>CM061141.1:257309135-258593941 GCA_030789695.1 Scilla litardierei
CCCCGACATGAAGATGATCAAGAAAATATCACTTTCACATGCCCATACGGCACCTACACATACCGTAGGATGCCCTTTGGACTTTGTAACGCTCCCGCCACCTTTCAGAGGTGCATGACATCCATCTTTTCTGATTATATTGAAGACATCATGGAAGTCTTCATGGATGACTTTTCTGTGTATGGCAGTAAATTTGACTCTTGCTTCGCTAATCTAACCAAAGATTTAAAAAGATGCCAACAGAATAAAATGACTCTTAATTGAAAAAAAGCCATTTTATGGTCACTGAGTGGATAGTTCTTGGGCACCTAGTCTCATCAAGGGGGATTAAGGTGGATAAAGCTAAAATTGAAGTTATAAAAAAGCTACCTCCTCCCATTAATGTTAAGGGCATTAGAGGATTCCTTGGTCATGCGGGGTTTTACCACCGCTTCATCAAGGATTTCACTCAAATTGCCCGTCCTCTTACGGCTTTGCTCGCTAAAGACGCACATTTTGTTTTTTCTGATGATTGCTTGTAGGCGTTTAACACACTGAAGAAGGTGCTTATTTCCGCTCCAATTATACAACCACCGGATTGGAATCTTCCTTTTGAGTTGATGTGTAATGCTAGTGACCAAGCAGTTGGAGCAGTGTTGGGGCAAAGAAAGGTCAAAAAGCTACATGTGATAAATTATGCAAGCAAGACTTTGGATGAAGCGAAAAGGAACTACACCACCACTGAAAAAGAGCTCTTGGCCGTAGTCTATTCTATTGAGACGTTTTGCTCATACCTTCTTGGATCAAAAGTGATTGTGCATACGGACCATGTGGCATTGAAGTACCTCCTGAACAAAAAGGAAGCCAAGACTAGGCTAATAAGATGGGTTCTCTTTCTACAAGAATTTGACTTGGAGATCAGAGACAAAAGGGGTACGAACAATCTTGTGGCGGACCATTTATCAAGGATAATTCTTGAGGGGGAGGATGTAAGCTTGTGATGACACATTTACCGACGAGAAGCTCCTTGTTTTTAGACCCTTGGAAGTGCCTTGGTTTGCAGACTTCGTAAATTATTTGGCTTGCGACATCAAACCGCATGGATTAACCACACAACAAAGAAGGAAATTCATGCATGAAGTCTGGAGTTATTTTTGGGTAGACCCATACCTTTTTAAGATATGCAAGGATGGAATCATTCGGAGATGCATCTCGGAATATGAAGCCACTTCTATCATCTCACATTGCCACGATATGCCATGCGACGAACTTGCGGCCGCTTCCAAAACCACTGCGAAGATATTACAATGTGGATTCTATTGTCCTACAATGTTCAAAGACACACATGAGTTCGTCAAAAAGTCTGATAGATCCCAAAGGACGAGAAACATATCCAAACGGAATGAGATGCCAATGAAGCCCATCTTGGAGATCGAGCTCTTTGATTGTTAGAGAGTTGATTTCATGGGATCTTTTCCATCCAGCAAGGGGAATAAATATATATTGGTGGCTGTCGACTATGTTTCAAAGTGGGTAAAAGCCATTGCCACCCCAACCAATGACGCAAGGGTGGTCACCAAGTTCTTCAAATAAAACATATTTCCCCGGTTTGCAGTACCTAGAACGTTGATAAGCGATGAAGGGGTCCATTTTATAGAGAGCATGTTCGAAGCCATGCTAAAGAAGTACGTGTTACACCACAGAGTTGGATTGGCATATCACCCCCAGACTAGTGGACAAGTGGAAGTATCAAATAGGGAAATCAAGCAAAGATTTGCCTATGAAACTGAGCGACGCACTATGGGCATATCGCACAGCCTTTAAGACCCCCATCGGTATGACCCCATACCGACTAGTATATGGGAAGGCGTGTCACCTACTGGTAGAATTGGAGCACCGCGTTTATTGGGCCATCAAAACTCTAAATTATGAATAAAAGAGCAAGGCATTAGGGGGATTCCTTGATATCAACGAACTTGATGAAATTAGAAGAGATGCCAACGAGAGTTCCAGATTATACAAAGAAAGGACCAAAGTCTTCCATGATGCCTGCATTACGGTGAAGAGCTTCAATGTTGGAGACAAGGTCTTACTATTCAACTCAAGTCTTCAACTCTTCCCCAAAAAGTTGAGATCCCATTGGTCTGGGCCATTCATTTATACCCCATATAGATTCTGGAGGAGCTATAAAGATCGAAGGAAACGACAGTGCATCATTTAAGGTTAATGGGAAAAGAGTCAAGCACTACTCCACGTGAGATCCTACTGATGAAATAAAGAGCATCTACCTTGGAGAAATGTGGACTCAAAGTTTGTCAACACTACTTGACGAGGTCATCTAGAAGCTATGACATACGCCATTGGAGCTTTGCTTGTGGATTGTCTTGATGGAGTGCCAAATTCTGAAAATGGCATAAAACATGGAGATACTGTAACGACCACTTTTCGTTATACGTTTTTCGTGCACGTGCTTTTGGCCGTGCACGTGTTTGTTTTAGACTTTGTTTGTTCGTGAACACTTTCGTGTGATATGCCGTTGTGAACGTCTCTGAGAGTATTAAATAGTGGCACTATTTTGGAACGACGTTTCTCGAGTCGTTTTCCCACAATTTAATCTTACTCGATGAGACGTGGCGATTCTCACTTTTGACGGGAGACGTTTCTATTTTTAGTTTCGTCGTCCGATGTCGAAATTGAGATCCGTCTTCTTGGTTAGCTCACTTTCGTCACCACGATCACCCCGATATTTATTTTATAATTTTTGGAGTTTATTTGACCACTTTTATATTTTTAGCAAGCTTTAAAATATATTTTTAATAATTAATTTTTATAATAAATTCGGCCAGAGAAAATTTATTTGAGTTTAAAACGTTTTAAAGAATTTTTGAGCCAATTTCCAGCTCATTTGGACCAAGTCAAAGCCTTGGGTGAGTTGGAGTTGGTTAGATTTGAATTTTAAATTATTTTAAACTCCTAATCTCATTAGGATTAGCCCTAGACCTAGTCAACCCCTCTACACTATATAAACAACCTCTAGGAAGACCTATTTTCGCAAGAAAATAACCCTAGCCTCTTCCAAAACCCAAATTTGACGTTGCGACGAATCGTCGCAACGTTGCGACAAGCAGCTGCTGCACGACCGACGGAATCAGCTCCGTTCCCCCGCTCAGATTGGCAGCTCCACCCGCACCAAGCCCCGCCCGCTCCGCACAGCCATCGCCCCGCTTCTCCGTGCCTGACCGAGAGATTCTCTCGGTCAGACCGATGGCCGCCCCCGCTGTCGCCGCATCCCCGCTCCGCACCAACCCTCCGCACCGACCCGCTTCTGTCGCCCGCCTCCGCTCGTGTCTGACCGAGCGGGCCGCCCGCACCGATCGATGTTGCAACGTTGCAACGTTGCAACGTTGCAACCCCCGCATCCACAGCGCCCGACCGGCGCTGTCCCCCGCTCCGACCGAAGCAAAGCCCCGCATCCAAGGCTCGCGACCGACCAAGCGCTGCACCAAGCCGTTCCCCCGCAGCGACCGATGGAGCCCCCCGCATTTGGCTGTGTACGACCGAGAGCAAACGTCGCAACCCCTCACCCGTCGCACCACTTGCCACCGTGGGCCCCCCAAGTTCTCCAGAGGTATTGTGGGTCCCCCAAAGGTCCCTAGGACTACTGTGGGCCCCACCTAGGTGCTTTCTCTCCGACGATTCGCCGTGCACGACGTTGCGACACGTCGTAGCCCGTCGTCGCACGTGCTAGCTTTGGAATCTGGAACCGTTGCTCCGGTAGACGCTCTGAACTTTCCAGCGAGGAAACTATATTGGAATCAGGACTTGGAGCGCGTTCTCTTATTCCAACCCCCGGCGTCGCTACCCGACGCCGGTGTAGCTTTCGCGTCGTGTTGAGGTAACGCTTTGCACCCCTAGGACCCCCAACCCAATGCATGCTAATAAAGACTAAAATCAGTATTTTTAAAGTATTTTAAATGTTTTAAATTCACTAATCAAGATTAATAATATGGACTTTAGGCCGGTGGACTTGTGCACGTAGGATAATTGTGATTTTTGGACTCATTGGACGGTGTGCTCAGACGATGTACTTGCAGGCAAGTGAAACTTGCCAACTCTTGTGTAGGGCCATGTTTTTAGGCCACTTCCTTGTTCCTAGCGTAAAAGAGACTAGTCAGTGAAATGATAGCTGGCTAGACGCCTACTTGATCTAGTTTGACAACGAAACTAGATCCGTCACCTAATTGATCTAGCTTGACAACGAAGCTAGATCCAACCCTTTAAACTTGTTGTTCATGCATACTAAACTGTCACGTTTACTTTCCTTAACTGTACGTACTTTTAACTGCCATGCATTGCATCTTACATGTCATCCAAATTGATTGTTGCATCGTAGCACACGCTACAAAATACTTGTACAAATCCGTGTTTCCGTGTTTCTGGCTAGGTGCACCCCTAGGCCATACTTGTTTAAAACACTTCCTGGCTCGTGATCCAGAAGCGGGCCTCATGTGTTGGCTGAAAACCAATGCCCGATACACGTGGAGGGGTAGGGATAAACGGTCACTTGAGCTTAGGAGTGGCTTGATCAGCCCTCTAGCCAAAAGACGGAATCTCTGTGCACGAGGTGCTTACTTTTCTTGTCTTGTACTTGTCTTGTGAATGATTCATGTAATACTTGTCATCTATGCCATGTTTAAATGCCATGCTCGTACTTTACCTTACTTTACCTTACCTGTTGCACTCATTACTTTAACTGCCATGTCATTGCATCATGCTAGAACTGCTAGGTTGCTTTACTTTTACCTACTTTTAGTTTCCTTGCACAAGTCTCTTGTAGACTTGCTGACATGTGCCCCTTGCTCTTTTGGGTGTCACATGTTAGACCTGAGCCAGAGACCGTTGCTGTGTACGTGATGAGTTGCTGACGCTGAGCCTGAGTCCATGTCTGCCTAGGAGGAGTTTTATGGATGTCAGTGATCTTTCTTGGTGACTTTGCCGAGCTTTCTTTTGCTTTAGGTTTGTTGTTAGTTGTCGGTGCGTGTCACCTTGTTTTGTACGATGTACTTTTATTGGCCATGTTTGGGCCTTTAGACTCTCTTTTTCTTTTCAGCCTGGTGGCTTTTCTGCGATGATGGAATTTATATTTATGGATATTCTGAGATTATTCTTTTGTCTCATTTCATTATTATTATCTTGTTTCGTTCGCGTTGCAAGGACCTGCAGTTTTAAATTTGATTGACGCTTATCGGACTTGCAGCTTTGCAGCTTCAAGTCTGAGCGGACCTTCTCACGCTTCGCCTCCATATTTTTGGGAAGCGAGGCGTGACAGATACCTCGGATCCTCTTACCGAGTAAGAGGAGAAAGATGATGATGTTATGAGGATAAAAGATCTTTGCAAGCTCTCTTCGGTGAATCAAAGAAAGCACGCGCCACCGGCGAATACTTCATCACCGCAGGGAAAGAAGAATGAAGCCTGAAGGATCCTGTCAAAACAACGTTAGGATTGATAAATGAAGTCAAGACTTACGCTTGCGTACGCGGCACCGTAATCTCGGAACTTCGCCCTCGGATTCGCCACAACGGTCGATACTTCGTCACGGAGGATCGAAGCAGAGTTTCACCGCCTAAATCTCTAACTAGAAGAGGATTTTAATGGAAGGGAGAAGAAGAACATAAGGATGCCTTATGCAAACTTATGGCATGGAAAGTGTGAATGAATGCCTTACCCTTGGGTCCTATTTATAGGCTTTAGGGATAGTTATTGTAGGAAATAACTAAATATAAGCTTATTAGCATATATTAGCACATTCATTTATCTTCTTCTTTATCCACTTATCAAGTGCCATTTTGCACTTATAAAGTGGCTTTTTCCACTTATCGAGTGGGTTTTTCCACTTATCGAGTGGTCCTTTTCACACGAGAAAAGGTTCCCTTCGCGCACGCCTTCGTGCACGCGACATCTGAGGTCCGTATACCCTCATACATCCCCTCATGGGTGTATTTATGTCGTCCATATCCAACATCTCCCACTCACACTTGAGGGGATTGTAAGGAAACTTATTTTCCTCTAACTCTTCTGTTTATCATACCGAGAAATAGGCCGTGTGACCGTCATGCGCATAGAGTCCGCTGTTGTGCACTTGTTAGAGATACACAACACTCCTCGAGGTGCAAAGTTGAGTAGATCAACGCATGCTTTACCATAGATTATTTCTTCACATTTCTTATACTTTATATTCAACAATTGAATCCCTTTTGGATTGCAATTGGCTGGCCAGCTTTGAATCTTTAAAGTCCAAATGTGAATGCGAAATAAATCTTCCACTTCTTGCGAACCTTTCGATCTTGACTTGACTTGCTTTTCTAACATGCCCCGTCGAACCGAATTAACCATAGTCCATAAGTAACATGCTAAGATAGCAATCACCCGGTCAAATCTAAAGGAACCAATTAGAGTCCATAAGGGTAATGAATTAAGACCCATGTGGTCTTTGGGTCTCACATAATAGTAAACTTATTTACTATTCTAACCCAATGGTCAAAAATGCATACGTAGTATGAATACGTATTACAACATCGCTCCTTTCCCAGGGAGTGTATGTCTCAATGATGTTGTAAGGATGATGATCAAACACCACAATGTCTGACTTTGAGTCCCTTTTTCTACTCAAATAATCCTTTGGACTCACATCCCGCATTTAGACAGATAGGATTTCAAAATCCTCTTAGATCTTCTGTAAGCATCCATATGATGCAGATCTTTCATGCGACCATTTTCTTTAAGTCATGACTCTAAATCATCCGTCTGATGATTTTGACTTTAAACAGGTCTCATCTCTATTCTATCCGTCTGATAGAATAAGGCGGTTGCTCATGTGAGAGAGCCAACCTCAATCTGTCCGACATACTAGAAAGTATAGCTGAGATTTCAAAAATGTACACAAACATTTCTCAAGAAATTCATATGCAATGTTTGAAAAAAAACATAATCTTTTATTAAATTTGATCATTTACAGACATGGGAATTTACATTGGTACAACTCAGCTCTTACGCAATCCTTGGGATGATAAGTGTTTGTAAAACACATCTCTGGGGATCGCCTTCGTGAGCGGATCCGCTATCATCTCATGCGTAGATATGTACCTTATGTCCACCTTCTTGGTCTTATCATAGTCTTTTGCAAATTTGTAGCGGATATCAATGTGTTTGGTCTTACAATGAAATTTAGGATCTTTGACATAAGCTATAGATGCTTGACTGTCGCTGTGTATAGGTACAGCACCTGAGTCACTTGCATCAATTAGCCTGTCTAAGAATTTCCTAAGACAAACAGCCTCTTGGACTGCCATGCTAAATTCTACAAACTCGGCTTCCATGGTTGAAAGTGCGATGCAGGATTGTTTCTTGCTACTCCAGGATATTGCACCAGATCCGAGTAGAAAAACATATCCTGAGGTCGATCGTCGCTCATCGAGATCACCCGCCCAATCAGCATCAGTGTAGCCTTCGAGCCTCAAGGCATCTCCTTGATAGCATAAAGCAAAGTCTGCAGTTCCTTTGAGATACTGCATTATCCTCTTAACCGCTTTCCAGTGTACTTGCCATGGGTTGGATTGGTAACGACTTACCATTCCAACGACAAAACAAATGTCCGGTCTTGTACACATCATAGCGTACATAAAACTACCAACTGCACTGGAATATGGAACTTTTTCCATAATCTCTTTCTCCTTTTGGTTCTTAGGACATGATTTCAGACATAAATTATCGCTTTTGCTTATAGGAGTATCAATGGACTTGCAGTCCTGCATATTAAATCTTCTAGAACCTTCTTTATATAAGTCTCCTGTGAAAGAGAAAGAAGTTTCTTCGAACGATTCCTTGAAATCTTAACTCCAAGGATATATGCGGCTTCCCCCATGTCTTTCATCTCAAAAACTGATGAAAGACAAGCCTTGATATCCATCACAAAGCCCTTGTCATTTCCGGCTATTAAAATGTCATCTACATATAGAGACATGATAACATACTTGCTTTTAATCCTCTTGATATATACACAGTTATCTTCATCAAGCATGGTAAAACCATTTGATAAGACAACTTCTTGAAATCGTATATACCATTGCCTCGAGGATTGTTTAAGACCATATATGGATTTAAGAAGTTTACAAACCTTATGTTCGTTTACTTCTTTTACAAACCCTGTTGGTTGTTCCATATAGATCTCCTCGTCCAATTCTCCATTGAGAAAGGTAGTCTTTACATCCATTTGATGTAATTCGAGGTCTAAGCAAGCTACCATTGCCAGAATCAGGCGAATCGAGGTAAAACGAACAACAGGTGAGAAGGTCTCTTCGTAGTCTATCCCTTCCTGTTGCGTAAAACCTTTCGCGACAAGGCGAGCTTTATATCTGTCAATAGAGCCATTAACCTTATGCTTGATCTTGAGAACCCATTTGTTCCCAATAGCTCTACGTCCTCTGGGTAAGTCAACTAAGTCCCAGACTTGGTTAACTTTCATGGATTCTAACTCCTCTTGCATCGCTTCCATCCATTTGTCTTTAGCAGAGCAAGATACGGCCTGTTTGAAAGTAGCAGGCTCGTCATCTTCTTGTAGTAAAGTCATAAAGGTTTGCGGAAATTCATCCTCAAATCTTAGAGGAGCCAACCTTGTACGACTACTACGTCATATTTGAGATTCTTCAAGTCCTTATTGACTTGAATTTAGATCAATTCTAATATCACTCCCACTTAGAATGTCGTTAGAATTGCTCCCACTTGGATCATTATTCCCGTATGGAATAGGATAATCGTCATTCGTATATTCCATTGGTGAAGATTGAAACGTATTTTCGTTTTCACCAAGAATTCTCCCACTCGAATGAGGTAATCCTTCTTGATCATAAATCTCAAATAGAGATAAGTCCTGACTTATCTCGCCCTGTCTTGGAAACTCGTTTTCCAAGAAAGTGACATCCCTCGACTCAAACTCAATTAGCCCACCATTGTCTTCCTGACTAACAAAAACATAACTTTGGAGTTTTCTGCGTATCGTATAAAAATACATTTCCTTCCCCTTGGCCCAAGTTTGGAGGAAATATGTGCGTAGGATGCACAACCCCAAGGTTTCAAAATGTTTAAGTCAGGAGACCTTTGGTTCCACAACTCATAAGGAGTGGAGCTAACTGATTTCGAGGGTACGCGGTTTAAAATGAAAGCGGCCGTCAATAATGCATCACCCCAAAAGGTGATTGGCAAGTTAGCTTGCACCATCATTGAACGGACCATTTCCATTAAAGTCCTATTTCTCCTTTCTGCAACACCGTTTTGTTGAGGAGTATAAGGCATAGTTACCTGATGTACTATGTCTTTTTCATCACAAAGTTCCTTAAAACTTGTTGATTGATATTCACCGCCCCTATCGGTTCGCAAGACCTTAATCTTGCGATCTAATTGATTCTCCACTAAACTCATATAGTTTTTAAAGCAAGCCAATGCTTCACTTTTGTGGGATATCAAATAGATATGTCCGAATCGGGTGAAATCATCAATAAAAGTGATGAAATAGGACTTCCAGCGTCTTGTCTTGACATTCATCGGACCACATATGTCCGAATGGATAAGCTGTAATGGAACCTCGGCCCTTGTGCCGGTTCCAAACGGCTTGCGATAAGATTTCCCCACTAGGCAATGTTCGCAGGTCGACATTTCAACCTTTGAAACATTGGATAGAAGGCCACGTTTGGCAAGTCTATCCATACGCGTTGGTCCAATATGACCAAGCCTTGCGTGCCAACAAATCACATCAGACTCATAAGTCGTAGAATTTGCAATAAGGAAATTTTCATTACATGAGGAGTCATACATTGTACTCGTTACAATAAATCCTTTAAATACAAACCCAGTACCAATAAGAGTATTATTACAACTTAAGTCCACATTACAATCATGAAAAAACCAGTTATAACCAAGACCCATTAACACGACCACAGATATTATATTCCTTCGAATATCTGGAGCGAAGAGAACATCATGAAGTAGGAGAGTGCGGCCGTTGTCCAAGACTAGCTTGCAAGTCCCAACGCCTTTCACTTTAACACGTGTGTTGTTTCCTACATAGATCCACTTCGTTCCTTGGGGTATCCAGTGATACTCCACGAAGGACCGTCTATCCCTTGCTATGTGGTCGGTGGCACCTGAATCAATTATCCAAAATGGATTAGATTCCACAAGAAATATTGAACTAGAAACACATATGTAACTAGTTTATTTACAAATTACCTCGTCGCCTCCACTCGTACACGAACGAGCATAGTGACCGAGCTTGTTGCACTTGAAGCACTTGATCCTCTTCAAGTCTTTCTTCTTGTGCCATTTCTTGTGCCCACCCTTATGTTTGGGTTTCTTGGTAGACTCAGGTTGCTTATTACGTTCATTAGTGAACTTTGAACGATCTTTCCGTTTCTTTCCCCCGTGTGAGGAACTAGCAACCATGTGCACTTCTGCACTTGGCTTGGCAGCCGCAAGCCGCTCTTTCTCTAATTCGAGGTGCTTAGAAACATCGCCGAAAGTCTTGATGCTCTCATTGTGAGTGAGATGCATCTTCATTTGGTCCCACCCATTTGGTAGGGAACGTATGACTGCTTGGATTTGTTGCTCATCAGTGAGCACATGACCTGCGTCCTTTAACTCCGAGATAAGATTCGCCATATGTCGCAGATGTTTCCCCATGGAATGATCTGGACGTGTCTTATATGAATCGAACCTTATAGTTAAGGCGCAAAGTTTGGACACCGATG
This sequence comes from Scilla litardierei, assembly GCA_030789695.1. Classification (NCBI taxonomy): domain Eukaryota; kingdom Viridiplantae; phylum Streptophyta; class Magnoliopsida; order Asparagales; family Asparagaceae; genus Scilla; species Scilla litardierei. The sequence goes on from CM061141.1 coordinate 257,319,916, forward strand.
TGCCACCGAACTTCTCTTCTAGCTTGGACCATATGTCCATGGCTAGGTCATGTTCTCGGAAGATGCGCATTATGTCATCAGCCATACTGCTTAATAACATAATGCGTGCTATCTTGTTCTTCCGAGACCAAGCATCAAAAGCTTCCTAGTCTCGTCTGTGTTGGGCCGTAGTGCCCAACTCGGGTTCAATCATTACGTTCTTTAGAGTTTCGAGCACTTCTTGCTCCTCTTAAACGTATTGTATCTTGATGGACCAAAGTTTGTAATTATCGCCGTTGAGTTTTTCACCTCTGTTTAACTCAGCGACGATATTCTTTGAAGCGGAAGACATTTTACTTTTAAAATGCTGCAAAAGACACAAAACCGAAGGTTTGATCAAAAACATTGCATTGAAAAATTCTTAAAATATAATTCCCATTTGAAGTGATAATAGAATATCCCGTTTGGATAGTTCTAATTTCAACTCCCACTTGGAACGACATTTATAATTTGATAAGTTACTTTCGAAAAATACTGAAGATGTTACCCTAGAATCGGAAAGGTCACTACGTTTCCAATCACCATCTAGAGTAACTTTCAGTATTTCCCCATCACTTTATCAAATAAAAGTACTTTTATAGTACTTTGCAGCGGAAAAACGTTTTTTTGAAAACGTATTTTTCAAAACGTTAGAAAACGTATTTTTCAAAAAATGTATATTTAAACTTAGTACCCGTATGATACTAGTGAAATATTTGGCACTTCTTGCCGGGATGAGTTGTAGCCGTGCCAAGGTCGGATCCCCCTTTTTGGGGATTTTTCTGCAAACTATCGTCGCCGGCTCCCGTATGGATCCAGGCGTTTCCCCCTTATTGGAGAATTTTGCCACAGACGATTGCCGTCGGCCCCGTATGGGCTAGGCTTGTAGGTTGCCGGGGCCGAAACCATTGTCAAGGCCTCTGGCTAAATTGGTCGACCAATAATCCCGAATTGGTCGACCAATACCGACCAATCAGTTATTTGGCACCCCCTTGGCCAGGGCCTCTGCCCTGGACAGGGCTGGCCAAGGGCCGGCCAAGGGCCGGCCAAGGTCCTCTGCCCTGACCGGCCAGGGGCCCTGGCCCCTCGGCCAGGGCCTCTGCCCTGGCCGAGGCCGGCCAGGGCGCCGGCCCTGGCCACTGCCAGGGCCGGCCAGGCCGGCCCTGGCCCCTGCTAGGGCCGGCCAGGGCCCCCTGGACCTGGCCCTGGCCGGGGCCGGGGCCGGCCGGCCATGGTCATGGCCGGCCCTAGCCGGCCAGCCATGGCCCGGCCATGGCCTATTGGCCTAGGCCGGCCATGGCTCTTTGGCCATGGCCGGTCTCCCCCCTTGCATGGGGGTGGCCGAATGCACTCCTCCCCCTCGACGGGGTGGTTGTGGTGGTTTTTGGCCGTAGCCAACCCCCTCCGCATGAGGAGGGGGGATGCGTTGCCTCCATAGCCCATTTGGCCATGGTGATCATGCACCAAAAGTCATCTTCTCCGATGTAGATAACTACCATCATCTTCCTCGATGAAGCACCCGTTCGTCGATGAAGCACCCGTTCGTCGAGAAAGTAGTTATTCTCTAATGGCTGTGTGCCAAAAATGAAAAATAACACACTTTAAAGTTCGTAAACTACGCGCTCCACATGAAGAGAGTTCACATTCCCTATGAATGGAGACTCGGCATCCATGAAGAGTGCGAGCTTGACGACGTGAACGGTCGGTTCTTCCCGTCACGGAGAGTTCCTGCCATATCCGTAATGGTAGGAGACCCTAACGTGAAAAGAACAACCGCTGCGTTCTCTCCGTCACGAAGCGTTCCTACCATATCCGTAATGGTAGGATACCCATTCGTGAAAAAGACAACGCCTCGTTCATCGGTTCGACGGGGCGACGGTTTGTCCGGGGCGAACCCGTATGGCTCTGATACCAATGAAGGATCCTGTCAAAACAACGTTAGGATCGATAAATGAATTCAAGACTTACGCTTGCGTACGTGGCACTGTAATCTCGGAACTTCGCCCTCGGATTCGCCACAACTGTCGATACTTCGTCACGGAGGATCGAAGCAGAGTTTCACCGCCTAAATCTCTAACTAGAAGAGGATTTTAATGGAAGGGAGAATAAGAACATAAGGATGCCTTATGCAAACTTATGGCATGGAAAGTGTGAATGAATGCCTTACCCTTGGGTCCTATTTATAGGCTTTAGGGGTAGTTATTGTAGGAAATAACTAAATATAAGCTTATTAGCCTATATTAGCACATTCATTTATCTTCTTCTTTATCCACTTATCAAGTGCCATTTTGCACTTATAAAGTGGCTTTTTCCACTTATCGAGTGGCTTTTTCCACTTATCGAGTGGTCCTTTTCACACGAGAAAAGGTTCCCTTCGCGCACGCCTTCGTGCACGTGACATCTGAGGTCCGTATACCCTCATACATCCCCTCATGGGTGTATTTATGTCGTCCATATCCAACAAAGCCAAGAGCCAAGGCTTACGGGAGTCATACCTCACCATCATTAAAGAGGAAGCGCTCATAAAGGAGTCCAAACAAGAAGAAGCACAACATCTCAATCCTACCGGCCTCCTCACAAAATTTGATACATGCATTTCCTATGTGCCAAACATCACGTACTCAATGTAAAATCATAAGGGGTCGAGCTCAAGACCTTAAATGAGCGCTTATCGGGAGGCAACCCGACGTTTCTATCCTAGTTTCTAGTTGAATTTTAGTTTTCATTTTTGTTTTAGATTCTTAGTATTTTAATGGGTCAAGAGTCTAGAAAAATCTGACAATGGGCAACGTTTTTTTTCGCAGGAAGAAGATATGAGGACGCCATTCGAATGGAGGGTAGCCATGTCGATGGAGAGTATCCCCAGGGACATGCTTAAATGATAAAGGAAGGAATAAACTGCAGGGAGAGGGAGAAACAAAAGACATAGAAAAACAAAGAGCAGAGAGCTTTAATAGACAGGCCACTCGGCCGAGTGAGATTCTCACTCGACCGAGTGAAGAATTCACTCGATCGAGTGAAACACTGAACATGGAAGTATCAAAAAACTTTCTGAAATCTTTATGCCACTCGACCGAATGACTATGTCACTCGACCTAGTGAACCTTGTAGCAGACAGCTCAAATTTCATGCTCTGCAATGCCTCTTCACTCGGTTGAATCATTAGTTCACTCGACCGAGTGACTAATTCTACTCGACCGAGTGGAAGACTATAGCAGAAACACCAAAATATCACACTCTGTTTCTCACTCGACCGAGTGGAACTTGTCACTCGCCCGAGTGACTTGCACCACCCGGCCGAGTCACTCGACTCAACTGAGTGCCAAAACTTCAAAACTTTCTACCAGTCGGGCTACTCGACCGAGTGACAATCATCACTCGGCCGAGTGACTTAAGTCGGGTTACCTATTTAAAGCTGAGAGCAAACTCGCCCGAATCCCCAAACCCCCAAATCGGCCCCTCCCCAGAATTCTTGCACTTGCCCGCAGCTTCCCCCGACTCGCTCGCGGCATCGCCTTCGGCCATCTTCGGCCATCTCCAGCGGTGATCCTTCAACCATCTCCGATGATCTCCATGCCCATTCAACCCTATTTCACCCTCTATCTTCCCCTATCCATCTAGCAAGCCCAAGTTCAACCCCCAATCCTATTCAACCATATTATTCGCCGATTTGTTTTGATCAACCCCTTTTTTATGAATTGATAACTCTAATTATCCATTTTTGTACAACAAGAAAGCTTGGGGGAGATCTTTTGCTAATTTGAAGCTTAGGGGAGCCATCTCGCACTCATACGCTTGTTTGGAGTCGCATCGATTGCTCGGTACACTCGTTTCTTATTATTATCGAGCATTCCATTTACATTTCATGTAGTGAGAGTCATTTTCACGGAATCCATCGATGCCTCCACACACCCGTTCTTAAGGCATGCAGCCCGCTGCCAAGAGGAAGAAGACTGGCGAAGCCGGTCCTCCTTCCTCTGGGACGACACCTTCACCACGTAGCGACCCTACCCCTGCATTACCTGTGCCACCAATGCCACCACCACATGGAGGTGATGACAATGCACCAGAGTAGGCACGTCTATTGATGCCTGTCGTATTTTTGCTTCAAATCTCAACCCATTATTTTCCATGCACATCTATCTTCACCTTTTTACAGGGCACCATATATTTCAGCTTGGGGGAGAGTATGTATTTTTGGCCACCATCTTGCATCCGTCCATCATTTTGCATGCTTTCTTTGCACACATCCTTTGCATATACTATCATATTTTATTTTATTACTTATTTTGTTTTATTTCTTATAATATTACATCCACACCCACCCAACCTCTATCTTATATGTCCTAGTGCCACACTTTGCACATTGAGGACAATGTGATGTTTAGCTTAGGGGAGTGAGTATACTCACACACTTTTTATTTTCTTTATATTTATCTTTATTTTTCACTTTTCTTTATTCTTCACTTATTTTCACTATTTTTCATTTTTTTACCATGCATCATATTTTCCTTACTTTTGGAGTGCTTGCATGTGTATAGTTAGATTTTATTTTATCCTTACTTCTTTTACTTTCTTTGCTAGAAATGAATTTACCATGATAAATATAGCTTGGATTTCGCTTTGCTATTATGCACTTGTCTCTTGTCATGCTATTGTTTTTATTTCTGATATCATCTGCGATGTATTTGTCGTGCACTTGAGAAAAAGAACTTCCAATGTGTTGTTATTTGCATATGAATGAATTTTAGCGTTGACGTGTCTGAGAATTACTTTGTTGTATACTTTTTATAGAAAAAACACTAAGATTTACGCATTGACTACATTATACTTGGAGTACATCTTTGTATCTCAATCACTTCTTATTGCATGAATCATGTATTAAACATTCAGATTGAATGAATTGATTGTCATTTGATATGAATAGACTAGTTTACTTTTAGAAATCAAACTGAGTAGATGACATTACCCTACTGAAGTAGTTATGCACATACAAAGAGTGAACCGAGAAATATCATATATTCTTTCTCTACCTATCTTGAAAAACATCTCTATACATATTATCATTAGTGAATCTCCCCGAAAGTGAATCTCATTATTGCATCTTCCTGATGCCAAAAAGAAATAAGCTCCATAATCTCAAAAACTCAAAAGAAAAGAAAAAAAAATATATCTTTGCATCTTTCTTTGGGATTGTTCTGTGTATTAAAAAGGGAGAGAGAAAAGAAAAAGAAAAAGAAAGTTTCATTGTATATACACAATCCCCTTTATTACTTCTTTCTTATTTTCCTTTTTATACCTGGAGCTGCAAAAATTTGGGAAAAAGTTTATATTCTCTATTTTGATGCTACCACGCTTATAGATAAGCTTGGGGGAGGAGATCCAATGATGTGTGAGAGAGTGATTACTCATATGTGCATGACGGCCTAAGCTTGGTAATTTCTGATACTTAGGGAGATGACTTTGAGTATAACGACATCTATGAATTGAAAAACTGAATGAAATTCATGAAAACCATATCTTTCTATTCTTATTGATTTGAATTGCGTGATATCTCTTATACTCCAAATAGAAGCAGTCAATTGAAAAGTGTGTTATCTATGATTATGTATGTCACACCCCGCGTCCCAAAATGACAGAAGCGAGACGTGACTAAGGTCTGCATGGGCCGGAGATGTGAGGCTCAGGCCCAATAAGCGTCTGTAGGGATACAATTTAAAATTTCAGGTTCTTGCGTATAAAAGTTCATAACAATAAGAATAAGAGTACTCGAAAGGAAATTTTGCATTGATTAATGAAAGAGACAATATCTAGCATATGACAAGTCTAATAAAAGAAGCCTAAGCATGGCTACAACTACAAAAGGAACTAATGGTGAAATGCACCCAATCTAGAAAGTAGTAACCTCTGTAAGACAGCGACGAGAATGACCTCTTAGTCTGGTCCTCGTCTAGAAGGTACTCCGGTCAACGTCCTCTGGCTCCAAGTACTCAGGTATGTCCGGCTTGTCCACGTACGCTGGCTCAACACCTGACGTACATCATCTAAGAGAAAAGGAACTGTACGTCAGGTAAAGTCTACAAGAAAGGGTGAGAGACCCTACTGCAAGTGTAAGGTAATTTAAGAGCAACATTTTACTGGTTGATTAACATGCTGTTGTTATGACATGATAGTTATACTATGTAGAAAGTAAAGCGGTGCAAGAAAGTAAAATGTGACAGGCAGTAGCCGTAGCATGTGCTACCGGCTACGGGATTAAGCTAGACAGGACAGGACAAGACAAGAAGTACCGTGTGTGTCACGAAGGGTTCACACCTTACGGTTCGAGGGCGACCATACCCTCTCCCCGTGCGACCGGTCATGCCTACCCCAAACCCAAGTGCTCAAGACAAGACAGCCAGAGATCACTCTCGCATGAAAATCACCTGAAACGCCTGCAGGCTTTTTGTAATAAGGAGATCACTATCGCGTGGAGAGCATCTGAAACACCCAAAGGCTTTTTGTAACACGGAGATCACTCTCGTAGGGAGAGCACCTGAAATGCCCGAAGGCTTTTGTAACACGGAGATCACTCTCGTGGGGAGAGCACCTGAAACGCCTGATGGCTTTTGTAACAGGGAGATCACTCTCGTGGGGAGAGCACCTGAAACGCCCGATGGCTTTTGTAACATGGAGATCACTCTCGCGGGGAGAGCACCTGAAACGCCTGAAGGCTTTTTATAACAGGACATGACATGACAAGTGTAAGGGATAGTTCTTTCTAGGGGGTCCACACGCACGCACGCACAGATAGAACCTAGGATTTCAGTTGTTGTTGTTGTTTATGCTTAGACTTCGTCGTCAAGTCTAAGCTGTCAAAGGGGGTCCCGGACGCTATCATTTCACGTCCGGTTCTCTTTAGTCGTACTTTTACAGTTTAAGGAAAGATGGCTTAAACGTGGCCGAAAGTACGCAAGTGAGAAACACTTGCCTGCGGAGGCGAGTGCGTCATCGGTCTGGAGCGTCTCGTCGAAGCAGCACATCCGCGTGGGTCCGTCCGTTGGAAGCATTTTGTCATGGTCCGAGTGTCAGGTAGGGTTCACTGAAATGAATTAAGGAGACGGTATCAGGTCACGTTTTAGCAATCCTATTAGGTGCATCTCTAGGTTAAACATGACTATCCTATTAGTTCCAAGATACGGTGGTCAATTGTCAGATTCTACTCTACAGTTCTCTACGTCGACCTCTACCCTATGTGCTCAGTCAAAAGTTCGGTTGACGATCTAGATTAGCACAACATTTTAAAGGAGCACAAAAAAAATTAGTGATATTAAGTTGCTGATTTTAGTCAGGGTTCAGATATTTTGGGTTGCTACGAGTTGAGGAAACCAACCTAAACGACGGTCGTGCGGGGAACGGCGACGGATCTGAAACGATAATAGAAGCGGTGCGACTATCGACAATCCATGAAGGGACAGCCGTGCAGGGAGGTGCAGCAGTATCATCGGAAGGGAGTGCTGGCCGTGAGGGGCTGGACAGCGATCGGGGAGCATCACGACGTCGGGAAAACATTGCGCGGGCTGCCAGCGACAGCTAGGGGCTGCGGGAGCGAGCGTCAGGGAGGAGTAGGGCTGTCAACTAGGTGGCCAGAGGGTGCTGTTGCATGGACGGTCAGAGAGGAAGGAGGCAGGGCTTCGAGTTCGTTGGGGCTACCCTCGCGATGGACGAGAGTTACAGCGGAATGGGCTAGCGGGGACTCGGTGGATGGAAGGGGAGCAACGCCGGTAGTCTGTTGTGCAGAAGGATGGCCGGGACGAGGGGATTTTGGTGGACTATGAATGGCAGAGGGGTGCAGCGGTTTGAGTTGTCGCGCGAGCAGGGGGGGTCTCCGTTGGTTGCGGGGAGAGAGAGATGAGGGAGAGAGCCAAATAGTTTGAACTGGGGTTAAAAAATGAAGTAGGCTGCTTATCTATATTGTTAGCCCTATACCTAGGTTTAGCTTTTAATTTTATAGGAAAAAGAATGAGGGAGGATAACGTGTGTGTGAGGAGAAAGTGGAGAGAGAATACGGTTGAATTCGGCTGATAGAGGAAAAAGACATAGTCTAGGGTTCTTAAAAGTAAGGGGAGTGAGAGAGAACGTGTGTGACAGAGAATAGTGGGTGGTTTAGATTTGGATAGTATAAGATATATATCTATATTTATAATTAGGATCCTTACTAACAGATTAGATTTATTAATCTAAGTTTAGTTTTAAAGAATGTTACGCACAGTATTTCAAATTCAAAAAGAAAAAGAATTAACAAGAACAGTTTTAAATTATTTAACAACGAAAAAATGCGGGTAAGTCCACGGGTGTCCGAAAATTACAAAGAAGGTACCGAGGTGATCGCGCCTTCGAGAGGGTCACGAAAACGGGATTCGGTCACGCGTCTGAACTACGGACAACAGTAATAAAAAATCAAGTACATAAACCGCACATGAAACAAAGCTACGTGCTAGCATACGTACAGTCGGAAAGTGACCGTTACATCCTACCCACCTTAAGAAATGATTCTGTCCTCGGAATCAACATCAACTACTGCTCGGGGAAAAGATGTAGGTACCGCTCTCTTATCTCATCCTCGCGCTCCCAAGTGGACTCTCCAGCTGATCCGTGATGCCACATCACTCTCACCCGGTCGACTACCTTGTTCCTCAGATGCTTCTGTCGACGGTCCAAAATCTACACAGGCTGCTAATCATATGTCAGGTCCGGACAGACCGTGATCTCTAAAAAATCCACAGTGTGCGATGGATCACTGACGTACCGACGTAGCTGAGATATGTGGAAGACGTCGTGAACTTCCTCCAAAGATGGTGGCAAAGCAAGGCGATAGGCCACTGCTCCCACACGCTCCAGCACATTAAATGGTCCAATATACCTCGGACTAAGCTTTCTCTTCCTCCCGAAACGTATGACTCTGCGGTTCGGACAAATCTTCAGGAAGACGTGATCTCCAGGCTGAAACTCCAAAGGTCTCCTCTTGGCATCTGCCCAATGCTTGTAGTGATCCTGTGCAATCCTGAGCTTCTCCCTGATGTCTCTCACGATATCCACAGCCTCCACTATCATCTCTGGACCCAACAGCTCTCGATCTCTGATGTCATCCCAGCTCAGTGGCGATTGACATTTCCTTCCATATAAGGTAGCAAATGGCGCCATGCCAATGCTCGCCGGATAGCTATTGTTATATGAAAATTCCACCAAGCGGAGATGGTCCTCCCATGAACCCTTCAGATCGAGCGTACAAGCTCGCAGCATATCCTCCAGGATCTGAATAGTCCTCTCGGATTGGCCGTCAGTCTACGGGTGGTACGCCGTGCTAAAGCTCAGACTCGTACCCAAATTCTCCTGCAGACTCCTCCAGAACTGAGATGTGAAACTCGTGTCTCTGTCAGACACAATGCTCATTGGGACTCCATGCAAGCGTACAATCTCCTGCACGTACACGGTCTACATCATGAACTAACTCAAAGAGGAACTATAATAGAGAAGTAAAATAAAATTTACCTCTAGATATTTCCTCGCCAAGACTTTCTTGGACTGTCCCACTCGGAAAGGGATAAAGTGCGTAGACTTAGTCAATCGATCAACGATCACCAGACTGCGTCGTTCTGCTTCGGGCTCCAAGGTAGGCCTGTATGAAATCCATCGTGATGCGCTGCCACTTCCACTCCAGAATAGGAAGTGGTTGCACCAATCCCGCTATCCGATGATGTTCTGCGTTCACCTATCTCCGGATCCTTTGCAGCTTCGGATCTCCTGCCTGTGCTGCCTTGATACGATCTACGATCGTAGACTGAATCTGTAAACTCATCAGTAAAACGATCACTCCAGGCAGGACAAACTCGACGTCCATCCCTCTCAGATCCTGCTGTACTCTCCAGTCGGTATTATGCATCATCACTGCGAAGAGTCTGCTCAAAGAATCCGACACTACGTTCACCTTCCCCGGGTGATACTGCAGATCTATCTTGTAGTCTGCCATCAGCTCCAACCATCGTCTCTGATGCATGTTGAGCTCTTTCTGCATAAAGATGTACTTCAAGCTTTTGTGATCAGTGAAAATCTTCACGCTCTCACTCAGCAAAAGTGTCAGCAGATCTTCAGCGCAAATATCACCGCTGCCAACTCCAGATCGTGCGTCGGGTAATTCTTCTCATGAGTCTTCAACTGACGAGAAGCATACTGATTGAAACGGAGGACGCGCAGAGGCATGCCTTCTACTCCCAAGCGTAGGAGCGTCAATAAAAAATAACCGGTGAGTATCGGGTCGGATCACAGGGACAAGTCGTTCTACACTCGCAAAATTGATCGATAAAGAGAGAAAATAGCGTTAGAACCACCTCCACTATGGTGGAAAAGTGTGAAAATTTGTGTTGAATCTACAATTCTAGCCTACACACTAAGGTTGGAGAGCCGAATCGGCAAGCAACAAGGAGGACTCATGTGGCATGCATATGAATGAGGCCGTGGGTGCAAGAAATCATCCCAAATATAACTCAATTGATTATCCGGCTAAGGAAGCTCAATCGAAAAATGCGAAATTTCATCGAACAAGTGTGGTGCAATAAGTAATGAAAGAAACCCATGCGAGTAATAGACAATGAGAACATTAGAGAGGGTTCGCTAGGATGAGCCTCTTCTTGGATTTCCCCTTAGGGTTCCAATAAACAAACTAACTCAAGTTTCATCCACCAATTTAGAAGATAAACACATGCTAGAGATGAAATTCACAACACAACAACAACAATCACACAACACAACCACACAAGCAAGATTTATAGAATCATGATGAAAAAGGAGAAGTCTTTACTCAAAACTATCATCTAAATTACAACACAAAAACCTAAATCAAATACACAAGAGATTAGAGAAATTTTCAGCACCGTCACCCTGTCTTGCTAAAATTCTAGAAAAATCATCCGACCTCGGACTGACGTGTTCCAGGTGACGATGGAACCGTAACAAAGTGTATTATAACAAAAAAATATCACTAGGCTATACACTGGAATGATAGCAGAATTCTTCACAAGAGGGGCAAATCTGCAGAAATTTTCAGCACCGTCACCCTGTTTTGCTAGAATTCTAGAAAAATCATCCGACCTCGGAATGACGTGTTCCAGTCGACGATGGAACCGTATAGAAAAATATCATTAGGCTGGAATATACACTGGAATGATAGCAGAGTTCTACACAAGAGGGGAAAAGCAGACTTTCTAGCCCAGAAATTTTCAGCACCATCACACTGTCTTCCAAAAAATGCAGTAAATTGTTCCGACCTCCAAAAATCCTGGAAAAGTATGCGTTGGAATCGGGACTTCACGAAATTCAACTAAAAAATAATAGGAGACCAATATGAAGATGCTAATAAGCTGTAAAAATTATGTTTTAAGCATATAAAAACGGTAAGCTCCGATATTAAGTGATATCCTTAAAATGCGCGTATCAGAGCTAAAATGAAAACAAATTATGCACAAAATGCCATCTAATGAAGGGTAAAATATACCAATTGAACCCTAATCACGTACGCGACCACGTGACCATGCTGATGCAAAAGGCATCAAAGGCCTTTTCCTGATGCATCACAATATACCGCAAAGCCTCCGCCCCGATCCGGTACAGCCAATACCGGTGCTGTGGTCAACCTCGCCTTCAAGATACTGAAGGCCTCCTCACAAGCTTCTGACCAACAGAACTCCACATCCTTCCTTGTCAGCTTCGTCATCGGCTCTGCAATCCTCAAGAAATCCTTGATGAACCGCCGATAATAGCCAACTAAACCAAGGAAGCTCCTAATATCTGACGTTAACTGCGGAGTCGGTCAATAACTGACTGCTCTGACCTTATCCGTATCCACCGATATGCAATCTCCAGACACTACGTGTCCCAGGAATGCGACTCTTTCCAATCAGAACTCGCACTTACTATATTTAGCATATAACTTATAACGCCTCAGCGTCTCCAGCACTGTCCTCAGATGACAGCTGTGATCCTCCTCAGACTTCGAGTAAATAAGGATGTCGTCGAAATCTCTGACGACTACTGGCCTACTGATCTCCATCTGCGTGGTGACAACGATCGAGTGATGTCCCAACACTTAGGGAGGGTATGGGTGGGAATGGAGTGTTCTGTTACGAAACTCCGGATTATGATGCACATAGATGCACCGGAGTCGAACAAGGTTAATGCCGAGAATGACGACACTAAAATGGTGCCTAAGATAGAGAGATCATAACTAAGGTCACACTAGGGTCACTAATCTACGAGGAATTATTAGACTTAAACATGTAAAACTGGATATTTTAAATGAATGCGAGTAATTCTATTGCTATGAACTTTTCGCATGACCCTCATGGGCCACCACTAAAATTCGTTACGCCACGCTTCCCAAAATGAAGGAAGCGAGACATGACTAAGGTTCGCATGGGTCGGAGCTATGAGGCTCGGGCCCAATAAGCGTCTGTAGGGATACTATTTAAAATTTCAGGTTCTTGCGTATAAAAGTTCATAACAATAAGAATAAGAGTACTCGAAAGGAAATTTTGCATTCATTAATGAAAGAGACAATATCCAGCATATGACAAGTCTAATAAAAGAAGCCTAAGCATGGCTACAACTACAAAAGGAACTAATGGTGAAAAGCACCCAATCTAGAAAGTAGTAACCTCTGTAAGACAGCGACGGGAAGGACCTCTAAGTCTGGTCCTCATCTGGAAGGTACTCCGGTCAACGTCCTCTGGCTCCAAGTACTCAGGTATGTCCAGCTCGTCCACGTACTCTGGCTCAACACCTGATGTACAACACCGAAGAGAATAGAAACTCTACGTCAGGTAAAGTCTACAAGAAAGGGTGAGAGACTCTACAACAAGTGTAAGGTAATTTAAGAGCAACATTTTACTGGTTGATTAACATGCTGTTGTTATGACATGACAGTTATACTATGCAGAAAGTAAAGCGGTGCAAGAAAGTAAAACGTGACAGGCAGTAGCCGTAGCATGTGCTACCATCTACGGGACTAAGCTAGACAGGACAGGACAAGACAAGAAGTACCGTGTGTGTCACGAAGGGTTCGTGCCTTACGGTTCGAGGGGCGGCCAGACCCTCTCCCCGTGCGACCGCTCAACCCTACCCCAAACCCAAGTGTTCAAGACAAGACAACCAGAGATCAATCTCTCATGGGGAGTACCTGAAATGCCTGCAAGCTTTTTGTAACATGGAGATCACTCTCGTGTGGAGAGCATCTGAAATGCTCGAAGGCTTTTTGTAACACGGAGATCACTCTCGCGGGGAGAGCACCTAAAACGCCCGAAGGCTTTTGTAACACGGAGATCACTCTCGTGGGGAGAGTACCTGAAATGCCCGATGGATTTTGTAACACGGAGATCACTCTCGTGGGGAGAGCACCTGAAATGCCCAAAGGCTTTTTATAACAGGACATGACATGACAAGTGTAAGGGATAGTTCTTTCTAGGGGGTCCACACGCACGCACGCACAGATAGAACCTATGGTGTCAGTTGTTGTTGTTGTTTGTGCTTAGACTTCGTCGTCAAGTCTAAGCTGTCAAAGGGGGTCCCGGACGCTATCATTTCACGTCCGGTTCTCTTTAGTCGTACTTTTATAGTTTAAGGAAAGATGGCTTAAACGTGGCCGAAAGTACGCAAGTGAGAAACACTTGCCTGTGGATGCGAGTGTGTCGTCAGTCTGGAGCGTCTCGTCGAAGCGATGTATCCGCGAGGGTCTGTCCATTGGAAGCATTTTGTCATGGTCCGAGTGTCGGGTAGGGTTCGCTGAAATGAATTAAGGAGACGATATCAGGTCATGTTTTAGCAATCCTATTAGGTTCATCTCTAGGTTAAACTGACTATCCTATCAGTTCCAAGATGCGGTATTCAATTGTCAGATTCTACTCTACAGTCCTCTACGTCGAACTCTACCCTAAATGCACAGTCAAAAGTCCGGTCGACGATCTAGATTAGCACAACATTTTAAAGGAGCACAAAATAAATTTAGTGATATTAAGTTACTGATTTTAGTTAGGGGTTAGACGACGTATATTTTGGTTGCTACGAGTTGAGGAAACCAACCTAAACGACGGTCGTACGGGGAACGGCGACGGATTTGAAACGATAACGGAAGCGATGCGACCGTAGGCAATCCGTGAAGGGACAGCCATGTGGGGAGGTGTAGCGGTAGAGTCGGAAGGGCGCGCTGGCTGTAAGGGGCTGGACAGCGATCATGGAGCATCACGGCGTCGGGGAAACGTCTCGTGGGCTGCCAGCGACAGCTATGGGGCTATGACAGCGAGAGTCGGGGAGGCGTAGGGCTGTCAACTAGGTGGTTGGAGGGTGCTGTTGCGTGGACAGTCGGAGAGGAAGGAGGGTAGGGCTTGGTGTTCGTCGGGTCTGCCCTCGCGGCGGACGGGAGTTGCAGCGGACTAGGCTAGCGGGGATCTCGGTGGCTGGAACGGGAGCAACGCCGGCAGTCTACTGTGCGGAAGGATGGCCGGGACGAGGGGATTCCGACAGGCTGTGAATGGCAGAGGGGTGCGGCGGTCTGAGTTGTCGCGCGAGCGGGGGGCGTCTCCATTGGTTGCAGGGAGAGAGAGATGAGGGAGAGAGCAAAATAGTTTGAACTGGGGTTAAAAAATGAAGTAAGCTGCTGATCACTATTGTTAGCCCTATACCTAGCTTTAGCTTTTAATTTTATAGGAAAAAGAATGAGGGAGGATAACGTATGTGAGAGGAGAAAGTGGAGAGAGATTGCGGTTGAATTGGGCTGATAGAGGAAAAAGACCTAGTCTTGGGTTCTTAAATGTAGGGGAAGTGAGAGAGAACGTGAGAGAGAGAATAGTGGGTGGTTAAGATTTGGATAGTATAATATATATCTATATTTATAATTAGGATCCTTACTAACAGATTAGTTTTATTAATCTAAGTTTAGTTTTAAAAGAATGATACCCCCAGTATTTCAAATTCAAAAAGAAAGAGAATTAAAAAGAACAGTTTTAAATTATTTAACAACGAAAAAATGCGGATAAGTCCACGGGTGTCCGAAAATTACAAAGAAGGTACCGGGGTGATCGTGCCTCCGAGAGGGTCGCGAAAATGTGGTTCAGTCACGTGTCTGAACTACAGACAACAATAATAAAAAATCAAGTACATAAAACGCACACGAAACACAGTTATGTGCTAGCACACGTACGGTCGGAAAGTGACCGTTACAATGTATACCGTTTTCTATGCCTTAAATGATGTTTGATGCTAAAATGATTTCATATTTCATATTATTCATGTTGTTCTTAGATTTTCTATCAAGTGTACCCATATGAAGTGATATCGAAATAAAAGCTTTAGTGATGTTTATATTCATCGTTGGTGCAATTTGAGTAAGCAAACCTGAGTTCTGAGAGGATGATCTAGCATTTCCCCTCTTCATCTTCTTTTTCATCTATTTGATTTTTCTTTATTTTTATTTGCCAAGTTCACTTTTTACTTATCTTCCTCGAGGACGAGTAAGAGGTAAGCTTAGGGGATTTTGATATGCTCATATTTTGCACTATATTCCTGCATTTTTCCCTGCCATAACTATTGCTCATTTCACGATTTTAATGTTTAAACGACGATTTTACGATACATTTCACTATTTCTTTGTTTCGTTCGATTTCAGGAAATATGGAGCAATCGGGAGCAATATGGAGCTATGCGCGCTAACTTGCATGTGGAGCATCGATCACGACGATATCGGGGAGCTAACTGTGCTGGGTGATGAGTAGAAGAGAAAGAAATGCGAAAGAATCGAGAAGGAAGCGAGAAGAATGAGAAAAGAGAAGAGAAACAGGCTACTCGGCCGAGTGACGCAGCTCACTCGACCGAGTGAAGCAGCTCACTCGAATGAGTGAAGCTGACACGTCCAATTCCTACCGAAAGAAGAGTGGCAATTTACTCGGTCGAGTGGGAATTCCACTCGACCGAGTGAGAATCTCACTCGACCGAGTGGAGATAAGAAATTCAAAGAAATTTATTGGCAGATCTCTGTTTTTTGGGAGAATCTACAGTCGGTCCCACTCGATCGAGTGAGAATCTTACTCGACCAAGTGAGTAGACCACTCGGCCGAGTGGTCTGAATGTTCCAGAATGCCAAAAATCTCAGTTTTTCTGCAGAGCTGCCACTCGGCCGAGTGCACCGTCGGCCCAGTTTTGAAACTAGGGTTTTGTAGCCATCCAGAGGCAGATCTGTAAGGATTTTTATGGACTTTTTTGGGCGACTATAATACCTAGTTTTGTGCGCAACTCAAGGAGAGACTTTTTTGATTAATTTTCTTAGGAGCAATTTTAGTTTTAGTTTTCTTTTGGCGAAAGGATTGGAGAAGAACATCTAAATTTTCTAATTCTTTCGAGCTTGAACTCAATTGGTTTGTCTAAACTTTTGCAAGTTCATATTTTTATGGTATATTTCTACTTAGATGTGAGTTTTGTGATGAATTCTCTTGCACATCTTATTTATATTGCTTTTTCTATGATGAATTGTGAGTAGTCCCTTTGCTCTAGGGCAAATGGATGAATCCTATGGATTTAAAGTATGATATGTAAGATCTATTGAATTGCCATGTTGCTAAAATTGTTAAGGTTTGGGTTGTGATTGATTTACTACGGATAGCTAGGGATTTCTATTGGATCTTGAGAGCATAAGAGAGGATCTTGATCTTTGGAAAGCCCTAGATATTCGATTTAGATCTATAGTTGACATTCCCTAGAATTGGTGCATGAGAGTGACCAAAGCTAGCATCTTTATTATATTTCTATAATTATATTCGTTTGTATGACGATAAAACGGATACGAGCTATCACGATTTTGATTCGAATTCAAGTTACACGAGAGCGAAATTGAGCTAGAATTGGATAATATTGTCGATCTTAATGCTAGTAGTTTGAACTAGGCTTGCACAAGAGCGAGGCTCTAGTTTAGATTACAATAGACTTGCGTAGCGTGACTGCGTTAGTTTATAGCATGGTTACGACAAGTTCACCCCAAACCAAGAGTAGTAATATGGAGATTCAGGTTTCACATTGATGCTTGAGATCTATAGTGGAGATTCCCAAGCCCTAGACTTTATTATTAATTGAATTTACAAACAACACCTTACACGATTGTGACAT
Organism: Scilla litardierei; assembly: GCA_030789695.1. Lineage (NCBI taxonomy): Eukaryota > Viridiplantae > Streptophyta > Magnoliopsida > Asparagales > Asparagaceae > Scilla > Scilla litardierei. The sequence goes on from CM061141.1 coordinate 257,337,115, forward strand.
TGACATTTCTTGACTATTATTTCACCTCAACCTAGTAATCTATATAGATACCAATAGTTCCTCCCCGTGATTCGATACCCGCTGACCACTTAACCGTGCACTTGCCGAAAAACTACAATGTTTCTAGAGTTGTATTCTGGGACGACCAGCACCGATTAGAGCCCTCCTGATGTAGGTCTGATCCCCGAACGCCAGTGTGGGCGGAAGGAAGATTGGGATATTCGTCGAGTTTAATGCGCCCAACATTCACCGATGAATTGGTAAGAGTTGACATCGGTGTTGGTTGGTTGGCCTGTAGGATTTGACGTAAGGGAATAACCTATCATGCATCATAATAGTGGAGGATAGGCGAATGCCCTTAGGTCACACGACCTCTCCCGAGTCCCAATGAGTCTGGCAACCAGCTGATTACTAGTCTAACCCTAACCTTATTCCAATGGCGGGGATTTCCCCATGACCTAGAGCACTGCAGTATTATTATTAGCATCGTCGTTGAGATGACAATAAGCTTTTTGGAACTGTTATCGCGGAGGCACGATTTGATATTGGTTTTAGTCTTTACCGAGAGACGACGTATTTTTGTTTATTTTTTCTCATATCTCTCTTTTTGTCCTTGATCTTGGTTCTTTTGACGTTTCTCTTTGGTGTGACTATTTTGCATGCATAGGAGATCTCATGGCAATGCAGATTTGCATCTGCTAGACACGGAGATTGAAGCCACCGCAAGGAGACTCAACGTCGAAAGGAGAAGGAGACAAGACCTTGAAACGATGGCAGAGATAGAGAATCCCGAGAATGGTCCCGGACCACTGCCACCTAGATCGCTCCTGAACTACTCCATGCCATTTAATGGGTCAACATCTAGCATTCGTAGGCCGGCGGTGTAGCCGAACAACTTTGAGCTCAAGCCATCCTTAGTGGATTTCATTCAAATGGACCAATCCACGGAGAACCCAAACGACCATCTTAATAATTTTCTGGAGAAGATGGATACGCTACAGATGAATGGCGTCACCAATGACGCCATTAGGCTAAGATTATTCCATTTCTTTCTTAGGGATAAATCTAAAGATTGGCTTAGAAGCCATAGTCCCAACACATTCACCATATTGGACAGTTTATCTCTCGCATTTCTAACAAAATATTTCCCTTCAGGAAAAACAACGAAGATGTGAAGTGAGATAACAAATTTCAAGCAACCGGAGCGGGAGTCATTATATGAGGCCTAGGAGAGGTTTAAAGACCTCCAACAAATTTGCTCGCACCACGGCGTACCTGATTGGTTGCTCATCCAGCCTTTTTACAACGGATTGATGCCAATCGTGAGAATGTCCATTGATGCAGCCGCTAATGGCGCCATCATGAACAAGACCCTAGCTGAAGCAAAGAAACTGTTGGAAGCTATGGCGACCAACAACGACTCATGGAGTGATGAGAGGGGCTCCTCTTCAAGGGGAGGTAAGTATAACGTCGATGAGGCAACCCTGCTTTCAGCTAAATGTGATGCCTTGACCAAGCAACTCTCTCTTATTGGGCTTGGTGCCACAAATCTGCCTATGGCGGTAGTTTGTGAAGCTTGTGGTGTGCATGGACACCATGGAATCGAATGTCCTACGTCCATGGTCCGGGTATGACTATAGAGCAAGCCAATGCCCAATATGGAAAAACCCGAGGCCGTCGAGCAACCCGTATTCTGACACCTATACTCAGGGGTGGAAGAATCACCCCAATTTCTCTTACCAGACCCCGGGTTTACAAGCTCCCCCACCGTACCCTCAGCAGCCCCAAGAGTTTCAGCCTCCACCTCCTCAAGGAGAATTTTAGAATTTCAACCAGAGGCCTCCCATGAATGCACCACCCTTGTTCAAAAGTCAAGACTAGAGATGCTAATTGAGAGTCACATCCGGACTCAATGCCAAAGAAACGACTACTTTCATAACTCGATCCAGCAGTTAATGATGACGATGCAACAACTTGCTTCTACCTTGTAGCAGCTGGCAACGGGACAGAAGTCCATGGAGACTATGATAGCGTAGATGGCGCAGTAGCTCTCCCAGCTCTCCAAGGCACAAGGAAAGTAGTCGGGGCAAACATAGGAGAACCATCGGGGGCATGTGAATACGATCACACTAAGAAGTGTGAAGAAATTTAAAGGCCCTGCCATGCCCATCGTTGAAAAGGAAGCTGGAGTAGAAGAAGAAGCTCACGTTGAGCTTGAATCTGGGAATGACAAGGAAGTTAAGCGTGAGGTAGAGCCTCCGCAATCTAGACCCTCCTTGGTGAAGCAAGTAGAGAAGAAGCACGGGAAGCCCGCTGACGAGCCTCCCCTAACTTATGTGCTAAGGATTCCATTCCTATCGAGATTGGCGAAGGCCAAGTTGGAGGAGAAGTATGTGAAGTTCTTCGAGCTCCGGAAGAGTTGAAGATCTATATCCCCTTCCTCGATGCGATTTCTAAAATTCCCACATATGCCATATTCATTAAGGAAATAATTATTAAGGGCGGTAGGAGGGATAGAATTTCGGATGAACTAGTTGCAACTGAATGTAAAACCTAGCTCACGCTTTCGCGCTGTTGCCGGTCTATAGCTATCCTAGGTTTGGGTCCAATCTCTTGCAAACCCTAGCCTAGGCAAGCTAGCATTAGGATCAACATCATCGTTCAATCGTGCCCCGAGCCCACTCTCGTGTTAACTCGGGCCACGACCTAGGTTGGGATAGTTCCTACCCGTCCAATCTCTTGCAAACGGGTATCGGTATGGAATTGCGACCGAGAACCCTAGTATCGGTCCAATCTCTTGCAAACCGATACTACGGAAACTCAATTTCAACTCAATTCGGATTTCTAGGGTTTCCTATCGAATTGGGATCCAATCTCTTGCAAATCCCAATCGATATGAACTCCTAGCTATCCATAGTACATCGATCCCAAACTAACCCTAATAGCAATTCTAGCAATATTTCTACCAAATCATCACAAATCTGAAATTGGGCTCATAGGGTTCATCCCCACGCCCCAAGACGTTAGGACTACTCACGATTCATATCACAAATGCAAGAATAAACAATTGAAATAGCAATAGAACTCATCACAATATTCAAATAAGCAATAAAAATGAGATTTTTAAGGGAGAGAAAGACAAACTAATAGAGTTCTCCAAGAATCCAACAAAAATAAACTTTTCTCTCCTCTCTAATCACAAGAATCAAAAGCTAAAAATTTTAATCTAAAAAGCTGCAAAAAACAAAGGAAAAAGCTCTCTAAGCTAGGTTAAAAACTGGGGTTAAATACCCCCCAAAATCGTCCAAAAAATTGTGACCAAAATGCCCCTGCACAGCCTGAAAATCGCAATTTATGCTATAGGCAGCGCGGCTCACTCGGCCGAGTAACAAGAGTCGCTCGGCCGAGTGAAAACCCCTGAGAATTTCCAGTAAGTCTGGGGTCTTGGGAGTCTTCACTTCGGGCGTCGCTCGGCCGAGTGAGTTGTCGTCACTCGGCCGATGGCTTCCATTCACTCGGGCGGTCGGCAATTTCCACTCGGCCGAGTGGGTCTTCTGAAGCTCAGGCAGACGAAAAACAGTAAGTTGGCTCTTTTTTATGGGCGTCGTCTGAGTGCCACTCGGGCGGACGGGGTCTCGTCACTCGGCCGATGTGGCTTCTGATGCTCGGCCGAGTGCACACATGAATCGTGTCCGATCTGGTCGGCCGAGCGGGGTCTCGCTGGTCGGCCGAGTGACTCCTTCACTCGGCCGAGTGAGACACCAAAAATGCCCAAACAGCTTGTTTTTGCCTCCTCGTCGCTCCTACGACGTTCTTTCTTCTTCCGCTCCTCTCCAACAGCAAAATACCCCTCGGGGAAGTCATCGGTGACACTCTGGAGTAGGTGTATCTCAGGATCACTCCAAATCGCTCCAAATCTCCTGAAATACGACAAAAACAACAAATCGTGAAAAGTATCGCAATATTGTCGATAAATCGTGAAAAGCGTGATTTGAGCGATCTAAATGGTATGCAATCATGCGGAAAAAAGGTGTAAAATATGGAGTGATCAAAATCCCCCAAGCTTACCTCTTACTCGTCCTCGAGGAAGATAAGTAAAAGGCGAACCCGGTGGATTCAGAAAACGAAAACGACGAAAAACGAAAAACGGAAAACGACGAAAAACGAAAAACGAAAAACGAAGAAGAAAGAGGAAAGCGAAGAGGGAAGCTGCTAGATCATTTTCTCAGGACGTGTGTTTTGCTTACTCATATAGCATGCACCGAATGTAAAACACATGTCAAAGAATTTTATTTCGATATCATAGTATAATGATGCAAATAGAAATAGAAAACCCAAGAATATTGATATAGCATGAAAAACGGAATAATTTTAGAATTAACATCGTCTGAATCATTTAAAGCGGTATACAATATCGCAGATCACACACTTTTCAATTGAACGCTTTCTAAGAGGAGTATAAGAATATCACGCAATAGAATAGAAAGAATAGAAAAGTGTGGATTTCATGAAATGAGTGCTAGGCATAGATTTCTGGATTTCGTGAAGCTAAAACAATCTCACCAAGTATAGAATATTACTTAGCCTAGGTTGTCGTGCACCGTCAAGTAGTCACTCTCTCACACATCATTGGATTCCCTCCCCCAAGCTAATCTATAAGCGTGGTGGCATAAAAAACAATATTTACATCCCCATTTTTATGAAGCTCCAAAAGTAATAAAAAATAAAAACAAAAAGAGAGAAGAAAGAGAGAACATGAGATGGGATCGTTTATTGAGATTCTTTTCTCTTTTCTTTTCTTTTTCTTTTCTTTTTCTCTTTTTTAATAGCATATATACACAATGATCCCAAATCAAAGAGAAATAAGGATATACAAGAATTTTTTCTTTTTCTTTCTTTGGTTTTGGGAAATTTGGAGCTAGGATTTAATAGCGTGGGAAATGCCATATATTAGAATCGCTAAGGGGAGATTCACCAATGATTTTAAAATAGAGAATTGATGTCCAAGATATGTGGAGAAAGAAATAAATATGTCTCTCAGTTCACTCTATAAGACGTGCACGACAACTTCAGCAGGGTAATCTAATCTACTCAGTTTCGATCACAAAAAAGCTAAACTAATCCAGATTTATCATAGCTAACATCATTCAATCGTCCGGAAGTGAAATGTACAAATCATGCATATAGAAGTGATATAGAAAAAGAAATCGGTACTCCAGATATAAGCATTCAATGCGTGAATCTTGGTGTGTTTTCTGCGATAGCATACATATGAATATTCAGACTCAGCTAATAATAAAATTTCATCCATTTTCATGCGGAAAAAGTGTGGGTTACTATCTCTAAATGCAAGGCAAATCATAGCATATGATATCAGAAATAAAATCTAAGACATGAAAAATATAGCATGCATATAGAGAAAGCTAACGCCACGTCATCATCATCACAGAAAAGTCATCTCTAGCAAGAGATGAAAAAGAAATAAAGATAAAGAGGGAAAATGAAACTATTTACAATGCAGCACTCAAAGAAAATAAGAAAAACGTGATGCATGGTAAAAAAAAGAAAAAGTGATGAAAGTAAGTGCAAAAGCGGAAAATGGCGTGAAAAAACTAAAAATAAAGGTGGTAAATCGAAAAGAACGTGAGAACTCACTCCCCCAAGCTAAAGTGCACAGTGTCCTCAATGTGCGAAGTGTGGCACACCGAGAGACGTGAAATGTGAGGGGTAGGTGAGGATGCATGCATGAGGAAAAAGAAAAAATAAAAATAAGGAAATGAAAAAAAATATGATGCGGACATGATGCATGCAAATACAGGAGTGATATAGATATAACAGTGTGACACCAAAAACTCACCCTCTCTCCCAAAAAAGATATATGAAGATATGAACAAAATGTGTACCCAAAAACAGTGAGGGGAGGGGGGTGGTGGGCAAAAATCAACAGGACCCAGCAGAGACGGGCAGCAGGACAGCAAAAAGGATCAATGACATCAAGGGTGCCTAAGAGGGTGGGGATGCGCCGTCTCCGTCCTGAGGCGGAGGTGGTGGTGGTGGTGGCTGGGGGACAGGCTGCTGAGCGGGTGTGGGTGTGGGTGTGGAAGCAGGCTGGGTGGGTGTAGGAGTGGGGGTGGGTACCTGCTGGGTGGGTGTGGGTACGCGAGGGAGCCGCTCGAGAACCTGGGTGAGGCAATAGTGAATGTGCGGAAGTAGGTCGAAGCGACGAGCCATATCAGTGACGGTGGCGGACAGGGTCCTAAGGTCACCTCGAAGGCCACTCACCGCCCCCTCGAGAGCACGAATGCTCTGAAGTACAGTGTCGGGGGGAGGTGGTGCAGAGGGACGCACCTGTCTGTGCTGTGCAGGACGGGGCTGGCATACTCGGGTGGCGTAGGTGATGGGCTCAGCAGGTAGGTGGAGGAAAGGTGATGTGCTCGCAAGTGTGGGCCTAGCCTCAGTGTGAGGCCAGGGTGCAGGCTGGTAAGAAGTGGAGGCAGCAGCAACGGAAGCGGAGTATAAAAGTGGCAACGAGGCGGCCAGAGAGGTCGGTGACACAGTCGTGTGGACAGACGCCACGACACTCTCAGAAAAGACGGCTGCGGTGGAGACAGAGGTGGAAACCACGGTCTCCACGACGGCAGCAAAAGAGGGCTCTCCGCTCTCAACTATAGTCGGTGGGCACTTGGGGAGGGCGGAGGAAACGGGCTCAACGTACAGAGGGCCAGCTGTGGTGGGAGTGGTGGTGGGCGTGGAGGTAGTGGAGGTGGGCTCAACGAGGGTACTCCCGACACCGGCAGAAGTGTGGACAGAGGTGTCGGGAGCAGCAGAAATATCGGGCTGCTGAGGGGCCACGGGGTCAGCAGGAGCAGCGGGGTCAGCGGGTGCAGCGTGTGCAGCATGGGCCTGCTCAGCCTGCTCAGCCTCCTCGGCCTCAAGCACATAGGCGGCGGGGATCAGGAGATCCATCGCCGGAAGCCAGTCCACCTGTGCTGGTGCTATCTGTGTTCGAGCAGGGCTCGGAAGGATCATGTAATCTGCACCGAATGGACCGTGCAACAAAACCCAGTGCCGCTGACCATGTGGACGAAGCATCTTCATCCGGGCCATAACATCTATGGACAGTGAAGTGGGGCCCGGGGCTCGTCGCAGGTCGGCAGGAAGGTCCTCGCCGGTCATAAGAGTGAGCAGGGTGATCAGACCGCCGCAGCATATCGGTGAGCGAGCGCCAACCGATACGATGATGCGATCCAAAAACCAGCTCGCGATATCAATCACGACGGCGGGGACCAACTCGTCACCCTCCCTAGATAGTGCTCTGGGGCACGTCATCGCGTAGAGCATATAAAGCTCCGGCGTGGACATCGTCCCAGGCTCATATCTCGCCAAAAAGGTAGTCGCCATAAGGCGCTGAGCTATGCGGAGGCAAGGGTGGACGATGGCCGAGGCCTTGGCCCTACTAGGGTCGAAGGCAGCAGGCAGACCCGTAATCCGGGACCAGAAAGCGTCGGAATCGAAGGAAGGTGGGGGAATGTGAGTGGGGGTGTAACCACGGTCGGCCCTGGGGACATCGGGTCACGAAAAGAAAGCTCTCATCATACTAAGAGTGACCTGGCACTCTCGGTCCATGAACCTAAACGAGCATCCCTCGTCGGTCCGGGCGATGGAACTAAGCACCTCAAGTGTCGGACGGACGAACGTGTCCGCCGACACCTGGAAGAAATCACGCCAACCCACGTTGTCATACAACGTGAGCATCCCCTCGAGTACCCCCAGGCGTCCTAGGTCTGCAAGGTGTGCGAACCTGGAGGGTACGATCGAGCACTGGGAAATGTGCTCGAAAACGACGCGGTGTGCGTCGTCCCGGAACGTAATCCCCAGCGGCCCGATAAGTGGAGCTGGTGGTGGTGGCTGTGGGACGGCAGAGAGTGGCTGTGCGGGGTGAATGGGCTCTGCAGGCTATGCGGGGTGTGCGGGGTCTGCAGGCTGTGCGGGGTGAACAGGGTGTGGTGGTGTAGGCAGAGGAGAGTCTTCCACCTCGTGGGAGGGGCCGGGCTCATCCGACCGCTTCCGCTTGGCGGAATCTCTCCTCGACCGTGGCCGTGTCCGGGGCGGCATGTGGGCCCCGGGTGCTCACCAAAAGCAATAAAAATGCGGCATGCGTAAAATAAAGGAAAGAGTATACTGTGACATGCGCGAGAGCAAAGTAATGGAAGCATGCGAAGACAACGCCCCCACGTAGCCCAAAACAATCCCTGGAAGCTCCCCAGGGCTCCCCTAAGCTCCCCAATTTAACCTGCGCATCAAACGAAGAGATTAGCGTGTAATATTCAAAACGTATGGGGGGTTAGGGGTATAATAGATAGAAAATGAATTTAATTTGGGTTTGGGGTTCGTTAGACACATGGATCATCGAAAAATACGCAAAAGAGGAGAAATAGGCAGAAAATCGGGGTACCGGAGCTCGGCCGGTGACGTGGTCGCCGGCGGCGACTCAGGCGAGGCGGATGGGCGGTCGGCCGACGTTGGGTGGCCGAGCGCCGCGGTGAGGTGCGAGGTCGGGTGAGTGAGGGAGGATCGGGCGCTGGGGAGTCGAAGGGTCGGGCGTTTGGGTTTTAACTCGTTTCGAAAAACGCGCCCCCCCGCCCCCTTTTATAGAAAAAGTTACGACTCGGCCGAGTGACTAAATCGCTCGGCCGAGTGAACTCAACGGAATTACTTTGAAAAATTCCTCCCCGCTTACGATTCGGCCGAGTGGCCTTGCCACCCTCGGCGGAGTGGAGTAAGTCCATTCGGCCGAGTGGCACAAGCTACTCGGCAAGACTCGCCCTAGGAGCGTATCAGTTTTACTCGACCGAGTGCATAAATATACTCGGCCGAGTAGCAATTATACTGAAATCAAGAAAAGAAACAGAGAGTTGGGTACAGCAGACTTCCCTCGTTCGTGAGCCGCTCGGGCGGACGAACTTATGTGCTCGGCTGAGTGACTAGTATACTCGGCCGAGTGAACCATGTTTTCTGCTGTTTGGCTTCGTTTGGGCTCTAAACTCTGTTTTCTTCCTCCAGTCGATTTCATCTTTCTCCTAAGCATCGAGCGCCTTCCTGGAGCGCTCCTCGTTGCCTTGTTCATCCTCCTAATGATAGGTACCTCGTTCTCCTCTCCTGTCAAAGAAAAATAGGACCTGTTATCACGAAATTTTTGGGCGAACGACTCAAAACACTAATAATTTCTAAAACAAAAATAAAGGAAAAGTAAAAATAAAGCGATAACCGTCGGGTTGCCTCCCGACAAGTGCTCGTTTAAGGTCATGAGCTCGACCCCCTTTGATTTTCAATTAATGCGGGATATTGGGTGCATATGAGATGCACCCATCAAATTTTCCGGGGAGAACGCTTGGATTCGAATGTTGCGGCGGGGCATTCTCCCTCGGTGCTCCTTTGCCTCGGGTAGTGTTGGGGGGTGGCTCCCCCAAGCTAGTGCTTTCTCCGGTCCTCGGCTTCACCGGTGACGCCGATTTCCGTATCGGCGGAGCTTTCTTCGGAGACCTCAATTTTGAGAGCTTACAGAGCTCTCGAATCCTTGCAACATCAGCGTCGCCTTCATTAACTTTGGTGGAGAGGTCGGGAGAATGCTCCATCTTTTCTTCTTGGCCCAAGTTCGGCCCTTCCTCGAAATCTTCCTTGAATAGAGCGCCGATCGAATGGGGGATCGCCTCCTCAAAAACCTCGTCAAGGAGGTCCATATAGTCCATCTCCTCATGATAAGGCATATGTTTCATTGCCTTGGGGATATGAAGCTCCACCTCGATGTTGCCGACATTCAATGTTAGAGTTCCTTCACGTACGTCGACAATGACACCGGCGGTGGCAAGGAACGGGCGTCCAAGTATTAGTGACGTATCTCCCTCCTCCTTAACATCCATGATCACGAAGTCACATGGCAAACATATGCCCCCGGGACTTGTAGCGGGATGTCCTCTGTGATCCCTACCGGCCTTGTGATCCGACCATCGGCTAGTTGTATCCGCATGTCGGTAGGCTTCAATTTTGTGCCGGTATTTAGCCTTAGGAACATAGAGAGAGGCATGAGGCTAACACTAGCCCCTAAGTCCACCAATTCCTTTTGTAGAGGGACGCCGCCCAAGGTGCAAGGAATTCAAAAACTCCCCGGGTCTTTGAATTTAGCCGGCTCCTTCTCTCTCTTGGTGAACCAAGAGCCCTCCTCGGCGAGCATGATTTTCTCCTTCCTCTTTCTTCCAGTGATCAAATCTTTTAGGAACTTGGCGTATGTAGGGATTTCAACGATAGCATCGAGAAAGGGAATATTGAGGCTTACCGCTCTCAAATATTCGAGAAACTTCGCTAGTCGCTTCTCCATCTTCGCTCTAGCAAGCCTCTGGGGGAATGGGACCGGTGGCATAAAGCGCCTCTCTTCAATCAATTGCTCCGCTCTAGACTTTTCTTCCCTTTGCGGCTCTTTCTCTCTCTCAACTTCAATGGCCAGCTCGCTTGGCTCTTCAATCTCCACCACGTGCTCATCGGTAGGAATCATGGCGGGGGTGGTATCCTTCCTGCCTCTAGTTGTAACTGCAACCACGGCATTGATGTGGCCGGTGGCGCCCCGTGGGTTTTGCTCGGGATGAGCCGGCAATTGTTGAGTATTTCGATTGAGCAACGCCAATTGCTCCGAGATTTGGGCTACAACAGTTGCAATGGAATCTTGGCCCGCCTTCAAGGTAGCGTTGCTCTTTTTCTGCTCGACCATAAACTCCTCCACTCTAGCTTCAAAGTCGGAACGTTGTTGAGCTTGTGGGGGGTTTGGATTTCTCCACCCTTGATTGTATCCGGGCGGCCTATAGGGTCCAACTTGTTGCTTTGGTGCAAAATTTTGTTGTGGAGGCCCCCTCGGTGGATAATGTTGTTGTTGTGGTGGTGGTCGAGCTTGTTGAGGTGGCTGTTGCGACGGATTCAATGCTCCATCATTGTTTGCGTAGGAGAAACCGGGATGGTTTCTTGTGGCCGGATTGGCCCAATATCCTTGGTTCCCTGTGACGTATTGAACTTGCTCCAAAGATCCCTCTCCTTGTTCTCCTCCCGAATACATAGCTTGGGATTGGTCTTGCCAATCACACATTTGATTCGTTGGTGCGGATGTGGAAGGGGTTCCTTGGGGCTCCGTAATATACTTCTCCAGTCTCTCCACTACCTTGTGGAGAGAATCAAACTTGTTTGTCAGCTCCGCTACGGCCTTTGCCTCATAGATGCTAGATGGCTTCAAGGAGGACGAAGAGTGTCCTCGCTCGTCGCCCCATTGTTGATTGTTTGAGGTCATTTCCTCAATTAGGGCCGTAGCTTCGTCGGGAGTCTTCGATAAGATAGCACCATTTGCCGCGGCATCAATAATCTGCTTGGTCCCCGGTTGGAGACCATTGTAGAAGCTATGGACTAGCTCCCAGTCTTCAATGCTATGGTGCGGGCACTGATGCTGCAGGTCTTTGAAACGCTCCCAAGCCTCATAGAGTGTCTCTTGAGGTCCTTGCTTGAAGGACATAAGAGCACTCCTAATCTTTACCGTCTTGGAAGGCGGATAGAACTTGTCAATGAACGCGCTCGCCAACTCATCCCATGTGGTAAAGACTCCCTCAGCTTGCGTCCTCAACCAATAAAGAGCTTTATCCTTTAATGTGAAGGGGAAGAGGCGCAGTCTGATGGCATCGATGGAGACCCCCGTCATCTAAAATGTGGCGCACTTCGACAAAAATAGCTGGATGTGGTAGTGGGGATTTTCATGGGCATTCCCATGAAATGGATCCTGCTGCATCAGAACCACTAGTCCGGTTTTCAGCTCAAAATTCTTGTCAGCCGCCAACTCCAGCATGGCAATGGACGAGGTCGTGGAGGAGGTCTTAGGCCGGAGCCTATCGCGAATGGAAATGATCCTCTCTATTCTTGCCGCTAACTCTTCAGGCGTCTCCCGGACGTTCATAAACCTCCCTTCCGTATCGGGTCTCCTCTCCGCTCTGATTCTCCGCAATGTACGCTTGATCTCAGGATCAAACAATATATCAATGGGGTCCGTAGTGGATCTCGTGTACATGCACGGGAAAACAAAGTTTCAAAGAAGTGATTAGCACAATGGAAGGGTTGGATAAAAATAAAGAAACAAAACAAAAAAGAAAGAAATAGCTAGGGTGGTCGGATCAAACACAATCGCCTCCCCGGCAACGGCACCAAAAACTTGATCGGCCCCGGGCGTACACCCAAAAGGGCGACCGTGTAGTTTTACCGCAAGCGCACGGTGTAGCGGCGAGCGGGGTATCGAACACAGGGAGGACGAATGACAGTGCTTGCTCCGAACAACCTGGCTATAGGAATAGAAAAGAGGGAATTTGCCTTTGGCGATCCTGTCACAATCGTCAGACAAATTATGGAGATATAAAATAAAATAAAGACGCCTAGGGAATGGGGAATCCCCGCTACTCACCGTATCTCGTCAATGTGATTCATTGGTATCACGATTACTCGGGTAGAATTTCGGATGAACTAGTTGCAACTGAATGTAAAACCTAGCTCACGCTCTCGCGCTGTTGCCGGTCTATAGCTATCCTAGGTTTGGGTCCAATCTCTTGCAAACCCTAGCCTAGGCAAGCTAGCATTAGGATCAACATCATCGTTCAATCGCGCCCCGAGCCCACTCTCGTGCAAACTCGGGCCACGACCTAGGTTGGGATAGTTCCTACCCGTCCAATCTCTTGCAAACGGGTATCGGTATGGAATTGCGACCGAGAACCCTAGTATCGGTCCATTCTCTTGCAAACAGATACTACGGAAACTCAATTTCAACCCAATTCGGATTTCTAGGGTTTCCTATCGAATTGGGATCCAATCTCTTGCAAATCCCAATCGATATGAACTCCTAGCTTGTAATGCCCTACAAGCTACTGCACAAGTACTAGAGGGGGGGTGAATAGTACTTTAAAAATAACAAGGAGTATAATTCCAAATTATTGTGCAAACAACTACCAAATCAATTTGCAGAAGCTTAAATTGAATGACAACAACAAAATTAACAATGCAAACAAATGATGTTAATGGGTTCGGATCCACCCAAGTCTCCCCGACTTGTTCCCGGTGATCCTACGTCCCAACCACCCGGATCCCCTCCGGATACTTAGGTTAGAAACCCTAACCCAAGATTTCCACTATGAATATCTTGTGAAAAACCTTCACAAGATCAAATCATACAACAATGGCAATAGTGAATCCCACAACCCGGGATCACAACCTTCTCTCACAACCGAGAGAATCAACAAGCAATATAAATGAGTTTATATTGAAATAAGCAAACTTACCACAAAATCCTATACCTTGAGTTTTTCTTACCAAATAGGTGAAAGGAAGGATTTGAGGAAGATGAAGTCACCAAGTCCTAGCACCAAGGAAATGACCAGCAATAGGTGCCTAGGAGAGATTTGGAGACTTGATTCAAGCTAGAGCTTGAAGGGCTCACCAAGAACAAGCTTCTCTCAAGATGGATTCTAGATCTAGAATGTGAGAGAATGGGTTTCTTGTGAGGAAGAGAGCTTTAGAAATGAGTGAGAATGGCTATCTCTTTTGAACTCAATGAATCTCTGAATGGAAGCTCTAACCTAGATAGAAATGACCTAGGTTCGTATTTATAGGGTCCCATAAAAACAAGTTAGGTCAATTCCCAACGGATAGAAATCTGGGAGAATTAGTCGGTCAAAGAACAACCACTGACCGACTAGTTCATCAACTAGTCGGTCAGTCAAACAACATGGACCGACTAAGTGAGGAACTGAGAAGAGATAGAATTTCAGACCTAGAAATCTAGTCGGTCCAAGAAGACTTTCTGACCGACTAGTTTCACAACTAGTCGGTCAGTCAGTGAACGTAGACCGACTAAGAGGCATAATGAAATAGTCTGAATACAAATTGACTTAGTCGGTCCAAGAACAAAAGTTGACCGACTAGATTGTCAACTAGTCGGTCACCAAACGTTCTTAGACCGACTAACGATAAACAGTAGCTTAGGAGAAATTTAGTATGAACAGTAAGTCACAACTAGTCGGTCAAAGAAGCATCACTGACCGACTAGTTCACAAACTAGTCGGTCGGTGAGTCAACGTAGACCGACTAACTGTAAATAGTAAAGTCCAAGAAATTAAGGAATCAAACTAGTCGGTCCAAGAAGAGTTGCTGACCGACTAGATCACCATCTAGTCGGTCAGTACTTCTTCTTGTACCAACTAACATGCACAAACAAGTCCGAATCGAAGCGCGACGCTTCGAGGAAGTTAGAATGAACTTGTACTAAGATCCTAGAGCTACGATATGAGCGTTATGAAGTTAGAATCGTAAGATATACTCAAGGCTTAACATTCTATAGATCGAAGCTAAAAAGACTATAAATAAAACCTTAAAGAATGGTCTTCGAGAGCTTCGATTAATTCTTCATGACTTCCAAAACGGCGCAAGAGCTTCAACGAAGCTTTAGGCATGAATACGTGCTTTGAGAAGTCTTGAGATGTCGCTTTGAATGTTCTCGTGATTTTTGCGACGATCTCCAATACTGCGCTCACAAATTGTTAGTTCATGAATTATTTATGTTTGCTCATCATCCAAAACCAAATCCGGGGAGTCCAATATTCAACATTCTCCCCCTTTTTGGTGATGACAAACCAACATAAATAATAATAAAAAATAATGATTCAAATGTAAAATACTTACTCCCCCTGCATTGATGACACGTTAATTCCAAAATGAATATATATGAATTGCATCAATCAGACGAGTAAGATAAATAAAGAGAATCGATTTTTGAAATATCGGATTTTGAAAATCCTTATTTATATCTTAACTCCCCCTGAATCTAACATATCAAACTAGATTCATGGAAATTGAGTTAAATTTTCATTTGCCCTATTTATTATCATTATCTCTCCCCCTTTGGCATTATCCCAAAAATGGGGGGCATACAACGACAACAACTAGGAAATGGAAAATCCAACATCGGGAGTCGTAGACAATGACGATGGACCTAATTGACACCAAGGGAAAAAATGATGAAATCAAATCAAGGTGTGCCAAATTGTCCATTATCAAAAAGCGATAATCAAAATCATCAAAAATACCAAATAATTATTCATTTCTTGAATAAAGAAACATACTCTTCAATATTCAATATTCTTGGTTAAATTTGTGCATGGAAAACAATTCTATACAAATATAGAATTTCAATCTATTTAACCAAGTTTTTCAATCGTTGAGCGACGATTTCACATAGCATGGACATTGAATGAGAATTAATGTGCACGACGAAGAAAATATCACAACATGAACATCGATGTATATATAGATAGAAACATCATGAGTACATCCAAAAAGATATCGAATACAAGAAGTACATCATATCAAGTACGACACATCATCTATATAAACATCAAAAAGTACAACATCATCATCCACATCAAAATATAACACCAACATCAGCATCATCCAAAGTACATCAAAATATCCAACACCGACATCCAGAAAACTCAAAAATACATCAAAACAACCCTCAAACTCCATCCTAACCCAAAATTCTCTCAAAAAGATATATCATCCAAAGAGTAGTGGAGAGTCCTCGGAACAAACGATCACGAGGAAGTGGCTGGATCTGTAGTCTCCGTGGGTCCAGTCGACGGAGTGGACTCGGGCTCTGCAGGGAGGAGAGGCGTCTCAACAGACGGGATCGTCGGGGCAGGTGTGGAAACGACAGGCTCAATAGCTGGGGTCGCAACAGCAGGGGTCTTAACAGCAGCTAAGACAGGAGCAGGCTCGTCAATAGGAACAGCAGCAGCCTCAGAAGTCTGAACTACTGAAGCAGAAGGCTCTGGAGCACCGGAAGTGGTGCCAACTCCAGGAGCAGAAGTGGTAGCAGCAGCAGCAGCAGTGGCCTCATCGCCACGAGCCAAGGAAGTGACAAGATCGTCAATCTCCTCATCGTCCATCTCCTCGGCCTCAGAAACGGAAGGAGGAAGATCAATGCCCATCATCTGAGCCATACGACAGACGACCTCCTCGGTACGAGCCAAACACGACTCGTGCCGACGAAGAAGGTGTACGACATCATCTAATGTAGCAGGAGGAGTGGGGGCTGCAGCAGCTGAGGGAGTGGCCTGGGAAGCAGATATGGTCGACCTCTGCACGTGACGAAGCGCCGCTAGAGATTTCTTAACGGCCGTCGCGTTCAGAGGGGGACCCAAGGGACGCTCATCGTCAGGAGGGATGGGGACTCGGAAATGACGGAAAACCAGGGTCAACAGACACGGATATGGAATATGCGCAGATTTATTGGTCTTGCGAATACACTCGAAAGAGTCCATCTTATCGAGTATAACGCGAGCCCAATTAATCTCGCAACCCAAGAAAAGAGCGTAAATCAGCTTCAAAAATGGCTGGGAAGGAAGTGAAGATGAGCCGTACTTGGGAAGCAAGCACGACTTCAGAATGAGATTCAGCACCCATGCATTTGGCTTGAACGACTTCGAAGGAACTCCAATAAAGGCAGGAGGGATCACATGGAAGATATCAGAAAGAACGGACTGATCCAAGGAGGCGATATCATCGACGGAAATATCAGAAGGAAGGAGACCGGACGACGAACAACCAAGTATCTCCCCCAAGATTTCTGCCGTGAGAACTATAGGAGTTCCCAAGACAGTAGTCTCGATGGAGTGACTCGCATCGTACTGGCCTCGGACACGATTGGCATAGAACAATTTTACCAGGCGAGGATATGGTTTAGGGTTGGCCTTAAGATCGTAGCGTAGGTAGTCAAGGAGCCCACTATAGGAGAGGAGGTCAGCTAAGCCAAGGAAATCTGAAAACTGAACATAGTGCTCCAATAGCATCGGGCAGTGTTCAATACGGTTGTAGGCCGCGAGACACATAGGGTCGTCGCGACACAACGATATGTCAACACCACCCGCTGGCATTGGGCCCTTTCCCTTAGGCTGGCGAGTCCTAGGACGAAGTGGAGGTGTAGGTTCCCTATGGCCAGACTCATCCTCAGGGATAAACTCAGTATCGGAATCAGGAGGAGTAGAGGGTGAGTGGAGTATGGGCTTTTTAGACTTAGATTTTCAGGGTTTGACTGTCGCCGTCCTCTGCTTCTTCAGAGGAGGCGAAGACGGAGAAGCTTGGGTTGATTTAGCACGACGCTTGGGCTTAGGTGGATTCCTAGGGTCAGAAGGCTCTACACTCATTGGGGAAGCCCCAGATGAAGTGATAGGGATCCTCGTCTTTGCCATGATTGCGGCACGATGAGCACAAGCAAACGAAGCTACGAGCTACACAAACCCTAGAAGCACAATCAACAAACCCTAACACACTTCGAAAAATCCGAAACCCTAGATCACCTAGGAGAGAAATCGAGCTAGATCAACCCTAGAATAGGAGATTGACCAAGGAGGAGGAGGAGGGATACCTAGGAGACCGATCGGCGGCGGCGGATGGACGGGAAACAGGCCGGAGATCGACGGAAGTTGAAGGGGCACGAGAGGGGTTTTGGGTTTTTGCGGGCTGGAGAAGAGAACAACCGACTAGAAAGAAGTTTAGTCGGATGAAAATGTGTTTAAGTCGGTCTGGAAATCGAAAAGACACATTTGCCCTAACCCACTTAGTCGGTCACAGTTCAAGCACTGACCGACTAGATTACGATCTAGTCGGTCGGTCAATGAGCTTGAACCGACTAAGTCGAAACAGAGGCAAAGAGGAATTTTTAGGGCTAGAATTAGTCGGTCGCAGTATACACACTGACCGACTAGTTTTCAATCTAGTCGGTCGGTTAGTGTACTGTGACCGACTAAAGAAAGAAATTGATAAGAGTTAGATAAAAGCTTGATCTAGTCGGTCTGAGTTCACTAGCTGACCGACTAGATGAGCATCTAGTCGGTTGACTAATGAACTGAAACCGACTAGAAGAGTCCAAAAATTGATAATTGATTTCTCTTCACAAACCACTTGGATGAAACATCTTAACACACTCATTAGTCATCTAAAGTACCCCATAAAACGTCGAAATCTTAAATACGACATACAAATACGAATTCGAGCACAAATTCAAACATATCACATAAAATCCCAAAAATTCAATAAATCTAGCATGAACGAAATATCGCGAAATATAATAGCATGCAAGATAATTGAATGAAACATGAATCCTATATCTCGGATTCACCCATAATCCCCAATTCCCGACGCAACCGCACAAAGGAGTCCTCCTTTAGGGGTTTCGTGAAAATATCGGCGATTTGCTTTTGGGTTTCAACGTACACTAAAATGATGTCCTTTTTAGCAACATGATCATCTAAAAAATGGTGTCGGACATCTATGTGTTTTGATCGGGAATGGTGCACCGGATTCTTTGAAAGACAAATAGCACTTTGGTTATCCACCATGATAGGGCTAGTATCACAATGAATACCAAAATCCTTCAATGTGTGTCTCATCCAAAGAACCTGGGCACAAGCGGCACCGGCGGCAATATATTCCGCCTCGGTGGTTGAAAGTGATACGGAATTTTGCTTCTTGGAAAACCAAGAGACAAGAGAATTTCCTAGAAAATGGCAAGTGCCACTAGTACTTTTCCTGTCGGATTTGCATCCCGCATAATCGGCATCACTGTATGAGACTAACTCATACGTGCTAGATTTTGGATAAAGTAATCCAAAATCAAGTGTATAACTTAGATAACGGAAAATACGTTTTACCGCTACTAAGTGAGACTCCTTAGGTTGAGACTGATAACGAGCACATATGCATACGGCAAACATAATATCGGGCCTACTTGCGGTAAGATAAAGTAAACTACCTATCATACCTCGATATAGACGAATGTCTACATCCTTACCGCCCGTATCCTTGTCAAGATGCGTAGTCGTGCTCATTGGAGTCTTTTTCCCAGAAGCACTCTCCATTCCAAATCGCTTAAGCAACTCCACCGTATACTTCGTTTGATGGATGAAGATTGCATCGTTCAATTGGTGAATTTGGAGACCTAAGAAATATTTGAGTTCGCCCATGTGGCTCATCTCAAATTGTTCCTTCATAACATTAGAAAACTCTTCGCAAAGAGTGAAGTTAGTAGCACCGAAAATGATATCATCAACATAAATTTGAACTAATAAAATATCATTATTCGCATGCTTAACAAAAAGTGTAGAATCGGCTTCGCCCATTTTAAAATTCAAATCCAAAAGAAAATTCTTTAGGCGATCATACCAAGCTCGAGGAGCTTGTCTCAAACCATAAAGAGCTTTCTTTAGTTTAAAAACATGATTTGGAAATTTTTCATTTATGAAGCCCGGAGGTTGAGAAACGTAAACTTCCTCAACAACATCTCCGTTTAAAAATGCACTTTTAACATCCATTTGAAATAACTTAAAATTTTTATGGCATGCATAAGACAATAAAAGTCTAATTGATTCTAATCTAGCTACCGGAGCAAAGGATTCTTCGAAATCAATACCTTCCTCTTGGCGATAGCCTTGAGCAACTAACCGAGCTTTGTTCCGGACGACGACTTGATTTTCGTCGGTTTTGTTCTTGAAGATCCACTTTGTCCCTATGACGGTGTGGTTCTTCGATGGCAAAGGAACAAGCTCCCATACCTCATTCCTCTCGAATTGAATGAGTTCCTCCTCCATGGCAAGGATCCAAGCACTATCTTCGCACGCTTCAACTATATTCTTTGGCTCTATCGATGAGGCAAAGGCACAATTGGCGAAGTGGTGGACTTGAGATCTCGTCTTGACACTATCATGAATATTGCCAATGACTTGCTCATGGGGATGGTCGCGAACGGTATGAAGCCGCTTGGGAATACCTTGATCACTAGGCACATTCTCAACAACTTCATTAGTCGGGTTAGTATCAATAGAATCAATTGAATCAATATACTTAGAATTTTCAAACGAATCACATAAAACATCCATAGAATCATTATCATTTAAAATTCTAGAAGTAGTAAAATTCTCATTAAAAGAGACATGAAGTGATTCCTCGATCGTAGAGGATCTTTTGTTGTATATCCGGTAGGCTTTGCTACGTGAGGAATACCCAACAAATATCCCCTCATCCGATCTCGGATCAAACTTGTCCAAATTATCATATGTGTTTTTAATAAAACATTTTGCGCCGAAAACACGAAAATGTTTAACTTGAGGCAATCTACCAAACAACAATTCATAGCAAGTTTGTTTGGTGCCGGGCCTCAAAAGTATTCTATTAAACACATAACAAGCGGTGTGTACCGCTTCCGCCCAAAATTGATAACCAAGTTGACTATCTTCGAGCATAGTGCGAGCACACTCCACAAGCGTTCTATTCTTCCTCTCAATAACACCATTTTGAGGAGGTGCGCGAGGGAAAGAAAACGTGTGAGTAATTCCAAGATCATCACAAAAATTTGAGAAAGACTCATTCTCAAATTCACCCTCATGATCACTACGTATAGTTACAATGGTGGTTCCGATGAGATTTTGTACTTTCTTCACAAATATTGTGAAGTTTTCAAAAGCCTCATTTTTATTACATAAGAAAAATACCCATGTAAATCTTGAATAATCATCAACGATGACTAGTCCATATCTTGCATTTCCTAAGGAAGCAACTCTAGTTGGCCCAAATAAATCTAGATGTAATAGATCTAGTGGCCGTTTCGTAGAAATGCTTTTCTTAGGTTTAAATGAAGATTTAGGAAGCTTGCCACGTTGACAAGAATCACAAAAACTTTTCTTTTCAAAAACGAGCTTCGGAAAACCTTTAATGGAATTTAATTTCGAAAGCTTATAAAGTGTTCCAAAGTTCACATGTCCAAAGCGTCGATGCCATAAGTGTTGTTCACTTGTGTTAGCAACGAGACATTGTTCATATGACTTAGGAAGATCCAAAATATAAATATCTTTATGGCGTGTGCCGGAAAATAATAATTTATTATTATCATTTGAAATATGACACAATCCTTTCGCAAAGCTAACTTTGTAACCTTTGTCACAAAGTTGGCTTATTGAAATAAGATTATGATTTAAACCATCAACTAGATAAACATCACTAATTAAGGGTTTAGAAGGGTTACCCACTTTACCAACACCGACGATGGTTCCGCTCTCGTTGCCTCCAAATACGACGCGATTTCCATTTGCAATGGGAACCACTCCGGAGAGCAATTGAGCGTCACCCGTCATGTGTTTTGAACACCCGCTATCGAGTATCCAATTCCCTTTGGAGCTAAATTTAAATTTGTTGCTCCTTTTCTTTTTCTTTTCCTTGAGTACCTAAAGATAGAAACATTCATATCATGGTACCCAAGGTCATTGGGTCCTCAAAAGGTTAGACCTTTGGAAGCCAAGTCCAATTGGACTTAGACTTCCCCACATAATTTCTACTATGCACAACATCCGAAAAATAAGCATTCATATATACTTGTTTTTCATCCATGCTTGTGTCCTTTGGGCTCCAAATAGTGAAAATCTTGGGAGCCCTCATCCTATTGGGTGCATGCATGCGACGTTGATTTCTACGTGATGCATGTTGTGGATAGGCATAAGGAACATGATGGAATGGTGCACGACGAGAATTATTCATATGATGAGGTGGGTGAACATATGCATGTGTGGGAACACGTGCGTGAGGGTGTCTCACATGGTGTGCACGTGCCCGTGAATGTGTAGCATAGAAATCATCATATGTGTGAGACGGTGGAGTAGGACGTGTGTTCCTACGTGGCATGGTATTGGTGTACATATAAGCATGCCCCTTCTTTGGAGATCCACCCAAAGTGGGTTTCTTTCCAAAAGAGGGTGTGGACGAGGTGGAAGCACCATTGGTAGATGAACTACCAATAGAGTGTTTGCTACCACTCGTAGAGTCACCGGAAGTTGGCCTAACAAAAGTAGTGGCCGCTTTGGATGGACATCCCATCGTATACCCCAAACCAATGTGGTGATTGGCCGGAAGTAAGTCACTTAGGATTTTATCCAAATGGTCCTTACCCTTATTGAATTTATTAATTCGGCCTAATGTGTTCTCATATTTCTCTTTGAGAGAACGCATAGAAGTATCCAAAGTGGATACTTGCGATGTGAGCACATAAACACGAGATTTGAGATTCTCGTTCTCAATACTCAAAGTCGAGTTTTGAGAAGTTAAATCCGCTATCCTATGTTCTTCCGGATCATCAATGCTAACATGTTCAAGTTTAGATTTGAGATTAACAATCTCATTTCTTAACTCTTCAACAACGGTGTCGTTGTTGGTGATGATAGTCTTAGGCGAGGTTTGAATGCTAGCTAGGTCATCTTTTACTTTAGTATATCTATTTACTAATTTAGTGTATTTAGACCATAAATGAGAGTTAGCATCCCTAAGATCATCCATAGTTACCTCATCGCCTTCGTCGTCGCTATCATCGGCGGAGGAAGATCCTTGATCATGCTCCTCTCTTGCCATGAAGCACATGTGCGCTTGCTCCACTTTCTCATCGTCCGACTCTCCGCTTGAGGAATCCTCGGAGTCGGTGAATGTTGCTCCGACAAGTCCCTTTTTGTACCCCTTTTTGTACTTCTTTGACTTGTCGAACTTCGGCGCCTTCCACTTCTCCTTTTGCTTGTTTTGAGGACAATCTGCTTTGATGTGTCCTGGCTTATTGCATTTAAAGCACAAAGGTGGAGAGGCGTTAGTAGAAGTAAATTTAGATTTTTGTTTGAAGTTACCCTTTCGGAAGAAGCGATTGAACTTCTTTGCCATGAGTGCAATGGATTCCATGTCCATTTCTTCTTCCGAGTCCTCATCATCGGTAGAGGTGGATGAAGCCGCCTTGAATGCAATCGCCTTTTTCTTAGGCGCGTCTTGGTTCAAATAGGACTTCATCTTTTCTTGTAACTTCACCTTGCTATCTTTGCGTACCTCGTATGACATCAAAGTACCCATCAATTGAACTACGGTATATTTGTTCATGTCATTACCTTCCTCGATGGCGAAGGTACGTTTCTCCCAAGAAGAAGGAAGTCCTTCGATAAGCTTTGAGCACTTCTCCTTTTGAGTGTAGGACTAACCGAGGGCCTCTAACTCGTTTATTATGTCAACGAAGCGAGCGTAATATTCTTTCATCTTCTCGCCCTGTTGCATATGAAACATTTCGTAATCTTTGTTTACGACTACGAGTTTAGAGTCTCTTACCCTACTCGTCCCTTCATGAAGAATGAGGAGGGAGTTCCAAATTTGATATGCACTCTTACATGTGCATATCTTATTGAAGTCCTCGGGCTCCAATGCGCATTGCAAGGCGTTCATTGCCTTGGCATTGCTTACCTCCGCGGCGATCTCCGCGGTAGTCCATTTCTCAAAGTCTTCTTCTTCGGGTTCGATGTATTCCTTCATTGTAGTCCTCCATAAGGATGCACTCCGGAGGAAGGTTTCCATCCGGCATTTCCAGTACCCGTAGTTGGTACCGTTGAAGAATGGAGGCCTCGTAGAGGAATGTCCTTCCATCACCGAAGATGCTTCTTCTCGGTTCCTGAAGGTGTCATAGTTGGAAGGTGGACGCACGGTCTTGTTGTCGTTGGCAGACATAGCTAAGTATCTGGCTCTGATACCAAATGTAATGCCCTACAAGCTACTGCACAAGTACTAGAGGGGGGGTGAATAGTACTTTAAAAATAACAAGGAGTATAATTCCAAATTATTGTGCAAACAACTACCAAATCAATTTGCGGAAGCTTAAATTGAATGACAACAACAAAATTAACAATGCAAACAAATGATGTTAATGGGTTCGGATCCACCCAAGTCTCCCCGACTTGTTCCCGGTGATCCTACGTCCCAACCACCCGGATCCCCTCCGGATACTTAGGTTAGAAACCATAACCCAAGATTTCCATTATGAATATCTTGTGAAAAACCTTCACAAGATCAAATCATACAACAATGGCAATAGTGAATCCCACAACCCGGGATCACAACTTTCTCTCACAACCGAGAGAATCAACAAGCAATATAAATGAGTTTATATTGAAATAAGCAAACTTACCACAAAATTCTATACCTTGAGTTTTTCTTACCAAATAGGTGAAAGGAAGGATTTGAGGAAGATGAAGTCACCAAGTCCTAGCACCAAGGAAATGACCAGCAATAGGTGCCTAGGAGAGATTTGGAGACTTGATTCAAGCTAGAGCTTGAAGGGCTCACCAAGAACAAGCTTCTCTCAAGATGGGTTCTAGATCTAGAATGTGAGAGAATGGGTTTCTTGTGAGGAAGAGAGCTTTAGAAATGAGTGAGAATGGCTATCTCTTTTGAACTCAATGAATCTCTGAATGGAAGCTCTAACCTAGATAGAAATGACCTAGGTTCGTATTTATAGGGTCCCATAAAAACAAGTTAGGTCAATTCCCAACGGATAGAAATCTGGGAGAATTAGTCGGTCAAAGAACAACCACTGACCGACTAGTTCATCAACTAGTCGGTCAGTCAAACAACATGGACCGACTAAGTGAGGAACTGAGAAGAGATAGAATTTCAGACCTAGAAATCTAGTCGGTCCAAGAAGACTTTCTGACCGACTAGTTTCACAACTAGTCGGTCAGTCAGTGAACGTAGACCGACTAAGAGGTAAAATGAAATAGTCTGAATACAAATTGACTTAGTCGGACCAAGAACAAAAGTTGACCGACTAGATTGTCAACTAGTCGGTCACCAAACGTTCTTAGACCGACTAACGATAAATAGTAGCTTAGGAGAAATTTAGTATGAACAGTAAGTCACAACTAGTCGGTCAAAGAAGCATCACTGACCGACTAGTTCACAAACTAGTCGGTCGGTGAGTCAACGTAGACCGACTAACTGTAAACAGTAAAGTCCAAGAAATTAAGGAATCAAACTAGTCGGTCCAAGAAGAGTTGCTGACCGACTAGATCACCATCAAGTCGGTCAGTACTTCTTCTTGTACCAACTAACATGCACAAACAAGTCCGAATCGAAGCGCGACGCTTCGAGGAAGTTAGAATGAACTTGTACTAAGATCCTAGAGCTACGATATGAGCGTTATGAAGTTAGAATCGTAAGATATACTCAAGGCTTAACATTCTATAGATCGAAGCTAAAAAGACTATAAATAAAACCTTAAAGAATGGTCTTCGAGAGCTTCGATTAATTCTTCATGACTTCCAAAACGGCGCAAGAGCTTCAACGAAGCTTTAGGCATGAATACGTGCTTTGAGAAGTCTTGAGATGTCGCTTTGAATGTTCTCGTGATTTTTGCGACGATCTCCAATACTGCGCTCACAAATTGTTAGTTCATGAATTATTTATGTTTGCTCATCATCCAAAACCAAATCCGGGGAGTCCAATATTCAACATAGCTATCCGTACTATATCGATCCCAAACTAACCCTAATAGCAATTCTAGCAATATTTCTACCAAATCATCACAAATCTGAAATTGGGCTCGTAGGGTTCATCCCCACGCCCCAAGACGTTAGGACTACTCACGATTCATATCACAAATGCAAGAATAAACAATTGAAATAGCAATAGAACTCATCACAATATTCAAATAAGCAATAAAAATGAGATTTTTAAGGGAGAGGAAGACAAACCAATAGAGTTCTCCAAGAATCCAACAAAAATAAACTTTTCTCTCCTCTCCAATCACAAGAATCAAAAGCTAAAAAGTTTAATCTAAAAAGCTGCAAAAAACAAAGAAAAAAGCTCTCTAACCTAGGTTTAAAACTGGGGTTAAATACCCCCCAAAATCGTCCAAAAAACTGTGACCAAAATGCCCCTGCACAGCCTGAAAATAGCAATTTACGCTACAGGCAGCGCGGCTCA
Source organism: Scilla litardierei (assembly GCA_030789695.1). NCBI lineage: Eukaryota > Viridiplantae > Streptophyta > Magnoliopsida > Asparagales > Asparagaceae > Scilla > Scilla litardierei. The sequence goes on from CM061141.1 coordinate 257,363,005, forward strand.
CTCGGCCGAGTGACAAGAGTCGCTCGACCGAGTGAAAAACCCTGAGAATTTCCAGTAAGTCTGGGGTCTTGGGAGTCTTCACTTCGGGCGTCGCTCGGTCGAGTGAGTTGTCGTCACTCGGCCGATGGATTCCATTCACTCGGGCGGTCGGCAATTTCCACTCGGCCGAGTGGGTCTTCTGAAGCTCAGGCAAACGAAAAACAGTAAGTTGGCTCTTTTTGATGGGCGTCGTCTGAGTGCCACTCGGGCGGACGGGGTCTCGTCACTCGGCCGATGTGGCTTCTGATGCTCGGCCGAGTGCACACATGAATCGTGTCCGATCTGGTCGGATGAGCGGGGTCTCGCTGGTCGGCCGAGTGACTCCTTCACTCGACCGAGTGAGACACCAAAAATGCCCAAACAGCTTGTTTTTGCCTCCTCGTCGCTCCTACGACGTTCTTTCTTCTTCCGCTCCTCTTCAACAGTAAAATACCCCTCGGGGAAGTCATCGGTGACACTCTGGAGTAGGTGTATCTCGGGATCACTCCAAATCGCTCCAAATCTCCTGAAATACGACAAAAACAACAAATCGTGAAAAGTATCGCAATATTGTCGATAAATCGTGAAAAGCGTGATTTGAGCGATCTAAATGGCATGCAATCATGCGGAAAAAAGGTGTAAAATATGGAGTGATCATAACGTAATATCGTCGAATAACCATGAAAATCGCAATATGAGCAATCGAAATGGCATGCAAATATGCAGAAAAAAGGGGTGAAATATGGACCGATCAAAATCCCCTAAGCTTACCTCTTACTCGTTCTCGAGGAAGATAAGTAGAGAGACGAACTCGGGAAATGAAATGAAAGAAAAAGAATACGAAGTGGAAGAGGGCACTAGCTTATTCTCTCAGATCTCAAGCCATAAGCTACACATCACGATAAGTCGGAAAATACGAATCACATGCTATAAAGATTTCATATCTTACTTAACATGGTACTTGCAAACTTTTAAGAACAACAAAAGGGATTCTCTAAATTCATATCATCAATTCATATCCACATCACGCATTTCATAGAATTTAATGTACAAATGTTTGTGATGCAATTTTCAATCTAGAGTTATAACAGAAGCATATAAGAATCACACCAAGCATGCAATAGAGAATGGAATAAGAGACATGTCATTCAAATTTTCATATCAATTCATAAGAAATCTCCATAGCTAAAGTAATTTGTCAAGTCTCGGTATTATCAAACTTCCTCATTCGTGCACCTCTCCACTCTAATGTCGTACTCACTCATATGGTCAAATCAATTCACCCCCCCCCCCCCTCTAAGCTTAGCTTGAGGTATCACATCTAATGGAATTGATAGTGGAAAATGGTATTTTTGCCTTGGGTTTTCCAAGTATTTTATGGCTCCAATAATGAGATAGAGAAATATCTTTCTTTTTATTTTTGAACTTTTTGTTTCTCATTTTTCTTTTTGGATTTTTGTAGGAGCTATATGATTTGTATTTTTGGTTTTTGGCTCTTTTTTGACTTTTTGGACTTTTTTGGAGTTAACTTTTTCTTTTGTAGGGATTTTTGTGAAATAGATACAATATAAGTAGCTTTAGCAGGTGAACTTAAGTGACATGTAGAGAATAAAAGATACTTGTGGAGAAAGAAATAATGTAACACTCGGTTCACTCTAAGATGTGCACAAATTTTTCAATAAAATAATACATCAACTAAACTCATATGTAAGCATGGATATTCTCAATCATTTGAATAAATAGTGAAGACAAGCAGTAAAGTGTACAATCATATCAGGCATGCAACAGAAGGTGAATAAGACAATAAGGCAGATGCTTCCGATATACAATCGATGCGTGAATCTTGGTGCACTTCCAACAAAAGCATACTAAACACTAATCCATACATTCAGCTTCGATTAATATCATGCAATCACTTAGAGGACTCATCAAGAGAAATAGATTTGCAAGCACATGTGAATAGCAAGACTATGGAATACTCAAAGTACCATGGCAAGAAATAATAAGCATCGTGATGGTTGCTAAAGCAATAAGAGATATCATCATACGAAATTCATCTAACGGAAGAAGAGAAAAGGAAAATAAAGAAATAAAAGTAAAAGAGAGGAAAGAAAAGAAAAACAAGCACAAAATATGATGCATGAACACACATAAAAGAAAAATAAAATGGTAAATTTAAAAAGATGATGCAAAAATTTTGAAAAATCCTAAAAATCCTAAAATTAAGTAATAATGCAATTAATGCATCTAAATGGCATGGAATTGCACTCCCCCAAGCTTAAACTTCACATTGTCCTCAATGTGATCATAATGAAAGAATATGAGAAACAACGATAATGATAAGGGGCGTGAATGAAAAATGATGAAATGAATGACATAAAATCCTAATACAACTACATGCACATATAATGATGCATGAGAGCGCCTTTCCCCAAGATTATACTAAACAATCCTATTCAAATGACTTGATCCAAAATGTCACGGCTTTGCTAAGCGAGCTCAAGTCAAACGAATAAGAAAGTGAGTATTCACTTGAAAGAAATGCTCGATGGTGGTGATCAAAAGGATGTGACGTATCAAAATATGAAGAGGGCAATTAATATATATAATGGGTTTGGGGTGTAAAAGATTTTTGTTGCCGTCATATGAGGTGATATTTATTCAAGCAAATTTATATGGTCATCTCGCTGTCGAGAGGATTCATTTTTATTGAAAGTATAAAATTTTACGCTATTGCTACACTACAGGATTGATATCACCTATAGCAAAAGGCGGATCCAGTATCTTTGCCGGTGCAGGAAACTGCTCCAACTGCTCCTTCCGTGGCTCCGCCAGGTGCATGTGTCCACGGACTCCAATGAACTCCAGCAATGCATCCTTTAGCATTCCCACAAGGACTCTACCTGTACTCTGCATAGAATAGGAAGCATCAGTTCGCTGCAAAAATTTCACCCTCATAATAAAAGTATTCCAAAGAGGATCATCTATAGAAATATATGAAATAAATAGTGGTGGACGATACTTCCCTGGAAATAATTCAATATCCTCTTGTGCTTTGATAGTTATCTCTGTGGTGTCCTCTCTCAGCTGCTCAGGTAACTCTTGATCATAGGTGGGGACCTCCTTGACAAGTTTGTTTAGATATGACACGTCCAAGCATACCTCTGATCCATAATCGTATGTGTGCTGCAAAAAGTACGACGTGTCAAAAATATCTGAATCAAAATAAATATCAAATGGAATGCAGGATTCAGAAATGGAATGGGTAAAAATATCTCCCTGAGTGGGAGCAGTCAGCTCTGTGTTATGGTTCTCGGCGTCAGTGGAAGGATGAGGTGGATGCGGAAGCTCTAATGGAGGAGGGTAGTACTCGAGATCCTCATGAATGGCTGTGTCCTCGTCCCGATGCATGACCTCCTCGGCGATAAGTTCTGGCTCCATGTGTAAGGCATCCTCAAAAGCATGCTCTGGCTCCGCATGTGAGGCCTCCTCATCAATATGCTCTGGCTCGACAGTGTGCTCTTTTGCCTTCTCATCAACTATCATTGTAGGCTCTCTCTGGAATAGTGATGCTGGCTGCTCATATGTGTCAACTTGTGGGGATGTATCATGTGGAGGGGAATGCCCGCAAGCAATCCAAAAATATAGTCTATCCCCCTCAAGACTAACATGATGTCCTCCTTAATTGTTCCTGCAGCTGAAACATGGTTCATAACAAAATCTGTAAATCGTAGCTCAAATGCATCACCTGCTGTAATGCTCTCTGAACCGGCGAACCTCACTGACTCCAAGAGGCCCTCCAATAATCTCTGAAATGTGTCCTCCTCTTGCTGTGCATATGACTCAATTTCCGCTTCCTATAATGACTCTTCGTCCATCCATTCTTCATATGCAATAGCTGTATCGTAGGATGTAGGATCGACGATGGCACATTCTGGCTTTGGTAATATGACCGGCGATGCTTCTTGCCCATAATATGACGAAGCAGAACTGATATCGTTGGAAATCCCTGCAACATTAAGCATGAGTGCATTCATTTTAAGCTCCCTCTTCGGCCATTCCAATTGAAGGTTGCTCTTATCAAGCCTGGCTTGTATTTCAACCTGGTGTGAATGCATCTCATCAAAAAAGTATTCTCATGTCTAAGCATTCTGATCAAAATCTGTGGTCCACATGGAATCATGCATCTCATCAAAAAAGTATTCTCCCATCTGAGCATTCTGATCAAAAATAGTGTTCTCCCGTCTGAGCACTTTGATCAAACTAGTATTCTCCCGTCTGAGCACTCTGATCAAAATCTGTGGTCCACTTAGTATAATCCATAACACCTGATCAACAAAGATAAATACCTAAAGAAAAATATCAGTGGCATAAAAGAATATAGAAATGATAATAATGGTGGCAAGGGTGAAAATTTCCATTTGTTAAATTTTTTTAGTAGTCTAATCAACCTAATTATGACAAATTGGCACCCAACGTGAAACACCTCCCTGGCAACGGCGCCAAAAACTTGATTGGCCCCGGATAAACACCCGGGAGACAATTTTAGTTTTACCGCAAGCGCATGGCGTAGTGGAGAGCGGGTATCGAATACGAGGAGGTGGTGTTGGCTCCAATCTATCTTAGGTTGGCTCAACTACTAAGGTTTATTGGTGGATGTGGATTATGGTGTGATGTAATGACAATGGTGATAGATGTCGGTGTCGGTGATAAATATGTTGGATAAATATTGATTCAAATTTAATATAATAAAAATTCCTAAGGCTAGGGAATCCCCACTACGGATCGTCATGCATTTCTGTGAATCGTGAATCTCAATGTTACAGGACTTGGATTGAGGTGAACTAGTCGTAACTAAATAGAGAACCAAGCTCACGCTCTCGCGCTATTGCCGGTCTATAGCAATCTAGATTAGGACCCACTCTCATGCAACCCCTAACCTAAACCACTAGCATTAAGATCGACATCATCGTCCAATCGCCCCTCGGGCCCACTCTTGTGCAAACTCGAGTTACGTCTAGATTGTGATAGCTCATATTCGTCCAATCTCTTGCAAACGAATATAGGTATAGATTTATAATAAAAATGCTAGCTTTGGTCCAATCTCTTACAAATCAAGTCTAGTGAATTTCGATTATAAACCTAATCCGAATATCTAGGACTTCTCATCGATAGGAATCCAATCTCTTGCAAACCCCATGTCGATGGAAATTCCTAGCATGCCGTAATAATTCAATCACAACCTAACCTTCTATCAATTCTAGCAACAAAGAAATCAATTCATCACAATTCTGAAATTGGATCCATAGGATTCATTCACATGCCCGAGAACAGTGATCAACCAAGCATAGCAATAACGATATAGAAATCAATAAAAAACATTGCTTGCATAATAAAGATATCAACTCAAAGATTCAAATAATAAACACAGGGATACTTAACTTTGATGAAGAACTTCAATCCAATTACAAGCTTTAGATCCAAGAGGGCGCCTAGGGCATGGCCTAACCTCTAAAAAAGTCTCTTAGAAAATAAAATGGAAACTCCCTCTAATGACGGCTACAAACCTCTTATATAACCCCTGGTCGCTTCAAAATGTAACCCTAGAGCACAACCTAGTCAAAAACTTGGTCGGCCCCGGATATACACCCAGAGAACAATTGTAGTTTTACCGCAAGCGCACGGTCAAATGGCGAGCGGGTATCGAACACGAGGAGGTGGTGTTGGTTCCAATCTATCCTAGGTTGGTTTGACTACGAACGTTTTATTGGTGGAGATGGTTATTGTGTGATGTAATGGCAATGGTGATGGATGTCGGTGTCGGAGATAGAGAAATCGGTCAGATATCGATTCAAATACAATACAATAAAAGAGTCTAGGGCTAGGGAATCCCCACTACGGATCGTCATTCGTCATTGTGAATAGTGAATCTCAATATTACTAGGCTTGCGTTGAGGTGAACTAGTCGTAACTGAATAGAGAACCAAGCTCACGCTCTTGCGCTATTGCCGGTCTATAGCAAACCTAGATTAGAGCCGACTCTCGTGCAAACCCTAACCTAAGCCACAAGCATTAGGATCGACATCATTGTTCAATCGCTTCTCGAGCCCACTCTCGTGCAAACTCGAGCCACGATCTAGGTTGTGATAGTTCGTATTCGTCCAATCTCTTGCAAACGAATATTGGTATAGATTTACAATTAAAAATCCTAGCTTTGGTCCAATCTCTTGCAAACCAAATCTAGAGAAATCCAATTGTAAATCTAAATCGAATATCTAGGCCTTCCCATCGATTAGAATCCAATCTCTTGCAAATCCCAAATCGATGGAAATCCCTAGCTATCCGTAGTAAATCAATCACAACCTAACCTCCTAGCAATTCTAGCAATTTAGAAATTCATTCATCACAAATATGAAATTAGATCCATAGGGTTCATCCCCAAACCCTAGAACAACAAATCTACTCTGGCATAGCAATAAGGATATGAGAATCAATAGAAATCATTGCTTGCATACAAAAAGATAGAAAAACAAAGATTCAAATAAAAAGAAGAAAATACTTAGCTTGATGAAGATCTTCAATCCAAAATACAAGCTTTTAGATCCAAGAGGGGGCCTAGGGCATGGCCTAACCTCTAAAATAATCCTAAGAAAAACATATGGGAACCCCCTCTAATGGTGGCTACAAAACCCTTAAATACTCCCCCAAAAACCCTAGCAAAACTGCCTAAAAAGCCCCTGAAATTCGGGCCCAAAACTGAATCTGCGCGTGCCCAGAAATCTGCGCCAGTTACGACTCGGCCGAGTGGAAATCTCACTCGGCCGAGTGGACAGCTCACTCGGTCGAGTGGAAATCTCACTCGGTCGAGTGAGCTTTCCTGCAGAAACTCCAGAAAACAGCACTCTGTCAAAACTGTCAAAAACTGTCAAAAACTGGTCACTCGGCCGAGTGGAAAACTCACCCGGTCGAGTGGAAATGTCACTCGGCCGAGTGACACTGACATGCAAATTCCAGCACTGCAGCATCGACTTGCAGAAATTTCCCAGATTTCATCCGACCTCCGATTGATGCGTTCTTGGCGGCGTTGGAATCGTCATGAAGTCTACTATCCATAAAAAATATGAGAAAAATACTTTGATAGCTGGAATGATAGCAGATTTCAAAATAGTGGGAGGCAGTTTGAAAATCTGGGCGCTGCGTGTCCTCGGCATCACTCAGAAGTCACTCGGCCGGGTGACTTTGATCACTCGACCGAGGGGCTTTTGGTACTCGGCCGAGTCGGACTTCGGAGTTTCTCTGACAGATTACAGTAAGTTGCATCTTTTCTCCTGCCATCGTTCGTATGCCACTCGGGCGAGTGGTGTCTCCGTGCTCGGCCGAGTGGGATGTCGTCACTCGGCCGAGTGCACGCTGATCTTCAAGCTGTTTGCGTGTCTGGTCTGGCCGGCCGAGCGGTCTTCCTTGCTCGGCCGAGTGAGTCCTTCACTCGGCCGAGTGGCATGCTGAAAATACCCAATCTCCATCTTTTCGCTTCCTCGTCGTTCCTACGGAGTTTCTTCTTCTTCCACCCGTCTCCCATCGCCGAATAGCCCTCAAAAGAGCCTTTGGTGGCGCTCCGGAGCAGGTGCAAGTCCCTTAAGCTCATTTTTGCTCCCGATTGCTCCATATTTCCTGAAATCCGACAAAAACAAGAAATAGTGAAAAGTAACGCAATATCGTCGAATACTCGTGAAAATCGCAATATGAGCGATCGAAATGGCATGCAAATATGCAGAAAAAAGGTGTAAAATATGGAGTGATCAAAATCCCCCAAGCTTACCTCTTACTCGTCCTCGAGGAAGATGAGTAAAGAGACGAACTCGGGAGATGAAAAATAAAGAAAATGAAATAAAAAAGAAAGAACACGAGGTGGAAGGGGTCGCTAGATTCTTCTCTCGGGTCTCAACCCATAAGCTACACATCACGATAACTTGGAAAATACAAATCACATGCTATAAGGATTTCATATCTTACATAAACATGGTACTTGCAAGTTTTTAAGAACAACAAAAGGGATTCTCTAAATTCATACAATCAATTCATTTCCACGTCACGCATTTCATAGGATTTAATATACAAATGTTGGCAATGCACTTTTCAATCAAGTGTTATAACTGAAGCATATAAGAATCACACCAAGCATGCAATAGAGAATAGAATAAGAGACATGGCATTCACATATTTATTTCAAATCATGAAAAATCTCCATATCTAATATATTTTGCAAAGTCTAAGCATTATCGAATATCCCCATTTATGCACGTCTCCACTCTAAGTTCATACTCACTCATTTGGTCAAATGAATTCACACCCCCCCAGCTTAGCTTGGGGCATCACATCTAAAGGAATATGATAGTGGAAAATGGGATTTTTGCCTTGGTTTTCCCAAGTATTTTGTGGCTCCAATATTGAGATAGAGAAATATATTTTTTTCTTTTGGACTTTGTTTCTCATTTTTCTTTTTTGGATTTTTGTAGGAGCTATATGATTTGTATTTTTGATTTTTGGCTCCTTTTTGGCTTTTTGGACTTTTTGGAGCTAACTTTTCCTTTTGTGGGGATTTTTTTGGGAAATAGATGCGATATAAGTAGCTTTAGGAGGTGAACTCAAGTGACATGTAGAGAATAAAAAGATATATGTCGAGAAGGAAGTAATATAACACTCGGTTCACTCTAAGATGTGCACGAACGGTTCAATAAGATAATACATCAACTAAAACTCATATGTAAGCATGGATATTCTCAATCATTTCAATAAATAGTGAAGTCAAGCAGTAAAGTTTACAACCATATCAGGCATGCAACAGAAGGTGAATAAGACAATAAAACTGATGCTTCGGATATACTAATGATGCGTGAATCTTGGTGCATTTCCAACAAAAGCTTACTAAACACTAATCAATACATTCAGCTTCAATTAATATCATGCATTCACTTAGAGGAGTCATCAAAAGAATATATAAGCAAGCACATGTGAATAGTAAGACTATGGAATACTCTAAGTAGCATGGCAATGAATAATAAGCATCGTGATGGTTTCTAAGGCAATAAGAGATATCATCATACGAAACAAATCTAGCAAAAGGAGAAAAGAAAATAAAGAAATAAAAACAAAAGAGAGAAAAGAAAAGAAATTCAAGCACACAACATGATGCATGAACACACATAAAAGGAAAATAAGATGGAAAATTCAAAAAGATGATGCAAAAATTTTGAAAAAATTAAAAAACCCTAAAATACAGTAAAAATGCAACTAATGCATCTAAATGACATGGAAATGCACTCCCCCAAGCTTAAACTTCACATTGTCCTCAATGTGATCATAGTGGAAGAATATGAGGAACAACGATAATAATAGGGGGGTGAATGAAAAATGCTGAAATGAATGATATGAAATCATAATGCAACTACATGCACATGCAATGATGCATGAGAGCGCTTTACCCCAAGCTTATACCAAACAATCATATTCAAATGACTCAATCAAAAATGTCATGGCTTTACAAAGCGCGATCAAGTCAAATGAATAAGAAAGTGAGTATTCACTTGAAAGAAATGCTCGATGGTGGTGAGCAAAAGGATGTGGCGTATCAAAATATGGAGAGGGGAATTAATATATATAATGGGTTTGGGGTGTAAAAGATTTTTGTTGCCGTCATATAGGGTGATATTTATTCAATCAAATCTATACGGTCCCCTCGCTGTCGAGAGGATTCGGGTTTATTGAAAGCATAAAAATTTCTACACTACTGGATTGATATCACCTATAGCAAAAGCGGATCCAGTATCTTTGCCGGTGCAGGCAACTGCTTCAACTGCTCTTTCCGTGGCTCCACCAGATGCGTGTGTCCACGGACTCCAACGAACTCCAGCAATGCATCCTCCAGCATTCCCACAAGGACTCCACATGTACCCTGCAGAGAATAGGATGCATCAGTTCGCTGCAAAATATTCACCCTCGTAATAAAAGTATCCCAAAGAGGATCGTCTATAGAAATATATGGAATAAATGATGGTGGACGATACTTCCCTGGAAATAATCCAATATTCTCACGTGCCGTGATAGCTGTCTCCATGGTATCATCTCTCAGCTGCTCAGGTAAATCTAGATCATATGTGTGGACTTCCTCGATAGGATCGTCAAACTGTGACACGTCCAAGCATACCTCCGATCCATAATCGTACGTGCACTGCAAAAGGTATGACGTGTCAAAAATATCTGAATCAAAGTAAACATCAAATGGAATACATGATTCAGAAATGGAATGGGTAAAAATATCTCCCTGAGTGGGAGCAGTAAGCTCTATGGGATAGTCCTCGACGTCAGTGGAAGGATGAGGTGGCTGCGGGAGCTCTAATAGAGGAGAATAATGCTCGGGATCCTCATGAATGGCTATGTCCTAATCCCGACGTATGACCTCCTCGATGATAAGCTCTGGCTCCGTATGTAAGGCCTCCTCAAAAGCATGCTCAGGCTCCGCATGTAAGGCCTCCTCATCAATATGCTCTGGCTCGACAGTGTGCTCCTTTACCTTCTCATCGACTATCAATGTGGGCTCTCTCTGGAATGGTGATGTTGGCTGCTCAAGTGTGTCAGCTTGTGGGGATGTATCATGTGGAGGGGAATGCCCGCAATCAAACCGAAAATATAGTCTATCCCCCTCAAGACTGACATGGATGTCATCCTCAATTGTTTCTGCAGCTGAAACACGGTTCATAACAAAATCTGCAAATCGTAGCTCAAATGCATCACCTGCTGTAATGCTCTCTGAACCGGTGAACCTCACTGACTCCAAGAGACCCTCCAATAATCTCTGAAATCCATCCTCCCCTGGCTGCGCTGGTGGCTCAATTTCTACTTCCTCCACTGTTACTTCGTCCATCCACTCTTCATATGCAACAGCTGTATTGTAGAATGTGGGATCGACGGCGGCACATTCTGGCTTTGGTAATATGACTGGAGATGCTTCTTGCCCATAAGATGAAGGAACAGAACTGATATCTTTGGGAATCATCGCAACCTTAAACATGAGCGCATTCATTTCAAGTTGCCTCTTCACCCGTTCCAATAGAAGGTTACTCTTTTCAAGCCCGGCTTGCATTTCAACCTGGTGTGTATGCATCTCATCAAAAACGATCATTTGTCTCTCATCAAGCTCGGGCCAGTGCATCTCCTCTAAAAAGTATTCTCCCATCTGAGCACTCTGATCAAAATAGTATTCTCTCGTCTGAGCACTCTGATCATAATAGTATTCTCCCATCTGAGTACTCTGATAAAAATAGTAATCTCCCATCTGAGCACTCTGATCAAAATCTGTGGTCCACATAGTATAATCCATAGCACCTGATCAACAAAGATAAATACCTGGAGAAAAGATATCAGTGGCACAAAAGAATATAGAAATGATAATAATAGTGGCGGGGGTGAAAATTTCCTTTTGTTAGTTTAATTAATTTTTTTTCGTAGTCTAATCAACCTAATTGTGACAAATTGGCACCCAACGGGAAACACCTCCCCGGCAACGGCGCCAAAAACTTGGTCGCTTCAAAATGTAACCCTAGAGCACAACCTAGTCAAAAACTTGGTCGGCCCCGGATATACACCCAGAGAACGATTGTAGTTTTACCGCAAGCGCACGGTCAAGTGGCGAGCGGGTATCGAACACGAGGAGGTGGTGTTGGTTCCAATCTATCCTAGGTTGGTTTGACTACGAACGTTTTATTGGTGGAGATGGTTATTGTGTGATGTAATGGCAATGGTGATGGATGTCGGTGTCGGAGATAGAGAAATCGGTCAGATATCGATTCAAATACAATACAATAAAAGAGTCTAGGGCTAGGGAATCCCCACTACGGATCGTCATTCGTCATTGTGAATAGTGAATCTCAAAGCCTAGGTGAACTAGTCGTAACTGAATAGAGAACCAAGATCACGCTCTCGCGCTATTGCCGGTCTATAGCAAACCTAGAATAGAGCCGACTCTCGTGCAAACCCTAACCTAAGCCACAAGCATTAGGATCGACATCATTGTTCAATCGCTTCTCGAGCCCACTCTCGTGCAAACTCGAGCCACGATCTAGGTTGTGATAGTTCGTATTCGTCCAATCTCTTGCAAACGAATATTGGTATAGATTTACAATTAAAAATCCTAGCTTTGGTCCAATCTCTTGCAAACCAAATCTAGAGAAATCCAATTGTAAATCTAAATCGAATATCTAGGCCTTCCCATCGATTAGAATCCAATCTCTTGCAAATCCCAAATCGATGGAAATCCCTAGCTATCCGTAGTAAATCAATCACAACCTAACCTCCTAGCAATTCTAGCAATTTAGAAATTCATTCATCACAAATATGAAATTAGATCCATAGGGTTCATCCCCAAACCCTAGAACAACAAATCTACTCTGGCATAGCAATAAGGATATGAGAATCAATAGAAATCATTGCTTGCATACAAAAAGATAGAAAAACAAAGATTCAAATAAAAAGAAGAAAATACTTAGCTTGATGAAGATCTTCAATCCAAAATACAAGCTTTTAGATCCAAGAGGGGGCCTAGGGCATGGCCTAACCTCTAAAATAATCCTAAGAAAAACATATGGGAACCCCCTCTAATGGTGGCTACAAAACCCTTAAATACTCCCCCAAAAACCCTAGCAAAACTGCCTAAAAAGCCCCTGAAATTCGGGCCCAAAACTGAATCTGCGCGTGCCCAGAAATCTGCGCCAGTTACGACTCGGCCGAGTGGAAATCTCACTCGGTCGAGTGGACAGCTCACTCGGTCGAGTGGAAATCTCACTCGGTCGAGTGAGCTTTCCTGCAGAAACTCCAGAAAACAGCACTCTGTCAAAACTGTCAAAAACTGTCAAAAACTGGTCACTCGGTCGAGTGGAAAACTCACCCGGTCGAGTGGAAATGTCACTCGGCCGAGTGACACTGACATGCAAATTCCAGCACTGTAGCATCGACTTGCAGAAATTCCCCAGATTTCATCCGACCTCCGATTGATGCGTTCTTGGCGGCGTTGGAATCTTCATGAAGTCTACTATCCATAAATAATATGAGAAAAATACTTTGATAGCTGGAATAATAGCAGATTTCAAAAGAGTGGGAGGCGGTCTGAAAATCTGGGCGCTGCGTGTCCTTGGCATCACTCGGAAGTCACTCGGCCGAGTGACTTTGATCACTCGACCGATGGGTTTTTGGCACTCGGCCGAGTCGGACTTCGGAGTTTCTCTGACGGATTACAGTAAGTTGCATCTTTTCTCCTGCCATCGTTCGTGTGCCACTCGGGCGAGTGGTGTCTCCGTGCTCGGCCGAGTGGGATGTCGTCACTCGGCTGAGTGCACGCTGATCTTCAAGCTGTTTGCGTGTCTGGTCTGGCCGGCCGAGCGGGCTTCCTTGCTTGTCCGAGTGAGTCCTTCACTCGGCCGAGTGGCATGCTGAAAATACCCAATCTCCATCTTTTCGCTTCCTCGTCGTTCCTACGGAGTTTCTTCTTCTTCCACCCGTCTCCCATCGCCGAATAGCCCTCAAAAGAGCCTTTGGTGGCGCTCCGGAGCGGGTGCAAGTCCCTTAAGCTCATTTTTGCTCCCGATCGCTCCATATTTCCTGAAATCCGACAAAAACAAGAAATAGTGAAAAGTAACGCAATATCGTCGAATACTCGTGAAAATCGCAATATGAGCGATCGAAATGGCATGCAAATATGCAGAAAAAAGGTGTAAAATATGGAGTGATCAACCCCCCCCCCCCCAACCCTACCAAATAACCCTAGAAACCCTCTAAAATTTGTGCCCAAAGTCAGCACTGGCCGCAACTTAAGTTCTGGGCATGCGCTCACTCTGGCCGAGTGGAAATATGACTCGGCCGAGTAGAAATTCCAACACTGCAGCATCAATCTTATAGAAATTCTCTATATTTCATCCGACCTCCAATTGGCACGTTCTTGGCTGCGTTGAAACCTTCATGAAGTCTACAATCCATAAAAATATGAGAAAAATACTTTGCCCACTGGAATGATAGCAGATTTCAAAAGAGTGGAGGCTGTCTGAAAATCTAGGCGCTCGTGTCATCGACGTCGCTTGGCTGAGTGGGATTCTGCACTCAGGCGAGTGGACTTCTCTACTCGGCAAGTAGGGTCTTCTGATGTTCTCCCAAAATTCCAGTGATTCTGCTTCGAAGTTGGGGTTTGGGCACTCTGGCGCTCTGCGTCACCCGGCTGAGTGGGATTCATCACTCGGCCGAGTGGGTCTTCTGCTGTGCTCCCTAGAATTCCAGAGAGCCTGGTTTGATTTCCTTCAGAAGTTGACCTCACTCAGACCAGTGGAGTTCTCTACGCGGTCGAGTGGAATTCAACACTCGGCCGAGTGCATTGTGGCACTCAGGTCAAGTAGATGTTCTTCGTATCAGTCGTACTCGGTCGAGTACACTGCTTCACTCGGGCAAGTAACTAGCGTGACTCGGCCGAGTGGCCTGTTTCTGGAATCCTTCCTTCTCCGCCTCTTCTCCTCGATGATTATATCGATCTTCTTCTTCTCCTGCTCATAATACAACGCCGTTAGCTCCTCAATAAGGCCATGAGCGATGCTCCGATACGCATACAAGTCCCTTAAGCTCATTTTTCCTCCCGATCTCTCCATATTTCCTGAAATCCGACAAAAACAAGAAATCGTGAAAAGTAACGTAATATCGTCGAATAACCATGAAAATCGCAATATGAGCAATCGAAATGGCATGCAAATATGCAGAAAAAAGGTGTAAAATATTGACCAATCATTAGCCTAAATATTCAGTTTCTAGACGTCATCATAGAGATCCCGCCATATGAAAAGTTTCTGAAAGACTTAACAATGGGATGAAAAAGGACAGAGAAGATTATGCTAGCCAAGAAAGGGACATGATTCGTCAATGAGGACAAGAGGACAAAGAAGCTCAAGGATCCCGATAGCTTCAGAATTCCATGTACATTAAGCGGAGTCCCTCTACAGAAGACTTTAATTGATTTGGGGACAAGCGTCAGTCTTATGCCCCTCACCATGTTTAAGAAGTTGAATACATGGACCGATCTGAAGCCAACCGACATGAAGATACAACTTGCTGATGGACGCATTACTAGACTGGTTGGTATAGCTGAAAATGTGCCATTCCAAATACCTGGCGGACTTTGCGTGCCATGTGACTTTGTCATTATGGATGTAAAGAAAGTTGGCGATACATCGCTTATACTTGGGCGGCCTTTCTTGGCCACAGCTAGAGTCATCGTTGACGTGTGGGAAGGAGCGTTGTCACTCAATGTTGAAAACATTGAAGTTGATTTCCATCTCTTGCGGGCTATAAAGAGCCGGTCGACAATTGAAAAGAATGACTACGGCGACCTCCATGAAGAGATTATAGAAGAAACCACGCCATATACACTCAAAACATTGCTTATGGAAAATACAGATGTGAAGCCGATTCCTGAAGAAAGTACTCACATTGAAGACACCCTGAACCCTCTCACTGATGAAGAGGAGAATAACATTGATGTCGTTAGGATAAGAGAGCTCTAACAACTCTCTTCCGGGAAGCATCCGAAGAAGCACATGTCACCGGTGAAGCAACAACCAATGTCACCGAAGGAGAAGAAGGAGCCTTTGAAGGCTAGAACTGAAGCTTGTGGGAAGTTATCTCCCACCAAAATGAAGACAGAGACGTAACCTGAGGAGACCAAGCAAGAAAAGGTCAAGCGATCCAAGCCCATCGGTCTCCTAACCAAATTTAATAAGTGTATCTCCTATGCACCGAATATTCCGTGTTGAACATGAATTATCAGGGTCGAGCTCAAGACCATAAAGGAGCACTTATCGGGAGGCAATCCGACGTTCTATCTTTGTTTTAGTTCAGTTTTAGTTTTTATATTGCTTGAAAATACAAAAAATCTGAAAATCAAAAGTTAGAGAAATTCTGATATTGGGCGATACTTTATCTGCATGAAGAAGATCACAAGGATGAGAAACAACGAGGAAGTTGATGGAGAGTACATGCAATGAAGAAGATCCATGGTATGGAGAAGTTTAAATGAGAAAAGTAGAGAATTGGAGAATGAAAGCGAGGAAGGAGCTGAAGGTCATCAAAATAGAGGAGCTGAGGAGTCTGTAACGACCCGCTCTCAGGGGGGCCATTGCTTATTTGACATACTCGTAGGTCCTGCAGATCAACAGTGAAAAAAATATAGCAACGATGCAGAGATGTACAAAATACTCACACCAGATACATTTTATTGTTACTATCCATACAGAAAGAACATCACACAACAGCACTCTCACACTAAATACATGAAAGGAAATACTGAAAGGAAACACATATGAAAGTAGGTCACACACACAAAACTCTAAGTCTAAAAATCGGTAGTCTCAGGGTCGAACTCTGGCTCTACAAACTCAGGAGCATCTACGTCAACATGTGCATTGTCTGACGGTGCCACGAAGATGGAACCATAGGTAAGTCACAACAATGCTAGCATTTGAAATAGAGTAGTGCAAAAGCCTGTGACAGACTAAGAAAAGTAACTAAGGTTGATCATGTAAGTGTGATAGATTTGGTAAAAGTAAACATGCAAGCAAGTACAATAAGTAAGGGAAAAGATGACTGTGCAGGTACAATAAGTAAAGTACAAGAGCAAACATGGTGATAGTAGTGGTAAGATTAACAAGCTTGAACTGTGACAACAGTAAACATGCAAAGTACTGAACAAGACATATAATCAAGTGGATATTTTGGTGCTAGCAGTAATTAACTAAACTATGTGACTCACGTAGGAGAATATGATATGCAACCATGGGTCACCTCATTTGCCACAAGGAGCAAATCCCAGGCGTCAACTACGACATACATTTGAGAAATAACGAAACGACATGAGACTAGACTAGAGAGGTGACTCCGGTCATAGCTCCCACTCTCTCTCTCTCTCTACAATGAGTTACCCTAAATCTCAGTGTCATGTGTATCAGTATATGTTTCTTACAGGATGTTCCACAAGATATTCCACGAGATATTCCACAAGATATTTCATTCGATAATTCGTTACCATTTACTGAGTCATAGAGGTCATGCAGCAAGTGATGTGATTATTTAAACATGAGCAAGAATGCAACAAGTGTATCTAAAGTCCATGCATAGTTTTCAAGTTGGAAGCATCAGAACATGCATGGTAGGCGAGAGTTAGCATGGTGAATATGAGTTTACGTGTGATGAAAGGTTGAAGAAACTCATTTGAAGGTATTTATAATCAATGGTTGCAAATTGATGATAATTGGAGTCTTAACATTGATCCATACATACACAGCCAGTCAGGTTTGGCCAAGCAGGTCACTATCGCCGCAAGCAGGGTGATCAGAACTTGATCGCAAAAGATCCTAGACATCGGGTGGTACCAATATTAAGGATGGCAATTATCAAATCT
The DNA here is from genome assembly GCA_030789695.1 of Scilla litardierei. Lineage (NCBI taxonomy): Eukaryota > Viridiplantae > Streptophyta > Magnoliopsida > Asparagales > Asparagaceae > Scilla > Scilla litardierei. Next base: position 257,380,505 of record CM061141.1, read on the forward strand.
GCTTAATTGATTATATTAACAAACAGTAGAGTATTTTTCTATTTACTATGATAGTTAAACCAGGATTGCTAATTGACTAGGCCAAAACAAAGCAAATGCTAAAACATTTGAGGATAAAGATAAGTCCAACAAACATGGAATACAAAATTATTGGTTTAAGTGAACAGTCGTTCTGCAGTTGATTAGTTTCCTATTTAATTAGGACTCTAGTTGGCAATGCCGTTCGTTCAAGTCAATAACCGTTCTGAGGCTATACATGTTATCCTAGGTTCATGTCAATGCACTTTTTTAGATCTCTATAGTTAGAATTAGAGTGAATTATAGGTTCCGAGGTCGTCGTAGTAAGCCTATGCTTGAGCTAAAGCTATTTAGGGCGCTTGTGCACGAGAAACGGTAAATCACTAGAAATCATTGGTTAACTTCTATGTCATTTTTCATCTATTTTTATTAGCTGTTTCTAATTTTTATTATAACTTAAAAACGGTCTAAATGCACGCTAATAATTTTTAGAAAGGCTAGATACGAGAGAAATAATTATATATATGAAGAAAATATTTTTCTGAAGCTTCTAGCTACTTTTTAATAATTTTTAAAAGCTTAAAATCAATTTTTGGAATTTAAAATCAATTAAAAACTAATTTTCTAATTTATAAAATAGCTATCGTAAATGTTTGAAGATATATTAAGAAAAATATACACATCAGAAACTTTCATATAATATGTCAAAAAGTTTGTCTCGATTAGTAGAATACCAAGATATTTTTATATTTGAAAAATATGTGTAATATGAGAAGATACGTATTTTAAAAGCAAATTAGAGTTAATAATGTATATCTTTGAAAAATAATATTTAAAAATATAGGTCTCGGATTGGGATGATTCCAGCGTCTACGCGTTTGATGCGACGCGCTGAATTTGTATGGTGATCTCCGGGAATTTTTATGGTCTCTAGATAATTTATTATCAATACTAGTCCAATAACATAAATAGTATATATATACATATATACGCGTATATAAACGCGTATAAACATACATATTCCTATACTCCCTCCGTATTTCTCCTTCTCTTCTTCTACTTACGCAAGCAGCAGGGCCTTCGTCGGAGCTGCGGTGGAGGGAGGCGGTGACGACGGCGTTAGGCGGCACAAAGGGCGGCGATGTCTCGGTGGCAGTCCGACGGAGCAATCAGCGGTGCATGGCAGCGAGTGGTGCAGCGTCAGAGAGGAGCATATGGTGAGAGCTTGTAGGTTGCTGTGGGCTGTCGGGATTGGTACACGGCGGGGTGGCGACACTGGTCTCGTCGGAGAGGCGGCGACGAGAGGGAGGCAGACGGAGGTGGCATGGAGGACCTCGTGGTGGCACGAAGAGCGGTATAGAGACGGCAGGGGCATGGGTGCAATGGAGGAGAGTGCTCGATGGCACTACTCGTGTCAGCGAGCTGCTCGCATCCGTGGTCGGAGCTGCCTCGAGCGGTGAGGAGAGGAGGGGTCTTAGTGACTTGGCGGCGTCGATGTTGGGTGAAAAGGGTAAGAGGGAGTCAGAGCTTGGTGGTTCGACGGGCTGTCGAACTCATTGAGCTTCTTCGTCGGAGGTACTCAGCCTTGGAGGTAGAGGGCGCAGTGGAGGAGAGGGCAGAGTACATTGAACAAAGGAGTGGGCAGAGGGGATAACGTCGGAAGGGAAGTGGAGGAGGGCGGTTGACGGTGTCAGCGACAGCTGCTCCTGCATGGGAAGATGGAGGAGTAGGCTGTGTAGAGATGAGGAAGTTTAAGAGGGGTATTATATAGTGTTAAGAAATTATTAAGATATAATATAATTAATTAGGGTATTAATGGGTTGTTGGGGATGGATTGACTAAGTGTAGAAAACGTTTAATCTTTTCCCTCGTAGGCTGCATTTAGGAGTAGGTTAATATGGATAATTAGTAAAAGTAAAACGTGATTAGTATAGGTAATTAGTAAAAACAATTAAAATATTATTATTTTAATCTTTAAAAAAACAGTTTTTCACATATGACTCCGAAAAATTACGAAAAAAATGCCGCGGGTTCGTACCATCGCGTAGATCATGAATATGAAGTCCATTTTTAGATCTGAGTTAAGAAAAAAATAGAAAAAAAATCATTTACTCATTTTCAAACACTTATAAAATTGTTTAAATACAGAAATACGTGTAAAACAAAAACGGGCTGTTACAGAGTCAGTCTCACTCGGCAGAGTGAGACTCTCACTCGACCGATTGAGAATACCGAACGGGGAAGTAAAAACCTCAACACTGTCAAATTATCCCACTCGGCTGAGTGACACTCTCACTAGATCGAGTGGATCCATGTAGCAAAACCCGAAAGGTTCATGCTCTGTGAAGCCTACTCATTCAACCGAGTGACTATTTCACTCGACCAAGTGACTAGTCCACTCGACCGAGTGGGAGACTGTGTCAGATTTCTCTAAAATAGCTGTTCTGTTTCATCTTTCGAGTCGACCGAGTGACTCACCTCACTCGATCGAGTCACTCGACCAGGCTGCGCCTTAAAAAATCAAGCTCCAAGTCGTTCTGAGTCAATCGAGTGACTATAGTCACTCGACCGAGTGACTTAAGGCAGCAGCATCTATACAAAAGGGGAATGAAACCCGATCGAGTTTCTTCCCACACTCGATCGCAACCAAATCTCTTCCCCTTTAACCCTAAACACTCAAACGAGTTCCTAGCCACACTCAACCGCACCGCCCCCTTGCGTCGCAGTCGACCACCCTCCTCCGATGATCTCTGACCACTATATCCCTCCATCAAGCCCTGATTTCCATCCTATCTTTTCTTCTACCCTCGTAAGCCCTAAATTCATCCCCAAATCCCAATTAACTCTCTAAATCCCCATATTTACTTGATTTTCCCCAATTAATCTAAATTTTCATCGCTAATTCATACTTTTTGTGCAACAGGCAAGCCTGGGGGAATTCATTACGACGATTGTGGAGATATAGCTTGGGGGAATTATCTTACAATTTGGGCAGCGCTTAGGAGTCGCATCGATCGCTTGGTACACTCGTTCCACCTCATTTCTTGCGATCATGTGTGTGTAGTGAAGTTCTTGATCTTCACGTCATTACAATATGCCCTCCACGGACTCGATCTAGCTTAAGGCAACCCACTGCTAAGAGGAAGAAGATCGGTGACTCTGATGCTTCTTCTTCTGTGGCAGCACCACACCAGCACGTAGTGACCCTATCCCTGCACTACCAGCACCACCAACTCCTTCAGCACAGCCACCACCCCCAATTGAGACGTATGTAATAACTTTCGGAGAAGACGCACAGCGTACCAAATTTGAGGGGATCTCTAAACGTCAAATGATCATACCCACTAGGTTCGCTCACATTCTCACACTAGAGTGCCTAGAGATATACCAGGGTTTGCATCAGCTATACGATAATGTTGGTTGGGGTGATTTTCTTTCGGTGTTGGCAAACACCTATGTTCGACCGACACTAGAGGTCTTGAGCTCTAAGGACTACTAAGGGTTATTCATTCAGGCTCATGGACCATAACTATGAGATTACTCACGACATGGTCCGTACTTATTTACAATGGCCCTCAGTTCCAGACTATGACAAGGCATACAGCCCAGGTCATTGTTGGAACTTGTTATATTCCATCTTCTATTCCATATGGTTTTGATTTGACAATCAATATATTTTGTTACTAATTCTATCTATGCAGATGTGCAGACTTACAGCCTATTCTATTCATATTATGCATATGATAAGTTTATAAGGACTCTCTGCGAAAGAAGCTTCGCTACTCATATTACGTTCGGATAACGTATCTTCGGAATGATGTAATTTTATTTTTAGAAAGCTTTAGGGCCTTGGATATAACATATCATATATCTCTAAGCTCCAAATTACATTATCTTCCAACCTAATTAATCCTAAGTCAAAATTCCCACTTTTCATATTTACTCGACTAGGATTTTTCGTAGTCGACTAAGACAATTTTCTTTGAATTTTGACTTGAAAATTTCTGACAAGGATCTACTCGTTGACTGATCCATGTCACCATCTCCAAATAGTCAGTTTATGACCGTTTCAAAATTAGTCGATCTACAATTTTCTGTAGTCTACTTAACCGATTTTTTGACCGTTTTGCGTCAGACTTTCTGGACAGTTTCTATCCATTGAAACTTCCTCCATAACTAATTTTGAGCACTATGAAAGGAGGGGTACCCCCTCTCTTCACTACTTTTCCTCTTCTTTTGTTTTCATTTGTGGAAATTAAGGCTTTAATTCTCTTGGGAAAAGTTGTTTATTGTTCTTATCTGTAAGAAGAAATTCTGATCTCTTTCTTCATTTGAGAACTAAAGAACTTCAAGGGTGTTTTGCAAATTCCACATCTAGAAACATTGAAGTTCTCATTTTCAACACCATCCTTTGAATTCATTCTTGAAATTCATAACAAGGCTATAGGTGTCTTCTTATTTCATTATTTCTCCAACAAAGTTTGAATCTCTAGCTGTAGAGATTGTACAAAGTTTGGGACACGGGGAGTGTCGCCATTTTTGTAAGTTGATGCTTGCGGGGCAAGTAATTATAGTGGATTGAAAATCTCTACGGGGAGTAGAGGACTGGAGTAGGATCAAAAGGATCCGAACCAGGATACATCTTTGTGTTTGCGATTGGTTTATTTTCAATACTTGTCATTTAATTTCTGTTCCATCTTTGCAAATTTTAGTGACGTTGTATTTGCAACAAGTTTTTATAATTCATTATTCAACCCCCCCCCCCCACCTTCTAGTGTATTTGTGTATACATGCAATCTTATGTTTGGTATCAGAACAGGATTAAGAGGGCAGAACAGAACATGACAGTAGTTCCACACAACTATTCATCACAATATCCAGAAGGCAACTCTCAAGTTCGTCCTCCTCTATTTGATGGTTCCAATTATTCATACTGGAAGGTTAGAATGGAGATTCATCTCCAAAGTATGGATTATATGTTATGGAACATCATAGAGATATGATATCAGAAGCCAACAACTCCCTTCTCTGATTGGACTGCCAACGACAAAACTGCAGCAACCAACAACTCAAAGGCTATGAGTTCTATATACTGTGCCATGGATAAGAATGAGTTTAATCAAGTATCTCAGGCCAAAACTGCTAAAGATATTTGGCACATACTCGAGGTAACTCATGAAGGAACCAATAAAGTGAAGGAAACTAAGATTTCTGTTTTGGTTCACAAATTTGAGTTGTTCAAGATGAAGGACAAAGAGACAATTGGAGAAATGAACACCAGGTTTACTAATATTATAAATTCTTTAAATGCTCTTGGAAAGACTTACACTTCACTTGAACAGGTTCGCAAGATTCTTAAAGCTTTAACTCCAAAATGGCGTCCAAAGATCACCGCAATTGAAGAAGCCAACGATCTCTCAACTTTATCTGTTGAAAGTCTTGTTGGTAATCTAATGGCTTTTGAAGTTCAATTGGAAAGACGAGAAAGAAGAAACACATCAGAAGAAGAAAGTACTTGCTTTTAAAGCTTCATCAGATGATGATGATTCAGAAATGGATGATGATGTTGTTGCCTTCCTCACAAGGAACTTTAAGAAGTTCTTAAGAAAAGGTAAATGTAACAATTTCAAATCTAAAAATTCCGATTCTTCTCTTTGTTTTAATTGTAATTGGCTAGGACATATAAAGAAGGATTGTCCACTCCGCAAAGCAAAGTACAAAACTTCCAACAACTACACCAATGATCATTCCAAGAAGAAAGGAAGTTTGATAGAATGAAGAAAGAATTCGCATCAACATGAGATTCTTCAGATGAAGAAGACAACAATGAAGAGAATGCTAATATGTGCTTTATGGCACAAAATGATGGAAGCGATGTAAGTACTATTGACAATGAGGTATTATTAGATGCATTTAATGATCTCTTTGTCCGTTTCAAAAGACTAAATGCACAACACAAGTCTTTGAAAAAAATCAATAATGATCTTATTCTTGAACATCAAGAATTAACATCAAAATGCACTTCATTTGATGCAATAAGCACTGAGAATACATCTTCTCAAATCTTGGATCTTAACAAAGAGAATAATCTTCTTAAAACTAAGAATCAAGAATTGCATGCACATATATCCAAGATGGATAATAGTATTTCATCACTAAAGATGAAGTACGATGAGATGTCTTCTAGTGTTGATAAATTTAACAAAGGCAAGACTAATCTCGATGATTTGCTTCAATTTCAATATCCAGCAAATCATAGGCAATGATTTGGTTATTCTAATAAGAATATATCCAAACCTCTTAACACATCTTCATTTGTTGGAAAGACAACTTTTGTAAAACCACAAAAGAAGAATCATGCATTCATCTACACGATGATAGTAAACACTTCTACATCTTCCTCACAAAGAAATGTTTCAAACATTTCGATTGCATCTCCTAAGAAACCTAATATAACTAGTATATTGGTTCCTAAGTATACATGTTTAGATAATAGAAAATCATACATTTCTGATTATATGCAATCTATTGTTCATTCTGTTAATTATTTAAGAAAGCCAAATTCTACTTGGGTTTGGCTACCTAAGATCTAATCCCAAGGACCCTAAAGAAAAGGGTACCAATGCTTCATATTTTATTTTTTCTGGTACCAAGAAAAGAGAGATGGATCTTAGATAGTGGTTGTTCAAAACACATACAGGAAACATCAACCTTCTTTCAACCATTCAATATAGAGATGGAGGCTTAGTAACCATTGGTGATAACAACAAAGGAAGAATCATAGGCATTGTAACAGTTGGAAACTCCGATCAACCTATCATTGAGAACATACTCCTGGTTGATGGTTTGAAACATAATTTACTTTCCATTAGTCAATTATGTGATAAAGATTTTAAAATTTTTTTAAAACAAGATAATTGTACCATTTATAATTCTGATATGTCTTCTATTTTATTTATGGCAAGTGTAAGAATAATATTTATATCTTATGCATGTCAGTTACCACTCATAATCACTGTTTGATGATTTCATCAGACGATACACTTTTATGGCATAAACGTTTTGGACACATTAATTTCAAAAAATTTGCACACATTTCAAAACACAAGTTAGTTATTGGAATGCCATATATTTCATTCAAAACCAAACATTTTTGTGATGCTTTCAACAAGGAAAAATGCACAAATCTTATTTTAAATCAAAGGACATCATCTCAACAAAGAGACCTTTAGAACTCCTACATTTGGATTTGTTTGGTCCTTCAAGAGTAGCCGCTTTAAATAAAAGTAGATATGCATTTGTTATTGTTGATGATTATTCATGATACACTTGGGTTTTATTCTTACATAATAAGAATGATGCTTTCGAAGAATTTTCCATCTTCTGTAAAAAGATTCAAAAGATCAAATCCTCAAACATTGTTACTATTCGTAGTGATCATGGGGGAGAATTTGAGAATGAATCTTTTACTAAGTTTTGTAACGAAAATGGTATTACTCACAATTTTTCTTTTCCACGTGATGCACCACAAAATGGTGTTGCAGAAAGAAAAATAGAACTCTTCAAGAATGTGACAGAACAATGCTTTATGATAGTAACTTAGCAAAATATTTTTGGGCAGAAGCTGTTGCAACTGATTGTTACATCTTGAACAAAGTTCTTATAAGACCATTTCTAAACAAAACTTGTTTTTAATTATTCTTCGTTCGTATTCCCCGAGTATCTTATTTTAAAGTGTTTGGATGTAAATGTTTCATTCTTAACACTAGAGGTGCACTTGACAAATTTGATTCTAAATCTGATGAAGGAATTTTTGTTGGATACTCAATACGTATTAAAGCCTACAGAGTTTTCAATAAAAGAACTTCAGCAGTTGAAGAATCATTACATGTCACTTTTGATGAGACCCCCTCATTTAATTCTCGAATCATTGATGATGAAGAGAATATATTACCAGTAATTAAATCTTTTGATAATGCTAAAATTAATGATGATGGTGCTACTAACCCTTCTGTTGAGCCTGTTTCAGATCTTCCAAAAGCATTTGCACAAGTTCCAAATCATCCATCAGATTTAATCATTGGAGGCATCACAGATGGAGTAAAACTCGCCGACAGGTAGAACAATGGTACATTGTGCATTTCTATCATCCATTGAACCAAAGAACATTAATGATGCTTGTAATGACAGTTCATGTATTATGGCTATGCAGGAAGAACTCAACCAATTCCAAAGGAATGATGTTTGGGAATTAGTTCCTCGACCTTCAGATCATTCAATTATTTGTACCAAGTGGGTATTCAAAAATAAGTTGGATGAATCTGGACAGGTAATAAGAAACAAGGCAAGATTGGTTGCACAAGGTTATAATCAAGAAGAAGGTATTGATTATGAAGAAATATATGCACCAGTTGATCGCCTTGAATCTATAAGAATGTTATTATCTTATGCATGTTTTAGAAATTTTAAATAATTTCAGATGGATGTTAAGAGTGCTTTTCTCAACGGATTTCTTAAAGAAGAAGTCTATGTTGAACAACCTCCTGGTTTCCATCATGAAAAACTAAATAATCATGTTTTCAAGTTAAGAAATGCTTTATATGGTCTAAAGCAAGCACCCGTGCTTGGTATGAAAGACTTAAAAGTTATCTTTTGAATTCTGGTTATTCTATTGGTAAAATTGATTCTACTTTATTTATCCAAAATATAGGTTCAGATATAATTATTATTCAAATATATGTTGATGATATTATATTTGGCTCTACAAATGAATCTCTTTGCCAAGATTTTTCTAACATTATGCAGAAAGAATTTGAAATGAGTCATATGGGTGAACTCGCCTACTTCCTTGGTCTACAAATCAAGCAAATAAAGGAAGGCATATTCATCCACCAAAGAAAGTATTCAAAAGAACTTATCAAAAGCTTTGGACTTGAACATTCTTCAGACAAGCATACTCCTATAAGCACATCAACATCTCTTGACAAAGATTTAAATGGTAAGGATGTTGAACAACGTCTCTATAGAGGTATGATTGGTTCTCTACTTTATCTTACGACAAGTAGACCATATATTATGTTTCAGTATGTTTATGTGCTCGTTTTCAATCTAATCCAAAACTTTCACATTTAACTACTGTGAAAAGAATTATTAGATATATTAAACATACATCTGATTATGCTTTATTCTATCCTAAAACTAGCACATATGATTTATTAACATATAGTGACGCAGATTTTGCTGGTTGTAAATCAGACCGAAAGAGTACTAGTGGCACATGTCATTTTCTTAGACATGCCTTAGTCTCTTGGTTTAGCAAAAAGAAGAACTCTGTTTCATTATCTACCACAGAGGCAGAATATATTGTCGCTGGTTTAGCATGTGCTCAAATTTTATGGATAAAACAAACTATATCAGATTATGGCACTCAGTGTTCCACGTGCCCTATTATGTGTGACAACACTAGTGCAATTAATTTATCTAAAAATCATGTTCACCACTCAAGAACTAAACATATTGACATATGTCATCATTTTTTGGATGATCATGTTCAAAAATGTGATATTATATTAAAATTCATTTCCACTGAACCTCAAATTGCGGATATTTTGACTAAGCCTTTAAAAGAGGAATCTTTCATTAAACTTAGAAGAAATTTGGGCATCATCAGTGAATCTGAATTTGATATATAAGTATGTTCATTTGTTTTAATTTTTGAGAATTTTTCTATAATTGTTTGGTCATTATCTGTTTTTAGCAGACTACATATTTTTGTAGCCGATTAATTCTTCAAACTCATTTATCGTATACTTTTGATGCTTATCTATTTGTCTTCTATTGTTTTGACCCATGTGTTATAATTTTTTGTCCCATATCATTTAATATGCGGTCTTGGAAATGATTTTTTTAAAAAACAAAATTTTATTAAAAAAACTCTTACCTCTCTCTTGCATTCGGTCAAAAGATTTGACCTTCCTTTATTAGTTCTCTTGGAATTTGTCATGGCATTATTCTTTTATATTGGAATGAGGATTACCTTTTCCACTTGGCTCTTTCCCATTGCAAAGACCCACCAACCCGTCCTTGCTTCTTAAATTTGGCTTTGACTATCAATTTTTTTATAGAATTTATTTCTCTCAACTACTTTGTTTGTCTTTTCCAAAGTCCTTGGACAAATCCCCCTTCACGTTTTGAATGACACACTCAACCACTTTTTCATTAAGTTTTTTCTCTTTCTTCTAGTTTTAAATAGTCATGCCCTTTGATATTTTTGGTTATTTCAACCGTTTCTCTTTCGATTTTTGTGTGTCTCTTCTTCTTCGTGTTTGTTCAATTCTCTTTTGATAACATATGGTTTCTATAACCCATTCAGTTTTAGCAACTCCCTAACTTGAATCTGATCATGGGATCCATTTGGTTTCAGCAACCCTCTCTTCTTTCTATTTATATCACCCGATTTCTTTATTTTTTTCTCCTCAACCTATTCATCTTCTTCTTCCTTTCTTCATCTTGTTCCTTCCCATCACCATGGCAGACCCCGAGTTTTCTTCTCGTTTCCGGTCATCTGCCGCCAAAGCCCGCTTCCACTCCTTCGAAGCCACTCGTTTTAATCCCGAATGCTTCCTCGATTATGCCACACTCTACGCCTTCAACGTTCGCGAGATTCTCGAAATCGTCGGTCTCCAAAATGTTTGGTCCCTTGACAACAAGGTCCCCTATTATCCTTTGCTTGTGAAGGAATTCTACGCAAATCTTGATACGTCTGTCCACCGTGGGCAAAAAGTCCTCACCACCATGGCTAAAGGCGTCTCATTTACTATCTCCGGTAATACCATTACGGATCATCAATCAGCTTCCTAATTTCTATGATTCTCTCTCTTTCAAGATGACCGATCCCTCTATTCTCTCAAAATTGGCCCTGAATTTGTCTCTCACATGTCGGCTACTTGTCTTCATCACGACGCTCTGCTCCTTCTGAAAGTTATCGTTCACAATCTCATGCCGAAATCAGGGTCTCTCAATTACCTTAGCACCTCCGTCTCTATGCTCTTATGGGTGGGCTTGCGATTCACTGGGGTAATATTCTGTTTTTCACTCTAGTCAAACAAGTCTCTACTCATATCTATCTTCCTTGTTTCATTACTCTCATCCTCCGTGCTTTTTCCGTCCCCACTGATGGCGAATACTTCATCCATAGTGATGTTCAATTTGACGAACTTACCCTCACCAACATGCGTCTCCCGAACCCTTCTTCTTCCTCTGAATCTGAGGATGACGAAGATACTGACGATGATGACTCTGATGCGGCTCATACTAAGACACCGACGTTTCCCTCTCCTACGCCTACTGCCACTCCAGGCTCTTCCAGTCGCAAGTCACGCCCAAAGCTTCTTGCTTCAAATGATGGCATTTCTCCTTCCCGAGAGACTAACGCCAGTCTCATCCGTCGTCTTACCACGGCGTCTCTGAAGGATTCGCAGGAATACAGATGCAGTTTAGTGCTTATGACGCAACCCTGAAACATCACTCTGAATTGCTCGATCAAGTTCAGAAAAATCAGTCCAACTTGTATCCTCTCTTGAGGCACTTCAGGTCTTACCACCGCGTCGTATCCGTCCTCGTCCTTCCTCCCCTGGATCATCATCGTATCACCCTTAGTCTCTGTGGTTGTTTAGCCTTTGCTTGTGCCTTCTCCTAATGATGTCAGCTGTTTTCAAGTTCGGTTTGGGGTGTTGCTTTTGAATGTTTTTCTATTTTTATTTTGGGTTTCTCATGGATGTTTTACCTCTGCCGTTGGTTTGCATGTTTTCAGTCTCTTTTTTCTAGTGGTTTCTTTTTTATCAGGTGCTTGGTGTAATGCAATCTATGTAACCCTATATGTTTAGTTATGGTTTGGCTGTGTGTTACTTCGTCTTGTTTCATTTCCATACAAATTTCTCTAATTTAAATTATTAGTCAACTATGAAATTTCGTAGCCAACTAACTTTGTTTTTTCCATTTTTTGTGGATGACAAAGGGGGAGAACATAACCCATATATTCAGAGGGAGTAATAGTAAGAGTATTCTTAATACTATATCTTTTCATTGTTTGTCATCATCAAAAGGGGGAGAATGTTGGAACTTGGTATATTCGATCTTTTATTCCATATGGTTTTAATGTGACAATCAATATATTTTGTTACTAACTCTATCTATGCAGATATGCAGACTTACAGCCTATTCTATTCACATTATGCATATGATCAGTTTATAAGGACTCTCTACAAAAGAAGATTCGCTACTCATATTACGTTCAGATAACGTATCTTCGGACTGATGTAATTTTATTTTTAGATAGCTTCAGGGCATTGGCTATAACATATCATATATCCCTAAGCTCCAAATTACATTATCTTCCAACCCAATTAATCCTAAGTCAAAATTCCCACTTTTCATATTTACTCGACTAGGATTTTTCGTAGTCGACTAAGACAATTTTCTTTGACTTTTAACCTGAAAATTTCTGACAAGGATCTACTCGTTGACTGATCCACGTCACCATCTTTAAATAATCAGTTTATGATCGTTTCAAAATTAGTCGACCTACAATTTTCTGTAGTCGACTAAATCGATTTTTTGACCGTTTTACGTCAGACTTTCTAGACAGTTTCTATCCATTGAAACTTCCTCCATAACTGATTCTGGGCACTATAAAAGGAGGGGTACCCCCTCTCTTTTCATTCACCACTTTTCCTCTTCTTTTGTTTTCATTTGTGGAAATTAAGGCTTTGATTCTCTTGGGAAAAGTTGTTTATTGTTCTCATTTGTAAGAAGAAATTCTGATCTCTTTCTTCATTTGAGAACTAAAGAACTTCACGGGTGTTTTGCAAATTCCACATCTAGAAACATTGAAGTTCTCATTTTCAACACAATCTTTTGAATTTATTCTTAAAATTCATACCAAGGCTGCAGGTGTTTTCTTATTTTATTATTTGTCTAACAAAGTTTGAATCTTTAGTTGTAGAGATTGTACAAAATTTGGGACACTGGGAGTGTCGCCATTTTTGTAAGTTGATGCTTGCAGGGCAAGTGATTATAGTGGATTGAAAATCTCTACGGGGAGTAGAGGACTGGAGTAGGATCAAAAGGATCCGAACCAGGATACATCTTTGGGTTTGCGATTGGTTTATTTTCAATACTTGTCATTTAATTTCTGTTCCATCTTTACAAATTTTAGTAACGTTTTATTTGCAACAAGTTTTTATAATACACTATTCAACCCCCCCCCCCTTCTAGTGTATTTGTGTATACATGCGATCGTACAGTCATCTCATCCCCCCTCCTTTTCTGCTGATACATTCTGGGAGCTGATCACAGGCATCCTAGCCTTCGACCCTAGTCGGTCAAAAGCTTCATCGATATTCCACCCTGCCTACGCCTCGCACAGCACTTTTCGGTGACTACTTTATTTTGTAGGCCAGAGGTGGGGACTATCTCCACACCTGAGCTTTTCATCTTGTCGGCTATGACGCTGCAGAAAGCGTTCGAGGCCAGTAGGGACGTCCTAGTTCCTGATGGGTCCATCAATGTCGCTAGTTGGTTCTTCGACCGTATTCTTACCTCGATCACCTCCACCAAGGCGATATGTTGTGGTGGTCTAATCACCCTCCTTGCCCTTATTTTCGATATCTCGTTGCCTGCTGACTTGCCCCTTGCTACGGGAGATACATCTCTTACCGACCATGTCTTGTCCTGTATGCATATGATCCGATCACAAGGCCAGTGCCATTGGGTTAGGCTCCATGGTCCATTCTATGCAGATTATATCGTGCTTTGGAATCTCGATCGGAGTCACGTGGGACCAGCAGGTGCTGAGTGAAGGTTCCCTATAGAACTCTACATTTTGCATGTTTACATGCTAGAGCCTAATGACGATTAGCAGCCTCCCATCGAGCCACATCCAGCTGAGATTCTCGTAGTCCAGCCTATTTCTGAGCCTTTTCATGTACCCAGCACACATGGCTCCACATCTGTTCATGCTGAGGGTTCCACATCCACTTCTGTCCATGAGAGTTCAACACCTACTGATGTACTTGAGAGTTCTGTGTCTGGTGTCATTCCGGTTACTCCTAAGAGTGCTAAGCCGTCCATTCCTTCATCCATTAAGATTCCTACATCTCTTGAGATTCTGACGTCGGGAGTGATCCTACCTTCTGCATTCATATCCACCCCACCTGTCGATGTTCCTGTCTCCACTGCCACCGTATTCTCTGAGAGTGTTATGGTGTCTGTCACCACATCCGCTGCCACAACCTCTATACCCATATCTTCTTCTGCAAAGACTCCTGTCATTTCATTTGTTGCACCTGTGACTGAGAGCATACATTTGTCTTGTTGGACATGTGTCTAAGCCTAGAGGGGGGTGAATATGCTAATAAAAAATTTCCGTGCAAACCAAGAGAAATCACACACAGTTTATAATCACAAGCAGAGCAAAAAGAATGCAATAACATAGTACACACAGATATACACTGGTTCAGTCGTCCCACGACCTACTCCAGCCCCCAAGAAAATACTTGCATTAATACGTTTATTATGTAGTACTACAATGAGTCTCGAGCCCCCAGCTACCCACCTAGTACGTACCACACTCCCCGAGTGCAAAACACTATCAACCTATTAAATGCTCTATCTTGATAAGCCCCGCTCATCAAGACCCTCTTGTCTAGTCCCCCGACTAAACAAGTCCCAAAAGAACACAAAAGTGGTAAAGTTTCACCTATAGAGATCAACACAATAGTACATGAATATAAAGAGATATAGAGTTCAGAAAAGCTCAGTTTGTGTCTGTGTAGTCGTCTCTGTCAATCTGCACGTAGTCATGTCCGCTCTGACACAAATGTAGTCTCGATCTTACCCCTGGATCAGAAGATGTGGTCCTCCAAAGATCGTTGCATAGATTTCCCTCAAGCTAGTCTGTGTTCAAAGTAAATGGGCACTGCTTTGATTATGGTTTAGTCTATGTGTAAAGTAGTCCTCTTTAAATTTCTTGCAACTTGTATACTCCGTGACTAGAGCTTGCAACAACCTTCCCACTTGGACCATGCAAGCCCAATGAAGACCGCAAGAATATATCAATGGCAACAAGTAGATCTTGGCAGCGAGGTGATTCCCAACAACAGCAAGAGGGCTCACGGTGGCAAGGGGTCTTTCCTACGGCTTGGAGTTCTACTCTCAATTAATTTCCTCTGTCGATCTTTGCTTTCACTTCTCAACTTAATTGATTGCTGTGGTCGGCCTATATGCTCTTCTCAGATGAGCTTGTGGCTTTATCTCCATTCTCTTAATAATTTCGGTGGCCTACTCTTCCTTCATTGGTTTTTATGTTCTGTCAAAAATTGGAGGCGGATTCTTAGCTTTTTGGTTTTCTCTTTGATTTGTATACTCTCCCAATTAATTAGACCAACCTCACTCTCTTCAATTAGACTTCTAGCAACCTCTTTGCTTTGGCCACACGGTGGATCAATGAGGGTCTAGAGTCCTTTATACTTGAAGTTAGCAGCAACTTGGAGATACTCAACGGCTCTGCAACAAAGGAGATGATGGTTCGGTAGCCTCGATTTTCACGGCAGCAAGGATAGGAGGAAGCCGACTTTGAGTTTCAGAGGAACTCACGAAAATGAGCTATCGACGTCAGCCTCGGCTTCCTCGGCATAGAGAAGAATCACAACGACAGAGCAATGTGAGCTTGTTCGATGGCAGGACAAGACTTCATACAGCAGCATGCTCTCCTCCACAGCAGTGGCTATTAACGGCAGCAGGGCTTTCACGTTGAAGAAGAGGAAAAACAAAACTTGCTGATTTATGAACCTGAAACAAAGGACAACCATTAAATACTTTTAATGCTTGATCACATGTTGCTCTTATTCATTGAAATTGAATTAAAGGTTGATCCCATGTTTGCTCTCTGTTGCATGAAATTGTTGGAGAAGAGGCCTTGATGCTTGTAGCAGGATAAGCTTTAAACCCTTGGTGCCTTGTAGAAGCTGCAAGTTGAAGAGTTGGATGCTTGGAGTTTTAGGCTGCCGTGGGTTTTGATGAAGGTCTTCTTGAAGATGAAGACTTGCGGTAGAGTCAAGGAATATTATATGTTAGGGTTTTCTTTTTCTCTTTGTTTAGACGCATGCCTTGTGAATAAAATTTTTGTCCGCCTTGGAAAATTCTTGCCAGCTCCCCTGGCTAGAGTTTGGATGATGGAATATATAGGTACCCCTTAGGTTAGGTTTTCTTGCGGCATAGGGGATGAGTAGGGATGAATCCGGGCCTTGTTGAATCCCTAGAAAATAGGGATCTTGCAATTTCCTTTTGGTTTGAAGTTTGGACTTGGATGGGATTTGCTTTCATCACAACTTGATATGAATCCAATAGGATTTGTATAGGATTTGGTCTCATCACTCTCCATATTGGACCAAGTCCAAGTTGCTATATGAATAGCAATTTCTCCACCAATTGACCAAGTCATCTATTTATAGATTTACCGCTTTGCAATTCCTGAAACACACTTAGCACACACGTTAAAAGCTTTACATGTGTTTTTCGTCATTAAACTAGAGGTCCTAGATCGTTGCATCCAACATGTCTCAGCCTCATCTGGAGGTTGAGCACCCTCATGTGAGCCCTGCTCCTTCCACACACCCTATCGTAGATCCATACATTTTTAGGGGCCGAGGGAGTTCTGGCTGTGCACGTTTCTCTTCTTCCACTACTGATGACACTTCGTCGCGCTTACGTGTAGTTGAGTCTACAGTAGCTGGGATTAGAGGAGAGTTTTGATCCCTCATCCAGACTGTTGCTGCCATGCAGCCCCATATTGTTGTCACTCTTGGTATTCAGCAGACACTGAACCAGATCTTGGGCATTTTTAAGCAGCAGCAGCACGCACCCCCCCTCCCCCACAGGGAGGTGATGGTTCTGGGTATGTGTAGGCGTCTGATTCTGATGCATGATGTGTTGTGCACCCATCTCTCCCAATATTTTTGTATGCACCGCTGTCTTGACCTTTTCGGGGAACCATATATTCCAGCTTGGGGGGGAAGTATCTTTTGACCATTTCTGCCTACATATCATCATTTTGCATGCTTGACTTGCATGTAGTTATTATCTAACATATAGATGCATTAGGATTTTATTTTATCATCCTTCTTTTATTTTGCATCATTTTAGCATTCATACCCACCCACCCATATCTTATATATCCATGTGCCACACTTTGCACATTGAGAACAATGTGATGTTTAGCTTGGGGGAGTGAGTGTACTCACGCACTTTTATTTTTACTTTTATTCTATTTTCCTTTATTTTCCACTTATTTTCACAACTTTTTTCCTTTTTATTTTCTTTTTACCATGCATCGTATTTTCTCTACTTTTAGAGTTCTTGCATGTGTATATAGTTAGTTTTTGATTTATCCTTATTACTTTTACTTTCTTAGACAGAAGTGAATTCGCTATGTTGAATTAATCTTGAAAACCACTTTACGTGTGCACAAATCCTTTCACCACACTGTTGACTTTGTTTCAACATCATTTACGATATATTTGTATGCACTAGAGAAAAAGAGCTCTCAGTTGGAAAAAGAACTTTCAGTTTGTCTTGAGTGTTTATGAATGAATTTTAACGTTGACACATCTAGGAAATACTTTATAGTATGCTAATTATAGAAAACACACCAAAACTCATGCATTGACTGCATTTTTTCTGGAGCACTGCTTCCTATCTATATCACTTCTTATTCGCATGAATTGTGTGTGTAATCTTCGGGTTGAATGAAATAAATGTCATTTGATATGAGTAGGTTAGCCTTCTTTTAGAAATTAAACTAAGTAGAAGACATTACCATGTCGAAGTAGTTAAGCACATACAAAGAGTAAACCGAGTGATATCATTTATTCTTTCTCCTCATATCTTGAAAATATTTCTATATATAAAATCATTGGAAATTCTCCCATAAAGTGATTCTTATTTCAGCATCTTTCCCTATTTACCAAAAAGCCAAAAAGCTCCAAAATCCCAAAAACACAAAAAAATTTGCAAAGCAATGAGTCTTGTGTATATATGGATTAGGAAAAAAGAATAAAAAGAGAAGAAAAAGAAAAAGAAAGAAACAAAGAAAAAAGGAAGAAAATATATGTATATTAATAAAGATATGCATATATACATAAGCTCATATCTTGTAAATACCTTTTCTTTTTTTTCCTTCATGGAGCTACAATATTTGGGAAAAGCCGCTTTCTTGATAGTTGATGCCATTACGCCTATAGATAAGCTTGGGGGAGAAAATCTAATGATGAGTGAGAGAGCAATTACTTATATGTGCATGACTACTGAAGCTAAGTAATCTCTAATACTTAGGGAGATGACTTTGAGTACGGCGACACCTATAAGTTGAAAAATAGACATGAAATTCATAAAACCATATCGTTCTATTCTTATTGTATGAATTGTGTGATATTTCTTATACTCCAAGTAGAAGCAGTCAATTAAAAAGTGTGTTGGCTATGAGTATGCATACTGTTTTATATGCCTTAGACGATGCTTAACGTTGAAACGATTTCATATTTCATAAAATTTACTTTGTTCTCAGTTTTACTATCAAGTGTGCCAAATATGAAATGATGTTGAAAAAAATGATAATATGTTTAAATTCTTTGTTGGTGCACTTTGGTGATTGAATTCAAGTTCTGTGAGAGAATGATCTAGCAATCCCTTTTCTTTGCTTTCTTTTCTATTTTTAGCTTTCATTATTTTTATTCGACGTGTTCGTTTTTACTTGTCTTCCTCGAGGACAAGTAAGAAGTAAGCTTGGGGGATTTTGATATGTTCATATTTTACACTTTATTTTTGCATATTTTCATGTCGTATCGATTTCCCATATTGCATATTTGAAGCTTAAACGATGATTTCTGTATGAATTTCACTATATACATGGTTTATTGGAATTTTAGGAAATATGGAGCAATCGGGAGCAAATTGGAGCTATGAGCATATGCACGCACGTCGGAGCATCAGTGGCTATGACATTGAGGAGCTCATGGCGCTAGAAGAGAAGGAGAAGCAAGAGGAAGAGATGAGAAAGAGAAAGAAGTGAAGAAGAAAAATAAAGAGTTGAAGAAGCAGCTCACTCGATCGAGTGGAGGGATCCACTTGACCGAGTGAGGCTGACACCAACCCAGCCCAAGGAGCCAAAGCGCATCAAAGTCATTCGATCAAGTGAGAAAACTCACTTGATCGAATGAGACAGTCGGCCAAACCCTAAGACTATCGGCCAAATCCACCCCTTGCCAGTGCAATTGACTCGGTCGAGTAGCACTTTCACTCGATCGAGTGATTCGGTCACTCGAGCGAGAGAAGAGAAGAAACAGAACGCTGATTTTTGAGAGCTGTTGCAGGAACCCCTACTCGATCGAGTAGGAAATCTCACTCGACCAAGTGAGATTGCAGCCAGATTTTGGAAAGTTAGTTCTAACGCAGGTTTTGGGTGTTTGGGTTGACTTTTTCTTAGGTTTTTGGACTTGTATAAATAGAAAATAAAGTAGCCGTCGCTGAGAGAGGGGCGAGACGACTAGAGACAAGAAAAAAGACTTGATTTTTATTTCTCTTTACTTTTGCTATTGATTGGAGAAGCCATAGTTCTTAATTTTCTCTCATTATTTTGAAGCTTTGGAGGACATCAGTTTGTCTAAACTTTTGATCTATTTGCTTTAATGAATATTGCTTGTTTAAGTCTCTTTGCAATGATGAATCTTGTTATTTCCCTGAATCTTATGGATCAAGGGTTTGATATGTGAAATTAATTAAAACCCTTGTTGCTAAACTTGTTTTAGGGTTAGATTTTGGTCGATTGACTACAAATAGCTAGGGATTTCTACTTAGATATTGAGAGCTCGAGAGATGATCTTGATCTATAGGAAGCCCTAGATATTTGATTTAGACCTTTAATATATATATCCTAGATTTGGTGCACGAGAGTGACCAAAGCTAGCATCTTTATTATATTTCTATGATTATATTCATTTGTACGACTGTAAGATGAATACGAACCATCATAATCTAGATTCGAACTCACGTGACACGACAGTGAACTTGAGCGAGAATTGAATTATATTTTTGATATTAATGCTAATAATTCAACTAGGCTTGTGCGAGAGTGAAGCTCTAACTTGAGTTATTTTAGACATGTGTAGCACGACAGCTTGCACCGGCTCACAACATAGTTGCGACAATTTCACCCTAAACTAAGAGTTAGTAATTAGGAGTTAATATTCACATTGAAACTCGAAAATCTATAGCAGGGATTCCCTAGTCCTAGACATCTTTATTAATTGAATTACAACCGTCACCACTACACATTCGTGACACACTTAATACACCATTATTCACAATCTTTGCCACATCCAACAACCAAGATAATACCAACCGCATCCCCATGATTCGATACATGCTCACCACTTAACCGTGTGCTTGTGGTAATATTACATTGTTTTCTGGGTACATCCGAACACGATCAAGTTTTTGGCATCGTTATCGAGAAGGCAACGATATTTTTTCTTGGTTACTTTTTATTTTCCTCTATTGTGCTAACATTCTCTACAGGTTCTCTTTCTTTTGTGCATGAACGCATGCTCAATGGCCATTGACAGCTTGATACACTTAGATCCAGAAATTGAGCAAACTGCAAGGAAACTAAGAGCACAAAAGAGGCAAATTCTAGAGGATGGCAAGATGGCAGCCGAGAATAACGCTGCAAGGAATGTAAGAGTTATTTCTATTCAAGACCAGCTTACTCCAAACAACTCTACAACATCATCTATTCTTATGCCTGAAGTGCCAGCTGACAAGAATTTCGAGCTGAAAACAGGACTAGTTGTGATGATACAACAAGATCCACTCTATAGGCATGCGCATAAGAATCCCCATTACCATAAATAGATGTTCTTAGCGAAGTGTGCCACTTTCCAAGTAATCAACTTATCAGAGGATGTCATTCGTCTGCGGCTCTTTCCTTTCACACTCAAGGATAAAGCTTTATATTGGCTAAGGTCACAAGTAAACGGTTCTTTCGCCACTTGGGATGATCTTGCAGGTGCATTCATTAATAAATTTTATCCACCATCAAAGACCGCCACACTGAGGAATTCTTTCATGTCATTCAAGCAAGGAGCGCAAGAATCTTTATATGAAGCATGGTAACGATTTAAAGATCTTTAACACCAATGCCCCCACCACAGTATCAATAACTGGGAGGTAACTCATAGCTTTAAAATGTATTGAAACAGTATACAAAGATGATTATAGACGCCACCGCTAATGGGGCGATCTTCGTGAAGACTCCAGAAGAAGCCACGTCATTACTTGAAGAAATGGCCTCTAATAATCAACAATGGGCAAATGAGAGAGCCCAATCATCATCATCATCCAAGCCGACTAGCATCTATGAGGCCAAAGCAGTGGCAGAATTGACCAGGAAATTTGATACTCTATTTAAGTTGGTAAAGAGGATAGAAAAGAAGCTGAGTGAGCCGTCTAATGCTCATGATACTTCATCAGGTTCAAGTATGAGTGACTGGCGAGGTCAGAGCGAATTCATGTATGTCAAAGCTGAGGTAGTTGAGAAACCTATGGAGCAGGTTCAGTATGTTACAGATTATAAGCATGGGAGTGGAAATAATTCATCTTAGGTGAATCTAGCTTGGAAGACTCACCCCGGATTTTCTTATGCAAACAGTGGTGGAGCTTTGAATTCTCCTAAACTACAACCATCCCAGTAACAACAAGCTCGCCCACCACCTCAGCAGCAACAATATCAGCAGAGTAAACAGCAACAACAATACCAACAGAGGCAGCAGGCGGGGCCTCATAGACCTACTGGTTACCATCAGAATTGGCAGCCGCAATACCAACAACAGGCACCACAAAAGTCTGCCCCTGAGATCAAGATTGAGGAGTTTATGGACACGTAAGAGAAGATCAATACTGAATTGTTAGCAGGCCAGAATAATCTCAACACTGTTGTTGCACAGTTGGCAGAACAAATGACTCAGTTGGCTAGGGCTCAAAATCAATTACCGGCACAACCAGAAGTGAACCCAAGGAGCAACACCGGCCACATTAATGCAGTAGTGGTGGTGACTATGAGAGGCAAGAACGATACAACACCTGTCATGATCCAAGCTCCAACTTCTAACCATGCTATTCCGGTTGAGATCGACGAAGATAAAGAAGCCGAGGGACCCACAGTGGTCGTTGATGGAAATAATAAAACTGAAAATATTGAACCCGAAAAAGAAAAGGTATATACTGTAGGGTTTGTAGGGACCCTTAAGGCATAAAATCTATGCCCTTCCTACGTCGGATGGACGATAGAAGCAGAAAAACAGACAGCAGAATAAATCATTAAACTATTTAATAAGCCCTTAGAATATCATTAACCCTAGCTAGGAAATCTACTATCTTGGGGTGGGTCTGATCAACCCCAATCATAGATCTAAACTACTGCAACAATATATGAAAGCAAATGAAAAACAAAAAACACACCCAGAACTTTGTTTCCGCAGAACACGAAGCATCGTTTTCAATAACCTTCTTTGTTCCGTGCCTCCAAGACTAGACCTCCCGAAACGAGTCAACACCGTGCGTCCGAGCCAATCACTCGCAAAAGAAAGTTTCACTTGAGTATGATCCACGTCAAAGGCTATGGATCTAATCCAAACCTCCTCCTCGTCTTCCTGGGACACGAACGGAAGAACGAAAGATATTAAGGATGAGGGAATAATTTAAGTCTCGGCTCGAGTGTGCTCAAAATGTTTGGAGCTACTCAAATCGGAGACTTGGGACATCTTTTCCATAGGGGGTTGGCCCCTATTTATATAGGAAGCCGAACCACCTCCTCGTCTCACGAGCAATATGGGACTAAACAATTTTAGGGGGGAAATTAAGTTAGTTTGCATTAAACTAAGGCTAAACCTCAACTAATTTTCTCTCTCTCACCGTTGAGCTTCGCAAGTGATACAACCATCAAATCAAATGGCTATGAACAATGAACGCATAGAAACAAACGGCGATTAATTTTGACTTCGTATGACCCATCAAATGATTGCTCAAAGTTGGGCCAAAAACCACAAAATCTGATTTTCGCAGCCGTCAATAGGTTTCTGAAAAAAACCTAGCTATGGGGCACACTAGCCAGCTGGGTGCACCCAACCCTTTAGGCGAGCCCACCCATATGGTTGGGTTTGACCTGCCCGCTGGGGCGGGCGAGCTCAATCCAGTGCCCGCCCTAGCGGGCTCGACCCGCCCGCCTACGCGGGCGGGCTTGACCTACCCGCCCAGTCTGGGCGGGCTAGCCCAGCCTACATGGGTTGGGCTGGGCTATCCCAGATGGGTCGGGCTAGGCCAGAACTGGGCAAAATTTCAGTTCTGGCCTTTTGAGCTATATTCTGTGTGTTTTAGCTCCGTTTGTGCCCATTTCAAATCCGTTTGACAACAGTTTTTGAATGTGACCACCCAAAAACCTATGTAACATTTTCTATGTTTTTCTTATTTAAAATATTCCCGTAAACATTTTACGATTTATTTTAAACCCTTTTGCATCATATGAAATAATCCCACATAGCATTCATCTAATGATTATATCGCAAACATTTTGCGACACTATTAATTTCTATTTAATATAGACTTACTGTCACTAACTATTTGTGAAAAAATTAGTGCTCCTGAGTGCACTCCTCCTTAATCCTTCCTATTACTAAGACGTAAATCATACTCGGTGTGAGACCCGACAGCCTGACCCTAGTACAGGTTGGGGCTCGAAACCCCTAGACGACAGTGACCACGAGTAGATGGTGTCGTCTCTATTTCGGCATCATAATTATGTGGTTTTCCCCCCATTGACAAAAGTGTCGTCGGGATCATTCTGACTGTGTCCATGATGAATACTGCAGTTTTATTCCCTTCGTCAAAACTATGTCACTGATTAGCCTAGGATAAGGTAAACTGTCAACCCTACTTTGGTCTTTGGTATACTAGCTAGCACCGGTCGGTATACTTTGGTCTTTGGTATATCCTTGTTGTACTTCCTACAACATACCCCGGCCGAGGTTTAGCACAAAGCATCGTACTGAGCCTGTGACACTAACTTCCTATGAACAGAAGAGACGAATCCTTTCTTGTCACTACTTACCTCATATGCTTCAAGTGTCACCCAACCTATGACCTTTCAACGAGTGAAGACTCGAGGCTAGATCATATATCTAAGTGACACTGTTCACGCACAGGTTTGTACAATGACCTCAAGTTTTAAGGACCAACTTGCCTATCATCACTAGAGAGTTATTAATGACAGTATAGTTAATGTTAATCCTTTGATAACTCTTTATTGGGTCGTTTAGTGGATGCAATCTCCAATGAGCACATGTGTCTTGTCTTCGACTTTACCAAGTCGAATGATTATGATATCATCATCACCATTCAGGTTAAGACAAAGACACAATGGTATGTTCGATGTGCAAATATCCTATTATCGACACATCTATGACCATGAACATTTTAAGACTTAAGTTCCTATCGGTCATTCACTTCCCATAATCGTGATCACCATCTAGATACGTGTATGACCTTACTTTTAAGTTTAATGAAATTATCCAAGTATTTAAAACCATTTTATTCATACTAGGATAATTTGTACCATTTAAATTTGAAAAAGATGTTCTCTCGATAAGTTTCCTTGAGGGCACATATCTTCCTACATCTTTCACTTGCACTCGGTCTACTTATCTTGGTATCTCATACCGCTATAACATATTAGTCTCTAAGGACGTTTATATGTCAGAGCCTAAAATGGATCTGCTAAAACGTATCTATTATGCAGTATTACGGAGTCCTTTAAACTATGCACACTTAATCACATAGGGGTGATTTTACAAAAACGTCCTCGGATCTCATCCAACAACTTTTCATATTTTGTATAGCTAACGATTAGCATATACTGCTATGTATAAGATTTATCATTTCATATTAGTCAGTCATACCATGGCATATTCCAATAATCATGTGTCATTTCTGTCCAACACATTAATGACACCAAAAATTCTATATCTCTGACATAAACAAAACCTTTTTGATTGTATGTCATATACAGATATTCTATAACTTGGAACTTTACTTAGCCCAAAAATGGACCAAGCAACACACTAGCTCCCACTGACGAGAACTATCTAGTCATACTAATTTAACTTGACTTTATAAATCTCATTTAGAACGTGTGACCATTAAGTATAACCAGCCCATTTGTGCTGAATGAGTTGAAACGGAATGGGTTTGTGTTTGGTTGTTTTGCGAATATGTTACATCAAGATCCGTTTATAGGAGCCTTGATGATAACTTACTCAATCTTAACTATCCACACAGTCTATTCCTATATCTGTATTAATCTTCTTACTTAAAGTTACACATGCAGCCAAACAAGAACTTATTTCAAGTGCATGTTATAAAAATCGCATCTAATATATATGTGCCTGAAATTTACTCGTTATTATAGATTTGGTTAAAAAATACTGACTGCTCCAGTCAATCGCATAAACGCAGAAACATACATAACAACTCAAAAAAGCCACCAAAGTATACACATCAAGATATCAAAACAATGACTTTATTCATAGATGATTGTTCACAACATTTCCAACAAAAGTGACATTCACTTAATCATTGTTCAAGCAATAAAATGCTTCATTTATTGAAAATAAAATCCAACCTATATCATCAATATCTTTGACATCCTTGATGGCCCCAGTAGCAATGATTACTCTGTTAGCTGACTGCACCAGGAACTTCACCGTTCCACAGCTTTAAGCACATATAGACAATATAGCGATGTTTAATAAACTTACTGGTTTCTCATACCACGTATTTAAGCTTTATGGAAAATTCATATACTCTGTAACAAGTTTTGTACCTGAGGTTGAGGCATCACCATGCCCCTTTTTCTCTGCAAGATAAGCCTTGCAGTTCCTCTTCTAGTGTCTATGCTTATGGTAATGGAAACACTCAGACTCAGACGACACCCCTTTCATCTTCTTCCCTTTCTTGCCCTTGGCAGGTTGAGGGATCTGCCTCTTCTTACCCTTTCCCTTGGGCTAATGAGAAGAAGCAGAGCCGACAACCAACACTAGTGGTTCTTACTGGATTCTCTCCTCGAACTGCGGAAGCATGTTCATGAGGATAGGGAGTTCCACCTCAGTGTTGTTCATTATAAAGTTTGTAATGAACGGGCCAAAGCAGGAGTCAAATATTTTAGGATAATGTCAGTGCTCATCTCATGATCAAGGACAAATCCTAGCTCAGCTGTGTCATCTACGTAACCGATCATCTTGATTACGTGGTCTTGTAAGGGGCCGTTCGTCATCTTGGTTCCCCCCTCGAATTTAGCAGCTCGAGACTACTTACCATACAATTGCTCCGTATTGAGAAGAATGCTATGAACATCCATATGTTCATGCTTTCTCTGCAGATTATTGTTCATCGAGGCCAGAGTAAGGCACCTTGCCTTCTCTACATCCTTTTACCATAACTTGTAGGACTTAATCTGTTCTTCGGTGGCTTTGTTGTCAGGTTTGTTAGGAGCAGTTTTCGTCAGTACATAACTAATTCTAGCTAACGAGAAAACCAATTTAATGTTCCTCAACTAGTCCTTATAATTAGTTCAATTCAGCATGTTCTTCTCAATGATAAACTTAAGTCCTGACTCCATACTGCATTAGATAGAATTTTGAATTATTATTTGTTCTAAATAGTTTAAATAGTTTTTATTAAACTATGTTCTCCCACTAATTTAAAGATTTATATAAGCCATAATAATGAACAAATTCATTAAATATTAAAATTGATGAGTGGGGGATCCAACCACCTTGAGCTTTACAACCTTGAGGAGACTCAACAAATTGATCGGCTCTGTAATTGGTAGACGAACTCTTCATCGATCACATCATATGTGGCTCCCTATATGTGTTTGCCCCTATTCGTTTATGAACTTGAGGAGACTGAACAAATCATAATGACCAGTCTAGTCGAACCCTTGTAATCTTGTCTAATCATAACTTACATCGAAACTTGAGGAGACCCGACGCGGCGGCTTGGGTTAAAACCAGAAACATCTTATGTATGATGGGGTTGGTTTCTAAAAGAGACCATGTCACAGCTAGAGGAGACTCAACAACCATGACAAGCGTCTTTTAGTCTCCTAATCCAAAAACCAAGGAGGGCTACGGTTAATCTTGAAGGATATTTTAAACGTATTAGACTAGATGTAATCGATGGTTTCACATAATAACAATTTGCATCCTTGGTTCAGCAGAACTCGGACAGAGATTTGCTAGGCCAGAATCACTATCCCCAGTCGAGCTAGGGTGATCCATAACACTAGTCAAAAAAAGCTAGACCGGATCATGATCCTTTAATGATTTTAATTATTTATATGTGTTAACATCTATTAAAATGGCTTCATTAAAACTACTTAATCCTATCAACTATTTGAATACTAAAATTCGAAATTATTAGAATTGGTTAATAACTTTTATTAGAGTCCTTATCAACTATAAGGATTTATAGGTTTCAACATGCAATCCTAATCATGTATTAGGTATTTAAAATTTAAGTTACAACAAATTAAACAATAGCCTTTTTTCAAAATTATTATTAGAACAATTAAAATAATAATTGTTGGAAGGGCTATCCTAATTAGGTATTAGGAATTTAATTGTTGCAACATCTTTTAAATCATAGCATGTCAATCTAAAATTTATCTCATAAGTTTCAGAAAG
Source organism: Scilla litardierei (assembly GCA_030789695.1). Taxonomy (NCBI): domain Eukaryota; kingdom Viridiplantae; phylum Streptophyta; class Magnoliopsida; order Asparagales; family Asparagaceae; genus Scilla; species Scilla litardierei. The sequence goes on from CM061141.1 coordinate 257,408,374, forward strand.
TTTTTAATGTCTATATTAAGAGTTTTTCTTGAATTATCACATAATATAAAAGAAAAAGAATAACCATTAAAATTCACTAAAATTTTATAACATAAAAAATTAGCATGATTACTAGCAACTTAAAATATCATATAAAATTAAGTTACAACCAATTTAAAGAATTATCTCATAATTATTAGCATGAACATCAACTAAAGTTTATCTCATAAAGTTTAGCATGCATCTTAAAGATTTATCACATAAATTTTAAGCCGCTAAAATTTTATCTTATAAAATTAAGTTGTAGTATGATTAACAATTATCTCATAATTATAAAACCTTGTCAATCAAATTATTAACATGTTTCAAACAAACATTTTAAGCATATAAACATGTGGCCAAAATTTTATATCATGAAATTACGTTGCAGCATGTTTAACAATTATCTCATAATTAAAAAATCTAGATAATCATATTATCAGCATGTTTCAAACAAACATTTTTTAGGCATTCATATCCTTTGCAGAAATTAGATCAAAGTAGACCTAGGCTCTGATACAAATGTAAGATTTGTATGGACCCTTAGGGCATAAAATCTATGCCCGTCCTACGTCGGACGGACGCTAGAAGCAGAAAAACAGGTAGCAAAATAAATCATTAAACTATTTAATGAGCCCTAAGAATATCATTAACCCCAGCCAGAAAATCTACTAACTTGGGGTGGGTCTTACCAACCCTAAAGATAGATCTAAACTACTGCAACAATAAATGTAAGCAAAGGAAAAAACAGAAAATATACCCGAAATTTCGTTTCTGAGAACTCGAATCGTCGTTTTCAGCAACCTTCTTTGTTGCCCCGCAATGAACCGACTCTGTGCCTATAAGACGGTGCCTCCCGAAGCAAGCCAACACCGTGCCTCCGAGCCAATCACTCGCCGAAGAAAGTTTCACTTGAGTATGATCCACGTCAAAGACTATGGATCTAAGCCAAACCTCCTCCTCGTCTTGCTAGGACGTGTACAGAGGAACGGAAAATATTAAGGAGGAAGGAATAATTTAAGTCTCAACTCAAGCGTGCTTAAAAATTTTGGAGCTACTCAAATCGGAGACTTGGGACATCTTTCCCGGGGGTTGGCCCTGACGTGCGTTTATATTTCATATATTTGTGCACGTTTTCTTACGTGTTTTTCTGTATTTTTCTGTCGTCTTTTATTCGGTTTCTCGTGTTTTCTTGTTTTCTTTCACTTTTCCGTGTTTTCCATATTTTGCAGGAGTTTACTGGCATATAGGGCATAAAACGATGATATTGCAAGTCCCCAGAGCAACGGGAGGAGTCACGCGTGATCCAGGGGGTCAAACGACGAAGATTGCATCTTTCAGCCCCTCACCCGATAGGTTGATCATCTTCAATCGATCGGGTGTTGCACGCATGCACCACCCGGACGCAGCTTGGAGCTCACAAGAAGTCACCCGATCGGTTCAGTGACCGGGTCAAAAGCCCAAACTCTCTGGAATTCGAAGCTGATTGCCAACCGATCGGGTGACCTTCACCCGATCGGTTCACCTGTAGCTGAATCTCAAGAGCCAAGACACGGTCAGCTCAACCGGCCTCCTCACCCGACGGCACCAAGATCCAATCGGTCACATTCATATGTCAACCGACCGGGTGAAGCTGACCGGGTGAAGTCCCGCATCTCGCTACCAAAGTTTGAAGCAGGTCACCCGATCGGTTGACTTGTCAACCGATCGGGTGATATCAATTTCTATATATATAACCCTAGGTTTCCCAGATTCGAGTAGTTGGTTATTTTTTGCTGTTTTCTTCATTTTGTGACGGCTGTAATTTCCTAGTTTTTGTAAGTTTTCAGATCTTTGTCAAACTTTAGTATTCTCTTAATTGCTTTACTACCATTGCATTTCTATTGTCTGATCATGATTTTTACGGTCGATTTCTGTTTAGATCGCTTTTTACTAAATATGTGTGAGTAGTTCCCAAATCTGGGATTTTGGCGGAAACCCCTCCGTGGGCTCTTCCCGATGCGTCCATTGGGTTAGGAAATCGATAGGGATTAGGAATCTAACGGTTATGCGGGGTGTTTTATTGTCATCGGTGGGAAAAAGACCGCCTTTGACCGTCGGGCCAGGGGGAATAAACTTGGCGGTTTACTCCCTAGCCATAGCTCACGCCCTTAGCGTAGACGTTGAATCCTAGCGTGCGGGAGCGGCAGGATGAGACGTTGGGAGTTATCGTTGCGAGTTTAGTGCTCCCGGAGTCGATCAGTGTTAATGGACATGGGAGTGCCCACTGATCGAAACCGGGAAGTCCGGTGTATCATCCTGGGCACCGACCGGAATATCGGGCCCATGGGACGCCGGTACCACTTTCAGAGGCAACGTCTCACCATTAGACCCTAATTCCGATCGCTGTCCTACCCATAGGCCGTATCGACGAGAATCGCACGATGGGGTGGAAACCAAAGTCCCGGGTTTTTCCTTTGTATTGTCTATACCTTGCATTCCATTTACCGTGACAAACCCTCATTCGATCCAGGCTAGCTCACCCACGGGGTGAATTTGATCCTCTTTGACACAAGCACATCCACGCCTCCCTGAGTGCGACCCCCAAGCCACACTACAACACCGTGCGCTTGCGGTTACAAATATTTAAATCTCACGCCCCCGAACTTATCATTGCACACATCTAGCGCAGCACCGCCGGGGGGCGGGTCAAGTTTATGGCGCCGTTGCCGGGGAGGCAACGTGCTTGTTATTTTTGGATTTCATGAACCCTTGTGTCTAGCTCACATCCCTACCTCGCGATAATTTTCGCATTCTTCTTTTTCCTTTTTATCTTCTTATTTTTATTTTTATTTCTTATCTTGACTGTTTCTTTCCCACTTTTCGCTTCACAGGTGTTTGTTGTTTTTCATGCGCAGGAGTTCAAGAAGTCTCGACGACTTAATCCCCGTTGATCCAGAGATAAACGCCACCCTAAGGCGTTTGGCCGCCGAGAAGCGAAGAAGAGAGGATCCTGAAGCCATGGGGGAGAACACCCCACCTCACAAGTCTCTGCTGGAGTACTCGATGCCATCTATTGATTCCACCTCCGCCATCCGTCCTCCAGCTATTACGGCCCAAAGCTTCGAGCTTAAGCCATCTTTGGTGACGTGGATCCAGCAGGATCAATTTTCGGGTGCACCCATGGAGAGCCCGATTGCACATTTAGACTCCTTCTTGGAGAAATGTGACACCTTTCGGATAAACGGTGTCACGACTGAGGCGATCCGACTGAAGCTATTCCCCTTCTCCTTGCGAGATAAGGCCAAGCTGTGGCTTAGGGGGAAGGACCCGAATACATTCAACACCTGGGAGAAGCTCTCAAATGCTTTCCTGACGAAGTTCTTTCCCCCGGGGAAGACCATGAAGCTGAGGAGTGAGATCTCCTCCTTCTCCCAGGCCAGCCACGAGTCCTTGCATGAAGCTTGGACGAGATACAAGGAGATGCAGAGAAGATGTCCCCACCATGAGCTCCCCAAGTGGCAGATCATAAATCTGTTCTATAATGGGTTGAGGGACGATTTGAAATCTTCCATGGACGCCGCGGCTGGAGGGTCTTTCATGTCAAGAAGCGAAGAAGATGCCGGACAGATTCTGGAAAATGTGGCATCTAACAACGAGCGATGGTGTGACGAGAGAGCCACACCTAGATCTGGGGGCATTCATAGAGTCGAAGATGTCGACAAATTGTCAAGCAAGTTTAACTTGCTGTCGACCCAGATCTCCGCATTGATGGTAGGCGTCGGTGGCGCCGGTACACAACAGATTGCTGCGGTGGAATCCGAAGTTTTTGGAGAGTTTGACGGTGGTGACATCTCACCACCGTTGGATCAGGCGAGCGCATTATTTTACAATCCTACGGGGAATGCGCCTTTTCCACCACGAACCAACTCAAATCCGGCCTACTCTCCAAACAACCGGAATCATCCGAACCTTAGTTATCGGGTGCCATATCAGCAGCAACAACAACAGATATATCAGCTGGCTAGGCCCCAGCAGCAGTTTCAGCAGCAGTAATTTTAGTAGCAACAACCTCCACAACAGTATCAACAGTATGCTCCTAGGAATCAGCAGCCCACCCAGCAGCAATACGGCCAACAGAGGGCCATCTCTCCGGTTGAGTCCCTCTTGACTCAATACATCGCCAACCAGGAGAAGATAAATCTGAAGCTGGAGATGGGACAAAGAGTCCTCACTGATCAGGTGACCCAGCTGGGGTTGCAAGTGGCGAACCTTCAGAGACCGCAGAATCTTTTACCGCCACAGCCTGAGGTGAACCCGAGGGGGGTAAATCGGACCTTGGCGCTCACGCATGAGCATGAGAACGTGTCCGCCATCGTCTTGAGAGCGGAACGCAAATACCGACGAGAGAGCCCCCCAAAGGATCGGAAGCACCGTTGGTCGTGGAACGACCAATTGAGAAATTAAATGACGACGGTGCTTCGTTGCCAAAGCCAACTACTCCGGAGGGAGTTCATAAAGAGGAGAAGAAAAAGGATGAGGAAGGGAACCTAAGAGTATTCAAGCCCGTTGTGTCTTTCCCACAACGGCTTGCCCAAGCCAAAATCAATGAGAAGTATGGCAAATTCTTTGCCATGGTGAAAGATCTGAGCTTACAAATCCCCTTCCTCGAGTCCATCGAGACAATTCCCTCATATGCCAAATTTCTGAAAGACTTGGTGACACAGGGATCTAGAAAAGAGAAGGTCGTGTTCACGGCGGAGTGCAACGCCCTCATTCAGCGCGCAAATCTGCCCAAGGTCAAAGACCCAGGAAGTTTCTCCATCCCTTGCTCTATTGGGGAAGTGCAAATCCAGAGGGCGCTCGTCGATCTAGGAGCGAGTGTCAACTTAATGCCCCTATCGATGTACAAGAGAATAGGGATGGGAGACTTAGAGCCCACCGGCATGACATTACAACTTGCTGACCGTTCGGTCAAGTACCCGGTGGGAGTAGTGGACGACCTCGCCGTCGATGTGAGAGGAGTACAAGTGCCGGTTGATTTTGTGGTGATGGACATGCCAGAAGATAAGCACACCCCTATTATACTCGAACGACCATTTATGGCAACCGCCGGAGTTTTGATAGACGTGAAGAATGGGAAGCTTTCCCTCAATGTCGGCCAAGAAAGAGTCGAATTTGACTTAGGCTTGTCGATGAAGCACCCAAACCCCCCGGACGATCCTAGTATCAGTATGCTGAAGAACGAAGAAGATAGAGCTGTTGAAACAAGTGCCTGTGAAGTACTCTCGAGGAATCCCCCCGATAGCTTAGGGGACCTTGGAGAGCAAGTTGGCTCCCCAACGAATGAAGTTGCTAATGAGGCGGTCGCACGACGTGTGACCCCTCCCAGATTCCCTAAGGCTCCTCCTACGAGGATAAAAGGGAAAGAACCCATGGACCTCACCGGTGATGAGGTCCGGATCCTGAAAAAGATGGTGGTAGACGCCAATTTGAGGGAGAAGCCCCCGGATCCAATCGACAAAGGGATGGTAGTTGAGCGAATCTTCTTACAGCTGCCGACTACACCAATAGCCATAAGCTCTGGAGTTGAGAAGATGCCGGATTTTGGGCATCACCCGTATCGCCCACCATGAACATCATCAACGGGCGTCGAGCTAAACAACGTTAAAAAAAGCGCTTCATGGGAGGCAACCCATGTTCTAAACCCTTTGTTTCACTTTTTAGGACTTTTTCTTAACTTTATTTTATCTACTTTTATAAATAAATCCAGCCGCAAGAACTTCCGTCGTGGAACTTAGGCGATTTTTGGGTTTTTGCAGAAAACAAGGCCCCAACCGATCGGGTGATAACTCACCCGATTGGTTGGGATGTATCAGCTAACAGCCGTATCAGTAACTAAATGAACCGACCGGGTGAAGAAAGAAGAGACCGGTTGGCAGACCGGGTGACCTGGGGTAAACTCTCGGGAATTTTTAGGGAATGATCAACCGATCGGGTGGTACGTAGAGAGATCGGGTGACAGACCGGGTGAGAAACCCTAAACTTTCGGGAAAATCTGTGTAGCGACCAACCGATCGGGTGAGTTATCACCCGACCGGTTCGCCTGTAGCGTTTCTTCCTGCAACAATTTCGGCCTAAAGGCCAACCGATCAGGTGACTTTTCACCCGATCGGTTCGACTTAAAATCCTATATATATCGCCCTCCGCCTGTTCGTTTCGCCCTCGCCAGTTTCGAAATTCCTATTGACGTTTCCCCTTCTCCACTTTCGCCTGGCCTCGTTCTTCCCCTTGATCAACCCAAATCGATCTCCCCCCCCCCTCTCCCTACCAATCTCTCCATCGATTTCTCCCCATCTCCCCCGATTTCACCCGCACACAAAACCCTAACTTTCACCTATCCCCCCATTTTCGAAACTTGCTGGAAGAACTCGCCGTGGCTTCACACGTGCTCCAGTTGCGTTGCGTTGAAGAATCTATGAGCAGCGATCCTCATCTTAATTGGGTAAACTCGCTCCTTAGCTCAATTTTTATTTTGCCCTAAATATTTCATTTTGCTCGTTGGCCGTGTTAGTGTGTATTCATAGTCTTTTGCATACACTAACAAACACACACGACTCCTGTACAATGCCTCCTCGCCGTGCTAAGCCCACCGACACCTGCTCTTCCAACCCTAGGCCCACCTGTCGCGCTCGTCGCACACAATCCCACGCTTAATCCACCACCACCAATTCATCTACCACCCCACGCACCACTTCCCCCGCTTACGTTGGCGATGCCGAATTTGGGGTGTCATTCCAAGACGACGACCAATCCGACCGATTCACGGCCATGATCCTCCTAGCTGGACATGGTGGTCGGATAACTCAGGAGTCCGTCAACCGAGACCTGCCCTTTCTTCAAAGCTTCATTCGCCACATTCGCACTGACCCACCTGATGTCTCCGAGCTTCACATCCCACCCCCCACCACTATTGGTCCCCTGCACAGGCCCCCATCACCACCCCCAGCGGGTGGTGCCTCTGCTTGATATTTTCCCTTCCCGCTTTTGTCCCCCCTATTTTTAGTGCCCATCTGTCTTGCGGGGCCCTGCTTTACCACTGCTAGGGGGAGGACCCATTCACGTGTCGAACCGCTTCCTTTTTATTTCTATTTCCTTTCACTTTGTTTTTTGACCCCCCCCCCCCCCCTCCCTTGCATATCTCTGCACCTTCACAATCATATCTCATTGCTAGCATTGTCATGTCTAGCCTGGGGGAAGTCTATTTTTGGGTGTGTTGTCGTGTTTTGTTTTTGTGTGTGTGCTTGTTTCATTTGTCGTGTCGTGTCATTTTCATTCTTTATTTTTCTATTTTTGTGTCGTATGGTGTGTTGTTTTTTTAATATTTATTTCTTATTTTCATTTTGGTTTGTTTGATTTTCTTGTTTTTCGTGTCTTTTTGTGTCTGTGCGTATTCCCCCCCCCCCCATTTTTCATTGTCATCCCGTATTTAATTCTATTGCATTGAGGGCAATGCAAACTTCAGCTTGGGGGAGTCGCACTTTGTGCATCATTTGAGTCTTTCTTTTTCGTTTTTGTGCCATTTTCATCATGTTTTAATTTTTCTTTTCTTCTTTTTATCTCTTTCTCCTAGAGATGAACCCTATGATGAATTGCCACAAAATCACACACACCTAGCATAGCATCGACAATCACACTCACTAGCCCTAGGATATCGAGTCCCCCTGCATCTCACGCATCGTGGGTCCACTTAGCTTTTTGTGAGTCGTGTGTCGTGCCTAGCTGTTTGGTGTGCTTCTGCTTTGTGATTTTACTTTATATACCTGTCCAGGAATGACCCCTAGATTATCACGCTTCGATATGAATAATGAGGTATTTGCTTCTCTTGTCTGTTTCTGTGTGCATGATTATATATATCGTATGCTTCATTTCGCATGTGTCGAGATTCTACAATTAAGTACTAGGATAACCCATTTAGCCCATGCTCTAACTAGCGAGAATAGTTTCCTTTGCCCAAGTGTTTAGATTCCGATTTCTTTTTTGTTTTACTTGGTGCAAATCCCCTCGTCGTGTACCGTTCTCCCACTTGGGAGAGTACACATGTGTATAGCTAAAAAAACCCAAAAATCCAAAAATAGGAGAAAATAAAAGAAAACCCCAAAAAGAAAAAAAAATTGTACAGCCAAAAAGCCAAAAATATATACAAATACCCAAAACCCAAAAAAAAATTCCCGTGTGAATATCTTTTCCTACTTGCCTAGAATAAAAGGAAGGCGAGAATTTGCACCGAGTGTTCTACTCCACATCATCTCAACCCCCATCGGTTTCGAAAACACTTGGCTTAGGAACTTTTTAGCTATTATCTAGGCTATAGTGGGGTGATTTCCTAAACCCTAGTTGTGGAGTCCCCGACGCGTGATATGTTTCGATTCTCTCTCTATTCTCATGCATGCTTGAATTACGTATATTCACCGCTTTATTCAATTCGAATCGATATTTGGGTCATTTCCTGGATTTATGTATATCGAACTTTATCGCACATCATAGATAGTGACACCGTCTGCTAGCGCACGACCACACTCACTCGCGCTTCACCGCGTGGGCCCACGGCACTTGTCTGGACTCGTATTCCTTGGTTTAGTGATGTGATTTGGTGTTTGCTTGCTTGGTGTGTCGTTTTTGATTTTGCTGGCTCTGACGGGCGATCTAGGATTTTCTGTTTTCTCTTTTTCTCTCATTCTCTCTATTTTCTCCCTCCGAGCTCCTACTCTCACTCTTCTTCCTCGAGGACGAGGAAGAGTTCAGCTTCGGGGATTTTGACGTGCGTTTATATTTCATATATTTGCGCACATTTTCTTCCGTGTTTTTCTGTATTTTTCCGCCGTCTTTTATTCGTTTTCTCGTGTTTTCTTGTTTTCTTTCACTTTTCCGTGTTTTCCGTATTTTGCAGGAGTTTACTGGCATATAGGGCATAAAACGATGATATCGCAAGTCCCCGGAGCAACGGGAGGAGTCACGCGTGATCCAGGGGGTCAAACGACGAAGATTGCATCTTTCAGCCCCTCACCCGATCGGTTGATCATCTTCAACCGATCGGGTGATGCACGTGTGCACCACCCGGACGCATCTTGGAGCTCACAAGAATTCACCCGGTCGGTTCAGTGACCGGGTCAAAAGCCCAAACTCTCTGGAATTCGAAGCTGATTGCCAACCGATCGGGTGACCTTCACCCGATCGGTTCACCTGTAGCTGAATCTCAAGAGCCAAGACACGGTCAGCTCAACCGGCCTCCTCACCCGACGGCACCAAGATCCAATCGGTCACATTCATATGTCAACCGACCGGGTGAAGCTGACCGGGTGAAGTTCTGCATCTCGCTGCCAAAGTTTGAAGCAGGTCACCCGATCGGTTGACTTGTCAACCGATCGGGTGATATCAATTTATATATATATAACCCTAGGTTTCCCAGATTCGAGTAGTTGGTTATTTTTTGTTGTTTTCTTCATTTTGTGACGGCTGTAATTTCCTAGTTTTTGTAAGTTTTCAGATCTTTGTCAAACTTTAGTATTCTCTTAATTGCTTTACTACCATTGCATTTCTATTGTCTGATCATGATTTTCACGGTCGATTTCTGTTTAGATCGCTTTTTACTAAATATGTGTGATAGTTCCCAAATCTGGGATTTTGGCGGAAACCCCTCAGTGGGCTCTTCCCGATGCGTCCATAGGGTTAGGAAATCGATAGGGATTAGGAATCTAACGGTTACGCGGGGTGTTTTATTGTCATCGGTGGGAAAAAGACCGCCTTTGACCGTCGGGCCAGGGGGAATAAACTTGGCGGTTGACTCCCTAGCCATAGCTCACGCCCTTAGCGTAGACGCCGAATCCTAGCGTGCGGGAGCGGCAGGATGAGACGTTGGGAGTTATCGTTGCGAGCTTAGTGCTCCCGGAGTCGATCAGTGTTAATGGACACGGGAGTGCCCACTGATCGAACCCGGGAAGTCCGGTGTATCATCCTGGGCACCGACCGGAATATCAGGCCCATGGGACGCCGGTACCACTTTCAGAGGCAACGTCTCACCATTAGACCCTAATTCCGATCGCTATCCTACCTGTAGGCCGTATCGACGAGAATCGCACGATGGGGTGAAAACCAAAGTCCCGGGTTTTTCCTTTGTATTGTCTATACCTTGCATTCCATTTACCGTAACAAACCCTCATTCGATCCGGGCTAGCTCGCCCACGGGGTGAATTTGATCCTCTTTGACACAAGCACATCCACGCCTCCCTGAGTTCGACCCCCAAGCCACACTACAACACCGTGCTCTTGCTGTTACAAATATTTAAATCTCACACCCCCGACCTTATCATTGCACACATCTAGCGCAGCACCGCCGGGGGGCAGGTCAGGCCCCTATTTTTATAGGAATCCGGACCCCCTCCTCGTCTCACGAGCAATGTGGGACTAAGCAATTTTAGGGGGGAAATTAAGTTAGTTTGCCTTACACTAAGGCTAAATTTCAACTAATTTTCTCTCCCTCACTGTTGAGTTTCGTAAGTGATACAACCTATAAAATTGAAGAGCTATGAACGGTGAACGTATAGAAACAAATGGCGATCAATTCTGACTTCGTTTGACCCCTCAAACGATTGCTCAAAGTTGGTACAAAACCACAAAATCTGATTTTTCACAGCCATCAGATCCTTCCTGGCAGGCTTGACCCGCCCTCATACGCAGGCGCCCGCCTGGCTAGGCGGGCTTAACCCACCCGCCCTGTCTGGGCAGGCTGGCCCTGCCCAGCTGGGTCGGGCTAGGACAGAACAGAGCAAAAGCCCAGTTCTGGCCTTTCGAGCTATATTTTAAGCGTTTTAGCTCCATTTTTGCCCATTTCAAATCCGTTTGAAAACAAGTTTCGAATGGGACAATCCTAAAAACCTATGTTACCTTTTCTATTCTTTTATTATTTAAAATATTCCCGTAAACATTTTACGATTTATTTTAAACCTTTTGCATCATACGCAATAATCCCACATAACATCTTCTAATTCTTATATCGCAAACATTTTGTGACACTATTAATTTCCATTTATTATTCACGTGCACCCGAGTGCACTCCTCCTTAATCCTTCCTATTACTAAGATGTAAATCCTACTTACTGTGAGACCCTATAGCCTAACCCGATTACAGGTTGTGGCTCGAAATTCCTAGATGACAGTGACCATGAGCAGCAGGTGTCATCCCTGTTTCAGCATCAAATTACGTGATTGCTCCATTGACAAAAGTGTCATCGGGATCATTCTGACTGTGTTCATGATGAATACCATAGTTTTAGTCCCTTCATCAAAACTATGTCACTAATTAGCCTAGGTAGCTAGCACTGGTTAGCATACTCCAGTCTTTGGTATATCCATGTTGTACTGGTTAGTATACTCCGGTCTTTGGTATATCCATGTTGTACTTCCTACAACATACCCCGACCGAGATTTACCACAATGAATTGTGCTGAGCATATGAGACTAACTTCACATGAACAGAAGAGACAAATCCTTTCTTGATCACTATTTACCTCGTACACTTCAAGTGTCACCCAACCTAAGACCTTTCAACGAGTGAAGACTCGAGGCTAGATCATAGATCTTAGTGACACCGTTCACGCAAAGGTTCGTACAATGACCACAAGTTTTAAGAACAAACTTGCATATCATCACTAGAGAGTTATTAATGATAGTATAGTTAATGTTAACCATTTGATAACTATTTATTGGGTCGTTCGGTGGACTCATTCTCCAATGAGCACCTATGTCTTGTCTACGACTTCGCCAGGTCGAATGATTATGATATCATCATCACCATTCAGGTTAAGACAAAGACACAATGGTCTGTCCGATGTGCTGATATCCTATTCTCGGTACATCTGTGACCATGAACGTTTTAAGACTTAAGTTCCTAACAGTCATTCACTTCCCATATACGAGATCTCCATCTAGATACGTGAAGTCTAAGGGAATTATCCAAGTATTTAAAATCATTTTATTCATACTAGGATAATTTGTACCATTTAAATACGAACAAGAATTTATCTCGATAAATTGCCTTGAGGGTACATATCTTCCTACATATACACCACCTATTCCATTTCTTCAAAGGTTGGCGAAAGCTAAAGTGGAGAAGAAGTTTGCTCGCTTTCTGGAGTATCTGAGAGGCATTAGCCTAAATATTTCGTTTCTAGACGTCATCATAGAGATCCCGACATATGACAAGTTTCTGAAATACTTAATAACGGTACAAAAAAGGTCGAAGAAAATTATGCTAGCTGAGTAAGGGACATGGTTCGTCAATGAGGACAAGAGGACAAAGAAGCTTAAGGACCTTGGTACCTTCAGAGTTCCATGCACATTAAGCGGAGTCCCTGTACAGAAGGCTTTAGCTGATTTGAGGGTGAGCGTCAGTCTTATGCCCCTCGCTATGTTTAAGAAGTTGAATAAGGACCGATTTGAGGCCAACCGACATGAAGATACAACTTGCTGACGGATGCATTACTAGACCGGTTGGTATAGTTGAAAACGTGCCATTGCAAATATCTGGTAGACTTTGCGTGCCATGTGACTTTGTCATTATGGACGTAAAGGAAGTTGGCGAAACATCGCTTATACTTGGGCGGGCTTTCTTGGCAATAGCTGGAGTCATCGTTAACATGTGGGAAGGAATGTTGTCACTTAATGTTGAAAACATTGAAGTTGATTTCCATCTCCCGCGGGCTATGACGAGCCGGTCGACAATTGAAGAGAGTGACTATGTCGACCTCCTTGAAGAGGTTATAGAAGAAGCAACGCCATATGCAGTCAAAAATGCTTATGGAAAATTCGGATTGGGAGCCGATTCCTGAAGAAAGTACTCACATTGAAGACGCCCCGACCCTTTCACTGATGAAGAGGAGAATGACACTGACGTCGTTAGGATAAGATATCTCTGCAAACTCTCTTCCGGGAAGCATCCGAAGAAGCACTTGTCACCGGTGAAGCAGCAACCAACGTCATTGAAGGAGAAGAAAGAGCCTTTGAAGACTAGAACTGAAGCTTATGGGAAGTTATCTCCCACCAACATGAAGACAGAGACGCAACCTGAGGAGACCAAGGAAGAAAAGGTCGATCGATCCAAGCCCACCGGTCTCCTAACCAAATTTGTTACACTCTTCTCCTATGCACCGAATATTCCATGCTGAACGCAAATTATCAAGGGTCGAGCTCAAGACCATAAACGAGCACTTATCGGGAGGCAACCCGACATTCTATCTTTGTTTTAGTTCGGTTTTAGTTTTTATATTGTTTGAAAATACAAAAAAAATTGAAAAATCAAAAGGTAGAAATTCTAATATTGGGCGATACTTTATCTGTAGGAAGAAGTTCATAAGGATGAGCAACAACGAGGAAGTTGATGGAGAGTACATGCAATGAAGGAGATCCATGGTATGGAGAAGTTTGAACGATAAAAGTAGAGAATTGGAGAACAAAAGCGAGGAAGAAGATGAAGGTCATCAAAATAGAGGAGCTGAGGAGACTGTAACGACCTGCTCTCAGGGACCATTACTTATTTGATATACTCGTATGTCCTATAGATCACCAGTGAAAAAGTATAGCAACGATGCAGAGATATACAAAATACTCAAACCAGCATACATTTTATTATTACAATCCATACAGAAAGAACATCACACAACAGCACTCTCACACTAAATACATGAAAGGAAATACTGAAAGGAAATACATATGAAAGTAGGTCCCACATACACACAACTCTAAGTCTAAAAGTCGGCAGTCTCACGGTCGAACTCTAGCTCTGTGAACTTATGAGCATCTAAGTCAACCTGTGCATCGTCTAACGGTGCCACGAAGATGGAACCGTATATAAGTCACAACAATTCTAGCAATAGATATAGAGTAGTGCAAAAGCCTAGGACAGACTATGAAAAGTAACTAAGGATGATCATGCAAGTGTGATAGGTTTGGTAAATGTTTGAAGATTTATTTTCTAATTTATCTCGATAGGATGATAATGCAAGGATGATCATGCAATAGATATAGAGTAGTGCAAAATCAATTCTAATTTATAAAATAGCTATCGTAAATGTTTGAAGATTTATTTAGAAAAATATACACATCAGAAACTTTCATATAATATGTCAAAATGTTTGTCTCGATTAGTAGAATACCAATATATTTTTATATTTGAAAAAAACACGTAATATGAGAAGATACGTATTTTAAAAGTAAATTAGAGTTAATTATGTATATCTTTGAAAAAAATATTTAAAAATATAGGTCTCAGATTAGGATGATTCCAGCGTCTACGCGTTCCATGCGACGGGCTGGATTTGTAGGTGGTCTATGGGTATTTTTATGGTCTCCAGATAATTTATTATCAATATTAGTCCAATAACCTAAATAATATATATACACATAGATACGCATATATATACATGTATAAACATACGTATTCTTATACTCCCTCCGTATGTCTCTTTCTCTTCTTCTACTTACGCAAGCAGCTGGGTCTTCGTCGGAGATGCGGTGGAAAGAGGTGGTGACGACGGGGTTGGGCAGTGCAAAGGGTGGAGATGGCTCGGTGGCGGTCCGACAGAGCAACCGACGGCACACGGTGGCGAGCGGTGCAGCGTCGGCCAGTAGCAGAGGGAGTGAGCTTGTTTGTTGTTGTGGGCTATCGGTGTTGGTACACTGTGGGGTGGTGGTGGTGTTGGTCTCGTCCGAGAGGCAGCAAGGTGAGGGAGGCAGACGAAGGAGGCACTGGAGACCTCGTGGTGGCACAGAGAGAGGTAGAGAGACGGAGGGACGTGGGTGCAATAGTGGAGGGGGCTCAATGGCACTGCTCGTGGCGACGAGCTGCTCGCGTTCACCAATGGTGCACGGTGAAGGAGGTGTTGGTCGAAGCTACCTCAAGCGGTGAGGAGAGGATGGGGTCTCATTGACGTGGCAGCGTCACCATTGGGTGTAGAGGGTAAGAGGGAGGCAATGCTTGATGGTTCGACGGGCTGTCGAGCTCATTGAGCTTCTTCGTCGGAGGAGCTCGGCCTCGGAAGCGAAGGGCACAGTGGAGGAGAGCCCCGAAAGATTCATGCTCTGTGAAGCCTTCTCACTCGACCGAGTGACTATATCACTCGACCAAGTGACTAGTCCACTCGACCAATTAGGAGACTGTATCGAATTTCTCTAAAATAATTGTTCTGGTTCATCTTCCGACTCGACCAAGTGACTCACCTGACTGGATCGAGTCACTCGACCAGGCTTTGCCCTAAAAATTAAGTCCCCTGTCGTTCCGAGTCACTCGATCGAGTGACTAAAGTCACACGACCGAGTTACTTAAGTTTGCAGCATCTATATAAAGGGGGAATGAAACCTGATCGAGCTTCTTCCCATACTCAATCGCAACCAAAGCTCTTCCCCTTTAACCCAAAACAATCGAACGAGTTCCTAGCTACACTCGACCATGCCACCCCCCCTGTGCCGCCGTCGACCACCCTCCTCTGACGATCTTCGACCACTCTATCCCTCCATCGAGACATAATTTCCATCCTATCTCTTCTTCTACCCTCGTAAGCCCCAAATTCCACCCCAAATCCCAATTAACTCTCTACATCTCCATATTTACTCAATTTTCCCCAATTAATCTAAATGTTCATCACTAATTCCTACTTTTTATGCAACAGGCAAGCCTGGGGGAAATCCATCGTGACGATTGTGGAGATATAGCTTGGGGAATCATCTTACAATTTGGGTAGCACTTAGGAGTCGCATCCATCGCTTGGTAAACTCGTTCCACCTCATTTCTTGCAATCGTGTGTGTGTGTGTGTGTGTGTGTGTGTGTGTGTGTGTGTGTGTGTGCACGCGTGCTTGATCTTCACGGCATTACATTATGCCTCCATGGACTCGATCTAGCTCTAGGCAGCCCGCTGCTAAGAGGAAGAAGACCGGTGACCCCGATGCTTCTTCTTCTGTGGTAGCACCACCACCAGCACATAGTGACCCTATCCCAGCACCACCAGCACCACCAGCACCACCAGCATAGCCACCATCCCCTATTAAGATGTATGTGATATCTTTTAGAGATGACACACAACGTTCCAAATTTGAGGGGATCTATAAACGTCAGATCATACCCACTAGGTTCGCTCACATTCCCACACTAGAGCACCTAGAGCTACACCAGGGTTTGCACCTGCTATACGATAATGGTGGTTGGGATGATTTTCTGTCGGTGTCGGTAACCACCTATGGTTGACCAACACTAGAGGTCTTGAGCTCTATCCATGGGACTCCTAGGGGTTTTTCGTTTAGGATCATAGACCATGACTATGAGATTACTTACAACATGGTCCATACTTATTTCCGCTGGCCCCCAGTTCCAGACCATGACAATGCATACAGCCCAGGTCATCTCATCCCTCCTCCTTTTCTGCTGATGCATTCTGAGAGCAGATCACATGCATCCCAGCCTTTGACCCTAGTCGTTCGAAAGCTTCATCGATATTACACCTCGCACAGTGCTTTTCGACGACTACTTTATTTGGTAGGCTAAAGGTAGGGACTATCTCCACACCTGAGCTTTTCATCTTGTCGACTATGATGCTAGAGAAAGCGTTCGAGGCCAGTAGGGACGTCCTAGTTCCTGATGGGTCCATCAATGTCGGTAGTTGGTTCTTCGATGGCATTCTTACCTCGATCGCCTCCACCAAGGCGATATGTTGTTGTGGTCTAATCATCCTCCTTGCCCTTATTTTCGATATCTCGTTGCCTGCTGACTTGCCCCTTACTACGGGAGATACATCTCTTACCGACCATGTCTTGTCCTGTATGCATATGATCCGATCACAAGGCCAGTGCCATTGGGTTTGGCTCCATGGTCCATTCTATGCAGATTATATCGTGCTTTGGAATCCCGATCAGAGTCACGTGGGACCAGCAGATGCTGAGTGAAGGTTCCCTATAGAGCTCTACATTTTACATGTTTACATGCTAGAGCCTAATGACGATTAGCAGCCTCCCATCGAGCCACATCCAGCTGAGATTCTCGTAGTCCAACCTATTTCTGAGCCTTTGCCTATACCCAGCACACATGGCTCCACATCTGTTCATGCTGAGTGTTCCACATCCACTTCTGTCCATGAGAGTTCAACACCTACTGATGTACATGAGAGTTCTGTGTCTGGTGTCATTCATGTTACTCTTGAGAGTGCTAAGCAGTCCATTCCATCATCCATTGAGATTCCTACATCTCTTGAGATTCCTACGTCGGGTGTGATTCTACCTTCTGCATTCACATCCACCCCACATGTCGATGTTCCTATCTCCACTGCCACTGTATTCTTTGAGAGTGTCATGGTGTCTGTCACCACATCTGTTGCCACGACATCTGTACCCACATCTTCTTCGGTCGAGACTCTTGTTATTTCATCTGCTACACCTGTGATTGAGAGCATACCTGTGTCTCAGCTTCATCTAGAGGCTGAGCACCCTCCTGTGAGCCCTGCTCCTTCCACACACCCTATCGTAGCTCCACACATTTTTAGGGGCCGATGGAGTTCTGATGTGCACGTTCCTATTCTTCCACTACTGATGACACTTCGTAGCGCTTCCGCGTAGTCGAGTCTGCAGTAGCTGGTATTAGAGGAGATTTCCTTCACCCAGACTGTTGCTGTCATATAGCCATATTGTTGTCATTCCTGGTATTTAGCAGACGCTGAACCAGATCCTGGGCATTTTGTAGCAGCATTAGCATGCACCACCCCACCACCCCCACAGGGAGGTGATGGTTCTGGGTCTGCATATGCATTTGATTCTGATGCATGATGTGTTTTGCTTCCATCTCTCCCCATATTTTTGTTTGCCCCGCTGTTTTCACCTTTTCAGGGCACCATATATTCCAGCTTGGGGGGGAGAGTATCTTTTGACCATTTATGCCTACATATCATCATTTTGCATGCTTGACTTGCATTTAGTTATTATCTATCATATAGATGCATTAGGATTTTATTTTATTACCCTTCTTTTATTTTACATCATTTTAGCATCCACACCCACCCACCCATATCTTATATATCCATGTGTCACACTTTGCACATTGAGAACAATGTGATGTTTAGCTTGGGGGAGTGAGTGTACTCACGCACTTTTATTTTTACTTTTATTCTATTTTCCTTTATTTTCCACGTATTTTCGCATCTTTTTCCCATTTTATTTTCTTTTTACCATGCATCATATTTTCTCTACTTTTAGAGTGCTTGCTTGTGTATATAATTAGTTTTGGATTTATCCTTATTTCTTTTAATTTCTTAGCTAGAAGTGAATTCGCTATGATGAATTAATCTTGAAAATCACTTTACCTGTGCACAAATCGTTTCACCACATTGTTGACTTTGTTTCAATGTCATTTACGATATATTTGTGTGCACTTGAGAAAAAGAACTTTCAGTTGAAAAAAGAACTTTCAGTTGGTCTTGGGTGTTTATGAATGAATTTTAACGTTGACACATCTAGAAAGTACTTTATAGTATGCTATTTATAGAAAACACACCAAGACTCACGCATTGACTGCATTTTTTCTAGAGCACTGCTTCCTATCTATATCACTTCTTATTCGCATGAATTATGTGTGAAATCTTCGGGTTGAATGAAATAAATGTCATTTGATATGAGTAGGTTAGCTTGCTTTTAGAAATTAAACTGAGTAGAAGACATTACCCTTTCGAAGTAGTTAAGCACATACAAAGAGTGAACCAAGTGATATCATTTATTCTTTCTCCACATATCTTGAAAATATTTCTATACATACAATCATTGGAAATTCTCCCCTAGAGTGATTCTTATTTCAGCATCTTTCCCTATTCACGAAAAAGCCAAAAAGCTCCAAAATCCCAAAAACACAAAAAAAATTGCAAAGCAATGAGTCTTGTGTATATGTGGATTAGGGAAAAAAGAAAAAAAGAAGAAAAAGAGAAGAAAAATACAAAGAAAAAAAGGAAGAAAAATATGTATATAAATAAAGATATGTGTATATACACAAGCTCCCATCTTGTAAATACCTTTTCTTTTTTTCCTTCATGGAGCTACAATATTTGGGAAAAGTCGTTTTCTTGATAGTTGATGCCATTACGCCTATTGATAAGCTTGGGGAGAAAATCCGATGATGAGTGAGAGAGCAATTACTTATATATGCATGACTACTGAAGCTAGGTAATCTCTAATACTTAGAGAGATGACTTTGAGTATGACGACACCTATAAGTTGAAAAATGGACATGAAATTCACAAAATCATATCGTTATATTCTTATTGTATGAATTATGTGATATTTCTTATACTCCAAGTAGAAGCAGACAATTGAAAAGTGTGGTGGCTATGAGTATGCATACTGTTATATATGCCTTAGACGATGCTTAACGTTAAAACGATTTCATATTTCACAAAATGTACGTTGTTCTCAGTTTTAATATCAAGTGTGCCAAATAAAAAATGATAATTTGTTAAAATTATTTGTTGGTGCACTTCGGTGAGTGAATTTAAGTTCTGAAAGGATAATCTAGCAATCCCTTTTCTTTGCTTTCTTTTCTGTTTTTAGCTTTTTTTATTTTTATGCGCCGGGTTCGCTTTTTACTTGTCTTTTTCGAGGACAAGTAAGCAGTAAGCTTGGGTGATTTTGATATGCTCATATTTTACACTTTATATTTGCATATTTTCTTGTCGTATCGATTTCCCATATTGCATATTTGAAGCTTAAACGATGAGTTCCGGATGTTTTTTAACTATTTCCATGTTTTATTGGATTTTTAGGAAATATTGAGCAATCTGGAGCAAATTGGATCTATGAGCATATGGACGCACGCCGGAGCATCAGTGGCTATGACATTGAGGAGCTTATGGTGCTAGAAGGGACGGATAAGGAAGAGGAAGAGAGGAGAAAGAGAAAGAATTGAAGAAGAAGAAGAAAGAGTTGAAGAAGCAGCTCACTCGATCGAGTCGAGTGATCCACTCGACCGAGTGAGGTTGACACCAACCCAACCCAAGGAGCCAAAGCGCATCAAAGTCACTCGACTTAGTGAGAACTCACTCGATCGAGTGAGACAGTCGGCCAAACCCTGAGACTATCAGCCAAATCCACCCCTGCCAGAGCAATTGACTCGGTAGAGTAGCACTTTCACTCGACCGAGTGAATCGGTCACTCGACCGAGTGAAGAGAAGAATCGGTCAATCGACCGAGTGAAGAGAAGAAACAGAACGCTAATTTTTGAGGGCTGCTGCAGGAATCCCTACTCGACCGAGTAGGCAATCTCACTCGATTGAGTGAGATTACTGCCATATTTTGGAAAGTTAGTTATAACTCGGGTTTTGGGTGTTTGGGTTGACTTTTTCTTAGGTTTTTGGGCTTATATAAATAGAAAATAAGGTAGATGTCGCTGAGAGAGGGGCGAGATGGCTAGAGACAAGAAAAAGGACTTGATTTTATTTCTCTTTACTTTTGTTATTGATTGGAGAAGCCATAGTTCTTAATTTTCTCTCATTATTTTGAAGCTTTGGAGAACATCGGTTTGTCTAAACTTTTGATCTATTTGCTTTAATGAATATTTCTTGTTTAAGTCTCTTTGCAATGATGAATCGTGCTATTTCCCTGAATCTAATTGCTATGATCATGTTAATTAGTGAGTAGTCTCTTTGCTCTAGGGCAAAAGGATGAACCCTATGGATCTAGGGTTGATATGTGAAATTAATTAAAACCCTTGTTGCTAAACTTGTTTTAGGGTTAGATTATGGTCGATTAACTACAAATAGCTTGGGATTTCTACTTAGATCGTGAGAGCTCGAGAGATGATCTTGATCTATAGGAAGCCCTAAATATTTGATTTAGACCTTTAATTTGGATATCCTAGATTTGGTACACAAGAGTGACCAAAGCTAGCATCTTTATTATATTTCTATGATTATATTCATCTGTACGATGGTAAAATGAATACGAACCATCATAATCTAGATTCGAACTCACGTCACACGACAGTGGACATTAGTGAGAATTGAATTATATTGTCGATCTTAATGCTAATAATTCAACTAGGCTTACGTGAGAGCGAAGCTCTAACTTGAGTTATTTTAGACTTGTGTAGCGCGAGAGCGTGCCCCGGTTCACAACTTAGTTGCGACAATTTTACCATAAACTAAGAGTTAGTAATTAGGATTTTATATTCACATTGAAGCTCGAAAATCTATAGCAGGGATTCCCTCGTCCTAGACATCTTTATTAATTGAATTACAACCGTCACCATTTGTCATGCCCTGTTTTGAAGTATACGTGTATTCTACTGTGTACACGTTGTATTTCTACTTATAATGCATACGTAGGCATGAAGTAAACATAGATATTGATGTATGTAACGTAGTGCAAGGGGGTTGGGCCGTAATGGGTGGCTAAGAGACGAGGAAGCGAGATTGGGTACGGGAGAAGTGCGAGGGACGTCGTTGGTGCAAAACAACTGGGATGTGTTAGACGTGAGTATTTAATGTATGAAGGCACGCATGGATGTGCATGGATGTGTGTAAGGAGAGCCATGCTAGTGTGAAAAGGGGTTAGGGGTCAATGGAAACCTCCGTAAATTTTTAGAAAGGTCAGGGGCAAACGGTCTTTTTGACTAAAACTGTTGTGTGTATATACTTAAGTGGTAGGTGCATAAAGTAATGGCAAGCTTGTAAATAAGTGAAAGTTGAGGGGTATTTTTAGGAGGGTATTTTAGTCATTTTGACTCAACATGGCTTGTAGGATAAGCTAAGCATGGTGTAGAAGTCTCTTTAAGTTTCTTTTTCTTTATTTAATCTTCTTTCATTCTCTCTCACTTTCCCCTCTCCATTCCTAGCCATGGCCGGCCATTCCCACCCCATTTTCCCCTCCTCCTCCAATTGAAACCCTAATTATCCCTCACCAAAAATCAAGAATACCCATTCGTTGCAAGAGGCAAGAAGGTAGAGAACAAAGAAAGAGAGGGAGATGAATAAAAACAAGCTTTTGAGGTAGGATACTAACTTGGACTTGGAAATCCATTTAGGGTTTTATTCTATTATGTTTTGATATCATGTTAACTCATTTTGTATTAGGTTTGATTGAAATTTCATTTGCCATGTAACCATTTCACTAATTACACTTGAAATTCTATACAAAATCTGCCTCCTTGAAATTCCAGAAATCTTGATGTCTGTTTTTGCCTCAATTCTGGTTTTGTAGCTTGAATTAGGGTTCGAAAAAAATATGAACTTGTAGAGCTTGAAGTTCTACCCCAAAATCATATAAAATTTGACATGGTTTCAATTCAGAAATTAGGATTAATAAATCCATCTTTACAACATGTCTGTTTGAATTTCAGTGTTGACACAGTTTAGCAAAATTGGCATAACCACCTGCACACATCTTAGAATTTTATGATCTTGGTCTCGTTGGAAAGTTAACTAATTTCTCTAAAAATTCATCAGAGTGATTATATGTCGAATTTCTGCCTCCAACATGCTTAAATTGGCTTTCAATACAGACCCTGAAATCTGTCTAAAAAAACAGATTTGACATACTTCACTAATTAATTCACCATAAATCATATAGTTCATATTTTTGCATGAAGTTTTATCTGTAAATCCATAGCTGCCATATCTTCAACTTTCATTTATAAAGTTTTGTCAAATTACCAAGATAAAAAATGAAATGTGTTGATCTTTATGGTTGTTCTTGCAATTTCAGCAAGCTGAATTCATTAAGTGCTTTTGTTATTCAGTAATTGTGGTTAATTGGCCATCGTTATTCTTGCTTAATATAGTTGTATGGTGAGATGAATGTTCATGCCCTTGGCACATGTAAATGTTATTGTATTGCTTTGATATGAATGACGCCCGTCAGGTGTTCGATGAAATGCCTCAATGAAGGCAATATCCAGTAATTTGAGAAACGTGTATGTGTTAGTGTTGGCCTTGAACCACATTGATAATTGGTAGAGTTAGAGGCTTGAATGGCATGGATACATTGAAATTGTGAGTAGATGAGGTGTTATGATAGAGGGAGTGTCACGTGAGTGCATGACCCTATGTCTGCTGATGGGCAGATGAGGCGATATATGCTTATCCATGCCATCAAGACCCTTAACGTGTCACTTATGATGTTAACTTATAAAATTGACTAAATTTCAATCCTCTCTAATGAGGGTGAGTTAGCAGAACCCGGGTTTTAGGTGGGATTTGAGTAAATTGTGGATATGAGGCCTGGACTGTGAAGTTGGGAGATGATTATGTGATGTGTGGAGTTCACACCCACTCGCCTTTACCGGGAGTGGAGGGGATACTTGCACCCACTTGTCTTTACCGGGAGTGGAGGGGTCATACGGAGGTTGGGTTATATATGGATAGCCTTACTACTGCCAGGGACGGGGAGGTGAGAGGCCCGGCGTACAGTGCCCATGTCCATTGCGTCGTGTGCTATATTCACCCCACATTTGGGGTGAAGTCCAAGTCCTGGTATCACACAGTTTACCCAAGTTCCAATTAATTCAATTATAAAATGATAAAATAAGAAGCTACTTGTTACTCCATCTGCTGATAGCACTTCCCCTTCACTTGCCTGCTTCTTGGTGAATCTGTGTCATACCACAGGCACTAGTACTTGTCTTATCAGATAGTGTTTGCTTGAATGCTTGTGTTGTTACTATTATTATTATTAATATTCGTGCTACCCATTTCTTGCAGTAACTCGACATTGGACCGCAGGTATGATTTCCTTGTTTTAACTATTTAATTTTCACTATATCACTTAGTATTTGCTCTATTCCTCTTGCTTGCCTTGTGGATTAATAACCTAAGAATGGTGTTCCAAATCCAAGTTGGTTCCGACTGGGGCACGCATTGATGTGCTCCTCCTTATTTTTCAGGTAGCAGGGTTAGCTTGGTTGGAAGTGATTTGGAGCCGGGTTCAGGGATAGCACTTGATGTGAGTTGTCTTGTGGTGTGATATGGTTGTCTTGGGAGGTGGAGAATGATGAAGTATATGTAGTGGTGTACCTGGGCTATGTAATTTAATGGAAGTTATATATATACAATATGTTGTTATTGTACTAAGTTATCTGTGGTGTTGGTTGATACTACTGTGAAGCTTCACTTGTACTATCCCAGCATGTGCGCAGTGACCTGCTTGTTTAGTTTCTCCTTTCTCTTTATTTTTCTCTCCCCTCACCCTCTATCTTCAGGATACTTGGACAAAAAAATTTAATATCGGGTATTCTGGGGAATGGGGCATGACACCATTACACATTCATGACACACTTAATACACCATTATTCACAACCTTTGCCACATCTAACAACCAAGATAATACTAACCGCCTCCACGTGATTTGATGCCCGCTCACCACTTAACCGTGCGCTTGTGGTAAAACTACATTATTTTTGGAGTACATCCGGACATGATCACCAGTATCCTATCGCATCATGGGTATAATGAGACAAGAGCCAACCCCTATCTCAAGGCCCATCATGGGTATAATGAGACAAGGGCCAACCCATATCTCGAGGCGCATTACACTCAACCTACTCCCTCTCGGGCTTATTCGAAGGAATATAAGAAGAACCCAACAAAGAAATAGATTTAATAAATCAAGCATGCCAGAGACAATTAAAGGTAGTTGATCAAAACCTAGGTTTCATGGTCTAAAAGATCGGTTAGCCCCTTATAGGAGTCCCAATCCCCTAAAACGTGGTCTTTTTGAATCATGCAATAGAGGGATTACGTAGAAACCCTAAATCCAAGCAACATAGACATTAATCCAAAAAGCGATAATAAATCTAAGATTAGCATCATCCATAACTATATCACAACCCACCACATCATAATGTTAGCCAAGCATGATGAAAATGGAGCAATCTTTTATTAAAAATAGCATCTGATCACAAATACAAAGCTAATACAAGAAAATACACAAGCAGTGGAAGAGATTTATCTCTAAATCACTCAAAGGTGGAGCCTTTGGCCCTCCAAATGTGCGCCTCCAAGCTCTTTGCCCCTCCAATGTCCTCCAAAACCCTAAGAGAGATAAAAAGGATGATAGAATGAGAAAGAGAGAGAGGAGGAGGAGGCCAAAACCTTAGAATAATGAAAAATCTCGTATTGGGTCGAAACTAGGTTGGATTTGGACCCAAAAACATGTGCCCAAAAATACTTAAAATGCCTTATTAGGTCTATAATGCAGCAAGCGGGTCAGGTTTCCTATCCCCGACCGCTGGAACCCGCTCCGGCCACTCAGCACATGTGGTGCACGTGCTACCTATTTTATAATTTTTTATTTTTACAGAAAATGGTTTTTTGCCTTTCAAAAATTATAGAAAATAGCCCTGAGCTCAGAAAATCTAGAAAAATGTCCGTTGGACTCCAAAAATTGTCATCTTCACCTGAAAAATAAGAAAAACCAAAAATAAGTCATAAAAATTGTATTTTGTGTATAAATAAAGGTTTTGCTCTAATATTACATGATGGTCTAATAATGATTGTATTAAAAACTAAATAAACACCATATATGCACAAAATGCTAACAAATGAGTTGATAAATATGCAATATTGACTTCGAATCAGCACCCTTTGCCCAAAAATGCCCCTTGACACCGCCTCATGGCTCATTTCTAAACTTCTTAAGGTGTGTGAGTCAGCTTCAGGCGACATTTGTTGTGATGGTCTAGTCACCTTAATCGCCACACATGCACCCTTTCAGCTTGAGATCCCAGTCGATATGGAAAAGGCAATGGATACCATACCCTCAACATCTCTGCTCTTCGCCGCGTGTTCATGACTCGGGCTCGAGATGACGGTTGGTATTTTTGGCTCAACGGGTCCCATCACACCGAGTACACCATATTACCCAATCTCGAGAGGACCCAGATCACTGAAGCCATGGACTAGTTGTTCTCGTCCGACATCGATGAGCCTGAGTATGATCATGCTCCACCAAAGGAGCCAGTCGAGGGTGGTGATGGCACCGAACCCTCCGCTACTCACAGCCCACCTGACTTTATGAGCTGTTTCACCACTTTGGAGTGATATGTGCATGACATGCACTATGTGACATCCTCCATGTATCAGTGGCATATCAGTGAGGGCCACTTTTAAGACACCCGACCACCACAGCCACCACCGGATGGTGGTGATCATTGAATTTCTTCCTCCTCTCCCCCCTTATCTATGTCCTTGTTTACCCTTCTTTATCGCATTGAGGACAATGTTATGTTCTAATTTGGGGGAGATGCTTGTTCTCGTTTTTTTTTAATTTCTCATACATTACATATAGGTCATCTTGCATGAAAAAACGCTCCCTTGTATGCTTTATGTATATACATTTTTATTTGGATTAATACATTCTATCCAAGCTCTTGAAGTTGTGATTAGTATGTTCTTATTATTTTTCTTCGTAAAATCACTTTTAATATGTCATTTGTGAAAATAATGCATAATATCATGAGTATGTCTTCAAGATGGTTTAGATTAGTCTTGTGCCAATCATTGTGATCTATGAATCATGGTTGAACCAATTGAGTAATAGGTTTCAATTTGATGAGATTTGGCCATGGACATGTGCTTGGTTTAAGCCTAAGGCATGGTCGGTTGATGTGTTGAATCATGGAAAGAATACAAAAAATGATGAACTGAAAGAAAAGAATAAAGTGCACCATTCTTTTAGTCATGTTTAGTAGCCGGATCCTCGTGCCTCAAGAAGCATTGGGGGATTCATGCCGAAGGATAAGATTTAGAAGAATGCATGAGAAAAGAATAAATGAATCTTAGGTGGTTTGGGTTAGTATGTCTGATGGGTCCTTCTTGGCCTCTAAAGTCCTCAGATTTGAGAGTCATTGACTGAAAACTTGCTATATGGATCATTCTAAGTTTCATACAAAAAAGAGAAAAGGAGAGAAAAAGAAATAAAGAAAGAATAATCATGAATCACACTTCCAACATCCACATGTTAGGAAAAACCGAGTGTTGTCGTGGTCAAGATTTTGAGAATTAAGATACCATGATATGATATTGTGTTTTAATCTTGATAAGTGCAAAGCATTGGTTGTTATTTTTTTGATTTGAGCCAAATTGAAATATTGTTCATGGATTTGTACTCTTTCATGAGTGTGTATATTGAATTTGAGATCATTATGAAAAAGCTTTCTACACCTTGAACAATGAATGGAGTTTGACATGTGCTTTGTATGGAATTCCAAATTCATCGCTTATTTTGATAGGGATTTGGCACTTTCTTCACATGTTTCATGTATCTCTTTGTCTTCCTTAAGAACAAGGAAGGGTTTACATATTTTGTAGGATCTTTAGTATGGTTGTGCTAGAGATTTTCTTGATATTATATTTGATTTTCTATGAATTTTTGGTTGTTTTTGTTAGATTTCTCTATCAGGGTGTGTTTCGTGGTGTTTGTGTGTTTCAGGTTCTATTTAGATCCAATAACCATGGTGCAAGGTAAGGAAAGGGGTGGAAATTGTAGGAATCAAGGCGGTCAGGGGATGACATGATCATGTTAGGAAGAACCAAGAGTCAACACGGTCAAGCAAAAGTATCAGAATGGAACCTAGCAAGTGACACGGTCTTGTCAAGTCTACTCAACATATGGCACGATCGTGTGGAGTCAACAGTGATTTCAAGAGAGGAGCCCTGCCAGTCACACGACCATGCCAGATTTTGTACTGGGTCGTGTAGGGGAGGCAAAACGTCTAGATTTTTTTGAGCCAGATATTGGATCTCCTAGCACAACAAATACACTAGAGGGGGTAAATAGTGTATATTACGATGATATTGCAAAATTAAAAGTAAATAAAAAATTGCAATTAGAGTGCGGAAGTAAATAAACACAATCCAGAAAATTCCAAATGCAAACACAGAGATTTATCCTGGTTCGGATCCTTGTGATCCTACGTCCAGTCCTCTACCCCATAGAGATTTGAATCCACTATAACACTTGCTCCCCGCAAGCAATCAACATCAAAGATGCCAACATTCCCCGTGTTGCAAACTTGTACAATATCTTCAACAAGAGATTCACCAAATAAAGTAAAAAAAGAGTATGAAACAATATCACATATAGTCTTAATAATGTAGGAATTATAGCGCAAGGAAGGTGATGGAATCTCCAAGATTCTTGATATGAAATGTGGTAGAACACTCTTGGAAATTGGACTTTCTAAGGAGGAAGAATTTCTGCAGAGGTTCCTCTATGAAAATCTGAAAATCACACACTTTCTAGAGAGAGAAAGTAAACTTAAGAAAAGAGAGAGTGAGTGAATTTTTGTGATTTTTAGGAATGGGTCTAGGGGTCTATTTATAGCCCAAAAAGTTAGTTTTTAAACGTTGGATAACTGCCTAAATTTTCAAAAAATTCTGGGAAATTTTTGTTCAAATTAGTCGAGTAATGTTAGGAAGTAGTCGACTAATAGGGCTACTAACTAGGATTTGACTGTTGAGGTGTCTTTTTAGAAAATAACTTCTGAAAACTAAAAATAACTTTTATAAACAGCTATAAACTGTCAGAAACTAGCCATTTGTGGCAGTTCTAACTTCCACTAATTAAATATAAATATTTAAATGATAAACCATTTAAAATAACTGATTTAAAAAATGACGGGTAGACGAACAAAGTCTATTAGTCGACAAAAAATTTGAAACTTATAAATTTGTAAGAAAATGATCCTAGAGACTCTAAAATAGGTCTGACAAAGTTTCAGAATTTTCTGAATATTTTAATATTTTAATTAGTCGACTAGCACTAGGGATTGGTC
Source organism: Scilla litardierei (assembly GCA_030789695.1). Lineage (NCBI taxonomy): Eukaryota > Viridiplantae > Streptophyta > Magnoliopsida > Asparagales > Asparagaceae > Scilla > Scilla litardierei. The sequence continues at coordinate 257,437,218 of CM061141.1, forward strand.
AACTAATTGGATTTTTGGCTTGATTTTTTAAAGACTGACCCTAAACGACTAAGTGAGATCATCATCAAGGCTTTTACATTCTAAGTGTATGCAAGATAAAAAATAAAGATTACTTCTATGTTTACAAGATTCAAAATTTCATCGATATGCTTCGTCTTGTAGTGGATGCTTCTTGCAACTTGTATATTTGATGATTGTCTTAGTTGATTGTGCTATAATATCTGCATAGATAAAGTTAGTACATATAAAATAATATGTTTGTATCATCAAAACCATATGAGGAGTTATGAGTTTCCAACATTCTCCCCCTTTGATGATTTTACAAACATTGAATATAATATTATGAAAAGATGTTATTGCTCCCCCATAATATATGCCTTATAACAAATATAGGAAGTGATAATTCGTATATCCATATATGATGTTAGAAGAAACTTTAGCCATATATAATGCTATAAGAAACTTGTGTAATGAATATACATGAATGTGAACATGAATGTGAACATGTGATTTATTGAAATATTAAATTTTTATGCATCATGTATATTTCTTATGTAGCATAGAAATTTCGTATCTCCACTTGTGTATTAGCCTAGAATATTCATATTAATTCTCCCCCTGGGAAATTATCGAAAATGAGGTAAATTCGGCCAATTTATGATATTAGTCGACTAACAGTACTGTCTGGTCGACTAAAACAAAAAATACAGAAAACAGAAAACAAAGCAAATATATTGTTTTTAGGCAAACTGTAATTCATTAAAATACTAGATAATCAGTACATAGTAGGACCCGAATAAACTGAAGCAAAAGATGACACAACTAACTTAGTCATCAAACTAGGTGAACAACAACAACATAAACCAAACATATAATTAAACCAAACATACAAACAAACACCATAGACCATTAGTCGACCAGCTGATCTGCATGGTTGACCAGAAACCGAAATGTCCTGATCTTAATACGGTGGAGGTGCCCTAGGAGCGCGGTGTGATGTTGAAGGAGAGTAAGGAACCCATTGTTCTAAAAGGCTCAGAATTTGTGATTGACTCTCTTGCACATTTCCAAAGCATGTATTCATGTCATTATTAATCCGCTCAAGACGAGTCTCAAAACCACTAAGATGCTCTTGAACACCGATAAAACCAGAATTCACATCATCGCAGAATCGATCAATTTGGTTTTGGAGCGTTGGTCGGGAAGGAGGAGGATGAGCATAAGGATTGACGGTGACTTTGCGATGACGGAAAGGACGTTCGACTTAATGTTGTTGTTCTTGTTGTTGTTCTTCTTATTCTTCTTCTTCAACTTGAGGAGGAGGAGTGGGTAACTCCATGCGATTGACCATGGAATGGTCGAATTGTTGAGGGTTAATGATTGAAACCTCACCATCAACGGGGACACCAAAGTGTTGGAGAATGCGGGTGATGGTCCATGGAAGAAAGATGTGAGAATAAATGGGTTTGATCAATACATGCATTATGGTGCTTGCCCAATCTACTTTGATTCCTCCCATTATAGCGTAGAGGGCCCGGCTACATGCCTCATTGACATAGTTGAGAGAACCACTCTTGGGAACAAGTTGTAAGTGATGATCTTGATGATGAGTCGAGGGATGGGTTGCAACTTTATGGCAGACATTCCAATCCGAAAATTGGAACTCATTAGATTTATGATTTCGGGATCATCTATGGTGGTCTCACCAAGATGTTGTGAAGGAAAGCGATGCAATTTAAGTCTTTGAGTAAGGATGTCATAAGTGAGATGGATGTTGATACGTTTAACCTTGGTATCGAGAAAAATGGGGCTATCTTTCCCTACCACAGTCATGTTGGAATAAAATTCCTTGATGAGAATGAGGTAGTATGGAGTTATTTCACACCAAAGGTGGAAGAGAGAGACGGTGTGGAGAAGGTGATGAGGGTTATAGTTAAGGATGACCGGATCGGTGAATTTAATGGCGCGTTCCAGGAAGAAAGAGGCTCTTTTTACGGTGGCAGCCAGATTTGGGCGACGAAGAAGTCTAGGATTCGAAGAGGAAGCCATTAGGGAAGAATGAAGAGCTCCAATAGAGAATTTATGGGATTTTTCTCTGAAAATGGAAGGTTTTTGGCTGTATTGTGCTTTGGGTTTTCTCATGGTGAAAGATGAAGAACCATGGAGTTTAAATAGAGATTTTGATTGGGAAATTCGAATTTTGAACCCAAAACCGAATTAAAAATTTCCTAATAACTTCTCGGAACGTTTTGAAAACTTCTGTAATGTTATTAGGAAGAAAAACGAGCAAAAATTGCGCAAAGCAACGTAAAGAATTCGGCTATTTTTCGCAAACTATACAATGATTAGTCGATTAGTGCTAAGGATTAGGCGACTAGTCGGGGTTTGATTCCGAGCGGTTTGGGAAGAGGCGGAAATAGTTCAAAATTTTGAAAATAAAAAATAAAAAAATAATAATTTTTGGTTAAATGAAGTTTGATGGGTTGTTGCCTTGGGAAGGATCATGTGTAAGGGATGTTGACCATGTGTAAGTATTAGTGTACTTTTGATGTAATAGAGGATGGGACAAAACTCTTTGTACTTGGTCCTTTAGTGTGTAAGAATACTTTTAGAGGGAAAATTTCAAAAGTTTGACATTAGAAAGTTTTCTTCATCTGAAGTTGACCGATTTGAATTATAAAAATAATTTTTATTATAAAATATTTTCAACCATTCATTTAGTACATGTGTATAAATAATTCTGATAGATTAGTCGACCAGGAAAGTGTGTTAGTCGACTAAGCATGAAATAAATTAGAAAAATACAGAAAAATTATATAATGAAAATAATATAATATGTAATAATAAGATATAGTTAAGATGCCGATTCATTAACTATTCCAAGTTCTCTTCTAAGTTTTAGAAAAGTCTCTTCTTTAAGAGGCTTAGTAAGGATATCGGCGATCTGATTCTTAGAATCTATATACTTTAAAATAATATTGTAACGGCCTGTTTTTATCTATACGTGTTTTTCGTAGGTATCTAATTAGAATAGTAATTTATTGGAGTAATTTTATATATATATATATATATATATATATATATATATATATATATATATATATGGTTGTATTAATTATAGCTCGAACATGCGACTTAGATCGCATTTTTATCTTCTTTAATTTTTGGTTAATGTGGATTACAAGGGCGAGATCGTAATAATAATCCGGCTATCTTAATGATGTGAATTCTCCTAATCTTGAATATCTTAAACCCAATCCGATCCTGATCTAACCATCTTAATTGATCATATTACCCAAATCAAATCTCGACTCATTAAATCTTGATATTGATGTACTAATCAAACCACATCTTAACCAAATCGATCGTTCGAATCAAAAATATCTTACCCGAATTGATTTCGTAATCAAATCTAAAACATATTGACAAAACAGATCTTCCTAAATCAAATCATATATATACATGTTAATAAATCTTAATAAGACTTAAGAAATCTAACTTAGATTTTAATAAATAGCCTAACAAAAGTATTTCCCCTAATATCTTAATTAAAGAAATCTAAAAACTTAACAAACTGCAGCGTAATAAACTCATGCGGATCCTCATCAGCAACTAAATCAACTCACGCACCCAAATCTGATCCGATCAAACCCACGTATCAATCTCGCTCCATAATCCACGTAACCCACGATTCTCTCCCACGTTCACGTCCACAAATCTGTCACTTTAACAAACAACCCATAGTTCCGCAAGCTCGCGTCCTCTCCCATAATTCACTGCAACCACTCCCCACGTCACCCACGTCCTTTTCTTTCTCCTCTTCAAAAGCCCAGGCAACCATCATTTCGCAACAACCATGCATGCCTCTTTCTCATTCAAAAAAAAGTAACAGCTCTCCCCATCTCTCTCTCTCTCTCACGTCTCTATCTAACACTCTCTCTAACTCTCTACAAAACCCAACTAAAGGAGAACAGCCCCCTCTTCTCAAACCCACTCCCCAGCACCTCAGCACCAGCCGTCGACGGCCGACGGCCGCGACCCCTCTCGCCGGTAACCCCTCTCTCCTCTCTCCTCTCCTCAACTCGCAATGAAACCCCAAGGCCACAACCCCTCTCCTCTCCAAGCTCTGACATCCCTCTCCACACCTCCCACAAGCCACCAGCCCTATCGTCTGCCTCTCCAACAGCCCCGCGCTCACCTTCGGCACGCCACCGCTCCAGTGAACCCACCATTTTCGTCCGCCACCTCTCCTTCTCCCACTTTCCTCCTCCTCCTTCTTTCATCAATCCTCGCAACCCCTCACCTCTCCTCCCTGGTTTCTTCTTAAGGTCGAACCTAACAGCCGCCCGAAGCCACCGGCGGCGACCCCATCTTCACCAATTCTGACCCCTTCCCCTACTCCTCCTCCAGCGTACCCTCATCGCCACCGAACCTCCGCAACCCCCCACCTTAGACTCGCAGTAGCTCCTCCCTCTGGAACTTGACAACCCTTCGCGCCTCCCCTAAACCTCACCTGCAGTCAAACCCACCGAGCCGGTGCCCCTCTCCAACCGACGGCTGCCCGCTGTCGACTGCTACTGCCGCGACCCACCTCCCACTGCCAAGTCCCTCAAACTCTATGAACTCCTCGTAACAACCCCGAGCAACTCCTCCAAGCCCAGCGATGTCCACACCATTGTGCTCTCCCTCAACCTCTCACCGACCTCCCAAAGAAGTAACAGTGCCATCTTCCTCCTCCCTCCAACCTCAAAGAACACTGACCCCAACCTCTCTCCCTGCTTCCTTCTCGCCGCAAACACCACCTGATCTTCCACCGGTAACCCCTATCCACCCTCCCTTCTTCGAGAGCTCGGCAGCCAAAACCCAAGCTCCGACCCCCTCACCTGTAACAACGACAACAAAAGGAAAACGAGCAAAACTGTAAGTTACTTTCCCTTGGGTGAATAGTATTCCTCAAGCTAATAAAAGAAACCTCATACAAGCAGTACCCTATATATGATAGAGGTTATATTAATACATGTATATTAGTAAGTTTTGTTAATTAATAACCCATAACATTCATATTTAGCTTATTATTATTAAGTATGTATGTATGTACCTCAGTGCGAATCATCATAACACCCTGTTAGTATTATAAGCTAGTAATGTTATCTATACAGTTGTACCAGTAAGTTAGTACATGTAGGATCATATCAGAAGTTAACTTTATTATATAACATTAGTATAACCATAAGCTGCATGTTAATAAATGAGATATTAACTGTTAGCATGTTACTGTATTATATCAGTACATTAAAATTTTCAACATCAGTATGTTGGTTGAATTAAAACAGTTAGTAAGTTTTATTATTAATGTTAGCATATAACATAGAGTTAGTTGTAGGTTAACATATAAGTTTAATCCTTTATACATGTAACAATTAGTTTTGACCAAAGTTAGTAGTATGTACCGTTAGTAATAATAGGATATAAACATCCCTAGGTTAGAGAACCTAAATAAAAGAATGATTTGCTATCTAATTATGTTGAGACGAATCTGATTCAGAGATGTGTCTAATCAAAACAGAGAACCAGGCGTTCCATAGAGTAGCACTCATCAGGACGAATCCACGACACCCGATATCACCGGAAACAGGCAAGTGTACAAATTTATATAAATTATTGAAGTTTTAATGTTTTAATTGCTTTTTTTCATATGCAAATGCTGATTATTAATATGTTACCATGCTTCACTTCATGTTGTACACACACTTGTTAGAATAAATTGCTTAGTAGTATGGACATTGATGTAACACATTGAACCTTGAATTCATGAACTCATGCCCTCGAAGGCAACATCTTGAATTCGTGAACTCGTACAAATTGATTAGGCTGGCTCGTGTTCCAGCACAACTTTTGGGTGGGGTTAGGGTTGAGTGGCCGCTGAGCGTGCGTGTAAAGGCCCCCTTCAAGAGCACCACCTAGGAAGTGGGTGTTGAGGGATATGCCCTTAGATCATTTGTATTTGATGCAAATGAAAATTTAAGCTTAGATATGTACTATTTTGCATATGATGCAAACTGAGTTAAATGTGTCGTAAATTGTTTACAACAATATTTAACAAAATAAACGTGTTGAAAAGCTTACCTAGATGACGGGATCGTCCCGCTCTAAACGCAGGTTCAAACCGCGTCAAAAACGGAGTCCAAATGCACAAGTTATAGCCAAAACAAGTCAGCCCAAACTGTCAGGCTGAACCCAGCGAAAATGGAGGCCCACCAAGCGTGAATTTTCTGGTTAGGGTTTTTTAAAACCCGGGATTTTTTGACGACTGGATTTTCCATCTTTGAAGAGTTTTGGCTAACTTTGGACGATCAATTGGAGGGTCAAACGGACTCCGATTGACTAGCCATTTTTTCCTATGCGTTCACCGTTGAACGCCCTTCGATTTGGTAGGTTGTAACAAGATTGAAGCACAAGGGTGATGGAGTTAAAATTCACGGAAGTTTAGCCTTTGTGAAAGGCAAACTAAATTGAATTTATTAACTCCAATTAACAGTCCCACATCGGTTGTGAAGAAAAGGGGAGAGCCAGCCGCCTCTATAAATAGGGGCCTTCCCCCTTCCTCCAAACTCGTCCCAAGCTCCAGATCTGAGCAGCTCTCGTAAATGTTAGAGCACGCTCGGATTTAGGCTTAAATTAATATTCTCTATCTCCCTATATTTCTGCCTTACTCCTGAGGGCTCTAGCAAAGCCACAAAGAAGTTCGGATTCGGATCCGAAATCTTGGTGAAGTCTTTCACTCGCGTGAAACTTTCTTCGGCGCGTGGTTGGCTCGGTGACACGAGGATTGCTCGCCTCGGGATGCAGAGCGGTTCGAGAAGTGGTTCAAGGAGCAGCTTGACGTGGGACGGGGAGCGGCTCGGAAGACGGTGCGGAACATCTTGCCCGCCCCAGGGTTGAGATTCCGGGTATGTTTTTAGAGGCTTTTGTTTTAATTATTCGCAGTAGTTTAGATCCCTCTTGGGGTGGTCAGATCCATCCCAAGTTGGCAGAGATTCTGGCTAAAAGGGTCTGGTTCCTTAGTGTCACGCCCCGCTTCCCAAAACGAACGGAGGCGAAGCGTGACTAATGCCCGCTTAGGCCAGAGCTGCGAAGCTCGGACCCAATAAGCGTCTGTAGGGGTACCATTTTAAAAAAACTTCAGGTTCTTGCATTAATAAAGTTCGTAACAACAGAAAGTACGGAAATGAAGTTGCATTCATTAAATTAGAGATATAATCTCCAACAGGTACAAAGTCTAAAAAAGAAGCCTAAGCGTGGCAACAAACTATCTAAAAGCAAACTGAAAGTAGTAACCTCCGAAAGTGACGACTAAAAGAACTCAAGGTCTGGTCCTTGTCAAGCACGTACTCTGGGTCGATGTCCTCGGCTCCTCGTACTCCAGTGAGTCTGCCTCGTCCACGTTTCTCTGGCTGAACACCTGACGTACAGCACCCAAGAGAAAGGAACTGTACGTCAGGTAAAGTCTACAAGAAGGGTTAGACTTTACTGCAAGTGCACCGAACTTTAAACAACGATTTACTGGTTGATTAGCATGCTGAGGTTATAATAGACGGTTTACTGGTTGATTAGCATGCTGGAGTTATAACAGAGTAACAAACAGAAGTAACGCAGCAGGAAATTAAAGCGTAGCAAGTAGTAGTCGTAGCGTGTAATACCAACTACGGGACTAACCTACAGGTGTCAAGACAAGTCGGGACGTGACGGGACAAGACAAGACAAAACAAGACAATTGAGACACGAAAGGGTTCATGCCTTACGGTTCGAGGGGGATCAGGCCCTCTTGTCGTGCGCACGCTCAACCCAACCCCAAACCCCAGGAACTCAGGACAAGATTTACAGGGATCATTTCCGCTAGGGAAACATCCGAAACGCCCGAAGGCTTTTTGTGCAACAGGGATCACTTCCGCGGGGGAAAGCATCCGAAACGCCCGAAGGCTTTTTGTATCACGGGGATCACTTCCGCTAGGGAAAGCATCTAAAACGCCCGAAGGCTTTTTGTATCACGGGGATCACTTCCGCTAGGGAAAGCATCTGAAACGCCCGCAGGCTTTTTGTATAACAGTCACGGGGATCACTCTCGCATGGAGAGCATCCGAAACGCCCGCAGGCTTTTTGTGTAACATGACACGACATGACAAGTGTAGGGAGTTGTTATTCTAGGGTGTCCACACGCACACACACACACACACATGATAGCCCTACAATATCAAAAGTTGTTGTTTGTCGAGCTTAGACTTCGTCGTCAAGTCTAAGTCGTCAAGGGCGTCCCAGACGCTATCATTTCACGTCCGGTTCTATACATTCACAGTCTAACAGTTCTAGCAATCTAAGACCAAAGCACGGTTAAAAACGCAACTGGGTACACTTGCCTGCGGTGGCGAGGGTGTCGTCTGTCCGGGGCGTCTCGTCCAGTCGTCGCGTCCGCGGTAGTCCGTCTGAAACAGTCACGGCGACGGTGTCAGGTCGCGATTTTAGAAATTCCTATTTAAGTTCGTTTCTAGGTTATCGGGACTACCCTATTTGTCAAAGTCACAATTTGGTGTTCTTGTTCAGCCTAAATCGACCAATACCCTATATGCACAGAAAATTGTCTGATGGTCGATTTTCTATAGTGAAAACATTTTACTGATGCGAAAAAGTAAATTTAATTGTAGTTGTCCAGTTTTAGTTTAGGGTTCAGTTTTGCTACGGTGTGGGTTTTACTACTCGTTAGGGAAACTAACCTCCTAATGTCGTCCAACAAGCGGAAGTCGGGTCTGAACGGAGAAACGTCGACGTCGTCTGGAACTCCTCGGCCGCGGGTAGCACAGCGAGGTACCTCTGGACAGCAGGGTGATGACGTGAAATCAGTGAGCTAAACAGCGATCTCCTTCCCGTTGCGAGTAGCGCAACGGTACTTCACGATAACAGCGACGTTGGCTAAAAGTACGTGCGTGCGGCAACGCACGTGAACTCGCAGAGTCCAAGGGGGCTGTAGGTAGATGAAGTGGCACCAAAGGAAGATGCTCGGCCCGGTGGATGGCCGACGGCGTGAGCGCACGGCGGTGGGCGGCCGTGAGAAGCCGGGGAGGACAGATTCGCGCCACGTCCGTTTTCGCGCATCTCAGTGAAATTTCAGAGACGAACAGCGGAAACGGGAATTTGCAGTGGGTAAAGGACTTCAAGAAGAAGCCAACGGCAGTGGAGTTGTCTCCGGGGGTGGTCGGAGGTGGCCGTGCGCGGGCGGCGAAGTTCAGCTTCCAGATCTGTGAAAAACAGCGGATGCGACGTGTTCCGGCGAGGATTCCGGGAGCTACAGATGGGCTATGAGCGTGAGAAAAATTGCAGTTGGTAGGTGGTTTTGATAGGAATCCAACGTCGGTAGGGTGGTCATTGTAGGTGGCCGGATGGCTGGTGGGCTTGAGTTTTTCCGGCGGTGGCGCAGATCTGTAAAACTGTCGTTTGGGTTGTGTTTGAAAGCGTTTTGAGGGAGATAGAGATGAGGGAAGAGGGTAAGGGGAGGTGGAGATGCTTGGGGGTCAGAGGGGAGTTGATCGGGGGTGGTGGTCGCCGGAGGTGGTGGCCGGAGGTGGCCGGCCGGCGGTGTTTTCCGGCGAGGCACAGTTCTGGCCTGGGCTGTGTTTTGTGTGGTTTTAGATGGCTTTTGAGAGCTTTGGAGAGGGGGAGGAGAAGGAGGAGGAGGAGGAGAGGGTGGTGGCCGGAGTTGGGGGGCTGGTGGTGGTTGTCGGCGGCTGGAGGAGAAGCAAGGAGGCGGCTCAATGGTTTCATGCGTGAGAAATAGGGTTTGAGGTTGGATGTTGTTAAAAAGAGATGAAGTTTGCTATTTGGCTTTGGGATTTTGGTTAATTGGGAGAGAGAGAGAGGATAGGATAGAAGGAGTGGAGTTTGAGATAAAGGAGGGTGACATTAGAGGCTCATGCATGATTCCCTCTTACGTTAGAGAGAAATGGGGGATTTGATTAGGATATTAATTAATCTGAATTTGAAAAAGTCAAAGGTTAATTAAGGAAGGAAAATTGATTAGGGGATAATTCTCGCTACGGGCATCGGAAAAATAATCCGAAAATACCGGGACGATCGTGGAGATGAGAAGCATGGGGCTACGGTGACCGATCGTGTGTAAAGCCTACCAAGAATTTACGTAAAATTGAAAACGGCGTTTCGAGTCAAAATGACTAAAACGCCCCCACCATTCAAAGTCGTTTCGCGCGGAAACGAGCCGTGAAAGACGTTCCCAAAAATTACCATAAAATTCTACACTTCCATACGGTCACAACGGCATATCACATCGTATATACCGAAAACAAGAAAGAGTCAAATAAAATACGCGCACGAAAGGTACGTGCACGTAGAAAATACGAACGGTCGGAAAGCGGCCGTTACATTCTACCCACCTTAGAAATGATTCCGCCCTCGGAATCACTTACACTAATAATAATACTATCTACCTAATCTCATACCCGCAACTCTCATATCTACACATAAAGATCGCTAATCCTATTACTCCAAACTACGTTCCTCAATAATCCATCACAATGCGTCTCTTCACTGGATAATGCTACAATTAGAATCACGCCCTAGCATCTGACTATAGATCCATATTACCGTCCACAATTCAACAATCATTATGTCCCCAAAATATCATCTGTCACCTTAGCTCATAATTCTTTTCCCCAAAATCAATGAACCAAAAACTACATCTATCCTTACTCTTAACATCTAACCTCCTAATAATACTAAAATCCATCTTCATAACATCTCATTCTTCTCGACATGTCGTATTACTTTCAATGTCTTCTCACGTCAACTTAATCATCGAACTTGATGCTTTAAATATTCTACGCATTCTCATGATCACTCCAAATCATACTATCCCGGCCTAGCTACTCTTATCTATCACTCGTCCAAGTTTCAGATCGATTAAGTACTCATCTCCTATACATAATTTCATCCAATTAGAGTTCTCCATTGGGTCCTTCACACCTCGGTATAATAAATAAGTCTTGGACAGCCCATTCTTTTCATCCGAAAGAAATCTATTCCATTATCCCATTGTTCCAAAATCGGCTAATCAGTGCTATAACAAATCTCATCTCTCCCTGAGCCTACCCGCAAACAAAATCCTACCACAATAATAGCTAGTCCCGAAACTATAACAACCATAACATAGTATTTCTAAAAGGAGAGATAGAGAAGAAAAAGGGAAACTTAAAACCAGTGACACATTTAAAACATTTGGAAAAACGTGTGGAGTCGTGGTAATGGACGAGGAAGATAATTGATTTGTGATCTTGTGAGCTAATTTCAAAAACTTTAAAGGGGGTTGGTTTAAAAGAAAACGGAGTTTTGATACAATCACATTCAGTCAAAGTTAAGCTATTCTATAATCGCGAAAACTACGTCTAAGGAAATTGTCTGCTATGACCCCTATTCATATACGTATTAATACCGTCATTCAGACAACTTCAATCATATCATGGTTAACACTGAGTACACATTCAAGACACAAAAGGCAATCATCAGGATCCTAAATAACACACACTCATACAGGTCTACGCACTCTACCTATACTCATGCTCCACAACGACATCACCTACCAACAGGGCCTTCTCCTAAACCGGAGATAGCATAGACAACTACAAGGACTAATGTCTACACAACCTAAGGAAAAACAGAAGCCAGGAGTATAACGAAAAGAATCGGAAGGAAAGAGTTCAAATAAGGCGGGATAAGGAGATAGTTGGTTGGATGGAACAAAAATATTTCTCAAAATAATTAAATAGATGGAAGAAGAATTACGTGTAAAAATATGGTATCATATACTTTTATACTTATTTAAAAAATACGTAGAAAAGTGGGCAGATGTAGTAAATTACAATTCTGGGAAAGAGTGAGACGAAGGAAAGAAAGGTAGGGTGAGAAGTGATTATTTTGCACATGAAAATAAGTTTACACAAAGATTTTGAAATGTGGTCACGAAGAACATAGAACTGATATAACAATAATAATTAAATAATAATTGGAGTTCCCTCTGGTTTAGAAAATATTTTAAAAGTACGTGCGGTAAGTGATTAGCAATAAAAATTTTGTAGTTTGGAAAAGTAATATATATATATATATATATATATATATATATATATATATATATATATATATATATATATATATATTATATATATTGGATTATAGAATTTGATAACAAGGTTTAAAAAAAACTGAAACACGAAAGATGCCGATTTGAAAATAGGTACAAGATAGTAAAATAATTTTACAACCAGGGAGGTTTCAAGATTAGTGAAAGAATTTTAACTCAACCGAAAAACAAGAATTTTGAAATATATAACATAGGGGTTTTCAAAGAAGTTAAGCTGAGCGAAAAACTTAATAGGAATTTCAAAAATACTTTTAGAGGCAGCAGACTTTGCAAGGGAAAAGACTCGAAGGATCAACGACACTCGTCAGGAACGATTACTTGAATTGGGAAGAAAGGAAAAGATCGCATGATGGATACTCTTAGGATACGATTCACGAAGCTACGATGGAACTCTACGGTCGATATCACGAAAAGGGTAATGATCAGGGAGACGCTAGAAGTCAGGGATTCTAATTATCGGGTCGTCTGAAGATCAGGAGAGCTCGGCGCTAAGATTTCCTAACGAGCTAAACTACAATCAGGATCTAGGGGGGAAAGTTCCTAAGAGAATCAAGGTTACGTTCTGCTAGGCTCGAAGTCAATGGAGCTGGGCGAACGACTAAACTAAAAGGAGGACTCTAGAATTCTAACTTGGTCAGAGTCAAGTGGCTACTAAGGTATCCTAGGACGAGGATGTCTAATTCCTAACTAAGGCGTCAGACTGTCAAATTGGGATGTCTACCTAAGTCTTCCTACTATCTAAGACTGGGAAACTAATTCAGACTTGTACGTGGATATTAGATGAATGAGGTACTTTTTTATTGTTCCGAACTTTTGCATGACCTGCATGGGCCACCACTAAAACCTGTCACGCCCCGCTTCCCAAAACGAACGGAGGCAAAGCGTGACTAAGGCCCGCTTAGGCCAGAGCTACGAAGCTCGGACCCAATAAGCGTCTGTAGGGGTACCATTTTAAAAAAACTTCAGGTTCTTGCATTAATAAAGTTCGTAACAACAGAAAGTACGGAAAGGAAGTTGCATTCATTAAATTAGAGATATAATATCCAACAGGTACAAAGTCTAAAAAAGAAGCCTAAGCGTGGCAACAAACTATCTAAAAGCAAACTGAAAGTAGTAACCTCTGAAAGTGACGACTAAAAGACCTCAAGGGCTGGTCCTTGTCAAGCACGTACTCTGGGTCGACGTCCTCGGCTCCTCGTACTCCAGTGAGTCTGCCTCGTCCATGTTTCTCTGGCTGAACACCTGACGTACAGCACCCAAGAGAAAGGAACTGTACGTCAGGTAAAGTCTACAAGAAGGGTTAGACTTTACTGCAAGTGCACCGAACTTTAAACAACGATTTACTGGTTGATTAGCATGCTGAGGTTATAACAGACGGTTTACTGGTTGATTAGCATGCTGAGGTTATAACAGACGGTTTACTGGTTGATTAGCATGCTGAGGTTATAACAGAGTAACAAACAGAAGTAACGCAGCAGGAAATTAAAGCGTAGCAAGTAGTAGTCGTTAGCGTGTAATACCAACTACGGAACTAACCTACAGGTGTCAAGACAAGTCGGGACGTGACGGGACAAGACAAGACAAAACAAGACAAGTGAGACACGAAAGGGTTCACGCCTTACGGTTCGAGGGGGATCAGACCCTCTTGTCGTACGCACGCTCAACCCAACCCCAAACCCCAGGAACTCAGGACAAGATTTACAGGGATCATTTCCGCTAGGGAAACATCCGAAACGCCCGAAGGCTTTTTGTGCAACAGGGATCACTTCCGCGAAGGAAAGCATCCGAAACGCCCGAAGGCTTTTTGTATCACGGGGATCACTTCCGCTAGGGAAAGCATCCGAAACGCCCGCAGGCTTTTTGTGTAACATGACACGACATGACAAGTGTAGGGAGTTGTTATTCTAGGGTGTCCCACACGCACACACACACATGATAGCCCTACAATATCAAAAGTTGTTGTTTGTCGAGCTTAGACTTCGTCATCAAGTCTAAGTCGTCAGGGGCGTCCCAGACGCTATCATTTCACGTCCGGTTCTATACATTCACAGTCTAACAATTCTAGCAATCTAATACCAAAGCACGGTCAAAAACGCAAGTGGGTACACTTGCCTGCGGTGGCGAGGGTGTCGTCTGTTCGAGGCGTCTCGTCCAGTCGTCGCGTCCGCGGTAGTCCGTCTGAAACAGTCACGGCGACGGTGTCAGGTCACGATTTTAGAAATTCCTATTTAAGTTCATTTCTAGGTTATCGGGACTACCCTATTTGTCAAAGTCACAATTTGGTGTTCTTGTTCAGCCTAAATCGACCACTACCCTATTTGCACAGAAAATTGTCCGATGGTCGATTTTCTATAGTGACAACATTTTACTGATGCGAAAAAGTAAATTTAATTGTAGTTGTCCAGTTTTAGTTTAGGGTTCAGTTTTGCTACGGTGTGGGTTTTACTACTCGTTAGGGAAACTAACCTCGTAATGTCGTCCAACAAGCGTAAGTCGGGTCTGAACGGCGAAACGTCGACCATCGTCTGGAACTCCTCGGCCGCGGGTAGCACAGCGAGGTACCTCTGGATAGCAGGGTGATGACGTGAAATCAGTGAGCTAAACAGCGATCTCCTTCCCGTTGCGAGTAGCGCAACGGTGCTTCACGATAACAGCGACGTTGGCTAAAAGTATGTGTGTGCGGCAACGCAAGTGAACTCCCAAAGTCCAAGGGGGCTGTAGGTAGATGAAGTGGGACCAAAGGAAGATGCTTGGCCCGGTGGATGGCCGACGGCGTGAGCGCACGGCGGTGGGCGGCCGTGAGAAGCCGGGGAGGACAGATTCGCGCCACGTCCGTTGTCGCACATCTCAGTGAAATTTCAGAGATGAACAGCGGAAACGGAAATTTGAAGTGGGGTAAAGGACTTCAAGAAGAAGCCAACGGCAGTGGAGTTGTCTCCGGGGGTGGTCGGAGGTGGCCGTGCGCGGGCGGCGAAGTTCAGCTTCCAGATCTGTGAAAAACAGCGGATGCGACGTGTTCCGACGAGGATTTCGGGAGCTACAGATGGGCTATGAGCGTGAGAAAAATTGCAGTTGGTAGGTGGTTTTGATAGGAATCCCAACGGCGGTAGGGTGGTCGTTGTAGGTGGCCGGATGGCGGTGGGCGTGAGTTTTTCTGGCGGTGGCACAGATCTGTAAAACTGTCGTTTGGGTTGTGTTTGAAAGCGTTTTGAGGGAGATAGAGATGAGGGAAGAGGGTAAGGGGAGGTTGAGATGCTTGGGGGTCAGAGGGGAGTTGATCGGGGGTGGTGGTCGCCGGAGGGTGGTGGCCGGAGTTGGGGGGCTGGTGGTGGTTGTCGGCGGCTGGAGGAGAAGCAAGGAGGCGGCTCAATGGGTTCATGCGTGAGAGATAGGGTTTGAGGTTGGATGTTGTTAAAAAGAGATGAAGTTTGCTATTTGGCTTTGGGATTTTGGTTAATTGGGAGAGAGAGATAGGGATAGAAGGAGTGGAGTTTGAGATAAAGGAGGGTGACATTAGAGGCTCATGCATGATTCCCTCTTACGTTAGAGAGAAATGGGGGATTTGATTAGGATATTAATTAATCTGAATTTGAAAAAGTCAAAGGTTAATTAAGGAAGGAAAATTGATTAGGGGATAATTCTCGCTACGGGCATCGGAAAAATAATCCGAAAATACCGGGACGATCGTGGAGACGAGAAGTATGGGGCTACGGTGTCCGATCGTGTGTAAAGCCTACCAAGAATTTACGTAAAATTGGAAACGGCGTTTCGAGTCAAAATGACTAAAACGCCCCCACCATTCAAAGTCGTTTCGCGCGAAAACGAGCCGTGAAAGACGTTCCCAAAATTTACCATAAAATTCTACACTTCCATACGGTCATAACGGCATATCACATCGTATATACCGAAAACAAGAAAGAGTCAAATATAATACGCGCACGAAAGGTACGTGCACGTAGAAAATACGAACGGTCGGAAAGCGGCCGTTACACTTAGGGCTGCATGTTAATTAGATTAACATAATTTTTCCACTGCATTTTTATGTCTATGTTTCGTCCGAATTAGGACGAGAATAGAGTTTTTGTGCCCTAAGGGTCCTAGAAACCCCTTCAGTGGTATCAGAGCCATGTCTGTATGCTGATCTAGGACTGCGATTAATTAATTGAACACTTTTAAATACAGATAAAAGTTTTCTTTAAATATATATGATAAGTTTAAAAAGATTTTAGATGTTTAAATATTTTATATGATAATATTTTGAACATGAAATTATTTAAAATGATGTTTTAAATTTAAGTGATAATTTTAAAACTGATTTTAAAACTTTAAAATTTATGCAATAAATTTGAAATAATTTTATATGTTTAAAAATTTTATATGATAAATTTTTAAGCATGAAATTTTTTAAAATGATGTTTTAAATTTATGTGATACTTTTAAAACTAATTTTAAAAGTTTAAAATTTTTATGCGATAAATATTTTAAGTAGCATGAAAATTTTGTGATCTTTTAAAAAAAGTTTTTATGAGATAAAATAAAATGTTTTAAAAATCATATTTTTAAATTTAAATGTTAAATTTAAGAATGCATGCTAAAATTGTTTATTTGATAAACATTGTTCTATTTAATTGTTAAATAGTTGCACACTCTTTTATGCGATAAAATTAGTGTAACTTTATGTTAATGGCTATGTCATCGTGTCCCTTATTTGATAACACAAGACAACCTCTTAGGTTAGCCATTAAAGAACTCGAAAATTTATAAGATAAATTCTAATGACATGATATGTTTTAATAAAACATTAACAACAGTTTAAGACCTAATTTCTGATTAGGGTAGTCCCTTTAATGAAATTTTAATTCTAATTGTTATGAAATTAATTCTCATTAAAGGACTTCGCGTTTAGCGTTGTTAATAAATTTATTAAAATCCTAATAATGAATAGGACAGCACGTGGACCTTATAGTTGATAAGGATTTAATAAAAGTTATTAAACAAATCCTAAAATTTTGAATTTAAGGATGCAACTAGTTGATAGGATTAATTAGTTGTTAATAAAAGCCTTTTAGTCTTTGGCACGCATATAAAAATGACAAGCTTCATTCAATGGACCATGATCCAGTCAATGTGCTTGGCTAAGTTTGTTGGATCACCCTTCTAAGCGATAGTGATCCTGGCTTAGTCAATTCCCTGGCTGTGTTCCGCTAGACCGCAATATGCGAATCATGACTATATGACACCCTGGGCTATATCTAAGTCAAATATGTTAATAATCTTCTTCACGATTAGCCGTAGCACTCCTTGTTTTAGGGGTTGGCAACTATAGGACCCGTGTTCCAGTTGTTGAGCTACACTAAAGCTGTGACATGGTAACCTTGTAGAAACCAACTCCTTAAATACATAAGATGAAATCTTGACTTGACCCAAACCGTCATGTCGTGAATACACCGAGCGCTGGCGTAAGTTAAGTCAATGTTGTAGTCTGGCTAGATTTAGTCTAAGACCTGACCCAAACCGACGGGTCGTGAATACACCGAGCACCGGGGCAAGTCAGGCTAGACACGAAAACAAGGGTCCGACTAAACTAGACATTGTGATTTGGATGAGCACACTCATGATCACAAATGGCTAGGGGTAAAAATCGATAAGAGGATCATAGTTGATATGATCGATGAAGAGTCATCCTCCGATTACAAAGTCAAGCAACTTGTTGAGCTACACTCAAGGTTGTTAGGCTCAGGGTGATTGGATCTCTTACCCATTTATTTAATTCGATTAAACCGTTCATTATTAAGGCTTAAAATGATTGTAAAAATAGTGGGAGGATATACATAGATAAAAGCCATTCTACCTATATTTAATATTGAACATATGCTAAACTAAGGCAAGACTATGTTTACCGATGGAATCAAAATACGATATTTTAATGAAATAAGTTAACTGGTCAAATAGGTTGATTAATTGAATATCAAGTTAAATTCTAATTGATAGAATTAAACTATATTCTCGAAAACATTAACACGACCTTCTAAAGAACAGACTTAAGAAATATGATTTCATTAAGTTCGGGGTCCAACAAATAAATTCACGCTACATGTCACTCGCCTATATATGGGACAGCTTGAACATATAGGATATTCGAAGTATGTTTCTCCCTACAACTTGTCGAGCTACACTCAAAGGTTGTATGGAAAAACAATTTTGATCCGCAAAGTTCGAGAATTCGATCAAACTGTTTGAGTCGAATATGAGTGCATGAGCGGTGCAAGACTATGCATCCCAACCGGATCTTGAGACAAGAAACGTGTTGAGCTACACTCAAGGTTGCAAAGCTCAAGCGTTTGGATACATGAGATGCTTGCATAGCTATTCATTTATGTTGGGCTATTTAATATCTAAATATGATTTAGAAAAGGAAGAAGGCACTCTGGAAAGTCAATTGAGAAAGTTAGTTATATTTATCATTAGTAAAGGCATAAGTATGAGGAAATGAAAATGTGACATATTTTGATGTCACGATTTCAGAATAATTGTTATACAAAAGACGTCTAACACATTTTGAAGAATGTCGTCACATTGCTTCTGAAGAAATGTTTTGTGTTAGTAATTTGTAATAACTATAATATATTAAATGTTAATATATAAATACACAAGATAGTAGCAAACTTATATGGCAAAATAGACTCGGCCGTATCGACAGACTAAGCTTCATAAGTCACATAAAGAGGGGTCTGACCTCAAGTATTATAAAGTATGCGGACACTTGTGAATCTTATCCTCTTAGATATAATGGCCGAAACCCATCTGTAAGACAGTGGGAGAATGATTTGTCGAACTCAGTCTCGTACATACTGATGTACCCGGGTCTAGATTAACCAAAATAAGTTATTCTTATATTTTATTAAGACATGTGTTCTTGATGAAACATACGTCTGATAAAATAAAGAACAAAATGACAAAAGTATTTAAACTGATTCGATTAGATCGAATGGTCAAATATTTAGCTATATAAAATCTTGCGTAATTAAAAGAAAATATGATTTTCTCTCAGGTCAAGTCTGTTAACACATCGGTGTGTTAAAAAGATATGAATTGCTCTTAGTTGGACTTGGTGCGATCCATAACCAGTGACTCTGAGTTAAGTCCTCCATCTGGGTTAAGTCCCAAATAGTAATACCAAGGTTTTGATAATGTTCTATGAGGACATTATCAATAAGATATTCATTAAATCAATCGTAAGGAAGTTGTATAATTAATTGAATCTCGTGAGACGAAGAGTCGAGTTAGACATCATAACTGATGATGGCTTAGTCAACTTCCGGGATGAAATTCGGAGTAGTAACTCCGATTAAAAACTTGATGCAGTTAGAATAGGTCCGAGCACGTGAATAAAAGTATGGACTTTAGTTTAGGTGACCAAGGAAAATGTTTCCTCATTTTCTGCAAGAAAATCTTCAAGTTAGAAGATTGCAGAAGAAAGGAAAATAGTGAAGTACAATTATGTTGGTTGAGAACGGTTTTTATCCTGATTCCTATAAACGGATTATGTTGAAACCGTCTCGCCAGCAAATGTGTACGGATCTACTCAGACCGAACTCGATGTGAATGCTCGTGATGACCATGAAAACTGGAACATTTGATTATATGTTCGTTTTTCTAAATATGATTTAAACAAACCAACTTATATGAATCACAAAGAGAGTTTTCAAGGTCAGTGGGAGCAAACAAATTACATGCGAGGCATCAACGGGATGGAATATATGTTTTGACAAAGTAATCAAAGAGTTTGACGCTTTATCAAAAATGATTTTGAACCATCTTAAATTAACCAGTAACTAATTTAAAATTATTATCGTAAGGTACGATAAACTAGATAAGATCCAAGGAAATAAAATATTATGGATTCCGACAGACCAAGAGAATTATTTGAATGAGATTCAAATGGTTGGTCTAACATGAACATAGAAACCCCTTAAGTCTATATTATAGACGGTTTTAGCAGATCCACTCAAAAAGGCTCCACCACATGAAGTCGAAAAAACTTATGTGTAAAAACGGTATGAGATATCGAGATAAACTGGCCTGAGTGCAAGTGGGAGATGTTGAGAGATGATGCCCTCGAGGCAATCTATCTCTATGTGAATAGCACAAACATCATGTTCGAAATAACAGTAAGCTGTTTGGTATAGTTTTATCTAAGTTAATCAATAATGTAGTAAACATTAGATATTAACTTAGGTAAAGTCCTGAGAGTTTATGCAAGGTCAAACATGTATCGAGATGAGTATCTCGATCATGAAGAAATGTTTGACCGTTTGTAACATAAGTCTAAAAGGGTTCGTGGTAGTAGATGTTTCGAGACAAGGATATCTTAACATCGGATATATCATTGTGTCTCAGTCTTCATCGTATAACGGTGACGATGATCTCATGGTCGTTTTGACTTGGTGAAGTCGAAGACAAGGCACAGGTACTCATTTGAGAATGAGTTCACTAAACGATCCACAAGAGTTATCATATGGTTATATTGACCAATCTGTCAATGATAACTCTTAGTGATGATAAGCAAGTTTTCTTTTGACTTGAGATCATTTTACGAACCTGTGCGTGAACGGTGCCATTAGATCACTGACCTAGCTTCGAGGCTATGCCTGTCGAAAGGCCTTTGATCGGGTGTCACTTGAAGCGTACGAGGAGAGTAATGACCAAGAGAGGATTCGTCTCTCCTGGTTAATGGGAGTTAGTGCCGTAGAGTTAGTTCGGTCTTTAGTAAAATCTATGATCAGAGTATGTTGGAAGAAGTCCAACATTAGTTGACTAAAGGTCGATGGAAACTAACCGGAGTCAAGTTATTGGGGTTGACAGTTTGGCTGTACCGTAGACTTGATCTACACGACATAGTTTAGACGAAGAGACTAAAACTGCAGAATTCATCACGGACACAGTCAGGGTGGTCCCGGCAATACTCATGTCGATGAGTCAACCACATAATTATGATTCTGAAGCAGGGACAGCAACCACTGCTTGTGGTCACTGCCGTATAGGGCTTCGAGCCCAACCTGTTGTAAGGGTAGTTGTAGGGTCTCACACAGAGTGCGACCTTCGTCTAGTAATAGGTAGAAACGATTAAGGAGAATATGCATTTGATGCAAGGGATAAAATATTGCAAAAGATGTTTGTAATTATCTCCTGTATTCGGGATACATGATCCTGAGTGCAAGTGGGAGATGTTGGAGGATATGCCCTCAGATCATTTGTATTTGATGCAAATGAAAATTTAAGTTTAGATATGTACTATTTTGCATATGATGCAAACTGAGTTAAATGTGTCGTAAATTGTTTACGATAATATTTAATGAAATAAACACATTGAAAAGGATACCTAGATGACGGGATCGTCCCGCTCTAAACGCAGGTTCAAACCGCGTCAAAAACGGAGTCCAAATGCACAAGTTATAGCCAAAACAAGTCAGCCCAAACTGTTGGGCTGAACCCAGCGAAAATGGAGGCCCACTAAGCCTGAATTTTCTGGTTAGGGTTTGTTAAAACCCGAGATTTTTTTGACGGCTGGATTTTCCATCTTTGAAGAGTTTTGGCTAACTTTGGACGATCAATTGGAGGGTGAAACGGACTCTGATTGACTTGCCGTTTTTTCCTATGCGTTCACCGTTGAACGCCCTTCGATTTGGTAGGTTGTACCAAGATTGAAGCTCAACGGTGATGGAGTTAAAATTCACGGAAGTTTAGCCTTTGTGAAAGGCAAACTAAATTGAATTTATTAACTCCAATTAATAGTCCCACATCGGTTGTGGAGAAAAGGGGAGAGCCAGCCGCCTCTATAAATAGGGGCATTCCCCCTTCCTCCAAACTCGTCTCAAGCTCCAGATCTGAGCTGCTCCCGTAAATATTAGAGCATGCTCGGATCTAGGCTTAAATTAATATTCTCTATCTCCATATATTTCCGCCTTACTCCTGAGGGCTCTAGCAAAGCCACAAAGGAGTTTGGATTCGGATCCGAAATCTTGGTGAAGGCTTTCACTCGCGTGAAACTTTCTTCGGCGTGTGGTTGGCTCGGTGACACGAGGACTGCTCACCTCGTGATACAGATCGGTTCAAGGAGTGGTTTGAGGAGCGGCTCGGCGTGGGACGGGGAGTGGCTCGGAAGACGGTGCAGAACATCTTGCCTGCCCCAGGGTTGAGATTCCGGGTATGTTTTTAGAAGGTTTCGTTTTAATTATTCGCAGTAGTTTAGATTTCTCTTAAGGTGGTCAGATCCATACCAAGTTGGCAGAGATCCTGGCTAAGAGGGTCTGGTACCTTAGGGCTGCATGTTAATTAGATTAACATAATTTTTCCGCTGCATTTTTATTTCTATGTTCCGTCCGACTTAGGACGGGAATAGAGTTTTTGTGCCCTAAGGGTCCTAGAAAACCCTTCTGTGGGTGGTGTCGATCACGATTATACCCCCGTGAGAAGGATCGACCTACTCTTTGCAACTTAAAGGCATGAACCCTAGGAGTGATATAAAACATTGACACAGAACTTGAACTCATTATTGTTATCTCAGTTGTACACTAGAATTGGCATGCTAATAATATTTGTGAAAATGACATGCTCAGTGTGCTCGTTTTAAATTCTTTAGAATTGCCATGCTTAGAAGTACTTTACCTTTCTTTAAAATTGCCATGTTTATAACCATGATGCTGACATCTTGCATAAATAGTTAATGCTTCATAATTTGTCACTATTCGTACACCTCGTCTTGGATCGTCTTACTTTTACTTGCAGATCCTTGCTGAGATACATTCGTGTTTTTGGAATGTATGTCAGATCACGAGCCAAAGTACCAAGAAGACTTGTTTGAGATGCCTGACCTAGAGGGCCAGGAGTTCGTTATTGTCGCTGAGTCACTCCCTGTGGATGACTAGGGACTAGTGTTGTTGTTGTTTTTCCTTTTAGTTTGATTTAGTACTTTGTAGTAGGAGCATGTACCTTGTTGTAATTTCTTTGGCCATACTGAGGCCGTGTCGTTTTATTTCGTGTATGAACATTTTTGGATGTGGCTTTTAATTAAAGAATGTTTTCATTATTCTGAATGCATGCAAGAATCCTGCACGGTTGTTGTCACAGACGCTTAATAAACAAGAGCTTCATCGCTTTAGTTCATGCGGACCTTAGTAACGTTCTCGCTTCGTTGTTTTTGGAAAGCGGGGTGTTACAAATGTCACCTTTTGGACATGATCATCCAAGAAGTGATGACGTATATCTATGTGTTTAGTGCGTACATGATGTACCAGATTTTTGGATAAGTTTATAGCACTAATGTTATCACACATAATAGGACATATGTTACATTTAATGCCATAATCTAAAATTGTTTGTTTCATCCATAAAATCTGTTCACATGCTAATCCAGTGGCAATATATTCTGCTTCAGTAGTTGATAAAGAAACAGAGTTTTGTTTCTTACTAAACCAAGATACTAATGCATAACCTAAAAGTGACAATTACCACTTGTACTTTTACGATCAGATTTGCAACTAGCAAAATTTGCATCACTATATGAAATTAAATCAAACGAATTTAATTTTGGATAAAATAAACCAAAATCAGATGTGTGTTTGATATACTTAATTATCCTTTTGACATCACTCAATGAGGTACCTTGGGATATGGCATTTATAAACAGAAAACATAATATCTGGTCTACTAGCAGTAAGATAGAGTAATGATCCAATCATACCTCGATATAATGTTTGATCAATACTCTTACCATTTGGATCCTTATCGAGATTTGAAGAAGTACCCATTGGTGTATGCTTTTCTGCAGAATTTTCTAATCCAACCCTTTTGATGAGTTTCTTTGTAAATTTACTTTGATGTATAAATATACCTTCCTTCATTTGTTTAATTTGAAGTCTAAGGAAGTAGGTCAATTCACTCATGTGACTCATTTCACATTCATTCTGCATTTCTTTAGAAAATTCTTGACAAAGAGAATCATTAGTAGAACCAAAAATTATATCATCAACATATATTTGTATAATGATAACATCAGAATCTATATGTTTAGTAAATAAGGTAGAATCAATCTTTCCAATAGAATAACCAGATTTTAACAGAAAGTTCTTCAATCTTTTATACCAAGCATGTGGTTCTTGTTTCAATCCATATAAAGCTTTCTTCAATTTGAAGACATGATTATCTAAACTTTCATGTTGAAATCCAGGTGGTTGTTCTACATAGACTTCTTCTTTAATTATACCATTCAAAAATGTGCTTTTAACATCCATTTGATATAACTTAAAATCTTTATAATATGCATATGCTAAAAGTATTCTAATAGATTCTAATCTTGCTACAGGTACATATGTTTCATCATAATCTATGCCTTCTTCCTGATTATAACCTTGTGCAACTAACCTAGCCTTATTCCTAACGACTTGTCCAGTTTCATCCAATTTATTCTTAAATACCCATTTAGTTCCTATAACAGGCTGACCTGAAGGTCTAGGTACTAATTCTCATACATCATTCCTTTTGAATTGATTAAATTCTTCCTGCATTGCTATAATCCATGAACTATCTTTACAAGCTTCATTAACATTTTTTGGTTCGATGGATGATATAAATGCACAATTAGTCATCTGTTCTATTTGTGATCTAGTTCTTACTCTATCAGAAATATCTACAATAACTAGATCATGTGGATGATTAGGAACTTCAACAAATGCTTTAGGAAGACTTGTATTTTCAGGGATAATTTCAGGAATGGAATTAGTAGAATCATTACTATAATCATTGTCATCTAACTTAATGTTTTCTAATGAACTAGTGATGGGTAGTGAATCATCTTCATCAGTGGCGAGGGATTGGCCCATCGGCTTACGGCTGACGACGGTTGTCGTTTAGTGGCGAGGGGTTAGCTCCTCGACTTACGGCTGACGACAAATGCCATTCAGTGGCGAGGGACTGGCCTCTCGGCTTACGGCTGATGACAAAGGTCGTTCAGTGGCGAGGAACTGGCCCCTTAGGTTACAGTTGACGACGAAGGTCATTCGGTTGTAAGGGGTGGCCCTTTCAACTTACGGTCGACGACCGAGGTGAGTCATTCAGTTGCGAGGGTGTGTCCCCTTCGACTTACAGCTGACGAAGAAGGTCTTTCAGTGGCGAGGGACTAGCTCCTCGGCTTACGGCTGACGACGAATATCGTTCAGTTGCGAGGGGTGGCCCTTCAACTTATGGCCGATGATCAAGGAGATTCATTCAGTTGCGAGGGTGTGTCCCCGACGAAGGTTGTTCTGTGGCGAGGGACTGGCCCCTCGGCTTACGGCTGACGACAAAGGTCGTTCGGTTACGAGGGGGTGGCCCCATCGACTTAAGGCCAACGACCGAGGTGAGTCGTTCAATTGCGAAGGGGTGTCTCCTTCGACTACAGCTGACGACGAAGGTCGTTTAGTGGCGAGGGACTGACCCTTGGCTTACGGCTGACGACGAAGATCGTTTGGTTGCTTTTAAATCTTGACTATCAACGAAAATTAGGTTTTGATTTAATTAGCTATTGATTACTTGATTGATTTCTACTTATTCGAGATAATCAATTATAGTTGGTTCTCGAATTAGATAGCATTACATTGATTGAAGTTGTCCCACAAAAATATTGAGAACGGAGATTGGAAAATTATTTAATTTTGGATCTTAATGCTTCTATCATATTTTGATTGCCATTAAAATCGGTATCATCTTGTGATATATAGGCCTTTTACGCTTCGATAGATGGTTTTAAGTATTAAATTAGGAAACATTAATCTCACCCCAAGCATTAATTCAGCGATTTGATATTAAGATCGTATTTTCATCCCATTCATGATAGCAGTAACACCTAGCTCTAGCACCTTCTCATATTGATATTCTTCTTTGTTACTATTTTTCGCCCTGATTGGAATTCACGTAGCTTATTAATAATTTTGGAATTGGCTAGTACCTGCTCATTAATCTCCCTGAGATTGACCCGTTTGTGTAGGATCCCTAAACACCTGCACTACTAGGCAACACACACTGGAGAGTGATGAATAGTGTAATGGTAATATAAAAGCTAATTAAAAAATTCTTGCAAATGCGGAAATATAAACCAAGATAATTATCAAATCCACAAGAGACAATTACAATCGCAAACAACACGATATATCATGGTTTGGCAATTACCTACAACAATCCCACATTCTTTCCAGCTTCTTGTAGATTTCCACAATCAAGCCTTTTCCAAAGGCAACCTAATACAACTCACACTTTTCCAAGTTCCATACGCTTTTCCAAGAGCCTGTCTTTCCAAAATAGCACATAATCTTTGCCAGGATCGCAAACCTTATTCCAAGGAAATCACCTCTCTTTCTAGAGTGAACACTTACATAACCCGGAAGCTAGGTTTCATAAATAAAACGAAATATGAAAATACCATCGTCCTATTACCTTGATTAAATGAACTTACTAAACGTGAAGTGCAGAGGTAACGAATATCGATTGTCCACGTGCTAGATTGAGCATTGTGCACTTGTGGACTTCCCTTGAGCTTTGGAGTTCGATGAAACATTCAATGGATTCTAAGGGAGAAAGAGAGGGTTGAAGAGATGAAGCTTTTCTCTTAGTTTTGGCTCACAAATAAATTCTTTTTATGTGCGTAATGGTGTTAAAAACTCCCTCACATTCGTGCTTAAATACTCTCTCAATCGTGCACAGAAGCCAAGAATATAGCCAAGAAAAATTATAGTCTAATGGCTATAAACGGACAGAATTCCTAGTCATCAGATGTCTGAAGACTAGTTACCAGATGGCTAATGAACTACTTAGTCATCTGGCCATCCTTAATCAGACGGCTGAAAAGAGAGTGGGTTTAGGATCAATTGAAGAACCAACTCCAAGTAATTAGACATCTGAAGAACACTAGTCATACGGCTAATGCACTGTTCAGTCATCTGACATGTCTTCTTCTCATCCACTGTTCAAATGTCTGGCCAATGACCTTTAGACGACTAACAAATGGCTGTCTTAAAAAAGAATATATCAAACATGCCAGACGTCTGGTGACTCTATACCAGACATCTGATCCTTATCTAAACTCACAATCTTTAGTGTTTTGGCCATAAATCCTATTGGGATGGGTTCTATGATATTCCTATAGTTCTTTAAGATGGAAAATGACATGAATGTGTGTGTGTCCATCTAATCAAGGAATACAAGTATTCTACTAAATAAAGAGTAAAATACATAAAGAATCAAAAATGTATTACAATTTGTTTCATGATTCTTCATGGCTTCAATGCACTTATGCTCCATGCCTTGAGTCCATCATCCCATCAACAGTTGTTGTGTTTCCCATTGATATAATACATGTTAATTATCTGAGACTAAAACACTTTAAGACATTAGTACCACATAATGTGGTGATCATCATTCAAAACTATAGTGGGCTTAATGGCCATATCCAACATTCTCTCCCTTTTTGATGATGACACCCATTATGTAAAATACACAATAAAATCATACTAATGCTCCCCTACTTATATGCATACCAATTATAACCAATTGAAATTCCAATTGTAAATCAAATAAGAAACACAATGCTTATTATAGGCTATATGTAAAAAACAATGCTTAAATATACCAATTGCAATAATACAATAAAGGAATACCAATTGTATAAATTGCAATGATGCAATAATGAAATGCCAATTTTATTAATTGATAATTCAATCAAACATACATTTTTACATAATACTCCTCTCTCACCCTTGTCATTGTCAAAATGGTGGACTTGAATATAATATTCCCATTGACATTAAAGTCTCTCCCCCATTAAGAAATATGACAATAGACATGGGAGTATGATACTTGAAAATTTTAGATGTGTATCAATCACTATACCATGCTCCCTTAGATCAAAGAATATGTCAAAATTTGACTCTTTGAACCAACATACAAATATGGAAACATGGGCCAAATTGTATCAATGCATTGATATAAAACATCTTGCATATGCATTGATACATGGCATTGTTGTATAAAAGACTATCCAAGAACAAATAATGTCTAGATGAAATTGAAATAATATCCAACAATGTTTGGAAATATCCTAAAATCATCAAAGAGATGAAATTATGCTTCAAAATAATTTGAAAAGTACATATAGTATAAAATATACCCATATGTCATATATATAAATAAACATTGTATATATGACATAGAATCCCTCTTAGATCCCATTTTCATGAAAAAGTTTGAAAATTTTTTTAACAGCACAAAAAACACACAATATATGGGTATGTAAATGATAAACAATCAAGGTTACTATCCAATCAATTAAGCACATGTGTGGAGACATAGGCAATATGGAACCAAACCCTAGAAGACCTAATATATAATCACACGAGATGATCACATCCCTAACCAAGTTGTTGATGTAAATATCTCTCTCTTACACACTAACATTAGTGGGAATCAAAAGACTCATGGATTTTCTAGGCAAGGGTTTAGCCTTAGAAAGAGGGGTTGATGTGGCATGAATATGTGTAAAAAATTGTCTTAGCATGCAAAATATGAGGGGCCTGCCTCTTGGTATAAACTGTAGAGTTATCTTTTTTCCTCATCACCTTATGTTGAACATGCTCCTTGATGATGTTATTGTTGTATAAGAAATCATGGTAGTTCTTCTTTGGTGTTTGGGCAATTGGACTTGATTTTACACCAAAAGAAGATGGATTTGATTTATATACTATATTTGGCTCAAAACCCAAACTCCCTCTATGATTTACCGGATATTGTTTTTCAAGCAAATCATGGAGTGAATCCCTAGAACTAACGAAGGTTTTGAGCTTTTGGGATTCCTTTTCGTACAGTGACGGATTCAGGAATTAGATTCAGAGGGGGCACTTTTTTGGACAGAAATAATTTTTTTATTGCAAAATTGTGCCAAAAATGAATATTTAGATCGATTCAAGCGCATCCTTAGACAAGATAGTTGTAAGAACTTGCAAACAATAAAAAGAATCATTAGGACACAAACATGATATACAAAGAACCAGTGAAATGATCATTTAACTTCTGAAGTAACATACAAATAATTGGTTGGATAATGCTTGCTTTGAATCAAGGAGATTTAAGGATTGATATGGTATAGAAAATTAAATTAAAACAATAAAGAGTAAGAAGGCATTGTTATTAAAATTAATTAAGTAAAAAAGGGCGAAGGTGTTTTTATTGTTGTCCACAGCATAATCGTTCAAACTTGTAAATAATAATTATAGATGGGATTTCTCAAACTAGATAATAAATAGTTGGGAGATGTATGAAATTTTTCTTTCTTTGATTCCTCTAAATATTAACAATAAAAAGCATGGAAAAAATCATAAATAGCTGGGAGATAAATCATAAATAGCTGGGACATGTATAGAATTTTTCTTTCTTTGATTCCTTTAAAAATTAACAATAAAAAGAGTTGAAAAAAATCATTGAAAGGAGGAATCGAACCATTGCAATTATCAAGACTTCAAATCGATCAGCAATAACCAACCAATCAGCAAGACTCGCAGGCGTGGGGAATTGCAAGGCTTTTTTAAGTGAAGTATCTAAAGATTAAGAGTAAATGCCAGTGAAAAAACCGAAGCCAGCAGGATTCGAACCTGCGCTAGCTGAAACAGCTTGATTACTAACCATTGTCGATAACCACTCAAGCACAGCACGCATGTGTAGTGAACCTAATAAATTATTTATATATTCTTTTATGTCATTTTTTACCAAGGAAATATAGGTAATTTCATTTTCAATTTTCGGGGGGGGGGGGGGGGGGGGGGGGGGCACATGCCCCCTAGCCCCAAGGTAGATCCGTCCCTGTTTTTGTACTTCAAAAAAAGTTGTTAATTGCGAGATTCTAAGCTAAGGTTTTGAACTTTCAATCCGTCATTTAATCTGTTCAAATCCTTAACTTGAGAGAGTAGTGAGTCTCGCACACTAGTGTCACAAACATATATAGATGTCGTAGCATTAATAGTAGATGACTCAAGCTCATGCAATTTAAGTATATCATTATCAGATTTAGATTGCAATGAAGAGTAAGCTTGCATAAGTTTATTTATTCCTTTGGCTAGCTCATCATTGTGAAAGTTAATCTCCTCATAGGATTGCTTGGGCTCTTCCTCATCGTCATCTTCACTTGAGCTTGAGCTTGAAGATGCATCATCGTCCGCAAATGCCATGAAAGCCACAGACTTGGTGGGTTCTTCGGAGTTGGTCCATGCTTTCATGCCACCATTATTGATCTTAAAAGGGATGACATTTTCGTGTTAACCCATTCTTCTACTGCCTTATCGGTTGAGCTAGAAAAAATTACTTCATCCATCTCCATGAAGCACATGTGAACCTCCTCATTCTTAGTTCCATGCTCATCTTCTTCATCACTTGAGGAGTCAGATGATGATGAATCATCCCAAGTTCCAACCAAGGCAGGGTTCTTCTTCTTCTTGTACTTGTCTTTGTAATATTTCTTACCATTTCCCTTATATATAGGCTCTCTTTTGGTAGGACATTCTATAGAAATGTGACCTATTCCCTGACATATATAGCAAGTAACAGATTTATTAGCATTTTTCGTAAACTTTGACAAATCTTTAGCTTGAGTTTTCTTCATGTATTTCATGAATTGTTGTGCAAGTTCCGCTTTATCTCCACTGACCTCGCACTTCTCATCATCTCCTTCATCATCACCTAAGTCGCGTTTAAACTTCTTTCTCCACTCAATCTTGTCCCTAGTGGCCTTGAAAGCAATCCCCTTCGGTTTTGACTTCTCATTGAACATAGGGATTTGAGGTTGTGTGCATTCTTTCTTGTGTTGAAGCCGTACTGTTAAGTTCTCGATGCAATCTTCAACATTATATGTGCTCAAGTCATTCGATTCCTCGATACCGTTGGCCCTTGACTCCCACTCTGGTGTAAGAGATGACAACATCTTGGTCAATCTATCTCCCATCGAAATAACCTTACCTAGAGCCTCAAGAGCATTCATAATCTCCATGAACCAGGTGAACATCCCTTTGATGTCTTCTCCTTCCTGCATCTTGAAGAGCTCATATTTAGATCGAAAAACACTAATTTTCGATTGTTTTACCTTTGAAGTTCCTTCGTGGGTAACTTGAAGAATATGCCAAATTTCATTCACTGATTTTTCACGTTGATATATGATTGAACTCGTTGGGACCCACGATGTAATAGAAAGCCGACATTGCTTTGGCATTATACTTGATGGAGTCCTTCTCCAGCTTCGTTCTCTCCTTTGCGGGCTTTGTGGTCTCCTCATATTCCACCTCGGTGATATACCAAAGATCTTGGCTTCAACCAAATCATCATCTTTTTCTTCCAATAGGGATAATTAGTGTCGTTGAAGAAGGGAAGTCTAGCGGTAGATTGTCCTTCTTCATGAAAGCTAGATGCAGGAACCAATGCCATTGTTGCGAGAGTGATTCAACAAGGCTCAGATACCAATTGTAGGATCCCTAAACACATGCACTATTAGGCAACACACACTAGGAGGTGAATAGTGTAATGGAAATATAAAAGCTAATTAAGAAACTCTTGCAAATGCAGAAATATAAAGCAAGGCTATTAGCAAATCCACAAGAGACAATCACAATCTCAAACAACACGATATATCTGTAGGAGGATATAAGTCCATAAGGCGATTTATCCTAAGTATACATCTTGTTCATACTGTATATGGTACCAATTATCCTAAGTATGAAATCGTTTGAATTAATATACTTAGATAATGTCCGTAGACTTATAGTTAGGTCCTTACGTATCTAGATAAGATCTCGATTATGAGTAAGTAAGCGACCGAATAGACACGTAAGTCTTAAACGGTTCGTGGTCATAGATGTGTCGAGAACTGGATATCGACACATCGGATAGACCACTGTGTCTTAGTCTTACATCAGAGTAATGATGATCTCATAGTCATTCGACTTGGTGAAGTCAGAGACGAGACACAGGTTCTCATTGGAGAATGAGTTCACTGAACGACCAACTTAGAGTTGTTAAATGGTTAACTTTAACTAAACTGTCTATAATAACTCTAGGGTGATGATAGGTAAGCTGGTCCTTATGAACCAAAGTCACTTGTACGAACCTGTGAGTGAACCCTGTAGCTTAGACCTATGATCTAGCTTCGAGGCTAGGCCTGCTGAAAGATCTTAGGTTGGGTTGCACCTGAAGCTCACGAGGCGAGTAGATGACTAAGATGGGATTCGTCACTTCCGTTAAAGGGAAGTTAATGTCACAAGCTCAGTACAGTCATTGTGTTAATCTTCGGCCAGGGTACGTTGTAAGAAGTACAACATGAATACAACAAAGACCGTCGTATACTGACCAATGTTGTCTAATAGGGTTGACAGTAAACCATACCCTAAGCCAACAGGGACACATTCTTGACGAAGGGACTATAGCTAACGACATTCATCACTGACATAGCTAAAGTAAACCCAATGATGCTTTTGTCAAAGGGTCGATCACGTTATGATGATTCTGAAACAGGGACGACAGCTACTGCTCGTGGTGACCGTCGTCTAGGGGTTCCGAGCTCCAACCTATAGTAAGGTCAGGCTGTAGGGTCTCACAACGAGTAGCGTTCGTGTCTTAGTAATAGGAAGATTAATTGAAAGAAATTCATTTGATGATATTGAATAGTTAATATTCACAAAGCTTGTTGTGAAAATTAGTCGTAATAGCAATAGGGACAAATGTTGCATCTGATGCAAACAAAGATTAAACGTGCCGTAAATTGGTTACGCAAATTTAGTAGGAACAAATATGTTGGAAAGGGTTACCTGGTTGACGGGATCGTCCCGGTCTAAACACAGGTTCAAACTGCGTCCAAATCGGAGCTCAAACGAGCCCAAAAATGCGAAAACAGTCCAAGGCAAAGTGGGTTAGACCCACTGAGCTAACAAGCCCATCCGCAAGGGCAAAACGGGTGCCACCCGCTGACTGCAGTGGGCTCGGCCCGCTGACTGCAGTGGGCGGGCGGCCCGCCCTCCCTACCTTGGGCGGGCACGCCCGCTAAGCCTAGCGGGCGCGCCCGCAACTTAAGTGTTTTTTAGGGTTTTTTTGAAACCCCAAAAGACGGCTACGAAAGTTGATTTTTTGCCCAACTTTGGGCAATTGTTTGAAGGGTCAAATGAAGTCGAAATTCATCGACGTTGGTTCCTACGCATTCACCATTCGAAGCCCTTCGAATTGATAGCTTGTTTAGTGTCTAAAGTTTAATGAGCAAAGAGAATTAGTTAGTTGAAGTTTGCTTTTATGAAAAGCTCACTAACTTCAAATTAAGCTAAATTAGCTTAATTGAATTTTCTTCACATTAGCAATAGTCCCACATTGCTCGCAACAAAAGAAGGAGTGCCGACTCCCTATATAAATAGGGGTGCACTCCCTTCGTTGAAAGATGCACCAAGTCCTCGATCTAGTAGCTCCAGAATTTTAGAGCAAGCTCGATCGGTGACTAAACTATTCTCTCTCTCTCTCTTCTTCCTATTCTCCAGAGTAGTCCTAGCAAGACTACGAAGGGGGTTTGGATTCGGATCCAGACGTCTAAGACGCGGGTCTACTCAAGTGAAAATTTCTACCGCGTGTGATCGGCTCGGAGGCGAAAGTCGGCTCGGGCGGATCGGTTCGAGGGTGTAAGGCGGCTCAGGCGGATCAAGTCAAGGCGGCTCGACTACGAGGAGCATCAGAAGACGGTGCAGTACATCTTGCCTGCTCCAGGGCAAAGATTCCGGGTATGTGGTTAAACAATTTAATAGTGTAGATTTAATTTTGTCGCTATAGAATAGATCCCTCTTGGGGTGGTCAGATCCACCCCAAGTTGGCATAGATCGGGCTAGGTTCTGGCTCCCTCAGAGCCTAACTAAATTGTTTAGCTAGCCTAAAAGTTTTGTTTTTGTTTTTCCGCTGCGTTTTACGCCCCTGTGGTCTGTCCGACTTAGGACGAACACAGATCCGAGCTCTGAGGGTCCGCCAAAACCCATACAATATCCTGGTTCAGCAATTGCTTACTCCAGTCCCACACTCTTTCCAGATTCTTGTAGATTTCCACTATCAAGTCTTTTCCAAGGCAACTCAATACAACTCACACATTTCCAAGTGCCATAATCTTTTACAAGAGCCTATCTTTTCCAAGATAGCACATACAATCTTTGCCAAGATTGCAAACCATATTTCAAGGGAATCACCTCTCTTTCTAGAGAGAACATTTCCACAACCTAGAAGCGAAGTTTCACAAATGAAACGAAATAAGAAAATACAATCTAGCTTCATATTGCCTTGATTAAATGAACTTACTAAACGTGAAGTGCGGAAGCAATGAAGATTGATTGTCCAAGTGCTAGATTGAGCTTTGTAAACTTGTAGACTTCCCTTTGGTTTTGGAGTTCAATGCAACATTCAATGGATCTCTAAGGGAGAAAGACAGAATTGAATAGATGAAGCTTTTCTCTTAGTTTTGGCTCACAAATAAATTCTCTGTGTATGTATTGGTGCCAAAAAATTCCTCACATTCGTGCTTAAATACTCTCTCAATCGTGCATAAAAACCAAGAAAACAAACCCGAAAAATCACAGTCTAATGGCTATAACGGACAAAATTCCCAGGCATTAGACCTTTGAAGAAGGATTACAAACGGCTGATGAACTGTTCAGTCGCCTGATCATCCTTCATCAGACAGATGAAAAAGATAGGTGGTTAAGGATCAACTGAAGGACCAACTCTAAGCAATCAGAAATCAAAAGAACACTAGTCAGACAGCCGATGCACTGTTCAGTCGTCTGATATGTCTTCTTCAAACGGCTGGACACAAGTGGGAGAGAGGAGGGGGGAGAGAGAGCTCTTGGGAATAATCCAAATAACATCCTTACTGAACAAATGACTAGAGTTCACCAATCAGACGTCTGATCCACTGTTCAAACATCTGGCCAATGAGCTTCATACGACTGACAAATGGCTATGTCTGAAGAAGAATATATCAGACATGCCAGATATCTGGTTACTCTATACCAAACGTCTGATCCTGGTCTAAACATACAATCTTGAGTGTTTTTCGACATGGATCATATTGAGATGGGTTCTATGATATTCATATGGTTCTCTAAAATGGAAAATGACATGAATGTGTGTGTGTGTGTGTCCATCTAATCAAAGCATATAAGTATTCTACTAAATAAAGAGTAAAATACATAAAGAATCAAAAATGTGTTACAATATGCTTCAGATTCTTTATGGCTTCAATGCACTTATGCTCCATGCCATAAGTCCATCATCACATCACTAATTATTTTGTCTCCCCTTGATATAATCAATGTTAATTATTTGAGACTAAAACACTTTGAGACATTAGTACCATATAATGTCGTAATCATCTTCAAAACTATATTGGGCTTAATCGTCAATATCCAACAATTTGTACTACGATAAATTGTATGCTTGCGGTAAGTTTTAAATGTAATAACCCACTAGTCAGAGTGAATCTTGGCCATCCATTGATATCATATGGCCTAGATTACTTCTCTCATCTTACAACATCGTAATTCTACCCAAAACCCATCATTTCCTCAACATTAAGATCCAACCCGAAAGTCCCCTAAATTTCTTGATTCCACTTGATCCCTCAAGCTACTTGCTTCAGATTTTCTGTATTTTAGTTCATTTTCATCTTGGTATATTCTCTTATCACATCTCATTGTATTGCAGTTTAGTTTGTGTATTACATCATTTGTAGAGTTCATTCATAGTAGTTGTGTAGATCACTCACGCACACTTTTTAAATTCAAGATGCATAGAGGTGCTGTAAGATCTAGGATAGATGCCTAAACACATGCACTACTAGGCAACACATACACACTATAGGGGGATGAATAGTGTAATGACAAATAAAATGCTAATTATAAAATACTTGCAAATGCGGATTAAAACAAGATAGCAAAATCCATAAGCACACAAACAACAATAGTAAAGACAATGATGTATACCGGTTTGGCAAATGCCTACTCCAGTCCAACACTCTTTCCAGATCTTGTAGATTTTCCATTATAAAGCCTTTGGCAGAGCATACAAATCTCTTCCGAGATACAACTCTCACACACTTTTCCAAGTGCTCACTACCTATTCCAATATAGCTCATCATATTCCAATGCCTACACCTCTCTTTCCAGAGAAAACACTTCCACAACCCGGAAGATAGGTTTCCAAATGAAACGAACTAGAAATTACAATCTTTCTATTGCCTTGATTAAATATACTTACTACCGTGAAGTACAGAGGCAAAGATAGATTAATGTCCACATGCTAAAAATGAAGCTTGATGCACTATAGGACTTCCCTTAATCTTGGAGTTCAAATCAACATCAATGAAGCACAAAGAGATTGAGAGAAAAGATGAACGTTTGGAAGCTTTGCACTTGTTTTTGGCTCACAAATGATCCTCTATTATGTGTGACATGCTGCCAAAAACTCCATCACAAAGGTGTATAAATACTCTCTCAATTGGACACAAAAACCAAGATAACAACCACTCAAAAACGCAGTCTAACGACTATAAACAGACAAATTTCCTTCGACCAGATGTCTGAAGAAGGGTTACCAGACGATCAATAAACTGTGCAGTCATCTGGTACTCATTCATCGGATGACTGACATGAGATGTCTTATGAAAGAAATGAAAACCAATCTCCAATCAACCATATGTCTGAAGAAGACTTGTCAGACGGCTGATGCACTATTTAGTCGTCTGGCAAGTCTTCTTTAGACAAATGGACATAAGTGGGTTAAAAGACAAAAATCCATGAAAACAATAACCCACTGTTAAGTTGATTGGAGTTCATCGGACAGATGCATGTACCACTGTGCAAACGCCTGGTCTTTGAACTTCAGACGGCTGATCAAACCCTAGGTTTTGGCCAACTCAAAACGGATACGCTAGACGTTTGATGAATATGTTCCAAACATCTAATCATGTGCTGAAAACACAATCTAAAGTGTTTTGGCCAATGAACCTACTGGGATGGGTTTTATATAGTTCATATGGATCTCTAAGATGGAAACAGACAAGAATGAAAAGTGTGTGTCCATATAATCAAGGCATACAAATAATCTACTAACAAAAGAGTAAAAATACATAATTAATCATAAAAGATTTACAATGAGATACAAGATTCTTCATGGCTTCTATGCTTCTATGCTCCATGCCTTGAGTCCATCAATCCATTACCACTTGTTGTGTCTCTCCCTTGATATGATCCATGTTAATTATCTGAGACTAAAACACTTTGAAACATTAGTTAACACATTAACACATAATGTGGTGATCATCATCAAAAATATATTGGCCTTCAAGGCCAATATCCAACAATCTCCTCCTTTGTGATGATGACACCCATTATGTAAAAATAGAAAATAAGCTTATACTAATGATCCCATACTTATATGCATACAAAATGTAATTAATCAAAATTCCAATTGAAATGAATAGAAGGCAAAATGCATATAATAGGATGTAACAACAATGCTTCAAAATGCCAATTGAAAGAATAGCAATGATGCAATAAGAATTACCAATGCAAGCATATATTTTTACATAATCACCTCTCTCTCCCCCCCTCTTGTCATTGTCAAAAAAGTGGACATAAAGAAAGTGGACATAGAGGACACTCTTCCCATATACTCTCCTCATAATCACCTGTAATACCATGTTTCCTTGTGTACGAGTATTGTACTAAGTATCTTTGGCCGTATTTAATACACGTATCTTTTACCTGTATTTTGGAGATTTTTTCTTAATTTTTAATATTTATAATAATCTGGTTTTAAATACTTTAAATTATGTCAGATGCCATATTGTGTGTATTTAAATAAATACATGGTATTAGTATGACATATAATGGAGTGTATTCTCATTTTTTAAAAAAATGCAAATGCAAATTTTCTAGGAATGACACATCATCCCCATATGTGTCATCTCCTAGTCCTCTTTTAACCCAAGAGTGCCACCTAACCGTACACTTGTCTATTCCTCATGTGTTAGCATGGTGATAATGCAAGAATTAAGGGAGAATGAAAAGAAAAAGGAGAAAGAAAAAAGGAAAGAAAACAAGGAACCAAATTCTCTCATCTCCCTCTTCTCTCTCCCTCATGGCCGAACTCAAGCACCCCCTAGCCCTTGCTCCCCTTACTCCTCCTAGACCGAACCACCTCCACCCATTGCTCCACCACCCTCCACCTCCAATACCACCATGCATCCCTTGGTTTGAATAGAAAGAAGAGAAGTAGGAGCTTGAAGAAAGAGAAGAAGGAGAAGAGATTGGAAGGAGGAAGCTAGCTTGGAGAAGAAGGTAAGAGCTTGGAGAAAGGAGGAGTTTTGAGGTAGGATCATCAACTTAGTAGGATTGCTATGTTTAGGATTGTCTTGGGGGGAGTAACCACATTTATGTCATGAGTAATGTTCACATGCTATTAGGTGTGTATATGAAAATATGCTAATTTGCCATTTTGCCATGTTTGTGCTAATATGCCATGCATATGCTAATTTGAATATGTTCTGATGAATATGATAATTTTAAGATGATGTTATTATAAATATATTTGGAGGATGTGCTATGTTGCCTTATGAACATAATAGAAGATGTGACCAATTTGTAGCATGTAGCCATGATAATGTTAGATTTATAATAAATTTCTCATGTAATTTTGTAGCTAAATATTATATGGCATTGTAGTAGTAGGTTACAAATTACCATAGCTTGGTACATGCCCATGAAAGTTAGTAGCTTAATATTCATGCCATTACTTCAAATGTTGTAACTTAATTTTGTTGCTTGTGGTTGTGTCATGGTTTCATAATAATGTTGCCATGGGTGGGGTGTTGCCATTAGAAATCATGTTGTTAATCACTAAGTATAAGATGTTGATTATCATGTTACTAGGCCCCAAGTTTATAAGATGTTTCAAGCCATGTTTAAAATATTTCATTACATGACACTATGCTTCATGTTAGGAATTCCATATTTATACCCACGCTTTAAGTTAGTATGTCTATGTTTCATGTTAGTATGCCATGGAGTCCATGTTACTCATTATGTTAATTATGCTCATATGTTTATGCCATGATTCACATATTCATGCTAGCATGCCTATGTTTATGCTAGTAATGTCCATACTAATGTTAGTATATGAATGAGCTAGTGTTCATACCAATATGTCGATATCCATGCAAACATACTAAACTTGTACATTCCATACCACATCTTATGTCTATATGCAAATGATTCATGTGATGTTCATGCTAATCTAGATATGTATGTTCATGTAGATATCCTAATGTTCATGCCAAGCTAACATGCTAATGTGTTAATGTACATGCTAATGTAAACATGTTAATGTGTATGTTGAGATGCTAAGCTATGTGCCAACTTCATCTTAGTTTCCATGCTAGTTGCCATTGATATGCCACTACTATGATTATTTCATGTTAGTCCCCATGCAAATAGCCATGCTCTATGTTCCTTTTCATGTTAAGTTCAATGTGTTATATTTTCCATGTTAATAATCTTGTTAGCTTCATGTTAACGTATATGTGCTATGTTCCATGTGAATGGCAAAGTTCTATGTCGCATATTATATTAATCCATGTCGTATATTTGGATGTGATAATGGCACACGATGTAATGTGATGGAACGTGCAATCTTTCAATTTAGGCTTAGATGCATTGTAATGAGGTAAACTCTGGGTTAGTGTGTAACGACTGGTTTTTCATGTATGGATTTTATTATATATATTTATATATTTGGTTGCTTTCCCTTGTTGTGATTTCCATTTCTGTCTCCGTAGTTCTCTTTTCGTTCGTTTCGTCGTGATTCTCTAGATTCTTCCGTCGGTCGGCGTGTTTGAAGTAAGTCATTCGTGACGGGCTTCATAACGTCGATATCTTAGAGTTAGAACGAGCCTAGGAGACTTAGGAAACCATCCCGGAGCTTCGCGCTCCATTTTGGAACTTTCAGTGCACATTAGCCGGTGTAAGAAGGGGCACCAACCGACTAGATGACGATCCAGTCGGTCGAAAAACCTTCTTGAACCGACTAGTGAGCTTTGTTAAATGTTCAGGAGTTACTGTTTATCGTTAGTCGGTCTAAGAACGTTGGTTGACCGACTAGGTTGCAAACTAGTCGGTCGGCAATGCTTCTTTAACCGACTAACTCTTTAATTATTTTTGACACTAGTTACTGTTTACTCTTAGTCGGTCTAAGAACGTTCATCGACCGACTAGATGTCAAACTAGTCGGTCAGTAATTGTTCTTTGACCGACTAAATCTAAATCCTAATTTTCATCTGGTTACTGTTTACACTTAGTCGGTCTGTGTTGGTCAACCGACCGACTAGTTCCCAAACTAGTCGGTCAGTGGTTGCTCTTTGACCGACTAAACAGTACAGGAAACCCTAGTTTTGTCCTAGCCGCCACCAAACTCTATAAATACCCCTCCAAACGTTTTCTTCTCCTCCCTCATGACTAAGGGTGGCAAACGGGCGGGTCGGGTCGGGTTCGGGTCGGGTCAGGTTTGACCCGACCCGAATAAGGGTAAACCCGAACCCGACCCGAATTAAATTCGGGTCAGGGTTCGGATACCCGAACCCGACCCGGTCGTAACCCGGGTGACCCGTACCCGACCCGATTTCTCTTACGGGTCGGGTTTGGGTCGGGTTCGGGTCGGGTTCGGTGTGAAATAGTGATTATTTTTCAAAAAAGGTCGGGTTCGGGTCGGGTTCGGGTCGGGTTGGGGTGAAAAGAGTGAAAATACGGGTCGAATTCGGGTCAACCGGGTCGAGGGGTCAAACCCGTACCCGACCCGGATTTTTATTCGGGTCGGTCGGGTTGACCCGAATCGACCCGACCCGGATTGGCCCCTACCCATACCCGACCCAAGAGGCCGGGTTCGGGTCGGGTCGGGTCGGGTCGGGTCAATTTTGCCACCCTTACTCATGACATAATACCCTAATTTCTCCCACATTGAGCCCTCATCTTCCTCAAACCATTAATCCTTCATCCCAAGCTCATCCTCCATCATCCAAACCCTCCCCTGTCACAACCTACCTTCCATCTTCCCCAAACCTTCATCAAACCCCCAAAATCCACATCAAACCTCATTTCTCCAGATTTTTCCCTCATTTCCAGATCTGAGCCGGATCGTTCTTCCGTTGCCGAGGTTGCTCGGCATCGTTCCTTCGCTTCTTCACGGTAATACTCGATTCCTTTAGTTTTAGCATAACCCACATTGACATTGTGAAACCCTAATAAAATAGATTATTAGATGATTAGGGTTCTATTAAGAAATCGATTTAGAATCGTTGTTCTAATAATTGTTTTGCTATAACAGTGATCTATTCCGTAGTTAGCTTGTGTGACGATCTTCATTGCTCTTCAATCCCGGTATTAGGCAAGTGAAACTTGCATCTCTTGATTTGGGCCATGTCTTAGGCCATTTTCCTTGCTTTAGCGTAAAAGAGACTAGACGGTGAAAGGATAGCCGTCTAGATGCCATTGACCTAGCTTGACAACGAAGCTTGGTCCGTCCCCCCCCCCCCCCTCATCATGCTTGTATGTCACGTTTAATTTCAATTAACGGTACGCGTATTAACTGTTCATGTCATCCATGCATCTTTAACTTCCATGTTTAAATTAAATTAACGGCACGCGAATATGTTCATGTCATTGCATTTTGCCTGTCACGTTTAATTTCAATTAACGGTACGCGAATATCTGCTCATGTCATTGCATGCTTGAACACTCATCGTGATTGCGTAGCTTCGCTACATACTTGTACCATTTATTCCGGCTAGGCACCCGTTCTGTGGGCACAACCCTATGCGAAATACACTTTCTGGCTCGTGTTCCAGAAGACGAGCTCAACACAGCCTGCGGGTAATAGGGCACTCGTTGAGTGATCCCTTGTACTTGATACTTGAACACAGCCTGCGGGCAATAGGGCACTCGTTGAGTGATCCCTTGTACTTGTTTACTTGACATTACATGTCACAACTACCACTTGCTACTTGTAATTCACCTTACTTGTTACCACCTTACTTTACTTGCCATGCACCATACCTTAACTGCTAGGTTGTTAGTTTACCTTTCTCTCAGTTTCCTTGCACAAGTCTTTCAACTTGCTGACATGTGCCCCTTTTCTCTTTTGGGTGACACATGTTAGAGCCCGAGCCTAAGATACTTGCTGAGGACGCGGTGTTCGCTGACGCAGAGTCAGAACCCGCGTTGATCGAGGACTTCCTAGACACTGGAGATCAGTCTTAGTGTTTATGTCTGGTTTTTTTTAGATTGCTTAGGTTGTCGGTGCGTGGCACCTAGTTTGATACTCTGTTATGGTTGTGTTTTTTTTGGCCTTGTTCTGGGCCTTTAGACTCTTTCTTGTTAGCCTGGTGGCTTTTTCTATGATGTTGAATATTTTGCGGACAAACTTTGGGATTGGTATTTCATATCCGTCTCATTCTATTATTATTGTTGTTGTTCCGTTTACGATTATAGGGACCTGCTTATACTAAATTGACGCTTATCAGGCGTGTAGCTTCAGAGCTCCACGCTTGAGCGGACCTTCTCACGTCTCGCCTCCATTTTAGGGAAGCGGGGCGTGACAGGTTTTAGTGGTGGCCCATGCAGGTCGCTCTGTAACTGCAATTATCGGGATGACGATAATAAAATAAGATTGTCTAACAAATAAATTCGACATCCGAGCCCTAAGCTATGAGTCTAATTGTTTCGTTTTCTGTGTCATTACATGGCAGGAAGGCGAATCACCCGTGGTGGAGGTAGTGGTGCGCCCCCTCATGACGAGGAGCCGGAGCGGGAGCCCACTAACAGGGAGATGATGAGGATGATGATGCAGATGATGCAGGTTCAGCAGGGCGTGCTGCTGCAGGTCCAGAATGCTCCGGCCGCTCGAGCTGCTCGGGCAGTGGAAGCCCCTCGCCTCGAGCCTGGAGCGAAGCAGTTCAGGGAGCTGGGTCCTGCATATTTTGATGGTTCTGAAGGTCCTTTGGCTGCGGACGAGTGGATAAGGAACATTGAGGATAACCTGGCGATGGCGAAAATTAACCCGGCTGGATAGGTTGATTTGGCTAAGAGGCAGCTTAAGGATAATGCCAGAAACTAGTGGGATGCTAAAGAGAAGATGTTGGTGGAACCTATAGTTTGGGCTACCTTCAAGGCCAGATTTGATGGAGAATTCTTCCCGAAGGCTGCTAGGCAGGTGAT
The DNA here is from genome assembly GCA_030789695.1 of Scilla litardierei. NCBI lineage: Eukaryota > Viridiplantae > Streptophyta > Magnoliopsida > Asparagales > Asparagaceae > Scilla > Scilla litardierei. The sequence goes on from CM061141.1 coordinate 257,480,766, forward strand.
GCTGCAGCGCTTCATAGATCTGAAGCAGGGGAGTTTGTCGGTGGAACAGTACCACCAAGAGTTCACGAGGCTCAGTCAGTTTGCACCAAAGATGGTGCAAGATGCCGATGAGAAAGCTCAGCGATTCCTTCAGGGACTTGCCTTGGAGCTTCAGAGCTTTGTGACCTCTTCTGACCTGGAGACATATCAGAAGGTCCTGGTTGCCGCGAGACGGCATGAGTTGAATTTGAACCAGAGGAGGGGGCATGTTTCAAGAGCTGGGAAGAGGCCTATGGAGCAGGCCAGGGCAGTGGTTAGGCCTGGTTTCAAGCCTAATCATTCGGTGCAGTTCAAGAGGCCAGGAGGGCCTATTCTGAAGACTTGCCATTTCTGTGGCAAGACTGGACACCTCAGGGATCAGTGTAGGAGGTTCCTGGGGCAGTGTATTGTCTGCGGAGATCCTGCCCATACCATCAGGGAGTGTCCCAAGTCGAAGCAGCCTTGGCGGGCTCCTATTGCAGCACAGCCGTTGCAGCAGCGAGCTCCTGTGCCCGCTGGACGTGGAGCGCCCCTTGTTCCACAGAGACATGCCTTTCAGCGGGCCGTTCCGCCGAGAGGGCAGGCTTTTCTGCTGACTGAGGAGGAGAGCATGGCCGTGGACGAGGTTATTTCAGCTAACGCTCATTCTAGCTATTTATCTTCCTTAGTTAGTTTGATTGTTGATTATGTTGGTTGCTTGCTCATGTTTGTTGCTAGACTAGGATTTGATTGTTAGACTGTTTGCTAGGTGTGGTTTTGGTTTGCACATTTCCTGCACGAGTCCTCTTTGACTCAGGTGCATCGATGTGCATTTTGGCCCGAAGCTTCGTGGAGAAGCATTCCTTGTCGACGTCCTCTCTTCCTAAGAGTTGGAATATCGTCACAGGGAACGGTGTGGTCTCGGTGCATCGTGGGTGTAATTCTTGCCCGTTGGTGGTTTGTGGACGTGAGCTTTGTGCTGATTTCATTGTCCACGACATCATCAACTACGATGCGGTCCTTGGGATGGATTGGCTTGCGAGCTTCTATGCTACGATTGACTGTCGGAGGAAGAAGGTGGTGTTCGAGATTCCCAGACATCCAGTATTTGAGTTCAGTCGAGGTAGCAGTTCGCTGGGTCCGGTCAGATTTCGGACCAGACCGGTGGAGGTTGTGGCTATGCAGATGGAGTTGGAGAGGCCAGCTGTAGTGTGAGATTTTGATGACGTCTTCCCCGAGGAGATGTCTGGATTGCCACCTGATCGAGCTTTGGAGCTTTCTATTGATCTTATTCCAGGTGCGCAGCCCATTTCGAAGGCACCATATCGTATGGCGCCAGCAGAATTGGAGGAGTTGCGTAGGCAGTTGGATGAGCTTATGCAGAAGGGTTACATCAACCCTAGTGTGTCTCCGTGGGGGAGCACCGGTGTTGTTGGTGAAGAAGAAGGATGGTTCGCGTCGCATGTGCGTGGACTATCGGGAGTTGAATGCGGTGACCATTAAGAACAAATACCCGTTGCCTCGCATTAATGATATTTTTGATCAGCTGGGAGGATCGAGGGTGTTTTCTAAGTTGGATTTGAGGAGTGGTTACCATCAGTTGAAGGTGAAGAAGGATGATGTGCCGAAGACAGCTTTCAGGACGAAGTATGGACACTATGAGTTTGTGGTTATGCCTTTCGGCGTAACTAACGCACCCGCAGTTTTCATGAATCTGATGAACCTGATTTTCTATGACTTTTTGGATAAGTTTGTCGTTATCTTTATTGACGACATTCTGATCTATTCGAAGTCGGAGGAAGAGCATGCCTCGCACTTGAGGACGGTGCTGGAGATTTTGAGGAAGCATCGGTTGTATGCTAAGTTTTCAAAGTGCGAGTTTTGGGTGGACAGAGTTACTTTTCTTGGGCATGTGGTGACTGGAGATGGTATTTCAGTGGATCCCGAGAAGATTAGGGCCATCAGGGAGTGGCATGTTCCGTCGTCAGCATCTGAGATTCGGAGTTTCCTTGGACTTGCTGGTTACTATCGGCGCTTCATTAAGGACTTTTCCCGCATTACTGAGCCAATGACCAGATTGACACGGAAGGATGTTGCTTTTGTTTGGTCGGGTGATTGTGAGGATGCATTTGGTGTTCTGAGGGAGAGATTGACGACTGCCCCTATTCTTGTTGTGCCTGATTGCAGCGGTGGATTTGAGATCTTTTGCGATGCTTCTGGCAAGGGTCTCGGTTGTGTGTTGCATCAGCATGGGCATGTTGTAGCTTACGCTTCTCGTCAGCTCAAGGTTCATGAGAAGAATTACCCGACGCATGATTTGGAGTTGGCTGTCGTTGTGTTTGCTTTAAGATTTGGAGGCACTTCCTGCTGAGTGAGAAAGTGAAGATCTTCACTGATCACAAAAGTTTGAAGTATATTTTCACCCAGAAGGAGCTCAACATGCGACAGTGTCGATAGTTGGAGCTCATGGCGGATTATGAGATTGATTTGCATTATCACCCTGGCAAGGTGAATGTGGTTCCAGATGCTTTGAGTAGGCTTCCCGCGGTGATGATGTTGACCTCGCAGTGGAGATTGCAGCAGGATTTTTGCGAGTCTGGTGTGGAGATTGTTCTTCCTGGGGAGGCTACTTCGTTGATGTACATGCAGGTGCAGTCGACGATCGTGGATCGGATTAAGGCGAGTCAGGCCGGAGATCCGAAGCTTGTGAGGATTCGAGAACAGGTTGAAGCCGGTCTGCGGACTGACTTTTTGATTCATGAAGATGGATCGTTGAGGTTCGGAGCCAGGCTATGTGTGCCAGCTGGGGATATCAGAGATGAGTTGTTGGTGGAGGCACATAGCTCGCCGTATTCTGTGCATCCTGGTGGGACCAAGATGTACATGGATCTTCGTCTGAACTTTTAGTGGCATGGCATGAAGAGGAGTGTGGCTCGGAGTGTAGCCAAGTGTTTGGTTTGCCAGCAAGTGAAGGCGGAGCATCAGCGTACGACAGGGTTACTACAACCGCTTCCGATTCCGGAGTGGAAATGGCAACACATCACTATGGATTTCGTGACTGGACTACCTCGGAGTCCGAAGCAGAATGACGCGATTTGGGTGATCGTAGATCGATTGACCAAATCCGCGCACTTTATTCCATTCCGAGTGGGACAGTCCACTGTGGCGCTAGCGAGGAGATACATGGAGGAGGGCGTGCGACTTCATGGGGTCCCCGTGAGTATCGTGTCGGACAGAGACACGAGATTACATCTCAGTTCTGGCAGAGTTTGCAGAAGAGTTTGGGTACGCGTCTGAGTTTCAGCACGGCGCACCATCCGCAGACGGATGGCCAGTCCGAGAGGACGATTCAGATTTTGGAAGACATGCTGAGAGCGTGCATGATGGATTTCAAGGGTTCGTGGGAGGACCATCTACACTTGGTGGAGTTCTCTTACAACAACAGCTACCAGGCGTCTATTGGCATGGCGCCTTTCGCCGCTTTGTATGGGAGGAAATGTCGATCGCCATTGAGTTGGGATGACGTTGGCGATAGGGAGCTGTTGGGACCTGAGATGATTGTGAAGGCTGTGGAGGTTCTCAGGAACATTCGGGAGAGGTTGAGGATTGCTCAGGACCGTTTTAAGCATTGGGCGGATGCTAAATGTCGTCCCTTGGAGTTTCAGCCTGGGGATCATGTGTTTTTGAGGATTTCCCCCAATCGTGGAGTGATTCGTTTTGGGAAGCGAGGGAAGTTGAGCCCGCGATACATTGGACCGTTTGATATTCTGGAGAGGGTTGGTGAGGTAGCTTACCGCTTAGCCTTACCGCCATCTTTGGAAGGAGTTCACGATGTTTTCCATGTGTCGCAGCTTCGTCGATACATCAGCGATCCATCTCATGATGTGGATTTCTCCGAGATTGCCATTCGCTCAGATTTGACGTATGACCAGCATCCAGTGCAGATTCTGGACAGTCGTCAGAAGTCACTTCGGAACAAGGTCGTCGATCTTGTTAGAGTGATGTGGCGGCACGGTTCACCGGGAGAGTCTACTTGGGAGAGAGAAGATGAGATGTGAGAGCGCTACCCACTTTTGTTCCCGGACACGTAAGTGTTGGGAATTCCGAGGACGGAATTTTTCTTAAGTTGGGGAGGATGTAACGACTGGTTTTTCATGTATGGATTTTATTATATATATTTATATATTTGGTTGCTTTCCCTTGTTGTGATTTCCATTTCCGTCTCCGTAGTTCTCTTTTCGTTCGTTTCGTCGTGATTCTCTAGATTCTTCCGTCGGTCGGCGTGTTTAAAGTAAGTCATTCGTGACGGGCTTTATAACGTCGATATCTTAGAGTTAGAACGAGCCTAGGAGACTTAGGAAACCATCCCAGAGCTTCGCGCTCCATTTCAGAACTTTCAGTGCACATTAGCCGGTGTAAGAAGGGGCACCGACCGACTAGATGACGATCCAGTCGGTCGGAAACCCTTCTTGAACCGACTAGTGAGCTTTGTTAAATGTTCAGGAGTTACTGTTTATCGTTAGTCGGTCTAAGAATGTTGGTTGACCGACTAGGTTGCAAACTAGTCGGTCGGCAATGCTTCTTTAACCAACTAACTCTTTAATTATTTTTGACACTAGTTACTGTTTACTTTTAGTCGGTCTAAGAACGTTCATCGACCGACTAGATGTCAAACTAGTCGGTCAGTAGTTGTTCTTTGACCGACTAAATCTAAATCCTAATTTTCGTCTGGGTTACTGTTTACACTTAGTCAGTCTGCGTTGGTCAACCGACCGACTAGTTCCCAAACTAGTCAGTCAGCGGTTGCTCTTTGACCGACTAAACAGTACAGGAAACCCTAGTTTTGCCCTAGCCGCCACCAAACTCTATAAATACCCCTCCAAACGTTTTCTTCTCCTCCCTCATGACCTAAAACCCTAATTTCTCCCCCATTGAGCCCACATCTTCCTCAAACCATTAATCCTTCATCCCAAGCTCATCCTCCATCATCCAAACCCTCCCTTGTCACAACCCACCTTCCATCTTCCCCAAACCCTCATCAAACCCCCAAAATCCACATCAAACCCCATTTCTCCAGATTTTTCCCTCATTCCAGATCTGAGTCGGATCGTTCTTCCGTTGCCGTGGTTGCTCGGCATCGTTCCTTCGCTTCTTCACGGTAATACTCGATTCCTTTAGTTTTAGCATAACCCACATTGACATTGTGAAACCCTAATAAAATGGATTATTAGATGATTAGGGTTCTATTAAGAAATCGATTTAGAATCGTTGTTCTAATAATTGTTTTGCTATAACAGTGATCTATTCCGTAGTTAGCTTGTGTGACGATCTTCATTGCTCGTCAATCCCGGTATCAGGCAAGTGAAACTTGCATCTCTTGATTTGGGCCATGTCTTAGGCCATTTTCCTTGCTTTAGCGTAAAAGAGACTAGACGGTGAAAGGATAGCCGTTTAGACGCCATTGACCTAGCTTGACAACGAAGCTTGGTCCGTCCCCCCCCCCCCCTCATCATGCTTTTATGTCACGTTTAATTTCAATTAACGGTACGCGTATTAACTGTTCATGTCATCCATGCATCTTTAACTGACATGTTTAATTTAAATTAACGGTACGCGAATATGTTCATGTCATTGCATTTTGCCTGTCACGTTTAATTTCAATTAACGGTACGCGAATATCTGCTCATGTCATTGCATGCTTGAACACTCATTGTGATTGTGTAGCTTCGCTACATACTTGTACCATTTGTTTCGGCTGGGCACCCATTCTGTGGGCACAACCCTATGCGAAATACACTTTCTGGCTCGTGTTCCAGAAGACGAGCTCAACACAGCCTGCGGACAATAGGGCACTCGTTGAGTGATCCCTTGTACTTGATACTTGAACACAGCCTGCGGGCAATAGGGCACTCGTTGAGTGATCCCTTGTACTTGTTTACTTGACATTACATGTCACAACTACCACTTGCTACTTGTACTTCACCTTACTTGTTACCACCTTACTTTACTTGCCATGCACCATACCTTAACTGCTAGGTTGTTAGTTTACCTTTCTCTCAGTTTCCTTGCACAAGTCTTTCGACTTGCTGACATGTGCCCCTTTTCTCTTTTGGGTGACACATGTTAGAGCCCGAGCCTGAGATACTTGCTGAGGACGCGGTGTTCGCTGACGCTGAGTCAGAACCCGCGTTGATCGAGGACTTCGTAGACACTGGAGATCAGTCTTAGTGTTTATGTCTGGTTTTTGTTAGATTGCTTAGGTTGTCGGTGCGTGGCACCTAGTTTGATACTCTGTTATGTTTGTGTTTTGTTTGGCCTTGTTCTGGGCCTTTAGACTCTTTCCTGTTAGCCTGGTGGCTTTTCTGTGATGTTGAATATTTTGCGGACAAACTTTGGGATTGGTATTTCATATCCGTCTCATTCTATTATTATTGTTTTTGTTCCATTTGCGATTACAGGGACCTGCTTATAGTAAATTGACGCTTATCAGGCGTGTAGCTTCACAGCTCCACGCTTGAGCGGACCTTCTCACGTCTCGCCTCCATTTTAGGGAAGCGGGGCGTGACATAGTGAGTGTATGAGTGACGAGACCATCCTATTATACATACCACTTCGGTGGTGTTCTCCTCCCGAGAGAAGGAGAGTGTTCTGGATTACATACCACTTCAGTGGTGTTCTCATCCCGTGAGAGGGAAGGTGTTGATTATCAGGATGGATGGTTCTCTACGTGCATCACATTCTCTGATCAGGAGTTTGTACAATCAACTAGGGTGTGCTTTCCTTTACTAGAATAGGCTCAAATACTAACCTTAGGCACAGTCTAGGCGATGTCATGGACTTGACATCGATAGAGTTGCTAGGACACTCTTGTTGTGACACATTTACTTTTCTGTCCCCTCTTACTTTATTGTCATATTTACTTTCTGCACTTTACTTTTATCGTTACTTTTAGCTGTAGATGCATTTTCAGTATGCTCCATGTGTTTTTCATCTTATTTCATTATTAATACTCAACATATGTTTCATTTTTGAATAGAGATAAATGTCATTTCTTTACTATTCATGTGGTGTCTGGTGTCTTGGTTAGAAGTGATAATCTTAAATATTGCAGTCATTACTTGAGATTGGGAAATCCTACTTGGATATGCTTTGACATGCTCCTCCTGTGGTTTTTCAGGTGGTAGTAGTCGTGTAGGTGCAGCTGGGTATTGGAGATTGGAGTTAATTTGTGGGTGTAATTTGAGTATTATACTAGTGAGTTATTGATGTACTTGAGAGAGTGGGATGAATTATTGTATTCGTACTTATAATGATGTAATTGATTTTTTTATATATGGATGTACTATTCCTTGTATTTTGTTTTTAATGGATATTCTTTAGTGTTGTATTATTGGAGCATTACGTGTACTTCCCAGCACATGCGCAGTGGCCTGTTGGTTCTATTGTAAGTCTTTTCTCTTTTTCCTTCGTAACACTCGCTACTCTAAGATCACCTGAAACGTATTCATACTTTCTGGGTATCATAGAGAGCAGGGGCGTTAGTACATCACATCTCTCTCCATAAATATAGGACAAATGACACGAGACAAAGAGATGTATGATACCAAATAAAGAATTTAAAGTATGTATCATTTTACTATCATGCTCCCCCTAGATCATAAAATAGGTCAAACTTTGACTCTATAAGCTAAATACAAATATGAGTCATGTGCTAACATGTATCAATGCATTGATATAAAACATCAAGCATGTTTCAGAGTGTTTTCTCACTACAAAAGCGTTGACCGTGGGCAACCCGGTCAACGTGGTCAAGGGGCCCACTTGGGTCCCTCGGGTGTGTCGAGTCGGTGCAGACGAGGCGCGAGTCGAAGTCGTTGACGGCGTGGAGCGCGTCGGCTGGGCCGAATCGGGGTCCTCGGTCGTCGGTAGGGCGAGGGGAAGCCTCGGCCCGGGTTGAGACGCTCGGCCTCGGTCGGATGTGCTCGGCCTCGGCGGTCGGACGACGAGGGGCAGCCTCGATCGTCCAGCTGGTTGCGTAACCGGTGAGGGGCGGCGGGGAAGCCTCGGCCCGTGGATCTGATGTCCTCCTGCGTAGACGAGAACGCTCGTCAGGGGGCCGGACCTTGGTTCCGGCCAAATCCCCTCCGATGCCTAAGTCAGACAGTGATCTGAAAGAGGAGGCCCGGCGGAGACGGTTCGACTCGTGAGGAGATCGGAACGGCGTCTCACGGCGCGAGCGGGGGAGGAAGGAGATGAAATGGGGGAACAAGGTCGTTGATGGAGTACCTTAGCTTTTGGATACCTGAGATGCGGTCCTTCGTCCTGTCGTCCTTCTAACCCTTTTATAGACCTCCCACCGTGATTGCCCCCAACCCACGTCGCTTGTCTGCCCTCGATCGTGCCCCCTCAATCTGCCCCCCCCCCCCCCCCCCCCCGTCACCACTCCCTGCGCCATGCCAGCACCTCCCCATAACAGCCATTAAGTGGACACGGGATCGGGGGAACGGTTATCGCTGGAGCGGGTGAGTGACTCGTGCCTCATCGAGGCCGGGTCGGACCGACATTTGGGGGCCCTCTATGGGGCTTTTCCGGGCGGGCCTGATCGCGCAGATGGGCTTTCGATCGGCGGTCGGGCACCCGGGCTCGTATCTTTCGGGCATCGTTCGGTGGGCTGTGCTTTTGGGTCTATGTTGTTGGGCCTTCGTAAAATAGACGTATCAAAGCATATACATTGATACATGACATTGTTGTTTATAAATAATCTTACCAATCAACAATGTCAATATGAAATTGAAACAATATCCAAAAATGTTTGGAAATATTTCAATATCATAAAGGAGATGAAAATATGCTTCAAAATAGTTTGAAATATACATATATCATAATATCTCCCCCTATGTCATACACATGGATAGAAAAATGCATATATGACATAGAAACCCCCTAGATCCCATTTTCATGAATTTTTTGAAAGAATTTTCAAAAACATGAAAAACACTCACAAATGATGGGTATGCAATAAATATAGCCATATCAGCATAATACTCATGCAATCAATCACATGTGTGGGAAACCTAAGCATTGGAGAACCAAACCCAAGAAGAGTTTGATTTCCTAACATAATCACACGAGATTCACATCCCTAGCCAAAGAGTTGATGTAACTTGTTGCGAGATGTATGCCCTCGATGCAATTTATCTCCGTGTATCTATATAAACATCTTGTTCAAATTACAGTAAGCTATATGGTAAAAATTTATCTAAGTTAAATCATAATTAGTTTCCATTGAAATTAACTTAGGTAAAGTCATGAGACTTAATGCAAGGTCAAACATGTATCGAGATGAGTATCTAGATCATGGAGAAATGCTTGACCGTCAGTAGCGTAGGTCTAAAAGGGTTCGTGGTCGTAGATGTTTCGAGATAAGGATATCGAAACATCGGATAGACCATTGTGTCTTAGTCTTCACCGTATAACGGTGACGATGATCTCATGGTCATTTGACTTGGCGAAGTCGAAGACGAGACACAGGTGCTCATTGGAGAATGAGTTCACTGAACGACCCACAAGAGTTATCATATGGTTATGATTGACAAATCTGTCAATGATAACTCTTAGTGATGATAGGCAAGTTGGTCTTTGACTTGAGGTCATTGTACGAACCTGTACGTGAATGGTGTCACTTAGATCTCTGACATAGCTTCGAGGCTGGGTGTAACGGCATGTTTCCATACGTACGTATTCCGTACGTATTTCTGTTACGAACTTACATAACTTGTGTTATGTTTATACATGTATCCGTATTTCATGTGTATTTTGTATGTATCTTTTCTATTAGCTGATTTATTTCTATAATAGTTTTATGGTTTATTTCTATAACTCAAATTATCTTTAAAACCTTTTAATTTTAATTATATGAGTTTCGAATTCAAACCTTGAATTAGTTGCCATATAAATTCTAGGAGACTTTTTACACCTTTTTAAATAACAATAAATCATATTCTTAATTATAATTATTTCTTGTCCTTTCCTTTTTCATCCTTGTAATTAAAGCCCAGCTTTGAATTTCAATTATATAATTACATATGTTAAATCATTTTAAATTCGAATTCAAAATCTCCTTCCCTTTTTAGATAAGAGACTTTTTAATGACAATAAAAACTCTATTTTAAATCACAATTATTCTTCTTGTTTCTTCCTTTTTTCTTTAGGTTTTTAAACCCTAACATTTCTAAACTTTCCTTTTTTCCTAGCATTAATCCCCACTCTTAATTTCAATTATATTTCTTGTTCCTTCCTTCCTTTCCCTAACATTAAAACCTATTATTTATAAATATATAAGTATATATATACACATATTAATTTTGAATTCAAATTTTGAATACTTACCTTATAATTCCTAGGAAAGTTTACCTTACTTTATGGCTAATAAACTCTATAATTTTAATGGTGATTGTATTTGTGTTTCTTGCCATTTTTATCTCTTTCAAACCCTTCCATATTTTTCAACCTTAATTCATTTTCTAATCACATTCATTTGATTTTCTTATAATATTCATTGCATGCCATTAATGACCAGGGCCCTCTCACAGACCAACATCTCTTCAAACAAAACCCATCTCCTAGCCTTTTCCCCCTCCCTTCTTCTCCTCTACCTCTTCTTATTTCTCTTCTTAAAAACCCAACGGGTCTTTCTTTCCTCCATCCTCAAACCCAGCACAAACCTTGCCGGCCTCCCCCATCTCTCTCTCGAGAACCCAACACCAAACAACTCGGCGCCTCACCTCGAGTCCCCCTCCCTCCGGCAAAGCCAGGGTAATAACCCCTGGGGCCTCCGACTGCGGCCTCCCCGCACTGCCATACTCGTCGGACCACCCCGCCACAGTCCTCCTCCCTCCTGCCTGCACAACGCCGGAGCCTACCGCACGCTGTCACGGAGTAGCATCGTCGCCCTTCGAGAGCAGCTCGCCGGTGAACGCCTCATAGCCCTTGTTAGTGACACCCAACCCCGAAGCCAGCGTCGTTCCTCCCTTGCCTTCGACAGCGCCCGTACCTGCTCCGACATCGTGCCTCTGCCGGGCTCGCCCAGCCACCCCTCCCTCTCTCTCTCCACGCATCTCCCTCTGACGAAGGCAAGCCGACGCCCCGACGCTCCCACGAACTCGCAGCATCCTTCGACAACTGTGCTTGGGTGTAATGCTAGTCATTTCCCCCTCAGACACTTGGCTTGTCAATATATAGGAGATTGATTGATGCACTCTTTTACCCCTGCTGATGCTATCGTGTAACCTGCTAAACGTATTGCCATGCTTATTGATGTATACACTATACTTGCCATGCTTATTGCGGTACACACTACACTCGCCATGGTTATTGTTGTGCACACTACACTTGCCATGCTTATTGCTGTACACACTACACTTGCTATGCTTATTGCTGTACACACTACACTTCCCCATGCTTATTGAAGTACACACTGCACTTGTCGTGCTAGTTACTTTACACACTACACCTTCCATGTTCGCTACTTTGCACACTACACTTCGCCTGCTCACTACTTTACACACTACATGTTGCCGTGCTCACATGTTCTTTGTGCTGACATGTTTCATCTTATTAGAATTTTATTGTGGTGTTCATCCCCAAAGCTTTGTAAACTATATTATTATCCTGCCGAGTGTCCTTTTGTTACTAATGTTTTAAATCTTGCTGAGCGATCCTCGCTGACGTATATTTCCTTGTCTATCTTGTGAAATATACGTTAGGTTTTGAGCAGAGTTCACTGAAGAGTTTACTTGGAGACTGAGCACAAGGACCAGGAGAACCAGGACGCTGAGAAACATTGCTGAGGGGCGACATACTTTTCGCAGCGTTGCAAAGTTAATATTTGTGGTGTATTCTTGTCCAGCTATTTTTTTCTTCGTGTAACTTTTGTAATGGCCATGCTAGGCCTTAATTCTTTGTGTACATGTAATCTGGATGTTGAAGTATAATGATGACATTATTTGTTGTGTCGATTGTTCGCAAGCAAGAACCTGCCGAGTAGTTATACACAGACGCTTATTATGCTTAAGTCAAAGAAGGAAGAAAACGAAAAAGTACTTCGTCTTTGCTTTAAGCACATGCAGGCCCGTTCACGTTTCTGCTCTCAAGTATTATGGGAAGCGGGGCGTGACAGGTTTTAGTGGAGGTGCATGTAGGTCCGCTTCATGCGAAATACTCGAAACAATATGGATGTCATTATTAGCTAGACTGTCTAGATAAACCTTGTATGCAAATGTTTACTTTGTTTGTTTGCAGTATGGCAGGAAGACGTAACACTCAACATGGATCCGGAGCTGCATGAGGCAGAGAGGATGACATCTGCCAAATGCTTGGAGTCATGAGAGAGATGCTAGAGGTTCAGCACCATCTGATCCAGCAAGGATGGCAGGATGCACCAGCTGCACCACCACATCCCCACTATGAGTTTGGAGCCAAGCAGTTTCGAGAGATGCACCCAAAGAGGTTCTCCGGAAGAGAGGGCCCACTAGCGGCCGAGGAATGGTTTCGTAGCACTGCGGATGACTTGGGTCTTGCCCGAGTCAATCCTAACGATTGGGTGGAGTTAGCCAAGAAGCAGTTGACAGATAATGCCCGACACTGGTGGGATGCTGAGGAGACCAGGCTGACCAAGCCGATCCCATGGGCTACCTTCCATCAGAGGTTCGACGCCCAATATTTTCCCAAGCTGCGAAGAGAGAAATGCAGCAGTGTTTCATCAACCTGGAGCAGGGCACCATGACAGTCAATGAGTACGAGGCCGAGTTCGCCATGCTGAGTCACTTCGCCCCTACTCTGGTGACAGACCCGGAGGACTGTGCACACCGCTTTCAGCAAGGCTTGGATCTTGATATACAGGCTTCGATGTCCGCGAGCACCTTTACCGCTCATGAGAAAGTCCTGGTAGCAGCAAGGAAGCACAAGCTGATTGTGAATCAGAAGAAGGCACGTCAGGCAGGCAAGTGTCCCCAGGATTTTCCAAGGAATGATCTCTGACCGACTCAGACCACCAACTTCAAGAGGCCTGCAGCTCCAATCGACCCTAGATTTACCGTGGTGTGTCATCATTGTAACCAGGTTGAGCACATCAAGAAGTATTGTCGTGTACTGTTGAACCAGTGTTTGGCATGCGGGGCACCAGATCATATTGCAAGAAACTGCCACCGTTGCGCTAGCAATTCTGCGTCCCAACCTATGGTAGCATTAGGATCGACCAAACAGAGACCGCCTCAAGCACCCCAGCGTCAAGTTCCTCAACAGGCCAAGTATGAACTCAGTCGGCACCAAAATTACTCTATGATCGCCGAGGAAGTTAGGGACGATGAGCCAATGTCGAATGACGACCTCTGAATCATGTCCTATCATCGCATTTAATGGTTTGTACCATAAATGCGTCTATCTTTACTTTGTCATATCCTAGGTGTTGTCTTGATTGTAGTTGTTCCAAATCTTGGACTCTTTCAATTCAGAAGTTTCTGTTCCTCTGTATGCCTCTTACCCTTTTGATATTGTGATATCACATTCATGATTCGTCAATCAGGCTTTTTCTCGATCAATACCTAACTTAAGAAATTTCGAGGATGAAATTTTTATAAGGTGGGTAGAATGTAACAGCATGTTTCCAGACGTATGTATTCCGTACGTATTTTCGTTACGAACTTCCATAACTTATGTTATGTTTATACACGTATCTGTATTTCATGTGTATTTTGTATGTATCTTTTCTATTAGCAGATTTATTTCTATAATTGTTTTATGATTTATTTCTATAACTCAAATTATCTTTAAAACCTTTTAATTTTAATTATATGAGTTTCGAATTCAAACCTTGAAATTGCCATATAAATTCTAGGAGACTTTTTACACCTTTTTAAATAATAATAAATCATATTCTTAATTATAATTATTTCTTGTCCTTTCCTTTTTCATCCTTGCAATTAAATCCCAGCTTTTAATTTCAATTATATGATTACATATGTTAAATCATTTTAAATTCGAATTCAAAATCTCCTTCCCTTTTTAGATAAGAGACTTTTTAATGACAATAAAAACTCTATTTTAAATCACAATTATTCTTCTTGTTTCTCCCTTTTTTTTCCTTAGGTTTTTAAGCCCTACCATTTCTAAACTTTCCGTTTTTCCTAGCATTAATCCACACTCTTAATTTCAATTATATTTCTTGTTCCTTCCTTCCTTTCCCTAACATTAAAACCTATTATTTATAAATATATAAGTATATATTTACACATATTAATTTTGAATTCAAATTTTGAATACTAACCTTATAAGTCCTTGGAGAGTTTACCTTGCTTTATGGCTAATAAACTCTATAATTTTAATGGTGATTGTATTTGTGTTTTTTGCCATTTTTATCTCTTTCAACCCCTTCCATATTTTCCAACCCAAATTCATTTTCTAATTACATTCATTTGATTTTCTTGTAATATTCATTGCATGCCATTAATGACCAAGGCCCTCTCACACACCAACATCTCTTCAAACAAAACCCATCTCCTAGCCTTTTTCCCCTCCCTTCTTCTCCTCTACTTCTTCTTATTTCTCTTCTTTAAAAACCCAACAGGTCTTTCTTTCCTCCATCCTCAAACCCAGCACAAACCTTGCCGTCCTCCCCCATCTCTCTCGAGAATCCAACACCGAACAACTCGGCACCCACCTCGAGTCCCCCTCCCTCCGAGCAAACCCAGGGCAGCAACCTTCGACGCCTCCGATTGCGGCCTCCCCGCACTGCCATACTTGCCAGACCACCCTGCCACCGTCCTCCTCCCTCCCGCCTGCACACCGCCGGAGCTCACCGCACCCCGTCATCGAGTAGCACGCCGCCCTTCGAGAGCAGCTCGCCGGCGAACACCTCACAGCCCTCGTCGGTGACACCCAACCCCAAAGCCAGCGTCGTTCCTCCCATGCCTTCGACAGCGCCCGTACCCGCTCCGACATCGCGCCTCCGCCCAGATCGCCCAGCCACCCCTCCCTCTCTCTCCCAGCGTCTCCCTACGGCGAAGGAAAGCCGACACCCCACGAACTCGCAGCACCCTTCGACAACTCCGGCGCCTCAACTGAGCCGTCGCCTGCCACATTTCGCCGCCGCTTTCTTTCCCCAGCACCGTCAGCTATGGTGCCGCCCACCGTTAGCCTCTCCTCCGCTCTCTGAGCTACCCTCACAAACCCTTCCCCCTTCGAGTTCGAACGCAACTGCAGCTCGGTGCACCTCTGAGCCCAACGCCCTTCTCTCCCTCTCCTCTTCACCTCATCGTAGCACGGCGCCCTCCGAGCAACCCACATCCCCGGCGGCCCTCTCTCCAGCCACGACTCCAACCCAGCCGCCTGCAACCCCATACCCTCGTCGCCACACAAGGGTGGACGCACGTTGGGGGTGGGGGGGCCGCCCCCCCCCCCCCCCCCCATTTTACAAAAATTACATTCATACATATATGGCAGCACATCCGTAAATTAAGGCTAAGTAATAAAAATTCATCACAAATAACATCGTGTTCCTTTGGCTTGGTGGTTGAGCGCCTCATCCTCAATCACGTGGTCGCGGGTTAAATTCCGGGAGGGATATTGTCTAATAAGTTTTAATATTTTTAGGTAGAATAAGGGTGGGTTATTTGTAAGGAATGTGTCGAAATTGAGTTTGTCATTGCCTAAAATAATGCCCTAAAATAATGGGGCGGACCCAAGTGGTGGATTGGGGGGGCCTGCCCCCTTTCCAGTTTACATATATATTATGGACAATTTTTGCATTTAGGCCAATTTTTAAAACATATTAATAAAATCGACCAACTTGTAAACTTATTACAAAAACCAACCAACTCTTGGCCAGCTCAGCGCGTGTGGAGAAGTTTTTGAGAATTGGACGCGGTTTGAAACCGCGTCCAATTCTCAAAAATATCTGAACCTTGTAAAGGCAAAAGAATTAATATTCGAATTTGGAGCGTTGCATCCGAGCGAGTCGTTGAGCAAAGGCTGCAAAGCGTATTCACTATTCACACGGGATGGTGGGTGATTATGATGATTCACATGATTCCACGTCGTGTAAACTTGTAGCATCTCTTTCTTCCCCGTAGAGCTTGGTATTATGTACATGCGGACCTAATTTTTGTACACACAGACCACTATAGACGCCCCCATATCTCCGCCATTTTTTCCAATTCTGCATTCGCTTGGATGTTATTTTGAGAATTGGACGCGGTTTCAAACCGCGTCCAATTCTCAAAAACTTCGTGCGCTGAGCTGGCCAAGAGTTGGTCGGTTTTTGTAATAAGTTTACAAGTTGGTCGATTTTATTAATATGTTTTAAAAATTGGCCTAAATGCAAAAATTGTCCATATATTATTGCAATGTTATGTATATTAAACCTTTCAATCAAAAAAAGATTGCCTAAAAGCAGATTGGTTGTGTGTTTGGTTGATTTGTTGATGGTTTTAGGTTTGATTCTTGTTGGAGTTAAATTTTTTAAATTTTCATTTTTTTGCAAATTAACAAAGTAATTAACCTTAGTTCCTCGTTCATGTCTTTTCGTGAACGATTTTGTGTTTAATAAATGCATGGGGAAATTTATTGATCGTTTAAAGTAATTTGAATCTTTGTAACTTATTTTCTTTCTTGTATAATTAAAACTTGTTTTTGTTTCTGCTTTCTTACTTGATCCGTAAGACATATGTTGCATAGGGCCTACTCTATATATTTCACATCTACTTTGTTGTCCACTTCGTCACCTCAAATAGACAACATAATGGAAAAACACCCCCTTAGTCTCTTTGGACTCGTCGGCTTGAACCCCATCGCATCAATATATTTTTACGAATGCAGTTTGTATGCCTTCTTGTAACACTGTCTGGCCCCCACTGTCGTCCCATCCTGGTTCCGCCCCTGTCGCCACTGCTTCCCGACCACCGTCCTCACTGTTGTCCTCCTCCCCTTCCTCCCGAGCCCTACTCACCTGCAACGCCTGCACCGTCGCTCCTCCCCGGCGACGACCCCTGACACCGCACCAACCTTGAAGTCATACGTCGCATCACCACCGTTCAAAGGTAGCAGCCACCTGCGAGCACAAGCAACACGAAGGAGCAGAAGCACGTGAGTTATATTACTATATATGACCACATAATCTTTGTCAGCATATAGTTTTTCAGCTGTTAGTAGTATACCTGCTCTAATTAATAATACTCGTTTGTTACTGTGTGCATTAAGTAAATGGTTAGTAATAAGATAGTTTATAACCATATTGAACAGCATGCAAAAGTTAATTGATAGGTTATATAAGTTATAAATATATACGTATTTATTAATGTTGTATGTTATAAGTTAGTCCACCTGGGAGATATTTCATATATTAGTGTAATATATATGTAGATAATAGATAATAATTCTGTACTCCAGCTTGTTAGATTATTAAAGCAGATTTTGTAAACACTACATAGGAAACGGTATTATGTGTAATGCACTGCTAAGCTACTGCACAAGTACTAGAGGGGGGTGAATAGTACTTTAAAATAATTAAGAGGAAAATTCCTAATTACCTTGCAAACTCTACCAAACAATGCGGAAATGCGGAAATGTAAATGTTAGACAACAAAGAAACAATCGCAAACAAGCAATATTACTCGTTTCGGATCCACCCAAGTCTCCCCGACTTGTTTCCGGTGATCCTACGTCCCAACCACCCGGATCCCCTCCGGATACTTGAGTTAGAAACCCTAACTCAAGATTTTCACTATGAAATACTTGTGAAGAACCTTCACCAAGTCAAATCATACACAAAGGAAATTGTGACTCCCACAACCCGGGATCACAAGCACACTCTCACAACCGAGAGTAAAACACTTACAATATCGAAAGTAAATGAAACAGAAAAGCTTACCACAAAATACCTATGCCTTGAGTATACTTATGAATTAGGGCAAAGATGATTTTGAGGTAGAAGAAGGCACCAAACCCTAGCTCCAAGATGAAGATCAGCGATGGAGAGCTATGAGGTAGTTGGTGACCTATCAAGCACTTGGCTTGGAAGGCTCACAATCAATGAATCTCTCTTTTGAAATAAGAGTGAGGGAGAGATTCTTGAAAGGAAATGAATGAGCTTTAATGAGATGGAATGATTTCTCTTTGATCTCTAAACTTCCCTTAATATCAGCCTTGAGTGCAATGAATGCAGCTCAACAAGTATTTATAGGATAGAGGAGAGAGAGAGAGAGAGAGAGAGAGAGGGAGAGAAACGTTTCAATTAAAGCTCCAACGGCTCTATTCTGAACCAAACTAGTCGGTCAAAGAAGGTTGACTGGCCGACTAGTTCACCAACTAGTCGGTCGGTCAAACAGCATGAACCGACTAATGGTAGAACAGCCAAAAGACAAAGTTCAGACTGAAGGAAACTAGTCGGTCAAAGAAGAGTTGCTGACCGACTAGTTTCACAACTAGTCGGTCGGTGACTCAACTCAGACCGACTAAGAGATAAAACACATAGTCTGAGCACAAATAGATTTAGTCGGTCCAAGAACAAAAGTTGACCGACTAGTTCATCAACTAGTCGGTCGCCAAATGAACATAAACCGACTAACGATAAACAGTAACTTAGCATGTACATGGAAAGCTCAACTAGTCGGTCTAAGAAGCATCACTGACCGACTAGTTCACAAACTAGTCGGTCGGTGAGTCAACGTAGACCGACTAACTGTAAACAGTAAAGAGCTTAGAATTGAGAAGGCAAACTAGTCGGTCCAAGAAGCATTGCCGACCGACTAGATCACCATCTAGTCGGTTGGTTCTTCTTCTTGAACCAACTAACATACACAAGAAGTCGCGAAACGAAGCGTGATGCTTCGGGAAAGTTCGTATGGACTTCTTAAAAGTTCCTAGCTCTAAGATAGGAGCGTTATGAAGATTAAAACGTAAGACCTACTCAAGGCTTAACATTCTACGGAACGAAGCTAAAAGACAATAAATAAAACTTGACGAACCGTCTTTGAAAGCTTCGATCCGAATCTTCATGACTTCTAAAATGGTCCAAAAGCTTCAACGAAGCTTTAGGCATACGATCACGTGCTTTGAGAAGTCTCGAGATGTCGCTTTGGATGTTCATATGAATTTGGTGACGATCTCCATAACTGCGCTCATAAAGAGTTAGTTCATGATATATTTATGTTTGTTCATCATCCAAAACCAAATCCGGTGAGTCCAATATCCAACATTATGTGATAGGTTTTCTAATCTTAATACCATGAATCTGTTGACGCAGATACGTCGTGTTTTCCCTATAGTTTCTTGGACACCCAAACTCGCATCGCTTCAGGCAAGTATATTATTTTCTACAAATTTTCAATGGTGCAAGTATTTTATCGTTGACAAACTTTTTAAGATATCACGTACATCGCTAAAATGCCTATAACCACTGTTGTAAGTATGTTGCTTAATGACTTTTGAAATGATGTAATGCATCGGTTGATGGGTTGGTTTTTTCTTGCTAGCAAATGTTGCCACCATTTTAATGATGTAGTAAATGATCTCCTTGCTTGTTTTGCCATTCTTGTGGAATGAACACCCTAACTAAAGACAAGTGATACTGGGCCCTTGGGGCAAATTTACTGACTATTGTGCCTTTGGGCAACTACGGACTATTGGGCCTTCGGGCATTACATATATTGGGCCCGCGGGACATTTACGGAATGTTTGCCACACCGCAAACATTGGAATACGGATACACTTATTGACACTTGGGGTGGGGTAGTCAAATGTAGTAGAGGTCAGAAGGCTGGTTTGCACTCTATTGGTGAACTTGACCGACACCTGGCCGGGTCGGTGAGTAGAGAGCCACGGGTAGCTTCCGTTGGCTTGGGTGTAATGCTAGTCACTTCCCCCACAGACGCTGGGCTTGTCACTAGATAGGAGATTGATTGATGCACTCTTGTACCCCTGCTGATGCTATCGTGTAACCTGCTAAACTTATTGCCATGCTTATTGCTGTACACACTACACTTGCCATGCTTATTGTTGTACACACTACACACGTCATGCTTATTGTTGTACACACTACACTTGCCATGCTTATTGCTATACACACTACACTTGCCATGCTTATTGCTGTACACACTACACTTGCCATGCTTATTACTATACACACTACACTTGACATGCTTATTGATGTACACACTACACTTGCCATGTTCGCTACTTTGCACACTACACTTTGCCTACTCACTACTTTACACACTACACGTTGCCATGCTCACATGTTCTTTGTGCTGCCATGTTTCATCTTATTGGAATTTTATTGTGTCGTTCATCCCCAAAGCTTTGAACTATATTATTATCTTGTCGAGAGTCCTTTTGTTACTAATGTT
This sequence comes from Scilla litardierei, assembly GCA_030789695.1. Classification (NCBI taxonomy): domain Eukaryota; kingdom Viridiplantae; phylum Streptophyta; class Magnoliopsida; order Asparagales; family Asparagaceae; genus Scilla; species Scilla litardierei. The sequence continues at coordinate 257,501,162 of CM061141.1, forward strand.
TTAAATCTTACCGAGCGACCCTCGCTGACTTATATTTCCTTGTCTATCTTGTGAAATATACGTTAGGTTTTGAGCAAAGTTCACTGAAGAGTTTACTTGGAGACTGAGCAGAAGGACCAGGATAACCAGGACGCTGAGACCCACTGCTGAGGGATGACATACTTTTCGCAGCGTTGGAAAGTTAATATTTGTGTTGTATTCTTATCCAGCTATTTTTCCTTCGTGTAACTGTTGTAATGGCCATGCTAGGCCTTAATTCTTTGTGTACATGTAATCTGAATATTGAAGTATAATGATGACATTATTTGTTGTTTCGATTGTTCGCAAGCAAGAACCTGCCAAGTAGTCATACACGGACGCTTATTGTGCTTAAGTCAAAGAAAGAAGAAAACGAAAAAGTACTTCTTCTTTGCTTTAAGCACATGCGGACCCGTTCACGTTCCCGCTCTCAAGTATTATGGGAAGCAGGTCGTGACACTAGGCCTGTCGAAAGGTTGTTGATTGGGTGACATTTGAAACGTGCGAGGAGAGTTATGACTAAGATAGGATTCGTCTCTCCCGATCAATGGGAGTTTGTGTCGTAGTGTTAGTTCGGTATTTAGTGAAAACTCTGGCCAGAATATGTTGGAAGAAGTCCAACATTATTTGACTAAAGATCGACGGAAACTAACTGGCTTCAAGCTATTGGGGTTGACAGTTTGACTGTACCCTAGGCTTGAGTTAAGCGACATAGTTTAGACAAAGAGACTAAAACTACGGAATTTATCACAGACACAGTCAGGGTGGTCCTGACAATACTCATGTCGATGAGTTAACCACATAATTATGATACTGAAACAGGGACGGCAACTGCTGCTCGTGGTCACTGCTGTATGGGGCTTCGAGCCCAACCTATGTAGGGTCAGGCTGTAGGGTCTCATACAGACTGCGATCTTCGTCTAGTAATAGGTAGAAACATTAGAGAGAATATGTATTTGATGCAAGGGATAGAAAATTACATTTGATGCCAGGGATAGAAAATTACATTTGATGCAAATGATAATTTTAAGCTTAGATAGGGACTATTTTGCATGTGATGCAAACTGAGTTAAATGTGTCGTAAATTGTTTACGACATTATTTAATAAGACAAATGCAAGAAAAAGATTACATGTAAGACGGGAATGTCCCGCTCTAAACATAGGTTCGAACGGCGTCCAAATCGGACGCCAAATGCCCTAGTTATGCCCAAAACTGCCAATTCAGCTCAAAGGGGTCTTACCCATGCCCAAACTGGGCATGGGTCAGCCCAAACTAACCCAAGCCAGCCCGCCTGGGTCTGGCCTGGGTGCCTTGGGCACCTGGCCTGGGCGCCCAGGGCACTAGGCGCCCTGTGCCTGGGCCGGGTGCCCAGGCCCAGACGCCTGGCGCCTGGGCAGACGCCCAGGCTTGGGCAGACGCCCAAGATGGCTGGCAGGCACAGGCCTACCTGGTTGGTGCAATGGGGCCCACTCGGTGGGCCCCACATCAGGGTTCTGAACCCTAGACATTGGTGCAGTTTTTGGCAGCTGGATTTTGCACGAAAATCATGTTTGGGCTGATCTTTGGACGGTCAATTGAAGGATCAAACGGACTCGGATTGACGTGCCGTTTTTTCCTTTGCGTTCACCATTGAATGCTCTTCGATTTGCTAGATCAATCGTGAAGCTCAACGGTGAGGGAGTTAAAATTCATGGAAGTTTGACCTTTTGTTAAAGCAAACTAACTTGATTTATTAACTCCAAAATAAATAGTGCCACATTGGAAGTGGAGTAAAGGGGAGGGGTCAGCTGCCTATATAAATAGGGGTCTGCTCTCCTCCTCTAAACTCGTCCCAAGCTCTAGATCTGATCGGCTCCAAAAAATGTTGGAGCACGCTCGGATCTAGGCTTAAATTAAATATTTTCTTTTCCCTATAATTTCTGCCTTACTCCTGAAGGGATCTAGCAAAGCCACAAAGGGGTTCGGATTCAATCCAAAATCCTGGCGAAGTTTCACACGCGGGTGAAACTTTCTTCGGCGCGTGGTTGGCTCGGCGACAAGAGGATTGCTCGTCTAGAGACGCGAAGTGGTTCGAGGAGCGGTTCGGTGCGGGACGAAGAGTGGCTCGGAAGACGGTGCAGTACACCTTGCCTGTACCAAGGCAAAGTTCTGGGTATGTAAATTTAATTAGCGTTCTTTTAATTTAATCGCAGTAGCTTAGCTCCCTCTTGGGATGGTCGAGCCTATCCCAAGTTGGCAGAGATCCTGGCTAAAGGGTCTTGAACCTTATGGCCTCGTTAAATAGTTTAACGTATCCATTTTTCTCGCTGCATTCTTTTGCGTCTGTGGTCCGTTCGACTTAGGATGGGTACAGATTGTGCCCTAAGGGTCCATCAAAACCCTTCATAACTATCCCTCTCTTGCACACTAACATTAGTGAGAATCCAAAGACTCATGGAATTCATAGACAAAATTTTTGCCTTAGTAAGATGGGTGGATGTGGCATGCATATGTGTACAAAAATTTTCTTGGCATGCGAAAAATGAGGGGCTTGCCTTTTGGCATAAAATGATGCATTATCATTTTCCTTCACCACCTTGTGTGTTACATTCTTCTTATGAGTGTTATTGTTGTATAAGAAAGCATGGTGGTTCTTCTTTGGTGTTTTACCAATAGGTCTTGATTTGACACCAAAAGATGATGATGAGCTTGGTTTAGAAGCCATATTTGACTCAAAATCCAAACCACCTCTATGATTTACCGGTTGTTGTTTTCCAAGCAAATCGTGGAGTGAATCCCTAGAACTAATGAAACTTTTGAGCTTACAGGATTCCTCTTCGCATTTCAACAAAAGTTGTTGATTTCGAGCTTTTAAGCTAAGGTTTTAAACTTTGAAATCTTCATTAAGTTTGTTCAATTCATTAACTTGAGACAGCAGAGTGTCTCTCACACTAGTGTCGCATACATGCAAGGCATTATCATTTGCACTAGTAGAAAAAAGAGAAAAAACACTAGATGCCTCAAAATCATGCAATTTAATCATTGCATCACCAAATTTAGCTTGCAATGAAGAGTAATCTAGAATGAGTTTGTTTATACCTTTGGCTAACTCGTCATTGTGAAAATTTAGCTCCTTATTGGATAGCTTGGGCTCTTCCGCTTCTTCATCCTCGCTTGAGCTAAACTTGAGCTTGAAGATGCGTCCTCGTCCTCGAAAGCCATGAATGCCACATGCTCAGTGGATGATTCAGAATTAGTCATTTCATTCATGCCACCATCATTGATTATAGGAGGGATGACATCCTTATAGGTGACCCACTCTTCCACTTTCTCATTGGTTGAGCATGAGCATATAGCATCATCCGTCGCCATGAAGCATATATTGACTTCCTCATTCTTCTTTCCATGCTCATCTTCTTCATTACTTGAGCTGTCTGATGACGACGAATCGTCCCAAGTTCCAACCAAGGTTGGATTCTTCTTTGGCTTATACTTGGCATTGTAATTCGTCTTCCATTTTGTCCTATACTTTGTCTCTCTTTTGTTGGGGTAATAGGTAGAAATGTATCGGATTCCCTGACACTTATAACAAGTAATGGATTTGGTAGGCTTTTCGCAAACTTTGACAAATCCTTACCTTGAGATTTTTTCATGAATTTCATGAGTTGTTGGGCAAGCTCCGCTATGTATCCATTAACATCACTCTTCTCATCATCACCTTCGTCCTCGCTAGTGGGGCGTTTGAACTTCTTCCTCCACTCAATTTTGTCCTCTGTGGCTTTGAAAGCGATCCCCTTTGGCTTAGGCCTCTCATTGAATATGGGGGTTTGAGGTTGGGTGTAATCCTTCTTGTGTTGAAGTTGCACTTCATATGCCATTAAATTCCCAATGCAGTCCTCAATGGTATATGTGCTCAAATCATTTGATTCCTCGATACCGTTGGACTTGGACTCCCATTCCGAAAGATCTTTGTCACTCTATCCTCCATCGCAATTACTTTTCCTATGGCTTCAAGCGTGTTCACAATCTTCGTGAACCGAGTGAACATCCCTTTAATGTCTCACCTTCCTGCATCTTAAAAAGCTCATATTTAGAACTAAAAACACTAATTTTAGATTGTTTTACCTTTGAAGTTTCTTTGTGTGTGACTTGTAGCATATGTCATATTTCATTCGTTGATTTACATGTTGATATGTGATTCAACCTATTTGGATCTACGACGCAATATAAAGCAGTCATCGCCCTGGCACTGTATTTGATGGCCTCCTTCTCCGCTTGTGTTTTCTCCTTTGCGGGCTTTTTGATATCCACATATTCCTCCTCGATGACATCCCAAAGATCTTGGCCTCTCAACCAAATCATCATCTTATGCTTCCAATATGGATAGTTTGTTTTGTTGAAGAAGGGTGGTTTGGCGATAGATTGACCTTCTTCATGAAAGCTCGATGAGGAACCCGATGCCATAGTTCCTAGGGTGCTTCAACCAAGCTCTGATGCCAACTGTATGATATAGGATATATGCATAAACACTTGCACTACTAGGCAAAACACAAACTAAAGAGGGGGATGGATAGTGTAATGACTAATAAAATGCTAATTATAAAATACTTACAAATGCGGATTAAAGCAAAACAATTAGCAAAATCCACAAGCACACAAACAACAATAGCAAAGCCAATGATGTATCATGGTTCGGCAAATGCCTACTCCAGTTCCACATCCTTTCTAGAATCTTGTGGATTTTCCACTATAAAGACTTTTCCAAGGCAGAGCATACAAATCTCTTTCGAGATACAATTCACACACTCTTTTCCAAGAGCCACACACTTTTCCAAATGTTCACTATCTATTCCAAGATATCTCACCATATTCCAAGGGCCACACATCTCTTTCCAAAGAGAACACTTTCACAACCAGAAAGCTAGGTTTTCAAATGAAATGAAATAGAAATTATATTCTTCATATTGCCTTGATTAAATATACTTACGACCGTGAAGTGCAGAGGTAAAGAAAGATTGATGTCCACATGCTAAAAAGAAGCTTGATGTACTAGTGGACTTTCCTTGAGCTTGGTGTTCAAATCAACATCAAAGAAGCCCAATGGGATTGAGAGAGAAGAAGAAAGTTGGATGCTTTACTCTTGTTTTTTGCTCACAAAAGATCCACTATTATGTGTGATTGCTACCAAAAACTCTCTCACAAAGGTGTATAAATACTCTCTCAATCAGGCACAAAAACCAAGAAAACAGCCACTCAAAATGCAGTCTAACTGCTATAAACGAGCAGATTTACTAGCGACCAGATGTCTAGAGAAGGGTTATCAGACAGCTGGTAAACTATGCAGTCATCTGGAACTCCTTCATCAGACGGCTGACATGAGATGTCTTATGAAAGAAATGAAGACCAATCTCCAAGCAATCAGACATCTAAAGAACACTTGTTAGATGGCTGATGCAATGTTTAGTCGTCTGGCAAGTCTTCTTCAGACGGCTGGAAATAAGTGGGTTAAAAAGATAGAAATCCATGAAAACAAGAACCCATTGTTAAGTCGACTGGAGTTGATCGCCCAGACGCTTGTACCACTGTGCAGACGCCTAGTCTTTAAACTTCAGATGGCTGATCAAACCTTAGGTTTTGGCCAACTCAAAACGGATATGCCAGACGTCTAGTGAACGTGTTCCAAACGTCTAGTTAAGGGCTGAAAACACAATCCAGAGTGTTTTGGCCAATGAACCTATTGGGATGGGTTCTATAAATTTCCTATGGATCTCTAAGATGGAAATAGACAAGAATGAAAGTGTGTGTCCATCTAATCAAGGCGTACAAATGATCTACTAAAGAAATAGCAAAATTACATAAAGAAACATAAAAGATTTACAATGAGATACAAGATCCTTCATGGCTTCTATGCTTCTATGTTTTTATGCCTTGAGTCCATCAACCCATTACCACTTGTTTTGTCTCTCCCTTGATATGATCTATGTTAATTATCTGAGATTAAAACACTTTGAAACATTGGTTAACACATAATGTGATGATCATCATCAAAACTATATTGGGCTTAAATTTCAATATCCAACAGGTGCTAGAGGCCTACCCCTAGGCAGAAGAGATCTTTTTCACAACCATCCACTTCTCAACCTCAAACAGAGATTTCAATTATTGTCATATATATCAATAGACCTAAACTTTTTGAGAATTATGAGAAGATTACCAAGCTTAAGATCTTACATGAAAGATTTATAAAATATGATGATCTTTGAGGCTATGGAATTAGAGAGATTTTGCATATCAAGGACCTGCGAATCTTTTCTCAATTAGTAGTTCTTGCAAATGCTATCATAGGATAGTTTACCTATTTTACTCTAACATGGCCACTAGAACTTTTGATTTGGTCACAAAGGTAAATAACACATCCTTCAACCTTTCACCAGAATCAATATGCAGAAAATTAGGCACCCCTTGCAAGGGTCCAACTCTTAGAGAGATTTTTATAAATGATAATGATGTCATGGGAAGAGCCAATATGCCTCGAATAATAACCAATGCTTTAAGGCCAAGGGCAAGAATTCTTGCATTAATTCTGTCCTACAATATCATTCAAAAATCTTGAAGCTTTACTACTATTTCCGAGAGTTTAGTTAAGTGTGACTATACTCTAATAGGTCGGACAAAAGTAAATTGGGCAAGTTTGATTTATGATAACTTTGTCCACACTAGCACTACATCACTACACCATGTACACTTTCTCTCTTATGTTTTAGACATGATGGCATTGATCTAGACATTGAGACCCTACTTATCACTTTTAAAGTTAGATTTGATGAGAGTCTATTATCTAAAATGAAACTTCACCAAAATCATACTGATATTCCCCTTAATTCTGATGTATCTGAGACTGAAGAGGAGAGCCTGAGGGAGAACCTTAGGATGAGCCCATTTCTACTTCTCATCCCATGAGCTCATCTAGTGCATCCATTGATCCACCGCCCTACTTCACTAAATTTCAAGCCATTTTGCTTTCGAGGCTATATCAATTGCAGCTTGAACTAAAGCATGAATCAATTAATATCCATCAGAGGATGGATATATCAAATCACAGGATTGGGGAGCTACAAGAGGAGATCACACAGATCAAGCCAAGCTTTGTGGACCTTCTTCCTTAGATGTATAGTTATCATGTGTGCTTGGATGCTTAGTGTTATGGTTGTGTTGTTTGGTTGTATTTGGATATGCCATGATGATGTTTAAGTACTATGTTTGTATTTATGTTGAAACATCTTCATGATTAGAACACCTGATGTTGATGATGTATCATTTGGTTATGGTTATATCTATGCAATTATGTTATAGTTTGATGTTTCAAAATCCATGTGTCACATCAATGTTGGTGAGATTGGGCTTATAAATTATATCTCCTTGTGGCTTAATAATGTTGACATTCTTATGGAGATGCACACTTCGGATATTATTATTGATGGTGATAATTGAGTATATGTCACTACTTTAGATATCTCATGCTAATTTCAATACAGTCTAATTGAAATCTCTTGATATCTATCTTTTTGGCTCAATTTATATCATATATCACACATATTTGTATAACTTATACACATTGCCATAAGACTTATATTTCATTCATAATTAAATAGTATGAGGTTTGAATATTTACTTCGAAAGGAAATTTCATTTCATAACTCTTAAGAAAAAATATTGAGTATTAAGTCACCCTTCTTGAATTGAGTTTCATATTTCATAAAATTCGATATGGTGAAATATGTTGTGATACCTGACTTTATTATTTGACTCCTAACCCTTTTCAATGATGCCAAGGGGATAAATATTGTATGCATATAAAATATGTATTTACGACATCCCCGGGGGAGAATGTTTGATTGCTTATATATTGCATGTTTATAATTAGTAATAATACTTGGTTATAATATTATATTCTTTGTTTTCAACACGTGGTTTCAAATCATACACACTCATGATATAATATGGATTTGTGCTCATTTATACTTATCCTAACATGCAAAGATGCAGGGGAAGTGCAAAGATTATTGTTAACACCAAGCATCAATGTAAGTGGAGTAAGTATAACTATTTAAAATTTCATATTTTTTTCATGTTTTATATCATTTGTTTTTCATCATCAAAAAGGTGGAGAATATTACTGAGACATCCCAAGTGTAATTTTGATGATGATTAAACAAACGAAGGATACTAATCATGATAATGAATGTGTAGGTAATAAAGAATATTTCAAAAGAATGAGTTCAAAGCCATGCAAGAAAGAAATTTATCAAGACCAATGAAGCTTGTAAACAGCTATGATGATACTCAATTGAAGATCACGTGCTCAACATGGAAGTGTAGAGGAAGTTAACTCAAGGCAACTCGAGCTCAAGAGTCAAAAACATGGAGATGAAGAACCAAAAGCTACATCAAAACCCAATAGAGTGGTAATATTGATGTAATTTAGTTCATGTCTTTAGATTCTATGTAGGCCTTGAGATTAAAGCTCCACACGCTTAGAAAAATATTTTCAACCCACAAAAATATTTTGAGAAGATTTTACAATTATTTAGATTCAGTATCCCATACTTTTCTGATGCAAATCTATGTATCAAAAAAGCAGTCGACTCCCAAGAGTGTATGAGTCGACAGGTGACCAATTGGCTGCTCAAAGGACTATGTCTTCTGTAGGAAGTAGACTTTTGCTGTGTAGGAAATCGACTCCTGAGACAGAAGTCGACTACTAGATGAATATGAGTCGACTACTAATGGTAAATTTGACTTTCTCATTTATCCTTTAGAGAGACGTTGGAGGGTCTTTTTAGAAATCTATTTTGGTCAGATTTGATCCATATTTACAAAGAGTTGGCAAAGGCATTTAGCAACATTCATTGATCAATTTCTAAGAGTTTTAAAAGCATTTTAAAACCATCTCTAAGCCCTCTCAAGTTCTATTGGCCAAACTATTTTAAAAGTTCCACACAAAGCTTTTAAGCAAAGAATTTGATTATGGCCATATTGATTTCAATCTCTCAATCTCTTTATTCATTGAATCAAATTTCTTTTGATCTCCATAGTTTTCATCTTCGTTTCTTTGAGATAATTAGAAGTTTTTCATAGCCACTATATACACATCAAGGTTCTATCTACATTGGCTATAGGAAAGTTGTAACAGATCATTTTCAAAAAGAGCAAGTATAAATCCACACAAGAGTGTGGTGGTGAGTAATTATACTTTGTTGTAACTTGTTGGAAAGCCTCCTATGAGAGGTCCTCTCGTTGAAGAGGTGAGATTGTATAAGCTCTCAGAGTGTTGAGAAAAAGTGGTTGGAATCCTTCTTAGTTAAGAAGGTATTATGTAGTGGAACTCCAAGCGCAGCTTGGGACTGGACTGGCCCACGTGTGAATAGTATAAATTCTTATGTGTTTGTGATTGATAGTCTCTCTTGCTCTTTACTCCTTACTTGCATTGTGTTGCTTATTTTTGTTGTACATTTAATCTTTGATTTCAAGTATTTGAGTTAGTTGATTAAGTATCAAGTGAGATAACTCTCATAGGAGATGAGTTAGTTGATTAAGTATCAAGTGAGATAACTTTTACAGGAGACTTAAACATTCATAGAAGGTTTAATATGTTAATTAAGTGATTACGCTTTATAACACTATTCAACCCGTCTAGTGTTTGCTTACTATCTACAAGATCCCCAACATATGTGACCAGTCATCCCATGACTGTGGCAGTTGCTATCACCATACTGTTCATAGGCTTTCGGCCATTGTGATTATTTTAAGAGTTAATAACATTGGATCTCCCATTACCGTTTCGAGAAAATTTGACATGCTTACACTCACGTCCTTAAGAACGGTAAATAATATTACTTTCTCCGGCATTTGCTTCAGGAAGTACCATAGAGCCAACATGCCTTAATTCATGATTTTTGAGCAACAATTCATTTGTTTGCTCATCCACCATATGACTAATATGAGCTCAGAATAAGTCTTAAATTAACGTTGTCGATATTGTTGATACAACACAATATTAGAAGCATGGAAGGTGGAGAATGTCGTCTCTAAAAGGTCAACCTTAGTGAGCTTAACACAACATGATTTAATTTTGACACCATGTCAAAGAGTGCTGAATTATAATCGGACATAGACGTGAAATCTTGCAATCTCAGATTTTTGCTAATCATACTGTGCTTGAGGGAGAATGATAGTCTTGGTATATGTTAGGATATTGATACACCCCCAATGGATTTTTGATTATGTTCACAACTGATATGGTAATCATGATCTTGATTCAAGTGTGTAGTATATGAACAATGTGATGGAAATAAAACATAAAAGCCATGAAGAACAAACGTGAAGTAGTTCAAGCTATGAACATGGAGTTGTTCAAGAGTCTAGTTCTGAAGCAAATGAAGACTCAAATGAAGACTCAAAGGCTTAAGACTAAGCAAACAAGACTCAAGACTCTAGAGTGTGTAAAATTATGTAAGTAGAGTCTTAGTTTGTAAAAGCCAATACTTTGGAGTGACACACACATAAATATGAGAAAGATGTTTTTAAATAGTATTAAAATGGTATAATATATTATATAAAGGTTTTGAAAATATTTCAAAGTATTTTGAAAGAGAAAACCCCATGTATCACAAAGTAGCCGACTATCCACACCTTGATAGCCAACTATTTTGAAGTGGGATTTGAACTGAAACTTTTTGCCCTGTAGTAGCCGCCTATCCCTTTAGGATAGCTGACTATCGGCTATGAGATAGCCGTCTGTCTCCTATGATATCCGACATCTGGGTCAAACGACTAATTTATTTGAAAATAGTGATTTACGCGATTGTCTTATTTCTAGCTATTGGGAGGGCTGTTTATAAACTCGTTTTGAAATATTTTCAACCTCTATTTTTACCAAAGAGTTCATAGTTATTCGATAATAATTTTTGAGCAATTTCTTTTATTTTTCTAAGTGTTTTCAAAAGTTTTCTCTTGCTCTTAAGCTGTCACGACCCGCTTCCCTAAAATGGAGGCGAGACGTGAAAAGGTCCGCACGAGAGTGGAGCTGTGAAGCCCCAAACCCGATAAGCGTCCACAATACATAAACAGGTCCCTGTAACCACAACAGAATAGCAATAATAACACAAGGAGAGACTGAAATAAAATTCACATCTCACAAATATTGTCCAACATCACAAATATGTTCAACATCCAGAAAAGCCACCAGGCTAAAAGAAAAGAGTCTAAAGGCCCAGAACAAGGCCAACGAAAACAACAACATAACAAGGTATGGGTGCCACGCACCAATAACAAACAACTGCCTAAACGAAAGTAAAGCACAACGAAGACACTAGGACTGGTCCCCAGTGTCCACGTACTCCCCGTCGAACACAAGCACGGGCTCGGCGTCTGCAAACACCTCGTCCCCAACAAGTAACTCAGGCTCGGGCTCTAACATGTGTCACCCAAAAGAGAAAAGGGGCACATGTCAGCAAGTCGAACGACTTGTGCAAGGAAACGGGAATAATGGTAAACTAGCAACCTAACAATTAAAACATGGTGCATGGCAAGTAAAGTACGGTGGTAACAAGTAAGGTAAAGTATAGTACAAGTGGCAAGGGGTTGTTGTGACATGTAATGTCAAGTAACAAGTACAAGTACAAGGGATCACTCAACGAGTGCCCTATTGCCCGCAGGCTGTGTTCAGGTATCAAGTACAAGGGATCACTCAACGAGTGCCCTATTGCCCACAGGCTGTGATGAGCTCGTCTTCTGGAACACGAGCCAGAAAGTGTATTTGATAAGTATGGCGTAGGGGTGCACCTAGCCGGAACGAGTAACACTAGTATGTAGCGATGCTACGCAATCACGATGAGCATTCAAGCATGCAATGACATGAGCAGATAATTTGCGTACCGTTAATTAAATTAAACGTGACAGGCGAAATGCAATGACATGAACATATTCGCGTACCGTTAATTAAATTAAACATGGCAGTTAAAATGCAATAGCAGTTAAGGATGCATGGATGACATGAACAGTTATTTTCGCGTACCGTTAAGGAAAGTAAACGTGACATACAAGCATGATGAAAGTGACGGACCAAGCTTCGTTGTCAAGCTAGGCCAATGGCGTCTAAACGGCTATCCTTTCACCGTCTAGTCTCTTTTACGCTAAAGCAAGGTAAATGGCCTAAGACATGGCCTAAATCAAGAGATGCAAGTTTCACTTGCCTATCACCGGGGAGAACGGTTACGGAAGTTCGTCTCCGCGGATGCTAGCCTACGGGGAATCGCTGTTATGGGGAACAATCATCAAAACACAAGTATTTTATTAGGGTTTCATAAAAATTGCAATAGGGTAAGAAAACAACGGTGGATCGATTTCTTACCGAGAGGAGGCGGAAGGAACACTCCGGGGAACCCTAGGACCAGATCTGGAAAAGATTGGAGAAGATTGGGGAAACTAGGGTTTTGGGGGATTTGGGGATTTGATGGGTTTTGGTGAGATTTTGGGGAAGATGAGAGGTAGATAGGGTAGATGGATGGTTTGGATGATGGATTTAGGGCTTGGAATGAAGCAATGGAGCTTGGAGGAAGATGGGGGCTCAATGGGGGAGAAACTAGGGCTTAGGGTCGTGTTGGAGAAGAAGAAGTCGTTTGGGGGGTATTTATAGGTTGAGCTGGCGGCTAGGGCAAAACTAGGGTTTCCTGCACTGCTTAGTCGGTCAAAGAACAACTGTTGACCGACTAGTTCGAGATCTAGTCAGTCGGTTGAACAACGCAGACCGACTAAGTGTAAACAGTAACTCCAGTCGAAAACCTGAACTAAGAGTTAGTCGGTTCAAGAAGCATCGCCGACCGACTAGTTTGCAACCTAGTCGGTCAACCAACGTTCTTAGACCGACTAACGATAAACAGTAGCTTCCTCAGAAAATTAGAAAGCTCACTAGTCGGTCCAAGAAGGATTGCCGACCGACTGGATCGTCATCTAGTCGGTCGGTGGCCCTTCTTACACCGGCTAATGAGCACAGAAAGTACCAATACGGAGCGCGAGGCCCCGTGATCGAATCCTAAGACTCCTAGGCTTGATCTAATAGTTAGATATGACCGTTATGAAGCCCGTCACAAACGACGTACTTCGAAATCGACGATCCTAAGGAAGAATCGAGAAAATACGACGAATCGATCGAAAATGAAAGTTACGGAGACGAAAACCACACAAGAGGAGAAAACCCACCAAAACATATATTATATTATAATAAATTCAGATACAAGGAAACCAGTCGTTACATCCTCCCCAACTTAAGAAAAATTCTGTCCTCGGAATTTCCAAAACTCACGAGTCCGGAAACAAAAGTGGAAAACGCTCTCGCATCTCATCCTCATTCTCCCAAGTAGACTCTCCAGGTGAACCGTGTCGCCACATCACCCTCACAAGATTGACAATCTTGTTCCGAAGCGATTTCTGACGCCTGTCCAGAATCTGCACGGGACGCTGGTCATACGTCATATCGGGGCGAACGGCGATCTCCGAGAAATCCACGGCATGAGATGGATCGCTAATGTATCGACGAAGCTGTGACACATGGAAAACATTGTGAACTCCTTCCAAAGATGGCGGCAAGGCCAAGCGATAAGCTACCTCGTCAACCCTCTCCAAAATGTCAAATGGTCCAATGTATCGCGGGCTCAACTTTCCACGCTTCCCGAAACGAATCACACCACGATTCGGGGAAATCTTCAAGAACACATGGTCGCCTGGCTGAAACTCCAAAGGACGCCGTTTAGCATCCGACCAATGCTTAAAACGGTCCTGAGCAATTCTCAACCTCTCCCGAATATTCCTGACGATATCCACGGCCTCCACGATCATCTCAGGTCCCAACAACTCCCGATCACCAACCTCATCCCTACTCAATGGCGATCGACATTTCCTCCCATAAAGAGCGGCGAAAGGCGCCATGCCAATACTCGCCTGGAAGCTGTTGTTGTAGGAAAACTCCACCAAATGCAGATGGTCCTCCCACGAACCCTTGAAATCCAACATGCACGCCCTCAGCATGTCCTCCAAAATCTGAATCGTCCTCTCGGACTGGCCATCCGTCTGCGGATGGTACGCCGTGCTGAAACTCAGACGCATACCCAAACTCTTCTGCAAACTCTGCCAGAACTGAGATGTGAACCTCGTGTCTCTGTCAGACACGATACTCACGGGGACTCCATGAAGTCGCACAACCTCCTCCATATATCTCCTCGCTAGCGCCTCAGTGGACTGTCCCACTCGGAACGGAATAAAGTGCGCAGATTTGGTCAATCGATCTACGATCACCCAAATCGCGTCATTCTGCTTCGGACTCCGAGGTAGTCCAGTCACGAAATCCATAGTGATGTGCTGCCACTTCCACTCCGGAATCGGAAGCGGTTGTAGCAACCCGGCCGAACGCTGATGCTCCGCCTTCACTTGCTGGCAAACCAAGCACTTGGCTACACTCCGAGCCACGCTCCTCTTCATACCATGCCACCAATAATTCAGACGAAGATCCTGGTACATCTTGGTGCCACCAGGATGCACAGAATACGGCGAACTGTGTGCCTCCACCATCAGCTCCTCTCTGATATCCCCAGCTGGCACACACAACCTGGCTCCAAACCTCAGCGAGCCATCCTCATGAATCAAGAAGTCAGTCCGCAGACCGGCTTCCACCATCTCCCGAATCCTCACCAGCTTCGGATCCTCAGCCTGGCCAGCCTTAATCCGATCCACGATCGTCGACTGCACCTGCATGTACATCAACGACGAAGCCTCTCCAGGAAGAACAATCTCCACGCCAGACTCGCAAAAATCCTGCTGCAATCTCCACTGCGAGGTCAAAATCATCACCGCAGGAAGCCTACTCAAAGCATCTGGAACCACATTCACCTTGCCAGGGTGATACTGCAAATCAATCTCGTAATCCGCCATAAGCTCCAACCACCGACGCTGTCGCATGTTGAGCTCCTTCTGAGTGAAAATATACTTCAAGCTTTTGTGATCGGTGAAAATCTTCACTTTCTCACTCAGCAAGAAGTGCCTCCAAATCTTAAGAGCAAACACAACGGCAGCCAACTCCAAATCATGTGTCGGGTAATTCTTCTCATGAACCTTAAGCTGACGAGACGCATACGCCACAACGTGCCCGTGCTGATGCAACACACAACCGAGACCCTTGCCAGAAGCATCGCAAAAGATCTCAAATCCACCGCTGCGATCAGGCACAACAAGAATAGGGGCACTCGTCAACCTCTCCTTCAGAACACCAAAAGCCCTCTCACAATCACCCGACCAAACATAAGCAATATCCTTCCGCGTCAACCTGGTCATCGGCTCAGCAATACGGGAAAAGTCCTTAATGAATCGCCGATAATAACCAGCAAGTCCAAGAAAACTCCGAATCTCAGACGCAGACGACGGAACAGGCCACTCCCTGATGGCCCGAATCTTCTCGGGATCCACTGAAATACCATCTCCAGTCACCACATGCCCGAGAAAAGCAACTCTATCCAGCCAAAACTCGCACTTCGAAAACTTAGCATACAAACGATGCTTCCTCAAGATCTCCAACACCGTCCTTAAGTGCGAGGCATGCTCTTCCTCCGACTTCGAATAGATCAGAATGTCGTCAATGAAGATAACGACAAACTTATCCAAAAAGTCGTAGAAAATCAGGTTCATCAGATTCATGAAAACTGCGGGCGCGTTAGTTACGCCAAAAGGCATAACCACGAACTCATAGTGTCCATACTTCGTCCTGAACGCTGTCTTCGGAACATCTCCCTTCTTCACCTTCAACTGATGGTAACCACTCCTCAAATCCAATTTAGAAAACACCCTCGAACCTCCAAGCTGATCAAAAATATCATCGATGCGAGGCAACGGGTATTTATTCTTAATGGTCACCGCATTCAATTCCCGATAGTCCACGCACATGCGACGCGAACCATCCTTCTTCTTAACCAGCAACACCGGTGCTCCCCACGGAGACACACTAGGATTAATATAACCCTTCTGCAAAAGATCATCCAACTGCTTCCGCAACTCTTCCAACTCTGCAGGTGCCATACGATACGGCGCCTTCGAAATCGGCTGCGCACCTGGAACAAGATCGATAGAAAATTCCAAAGCCCGATCAGGCGGCAAACCAGACATCTCCTCGGGGAAGACGTCGCCAAAATCTCGCACCACAGCTGGCCACTCCAGCTCCATCTGCATAGCCACAGCCTCCACCGGCCTGGCCCGAAATCTGACAGGACCAAGCGAACTGCTACCACGACTGAACTCAAACACTGGGTGTCCGGGAATCTCGAACACCACCTTCTTCCTCCGACAGTCGATCGTAGCATAGAAGCTCGCAAGCCAATCCATCCCAAGAACTGCATCATAGTTGATGATGTCGTGGACAATGAAATCAGCACAAAGCTCTCGTCCACAAACCACCAACGGGCAAGAATTGCACCCACGATGCACCGAGACCACACCATTCCCTGTAACGATATTCCAACTCTTCGAAAGAGGGGACGTCGACAAGGAATGCCTCTCCACGAAGCTCCGAGAAATAATGCACATCGATGCACCAGAGTCAAAGAGGACTCGTGCAGGAAATGTGCACACCAAAATCACACCTAATCAATCAATTAACAATTAAATCCTAGTCTAGCAAACAATCATGAGCAAGCAACCAATATAATCAAAAATCAACTAACTAAGGAAGATAAATAGCTAGAATGAGCGTTACCTGCAATAACTTCATCCACGGCCATGCTCTCCTCCTCAGTCATCAGAAAGGCCTGCCCTCTCGGCGGAACAGCCTGCCGAAAGGCCTGTCTCTGTGGAACAAGGGGCGCTCCACGTCCAACGGGCACAGGAGCTCGCTGCTGCAAAGGCTGTGCTGCAATAGGAGCCCGCCAAGGCTGTCTCGACTTCGGACACTCCCGGATGGTGTGGGCAGGATCTCCGCAGACAATGCACTGTCCTAGAAACCTCCTACACTGATCCCTGAGGTGTCCAGTCTTGCCACAGAAATGGCAAGTCTTCAGGATAGGCCCTCCTGGCCTTTTGAACTGCACCGGATGACTAGGCTTGAAACCAGGCCTAACCACCGCCCTGGCCTGCTCCATAGGCCTCTTCCCAGCTCCGGAAACATGTCCCTTCCTCTGATTCAAATTCAACTCCTGCCGCCTCGCAGCAATCAGAACCTTCTGATATGTCTCCAAGTCAGAAGAGGTCACAAAGCTCTGAAGCTCCAAGGCAAGTCCCTGGAGAAATCGCTGAGCTTTCTCATCGGCATCCTGCACCATCTTAGGTGCAAACCGACTGAGCCTCGTGAACTCCTGGTGGTACTGATCCACCGACAAGCTCCCCTGCTTCAGATCTATAAAGCGCTGCAGCATCACCTGCCGAGCAGCCTTCGGGAAGAACTCTCCATCGAATCTGGACTTGAAGGTAGCCCAGACGATCGGCTCCACCAGCATCTTCTCTTCAGCATCCCACCAATTCCTGGCGTTATCCTTCAGCTGCCTCTTAGCCAGATCAACCCATCCAGCCGGGTTAATCTTTGCCATTGCCAAGTTATCCTCAATGTTCCTTATCCATTCGTCGGCAGCCAGAGGACCCTCAGAACCATCAAAGTATGCGGGACCCAGCTCCCGAAATTGCTTCTCTCCTGGCTCAGAGCGAGGGGCATCGGGAAGAGCCCGGGCAGCTCAAGCAGGTGGAGCATTCTGGACTTGCAAAAGCACGCCCTGCTGCACTTGCATCATCTGGATCATCATCCGCATCATCTCACCGCTGGTGGGTTCCCGCTCAGGCTCCTCATCATGAGGGAGCGCACCACTACCACCACCGCGGGTGAAACGTCTTCCTGCCATCTAGTGACACGGAAAACAAATCAGATTAGACTCATAGCTTATGACTCGAACGTCGAACTTAGTTTATTGGACATTCTAATGTTATTATCGGTATTCCAAAAATCGCAGTTACAGAAGAGGACCTGCATGGGCCACCACTAAAACCTGTCACGACCCGCTTCCCTAAAATGGAGGCGAGACGTGAAAAGGTCCGCACGAGAGTGGAGCTGTGAAGCCCCAAACCCGATAAGCGTCCACAATACATAAACAGGTCCCTGTAACCACAACAGAATAGCAATAATAACACAAGGAGAGACTGAAATAAAATTCACATCTCACAAATATTGTCCAACATCACAAATATGTTCAACATCCAGAAAAGCCACCAGGCTAAAAGAAAAGAGTCTAAAGGCCCAGAACAAGGCCAACGAAAACAACAACATAACAAGGTATGGGTGCCACGCACCAATAACAAACAACTGCCTAAACGAAAGTAAAGCACAACGAAGACACTAGGACTGGTCCCCAGTGTCCACGTACTCCCCGTCGAACACAAGCACGGGCTCGGCGTCTGCAAACACCTCGTCCCCAACAAGTAACTCAGGCTCGGGCTCTAACATGTGTCACCCAAAAGAGAAAAGGGGCACATGTCAGCAAGTCGAACGACTTGTGCAAGGAAACGGGAATAATGGTAAACTAGCAACCTAACAATTAAAACATGGTGCATGGCAAGTAAAGTACGGTGGTAACAAGTAAGGTAAAGTATAGTACAAGTGGCAAGGGGTTGTTGTGACATGTAATGTCAAGTAACAAGTACAAGTACAAGGGATCACTCAACGAGTGCCCTATTGCCCGCAGGCTGTGTTCAGGTATCAAGTACAAGGGATCACTCAACGAGTGCCCTATTGCCCACAGGCTGTGATGAGCTCGTCTTCTGGAACACGAGCCAGAAAGTGTATTTTATAAGTATGGCGTAGGGGTGCACCTAGCTGGAACGAGTAACACTAGTATGTAGCGATGCTACGCAATCACGATGAGCATTCAAGCATGCAATGACATGAGCAGATAATTTGCGTACCGTTAATTAAATTAAACGTGACAGGCGAAATGCAATGACATGAACATATTCGTGTACCGTTAATTAAATTAAACATGGCAGTTAAAATGCAATAGCAGTTAAGGATGCATGGATGACATGAACAGTTATTTTCGCGTACCGTTAAGGAAAGTAAACGTGACATACAAGCATGATGAAAGTGACGGACCAAGCTTCGTTGTCAAGCTAGGCCAATGGCGTCTAAACGGCTATCCTTTCACCGTCTAGTCTCTTTTACGCTAAAGCAAGGTAAATGGCCTAAGACATGGCCTAAATCAAGAGATGCAAGTTTCACTTGCCTATCACCGGGGAGAACGGTTACGGAAGTTCGTCTCCGCGGATGCTAGCCTACGGGGAATCGCTGTTATGGGGAACAATCATCAAAACACAAGTATTTTATTAGGGTTTCATAAAAATTGCAATAGGGTAAGAAAACAACGGTGGATCGATTTCTTACCGAGAGGAGGCGGAAGGAACACTCCGGGGAACCCTAGGACCAGATCTGGAAAAGATTGGAGAAGATTGGGGAAACTAGGGTTTTGGGGGATTTGGGGATTTGATGGGTTTTGGTGAGATTTTGGGGAAGATGAGAGGTAGATAGGGTAGATGGATGGTTTGGATGATGGATTTAGGGCTTGGAATGAAGCAATGGAGCTTGGAGGAAGATGGGGGCTCAATGGGGGAGAAACTAGGGCTTAGGGTCGTGTTGGAGAAGAAGAAGTCGTTTGGGGGGGTATTTATAGGTTGAGCTGGCGGCTAGGGCAAAACTAGGGTTTCCTGCACTGCTTAGTCGGTCAAAGAACAACTGTTGACCGACTAGTTCGAGATCTAGTCGGTCGGTTGAACAACGCAGACCGACTAAGTGTAAACAGTAACTCCAGTCGAAAACCTGAACTAAGAGTTAGTCGGTTCAAGAAGCATCGCCGACCGACTAGTTTGCAACCTAGTCGGTCAACCAACGTTCTTAGACCGACTAACGATAAACAGTAGCTTCCTCAGAAAATTAGAAAGCTCACTAGTCGGTCCAAGAAGGATTGCCGACCGACTGGATCGTCATCTAGTCGGTCGGTGGCCCTTCTTACACCGGCTAATGAGCACAGAAAGTACCAATACGGAGCGCGAGGCCCCGTGATCGAATCCTAAGACTCCTAGGCTTGATCTAATAGTTAGATATGACCGTTATGAAGCCCGTCACAAACGACGTACTTCGAAATCGACGATCCTAAGGAAGAATCGAGAAAATACGACGAATCGATCGAAAATGAAAGTTACGGAGACGAAAACCACACAAGAGGAGAAAACCCACCAAAACATATATTATATTATAATAAATTCAGATACAAGGAAACCAGTCGTTACATAAGCTCTCTATTGGCCATTGTTCTTGAAAGTTTTAAGCTCCATTTTCTAATCTATTTTGATCATTTCATTGGCATGAAAAACTTGATTTTTAAATCTATATTCTCAAGTTTCAATCTTTAAGAGATTTGATTCAAGTTTCTATTTGATCTTCTATTCTTCACTTAAACTATGTCGAGATCAAATTTTTGATTTTTCTTATTGCACATATGTTACGAGGTGGAACTCGCGTACAATGAATTTGTATTATGGGGAACCAAGGGCACGGTGGTTATATGGAAATATGGGGTTAGGTAGGCTGTTTTACAAGTGATTAGTGTGATGAAGAGGTTGGATCCGTTGCCGGTGGAGCTCACAGGATCGTATCTCGTCGGACGTAGCTGAGGAAGGTCGGACGGCGGGAGGCTGACGCTGACTTTGGCCAAGGGGCGAGCTCTCCTGCAGCACGAACAACTCGTCAGAAGGGCGGGGTTGGGGTCCAACCCTTAGCCCCTCCGATGCCTAAGTCAGTAAAGGGCTTAAATGGGGGGCTGGACACGCCGGCCGGACTAACTGTGTGTCCACCTCGCGTGACGAGCTATAGGTGGGAGAACAAAGATATGGAGGACCTTTGCTCTCGTGTGTGAATGATAGAAGATGAGAGAGTTTTTCCAACCTCTTCTCCGTAAGAGGAGAGGAGGTATTTATACCTGACGGGTGATGACTAGGCGTGCTGAGCTGGCTCGGGTGTCAGCGGAGGCTTCGGACAAGGACATCGGGAACAGGAGTTTCTGACCTGTCTCTGTCAGGCGGCGCAACGGCCCAGGGGTGCTTTTGTCGGGGTGTCAGGGCCGAAAGCACTAACCGCCGGTCAGGTCAGCCGCCTGGGGGTGCTTTGTCAGGCGGTCGGGCGACGTATGTGTCAGTCGTGTCCTTATCCTAGGCTGTTTGTCGTTAGCGTCGAACTAAAGGTCTGGCTCACTTTCGGCGCCGCGGTTCGCGGGAATCGGATGGGCCGTTCCGGTCGGGGGTTGTCCGGCCCGGCCGCGCTCGTCAATAGGCTTGGCCTAGCTATCCGAGCGTCCCCTAACGCGCTCCCCCGGCGGGTCGGGCGGCTGCGGTTGTTCGCCTCGGCCGGCTACAGTTGTTCGCCTCGGCCGTTTCGGGGAGCGCTGTAAGGCGCTTCTATCTCCGTGATGCCCCGGGTTTTCGGGGCGGCGGCCCTAATTGTTAAATGGTGAGCTAGAGGGGTATGTTAGCGGATCCGGGCTGGAGTTGGGCTACTACGATCTTTAGGTCGTAACAATTGCCCCCGGCATTCGAGTGCGAAGCGGAAGCCCGGTTTGGCTCGGATGGCGTAACGTTACCGTGATACTACCTTTTACTTGGGATTCGGATCGGGATCTCGGCTCCGGGGGGTGACGCCGGCCCTGCGGGATGTGTCCCGCTATAGCGGGGTCATGAAGTCTCTCCCTGACTCCGAGCTAAGCGTGGCGTTATCCGAAAAAAAAGGAAAAAGGGAAAGTATTATGCACCAATCTTTATCGGAAATCTCGGCGATATTTACAAGACTTAGGAGAAGATGTGTGGGACGGAGTGTGGTCCACATTTGTTGTTCGTTTTGCCGGGAGGAGCAGATCCCCGTATGTCGATTACTGAATTCCTACCGCCACTGTCCAAGGGTGAGCCGAGGAGCCGACCCACGGTCGCAGGAGGGGATCCTCTCCTTTTCCCGTTCTTTGCTTCCTCACGTTTTGCCTTGCTGTCGCCGTGTTGGGGGGTTGCGCGGCCTCGTCGGGGACTTCGCACACCGAGGGGGAACCCCTGGGTGATTGAGGACGAGGTGGCGGTGGTGGCGCCGCTGGGCGAGCCGTTGAGGGGTTTTCCCCTCCCCGGCACCCTGTGGGGATCGCCGAAGGTGGCGGCGTTAATTAGGGTGTTGCGGCCCGCGGCCGGCTATCTGGGCCCTCCTTTTGATACAGTAACAAGCAGGAGGAAAGCTGGCGGGCGGTGCCTCCCATGTGTAAGGGGAATATCCAGTTGGAGGTGGTGGGGCATTTGGGGCCGTTTTGTGCCCGGAGTGAGGGTATGTGAGTCCCTTGCATTACTCTTTCCCCCCCCCTCCCCTGGCCTATGGAGGGGGGGTATTTATAGCGAGGTTCTGCGAAAGGGTTTCTCTTGAGTAATGCGGGGGGTTAGCGTTTCTAAGGGGCTCCGCAGAGTCACGTGCTTTGGGAATCGCTTTTCCCCGGAGGTATCCGGCACTCTGGCCTCTCGGGGATGGTGTTACTGCTGACGGCGCGTCGACCGAGCGGCCTTTCGTTATGTTGAGTCGCATCGCGGCACTGTTCTGACGGGACAGGGCACTGCCTTTTCAGGACTGGGCGCCTACTTCGCGGCCTCTGCCTCGGGACCCGGGTCATGTTGTTTTGGCGTCTTGCGGAAGTTACGCAATTACCTATCATGCCCCTAACATTCCCGTGTCCGAGATCGCGAGGTCTGGGGGAAGGGGATGTTGTTGGCTTGTGTTGCTTTTAGGCGGGGTGGGGGGTCGGCGGAGTGGCTAGGGGCGATTCCCACTATCCTATCGTTATTCAATCTCGGGTCGACCCTATTACGCGGGGCGGGTACCAGTGCCTCTCTTTCCCCCTGGAGGGAAAGGTGTCGGGGACTTTTGGTGAGCGGGGGTCGCGCTGCAGGCGTAGATTTTCCGGGGGTCCTATGCTAGTTAGGAGGGGTAGTGCGGTGCTAACCCAGAGCTTGGCGGGGGATAGCTGTTCGCTATGGTGTTCTCCGAAAAATCTGAGCGTATAAAGAAAAGCATTTTTATTTAGGTTTGTAAAGGCTGATCTACAGCTTGTACAGGAGTTCTTAGTTTATCGCCCGTTGCGGGGGCTGGGGGGGAGCCGTAGAGCTGTCCTCGCCCGCGGTTTAATGACCTCCGGGTCGGGATGTTGCTGTGGGCTGGGTGGGCCCTTCGTAACTTGAATTGAGCTCGGCGTGGAGGAGAATGGCCGCCTTCCGTGCTGAAGTGTTGCAAGGTCTCTTTGGCGATCGTGCCACCTTCCCTCCGTTGCTTCGTCATCTCTTTCCGCGGAAAGGGGTTTCCTCGGTCCGGAAGAGGCACCGAGGGGGGGGAAGCCTCCTTGCCGCGGCTTGCTCCTTGGGGAGGTTCCTGAGCATAGGGTCGTCCCCCGTCGCCCCGTGTCTTGCCGCTTCGGTTTGAGAGTGGCGTTCAGCGCGCGGCGGTGTATGGGCGGGCCGACACGCCATGACTCGCCATTTGGGGTCGTCGGGGGTGCAGCCTTTTCGAGGACCTCGCCCGTGGGTCGACGGTGCGGAGGAACTGGCCGGCCAATGCTGGGGGCTCTCGCCTGCCCAACCGGCTTTGAATGGATGCCATTCTTTCTCCGATCCGTCGTCGTTCAGGGAGGACGGAGGCGTGAAAGGTGGATTTCCCTTGTGTAAGGGGAATACCCTGTTTGCGATCCGTTTGTAAGGGGAATACCCTGTTCGCCGTCTTGCCGGGGCGTGCGCCTCGGGGAGGTTCTTGAGCATAAGGCCGTCCCCTGCCGCCCCATGTCCCGCGGCTTCGGTTTGAGGGTGGGGTTCGGCGCCCGGTTGTGCACGGGCGGGCTGACACGCCGTGACTTGCCTTTTGGGCTTGTCAATGATGCAGCCTTTCTGAGGTCCTCGCCCGGTGGTCGACTGCAGAGAGGCGCTGGCCGGCAGGCGCTGGGGGCTCTTGCATGGCCGGCCGGCTTTGAACGGATGCCATTCTTTCTCCGACCCGTCGTTGTTTAGGGCGGGCAGGGGCGTGAAAAGTGGATTTCCCTGGTGTAAGGGAAATATACTCTTGGCGATCCGTGAGTAAGGGGAATACCCTGTTTGTGGAGGTTTTGATGCAGGATCCGCTGCCTGGGGCGGCGGGAGCCATTGATGGCCGGTGACCTCTCTTTTGTTAGGGCGGGGCATCTCGGTCATTTTCCCGGCGGGTGGGGGAATAAGGTGGCGGAGTTTCATGTCTCGGTTTTTTTTGTTCCTTTCAGACGGGGGAGTGGCCTCTTTATAGGGAGATCTCATTGACGGTTTCTTCCCTATTTATTGCGCTGAGTTGGCGCTATTAATGGGTTTCTTGAATTCGTGCCCATGGGAAACCGCCTTTGCCAGGTGGCTCTTGCGGGTCTTCTTTTGAAGCGTGTTATTAATTGTGGCGTGTTTCTCGAGCGTCCTTTCGTTTCGTCGAGTCCCATCGGGGCCGCCTACTCGGGAACTGGCGTCATTTCGTCCCGGTTTGTGTGCCCGTCTTCTTTTGACTTTTCGAGGGCCATGGGTGCGTGGCCCTCTCCGGTTTGGGTGGCTAGGGTTGGCCTTGCCCCAGAGGTCTGGAGGGGGGGAGCGGGTGCGGGGCCCGGCCTGTGCCCTGCTCTGGTTTGGGTGGCTAGGGTTGGCCCTGCCCCAGAGGTCTGGAGGGGGGGAGCGGGCGCGTAGCCCGGCCCCTGCCCTTCTCTGGTTTGGGTGGCTAGGGTTGGCCCTGCCCCAGAGGTCTGGAGGGGGGGAGCGGGTGCGTAGCCCGGCCCGTGCCCACCTCTGGTTTGGGTGGCTAGGGTTGGCCCTGCCCCAGAGGTCTGGAGGGGGGGAGCGGGCGCGTAGCCCGACCCGTGCCCTTCTCTGGTTTGGGTGGCTAGGGTTGGCCCTGCCCCAGAGGTCTGGAAGGGGGGAGCGGGCGCGTAGCCCGGCCCGTGCCCTTCTCTGGTTTGGGTGGCTAGGGTTGGCCCTGCCCCAGAGGTCTGGAGGGGGGGAGCGGGCGCGTAGCCCGGCCCGTGCCCACCTCTGGTTTGGGTGGCTAGGGTTGGCCCTGCCCCAGAGGTCTTGAGGGGGGGAGCGGGTGCGGAGCCCGGCCCGTGCCCTGCTCTGGTTTGGGTGGCTAGGGTTGGCCCTGCCCCAGAGGTCTGGAGGGGGGGCGCGGGCGCGTAGCCCGGCCCGTGCCCTTCTCTGGTTTGGGTGGCTAGGGTTGGCCCTGCCCCAGAGGTCTGGAGGGGGGGAGCGGGCGCGTAGCCCGGCCCGTGCCCACCTCTGGTTTGGGTGGCTAGGGTTGGCCCTGCCCCAGAGGTCTGGAGGGGGGGAGCGGGCGCGTAGCCCGGCCCGTGCCCACCTCTGCTTTGGGTGGCTAGGGTTGGCCCTGCCCCAGAGGTCTTGAGGGGGGGAGCGGGTGCGGAGCCCGGCCCGTGCCCTGCTCTGGTTTGGGTGGCTAGGGTTGGCCCTGCCCCAGAGGTCTGGAGGGGGGAGCGGGCGCGTAGCCCGACCCGTGCCCTTCTCTGGTTTGGGTGGCTAGGGTTGGCCCTGCCCCAGAGGTCTGGAGGGGGGGAGCGGACGCGTAGCCCGGCCCGTGCCCTTCTCTGGTTTGGGTGGCTAGGGTTGGCCCTACCCCAGAGGTCTGGAGGGGGGGAGCGGGCGCGTAGCCCGGCCCGTGCCCACCTCTGGTTTGGGTGGCTAGGGTTGGCCCTGCCCCAGAGGTCTTGAGGGGGGGAGCGGGTGCGGAGCCCGGCCCGTGCCCTGCTCTGGTTTGGGTGGCTAGGGTTGGCCCTACCCCAGAGGTCTGGAGGGGGGGAGCGGGCGCGTAGCCCGGCCCGTGCCCTTCTCTGGTTTGGGTGGCTAGGGTTGGCCCTGCCCCAGAGGTCTGGAGGGGGGGAGCGGGCGCGTAGCCCGGCCCGTGCCCACCTCTGGTTTGGGTGGCTAGGGTTGGCCCTGCCCCAGAGGTCTTGAGGGGGGGAGCGGGTGCAGAGCCCGGCCCGTGCCCTGCTCTGGTTTGGGTGGCTAGGGTTGGCCCTGCCCCAGAGGTCTGGAGGGGGGGCGCGGGCGCGTAGCCCGGCCCGTGCCCTTCTCTGGTTTGGGTGGCTAGGGTTGGCCCTACCCCAGAGGTCTGGAGGGGGGGAGCGGACGCGTAGCCCGGCCCGTGCCCTTCTCTGGTTTGGGTGGCTAGGGTTGGCCCTGCCCCAGAGGTCTGGAGGGGGGGGGGAGCGGGCGCGTAGCCCGGCCCGTGCCCACCTCTGGTTTGGGTGGCTAGGGTTGGCCCTGCCCCAGAGGTCTTGAGGGGGGGAGCGGGTGCGGAGCCCGGCCCGTGCCCTGCTCTGGTTTGGGTGGCTAGGGTTGGCCCTGCCCCAGAGGTCTGGAGGGGGGGAGCGGGCGCGTAGCCCGGCCCGTGCCCTTCTCTGGTTTGGGTGGCTAGGGTTGGCCCTGCCCCAGAGGTTCGGAGTTTTGTCGAAACTGCAAAACTTGTGCAGGAATAACCATATTGGGAAGAACGGATGGATATGTACACTGCGTATAAGAAAAGGAAAACTCACAACTATTGGTAGAATTTTAGCAGATGTTTTGTGTTCCAAGGGTGGGCCAGTTCGCTCCCTTCGGGGGTAGCCAGGATGTACGTGGCCGGCCCAACAATGTCGATGACCGTGTAGGGTCCTTCCCACTTAGCGGCTAGCTTTCCCCGCTTTGCAGTCTCGGGGCGGAAGGTGTCATCTCGGAGGACCAAATCGCCGATCCGGAAGGTCCGCGGTTTCACCCGGGAGTCGTAGTGCCGTGCCATCCTCTGGCTGTGCTTGACGAGGTTAGTCAAGGCCCGGTCACGCACCTCGTCTATCAACTCCAAACTGAGACCGAGTCCTTCTCCGTTGGCTTCTTCGTCGAAGAGCTTTAGCCGGAGTGTCTCTTCGCCGATTTCCACGGGAACGACCGCCTCCGACCCGTATGCTAGCACGAAGGGGCTTTCCCCAGTCGAGGCCTTGTGGGTGGTACGATAAGACCACAGGATCCCCGGCAGCTCGTCGACCCAGGCCCCCAGAGCGGCGTCCACCTTCTTCTTCATCGGGTTCAGGATACATTTATTCGCGGCCTCCGCCATTCCGTTGCACTGCGGGTGGGCGACTGACGCAAATTGCAGTTTGATTCCCCAGCCTGAGCAAAAGTCGCGGAAGCCCTCGCAATCGAACTGCTTTCCGTTATCCGTGACGATGGAGCGGGGAATCCCGAAACGGCATATGATGGATTGCCAGATGAAGCCCTTCATGTCCGTCCACGCGATTCGCGCCAGCGGCTCTGCTTCGATCCATTTAGTGAAGTAATCCATGGCGACGACTAGGTATTTCCTTCCCCCGGAGGCTTTTGGGAATGGCCCCAGGATGTCGAGCCCCCACTTGGCGAAGGGGATCGGGCTCAAGATGGGCATTAGGTTGGCCGGGGGTGCAGTCGTCCGCCGACAGAACTTCTGGCATGCCTCGCACTTCTTGACGTATTGTATCGCATCCTGGATCATCGTCGGCCAGTAGTATCCTTGGCGCATTACTTTGTGGGCGATGGTGCGCCCGCCATGGTGGTTTCCGCAAAAGCCCTCATGCACCTCACGGATGACTTGCTCAGCTTGCTCCGGGCCCAAACACTTTAGGTAGGGCAGGGCGTCGAAATTGGCTCGGCGGCGGCGGTATAGCACTCCGTCGAGAAGTACGAATGAAAGGGCCCGCCTTTCCACCTGTTTTGCCAGCATCCGTTCCTCGGGTAGCTCGCCCGTCTCCAGGTACTTTACTATGGGGGTCATCCACGATGTCCTCGTGCCCGCGCACATCAGTTCTCCCTCGTCGATGGTTGGTGTCGCCAGGCTTTCCACGTATATTGCCTTCCCGATCTCGGCCGCCGAGGAGGAGGCCAGCTTAGACAGGGCATCCGCGCGGAGGTTGCTGGAGCGGGGTAGGTGTTGGACGTCCGCTTTCTTGAACTTTCGGAGTTCGATCTGGATGCGATTTAGGTATCGCTTCATTGTTTCCTCTCGGGCTTCGAAGCCCCCAAGGATTTGTTGGATGACGAGGCGGGAGTCACTCAGGAGCAACACGTTCGTCGCCCCCACCGCCCTTGCGAGCTTCAACCCGTTCACCGCGGCTTCATATTCCGCGACATTGTTGGTGGCCGGGAAGCTGAAGCGCAGGGCGTACTCCAGCGAGCATCCATCCGGCATTTGAATGACTATTCCTGCTCCCGTCCCAGAGCCTGTTGCGGAGCCGTCGACGTGGATGGTCCATAATTCGCCCGCTGTCGTCAGGGAGGGTGCTGAGGGTTCACCCACCTCGACCCTCCGCAAGGATGTGGGCACCGATGGGAGCTCCGCCCGGTCTCCCGGCGGGATCTCCGCTGTGCATTCCACCACGAAGTCGGCCAGCGCTTGGGCCTTGATTGCCGTCCGGGTTTTGTACGTTATGTCGAACTCGCTGAGCTCGACACTCCAATTGAGCATCCTCCCCGACCGCTCCAGCCTCTTCAGGTTCTTTTCGAGGGGCATGTCGGTGTGGACGATTACGGGGTGGGCCTGGAAGTAGGGTCGGAGCTTCCGGGCCGTGGTGACTAGGCAGTAGGCGGCCTTCTCGATAGGGCTGTAACGAGTCTCCGCCTCCCGGAGGATCCGACTGGCATAGTAAACAGGGCGTTGCACTCCTCCTTCCTCCTTGATCAGGACGGAGCTAACGGCCCCCTCGGTGGTCGCCAGGTACAATCCCAAGGGTTCGCCCTCCTCCGGCCGCGCGAGGAGCGGTGGGATCTGTAGGTATGCTCTCAGCTCCACGAACGCCCGGGCGCAGTCGTCATCCCACGGGATCACCTTCCTTTGATCTTTAGCTCCGCCCAAGGCTGTGCGCAAGACCCTAAAGAAAGGGAGCGATTTCTCCGCCGATCTCGACAGGAATCGCCCCAAAGCTGCGATCCGGCCGTTCAGTCGCTGCAAGTCCCGGATCGTCCGGGGCTCCGTCATGCCGATGAGGGCCGCCACCTTGTCGGGGTTCACCTCGATTCCCCGCTTCGTTATCATGAAGCCCAGGAATTTTCCCGATTGCACGCCAAAGATACACTTCACGCGGTTTAGCCTCAGGTTGTACTGGCGGACTCTCTGGAAGGTTTCCTGTAGGTCTGTGAGGTGGTCGGGAGCCCTTCCGCTCTTCACCAGCATGTCGTCAATGTAGACCTCCAGGTTTCGCCCTACCTGAGGGCCGAATATTCGGTCAACCATTCGTTGATAGGTTGCCCTGGCGTTCTTCAGTCCGAAGGGCATCTTGGTGTAACAGAAGGTGCCTTTATCAGTGACAAACGAGGTCTTCTCCTCATCTTCCACCGCCATCGGTATCTGGTTGTATCCCGAGAAGGCGTCCATGAAGCTCAACAACTCATAGCCGGACGCCTGGTCCACCAAATGGTCGATTCTGGGTAGAGGGAAGCTGTCCTTCGGGCACACCTTGTTGAGGTCGGTGAAGTCAACGCACATGCGCCACTTCCCGCTTGGCTTCTTCACCAGAACGACGTTGGCGAGCCAGTCGGGGTAGTCCACCGGCCGAACAAATTTGGCCTCGAGGAGTCGCTCTACTTCTTCCTCGGCCGCCTTCTTCTTTTCGCCCCCTGCACTTCTCTTCTTCTGTCGGACAGGTCGGGCTTCCGGGTCCGCATTCAACCTGTGGGAGATTACTCTCGGGTCCACCCCGGGCATGTCTGCGGGTGACCACGCGAATATGTCCGCGTTTTCTCGGAGCAAGGCCACGAGGGCCGTCCTCAGTGCGGACGGGAGTTTTGTCCCGATGGAGACGGTTCTTCCCTCACCCGAGGCCACAGGGACCTCTTCTACTTCTTCGGCCGGGGTCGGCCGCTGGTCGCAAAAATCCTCCCTCTCGTCTGGGATGAGTGCCGTCAGGGCCCGCCTCGGGCTCCTACACAGTGACGGCGCATGGTTGTGGTCTCCGCGCGTCTCCCGTCCTCCCCGGACCTGTCCCACCCCCCGCGGGGTCTGGAACTTCATCGTCTGATGTCGCAGGCTGGGGAGCGCCTCGATGGCCGTCATATATGGACGCCCTATGATTCCGTTGTACGCCGAGGCGACGTCGACGATGACAAAACGCACTTCTCTGGTGACGACCATCGGCTCCTCCCCCAGGGTCATGGGCAGGGTGATCATTCCCTCAGTGGGAATCGCATGGCCGGTGAAGCCAGCGACAGGGCCCACACAGGGCTCTAAGTCTGCACGACCCCACCCCATCCTCTCGACCGTTGCCAGGAACAGGATGTCACAGGAGCTACCAGTGTCAATCAGGAGTCGGCCGACGTCAATCGCCCCAATCCGAGCTTCGACGACGAGGGCGCCATGGCTCAGGCCCCGTGCCTCCGGCCAGTCCTCCTCGGTAAAGGTGATGGGGGGCCTGTGTATCTTTCGTCGCTTCGACCGGAGGCCGGCGCCCGCCATCATCACCTGTCGGTCCTCGGCCTCCAGGGTTGCGGGCGCTCGTCCCGCCGAGGTTGGGCCTCCAGTTATCATCTCAATTCGCATGACCGCCCTCGGGGGGGCGGGGCTCCTCCCTATCGCGGTTCGCCGGCGGTCCCCGTCCCCCCTCCTCCGGGGGGTCCCTCTCTCCTGTCGTCACCCGCCTTCCCGCGACAAAGTTCCCCAGGTGACCCGCCTGGATCAGTCGTTCGATCTCTCTTTTAAGGGAGTGACAATGGTCGGTGTCGTGACCGTGGTCCCGGTGATAGCGGCAGTATCTCCGGGGGTCCCTCCTCGCAGGGTCCGTCCTCATCTCCCGGGGAGGCTCCGGCAGTAACCCGGCCCTTGTCGCCGCGGCCAGCACCTCCATCATGGGGGCATTGAGTCGCGTGTACTGCGCCGGTGGGGGGTCTTCTTGTCTTGGGATGACTCCGGGGGGTCTCCGCGCCGGGGCAAACTCGCGCGCCGGGCCAAGCCGATCTCGCGGGCGAGGCTCAGGCGGCTCCCGCAGCGGTAGGGCCATCTGATCGTGGCCTCGGCCCCTCTCTTCCTGCCTCGGCCGAGGGTGCGGCCGGGGTCCGTCCTGGGATGGTTTCGCCGGGGGGTATACGACCTTTGCACCAAGGGTCTCTTCGGCCAATGCGTGCCTTTCCGCCATTGCAACCAGCGCTTCGTAGTCGGTCGGCGGGTCCCGGAGCAGGGATTTGTGGAGGCTCCGAGTCCGCAACCCCGCCTTGAAGGCCAGCATTAGCACCTCATCGCCGCATGTCACCACCGCCCGCCTTTCTTCCTGAAAGCGGCGGAGGTATCTTCCCGTTCTCTCCCCTTCTCCTTGGACTATCGTGCAGAGATAGTCCAAAGGCTTCTTCTTCGTCCGCCCGGCCTGGAACTCTTGGCAGAACTTGTGTGACAGCTCGCCAAAGCTCCCGACGGATCTCGCGGGCAAGCCGAAGTACCAGTCCAGCGCGGTGTCCCTCAGGCTTTGGGAGAAATGTCGGCATAGGAAAGCCTCATCCACATCCTGCGCCTCCATCGCCCCCCGGTATTGCTGCACGTGCGTGAGGGGGTCGCCTCTCCCGTTGTATGTGGCCAGGAGAGGGGGTTTGAACCTTTTGGGCCTTGGGGCGGACGTGATCCATCGTGCGAGCGGCGTGGCCTCCTCCGGATAGGTGGGGCGATCCGGGGCATCCCCTCTCCGCCATTCGGGGGTCAGGCTTCGGTCGCGTCGCGGCCGTCGACGGTCCTCCGCCCCCGGGGAGTAGTCCGATGGTCGTCTGGCGGGGCTCCTTCCTCGGGCCGAGGACTCGACGGGTTGTGGGCTACGGCTCTCCCAGCGCCAACACCTCCCGGCCAGCTCTCCTCGGGCCTCCATCCGTTCCTGATTCTCTCGGAGGAGCCTCTCGCGCTCGGTGGCGAGGAAGCGTAGTTGTCGACAAACGGCTTCCTCGTGCAGGGTATCGGAGGGGTGGTGCTGATGACGCGGGTCGCCTCCTCCAGGTGGGGATCTGTTCAGCAACGGGTCCCGCTCGCTCCCGGGCCGCCGTCCCATCGTCGTTTCTTCAATGACTTCTTGGTTGCTTCTGTTTTCCTTCCTCAGCCTTTCGTGCTCCGAGACGATGAAGCGGAGTCGGCGGCGGGCGGTCTCTCCTTCCTGGTAGGCCCTCCGGGCGGTCTCGGCCGCCTCGTCCAAACGCCTTTGCGCGGCGGCCGCCTCCCCCAGGCGCCTCCACCGCTGCGCAACTTCCATCTCCTCTTCCAGGAGCCTTTGCTGGGCCGCAATCTCCTCAGCGAGCCCCCCATTCTCCCCCTCCTCCTCGAATTGAGGGTGGAGGTTCCGCCTCACGTTCAGGGGCTCTGAGGGGCCGGGCGGAGGCTCCGTTCCAGCCGTCTGATAGCCTTTCCTGGCCAGGGGGACGGCCTCAAAGCCCTTCAGGACGACGGGGGCCGAAGTATGTTCAGTCTCGGTGCCCGTCCCCAGAAGGGGGTCGGACACCGGGGTGATTTGTAGAGAGAGTGGTTCCTGACCCACGGGATCTTTACCGTGGTCAGGGTTCCGCGAGATCGGCATGGAGTCTAACATGGGTGTGACCCTTCGTTCCCACAGACGGCGCCAATTGTTACGAGGTGGAACTCGCGTACAATGAATTTGTATTATGGGGAACCAAGGGCACGGTGGTTATATGGAAATATGGGGTTAGGTAGGCTGTTTTACAAGTGATTAGTGTGATGAAGAGGTTGGATCCGTTGCCGGTGGAGCTCACAGGATCGTATCTCGTCGGACGTAGCTGAGGAAGGTCGAACGGCGGGAGGCTGACGCTGACTTTGGCCAAGGGGCGAGCTCTCCTGCAGCACGAACAACTCGTCAGAAGGGCGGGGTTGGGGTCCAACCCTTAGCCCCTCCGATGCCTAAGTCAGTAAAGGGCTTAAATGGGGGGCTGGACACACCGGCCGGACTAACTGTGTGTCCGCCTCGCGTGACGAGCTATAGGTGGGAGAACAAAGATATGGAGGACCTTTGCTCTCGTGTGTGAATGATAGAAGATGAGAGAGTTTTTCTAACCTCTTCGCCGTAAGAGGAGAGGAGGTATTTATACCTGACGGGTGATGACTAGGCGTGCTGAGCTGGCTCGGGTGTCAGCGGAGGCTTCGGACAAGGACATCGGGAACAGGAGTTTCTGACCTGTCTCTGTCAGGCGGCGCAACGGCCCAGGGGTGCTTTTGTCGGGGTGTCAGGGCCGAAAGCACTAACCGCCGATCAGGTCAGCCGCCTGGGGGTGCTTTGTCAGGCGGTCGGGCGACGTATGTGTCAGTCGTGTCCTTATCCTAGGCTGTTTGTCGTTAGCGTCGAACTAAAGGTCTGGCTCACTTTCAGCGCCGCGGTTCGCGGGAATCGGATGGGCCGTTCCGGTCGGGGGTTGTCCGGCCCGGCCGCGCTCGTCAATAGGCTTGGCCTAGCTATCCGAGCGTCCCATAACGCGCTCCCCCGGCGGGTCGGGCGGCTGCGGTTATTCGCCTCGGCCAGCTACAGTTGTTCGCCTCGGCCGTTTCGGGGAGCGCTGTAAGGCGCGCCTATCTCCGTGATGCCCCGGGTTTTCGGGGCGGCGGCCCTAATTGTTAAATGGTGAGCTAGAGGGGTATGTTAGCGGATCCGGGCTGAAAGTTTTAAGCTCCATTTTCTAATCTATTTTGATCATTTCATTGGCATGAAAAACTTGATTTTTAAATCTATATTCTCAAGTTTCAATCTTTAAGAGATTTGATTCAAGTTTCTATTTGATCTTCTATTCTTCACTTAAACTATGTCGAGATCAAATTTTTGATTTTTCTTATTGCACATATAAACACAAAAAGCTCCAACATTTAGCTATAGGATCAAGGGTGTAACAAGTGATCATCGATAAAGGTTTGTAAGCCTTAAGGAAGGCGTTTGGTAAGTCGATTGGTAAGTGTTGTGTTGTATTCACTTTGGAAAGGGGTATTGTTGTATTTGGTGGAAATCCTAGTTTTGGTGCAAATTAGGTGTGTAGGAAATTCCTAGAAGTGAGTCTAAGTGATTGTATTGCGGTTTGCAATAGTCGATTAAATTCCGATGGATGTCGGGGACTAGACGTACCCAAGGTGGGGAACCATGATAAAAATTTTGTGTCTGCGATGTGCTTACTTTCTCTCTGCTCATTATTCTCACTTGCTTGTGATTTATATTTACATTATGCACATCATATCTTATTGCAAGCATTTACATTTGTGTTGATTAAGTACCAAGAGATGTAACTCTTCTTGGAGACTTATGCAACTAGTAGAAGGGTTTTTAATTAGAGAAAAAGTTTCTACTTTTATATACAACACTATTCAACACCCACTTTTAGTGTTGTCTGCCATCCACATGATCCTATAATATAGTGATACATTTCTTTCAATCTTGTGCACAAGATCAAAGAACATTGATAGATAAATGTTGAACCTTCAAACTGTCAATGAGATGCCTGCAGATAAATATCAATGTATTTATCTTATCTTTGTCACTGGCATCTCCTTTTTCAGCAATGGCACCAGCAAGTCCTTACCTTTGAAGGTGTAATTCAATATCAAGGTGCTATGCGAGATAGCTATTACCATTCACAACCAAGATTTGGAATTTGGACTTCTCAGTATTAGCCATAACCATACAATATATGGATTCCAAAAATAAGTAGACTTAGTATGACAACTTCAGGTGTCAAAATGATAATAGAAAACTTGGCAACAATTTTGTTTTGCTCAAACCAAAATTAGTATGACAACTTCAGGTGTCAAAATGATAATAATCCCATGTGTTGATAATGCCAAAATGGATATTAGTATGACAAGTTCAAGTGTTAAAACAAATCAAAGTGATGGTTTATATGTCAACTTCTGGTGTGAATATTACTAATGCAATCAAGCAACAATTTCATAATTAAATAAATCTATACTCAATTTGACAACTTTATGTGTCAACACTAATTTAAAGTGATGATTTCGATATGACAACTTTTGGTGTCAATAAAAAAATTAAAAAATGAAAAAGAAATAGAAGAAGAATAATTTCAACAATAGAATTTGAACTTACAAGAAAATCAAACCTTACTACCTTATACTACCTTAGAGGAGAAGATCAAGACTTAAGCTTTGTAGAGCCTTCGTGCTGATAATGTGTTGTGAAACAACGAAGAATGAAGAATAATTGTAGTAAGAAAACTAATAAGGACAAGAATAGATAGTATAGGAGTAGAGAGAATATTATTGATGTAGAGAACAATGTTAAGATGTTTACAATTGAGTTAGAGAAACTCTATTTATACTACAACATCATATGCGAGGGATGAGAATGGGCATGCCCAAAGCCCGATTGGGCTTTCATTTGGGCATGCCACATCATCATTCCTACTCATCTCTTCACTAATTCTTCTAGAATTAGTGAAGGGATGAGTAGGAATGATGACGTGGCATGCCCAAATGAAAGCCCAATCGGGCTTTGGGCATGCCCATTCTCATCTAGCGAGGGGTAGACAAAAACTCATCATCTCCTCATAACTTATCCATTAAACTCTGATCTCTTCGTCTTTTTGTAACATTTCCATTAACCGATGGCTTAAATATGAGTGTCTCTACCAATTCATCTCCATATCATCAAAAGCATAAATGTAGTTATGGTGTGCAAGTCCATTCATTTGCAATATACAAGTATGAATGTCTCTTCACGTTACTCTTCACATAACCAACATTAAATAGTGTGAATGTCTATTATTTCATAACAATACTTAAGTATTTATAAATTTGGCCTTATGCATTCAATCGTAGCTCAGCTAAGGCTTGCAACACAGTTATTGTAGTGTGATGAAATTAGTAATGCAAATCTTCGTTTTTTAAATTGGAGTTTGGAGGACACCAAACTTCACCAAACTAGGGTTTAAACCAATCTATTTTGACTTGATTTTCACAAATTATGAGAGGCTTAGAAGAATAAGCTCCATTGTCAACCTAGCTTATATAAAACATCAGTTTTACAAACGGAGATTTGTATGGATCCAAACTCTGTTTCATTTTTACTCAAAAGAAACCCAAGTTTCATTAACTATGTAACCAACCTGAGCCTAAAAAATACTATAAGATGGTTTTGGAATTTGATTGAAGAGATTTCCGTAAATATCTCCCTTAGTTTCAACGAAATATAATAATTAAGGCTCTGTTTGGTTGCAAAGAAAGTGAAAGAAAGAGAAAGAAAAGGGGTGGGAAAGTAAATTTCAATGGTTTGGTTGGAAAGAAAAGTTAAAGGAAAGAAAACGGTGGGGGGGAACGAAAGAAAATAAGCTGAACAGTTTTTCTCCCCAGTTTCTCTCCCAAATCGAGAGGAAAACGCTTTTCTCTCCCAAAAATTCTTCCCCCTTTTCTCCGACGTTTTCTGCGACAAATCGAGAGGAAAGAAGTTCATCGCTCGACGCTCGCTCTTCTTCTCATCCATCTCTCGACATCTTCATTCACCCGTTGATCTCTCGCTCCGTCGCTCCGTCGCTCCGTCGCTCGACGCTCGCTCTTCTTCTCATCCGCTCCGTCGCTATGTCGATCTCTCGCTTCTGATCTTCATGGATCCTCCTCCTCCAGCGGTCGTCGCTCCGTCGCTGCGTCGCTCATCATCCTCCACCAGGTATCCTAGATTTTCATGCCCTAAAATTTCTTATCATTGCAGATCGATAATTTCTCATTCAATAAAATTTCTCGTTTCTTCTTCTCTTTTTCTAAGATGCCCTAGATTTTCTCATAATTGCAGGTTGATTGCGGATGAGGATATTCAAGTGCTCGGATCTAGAGTGAGTCCTCTTTTAAGACATGGGTTCTCAAATTTTTGCTGGATTTACTATTTATTTTGTTGCTTATGGAAATTTGTTGTTGGGTAATGTAAATTTGTTGTTGGGTTCTGAAATTTATTTGGTATTGTTTTTATGTTCCCTCAATCACTCATAATCTTATGTTCATTGTAAATTTCTATCCACTTTAATATCAAACTGAAATTTGTTTTTCATTATTGCTTATTTACGGGATGCTTTTGTTTCTGGATAATCAATGTTACAAAATTATCATGAGTTGCATATGTACATGATTTCAATGCTACATTATTTATTCTTATATTAGTTTTAATTAATATGTATACCATCTTTTTGGCACTGATTTGTTACTTTTATTTTGTAATCAATACTGAGGAATCAACATGATTTTTCAATGTCAACAAAATATGAGAATTGTTCTTGGTTATGAGAATTAATCTTGGTTCAATGTCAACAAAATATGAGAAATGCAGTTTGTTATGATGATTGATTAAACAGCTTGTTATGAGAATTAATCTTGGTTCGAAGAAGCTTCTACGTATCCAGAAGCTGAGCCTTTGCAAAATGTCAGACTCACAATGAATATATACAAGAAGTTGTTGTGCTAGCCTTATGCAATGCCCTCAAATTTTTGTGGAGCTAAATAGCCGAAGAACAAGTAAAACTCAGATACAGTCTATGCCTTCACAATAGAGCCTTATTAGATGCCCAAGTAGTTATTTTTGTGAAAGATTGAGGTTCTGATTATGAATCACAACAGACTATGGGACATTATTTTGTTATCAAGACTAGCTGCGGCTCTTGTGAAGAATCATATACTTAATTATTCTATTACGATTTATAAATTTGGGAGCAACCACACATATATCGTGTTATCTAGTTCTTTGCATTTTTGTGGCTAATTTGTTTGTTTGAAACAGCTTGTAATCAAGTTGCTGCTGCTTTCTAGATTTTTCTCAATCTTTTGACTGTATACAAGTAGGAAAATGTGTATATTAGCTCTTCATCTTCTTTGCTTTACACATGTAAACATACAAGAGGTAGTCGTTGCTCTCTTGATTTTGATCTCCTGTTTTAATAGAGTCATGCTTTACTTCAACTTTATGCTGCTTTATCCTCAATTCCTAGGCAAGTGAAGAAGACAAGCGTGCGATAAAGTCGAAGAAGATTAAACGTGCAGTAGGAACCATGATTGTATATGCTACTTATGCAGTCGCTAAGGCAACAGTCGTATGTCAAGTGGAGCATGTAAATAGGTCAATCTTAGCACAACGGGATGACCATAGAAGTTTACTTATGGAACGACTCACACGACTTAGTGATACAGATTGCCGAGAACAGTTGCGCATGGGGGTTGATGCTTTTGGTATGTTATGTCTGTTATTTTGAGAGACAGGTCGTCTTCATGATACCGTGCGTAGCTCAGTGGAGGAACAAGTTACTAAGTTTCTCCAAATTCTTTCCCATAACTGGAAGAATCGAGTAGTCAAATTCTACTTCATGCGTTCTGGTGAGACTGTTAGTCGTCATTTTCACAATGTTTTGAAAGCATTAATATCACTTGAAGACCAGTTTCTAAAGCAACCAGATGGCTCCGAAATTCCATTGGAAATCCAAACAAATCAAAGATTTTGGCCTTATTTTAAGGTAGCATTATAGAATATTTACTTAATATTATGTATGCTTAATTGATATTGCTAATAGCATTGTAAATATTTATAGAATTGTGTTGGTGCAATTGATGGGTCTCATTTTCGCGTGAAAGTGGCAAAAGAAGATGTGAAGAGATATCGAGGCCGAAAAGACTTTCCAACTCAAAATGTAATGGCAGTTTGCACCTTTGACCTAAAGTTCACGTATGTCTTGACTGGCTGGGAAGGCTCGGCCTCAGATTCTAGAATACTGAATAATGCGTTGTTACGTCAAGACAAAATATTTGTTCCTCAAGGTAACAACTAAATGCTACCATGCAATGAGTCAATTCACATCAAAACTAATTTTATACTTTAGACATACTAACTCTTCTATTTATTTACTTTAGGTAAATATTACTTAGCAGATGCAGGATTCATGTTACGATCGGGATTTCTCACACCGTTTCGTGGAACACGGTATCACCTTAAGGAGTATTCAACGCGACAACCTGAAAATGCTCGTGAGGTGTACAACCATCGACATTCATCCTTGCGAAATGCAATAGAACGTGCTTTTGGAGTATTGAAGAAGAGATTTCCAATTTTGGGCAGTGGAACCGAACCTCACTATCCAATAGAAACACAAAAAGCAATTATATCTGCATGTTGTATACTGCACAATTACCTTATGGGTGTTGATCCCGATGAAGGACTTATTGAACGCGTTGATCAATAAGTTCTGAACCTAGTGAGAGATGATGAGGAACTAGCTCCCATCATAAGCGATGATGAAGATTATAGACGAGGAGAAATTCTACGACAACAGATAGCTGATGAAATGTGGAGAGATTACTAGACCTAAGTTGTTATATCCAATCTTGTATAGACCTAATTTTGAAATTAAAATTGGCTGTGTCTGGATGTCATCTGTATGTCATGTGGTGCGTGAGGCAAACTGTTTGTACTTCTAATTAAACACAGTAGTGCAATTTTGTCGTCTCAACTCATTTGTACTTGCCGAATCGATAAGATGTAATTTAACACATTGGTGTTTTTTTGTCAACATTGTTGGGTAGTATAGAAACCATTGAATAAACCAGATGATTCTGCTTGGGTTCTTCAAGTTGAATAAAGGTGTGCTGTTAGATCATTCCAGTCTTTTGGTTGAAGAAAGGAGATTGGCTATTACCGTGCATCAATTGGTATCCCGATAAAATTTATTACCAATTTATTTATTATGTGATGGTAGAAATTATTTATTAAGATTGGCAAGTAGGAATTGTATGAATAGGGGTAACTTTAGGAAAGTTATTTGAATTATGGCAATTGGAATTCTGATCTTTGACAGAGGCATTATTAATTTTTCCTCCGATGTTTTACATAATGAACC
This sequence comes from Scilla litardierei, assembly GCA_030789695.1. NCBI lineage: Eukaryota > Viridiplantae > Streptophyta > Magnoliopsida > Asparagales > Asparagaceae > Scilla > Scilla litardierei. The sequence goes on from CM061141.1 coordinate 257,541,151, forward strand.
TTCTAGAAGGATGTGTTTAATGAACAAGACCTATGCCACCAAAATCTCAATATGTGATCTGCTTTGTGCTTTGTATTTGCCTATTCATTTTGCTGATATGAGGATCCATCTTGTGTTATTTTTGCAAGTTGTGTTTTTCTTAGATGTTAAATGATGTATTGCAGACAGGATGTATGCCACTATTGTCAGATTCTGCATAGTTTGCGAAGTTAAAGTGCATTGTAAACAAAGATATTAGAATGTAGTGTTGTATGGATGTGGAGCAGAGCATGCAACCTTATAGGGGTATAAATTATGTCTAGTAATGGAACTTTTATAATTTCGATCTATTCTTGCAGATATTGTTTCCAAAATGACATTGTCACAGAGAGTAGTCAAATTGATGTGGCAGAAATTTTTGATATTAGGCATTGACTCTATTTTGCTTCCAGGATGGATATATTCTTGCTCTGAGTGTTCATCATGCATAAAAGATTTGAAGTTGGCAAAATATATTGAATGATACTCAAAGATTTGAACCTGATAATTTTTGAACCAATTGGATTGGGATATTGTATTTTGGGGTATCATTTATGGCCTTAGGTAAAGAGCATCGGCATAAATATTGGTTGGATATTACGTATTAGGATCTTCACAAGAAAATAATTGACCTGGTGAAGGTGTTTGCTTTGAAAAATACATGCTACTCTCTATCAATGCATGTACTGGTGCCTGTTGTTTGTCATAGAAAGCTGCCATTATATTTCAATCATTTGAGTCCTTTGTTACACTGAAAGAACACTTAATGTTTATCTAACTTGTGATCAAATTGTTGAGATATGCAAATTGATTATCTATGTTTTGTTTTCCAATATCAATATATCAATTTTATCTCATGTTTCCTTTTTGTTTTATTATTTGGACTATAGGCGGTTGAGATGAATTCACAATCAAAGACTCGCTCAGGTTCGACCAAAAACATAAAATGGACGATAGAGATGGATATGTGTGCAACAGATGAATTAGTTATACAAATGCATAAAGGAAACAAAATTGACAGGAGCTTTACAAACAGCGCTTATCAGGCAGTAATTTCAGAATTATTTGTCAAATGTGGAGTAAGGGTCAGTGTTGAAAATTTGAAAAATCGGCTCAAAACTCTTAAAAAAGATTTGGCTGCTTTTCAAGATATACAGACTCATGGTAGTGGCTTTTCATTCAATAGAGTCACTAGAATGATGGATGCTGAGCCAAATGTTTGGAAAGATTACATAGTTGTAAGTTAGTGATTTTTTATGATATTTACATTTTTTGAATAAATGATTACAATTTCTGAAATTACTAATGAGTTTTGTTTTCTCTTATTTGTTAGGCACATCCTGAAGGAAAATCATATCAACATAAGCCGGTACCATGTTTTGAAAATATGTTATTGATTTTTGGAAGTGATAGAGCTACCGGAAAAGATTCCGAGACAATTAAAGAAAAACATATTCATTTAGAAAGGGAAATAGAGGAATCAAATTCAATTGCCAGTAACCAAGAGGGTGATAAGGACGTGGAACAAGAGGATGAGGGGGATTCTGCTGTCGCGCCTTCCATTCGCAAGAGACAAGATCCAAAGTTACCATGTACATCATCTAAAGGTGCATCTAAGCGGAAGCATACATCCATCATGAGTGAAGATTTTCAGATACTAAAAAATGGAATGGATTCAGTTGCGTCTGCCATTTTAGAATCTGCTCCTCAATCTGCTCCTCCCCGTGTGCACACCATGGAAGAGATATTTGAGGAGGTGTAAAAAGTTGAAGGGCTAGATGAAGATGCCCAACTTCTAGCTTATGATTATCTTTGTAGGGATGAACTTGGAACCAAAGCATTTATTGGATTGCCATTGTCTCGGAGGAAAAGATGGCTAGAGCTGAAACTTGGCTGGTCTTCTCACAGTTATTAAATTTCTTACAAAAGGTATATTGCTCAACTATAATAATAAATATTAAATGATATTATTCCCCCATTTACCGATGGTTTCTTTCAGCCTTATTTTGTATGCCATTTACTGTACCTAACCTCGCATGCTTAATCTTATTTGTATTTGCTGCGGGGACTGCATCCATCAACTTATCAAAGGGTGGACTGGGCTTGTATGCTTTTGATTACTATTTTCATAAGGTCCTTAAATATCATTAAATTTACTTTTATTTAAGAGAGTAAGCATGTAAAATTTCATGGGAAAAAAACTGGAGAAATTTCCTGTGTGGAGATGGGAAAAGAATGCATAAGAATAGATTGATTGTAACTAAAGAATGCATAAGAATAGATGGAATCTTGACACATAATCGATTAGTTGATCTTTGCTGTAGGTTTTTGTTGATGATCCTGCAGTCCATGCACATCTGTTATTTGCCATCACTACATATAACTCCCTAGTTATAGCTAGAATTTTGAGTATTTTGGACTTGCATGACAGAAACATCCAAAATATTCTCCTTGTCATGTTTAGGCATTGTTGTTGACCAAGACAAACTTATGTGAATTTCAAATTAAGAAACCCACATTGAGCTTGCATGTCACTGAAGCATTCAAGGATTTCCTGACTTTTTTGGCAAATTAAATTATTCAGGTTTTGGTTACCAAATATTTTACTCGCCATAGTTTTCAACTTGTGAATTGCAATCAGTGTTTATTCACTTTGTTTTCACATCCTGTCTGTATCATATGGCAGGTCATGTGTTCTGATTATGTGCAAGAGAAAACTGAGTTGATTAATGCCTTGATAAATGATAGGAAATTGTCAGACCTTCCCAAGCTTAGTCAGGTGATTATGCAATCCCTTTGTATTAACAAATTTCCTCCGAACGCCCGGGTGTTAGAAAAGAGTAGCAGCGTAAGGCAGAACGAGTCCTGGTAGTTTGCTTTTTGACGATTTATTATTTATGTTTCCCTGTATTGGGGAAGGAACTAATATCATCCAATGGCACGACGATTGTTTCCCCGTATTGGATATGATCTTGTCTATAAACGAATATAATGCTAGTATGAGTTCAGTATTTGTTCCCCTAGCTTATGCGATGTTCTTCCCTTGAAAGCGTCGATCAAAGAGTATTTTGCTTTTATCTTCAGTGATTATTTCAGTCTTTCTGATGCTTTTTGACACTCGTTTGATGCTAATTTTGATGTCTACGGCTATAAACATGGCATGTTTGAAAGTATGCTGATTCTGGTTTACCATCCTCTTTCAGGATTTGGCTTGGTGGGATTCAGCAACGGCTCGGAGGCCGGGAGCACCATGATGCCTGATCATCCAAGCCCCGGTGGTCATCCGACAGACGAGACCAGTTTTATTAGGCATAATGTCATGTTTTAAGCTGATTCTATGTTAAACTTGTTAAACTTGTTTGTTTTTATTCAACAACTGCTGTTAAACTTGTTAAACATTTTGTTGTGAAATTTCCCAAGGTTTTGGATATGTACTGATTGTAATGGGATTGTCCATGTTAAACATCTAGTTGTGAAATTGCTAAGAATGTTGAGAATGAGAATGTTGTGGTGTGGATTTTTCATATTTTACTATAAACTGAGAATGATGTGATCTACATGTTTCATATATAGATGTTTCATATTTAAACGTATGTTGAGAATGTTGTGCTAGAATGTAGATTGCTCATTTTTTTTATTTTAGTATGATGGTTTTGGATTGAGGTTAATAGAAAATGAGACCCTTTAAAATATACTAAAATTGTTATGAATAGGCCCATTGGGCCAATTGGGTATCCAACCCACTATTGAAAGATATAAATACACGGGTAGGGGGCTCTTAACCCCTTACACCTATTTCTCCCTAAATTCCCTTCACAACACGTTATCAGCACGATCACGCTCGTTGGAGGAGACGGTGGCTCGCGGGAAAGGAGATCCACAAATCGCTCAGAAAAAGAAGATCGTAATCTTCTCAACGGGGAGCGAAAAGGGCTTCCTTCACCAACCGTCGCCTAGATTCCTCGTCGAATCTAGTAGGTAAAAATCCAAACTTTTAGGTCTAAACTTGCTTTTCTCATTAGATCTGCATGTTTTAGGATCAAAAAGTTCACAAACTCGGTTAAATTCAACATTTTTAATAAGATCTGCATGTTTAAAACAATAAAAACTTGTTTTTTTAGCGATCAAAACTGTTGAAAACCCCGATTTTTACCCCTGCCTTCGATCCAAATTTCCGTACGCCCGTAGGGCGAAACGGCGGCGCGCCCTTCGCGCCGCCGGAGGAAACAAACGCCGCGACCCCAGGCCGCGGCGGCCGCGGCAGCCGCGGCCTGAAGCCGCTGCACTGTGCCGCGGCCTGCAGGCCGCGGCCAAGCGCCGCGGCCTCAGGCCGCGGCCCTGCGCCGCGGCCTGACGCCGCGGCGGCCGCGGCCTCAGGTCGCGGCCAACTGCCGCGGCCTGAAGCCGCGGCCCTGTGCCGCGGCCTCAGGCCGCGGCCAGTTGCCGTGGCCTGAAGCCGCGGCGGCCGCGGCGGCCGCGCCCTACGCGGCCAGCCGTCGCGGCGACACGCCGCGGGCCCCCCTAGGGTTTCCAGAAACCCTAACCCTAACGGGCTATTTTTCGGGGGAGGCCCAATATTAACCCTAATGGGTTGTTTTCATGGCCCAAAAGGCCAGAAAATTAGCCCATCCACAGAAATTATTTTATTTATTTTTGGCCCTAAAAAGCCCAAAATAGTTAAAAGAAATTTTTAAAAGGGTTTTGAAAGCGGTAAAATAAAACATTATATTATGGATCAAAAAGGCAAAAAGTTTTCAATATATATATATATATATATATATATATATATATATATATATATATATATATATTCTTGCACGTCGCACACAATTTTAAATTATTTTAAATGCCTGTGTTTCGATTTTCTGCGTGGTTGTATATTGCAAAAATATTATCTGCGTGGATGTGCAAATATTAGGCTATGTTTTTAGGGATCAGCCAGGTTTCCGACACTGTTTTAAATTCCCGCAATTTTTCTTTTGCTTTGAGAGAAACTTTGTATGTGAGGATGAAATTGTAAAAAGAAGACCGATGGACACCAAAAAGAAGCTGAAGACGTTTTCGCTCAATGAAGATAGGGGCTTCTCTCTGAAGTTCCCGAGTTGTAATTTATTTTCATGCTTTTTATTTTTTGATGTAACCTCGGACTGGACTTTTTATTTATTTTTCGGTGTCGGCTGGCTGATCCCCATAGCCTAAGGTCATTATTTCTGTTTTTCATTGTTTTTGCATTAAATTGCGTGGTTGATGAATTAGCTTTAATACCATGTTTTAATGTCGCAATGAAAACCATCAAACAGCATGCGTGATTGTTAATTTTTAGTAATTAATTATTCACATTACCTGAAAAAGCATGTATGTTAAAACCACAGTAATTTAAATTCATGAAAATGACTACATTACATGCGTGGATGTCTGTCTTATTTTCAGTCTTAATGATACATGCTATTTTGTTTCTGTACATGCTAGATCATAAAATGGCCAGACTCGCAAATGTAGACTTCTCAGTCCTGAAGGCTGATGGGTCAAACTACCTGAGTTGGCAGTTGGACCTGAAGTTCCATCTGCGCTCTCATGGTTTCAGTCTCACACAGACTGAAAAGGCAACAACTAGTACTGCCCCAGCTAACAAGGAGGCTTCAGTGGAAGCACCTCATACAGAGGAAGTTTCCGATATATTAAAGGCGAAAGCCATTATATATATCAGGAAACACTTAGACTCGACCTTAAAGGACGAGTACCTCACTGTAGAGGACCCTTACGAGCTGTGGGATGCACTCGAGGAGAGGTACCGACATCATAGGGATGTCATACTCCCCCGTGCACAGTACGAGTGGACTCACCTCCGCATACAGGATTTCAAATCCGTAGCGGAGTACAACTCAGCTCTTTTCCGCATCACCTCACGCCTGAAGTTGTGTGGTGAACCAGTGACGGAGAAAATGTTGCTGGAAAAGACGTTTACGTCTTTCCATGAAAAGGACATGATCCTTATGCAACAATATCGAGAGAGGAAGTTCACAAAGTACTCTGACCTTCTTTCATGCCTACTTATGGCTGAACAGAACAGAGACCTGTTAGTTGCCACCCACAACCTGCGCCCTCCTGGCTCCGCTCCATTGCCACCTCCTGCAGAGGCCCACTTCCAGTCTTCCCAGAAGAAGAAGACGGACAAAAAGGCAAAATTCCAGAAATGGAAAGAACAGAAGCAGCGGAAGAAGGCCACTCACCCAGCTCCTCCCCAGAACCAGAAGTTCGTGGACAAGAAGCAGAAGAGGATTCCCAACAAAGGAGGCACTCCCAAGAAAGACTGGGAGGACAAATGCTCAAAATGCGGGATGACGGGCCACTGGTCCAGAATCTGCCGCACAGCAAAACACCTCCAGGACCTCTACCAGGCAAGCCTTAAGCCCCGAGCTGAGACAAACCTGATGGAGAGCGCAGCGTTGGCAGAGACCTCATGGACTCCCGAAGATTTCATGGGAGATGATACTCTCTAGATCTGGACCATTTTTATGCAATTAGCAATGTATCTTAAATTTTTATGCATCGTATCTAGTTCCTTTTTCCATGTCAAACAATATCTCTTTAGCATTTATTTATGAAAGTGAACCTTTTATCTATATTTATTGCTTGAATGTCTTTCCCCATTTTTTAGATATGGAACTTATCTTCCTAGTGGACAGTGCATCGACGCACTCGATCCTTCAAAACATAGACTATTTCACGAGCGTAAGTAGTTATTCTGGCCCACTGAGAACAATCTCAGGGCCAGCAAATATAATCGAAGGATCAGGGGAAGCAATTATATTGCTCCCCGGCAACACACAAATAACACTTAAAAATGCGTTATACTCCCCAAAATCCATCCGAAACCTCCTAAGTTTTAAAGACATCCGTTTAAACGGATATCACTTAGAGACGGTCGAGGAGGATAAAAGGGAATACTTGCTTGTAACGGCTCTTACAAATGGTTCAAAAACCATTGTGGAACGTTTCAAGGGACTCCCCTCCGGACTCTACCAAACAAGTATACAAACTCCAGAAACATCCATGGTGGAGCACCTGCAGTGCCCCCAAACACCAGAATTCCAACTCTGGCACAGTCGACTGGACACCCTGGTTCGGTTATGATGTACCGCATCATAAAGAACTCCAGGGGCATTGACCTGAAGAACCTGAAGATTCTTCAAAAAGGCAAATTCCCATGTCCACCCTGTTACAAGGGTAAACTGATCACGAGACCCTCTCCACTGAAAGTGGATGTGGAGTCTCCCAGCTTTCTGGAAAGAATCCATGGAGACATTTGTGGGCCGATTCACCCATCAAGTGGTCCGTTCAGGTACTTTATGGTCCTGATAGACGCATCAACTAAGTGGTCACATGTGTGCCTACTGTCCACCCGTAACCTAGCACTATCTAAGCTTTTAGCTCAGATAATAAAGTTACGGGCCCACTTCCCCGACCACCAGATAAAGAAACTTCGTCTGGACAATGCGGGGGAGTTTACGTCACAAGTCTTTCTAGACTATTGCCAAGCTCAGGGAATTGAAGTCGAACGTCCTGTAGCGCATGTTCACACCCAAAATGGGTTAGCAGAATCTCTAATTAAGAGACTGCAATGGATCGCTCGTCCATTATTACTTCAATCCCAGATGCCAGTGAATGCGTGGGGTCATGCAATTTTGCATGCTGCATCTTTAATAAAATTAAGACCCTCTGGAGGTCAGTCATCTTCTCCAATGCAACTAGCACTTGGAGCCCCACCAATTGTCTCACATTTGAGAATATTTGGTTGTACAGTATACGTCCCCATAGCACCACCACAAAGGACAAAGATGGGTCCACAACGTCGCCTAGGCATTTATGTTGGGTTTGACACCCCCTCCATAATTAGATTCCTAGAACCCCTTACGGGGGACGTCTTTAAGGCACGTCTAGAAGACTGTGAATTCGATGAAACATCGTTCCCAAGACTAGGCTCACAGACAAAGAAGCCCGAAGCTTCAGAAAGTATCACTTGGGATACAAAAACTTTATGTCACTTTGATCCGCCAACAAGCCAGTGTGAGGAGGAGGTCCTGAAGATTCTCCACATCCAAAACACTGTCCATCTCTTGCCGGACAAATTCACTGACAACCAGAAGATTGTCAAATCACACGTCCCTGCTGCTAACACTCCAGCTAGGATTGACATACCGCAAAATGGATGCAATCCGCCTGCAGCAGAAATGGTTGGACCTCTCAAAAAGAGAGGACGACCACCGGGATCCAAGGACCAAGTCCCTCGAAAGAGCAGGACCCTTGGCAATGGTAAACAAATACCACCACAGGATGCTAATTTAAGCCCTGCTACCCCATCTCTCCCAAACTCTCATGAAGAGGAAAAACCGGGAGAAAATGAAGTATCGATACACTATGTACGAACTGGGGAGTATTGGGACAGAAAAAGCACAACAATAGATGACACATTTGCGTGTAATATTGCCATCTCGTCGCGTACTGCGACGATGATATTGAACCACGCTCTCTGACAGAATGTCAAAGCAGAGATGATTGGCCAAAGTGGAAAGCGGCAATAGGAGTGGAGTTGGATTCACTCACCAAACGCAAGGTCTTCGGACCAATAGTCCAGACACCAAAAGGTGTAAAACCTGTGGGTTACAAATGGGTATTTGTTAGAAAACGAAATGAACAAAATGAGATCGTACGCTACAAAGCAAGGCTTGTAGCGCAGGGTTTTACCCAACGTCCTGGGGTGGATTTTGAAGCCACATACTCCCCAGTCATGGACGCGATCACCTTCCGATTCCTCATTGGCATAACAGCACAAGAGGGTTTAGATATGCAACTCATGGACGTGGTTACTGCATACCTATATGGCAACCTAGACCGAGACATCTATATGAGATTGCCTGACGGTTATTCTTTGCCTGCAGCACTAAAAGAGAGAGAACGTGACATCTACTCAGTGAAACTGCAAAGATCATTATATGGTCTAAAACAATCTGGAAGGATGTGGTATAACAGACTGAGCGATTTCCTTGCACAGCAAGGATTTAAAAACGACCCAGTCTGTCCTTGCATCTTTATAAGAGCAAAGGCAACAGGATTTGTAATAATAGCCGTCTATGTAGACGACTTAAACCTCATCGGATCTCCTGAAGAGATCGCAAAGATTTCTAGAAGCCTGACAGAAACTTTCGAGATGAAAGACCTCGGAAAATCAAAATTCTGTTTAGGCCTTCAGATAGAGCATCTTAAAGATGGGATCCTGTTACACCAGTCAACTTACACATCGAACTTACTGAAAAAGTTTCAGATGGATAAGTGCCACCCCCTCAGCACTCCGATGGTCGTCAGATCATTGGATGTTCACAAAGACCCCTTCCGGCCGCTGGAAGAGGGGGAGGAAGTACTAGGCCCCGAAGTGCCTTATTTAAGTGCTATCGGTGCACTTCTTTACCTGGCTAACTGCACTCGCCCTGACATAGCGTTTGCAGTAAACTTACTAGCCAGATATAGTGCTGCACCTACACAGCGGCACTGGGCCGGAGTTAAGCATCTTCTGCGCTACCTCCAAGGGTCCATAGACTTAGGTCTATTCTACAGGAAAGGGGCATCAACTGGTTTAGTTGGTTATGCTGACGCAGGTTACAGGTCCGATCCTCATACAGAGAAGTCTCAGACCGGATACATGTTCACATATGGCGGTACTGCCATATCCTGGAGATCTGTGAAGCAGATCATGACGACCGTCTCATCCACCCACTCAGAGCTACTTGCGATCTTCGAAGCAAGCAAGGAATGCTTCTGGCTACGCTCAGTGATCCAGCACATACTCACCTCCACCGGCCTTACGACCGGCGTACTTGCACCCACTCCACTCCATGAAGACAATGCAGCATGTATAGCCCAGCTACAGGACGGCTACATCAAAGGTGACAAGACGAAGCATATATCCCCCAAGTTCTTCTGGACGCACGACCTTCAGAAGCAAAAGCAGATTGAGGTACAGAAGATCCAATCATGTAATAACTTGGCGGATTTGCTTACCAAATCCCTGCCTACTAGTATCTTTGAGAAACTTGTATATGGGATTGGGATGAGGAGAGTGAGTAAATGTAAACTGGGTCAGGATGAGAGAACTATGAACTCATAGATACATAGGAGACTGATGTATAGATTCATAGGAAATCTGCAAGCCTGAAGCTTGGTCAGATAAGGGGGAGTCAACTGCAGAGTTGTACTCTTTTCCTTGGCTACAGGTTTTTTCCCACTGGGTTTTCCGTAGTCAAGGTTTTGACGAGGCAACCTCGTTGACTCTGGATCCTGAAGTATCCACCCCTTGACACATTTTTTATTTTAGTATGATGGTTTTGGATTGAGGTTAATAGAAAATGAGACCCTTTAAAATATACTAAAATCATATTTTCTATCTAGTTTTCCTTTTTATTTTTATAAGCAACCAAACATGAGAAATCGTTTTCCTTGCCATTTTTCTTTTAATTTTCTTTTCAATTTTCCTCACTAACCAAACATAAAAAAGAAATCGTTTTCCTTTTCCTTTTCTTTTTCTTTCCATTTCATTTCCATTTCACTTTTCTTTCTCTCAATTTCCTTGCAACCAAACAGAGCCTAAAGCTTTTATGAAGTGCTTCGATTTTTTGGCATTGGCATAAGATGAACACTGCCATGTGGCCTCACATTCTTATTTTTTATCCATTCAAAATAATATTAAAAAAATTGGAAATTAGCTACGCAAATAGAAGGAAATTTCTTTTTCGTTAGTCCATGAAACTCAACCCATATTACTTTTTGACAATCGGATTTGTTCATTTTGATGTTCATGTTCTAAAATATCAAATTAATTATTTTCAATTGAACCGGTGTTGACACTTGACAGTTCATTTAGCCTAAAAATTCTGTTATTATAAAAATGTTAAACTTACGAGGAAGGGATAAATGCGTTAATTCTGTTGGATTTGTCTCAAAATTTGATCGTTTACATCACAGTTTCATTTCCTCTCACGAATCAAAAAATACGAGAATAAAACACTTTTATTTATTTATCTTTGATTTTAGAGTATCTTTAATTTCTTGTATCCTACTCAAAAAAGAATCGCATGAGATATAAGCTTTAACACTGAGGGGTTTACTTCCATCACTTCGTTTTCTCGTCAGCTTCCCAAGGAAATATAAAATAAAATTATTTTAAAAAAATGAAAAACCCCCCTTGTTGAAATAAGGGAGGGAAATCCTCGAACTCTGCACATTTCTCCAAAACCCTAGTTGGAACTGAAAACACTTGAGAGATTGAACAATGGTTCAGACGAGAAGAAGAATTGAGGGCAACGCAATGGTGCAACAACGTCAACAGCAAGAAGGAGAACATGATCATCACGAGGTCCAGATTGTTCCAGATCCGTATGAAGCAACGGTGGGGGATTTTGGTTCATTCCTGTTTGTTTGTTTGTTTTTTATACAATTGCCATTGCATTTGACCTGAAAAACCTAACCGTGCTTTAAGAGAGAGAATGATGAAGATACCCGCACTGGAGCTTGAATAAATCGACTCCAAACAATAGTAAATCAAGACTTATCATTATTCAGGCTAACCATTCTCAAGATGATTTTTTTAGAGTCAAATCACCGAAGTTTGTTTGTTTTGTTGTCAATTTAAGAATTACCGGATATGATTATTAACAGAGGCAGAAAAATTCAAATGCTGAGAGAAAAGTAGCAGAAGAGTCTTTGAAGGTGGGTCAAGAAAAGAAGCAAAATGTGTCAGGGGGTGAAACTGATGATGATACGAAGAAGCCTGCAAACATGGTTGACACAAAAGCAGAAGTAAGGTCCGAAGCAAATGAAGAAGGAGACAACGATGTCCAGTGTTGTGCAAATCAGGGAGAGGGGACATCACTAATGGTAATGATGAGACACCATGATCTTTCCTTCTTTCTAGGATTGTTCCCTTTGTAAAAAAAGGAAGGATCAAATTGTACTAGTATCTGACGTTAAAAATGCAATTGTGGCTGAAGGAGAAGGATGGGGAGAAAGAACAAATGGGCATGGAAACACAAACTCGAAAGACAGCAAGGAACAAAAGAAGAGTTATCAAGGGTCGAAGTGATTGTTCTCTAGATAGTTCTTCTTTTATGTCTAACGCATTTAAGGAATCAATTCCGAAGGTGAATACTAAGACTACCATTGCATTTTTTTTTTGTTGCGTTGTAAAAATTACTACTAAGTATTTTTTTGCGGTCTGATTACGTTTATAAGCAGGGCCACAGAAGCTTGAAGGCCGATGCAAAAGAAGAAGAATCTCTGAAGGCATGCCAAGAAAAGAAGGTAATGTGACTTGATGATGCAATTGATGTTGATCAGCAGAAGCCTCGTCAGATAATCAGATGTTCTGTCCCACTCGTCTTCTGCATCATATCCGCGGCTATTAATTGATTCCTTCATTTTCCTGCATATAATGTCTTCTCTTATTCTTGGAACCAATTGATGATAGTAGTTGACTTTAAGCCCCTAATGTGATTGAAGAAAGAAAACAATAAGAAGAAAGAGCGGCTGGAATGTGATACGCCAAGGACAAGCAGAAGACAAAGAAGAATTACGAATAACATGACCAATGCGGTAAGCAGATGTCAACTAGTCTTCTCTTTTGCAAACTCTTTTGATTATGTAAAATATTTCAAAGTTTCACTTATTCCTGTGTTCGTAATGCTGAAGGAGGCTGAAACACCCATGAGGACGGGTCTCACGTGCCATCAATGCAAGATAAAAAATAGAGAAAGGGTAGTATGGTGCTCCCAATGCGGAAAACGCTACTGTGTGGCTTGTATTGCTCGATGGTTTGTCCTTTTTATCTCATTTGTTCATGTTTTTTGATGCCCCTAGTGTCTATGTTACAAAATATGTCGGCATTCAATCTTGTCATTTGATAACTGTGGATTCCCTGCATGCTCATCTGCTTTGAGGAGGATTCACCAGGACCTATTGATAGTTGTGGGTGTTCTGTAAGCCATTGAACTAGCTTATCATTTGTGGTTTATGTGCTATGTTAAAATTCGTGGCATTTTAGTGGTAGAACCAGCCACATTTACATTTTGAAATAATACTTTATAATATGCATATTTTGTCATCAATTGAATGGTCGTTGGTAGGTATCCTGAGAAATCTGAGGCTGAAATTGTAAAAAAATGTCCAGTCTGCCGTAACAATTGCAACTGCAAGGCTTGCTTACGAAAGCCAGGAATTTTGGAGGTTTGTTTTTGTATAATATTTTGCAGGTGTCGAAGCTTCATTCATTTCCACTCTGTACATTTAATCAGTCTCACAACACATCTTGCATCTAAATTTTAGGTGTTGGAAACGAAATCATCTGAAGAAGATAAATTTCAGCTTTCTTGCTATATTTTACAAGTGTTGCTTCCTTGGTTGAAAGATTTTCACAAAGACCAGAAGTCAGAAAAGAAACTAGAGGCTAAGATCAGAGGTAGATAAACTGTCCGTAAGTTCTTTTGAAAGGTCTAGTTCTACATTTTAACTCTATAACTGTTCTGCAAATAGGGGTCGACTGGAAAAAAGTGAAATTAGAGCTAGCGCTTTGTGAAGAAAATGATCGTGTTTATTGGTATGATTTCTATAACGTTAATTAATGTAAACGCATATCCTAGTCATTTTATGACTGTAAATAACTTAATATCTGTGCTGGGACAGCAACAAATGCAAGACCTCAATCGTGGATTATCACAGAAGTTGCCCGAGTTGTTCATATGACTTGTGCCTATACTGCTGCCAGGACCTTCGTCAAGGTCTCATACCTGGGGATAACGGGATGCCCTTGCCTAAATATATAAACAGGGGCATATATTATTTGCATGGGGGCGATCCAAATCCTTCCAGTACAGTTGAGTCCACTGTAACTAATGGTCCTTCCAAGGCATTGCATGAATGGAAAGCTAATAATGATGGCAGCATTCCTTGTCCACCAGAAGAATTAGGTGGTTGTGCTAGTGCCCTTTTAGAGTTGAAGTGCATGTTCCCGGAGAAAATTCTTAAACAGTTACTGGTGGACACAATTGCTATAGTCGAAAGAAGTAAACTTGCTGAACTGCCTGAGATTTCTGGTAGTCGTTGCTGTATCTCTTCTCATCAAGTCGTTTCTGGTAGCGATATGTTACGGATGGCAGCTTGTAGAGAGGATTCTGTTGATAATTATGTATACTGCCCAGCTGCTAGAGATGTAAAACAAGGTCAACTAGAACACTTTCAGAAGCATTGGGCAAGGGGTGAGCCTGTTATAGTTCGTGATGTGCTTGAGTTCACCAGTGGTTTAAGTTGGGAACCTATGGTTATGTGGCGCGCTTTACGAGAGAAGATGAAATCCAAGGCCCAATCCGAGCGTTTGGAAGTAAAGGCGATTAACTGCCTAGACTGGTGTGAGGTTAGTTATAGCATATTGTGCATTGTGTCTAGATTGAGCCATATCTACATAATGATGATGCTACAGTATGCCTTGCAAGGGTGTACATTGCTATCAAAATTAGCTTCTTCTTTCTTACCTGATTATTCAATTACTTTCTAGCATTTGTTGTTTTATTATGAGTGAAGTTTTTGCATAATGCCTCACATATGCTTGATTCACTTCTATGTAAAGCATGAATAGCTTTAACCCTTCAGTTATCAAATGATAGTTTGCAATCTGACTTATTTAATGTAGAGAATAATTACAGATGCGGAATTCTGATGAATGTGTTGTGAATATTTTTAAATGTTTATCTACTTTTAAATCGATCACCATCGAGGTCGGATTGTGAAATGGGCGGTCCCTGGTTCAAGTTCGGCTGCACCTTTGTTCATAAAAGAAGAAGAAGAAGAAGAAGAAGACGAAGAAGAAACAATAATCAGGTTGATCTGCTACACCTTTGTGCAAAAAGAAAAAGAAAAAGAAAAACATATTAATCAGGTTGATCAACCCTTTAATTCCCTTATGATTGCTTTGCAGGCACTGATGCTCTGTTTATCTCTTTCTGTGTAATGTTCATTATGTTTTCATTTATGAGAATCAATTGTGTTTTCATGGTTAAGAACAAAGTTTTGAATATTTTCAGTAACTTCCAATATAAATTCTTTCCTGATTCCCGTAGCTTAAATTTTTTGCCAATCACTCCACATATTTGGGCCAATGCTTATTTGTTTTTGAAACTTATGCTAATTTTGTGCAATTTACTTACAACGTTTATTAATTATTTACAATCAAGTAAAGATGGATAATGTCCAATACCAACAATTTGCAGGTTGATATAAACATTTGCCAGTTTTTCAAAGGATATTCTGAAGGTAGAACCTTTAAGAATGGTTGGCCTGAGATGCTCAAACTCAAGGACTGGCCCTCAGCGACTTCCTTTGATGAGCGTTTGCCCCGTCACAATGCTGAGTTTATCACCGGATTGCCATTTCAAGAATATACACATCCCAAGTCTGGCATTCTTAATCTTGCAGTCAAGCTACCTAAAAATGTGTCGAAGCCTGACTTGGGTCCAAAAACATACATTGCTTATGGATTCTCTCAAGAGTTAGGCAGGGGAGATTCTGTCACAAAACTTCATTGTGATATGTCTGATGCGGTATGTATGTTACTGGCAACTAATATCATTTTGTTCTTTTCTTGTGTTTTTAATTTAGATTTGTAACCACTAAATATACTTTAGAAGCACAATTCTGGCAATAGGTTCTCTATACTAGATCAAAGCACGACGCAACCATATTGTGATTTCAAAATAATACCGAAAGAATCATTTGTTTGATGTGATACACAAGAGAGAATAATATAAAAATAGGGTTTTGGTGGAAGATTTGTGGAAAAGATGGAATTTTTATAGATGTCAAAAGAAAGTTACAAAAGATAGTGGACATCTTTCGAAAGGATGCCTCTTTCCTAGTTTTTACTTCGAAGGAAAAGGCTAAACATCCAAGATCTAGAGTTCTATTGAATCCTAGAAGATTGCTTTCACAATATCCAGTATAAAAATCCCTAACCCTAGCCGTCGTCCACTTATAATCGCTGTTTTTTTCCAGAATTACAGAAATTACCAAACTGTCCCCAAAATTCAAAATTACTAAAATATCTCCTGATCATCCCTGGTAAGCCTCATGCTTTGCAGCAACTCCCCCACACCTTCCCCCCCTTTGGTGCGTCCGGATCGCATCATTGGTCTACCCTTAAAGAACCAGTTTGTCCTCAAGATGGTGTCGTGAAATTCATGAGGTATGCTACTCTAAATGGAGGTGTTCGTCTCGCCTGGCTCCTTAACCGCCTTGGCTTCATCCTAGACTGTCAACGTCTGGAGAGCACGAACCCGACATCGATGTCCAGGTCTGAAGCTTTCGCCGCATCGAAAGTATAATCTCTTGGTGCGCTTATCCTAGATCTTTCCCTCTGTGTGACGCTTGAGCCTGTTGTCTGTTGGAAGCTCAATGTTCTTCTATTGTCTGGACTGGATCCCTTCTTACGACACCTTCTCATCCTCTGCCGCTGCTTGGCTGTAAAAAGCGGGTCCGTCCCCGGCCCCATTGGTGCACCGCTCCTATATGAGCTGATACTCTATCATCTGGACCAGCCACGTTATGTCCCGTACCATCTAGGTCTTTGGATGCGTAGCTCTGATCGAATGTTAGCATTGATACCTTTCATGAAATTCCCTTCCAAGGACTCTTCAGACAATCCCGGTACATAGCCTGATAGCATCTCAAATTTCCTGATGTACTTCCTGACTGTCCCAACCTGTCTTAAGGCAAAGAGCTACTTATGAAGATCTCCTTCCTAGGTGTCATAAGATTGGTGTAGAAGATAGTCCTTAGATTCCTCCTACGAGCGCAAAGGTCGTTGCTGCTCTCTCGATTGATACCAAGACAATGCCTCACCCTATAAACATATCCCAATTGTCCTCAGCTTCTCCGTTGCAGTGAGGCGCGTCACCTAACAGTAACTCTCCGCCCTGTGAATCCACACATAATGGTCTTTTCCTTCAAAGATCGATATCTTTATTAGGATCATGTAGACGACAAGCAATACTAGAAGTGGGTTGAATAGTATTGCTAAAAATAATAGCTTAATAAAAATTCTTCTAGTAAAGCTTAAATTTTATACGTATGTTACTCCATTAGGTACTTAATCAACTATATAGATTACTTGCAATGAGATAAATAAGCACATTAGAATTAAACAAACAAGCAAGTAACAGAGAGATATGAGTATTAGAGACAAAACCAATCGTAAACACATGGATTTATATTGGTTCATCCACCCAAATGCTACATCTAGTACCAAGCCAACTGACTTGGGTTTTCACTATCCAACTCTATATAGTGAGAGCTACCTTGTCTTAAATTAAAGGGCTTCTTACAGCCTTGCCTCTTCTTTGATTAGAGTGCTTATATAACCAGCTACCTCACCACGTGAAGACCTTGTGCAAGAGGCTTTTCAAATCACCAAGTACAGACCAAATACAACTTACCAACCAACCAACCACCCTTGTGGTTATACTTACTCTTTGCAGCGATTACAATGATTTTATAGCTGATTGATCTCAAACTAGTGTGAATAAGTGGCTATAAGAAAAACTTTTGATCTAAAGAAAATAATAGAAAATCAAATTGCTTGAGAATCAAAAACCTCTTGATCTAATATTAAAAGATAGAGATGAAGACTTTATGGATTGAGACGAAGATATGCCAGAAATCGTTTGAAAGATCAGAGTAAAAACTGAAATGAAATTGGCTAAAAATTGAGAGAGCAATGAGAGAGAGGTATTTAAAATCTTGAGAAAATAGTTAGAAAACCTTGTAAAAATCTTTTCTCCTTGTTGATAAAAGTGAAAAAACTATCTGTATTTAAAGATTATTTTCGCACAAAGCAAATATAGAAAAATATCTCCTAACGGCTAGAAATCTAACATCGAGAAATCGACAAGCACATTAACCAAGGAAGCAGTTAATTTTCAATCGTTGGGGCTTAAGAGTTAACTCATGTTCATTAGGGAGTTGACTCCTGATCCTAGGAGTCGACTCTTGTCAATGAATGAGTCAACTCACAGCCAATGGTCGAAGCCACTCTGGGTCTGTCAAGACACATGAGTCGACTCCAGCTTATCTGGGAGTCGACTCCCTCCCGATACATTGAAATGTATCACGTAAGAGTGTGACACACTCTCAAAATACGTTCAAAATATCTTCAAAATAATTTTTATAAGTTTAAAACATTATTCTAAGTGTGTGTGGAGTTTTATACTAAAGGCTTTGACATACCTAATGACATGGTGCAAAAAGATATATAAAATACATCAAAATACCTTCTTGATGTGAAGTCCATCTTCTCCATGCCTTACTGAGCTTCCATTTGTCTGAGTGAGCTTCTTCCACACTCTATCTTGACCATAAGCACCAATTGATTTGACTTTACCGCTTTGAGCTTCATTGGTCAACATTGGTCAACATTGTCTTTTGACTTTGAACTCTTCATATGAAAACCTTTTTGACACATACACACTCATTTAAAATAATCACTACCATCATTTGTTAATTATCATCAAAATTATATCTGGGGTATCAATACCAACATTATCCTCCTTTTTGATGATAACAAATAAACGATAAAAATATGAAATAATATGAAAAATTTAAGACATACTTAATCCCACTGCTTTGATGCATGGTGTTAAAAAATAGTTAGAACTCTCTCTTCCTTCATCTTAGCATGTTATAATAAGCATGAATAGAGCATACATTAATATTACCTCATGAATGCCTAAGAGTTTAATCCATGTGTTATAATATGAAAGTCATATTTACTTAAACCATGTGTTAATCATAATAAACAAATAGTCAAAACAATGATCATTATAGTAACATTTCATATTACATTACTTATTTCTTCGCCTTGGCATCTCAAAAAGGTAGGAGACAATCAATTATATCCAAAAGCATATGCACCAAAAATATGACCATTATATATCCATTACAACTATAATCCACACATAAATCCATGATATGCTCAAAATTTGCTCAAAATGAAATCACACCTAAAGCAACATAGATGTAACATCACCAAGATAAATCATAGTGTTATATTACACATATAGCATAAATCACACCTAAAGCAACTTAGATGTAACATCACCAAGATAAATCATAGTGTTATATTACACATATAGCATAAATCATAAGTTCTCAAGCGCACACACGTGTCATCATCAAAACATGCATTGATGTTCTTAAAGAGCTAAAGTGTCATATATAGCAAATTATCACAAAATATCAGCACATCACTCTCAAATGTTTGAAGGAGGTCGAAAAAGCTTCTCCTTAATCTCCATAATCTCCTTTTCCAGCTTATCAATTCTGTAGTCTTGAACATCAATTCTGTCGCAAATGTCCTTCTTCAGTTTATCCATCTTTGCCTCCAAGTAATCAAGTCTAAAAAATAATAGCGCTTGGAAGTATGAAAAGTATGAAGGTGGATCAGAAGATGTAGCAGAGGGACCTGCAGGATGTGCAGACGAACTGGCTTCTTCATGCTCTCTATCAGGTTCTCCCTCAGATTCGTGGACATCAGAGTCAGTGGGATTCAGAGAGGGATCTTGTTTAAGAGACATTCGATACAGGAATCCCAAATCAAACCGAGCCTTTCGGAGAATGACTAAAATCTCCGACTTAACATCTATACCGAAATGCTCAATGATGAGAGTAAGAAAGTACCCATGGTTAAGTGCAGAGTGGCTAATGTTGACAAGATTATCATAAATAATACTTGTCCAATTTATTTCAATTCCAGCTAAGATAACGTAGACATATTTAACCACGCTCTCAGACATTTTAGTGAAGCTGTCGGATTTTTAACATATTTGTATGACATGATCAATGCTAAAATCCTTGCCCAGGCCTAAGTGCTTTTAGTTGTGATGCCCGGTTTGTAGGATCTACCCCTCGAGAACTTGGAGTGTGATTTCGGAATCATTCATTATGACCCTTCAAGGGGGTTTCCCACGGTAGGTATGCCTAGAATCCCTCCTAACTTCTTGGGTGAAAAAGTGTTGATAGTTTAATTAACATTCGAGGATACATTTTTCTTGATAACTATTATGTTCGTGTGGAATAGGCTAACCAACCTAGGATAATAGCCACATGCACTATCAGTGGAAAAGAGTTCCTTAAGTCTCTGCTTAGTAAATACTGTCCTAATATTGTAACCACCAAGCTCTTTATATACAATAAATCTTTCGAACATGATGGTACGGTGGGAGTTAATCTTATAATCTTTCAACAAATTGGGGTTATTCAAATATGAGATTATGGACTCAGGAGGGTTTGATGCTTGTGAAGAAAGGCTTCTGCATCTGATCTCTTCTTTTTAGGTGGTATAATGTTTTAGGGTATGCGAGTGCATTAATGCAACTATGCTAAAGTATGATACAAGAAATGCAACTGCATGTAAGATTGACAAGGGATATATATAGCACTGATGTTAATGCCAAAAATGACCGAAACAGTATGAGGGCTGACGTGGACTTCTCCTGTGGAGGTGGAGTCTCGTTAGCTGATCGCGTGTGACTCTGATTGGTAGAACCGGGGACGTTGGTAGGTTGACTCGGAGTGATGGTCACTCGACCCCGCTAGATAGGTCAAATCTCGAGCGAACAACTGTAGAGGTATAACCTTCTTATTGAGACGCTCTACGACCTTATTGTTGAGACGTTCTACGACCTTCCTGTATCACAAAGTAATATCAGAGGGGTCAGATCTGGGTCCCGACCCAAATTTCCTCCGATGCTTAAGTTAGTACGGGACTTAAGGGATGGAGCTTGGAACTGCCGAGATCGACTCACGGAGGCTTGTCTCGAGTCAGGTGTCGCAAGCTCTTTAGAGGAAGAAATATTAGGTGGAAGTATAGAATGTCAGAGTATCGGATCTCGTACCTTGGGAATTAGAACCCTCTTTACATTGTCCTTTTGGGTATTTATAGATGATCTGCTGATTGCGAATAACAGTCCTTCATTGATCAGAGCGGGATCTTCTGTCCATTTACTCGGTCCCATTAACTCCTCCCTGAATACCAGCGGAAGTCCAACGGTCGATTGAGTCATTCCCTTGAATGAGTATTATGTAGCCTCACTAACGGGTTTTGGGTTACGGGGCCGAGGTTGTAGGCTCTAACTGGGCCGTTTACCTTGACACCGCTTCGTGGGCCGTACCTGAGTACCAACAATGGCCCCCCATTATTCGTGTTTCAGGAAACAGCGTTGATTGAGACCGCATGATGTGTATTCTCATTAAATGGGCACGACATTCGAAGTGGTTGATTTGATATATGCCGCCAAAAACCCTTAATCTCTAAATCAATCCTCACCTTTTCTTGAGACCAGGCTCAGTCACGTGTCGCTCATCAGATAACTGCTTGTTGGGCTTCCCTGTATAAAAGAAGGGGAGAAGAAACAAGAAGCTTTCATGTTCCGCCTCCAGACTTTCGAAAGCTTAATTCCTCCATTGCTTCCTTTGGTGGTTGCCTGACCTCGATAAGGTATCTTCTTTAACTGATCTAGACTCCTCTTTAAATCTATATGGGCAAATTTCCACTGGAAAGGATACATGAGCCGACCAATGAAGAGCTCGTGCTACGCCTTCGACCTCCCCATTACGACGAGGTTCCTGGAAAGGGAAAAGTGCTTTGGATAGAACCAACATCTTCAATTCGTCGGAGGGATCCGAACTTAAAGGTTCCCCATGTGATTCTTGAAAAAGTGCCAGAGTTCTCTCATGATCTGGTTGCTAAGGTTTGGTCTGTTTGCCTGTGCCCCCCTTATAGGGTTAGGTTGCCAGAGTTCCATGAGAGAGTTTGCTTCCTTCGGAGGAGCGAGGTAGGAGTTTACCCACGAGCTTTCCATCTTGGTCTTCGCTTTCCTCTTAACCCCTTTATCATAGAGATTCTATGCTCTTTGGGACTTTCTCTCTGTCAACTTGCACCTCAGGCCATTCCTCCCATGGTCTGCTTCGTTGTGCTTTGTGAGCTTTGCGAGGTTCATCCATCCATTTGGCTGTTTAAGAACTTCTCCTGGGTAATAATTGACCCTCGTAAGGTGTTGTATCACATTGTCGCTCGCCCCGCAAAGAGACTCATTTATGACATCTCGATCTCTGACCCTAATTGGGAAGACACATTTGTGTTTGTTTTTCTCTTCGACATAGGACCGATGCTTAACGGTTGGAGTTCTCCTAACCCTGATATCGCTGAAGAATTCAGGTTATTACTAGGAGAGGTCGAAGCGGCTGAACTTCTTTTGAGTCGACCGAGGCAAGAGAGATCAACCTCGTATTTGTTGGACAACCATCGTCTGAAGATCGTTTTGTGGAGTCCGGGTAATGCATACTGCTTTTGTGCTCCCATTACAACTATTTACGATAATTATATTTGTTGTTTGCAGATATGGCTAGTGGAGCTCACAGAAGCATGGACCCTGGACTGGGTCAAATCTGGAGGGAACATCGCATGAAGAATAAATGCGCTGAGGGATCAAGTGCTCAGTCTCCTCTTCCCCTTAGTCAGAGCTCCTCCTCTGAGGGAGGTGAGGCCAGGGGGACCTCAAGGTTATCCTCTCGTGCCTCATCAAGGGAGGTTCCGAGTCGAGTTATCGCTCGCTCAGTCCCCCTCATTGCTTCCATCATTGTTTCGAAGCCTCCGGTGGTGGAGGGTGTAGACGTTGTTGCGGCTCTTGAGCCTACCGAGGCCGTTAGCAAGAAACGAGGTCCTCCCTCTCATCAGGGGGATGAATCTGAAAAGAGGAGGAGGGTCGTGGAAACGAACTCTCCCCTTTCGCTCATGGCAAAAGGTTGTAGCTCTTCGACGCAGGCTTTGGTGGGTCGGGAGGTGGCCCCTCTCGATCCTCAGGGGACGGTTG
Organism: Scilla litardierei; assembly: GCA_030789695.1. NCBI lineage: Eukaryota > Viridiplantae > Streptophyta > Magnoliopsida > Asparagales > Asparagaceae > Scilla > Scilla litardierei. The sequence continues at coordinate 257,564,130 of CM061141.1, forward strand.
AGCCCCCGTGATTCCTCCTCTGGGTAAATGGCCATATGGCGGTATCGACCCACCTGCTCTCATGGTCGTCCCATCCCTTCGGAGTTTGACCGAGCTCTGATGCTGAATCAGCTCTCAACTGGTTCCTCGGGACCGGTTCGAGGCAAACCTTATCAGCCTCATTTATCATTGAGAAGGAAGAGTCGGCCCTGTTGGACTTTGGGACGACTGCTCGATTGGTGGAAAACTCCATTCTCCCTCGAGAAATTCAAAATTTCCCAACCCCCACTAATGCCCTAATTTTGTCCTACATGATTTGGAGCTCCTTCAAGGATTGGACATTGAGAGGGTGGCAAACTTCTTCGTGGGTTACGGCTATCAGGTCAGTTATTTGCCATTTATCTCTCGACTTATAATTTGAAAGTTGTTGATCGACGCTTTCCACATGTGTCTATTTTTGGCGCAATTTTATGCCACCAGGCTGTCGTCATAACTGAGGGACGACGTCGGGCGGAGACCGCCGAGCACTAAGCTTCTGAGCTTGAGGTCCAGATGAAGAAGATGGAAGAGGACTTGGGAAGAGCGCTTGCGCCAAGGTTGAGACCGAGTGGGCACATTCGGAGGCCAAGACTAGCTTCGCGTCCATATCTGCCGTCAGAAAATCGGCGGAGGTCCAATGGGGGAGGGAAAGGTCCCAGCTCCCGGTCGACCTTGAAGCCTCGAAGAGGGATATAGTCGAGCTTCGAGACAAGGATGCTGAATCGGAAAAGTCAGCTGATGCTTACAAGGCGGAGATAGTCGAGCTTCGAGCGAAAGCTGCTGAATCGGAAAAGTCAGCCGAGGTTCATAAGGCGGAGCTTACGGCGCGGTTCACCGCAGCGATGGAGGCATTCCAGAACGTCTATATAAAGAGGAGTGCCCCTCCCTCTTAGGCTGGTAGATTTTTGATGCAGGTTTCATGTAACCGTTTTGAATGAATAAAAAGAACTTTCGAGTTTCTTTTATCTTCATTTGAGTATGTGAATGTTCGTGTATGGCCCATCAACGACTCAAAGTTTAATTTAAGAACCGATTGAAACTTGGGTCGTAGATGTGTTAGGCATTTTCACCTGATAGAGATGATCCTAAGATCGTAAGCCATTGGGACGGCCATCGTCAAAGGGTATCGTTCGTTTGTGAGGGGTACAGACCCTTCAGCTTACGTTCGACGACGAGGGTCGTTCGGTAGCAAGGGGCGTGGCCCCTTCAGCTTACAGCCGACGACGGTTCAGGGTCGTTTAGTGGCAAGGGTTGGCCCCTTGGCTTACGGCTGACGACGAGGGTCGTTCGGTAGCTAGGGGCGTGGCCTCTTCGACTTACGGTCGACGAAGATCGAGGGTCGTTCGGTAGCAGGGGTTGGTCCCTTGGATTACGGCTGACGACGACGGTCGATGGTCGTTCAATGGCAAGGGTTGGCCCCTTGGCTTACGGCTGACGACGATGGTCGTTCGGTAGCGAGGAGCGTGACCCCTTCGACTTACAGCCGACGACGATCGAGGGTCGTTCAGTGGTAAGGGTCCGCCTCTTGGCTTACGGCTGACGACGAGTTGGGGACTAAATAGACAAGAGAAATGATCCGCATTGTATTTATTAAGAATTTGTGTTAATAAAGATATGCAAATTTCGATCGTCACAGTGCCTCCTCTCTTGCTGGTACAATCATTGATAGTACTTTCGCAAATGCTTGGCATTCCAAGGATGGGGAAGCTCCCTATCCTCTATTGTGGCAAGTCGATAGGTGGCCGGGCCGAGTATATCAACCACTTGGTAGGGGCCCTCACACTTTGCAGCGAGCTTTCCTTGTTTAAGGATCTCGGGGGTGAAGATGGCCTTCCGTAACACCAGGTCGCCTATACAAAAACTGTACCCCCGAACTTTGGAGTTGAAATTACGAGTCATACGTCCCATCTGTTCAATGAGAGTCGCAAGGGGGCGTTCGCGAACCTCGTCGAGCAACTGTAGGTTGAGCTCGAGGCCTTCCGAGTTTCTCTCTTCACGAAGTAACAGAGACGGAGTGGCCGTTCATTGACTTCCACCGGGACAACAGCTTCACAGCCATATGCACACATAAAAGGTGTTTCACCTGTAGAGGCTTTATGTGTCGTTCTGTACGACCACAGGATATCCGGGATCTCGTTTGGCCATGCCCCCCTCAAGTCCTTCTACCCTCTTTCGCAGGGGTCCGAGGATGCACTTGTTTGCAGCTTCTGCCAGACTATTGGATTGGAGGTGGGCAACAGAGGCGAAATGTAACTTGATTTTCAACTCAGAACAGAAATTCCTGAAACCAGCACTGTCGAATTGCGTCCCATTATCTGTCACAATGGATTGAGGGATACCAAACTGACAGATAATGGATTTCCACACGAAGCTTCTGCCTTCCTTCCACGTAATTCGGGCAAGTGGTTCTGCTTCGAACCATTTAGTGAAGTAGTTGATTGCCACGATCAGACTTTCGTTGTCCGCTTGCTGGCTTGAACGGGCTAAGGATGTCTAATCCCTACTTAGCAAATGTCACATGACTGACAATTGAAATCAGATCGGTTGGAGGGGCCGAGCCGATCTTTGCAAATATCTGGCAAGTCGGGCATTTTCGTACGTACTCGATTGCCTCCTTGAATATGGTGGGCCAAAAGTAACCCTGCCTTAGGGCTTTTAAGGCCATCGTCTTTTCTCCACAATGGTTCCCGCAGTCTTCTTCATGGATTTCCTGGATCACATAAATAGCTTCCTGCTGTGTTAAGCATTTAAAATAAGGAAAAACGTCGTCCAACCATCGAGCAAAAAGAATTGGTACGCCTTTCGTTCCAGCTTTCATGCTTCTTACCGGATCAGTCGGTTTCTCCCCAATATTAAGCTAACGGATTATGGGATCCATCCAAGTGACTTCCTGGTCGACGTTCAGCAGCTCCTGCTATGGCACTTTGGAATGCGGCAGATGTTGCACGTACACTGTATGCCAGAGTCCTGCTGGTGAGGATGAAGCGAGCTCTTGCACTGTCGGCTCGATGGTTCTTTGACCGTGGCACATGACGGATTTCCACCTGTCTGAACTTGGCAAGCTCCGCTTTAGCAATCTGCATGTAGCTTTGCATCGTGTCCTCGCGAGCCTCGAAAACTTCATTCAATTGGACTACTAGATTGGAATCGCTAAGGAGCTAGACCACCTTCGCTCATAGGGCTCGAGCCAACAACCGAAGCCCGTTGATTGCAGCTTCATACTGTGCCCCCATTGTTGGTGGTTTGGAAGTCGAAACGAAGAGCATATTCGAAAATGTTGCCCGCTGATGTTTGGACAATTATTCCCGCTCCGCCTCCGGTTTGAGTGGTAGAACCATCCACTTGCACGATCCACGTCCACTCGTCCTCAATCGTGCCGATTGGAGAATTGAGATCTGTCGAGGGAGAAGCGGAAGTATTGGTTTGTATGTTAACATGTATCTCTTCTGGCGGATTGTCGTCATAAGTGAGTTTTGACGATGAAGTCGGCTAGGGCTTGACCTTTGATGGCAGTCCTTGGCTTGTACTGGATGTCGAATTCACTTAGCTTGACTCCACACTTCATCATTCTTCCCGACCGATCCAGCCTCTTCAGAGTTTGCTCCAAAGGGGTGTCGGTGAGGACCAAGATGGTGTGCGCTTGGAAGTGGGGTTGTAGCCTCCTAGCGGATTGGATCAGTGCAAACATCGTCTTCTCTATCCTCGAATAATTTATTTCTGCACCTCGAGGACTTGGCTGACGTAGTAGATACGTCCATGTACTCCCGAGTCCTCCTTGACGAGTACCGAGCTCATGGCTTCCTTGGTAGCAGCCAAATAGATGATGAGTTGGTCATCCTTATCCGGCTTAGTCAGGAGCGGTGGGCTGCGGATGTACTCCTTCAGCTCAGAGAAAGCTTTCTTGCAGTCTGCGTCCCACTCGATGATCTTCTTGTCATTCGCGGTGGATGTTATCATCTTTCTCAGTACTTTGAAGAAAGGTAGAGATCTCTTGGCCAAATTGGACAGGAATCGACCCAGAGCCGCTATTCTTCTGTTCAGTCTCTGAATTTCTCTGATGGTTGAGGGCTCCTTCATTGCCACGATTGCCGCGATTTTGTCGGGGTTAGCCTCGATTTCTCGATTCGTTAGCATGAACCCGATGAACTTCCCGGATCGAAACCCAAAAGTACACATGGCGGGGTTCAGCCGAAGGATGTATTATCGGACATATGAAAATGTCTCTAGGAGATCTGCAATGTGATCCGCCGGCTTCTTCGACTTGAACAGCATATCATCAACATAGACTTTCAAGTTTCGTCTGATTTGAGTCTCGAAGACCTTGTTCATCATACGCTGGTACGTGGATCCTGCATTCTTTAAACCAAATGGCATCTTTTTACAATAGAAATACCTCGATCCGTGATGAAGGAAGTCTTTTCTTCGTCTTCCGGCGCCATTTGGATCTGGTTATAGACAGAAAAAGCGTCCATGAAGCTTAAGAGTTCATAGACCAAGGCATTGTCGACCAGATGGTCGATTCGGTGCAAGAGGTAGCTATCTTTCAGACAGACTTTGTTGAGATCGGTGAAGTCGACACACATTCGCCATTTGCCGTTCGCCTTTTTCACCATCACGACATTCGAGAGCCACTCGGGATAGTGGACATCCCGAATGAAGCCCCCTGCAAGAAGCCGATCCACTTCCTTGACTGCGGCCTTCATCTTTTCGCCCCCCATGTTCCTCTTCTTCTGCTTCATGGGTTTGGAAGTCGGGTCAACCTCCAGCTTATGGGATATTACCTGGGGGTCGATGCCGGGTATATCCCTCGGGGACCAGGCGAAAACGTCTGCATGCTCTCTCAGGAGAGCAATCAACTGTTTTCTTAGGTCGAAGGCGAGCAACAACCAAATGAAGACTATTTTTCCTTCTCCTTCAGAGATCGCTCTCCATCTCTTCAACTGCCGTGGGTCGTTGCTCCTCGTCTCTACTTTCACCTTTGGGATCGACTAGGTCTATCTGCCCCATCCTTCTTAAAGCGGTGGATAGAAGGTAACATGACCGAGCTTGCTTCTGATTCCCTCTCGCCTTTTCAACTCCATCAGGAGTTTAGAATTTGATCATTTGATGGAATGTTGAGACCACAGTCTACACTGCGTTGAGCAGCGGTCTGTCGATGATTCCGTTGTGTGCTGAGTTGATCTTCACCACTATAAAGTTAGTTAGGCGAGTGACCTGTCGTGGACACGTACCAAGGGTCATTGGCAGAGAGTAATGATGCATGCCATTGGCACATAATGTCCAGTGAATCCTATGAGAGGTTCCGGACATGCTCTCAACTCTGATGAAGACGTCCTCATGCTTTCTAACGTGGTGAAGAAAAGCACGTCGCCCGAACTTCCCGTGTCCACGAGTAACCTATTCACAGCTACCTCATTAATGGTGGCGGTGATGACGACGGCGTCATCGTGCGTCAGCTCCACACTCTCTAGATCTTTATCCGAAAAAGATATTGGAGGCGTAGAGTCTCTCGGACGCTTTTTTCCAACTGAGATGGTCATTAACCTCCCAGCGTAAGAGCTTTGGAGTGAGGTAGATAGCTCCAGTTGTAGTGTGCCTCCCATTATCATGTTGAATGTATCGATGCTGGGAGACCCCACTGTATCTTCGGAGAGTGTTGATGGGCGAGTCAACATGGTCATGGTATTTGGTTGACTGGGATGTCGACTCAATGTTTCCCACAGACGACACCAACTGTTAAGGCCAAAAATGACCGAAACAATATGAGGGCTGACGTGGACTTCTCCTGCGGAGGTGGAGTCTCGTCAGCCGATCGCGTGGGACCCTAGTTGGTAGAATCGGGGCCGTTGGTAGGCTGACTCGGAGTGTGATGGTCACTCGACCCGCTAGATAGGTCACATCTCGAGCGAACAACTGTAGAGGTACAACCTTCTTGTTGAGACGCTCTACGACCTTATTGCTGAGACGTTCTACGACCGTCCTGTATCACAAAGGAACGTCAGGGGTCGGATCTGGGTCCCGACCCAAATCCCCTCCGATGCTTAAGTCAGTACGGGACTTAAGGGATGGAGCTTGGAGCTGTCGAGATTGACTCACAGAGGATCGTCTCGAGTCAGGCATCACCAGCTCTTTAGAGGAAGAAATATTAGGTGGAAGTATAGAATGTCAGAGTATCGGATCTCGTACCGTGAGAATTAGAACCCTCTTTACATTGTCCTTTTGGGTATTTATAGATGATCTGCTGATAGTGAATAATCGTCCTTCATTGATCAGGGTGGGATCTTCTCCGGGATTGTTGATAACGGCTGCCCATTTAATCGGTCCCATTAACTCCCCCTGAATACCAGTGGAAGTCCAACGATCGAATGAGTCATTCCTTTGAATGAGTATTATGTAGCCTCATTGACAGGTTTCGGGTTACATGGCCGATGTTGTAGGCTCTAATTGGACCGTGTACCTTGACACCGCTTCGTGGGCCGTACCCGGGCACCAACTGAGAAACTCCAAGCAAGTTCCAAAGATTCTTAAGCAAATTTGTGTAGAAGATCAAAGGGATCAAGAATTTTGAGTTTGGAGCTCAAGAGAGATGAAATGGGGGTTTAAGGTTAGAGATATGGTTTTGTTTGAGTAGGAAGAAATCTTATCCATATGATAGGAGTGAAGGGCTTAGATTAGTTCTACAAGTGAGTATAAGTCATGTGTATCCAATAAGAAGTGGTTAAGAGTTCATTATGCACAAATAAAACCAACAAATCCATCTTAAATACAAAGCAGTTTCGGATGAGGATCCGCAAACTGGCAGCCAGGAGTCGACACTTGGATCAACATGAATCTACTTCTAACAAATGTTAGGCAAAAACAAGTTATTGGATCATGTCTGGGAGTCGACTCATGTACAATTAGGAGTCGACTCCTGGACTGATACATGCTGATACAGCTCAAGCCAGTCCAGATCTCTCCAATCCAAAACTCAAGCATTTCTAAGCTACCTTACATGCACAAACAAGTCAAGCACAAACAAGTCAAGCACAAACATGCAAGTTTGTGAACCTTATTATTGTGAGATACCTAGGGTTATGTTGGGGTGCCTCACTTAGATTTTAGACATAAGCTACTCACATTGGAAGCCAAATCCAACTAGGTTTCGACTTCCCATTTTTTATGAACTTATAATTAGGTGAATGCTGTATTTCTTGTTTAAATTTAGTTTACATAAATATCGAACATTTTCTGATTTAGTCCATTTGGTATCCAGATTTCAATCGTCTTCCCTTTGGATGATGATGTCGTTCTAGGATTAGTTTTATTAGGGTGATTTTTAGACATCATATCGTTGCTAGAATTTGCATTAAGGTTGTACCATAATCATCTTTTATCATTTTTAATAATCTAAGACCTAATTAAATTATGGGTAATTGCATAAAAAATACCCTTACGTTTGAGCTATTTTCACGTAAATACCCTTAGGTTTATTTTGTGACAAATTGATACACTGTAACGGAAAATTGGCTGACGGTGTTAAATTGGATCATTTTGCCCCTCTCTCACGTTCGGGTAAATACCCTCACGTTTGGGCCATTTTTACGTAAATACCCTGAGGTCTCTTCTCTCTCTACCGAATCTCTCTCTCTCTACCGATTCTCTCTCTCTCTCTACCTATCTCTATTGATTCTCTCTCCTCTCTCTACAAATTCTCTCTTTCTCTCTATATACCGAATCTCTCTCTACCGAATCTATCCATCTCCCCCAATTCTCGCGCGCTCTCTCTATCGATTCTCTATATATTTATCTCTATCGATTCTCTCTCTATCTCTCTCTCTCTCTCTCTCTCTCCTGATTCTCTCTCTCTTTCTCTCTCTACACCGAATCTCTCTCTACCGATTCTCTTTCTCTCTCTCCCCAATTCTCTCTCTCGGGTGGGATGGTACATGGGCTGGGTGAGTGGGTGAGTGTGCGTTCATTCGTGGGGTGGGGGGGGTTGTGAGTGTGGTGTGTGCATTGGGGGGCTGGGGTGGGGTGTGTGCGCGTGGGTGGGTGGGGTGTGTGCGTGGGTGTGGGTGCTTGGGGATGGGTGTGCGTGCTTGGGTGGGTGGGGGTGTGTGCGTGCTTGGGGTGGGGGTAGGTGGGTGTGCGTGGGTGGGTGGGGGTGTGTGCTTGGGGTGGGGGTAGGGGTGCGTGGGGTGTGTGTGCTTGGGGTGGGGGTGTGTGTGCATGGGTGGGTGGGTGTGTTTATGGGTGTGGATGGGTGAGTGCACGGGGGATGAGTGTGTTGTGTGCATGAGGTGTGTGGGTGTGGTTGGAGTGTGTGTGCGTGGGGTGGGTGGGGTGTGTGTGCTTAAGGGGTGTGCTTAAGGGGTGTATGTGTGTGTGCATGGGTGGGTGGGTGTGGGCATTGGGTGTGTGTGCATGGGGTGGATATGTCAGTGTGGGTTGGTGGGTTGTGTGCATGGGGCTTGTGCGCATATGAGGTGTGTGCTTAGGATGAGTGTGCCTGGGTTGGGGGTGGGGTTGTGTGGGGTGGGCGTGTGTGCATGGGGGTGGGGGTTGTGTGCATGGGGGTGGGTGTGCGTGCATGGGTGGGTTGTGTGCATGGGGTGTGTGTGTGCTTGGGGTGGGTGGGTGCATGTGTGTGTGTGACCTGTTGAAGTATTGGCTCAATCTGGGCACTATAAGGTAGACGATCACACATGCACTAACCCACCCCAATGCACACGCCTACCCAATACACCCACCCACCCCATGTCCACACCCATCCCCATGCACACACGCACCCCAATGCACACACCCACGCACCCCATGCACACACACACGCACCCAATGCACACACACACCCACCAACCTCATGCACACACACCCACCCACCAACCCACACACCCATGCACACACCCACCCACCCCGTGCACACACACCCATGCCCACACCCACCCCCATGCACGCACATACCCACACACAAACCCATGCACCAACCCACCCTGATGCGCGTGCACACACGCCCCATGCACATACCCCCAATGCACACATCCACCCCAAGCACACACCCACCCACCCCATGCACACACCCATGCCCACACACACACCCCATGCACGCACACACCCACACAAACCCAGGCACCAACCCACCCTGATGCGCGTGCACACACACACACACCCATGCACACACACCCAATGCACACACCCACCCCATGCATACACACACATGCCCACACCCACACCCCATGCACTCACACATCCACACACAAACCCATGCATAAACCCCACCCCAATGCACACACACCCACCACATGCACACACGCCCCATGCCCACACCCACCCACCCACCCACCCACCCATGCACACATCCACACATGCACAGACTCACCCACCCCATGCACACACACATCATGCACACACCCACCCACCCATGCATATACACCCTGCCCATGCACGCACACCCACCCACCCCCATGCACACACACCCCCCAATGCGCGCACACACACACCCCACACCCATGCACCCACCCACCCCAATGGACACACACCTAATTCAGGGTATTAACTTATAAAAGGCCCAAACGTGAGAGTAATAACTTATAAAAGGAACATTCAGGGGGTAAATTTGTCCAAGTTTCTGTCTTTTGGACGGAAAATTAAAAAAGGGTATCAACTTAAAAGCGTCGGAAAACGTTTGGGTATATATTTTGATGAAAATAAACGTCAGGGTATTTACGTAAAAATGGCCCAAACGTGAGGGTATTTTTCTGCAATTTACCCTTAAATTATATAGGTTTTCTTTACCTTTATTACTTTTTAAAACATTATTGTATAAATCTTCATGCTTAGCTTTAAGTTATCCTATTTCTTTACCTATGTTTTCTACCCTACTGTTCATTATTTTAAATTCTTCATTTAGTCTTTTATTTTCAAATTTTGGTTTTCATCCTTAAGGTTTTTATTTTCAGTAACTTATTCTTGACTATAAAGCGTTAATTCTTCAGGGGTCTCATTTAGTTTCATAAGTTCCTCTTTTAGCCTAGAGTTTTCTTCATCAACTACAATTATTAAATTATAGCAATTTTTATGAGCCTTTCCTAGAGATTTGTATTTTCTAAGCAACCTATCATGTTGCGCACACAAATCATCAAATGCACGTTCAATATGAAAGTCATCATCATTACTATCATAATCACCATCACTATTAGGAATCACTTACCTGATAGAAAATCGAGGCTATAAAACGCATGCGCCTTTTCTTCCCTTTCTTCTTCGTCATCCGATAAGGATGAGGATGAGTCTTCGGAGCTATTCTCTCCATCGCTTCAATCCCATGCCGCAAAAGCTTATCTCTAGGGCTTTTCGAATTTGTCCTCCGTGTAGCTTCTCTCTTTCTTCCTTCTTTCGTCCTTATCTTTGCTCTTGTTCTTGTCCTTCACTTTGTTCTTTTCTAACGGGTAATCCCTTCTCACGTGCTCTGGTTTGTTACATCCAAAATAAATAATATTGTTAGTTAATTTGGATTTGCGTTTCAAAACTTACCTCTTAGCATTCTCCTGAAGTTCCGTAAAATGAAAGCCATTACTTCTTCATCAATATCTGATTCGTCGGATTCAGACTCATTGGCTCTGGATTTAAATGCAAGGTTCTTCTTCTTCGACTGTGTCTTTGGCTTGTCTTCTTTAAGCTCAAACTTGGAAGCCATGAGATTTCTCATCAACTCCTCTATGGTGAGTTTGGACATCTCGTTTGCTTCTCGGATTGCAGTGGTCTTCGCCTTCCATTCCGGCCTTAATATTCTGCTTCATAACCTAGTTATACATAGAAACTTTCTTGTCGAGTCCAGCAAGATCGTTAACAATTTCTGTAAAGCGAGTATTTAATTCTGACATCATCTCACCTTCTTTCACTTGAATCTTTCAAATTTACCATTTTACATGTTTATTCTAGATTCATTTATCTTGGTTTCTTCATGAGTTACATTTAGTGTGTGCCAGATCTGATTTGCTGTTGTGCATTTGGACACTTTGTTGAGCTCGTTTTCAACCACGACACAGAATAGAGCATTCATTGTCGTTGCGTTGCGATTGCCGCTCTTCTTTTCTTCGTCCTTCCACGTCTCCATAGGTGTGTCCGGCACCACGCACTCCTTTGTGATCGTCCAGATGTCCATGTCCATTGACTGGAGGTGGATCATCATCATCGTCTTCCAGTTTGCTTAGTTGGTTCCATCAAACAAAGGTGGACAGTTGGTGGAAAGTCCATTGAAGTGAGAAGAGGTTTACGCCATCTAATCTTCCTTGCTCCGATACTACGTGTTAGGATCATGTAGAGGACAAGTAATACTAGAAGGGAGGTTGAATAGTGTTGTTAAAAAATAATAGCTTAATAAAAATTCTTTTAGTAAAGCCTAAGTCTTATACAGATGTTACTCTACTAGGTGCTTAATCAACTATATGATTACTTGCAATGAGATAAATAATCACAACGAAATGAAACAAACAAGCAAGTAATAGAGAGATATGAATATGCGAGACAACCAATCACAAACACAGATGGATTTATACTGGTTCACCTATCCCAGGGCTACTTCCTGTACCAAGCCAATCGATTTGGATTTTCACTACACAACTCTCAAGTGAGAGCTACCTTGCCTCAAATTAGAGTGCTTACAACATTTCCTCTTCTCCGATAAGAGGGCTTATACTACCAACAACTATCTCACCACGTGATGACCTCGTGCAAGAGGCTTTCCAAATCACCAAGTACAAACAAAGAACAACTTACCAACTAACCAGCCTTGTGGTTATACTTATTACTCTTTGCAACGATTACAATAATCCTATATTTGATTGGTCTGAAGCTCGTTTGAATAAGTGACTATAAAAAAACTTTTGATCTTAAGAAAAGAATAGAAAATCAAATTGCTTGAGAATCAAAAACTCTTTATCCAATCTCAAACGATAGAGATGAAGCTCTATGGATTGCGATCAAGATGGTCCAGATATCGTTTGAAAGATAGAGTAAAAGCTGAAACGAAATTGGCCAAAAATTAAGAGAGTACTGAGAGAGGGAGAGCTTTTAAAATCTTGAGAAAATACTTAGAAAACCTTCTAAAAATTATTTCTCCTTGCTTATAAAATTGAGCAAAAATTCTGTAATTGACAAATTGTGTCAATCAACGAAGCAGTTAATTTTCGACTGGTGGGGCTTAAGAGTCGACCCATGTTCATCAATGAGTCGAAACCTGGTCCTAGGAGTTGACTCCTGACAATGAATGAGTGGACTCTCAGCCAGTGGCCGAAACCACTCTGGGTTTGTCAAGACCCCAAAAGTCGACTATAGCTTATCTGTCAGTCGACTCCCGAAAATTCATGACCATTGACATTTATCATAAATGAGTGACACTCTCAAAATACGTTCAAAATATTTTCAAAATAATTTTTATAAGTTTAAAACATTATTCTAAGTTTACGTGGAGCTCATACCAAAGACTTTAACATTTCCAAGGACATGGACCTAAGAGATACATAAAATACATCAAAAATATCCTCTTGATGTAGCTTGAAGTCCATCTTCTCCATGTCTTAGATTCTTGAGCTTTCATTTGCATTTGAGTGAGCTTCCTCCACACTCTATCTTGACCATAAGCTCTAATTTGATTTGACTTTACTGTTTTAAGCTTCATTGGTCAACTTTGGTCAACATTGTCCTAACTTTGAACTCTTTATATGAAAACCTTTTTGACACATACACACTTATTTAAAATAATCAGTACTATCATTTGTTAATCATCATCAAAACTATATCTGGGGTATCAATATACAACAATCTTCAATTTGCTGAATATACTGTTTGTTTTGAAATCCCCTTGTGCTGCTCTCCATCTAGGCTGACCGAAGTGAAGTTGTTGGTAGGTATTGTGATGTGCATCAAGATCACCCCATGGGCCTTCCACTGCTCTACCATCGTACTCACACCCCAATCTGGACCTCCATCCTCATCGAAACCCTAATATGTGTTCCAATGATCTCCAAGTGCGCTCGGATGCCCATCGCACACTGGAAGTTTTCTCCATGCACTTGGGGGTTTCCCAATCAGAAACCAGAGCCCATTGGATCGTTGAAGGCTATATTTGCGGGCCCTGGGGGCTGCCCATAGCTCGCGGGCCCGGGGGGCTGCCCGAAGCTTGCGGGCCCCATGGCGGCCCGCCCCAGGCCAGGTGGTGCCTATGCGGCCCGCCCAGGGCTCCTGGGCCCTGGGGCGGCCCGCCCAAGGGCCGTCAGGCGTTGGGCGAGTTGGCAGGGTTTGGGAGCCATGGGGCGATTCACCCTAAGGGTGGTTTGCCCAGGGCTAAGATGCCCTGGACGACCAGTCCTGGGGCCGTGGCCCTTTGGAATGGCCGCCCGAGGTGGCCGACCTCGACCTCCGGTGTGACGTTTAGCTGGTGTTCTTTCAAATTGATGATCTCCCACCTTTTCTGATTCATAAGTGGCGTCTTTGGCCATAAATCTTCTTTGTGGTAGTTGTTGTGGAGCAAATCTGATGCCAGATCACCCTTCGGATGAACTTTTCCCTTATCATCGACCAAAAAATTTACCTTTCGCCCTTGATATTCATCGAGCGGGGGCTGATCTTCATTAAAGACATCGACTTTCACATTCCCCATCGCCAAAGCTTGCGCCTTTTGTATCAGATCTAAAAGGTTGTACTCGTTTCTGCTCAGATTTAAATCCTTCACCTTTGACAACGCTGCGATCTGTTGCATCAACTGTTGGTTTGATTGCATGAGGTTTATCAATATCGCGTTAATCCTCGCTTCTGAGGCCTTCACTTCGGATCCGATTGCTTCAATCGATTTCTTCAATCCTTCAAACTCGACATCGAGTTTCTCTTCCAAAAGTTCCACTTTTTTCGATGCCGTCGCCGATGGATCGTAGATCTCTGAAACCAATTTGATGTGATCCGCAAGAGGGAATACACTAACAATATGGTTTTGGTGAAAGATTTGTGGAAAATGTGGAATTTTTGTAGATCTCAAAAGAGAGTTACAAAAGGTATTGGACCTCTTCCAAGAGGATGCCTCTCTCCTAACTTTTACTTCAAAGGAAAAGCCTAAGCATTCAAGATCTAGGGTTTTATGGACTCCTAGAAGATTTCTTTCACAATATTCAATATAAAAATACCTAACCCTAGCCGTGGACTACTTATAATAGCTGTTTTTCCAGAGTTGCAGAAGTTACCAAACTGACTCTAAAACCCAAAATTATTAAAATGCCACTGGATCAGCCCTGGTAAGCCCCTTGCTTTGCCGCAAGTCCCCCGAGCCTTCCCCTCCTCCTTTGGTGCGTCCGGATCGCATCAGTGTTCCACAAAGAATAAATTGTTCAGACAGATTGTTACACGTAAAAATTTAAGGACAGAACTTATTATTATCTGTAATATAATTGGAGATCCTTGCTGATTTTCTATAAGCATTTAAATTGTCTACTTATGAAATCATGTAGGCTATTGTAAATAAGTGAAGTATCTTATTACATTGTTTAAATATCCTAATCAAATTAATCTTAGTTGTGCATAATTGATTAATTTTGATTAATTTTAAAAAACCATATTAACAATGCACAACTAATAATCATAATTCGACCCATTCAAGTCAAACACAATTAATTCAAGGTTAAGCTAATCATGATACCGCTAATATTAAGTTTAACCCAACTCATTCAAGTCAAACATAGTAATTTAACGTAACTTAAATCAAATGAGCCTCAAACCAAAACCAAACTAACTGAACCCACCCCAAATCCTACCAAACCAAGGCCCAAAGCCCAACCATACAACGTGTGTATCGGATAAATCCAGGAAAATTCCAAGAGTAAAAGAGGGACGAGATATCTTTTGATCTGTTGCCTCTACTCATTCACTGCATCCACTCATGCTCACCATTGCCTCAGATTCTTGACTGCCACCGCATCAACACCTCACTGATGCCGCTGGCCGAAGATCCTCTATGCTGTCTAAGCTTCTTGTTGCCACATCAGGTTAGTGAAGAAATTGTGTGGAACGTCTTTTTCTTTTTCTTTTCTTTTTTCTTCTTTCCCCACTTTTTCATTGTATTAAATGAGCTTGAATTGAAGTGGATTTAAAGAGGATAGGGAGGTTGTAGAGCTTCACTAGTTAAACAAAGGGGAATTGAAAATAGTCAAAATACCAGCTCTGTGAAGTCGATATATGAAAACATTATCACGCTGAATGTCCCTATCATATCAACGCATTACAGGGTGGTGCTTGTGAGATGTTCTTGCCACAACTTGTAGCCTTCCGGATCGAACCACAACAAACTGGCTAGTCATTAGTCAACTAGTCAAGTCTGCATTGTTTGCCTACCAGGAGATTGACTCGATGGCAGTTGACCCGTTTTGTTTTTTGGTTTTTTTTGTTTTCTTTTGTTTTTTTTTTGTTTTTTTGTTTTGTTTTTTTTGTTTTGTTTTTGTTTTGTTTTGTTTTGTTTTGTTTTTTTTTTTTTCGGGGGGGGGGGGGGGGGGGGGGGGGGGGGGGTGGGTGCTCGGGATAAAACAACTTGTGAATGGTGATGAACTTCAGATCAGGGTGTCTTTTTTGATTGCTAAGATTGGCTTATGCACTAATGTCAAATATGTTAGGGCCAATCTAGGGTCATTTTGATAGAGCTCGGAGATCATGAAAAAACTTTCAGTCCATTTCGTCGAGGGATGAGGAAAGCAAAAATGACCCTTCATGAAGTGTCAGCTTCTCGTAAGGTATTCACATAGCTTTATTGGGTGGATATATAGAGATGCTACATGTTCCTTCTGTATAGATCAAATACAAGATCTAGGGATTCTCATTGTATGCATTTGTATCGGCAATCTAGAGGGAGCAGAAATGTATGTAAAACTCTACTGTACTTTGTTTGTAGCAGTGGAATCTCTCTATGGCTATTCCCTTGTACGTAGATCTGGTTTGGCCAAACTATGCATATCTGGTGCTTCTGTGTTTTGTACATGTGTCTTTCATGCTTGATCATAAGACACTTCATAATGCATCTGCTCTGCTTGCGTATCCCTAAGGTGCCAACCTCATCCTATCAATAACAGCTTTCTCATGAAATTACTCATTGAATGCTAATCTCCACCTGTCCAGATGCTGAAGATCCAAGAACAGTGCCTGGTCCTCCATGCTTATCGTTTTCCATTGCTTTCATAGCTTTTCTGCGTATATGTCATTATCTTAAAGAGGTCGGTTGTCAAATGCCTTATTTTCTTACAAAGAAAGGGAAAGGGAAAAAAAGAAAAGAAAAGATATCAAGTTAAATGACCACTATCACTGGGAATAGCGCTCTTCTGCTGCTTCATTTACGTTTATACTTGAGCTTCTTCTTCAATGAATTTGGTTCATTTTTTTTCATCAGTGCTTGCTTAGGAATTTCTTTCGTCTGTATTCTGTTAAACAGGTGAACATCTTGATGCACACTGCAGAAGTAAAACCTTCTAATTGCCAGCTTTCCATAATAGATGAATTTAAAAAGAAACACATGGATCAAGATGCTAAGGAACACCATTTTATGCAGAAAATAGACGAACATACAACACCACAAACTGTTGATGGATTAACTTCTAAAACTAAAGATCAGAAAGAAACAGATAAGGCTTCTAAAAATAGGAAGCACAAGGAAGTGGATGGTAATGGATTGAGGGAGTCATGTAGCAACATGGAATTCAAGAGGTTGAAAGTAGAAAATCATACTGTACTGGGTGGAAGTATGGAGGGAAATCACTCAGAAGGTGGTGCGCTATGGGATATTTTTCGAAGGGAAGACGTTCCAAAGCTTGAAGCCTATCTTAGGAAGCACTGCAGAGATTTCCGAGATGTCTATTGTGCTCCAGTTGAACAGGTAAATCCTTTCTCAATATATTTATGTCTATTACCATACCAATGAATTTCAGTTGGGACTTATTGATAGTTCTTAATTTCTATTATTAGGTAGCTCATCCTATCCATGATCAATCTTTCTATTTAAATTTAGAGCACAAGAGAAGGCTCAAGGAAGAATATGGTTAGTATGTAATAAATTTAATTTGCAAAGTAATATTATTCTAAATTTCTTCATAGCATCATTGTTCTTGAATTCTGTCTCTTAAATTTGTGTAGGGATTGAACCGTGGACATTTGAGCAGAATATTGGTGAAGCTGTACTGATCCCAGTCGGATGTCCACATCAAGTCAGAAACCTGAAGGTGAAATATTCCTAAGATATTTTTTTTTGTTTTAATACAGGTTTCAACTGTCTCAACTGTCTGATCATGAATGTTTTCCTTTTTTCCCTATATATTTATCTAGATTGGCATCCTTCAGTTTGATGTTTTAAAGTTAACATCACCGACTGAGTGGAATGGATCATAGTTAAAATTTAATTTGGATATCTGATAGATGGTTTTGGCCACGTATTAATCCTAGTGGGTTTTTGGATACTTCGAAATAAAATCCTAATGGTTTTGAAGTCATCTTGACAGTCCTGTATGAAGGTTGCCCTTGACTTTGTTTCCCCGGAAAATATTTGGGAGTGTCTGCGGTTGGTGAAGGAATTCCGTGTACTTCCTGAGGATCACCGGGCCAAAGAAGACAAACTGGAGGTTGTAATACTTTACATATTCTCTTGTGTTCCAATTCTTTTTGTGTTTGAATTTTTACGATATAATAATTGCATGCTTCTGTCTGAAATAATTTGCTCATTTTCTTACTGCACGCTGAGTTCCATATTGGCTGGTCATTTTGAATTTTTCTCACTGTATTGAACTGAATCAGGTGAAGAAAATGGCACTTTATGCGCTAATCAATGTCGTCGAGGAAGTTAAATACTACTTGTCTAAACAAAAGTAAGTTTATATCCTCATCAGGCATTATAGTAGCCGTTGCTGATGGAATCCAAAAATGCAAGACTTTGAGTTTTTTAACTTGTCAACTTCATTTTGCATTTCCATTTGATTCATCTACACTTCTGAACATCCACTATTTAAGATCTGGTTATATATCGCCTCTTGTTGTTGGAAATCCAGTCATCTTATCTCTATTGTTTGCTGTTCAATGTTTAGGACGGTTGAAGAGGAGCCATCGATGGAAACGCATCAATCGAAATCCACTAAATCCACCAAGACATCAGAATTTTAACATGCCGGTTGGGAGTCTGGTGTCCGTTGTGTTTTGTTCATGGAAACTAGCCATGTACGACAATGTTTGCAAATTGTTCGTCTTATGGTAAAAAGTCCTGGTGTTATTCTCAGTTGGAGCTTGCTGCTTGCAAGCTATTGTCATCTGCGTGAGCACATGCACTCTTTCAACACTGGTATATGGTGGCCGAAAAAACATACGAGGGAGAGGTGCTAGAAAGTGAGGGTTCGTAGGGGAAGGTAATCCCAACTCATGTACAGTTCTATTGCCTGACTCTTCCTACGTGTTATTACAACTTGCACCTGAGTCCATGTTACTGACATTGATCCCAGCAAGAGACTGTTTTCGCAGCCATTTGACATGTGAGCGGCAGGGCCATTCCGTTGCCTTGACTCTCTGAAAGTTTAGAAACTATCATTTTCAGGAGTAGCATTGGATACAGATTGGCATACATGAAAACGCTTTTGACATGTTAACTGTATGTTGGTTAAACTCGTAGGATTTTTTTCCTTCTAATTTTTAGTCATCTCCTTGAAAATTTACAACACGCCAACATCTTCTCGCCCAAATACATAATGGGTTTATGCAGCTTTGAAAATTTCATCATTCCATATCATTCTGTATTTTTCGGACGATCGTAGTTGATTTTGACCTTTATATTTTAAAACTTCAAAACACTAACCAGGAGGGTTGGGTTTGATTCACTTGTTGCAAGAAATTCTATTCTTGCGGAACCATTAAATTTATGGTGGATTTGATTTACTTGTTGTAAGAAATTCTATTCTTGTGGAACCATTAAATTTACGGTGGATTTGATTCACTTGTTGCAAGAAATTCTTTTCTTATAGAAGCATTAAATTTACAGTGGATGGATGAACGAGCAAAAATACACAAATTTACTTCATATACGGTATTTTTTGGGTTTTAGAATATAAAGATCAAACTAAACGGGAAAAATATGGGAATGTATAGTTTTAGTTTTTGAGGCAGCTTATCATGTTTTAGCTCATATGTCATATGATACTCCTTATTCTTAAGAAAAATTCCCTAAAAATTCCCTCTCACACGCACTACATGTTAATAATAAGTTCTGTTATTTGCACAACGTTTTGTTTAAGCACATTACCCTTTTAATTACAAGGTTGCCATTATTTTTCTTACATATTATATCCTTTCCCATACACTATTTTCTTACCTCATCCAACATCTATTCATCATCCTCCCACCGTCATCACTCTTCCTCTCTGTTGCCCCAGTTCAAAGAACCGGAACTGCAACTGGGCCAAGCATGTTATGTTCCAGTTTGGCCTTATGCAGAACCGAACCGGAACCGGTAGTTCCACGTCTTCGGTTTTGGAACTGGAGAACTGAACAGGGGAACCGGTTCGGTTTCCTTTGTTGTAGGCAGCAGCAGCCTACAACAGGCAGCAGCCTGCAGTGTGACTACGTGTTTATATTGTATATTTTTACCCTCCATAATGTGACATTCCCATGCATTTTGATGTCTAAATGAACACTATATTGTTTATTCTTGACCATTTGTTGAATCTTAGGATTCATTATATTTTGGGGGATTTTTATGAATTTTTCTGGATTTTCTGCAAGTGCTAACTTAAATATATGTTTGATGTAGCAACCAGACGCCTGGAGGAACACCTCCAGACGTCTGGCGTATCACACAAAAACATAGGCAGATTATCATGATGCGCCAGACGTCTGGAGAACACTTTACAGATGTCTGATGCACTGTGCAGATGTCTGAGAAGAGTACTCTAGACAAGTTAACAGTGTGGCACAAAGAAAACAGGGAGTCAGAAAATTGAGAAGCCACCCTACCAGACATCTGAAGAAGGCGGCCTATACGCCTAGTAGCCCCATCAGACGCCCATGTCCAAAGCTGCAAACATCTGGACCATCAGTCGGTACAATTCATCCCAAAGTTACCAGACGCATAGGTTCATAACACCAGACGTCTGGTCCACTCATCAAGCGAAAGCCACAAAGACCAAGCACCAGATGTCTGGTCTACAACACCAGACGTCTAGCAACACCAGACGTCTAGCACTCGGCTGAAGACGCGATTAGTAGCTCGACTCAACCCGACCCATCTCCATATCCTCTCTAAAGCTTCAAGGATTGCGATTATTGATTTTTGACTGTAGGGACCATATCATTTGAGGGTTTAGAGAGTATATAAGCTGGATGTTGTAATTAGGGAATGGATAATTCATTCATTAGCTATGTTTTAGGGCTTTAAGCGTTTTTGGCAAGGAGACGGCTGTAGCTTGAAGATAAGGGGAAGAGTTTGTAAAGCCATTGTTGGGTGATAGATTCTCTAATCCTTCTTTAATTTGATTCATTGCTCACATTTTTTGTATTGAACTTTGGATTTCATTAATGAAGATATTTCTATGCCTATGGATAGCTAAGCTTCTTGTGTGTGTTGTGTAGTAATTAGTGCCTTTGGGTATTGAATTACCACTCATTTATAGCACTAATTATTGATGAAATTGTTGGATTAATTGTTCTCTACATTTCGATAATCAATGCACTACCAGTCGAGGGGTCCAAGGAGGATGACGTGCCACGAGACATAGTCTACGTGCACAAACCCGTAGAGGGGCCTAAGGAGGGTGGTGAACTGCGAGGTTCATCTAATCACATTTTAATTTCCAAGAAAACAATTAATCCAATAATTAATTACGATGATAAACTCATTGCAATTAAATGATATATCATCTGATCTCCATACCTTGGCATGGATGTGTGATTGAGTCATCCAGAATGAATGAATAATTCAATACCCTACAACCCTAATGAAAACACAACACACGCCTCCATCCCATTGGCGTCCAGTATTAGTCTCTCTTGCATAATTTTAGTGTAATTCATTGCTCGTATTTTAAATCAACAATTCACTCTTAAAGAGTGGTTCATCTCTCACCTAATAATTTCATTGCTTAATTTTGGATTGTTAACTTTACAGATTAAGTTGTCCCTGAGGAATACGACCATAAACTCACCAGGACTACTACTTGCCTGACTTCCTATACTTAGAAATAGCACTACAACATTTTGGAGCAGTCAAGTTGTTGGCGCCGTTGCCAGGGACATGGTTTTACACATTTGGCAATCCCTACTTTGCTTGGGGATTTGGTGAGATTGTTTCATTCTTTTGTTTATAATCTTTGTAAATCCATTTTTGATTGCACATTTTCAACTTGATCTTGCATATGCTAAATCATAAAAATTGGAATTAGCTTGGAAAGAATATCTTGTGTCATTTTACTTGTTTATGCGGCCTAGAACCCTTAGGACACATAGACTGATTAGGCATATAGAGATGGTTGACAATCCAAATACCAATGGTATTGACAACCTCAATGGAAATGAAACTGATGACCACTCACAAACCATGGGAGATAGGTCCTTAATAGATGTTTTGAGACCTACAAGATCCGCTTCTAGCTCAAGCATCGTACTCCATGCCGATGCCAATTCCTTTAGTCTAAAACGATTCAACCTCTCCATACTTTTCACGGTTTGGAGAGGGAGAATCTCTATTTGCATATAAAGGAATTTGAGGATGTGTGCTTGGCACGTGTGGATGGAAAGACTAGCAATGAGACTATTTATCTTAAATTGTTTCCATTCTCATTAAAAGACAAAGCTAAAAATTGGCTCAATGCATTGCCTTCGCAGTCAATTACATCATGTGTTAATTTACAAGCCGAATTTATGAAAAAGTTCTTTTCCTTGCACAAGACACATGTTGAAAAAGCAGATCATTAACTTCTCCCAGAGGGCTAATGCGAGCTTTGATGTGGCATGTGAGAGGTTCAAGGATTTTCGGCTTGCTTCCCCCCACCACGAATTCAACGAGTACCGCCTTATTGGATTTTTCTATGACAGACTCCAGCCTTCCATGAAGCAGTTTGTGGATATGATGTGAAATGGGGAGTTCTTTGGTAAGAAGTCGACAGAAGCACTAGACTATTTGGAATCCATTGCAGAGAGTGCGCAGACTAGGGAGGTGACGCCTGAGCATGATAGGATGGATATGGACCCACCGCAATCATCGTCATGTGGAGGCATATATACATTTAAGCAGGAGAATGCATTAGAAGCCAAAGTGGAGGCCCTCTTGACTAAGAAGCTTCAATGATTACAACTAAAAGGGGTAAAAGCCATGACATCAGAGGAGCATTGCGCACTTTGTGAGAGTTCGGAGCATGGCACATCGGGGTGTCATACTATTCCCACATTGAAAGACGTGTTGAAGGGCCCCACGCAAGTGAACCATGTCTCCAACTCCTACCAAGTCCAAGGGTTCAATCCGAATGCATTTAGGTCCAATTGGAGGAATCGCCCCAATTTGAGGTGGCAACCTAAGCCACAAGCTTCACAACATTATATGTCGCCACCACTCAATGCCTATCAAGATGGAGCCCAACAGAAAAAAGAGGAGCCAAGCTCAGACCCCATAGTTTCAAACATTGAGTGACACACTCCAGTAGTTCATGCAATTACAACAAGCGCATAATCAACAACTTCATCAGCAACAACAAGCACAATTTCAGCAGATGCAACAGCTTCACAGCAACAACATAGCCATCAAAATCAATTCCAACAAATGAATGATAACGTCCCTAAACTTGCGGCCATATTGGAGAAGGGCAAGCTTCCGGCTCAACCACTTACCAACCCCAACACAAGCTCGTCATCTTCAAGCACCAATCTCAAACCATGCCAAGCAGTGACAACGTAGAGGAGTGGAAGGGAAATTGAAAAGCCCAATCTGCCAAAGGCCACTTCCGAGATAGTTGTGGATGAAGAGGACCGTGATCAACAAGGAGTGTAAGGAGAAAGCACGAGCAAGGACATGAATGCAAAGAAGCCAAGTGATCAAGAGCCCGAGCCTTACTCTCCTCCCGCACCATATCCCCAGAGACTCTTGCCTCCAAAGAAAGATAAGCATCAATCTGAAATTTGCGAAACTTGGCACTATAAATCAAGTTCCTGCTTATGCCAAGTTTCTTAAGGATTTATGCACGATCAAAAGAAATTTGAGTGTTAAGAAAAATGCAATTTTGACTTAGCATGTTAGCTCCATTTTTCAGCATAACATTCCACCTAAATTCAAGGACCCTGGATCTCCTACTATTTCTTGCACCATAGGAACCAAATAGATAGGGCATGCTCTACTTGACTTAGGGTCTAGTGTTAATATTTTGCCATATCCTGTCTTTATTCAATTGGGGCTTGGAGAAATAAAGGCCACGCATGTCATTCTCCAGCTAGCTGATAGGTCCGTGAAAATCCCAAGGGGATGTGTTGAGGACGTACTTGTCCAAGTAGACAAGTTTTACTATCCAGTGGACTTCATTGTCTTGGACATTCAAGGACCCCAATCTGCTACCCTTACACCTATCATCTTAGGTAGGCCTTCCTTGCAACTAGTAACGCCAGAGTCAATTGTAGGAATGAGCAAATTAATATTTATTTTGGCTATATGTCTTTGGACTTGAATATTTTCAATGCTTGTAAATTGCCAACAGGTGTGGAGGAATATGAGGACGTGAGTATGATTGATGCTCTTGTTGCTGAACATTTTGAAGAAGAATTTGCTTCTGCTATGGATTTTGTTGATCAATTTTGTGATGATATTGATAATATCCATCTTTTGCAGGACGTTGGAAAGGTGTCTAGCACCACCTGGGAGCCGTGCTTTGAGCCATTGCCGTTGGAGACACCATGCCAAAAGCTATCAGATTTGGAGCATTCACTTTTGGAGATCAAGCCATTGCTGTCATTCTTGAAGTATGCTTATTTGGGGGGACCAATGCACTTTCCCTGTGGTAATATCTTCCAACTTTAGATCAGGAAAAATGCATTATTGGATGTGTTGAGGGAACATAATGGTGGAATAGGATGGACCATAGCTGATATTAAGGGAATTAGCCCTCGTGTATGTATGCACCACATCTATTAGAAGATGATGCTAAACCTATCCATGAGATGCAACGAAGGTTGAATCTAACCTTAAAAGAAGTAGCGAATGGTGAGTTCCTCAAACTTCTAGATGCGGGTATCATATACTATATCTCCGATAGTAGGTGGGTTAGCCCCACCCAAGTAGTCACCAAGAAATCTGGGTTAACGGTAATTAAAAATGATAATAACGAATTGATACATATGAGAGCCTCCATAGGATGGAGGATGTGTATAGATTTCAGGAAGCTTAATTTCAAGACCCGCAAAAACAACTTTCCTCTCCCATTCCTAGACCAAATCCTGGAGAGGGTGGCCGGCCAGGAGTATTATTGCTTTCTCATTGGCTACTCCTAGTACTATCAAATTGAGATAGCCTTAGAGGATCAGGAGAAGACTACCTTCACATGCCCCTTTGGTACATTTGCATTTAGGAGGATGCCATTCGGTTTGTGTAACACCCCCGTAACTTTTTAACGTTGTATGCTAAGTATATGTGATGACATGGTTGAAAAGATTGTTGAGGTGTTTATGGACGATTTTTGTTAATGGGAGCTCATTTTCCAATTGTTTAACTAACTTGGCTTGTGTTTTAAGCAGATGCATCAAAAAGAACCGTTTGCTTAACAGGGAAAAATGCCATTTCCTGATCACCAAGTGCTTGGTACTTGGTCACATTGTTTCCAGAAAAGGTATATAAGTGGAAAAATGTCACGCCCCGCTTCCCAAAACGACGGAAGTGAAGCGTGACGAAGGTCCGCATGGGCCGGAGCTGTGAGGCTCAGACCCAATACGCGTCTGTAGGGGTACCATTTAAAGATTACATGTTCTTGCATTTATAAAATTCGGAACAACAGAAAGTACAAAAAGAAAGTTGCATTCATTAATATAAAAAGATAATATCTAGCGAGTACAAAAGTCTAAAAAGAAGCCCAGCATGGCAACAACTACAGAAAGGAAACTAATGGTGCAAGCACCCAACCTAGGCAGAAAAGGTAAAGTGGTGCTACGCACCCAACTAAAAAGTAGTAACCTCTGTAAGACAGCGACGGGAAGGACCTCTACGCCTGGTCCTCGTCTGGAAAGTACTCCAGTCAACATCCTCCGGCTCCAAGTCCTCAGGTAGCTCTGGCTCGTCCATGTACTTTGGCTCAACACCTGACACACATCACCCAAGAGAAAAGGAACTGTACGTCAGGTAAAGTCTACAAGAAAGAGTTAGACTCTACTGCAAGTGTAATGTAATTAAGAGCAACATTTTATTAGGTTGATTACATGCTGGGGTTATGACATGGCAGTTATACTATACAGAAGTAAAAACGGTGCAGAAAAGTAAACATGACAGATAGTAGCCGTAGCGTGTGCTACCGGCTACGAGACTAAGCTAGACGGGACATGACAAGACAATACAAGACATGTGTGACTCGAAGGGTTCACGCCTTACTGTTTGAGGGCGGCCAGACCCTCTTCCCGTGCGACCGCTCAACCCTACCATAAACCCAAGTGCTCAAGACAAGATAATATGGGGATCACTCTCGCTGGGAGAGCATCCGAAACGCCCGGAGGCTTTTTGTGTAACAGGGATCACTCTCACTTGGAGAACATCCGAAACGCCCGTATGCTTTTTATAACACATGGATCACTCTCACGTGGAGAGCATCCGAAACGCCTGCATGCTTTTTGTAACACATGGATCACTCTCACGTGGAGAGCATCCGAAACGCCCGTAGGCTTTTTGTAACACAGGGATCACTCTCGCGTGGAGAGCATCCGAAACACCCGTAGGATTTTTGTAACAGGGACCATGACACGACAAGTAGCAAGGAGTTGTTCATTCTAGGGGGTCCACATTCACGCACACACAGATAGAACCTAGGGTGTCAGTTGTTGTTGTTGTTGTTGTGCTTAGACTTCGTCGTCAAGTCTAAGCTGTCAAGGGGGGTCCCGGACGCTATCATTTTACGTACGGTTCTCTTTAAAAGTACTTTAACTTTCTAAGAAGGAGATGTCCTAAACGTGGTCATAAGTACACAAGTGTAAACACTTGCCTACGGTGGCGAGTGCGTCGTCTGTCTGGAGCGTCTCGTCGAAGCGGTGTGTCAGCGAGGGTCCGTCTGAAACGGGTCAACAGCGATGTCAGGACACGTTTTTCATTATTCCTATTAGAGTTCATTTCTAGGTTCAACGGGACTATCCTAGCAGTCAAAGTCACGTTTTTGTTTTGGTTCAGTCTAATTGACGGTCTACCATATGTGCACAGATATTCAAGTCCTTCGCCGATGTCTAAGATTTAGCAATGTTTTAAAGGAGCAGAAATGAAATTTAATTATTGTTGATGATTTTTAGATTAAGTTTTCGAATTGCTACAGTGTGGGTTCTTACTACGCGTTAGAGGGCTAACCTTTTTGACGTTTGATCGGAGAGCGGATGTTGGGTCTGAACGGCGATGGATCTGCATCGTCAGCAACGTCTCGATCATGGGTAGTGTAGCGAGACACTTTCGAACAGCGAGGTAGAGGCACGAACAGCGAGCAAGCGGTGATCTCTCTCCCGTTGCGGGTAGCGCAACGGATCTACACGACGACGGCAACGTCGGGGGAAAACAAGCGAGTTCGGAGAAGCGCGTGAATTCCTAGGAGCAAACGAGGCTGTCAGAGATTGAAGGAGGTCAGTGGGGGTTGCTCGGCCCGGTGGGTGGCCGACGGCGTCAGTGCACGGTGGTGGACGGCCGTGAGAAGACGAAGAGGACAAATTTGCGCAACGGTCATTGTCTTGCGTCGCAGTGGAAGAGCGGCAACCAGAGGGGTCAAAGGGGACTTGCAGTAGATAAAGGGGTTTGAAGGAGATCTAACGGTGGTGGAGTGGTCGTCGGAAGTGGTCGGAGATGGCCGGACGGCGGCGTTGAACGTCAGGGCGTAGATCTGTCAAAAACTGTCGTTAGGGCTTGGTTTCAAGGGAATTTCGAGGAGATAGAGATGAGAGAAGTGAGGGAGGAGAGTTTCAGTTAATAGGGGGGATCAAGGGGATGTTGATGGAGGTGGAGTGGGTGGCCGAAGGTCGCCGGAGGCGGCGGGCGTTGGGTTTTTTCGGCGATGGACAGATATGTCCAAAACTGGTTTCGGGTGGATTTGAGATGTGTTTCGAGGGAGATAGAGATGAGAGAAGTGAGCGAGGAGGGGTGTAGATGATAGGGAGACTCAAGGGGAGTCGAGTGGGGGTGGAGACGACGGCTGGGGGTGGCCAGCCGGCCGGCCGTTTTCCGGCGAGGTGCACAGATCTAGACCTGGGTAGTTTTAGAGAGGGTTTCTAGGGGGTTTAAGGGGGGAAAGATAGAGGAGAGGAGAGGGGAAGGAGATGAGAGGTTGCTGGAGATTAGGGGAGGCCGATGGCTCGCCGGTGCTGGCCGTGGTGGCCGGAGCGTGCGCGCAAAGGCTGTCACAGTAGGTTGCGGCCATGGGGGGATTTGAGTGGTTTTAAGGGGGGGGAGAGAAGAGAGGATAGGGAAGGGAGGATGAGATGGTCGGAGGTTGGAGGGTGGTCGGAGAGCTCGCTG
Organism: Scilla litardierei; assembly: GCA_030789695.1. Lineage (NCBI taxonomy): Eukaryota > Viridiplantae > Streptophyta > Magnoliopsida > Asparagales > Asparagaceae > Scilla > Scilla litardierei. Next base: position 257,591,848 of record CM061141.1, read on the forward strand.
ACGATGAGGGGAAGGAGAAGGCGCATGTCATAGGGGGGGTGGCGGCTGTCCATGGTTACATGCCTGAGAAACTAGGGCTTGGGGGAGTTTGCATGATATAAGGAGATATATTGCTAAAGTTTGGTTTAAAGAGGGTGTAGTTAAGGGATGACTAGGAGAGAGGGTGAGTGAGGGGGTGTTCAAAGTGGGAAAAATTTGGGTGAGGGTAGACCCAGAATCTCTTCATGATACGTAAGAGATTTCTAGGGATTGATTAAGGGTTTGAAATTTGAAATTTGATTAAGGCTAATTGGGCTTGATTTTGATTATCGATTTGGATGGGCTAGGGGTGTCTGAAAATTACAAAAAATATATTGAGACGACTGTGATGACTAGAGGCTTGGGGGTATGGTGGTCAATCGTGCGTTTGGTCCACGAAAAACGAACTAAAAATAAAAAGGTCCGGTGACTAAGTCTAAAACTACGACGTCTCTCCAAACAAAGCTGATTTGTGGGAGAACGACCCGTGAAATGACGTTCCCTAAAAATCCCCCAAATAACTACTCTTCCATATGGTCACAACAACGTATCACATCGCATAGTCCAAAACCAAGAAGAGGCAAAAAAAATACGCACACGCAAAGAGTCGTACGCGTAAAAAATACGAACGGCCGGAAAGCGACCGTTACAACAAAGCCAAGGTGGAAGTCATTAAGAAGCTACACATTCCAAAATGTGTGAAGGACATTCGCTCCTTCCTTGGCCATGCTAGTTTCTACAGGCGCTTCATAAAGGACTTTAGTTTTGGTTTCACTTCCTTTATGCACACTCTTGACACATGACACTGAATTCATTTGGACACCGGAGTGTGAAAATTCATTTAATACTTTGAAACAATCACTGATATCCACCCCCTATTTTGTAGGTACCTGATTGGGAGCTATCCTTTAAAATTATGTGTGATGCTAGCAACTTTGATGTAGGTGTCGTCCTTGGACAAAGGAGAGACAAAGTACATGTGGTCATCTACTACGCAAGCAAAAGCTTGGATGAAGCTCAGAGAAATTACACCGCTACAGAGAAAGCAATGCTTAATGTAGTTTTTGCGTTGGATAAATTTAAGAGCTATATCTTGGGCTTTCCTATCACAATTACTGACCACTCTGCACAAATATTTATTTTCCAAGAAAGATGCTAAACCACGACTGATACACTGGATCGTACTTTTACAGGAGTTCCAGTTATAGATTAAGGATAGGCAGTGCGTTGAGAACCAAGTAGCCAACCATTTTTCGAGGCTTACAGTTGGAACTGAACATGCAACCATACCCCTAATGGATTCCTTCCCAGAGAGCGCTTATTTGCCGTATCCACATTGCCCTGGTATGCAGACATTATAAATTATTTGGTGACTAATAAGACCCCATACTCTTGGTCATTTCTGGATCTTAAAAGATTTAGACATGAAGTAAAATCATTTTTCTTTGATGATCCGTATCTTTACAAGTATTGTAACAACCAAATTGTTAGGAGGTGCATCCCAGACCATGAAATAGATAGTGTTTTGCATTTTTGTCATGTGGGTGCATGTGGGGGTCATTTTATGCTCACAAAACTGTGGCAAAGATATTACAATTGGGATTTTATTGGCCTAGTATGTTTAAGGATACATATGCATTTTGTAAAGCATGCTTGGCTTGCCAACAGTTAGGAGGAATCAATATGAGAAACATGATGCCTTTGAACCCCATACTAGAGGTGGAAATTTTTGATTACCAAGGTCTTGATTTCATGGGGCCGTTTCCTCCTTCTTTTGGACACACTTTTATATTGTTCGCTATTGATTGTGTGTCCAAGTGGGTTGAGGCTATTCCATGCAGGTCAAATGATGCGCCCGTCGTGCTTAAATTCATAAAGGAGAACATTATTGCATGCTTTGGGGGGTTTCGAAGGCAATGATTAGCGATGGAGGCTCCCACTTTTGCAACCACCTCTTCACAAGCTTAATGAAGAAGTTTGGGGTGAAGCATAAAGTGTCGACACCATACCACCCCTAAACAAATGGACAAGTGGAGTTAGCAAACTAGGAGATAAAAATATCCTCCAAAAGACCGTCAACCCATAACGTAAGGATTAGAGCACCCCTCTTTCTGAAGCCTTGTGGGTGTATTGCACCACCTACAAAACCACATTATGCCTACTTATCCCCTTTGTTTATGGGAAGCATTGTCATTTTCTCGTTGAAATTGAACATAAATCACTTTAGGTTAATAAGAAACTAAATTTTGATGCTGACTCTTCTTCCTCTTTTCATATGTTGCAGTTGATAGAACTTGAGGAGCTGAGAAGAGAAGCATATGACAATGCCAAGCTGGCCCAGGAAAGATTGAAAGCCGTTCATGATCGCATGATATGGAGGAAGGAGTTTGCACCGGGCCAGAAAGTGATTCTCTACAACTCAATGTTGCATATCTTCCCAGGAAAGCTGTGCCCGATGGATTGGACCATATATCATGAAGATCGTTTATTCACACGGAGCGGTGAGCTTAATCAACCCCAAGGACGGCAACGAGTTTAAAGTGAATAGGCATCGCTTAAAGGGTTATCACGAGCCCTGGACGCAAGATGAAGACACACTGAAGCTTGCAGACCCATTTTGGGTAGTATCTAATTATGTGTGTTCTTTCCATGCTTCTCATATTAGTAGTAGTATATAGTTATAAATAAATTGGTTTAGTAGCTTTTGAATATGCATTTTTCAATTTTGTTTCCCTCTTGCAATTTTGTCTCTAGTACCCTTCGAACTTTGAGGACAATGTCCATCTTTAAGTTGGGGGGAGGGGTATTAGGATTTTTGATAAGGTTTCCATTTTTGTGGGGGTCCGGCGGCCGGCCGCCGCCGCCCATCAATTATATATACATATGTATATATACATACATATGTATATATACATACATATGTATATATACATATATATGTATATATATATACATACATATATATATATACATTTTGCAAGGTTAGTATTTATTAAAATATACAGCAAATACAAAGTGGCTTGGTACTAGAACACTTGAGCAAGTGACTAGGGGAGAGGACACAAGCGTCGTCACCCTAGGCCAAATGGTCAAGTGTCCATTCCCAGAACCAAAAGACAGACCGAATACAATACAAGATACAGCCTCGGTACAACATCAAACTGCGAAGGCAATTCTCAACCAATACCCCTGATATCCCAATTATCAAATGCATATGCGGACGCATCATCAATGTTATCGGTATTACGAAGTGCAGTACGTACATCAGCTGAGATGTCTTCGAAAACAACAGTCTTAGGCTTACTTACGTTCTGAAAAATCCGCCTGTTACGTTCACGCCAAATATTCCATACCGTAGCCGAGAGCACAGTTTTAGCTAGTAAACATATAGCACCCTTATTATTAAACCGGTCAAGCAAAAATTTTCCCACACCAATAATATTTGCGTCACCTGGGGTCTTGGCGCCAAGCTTCAATAATGCTCTAGAGAGAATATAATTGGAGTATGGGCACTGGAAAAATAAGTGCAAATTTGTCTCGGGCTGATTTAATCCGCACAAATCGCAATGAGGTGACGCAAGCTCCGCCCAATGCATCATGCGGTCTTTGGTTTGCAATTTGCCACTGAGGGCCCGCAACAGTGTAATAGCAAATTTTGGTATATGCTTCCGGTACCAAACAAGCTTGAAGATTGGGAAGGGAGGAGATTTGTTTTGGACGGTTTCCCAGGCATCCTTAAAGCGTAAATCAGAACCATTTTTCCAAGCCCACTGATCAGCGCCAGTAGAGAGTTTATGATGCTGGAGTAGTGGTTTGAGAGGTTGAATATCGGCACAATAATTCCATGTAGTTCCGCTCCAATAGTCAGAAACTCTCTTACTGCTAGCACCATTCGGTACAGTCCATTGTCCTTTTAACGGCCCACACGGGAGCCAGTTGTCATGCCAAAATAGTGTGTCATTACCGTTTCTAACTTTTCTCACAATTATTCTCTGCGAAAGGTTTCTGCAATGAAGGATAAATTTCCATGTGCCAGATTGAGTAGCAATTCCCTTAGCTTCAAATAAAGTTGCCGAGTCCTTGTATTTTCCTCTCATATATTCCGCCCACAGCCCTTTAGATTTGAGTAATCTCCATGTTAGCTTAATACCCGCTGCAAGGTTAAGGTCTGTCAATAGCCTTAATCCAACCCCTCCTTCCTCCTTAGGCCTGCAGGAGTCCTTCCAAGCCTAAGATTTTGCAGCGCCCCAAATGAACTTTCTACACATTGAGGTCAGCGTACTCAAAACAGTTGTAGGGAATCTGTAAACTTGCACCCAAAACATAATCATGCCATAAATTACAGTTCTTACCAACTCAAGTCGTCCAACAATTGATAATGTAGCAGAAGCCCAACCACTCATCCTCTTCCTGCACTTGTCAATGAGCCTGTTATATATTTGAGTCCTGGGGTATTTGGGTGACAATGGAAGCCCCAAGTATGTGGTGATAGCCTGAGCCTGTTTGGCTCCCAGAAAATTTGCAAGCTCTCCTTTATTTTTAACTCCTTTACTAAATATGGAAGAACTCTTATCCCAATTTATTTCCAGTCCAGTAAAATTCCTGAAATCTTCAAGTAAGATCTTAAGGCCTCTGAATGATTTCTGGTTAGCACGACAGAAAACCAGTAAATCATCAGCAAAAAGAAGGTGAGAAATCGTACCCACCCGCCGCATAGGTTGGATCATCCCCTAGTAAGAGCCTTGTCTAACAAAAGAGTGAAACATTCCATAATAATGACAAATAGGTAGGGGGACAGAGGATCACCTTGCCTGAGCCCCCTGTTTCCACCAAAGAATCCCACAGGTGAACCGTTTACCATGACAGAGAAGGTGGCCGATGAGATGCATTCCCTAATCCAACCAATGAATTTGTGACCAAAACCCATTTGGTGTAAGATAAAATACACAAATTCTCTGTCAACACAGTCAAACGCCTTTCTTAAATCAAGCTTTAAACACGCCCTGGACCCCATTGGGTTGCTGAAGTCTCTGATTTGCTCGTGGGCCAGGAGCGCACAATCAGATATCAGTCTACCCTGTAAAAAGGCAGATTGGTTCGGAGAAACAAGTTCATGAATGAAGCTCTGAAGCCTGTTGCAAATGACTTTGCTAATAATCTTGTAGATAACATTGCAGCATGCAATCGGCCTGTAATCTCCAAGAGAAGAAGCATTAGTATTTTTTGGAGCTAGAGTAAGAAATGTGTGATTAACCTGACGAAGTAAGGAGCTCGATCTAAAGAAGGATTGCACCGCAGCAACCACATCAGGCTCAATAAGATTCCAATTGTTTTGGAAGAAGAACCCGTTGAACCCATCAGGGCCGGGTGCTTTGGAGGCGCCAATACTGAAAACCGCCTCTTTGATCTCTTCAGCACTCACATTTCTTTCCAGCCATATAGCAGTTTCATGTTTGATTTTCTTCTAAGGCACAAGTTTGGGAAAGACATTCCAGTAGTTACTTTGATTGTAAAGGACCTCATAGTAGTTTGCAGCCTCAGATTTAAGATCATCATAGGTTCTGACCTGAGCACCATTCACATCCACCATGTGGCTTAAGTTATTTCGGCCTTGCCTAGATTTCATCGCATTATAGAAGAAACTTGTATTTCTGTCCCCCAGATCCAACCAATCCTGCCTACTTCTTTGACGGTACATCTCCTCTTCCAATCCTAGAAGAGTAGAGAGCTTATTGGACACGAATAGTTCATTCTCCTGAAGGTCAAGATCAAAGTGGAGTGCGAAATCACTCCTGATGTTCTCCAGTTGCTTACGGCAAGAGAGGATATGGTTTGTGATTTGATGAGTTCTTGCCCAGGATTTGAGATCCAATTTTGTCTTCCGCAATTTACAAATCAGACGATACATGGGGGTGCCATGTCCAATTTGGGCCCAAGCAGATTCCATAGTCTCATAGAATCCTGTCAAATTAATCCAATGATTGAAAAATTTGAAAGGCTTAGGATCAGTGAGTACCTGAGAATGCATATTGACTACCATAGGTGCGTGGTCACTGGTTTGCGGATCCAAATAATCAAAATACGAGTCAGGAAGCTTATTAATCCAAACATCATTGCATAGGACACGATCCAGTTGGGCCACAATACGTCGTGATCCCAAACGTTTATTGCACCAACTCATCCGCGATCCCGTATGTTTAAGATTCTGCAAGTGACAAGCAGTAAGGCAGTTGTTGAAATCAAAGAGCTTGCAAGCCTCCACCCTCCGCCCTCCCATTTTATCTTTGGTGGCCAAAATGCAATTAAAATCTCCTCCTACTAGCCACGCCTCATTTTTCAAAGTAGCCGCATCTTCCTTTAGTAGTCGCCAGAGAAGTTGCCTCTCATATGAAAAGTTACTTCCATAGATAGCAGATAGAGCAAAGGTGAAGCCCCCCATATTGGTGCATCGAACAGTAATGTGTTGCATGGACATAGCTATAACAGTGATTTGCCAAACCAAGGGATTAAAACCAATTAAGATCCGGCCACCTCCGTGGATCTGGGTGTTATTCACAGTTGACCAGTTTTTTGGGATGCAAGACTTATTGCAGATATTATCAGCCCGTAATTTAGTCTCCAAGAGGACTAAAATAGAAGGATTGAGTTTCTTGATACGATCTCTAAGATCCCTACGCCTCACAACATTATTCAAGCCGCGAGTATTCCAGATAAGCATCGACATATTATGGATTAGTAAAGAGGGCTGCTCAACCCCTTATTTCATCCTACTGCTCCTGCGTGGCACAGGGCCTGCACTGAGAGCTCCAAGCTTCCTGTTTTTAATAAGGTCGACTTCATTCAGTATAGCCCGATGCTCCTCATCCCATTCCGGATTGGCAAACACAGGCTCGATGGGGAGAATGGCTGGAGCTTCAGATACCGGATCAACTGCGGGTTCTATATGTAGGAATATTATGCCCTCGAGGCCATTTATTCCTGTGTGAATAGCACAAACATCTTGTTCGAAATAACAGTAAGCTGTTTGGTAATAATTTATCTAAGTTATATTGTAATGTAGTTAACATTAGATATCAACTTAGGTAAAGTCCTGAGACTTTATGCAAGGTCAAACGGGTATCAAGATGAGTATCTCGATCATGGAGAAACGTTTGACCGTCTGTAGCATAAGTCTGAAATGGTTCGTGGTCGTAGATGTTTCAAGACAAGGATATCGAAACATCGGACAGACCATTGTGTCTTAGTCTTCACCGTTTAGCGGTGGCGATGATCTCATGATCGCTTGACTTGGCGAAGTCGAAGACGAGACACAGGTGCTCATTAGAATGAGTTCACTGAACGATCCACTAGAGTTATCATATGGTTATATTGACCAATCTGTCAATGATAACTCTGAGTGATGATAGGATAGTTGGTCTTTTGACTTGAGGTCATTTTGACGGACCTGTGCGTGAACGGTGCCACTTAGATCAACTGACCTAGCTTCGAGGCAAGGCCTGTCGAAAGGTCTTTTGATTGGGTGTCACTTGAAACGTACGAGGCGAGTAATGACCAAGAAAGGATTCGTCTCTCCCGATCAATGGGAGTTAGTGTCGTAGAGTTAGTTCGGTCTTTAGTAAAAACTCTGCGCAGAGTATGTTGGAAGAAGTCCAACATTAGTTGACTAAAGATCGATAGAAACTAACCGGAGTCAAGTTATTGGGGTTGACAGTTTGACTGTACCCCAGACTTGATCTACACGACATATTTAAGACGAAGAGACTATAACTGCGGAATTCATCACGGAAACAGTCAGGTGGTCCCGACAATACTCATGTCAATGAGTTAACCACATAATGATGATTCCTGAAGCAGGGACGGCAACCACTGCTCGTGGTCACTACCGTATAGGGCTTCGAGCCCAACCTGTTGTAAGGGTCAGGCTGTAGGGTCTCACACAGAGTGCAACGCTTCGTCTAGTAATAGGTAGAAATTAGTTAGGGAGAATATTTGCATTTGATGCAAAAGAAGCGATAATTGCATTTGATGCAATATGGTAATTTAAGCCTAGATAGGGACTATTTTGCATTTGATGCAAAAGCGACTAAATGTGTATTAAATTGTTTAATACAATATTTAATAAAATAAACGCAAGGAAAAGTTCACGGGTAAGACGGGAATGTCCCGGTCTAGACCCAGGTTCGAACGGCGTCCAAATCGGACACCAAATGCTCAAGATAGAGCCAAAACAGCCAAACAGATCAGACCGGGTCAGACCAGGCTGACCCAGACCAGACCAAGTCTGGCCTGGGTGCCTGGCCAGACCAGGCTGAGCCAGGAACCCAGGCAGCCAGGCCTGGGCACAGGCCCAGGCGCTGGGCGCCTGGGCCTGCGCCCAGGCGGGCCGCCCAGGCGGGCCTGGGCGCCTGGGAGCCCAGGCGCCCTGGGCCGGGCGCCTTGGGCGCTCGGCCCAGGCGCCCGCCAGGCGCCTGGCGCCAGGCTGGCGCCTGGGCGCCAGGCGCCTGCGCACCCGCGCCTGGGCGCCTGGGCGCCCGTGCCAGACCTGGGCGCCCGTGCCCAGGTCTGGCAGGCGCCCAGTCAGCCTGGGTTTGAGGCTGTGGGACCCACAGGTTGGGCCCCACCTCAAGGTGCTGAACCCTAGGTTTGATGGCAGATTTGACGGCTGGTTTTTGCGAAAAACTAGCCGTAGGCTGATCTTTGGACACTCAATTGGAGGGTCAAACGAACTCCGATTGACGAACCGTTTTTTCCTATGCGTTCACCGTTGAACGCTTATCGTATTGATAGGTTGTATCGATCTTGAAGCTCAACGGTGAGTGAGTTAAAATTCACGGAAGTTTGCACTTTTTGAAGTGTAAACTAACTTGATTTTAACTAACCCAAATTGTTTAGTCCCACATCGGATTTTGAGAAAAGGGGAGAGTCCGCCGCCTATATAAATAGGGGTCTCCCCCCTTTCTCAAAACTCGTCCCAAGCTCTAGATCTGAGCGGCTCTCGTAAATATTGGAGCACGCTCGGATCTAAGCTTAAAATAAATATTTCTCTATCTCCCTAAATTTCTGCCTTACTCCTGCGGGCTCTAGCAAAGCCACAAAGGAGTTCGGATTCTGGATCTGAAATCTTGGCGGAGGTTTCACTCGCGTGAAACTTTCTTCGGCGCGTGGTTGGCTCGGCGGCACGGGGATTGATCGCCTCGGGATGCGGAGCGGTTCGAGGAGCGGTTCGGGGAGCGGTTCAAGGAGCGGCTCGGCGTGGGACGGGAGCAGCTCGGAAGACGGCGCGGAACATCTCGCCTGCTCCAGGGCTGAGATTCCGGGTATGTGTTTAAAGTATTTTTAGCATTAGTTTAGTTTAATCGCAGTAGGCTAGATCCTTCTTGGGATGGTCAGATCCATCCCAAGTCGGCATAGATCTTGGCATAGGGTCTTGGACCTTAGGGCTAAGTTAAAAATAGTTTTTAACTGCATGTTAATTAGTTAACTAGTATTTCTTCCGCTGCTATTGTTTTTCTTGTCTATGTTCCGTCCGACTTAGGACGGGACTAGAATTTTTGTGCCCTAAGGGACCGCCAATTCCCATCAGTGGTATCAGAGCTTAGGTTTGCGTAGTCGATCTAGCCTGCGATTAATTTTAAACTTAAGAATGCTTTTAAATACTTTTTAAAATTTTTTTAAAGTTATGAGATAAATTTTAAAAATGTTTTATATGTTCAAAAAAAAAAAATTTTATTTGATAAATTTTTTAAGCATGAAAGTTTTTAAAATGATGTTTTAATTTATGAGATATTTTAAAACTGTTTTAAAAGTTAAAAATTTTTATGCGATAAATTTTTTAACGTATCATGCAAATTAGTGATTTTAAAATTAAGTTTTTTTTATGAGATAAAAATAAAATAATTTTAAAATCATATTTTAAATTTAAATGTTAAATTTATGTATGCATGCTAAAAATTGTTTATGCGATAAACTTAGTATATTTAAATGTTAAATAGTTGTGCACTATCTTTATGCGATAAATTAGTGTAGTTTTTAATGGCTTGTTAATCTTGTCCCTTATTTGATAACACAAGACAACCCTTTTAGGTTAGCCATTAAAAATGATTAAAATTTATTACTTGAATTTTAATGACATGCTATGCTTTAATAAAGCATTAACAACAATATTAAAGACCTAATTCCTGATTAGGGTAGTCCTTTAAATGAATTTTCAAATTCTAATTGTTATAATTAATTTTCATTAAAGGACTTCGCTTCTAGCGTTGTTAATAATTTATTAAAATCCTAATAACGATTAGGGTAGCACGTGAACCTTATAGTTGATAAGGACTTAATAAAAGTTATTAAACAAATCCTAAAAATTTTGAATTTAAGGATTCAACTAGTTGATAGGATTAATTAGTTGTTAATAAAAGCTGTTTAGTCTATGGCATACATACAAAAATGACAAGCTTCATTCAATGGACCATGATCCAGTCAATGTGCTTGGCTAAGAGTTCTGGGTCAACCCTTGCTAGTCCAAGGGGTAGTGATCCTGGCTTAGTCAATTCCCTGGCTGAGTTCCGCTGGACCGCAATGTCGCGAATCATGATTGTATGACACCCTGGACTATATCTAAGTCAAATACGTTAATGATCTTTTTCAAGATTAGCCGTAGCCCTCCTTGTTTTAGGGGTTAGTAACTATAGGACCCGCGTTATAGTTGTTGAGATACACTCAAGCTGTAACCTGGCAATCTTATAGGAACCAACTTCTTAAATACATAAGATGACATCTTGACTTGACCCAAACCGACGTTGTCGTGAATACACCGAGCGGCGGCGCAAGTTTAGTCAAGGATGTAGTCTGTCAAAGATGTAGTCTAAGACCTGACCCAAACCGACGTGTCGTGCATACACCGAGCTGAGGGGCAAGTCAGGCTAGACATGAAAACAAGGGTCCGACTAGACTAGACACTGTGATTTGGATGAGCACACTCATGATCACGAATGGCTAGGGGTAAAAACCGATTAAGAGAGTCATATCCAATATGATCGATGAAGAGTCATCTTCCGATCGCAGAGTCAATCAACTTGTTGAGCTACACTCAAGGTTGTTTAGACTCAAGGTGATCGGAACTCTTACCCATTAATTTTGATTCGATTAAATCGTTCGTTATTAAGCTTTAAAACGATCGTAAAAATAGTGGGAGGATATAGATAGATAAAAGCCAATCTGCCTATATTTAATATTGAACATATGCTAAAACTAGGGCAAGACTATGTTTACCGAAAGAATCAATTGATAATATTGGAATTAGTTAACTGGTCAATAAGTTGATTAATTGAATATCAAGTTAAATTCTAATTGATAGAATTAAACCTATATTCTCATTGACATTAAATGACCTTCTAAAGAACAGACTTAAGAAATATGATTTCATTAAGTTCTGGGTCCAATAAATAAATTAAAACTACATGTCACTCGTCTCTATATGAGGCAGCTTGAACATATATGACATTCAAAGTATGTTTCTCCCTACAACTTGTCGAGCTACCCTCAAGGTTGTATGGACAAACAATTTTGATCCGCAAAGTTCGAAAATTCGATCAAACCGTTTGAGTCGAATACGAGTGCATGGGCGATGCAAGACTATGTATCCCAACCGGATCTTGAGACAAGCAACTTCTTGAGCTACACTCAAGATTGCAAAGCTCAAGCGTTTGGATACATAAGTTGCTTGCATAGCTATTTATTTATGTTGATATCTAAATGTGATTTAGAAAAGGAAGAAGGCACTTCGGAAAGTCAATTGAGAAAGTTAGTTTAATTTATCATTAGTAAAGGCATAAGTAGGAGGAAATGAAAATGTGACATATTTTGATGTCACGATTTCAGAATAAATTGTTATACAAAAGACGTTTAACACATTTTGACGAATGTCGTCACATTGCTTCTGAAGTAATGTTTTGTGTTAAGTAATTTGTAAATAACTAAATATATATTAAATGTTAATATATAAATACACAAGATAGTAGAAAACTTATATGGTAAAATTAGACTAGGCCGTATCAAGAGATTAAGCTTCACAAGTCACATAAAGAGGGGTCTGACCTCTCGTATTATGAAGTATACGGACACTTGTGAGTCTTAGCCTCTTAGATACAATGGCCGAAACCCATCTGTGAGACAGTAGGAGAATGAGTTGTCGAACTCAGTCTAGTACATACTGATGTACCCGAGTCTAGATTAACCAAAATAAGTTATTCGTATATTTTATTAAGACACGTGTTCTTGATGAAACACAAGTCTGATAAAATAAAGAACGAAATGCCTAAAGTATTTAAACTGATTCGATTAGATCGAATGGTCAAATACTTAGCTACATAAAATCTTGTGTAATTAAAAGAAAATGTGATTTTCTCTCAGGTCAAGTCTGTTAACACATCAGTGTGTTAAAAGGTATGAATCACACTTAATTAGATTTAGTGTGATCCATTGTAAGTGACTCTGAGTTAACTCCTCCCTGTGGGTTAAGTCCCAGATAGTAATGCCTAGGTTTTGATAATGTTCTATAAGGACATTATCAATAATATATTCAATAAATCAATAGTAAGGAAGTTGTATATTTACTCGAATTTCGTAAGACGAAATGTCGAGTTAGACATCATAACTGATGATGACTTAGTCAACTTCTAGGATGACATTCGGAGTAGTAACTCCGATTTAAAACTTGATGCAGGTCCGTGTGCGTAAATAAATTTGAGAATTTAGTTTACGTGCCCAAGGAAAATGTTTCCTCACTTTTTGCAAGTAAATCTTTAAGTTGAAAGATTGGTGCAGAAAGAAAATAGTGAAGTACAATCTTGTTGGACGAGAACGGTTTTCATCCTAATTTCTTTAAAACGGATTAGTTGAAACCGTCTCGCCAGCAGATGTGTACAAATCTACTCGGACCAAGCTCGATGTAAAACGTTCATGTTGACAATGAAAATTTGAGCATTCACTTATAAGTTCGTTTTTCTAAATATGATTTAGACGGACCAACTTATATGAATTGGCCAGAGAATTTTCAAGGTCAGTGGGAGCGTGTAAATTACATGCGAGACATCAAAGAGATGGAACATATATTTTGATTAAGTAATCAAAGAGTTTGATTATTTATCAGAAATGAATATGAACCATTTGAAATGACCAATAACTAATTTGAAATTATTATCGTAAGATACGATGAACTGGATAAGATCCAGGGAAATAAAATATTATAGATTCCGACAGACCAAATGAATTATTTGAATTAGATTCAAATGGTTGGTCTAACATAAACATAGAAACCCCTTAAGTCTATAGTGTAGACGGTTTTGGCAGATCCACTCACGAAGGCTCTACCACATGCAGTCGGGAAAACTTATGTGTAAAAACGATATTAGATATCGAGATAAATGGGCCTGAGTGCAAGTGGGAGATGTAGGAATATTATGCCCTCGAGGCCATTTATTCCTGTGTGAATAGCACAAACATCTTGTTCGAAATAACAGTAAGCTGTTTGGTAATAATTTATCTAAGTTATATTGTAATGTAGTTAACATTAGATATCAACTTAGGTAAAGTCCTGAGACTTTATGCAAGGTCAAACGGGTATCAAGATGAGTATCTCGATCATGGAGAAACGTTTGACCGTCTGTAGCATAAGTCTGAAATGGTTCGTGGTCGTAGATGTTTCAAGACAAGGATATCGAAACATCGGACAGACCATTGTGTCTTAGTCTTCACCGTTTAGCGGTGGCGATGATCTCATGATCGCTTGACTTGGCGAAGTCGAAGACGAGACACAGGTGCTCATTAGAATGAGTTCACTGAACGATCCACTAGAGTTATCATATGGTTATATTGACCAATCTGTCAATGATAACTCTGAGTGATGATAGGATAATTGGTCTTTTGACTTGAGGTCATTTTGACGGACCTGTGCGTGAACGGTGCCACTTAGATCAACTGACCTAGCTTCGAGGCAAGGCCTGTCGAAAGGTCTTTTGATTGGGTGTCACTTGAAACGTACGAGACGAGTAATGACCAAGAAAGGATTCGTCTCTCCCGGTCAATGGGAGTTAGTGTCGTAGAGTTAGTTCGGTCTTTAGTAAAAACTCTGCGCAGAGTATGTTGGAAGAAGTCCAACATTAGTTGACTAAATATCGATAGAAACTAACCGGAGTCAAGTTATTGGGGTTGACAGTTTGACCGTACCCCAGACTTGATCTACACGACATATTTAAGACAAAGAGACTATAACTGCGGAATTCATCACGGAAACAGTCAGGTGGTCCCGACAATACTCATGTCAATGAGTTAACCACATAATGATGATTCCTGAAGCAGGGACGGCAACCACTGCTCGTGGTCACTGCCGTATAGGGCTTCGAGCCCAACCTGTTGTAAGGGTCAGGCTGTAGGGTCTCACACAGAGTGCAACGCTTCGTCTAGTAATAGGTAGAAATTAGTTAGGGAGAATATTTGCATTTGATGCAAAAGAAGAGATAATTGCATTTGATGCAATATGGTAATTTAAGCCTAGATAGGGACTATTTTGCATTTGATGCAAAAGCGATTAAATGTGTATTAAATTGTTTAATACAATATTTAATAAAATAAACGCAAGGAAAAGTTCACGGGTAAGACGGGAATGTCCCGGTCTAGACCCAGGTTCGAACGGCGTCCAAATCGGACACCAAATGCTCAAGATAGAGCCAAAACAGCCAAACAGATCAGACCGGGTCAGACCAGGCTGACCCAGACCAGACCAAGTCTGGCCTGGGTGCCTGGCCAGACCAGGCTGAGCCAGGAACCCAGGCAGCCAGGCCTGGGCACAGGCCCAGGCGCTGGGCGCCTGGGCCTGCGCCCAGGCGGGCCGCCCAGGCGGGCCTGGGCGCCTTGGGCGCCCGGCCCAGGCGCCCGCCAGGCGCCTGGGCGCCCGCGCCTGGGCGCCTGGGCGCCCGTGCCAGACCTGGGCGCCCGTGCCCAGGTCTGGCAGGCGCCCAGTCAGCCTGGGTTTGAGGCTGTGGGACCCACAGGTTGGGCCCCACCTCAAGGTGCTGAACCCTAGGTTTGATGGCAGATTTGACGGCTGGTTTTTGCGAAAAACTAGCCGTAGGCTGATCTTTGGATACTCAATTGGAGGGTCAAACGAACTCCGATTGACGAACCGTTTTTTCCTATGCGTTCACCGTTGAACGCTTGTCGTATTGATAGGTTGTATCGATCTTGAAGCTCAACGGTGAGTGAGTTAAAATTCACGGAAGTTTGCACTTTTTGAAGTGTAAACTAACTTGATTTTAACTAACCCAAATTGTTTAGTCCCACATCGGATTTTGAGAAAAGGGGAGAGTCCGCCGCCTATATAAATAGGGGTCTCCCCCCTTTCTCAAAACTCGTCCCAAGCTCTAGATCTGAGCGGCTCTCGTAAATGTTGGAGCACGCTCGGATCTAAGCTTAAAATAAATATTTCTCTATCTCCCTAAATTTCTGCCTTACTCCTGCGGGCTCTAGCAAAGCCACAAAGGAGTTCGGATTCTGGATCTGAAATCTTGGCGGAGGTTTCACTCGCGTGAAACTTTCTTCGGTGCGTGGTTGGCTCGGCGGCACGGGGATTGATCGCCTCAGGATGCGGAGCGGTTCGAGGAGCGGTTCGGGGAGCGGTTCAAGGAGCGGCTCGGCGTGGGACAGGAGCAGCTCGGAAGACGGCGCGGAACATCTCGCCTGCTCCAGGGCTGAGATTCCGGGTATGTGTTTAAAGTATTTTTAGCATTAGTTTAGTTTAATCGCAGTAGGTTAGATCCTTCTTGGGATGGTCAGATCCATCCCAAGTCGGCATAGATCTTGGCATAGGGTCTTGGACCTTAGGGCTAAGTTAAAAATAGTTTTTAACTGCATGTTAATTAGTTAACTAGTATTTCTTCCGCTGCTATTGTTTTTCTTGTCTATTTTCCGTCCGACTTAGGACGGGACTAGAATTTTTGTGCCCTAAGGGACCGCCAATTCCCATCAGTGGTATCAGAGCTTAGGTTTGCGTAGTCGATCTAGCCTGCGATTAATTTTAAACTTAAGAATGCTTTTAAATACTTTTTAAAATGTTTTTAAAGTTATGAGATAAATTTTAAAAATGTTTTATATGTTCAAAAAAAAAAAAATTTTATTTGATAAATTTTTTAAGCATGAAAGTTTTTAAAATGATGTTTTAATTTATGAGATATTTTAAAACTGTTTTAAAAGGTAAAAATTTTTATGCGATAAATTTTTTAACGTATCATGCAAATTAGTGATTTTAAAATTAAGTTTTTTTATGAGATAAAATTAAAATAATTTTAAAATCATATTTTAAATTTAAATGTTAAATTTATGTATGCATGCTAAAAATTGTTTATGCGATAAACTTAGTATATTTAAATGTTAAATAGTTGTGCACTATCTTTATGCGATAAATTAGTGTAGTTTTTAATGGCTTGTTAATCTTGTCCCTTATTTGATAACACAAGACAACCCTTTTAGGTTAGCCATTAAAAATGATTAAAATTTATTACTTGAATTTTAATGACATGCTATGCTTTAATAAAGCATTAACAACAATATTAAAGACCTAATTCCTGATTAGGGTAGTCCTTTAAATGAATTTTCAAATTCTAATTGTTATAATTAATTTTCATTAAAGGACTTCGCTTCTAGCGTTGTTAATAATTTATTAAAATCCTAATAACGATTAGGGTAGCACGTGAACCTTATAGTTGATAAGGACTTAATAAAAGTTATTAAACAAATCCTAAAAATTTTGAATTTAAGGATTCAACTAGTTGATAGGATTAATTAGTTGTTAATAAAAGCTGTTTAGTCTATGGCATACATACAAAAATGACAAGCTTCATTCAATGGACCATGATCCAGTCAATGTGCTTGGCTAAGAGTTCTGGGTCAACCCTTGCTAGTCCAAGGGGTAGTGATCCTGGCTTAGTCAATTCCCTGGCTGAGTTCCGCTGGACCGCAATGTCGCGAATCATGATTGTATGACACCCTGGACTATATCTAAGTCAAATACGTTAATGATCTTTTTCAAGATTAGCCGTAGCCCTCCTTGTTTTAGGGGTTAGTAACTATAGGACCCGCGTTATAGTTGTTGAGATACACTCAAGCTGTAACCTGGCAATCTTATAGGAACCAACTTCTTAAATACATAAGATGACATATTGACTTGACCCAAACCGACGTTGTCGTGAATACACCGAGCGGCGGCGCAAGTTTAGTCAAGGATGTAGTCTGTCAAAGATGTAGTCTAAGACCTGACCCAAACCGACGTGTCGTGCATACACCGAGCTGAGGGGCAAGTCAGGCTAGACATGAAAACAAGGGTCCGACTAGACTAGACACCGTGATTTGGATGAGCACACTCATGATCACGAATGGCTAGGGGCAAAAACCGATTAAGAGAGTCATATCCAATATGATCGATGAAGAGTCATCTTCCGATCGCAGAGTCAATCAACTTGTTGAGCTACACTCAAGGTTGTTTAGACTCAAGGTGATCGGAACTCTTACCCATTAATTTTGATTCGATTAAATCGTTCGTTATTAAGCTTTAATAATGTGTATCTTACCCTTACCTTTATCCAAAGTTTTCTGCTGCTTCTGATTTGGGCATTGCAAGTCTGAATGTCCGAAACAGACACACAGGCTGCAACGAGGGGGTACCACTTCGTACTTTGCCTCAAAAGTTAAAAGAGACCCATCATCAAGCTCCGCAACAACAGTTGTGGGCAGCTCCTTTTTTGCGTCTACCTCCACCAAACATCTCGCGTAGGATATGCGTTCCATTTTCGCCGGGGCACGATCCAGGCACAATGGATTGCCAACAACAGAGGCAAGAATATTTAGTGCCTCCATGTTCCACAAATTAACAGGCACCCCATGCATTTGCATCCAAACAGGGATAGTAGAAAGGATGTCCCGATCATGGCGTAGGCCCGTGCTCCAAAGCTTAAGCACGACCAGGCGCCCATCAAAGAGCCAAGGCCCACCATGCAGAATCCGATCACATTCTTCATTGGACTCAAACCTGAAATAGAAGAAGCCATTTTCCTTGCTATAAATCTGAACCCTCTTCTTAGGCTTCCACAGCCTCTCCATCCAAGCAAGGATTTGCCCATACATGGGGGTGTCACCAATGACATATCCCACCAGAGTGGATTTCCATTGCTCAGCCCCTTTAACAAAGAGATCATTGGTGATTCGAGCAACGCAAACCCCATCTTCTCTAATTTTTGACTGAACAAATTTCATACCAACAGCTTCGCCATAAGTTCTTTTATTAGTGCAAATATCAGCCCAGCTCATCTTAGATCCGGCAAGATTAATCGAGATAGTAGGAGACGCTGGCTTCACAGGCATTCCACCGAACACCTTGTCAGCACCTCCTCTACTTGGAATCACAGATTTAGATTCCACCCTTGAGATCGGAGCATCAGAATCCAAAACTCGAGGAAGAGATTTTCCATAGCCCATCTTCGATTGCCGATGTTTGAGCGCCTGGGGGCGATCATGACCGTGAAGCCATCTCCGATCCTTGAACCCCGGTGCTCGAATGCCAAAGCTAGAAGGCCGGCCTCCAGTGTTCTTCCTCCGCTTCACAACGTGCCAGGCGCCATCCTCAGTGATGTCGATGCCGGAATTAGCCGCCGTCTTCACAACCCTAGATGGGTTTACAGAATCGCCGTCTTCACCCTTCCGTGAATCACTCATTTTTATATATACAAATATATATATATACACATATATATATATACATATATATATAAAAGAAAAACCCTAAAGGGTTTTGGCGACGGCTGTGGCCGACGCCGATGCCACCACCCGTCCTACTGAGTCTGTGGGGGTCAGGCGGCCGATGCCTTTCACCCGTCCATATTATTATTTTTGAATTTTGAAAAATAATGAAAAAAAACAAAAATTGATTTTGATCCGAAAATAATCCAAAAGTTCCGAAAATTAAAATAATTCGAAATTATGAATCTTATAGATCTAACATGATGAGGCTTTGATACCACTTGTAAGGATTGGATCTAAATTATTGTTACGAATACCATCGCTAATAATCTAGATAAATCATGTCAAAACTAATGCGAAATAATCTGTAAACTATATTGCAGAAACGTACCTGAATCCATAGTACTAAAACCTTTAGATATGTGTGGCTGGCCTTCCATATCTGCACGAATCTTCAAGAGAAATCATTTAGCTTTTCTCTGGCTCTAATTTGTCGATGGGATGCATACGATCTGGGGACCATGAAGACCATATTTATAGGCAAAGAGTCCTTATGCCCTTAGGGTTTCTGATTTAGCCCATCATTAAAACAGAAATCTCAAATTGTCTATACACATTAAAGGCTCACATCCTAGCCGATACATTAAAGCCCATTGAACCAAAAAACTTGTTAGATCACTTTATTGGGCTTTACTAATTATGACAGCATGCAACAAATAATTATTTCACATATAAGTCCAACGTTGGACTAAGGATCAAACAAAATCCACTTCCCATTATTTTTCCCTTCGATCCGAACTACTCACTTTGATCTTCATGCTCTAAGACTCTAAACCACCAATTTTCAAGTGAATCTAAGTTGTTTTGCTTGTTCATCCACCCGGCGTAAGTTTAACGGTTTCACAATAACAAAACATTTTACAACGGTTAGATGATTAATCAAAACCCTTACCGTCCACCCTAAAATGTTTAGGATTTTAGAACATGAACAACAAATTTCACTTGAGAGTATTTTTTCTGATTGGTAATGTCTCTTAACCTCCCATTAAATTCAGCTATAGTCTCATCATCATTCATCTTTAGTTCTTCAAATTGAGATGCAAGAATTTGAAGTTTAGAAATTTTTACCGCATTTATGCCTTCATGGACGTTTTGAAGTATATCACACGCTTCTTTCACATACTCACAAGTGGAGATCAGTTTAGACTGTTCTTCATTAACAGCTGTAAAGATGGCATTCACTGCCTTAGAGTTTCCCAGAGCCACACGATCTTCTTCTTGGCTTCATTCTCTTTCCGGCTTGAGGTGTTCTTTGCCATCTTTGTCTACTTCGATCGGCAGAGTCCGTCCTTCAATGGTAGCAATCCATGCATTCTCATTAAGAGACTTGATGAATGCACACATCCGAGACTTCCAGTAAGTATAGTTTGTATCAATGAGCAACGGTGGACGAGTAACAGAAGCACCTTCTTTTGTATTCATGATTCACGTACTGAAAAACCAAGATCACACCCACTTTAACAACAACAAAGCAGCACGAATGCCATGCTTTGATACCAATTGTAATGCAATACGAAGAGATTAATCAATTAAACATAATGATTAAGCGTAAAAACCAAGCAACAACACGCAAGACTTGGCAACGCAGTTCGGTGCGCACACCTACATCTGCGGGGCCACGCCTAGAAAGATCATATTACTCCACTAAAATATCAATGAATACAATCACTAATATCGGATTTCCCCTCAATACAAACCGCGGTGGGTGGTCTATACCAAACCCATGGAGTAATCTATGCAGGATCCCCTTGCATGCAAGATCTCCTTGCAGAACTGACTCGAATCAACTCCCTTGATCCCTACCTCGGCAGCCGTCAGCCTCCCTCCCGGAGTATTCGATCACAATCTTAAAAAGCGATGAAACCCTAGCCGCAATCTGTATATCTTTTATATTAACCGGCTTCCTCTAATCTCAGAGTGGTTAAGGAAGTCTGTTCATGAGCATCTCATGCAAATTGACATCCTGCAAATTAAGGAATCACTTCGGGCAAGTGGTTCCACAATATCGTCAACAAATCTCTCAACCAACAATTGCAGGTCAAATAAATCTTCACAGTTCCAACAACCTTATCTGCTGAACAACAACTTCTTATTTCATCTTCAACCTGTCTCAAGCTTAGCCGCATACACCAGAATGCTTTCGAGAGAACCAATAAGATCTGGAGTAATATACCTTCAACCTTCTGATGACTTGTCGTTCTTTCCAAAGCTCCATAACAGCATGTTGAATCTCACGTTGTAACATAACATTCAACATGACATACAACATGGCCAATAAATAAGATATTTCATATAAGGATAATAAAAAACTACTGAAATATCCAAGTAATGACAATACAGTCTACGTATGACCCAACAAACTCCCCCTTTGGCATTTAGTGGCACAATCATCATAAGGCAAATCATGAAGGAAAAGAACAAGAATGACATTAAGCAAGATTATTTTCGTAACTGTCTAGGAGAACCAATAATTCTGAACGCCCTTTCATATCACATCATAACAGCAGTATTTAGCAGAGTTATCAAAAGTGATTACTTACAGAGCCAGTCATTCAGAGTAATCCAGAACAACTCCAAGCACAAAAATATCAACACCACCCAGATTTACCTAGATTTTTCTCCCCCTTTGTGCCACCAAATCCAAAAAGGGTACCTCATTTAGATTTACTTCCGGCAGCATCATCTAGAGTCTCTGAAGAAGGAGGAGGCAGCTTGGACTTTAGGAGAAGAATTCTGTCTTCAAACATAACATTTTGGGCCTGAAGAACCCCCAGCTGATTGTTCACGTCCTTCAAGGCACTCCCATAGATGGAGATGTCTTCTAGAATAAGAGAATGTGGACCAATATGGCATAGAGGATCTGATGCAGGAGGAACAGAAGTGGGTTGCCTAGCTGGAGAGGAGGGAGATGAAGAGACAGCTCCAGTTTCAGGTGATGATGAGGCATACAGGAAATGTCATCAGTCTTCCCAAAACAGACTTAACTGTATAAACAATGCCCTCAGAAGGAACAGACAGTTCAGTTGCAGAGGGCACAATTTTCTGAGATTGAAGCAGCATAGTGATAAGGCATGGATGAGGCAGTGAAAGAGAAGTTACAGAGGACTCAGACAAGGATAAAATTGAATCAAAGATGATTCTTCCCAAAGTGAGAGGCTGCTTAATACCAGCAGAGTATAACAATTTGCACATTTCTTTAGTAACCACTGAGACATTGGAGGTGGGAAGCCAGTTCCTTGTAGCCAGCATATACAACAGAAAACATTTGACAGACAAGGAAGAAGAGGGAAAAAAGGTGGACTTAGGCCAACACACCAACTTTCCAGCAGTGACCACCTTTATGAAGGTGTCATGGTCATTTCCAACAGAATCCCCAAAGGATGACAGAGAGGGAGGACATGACCACTGAAGAAGCTTGTTAAGAATAGTGGGAGAGAAAGAGACAATTTTCCCTCTGAAAAAGGAACGAAAGGCCCATCTGGATGAGGAGTCTCCTGCAGACCTAGTCAGATTACAATAAAATTTCATGACCAGCATAGTGTTATATGTCTTGAAACATATGGCAGCATGATATAACTTGAGATCCTTCAAAATAGAGACGAACTTGGTCTTTGAAAAAGAAGAAATAGACAGATGCTTCTCAGCTAGGATGGCCTGGTCAGAGTATATGGGTCATCTCTTTTTGCTAGCCTGATCAAAAAACACCTTACTCATAGCATCTGAAGCTGTAAATAGGGGGAAGATGCAGAACCTGAGGCAGCAAGGATCTCGGCCCTCTTTGAAGGTGATGGAGAGGCAGGGCTGGATGAAGCAGCTCGTTTCATAGATGAGGTCCTTGGCTTGCAAGTATGAGGAGGAGGAACCAGATCATCCCTAGTCTGAGCAGGCTGAGAAGAAGAATCAGTAACATCTTGAACAGTAGGGATGCATGTTGCATCTTGAGTTGTATCTTGTGTTGCAACATTACGTGCAACATCAGAGGAAGAACTAGCAGTAGCAGCTTGAGATGGAATATGTTCATAATGAGAGGCATCCTCAGCACCAACACAAGTTGATGTTGCAACATCAGGAGCATCCTCAAGAACAACATCTGTCTGAGTAGCAACGTAGGAAGAATCACCTGCCCCCAGTGTTGGATCAGCCTCAAGAATTAGAGGAACAGGGGTATCAGAAGGGATATCAGAATCCTCCACCACATTAGTGTCCTCCATACGATGGACCTCGTCAATAACATCATGAACATCAGGAAGGTGGCTGCAGTCTTGATTATCAACAGAAGCAGGAGGTTTTTGAGGCTGGTCATCTACAACAGTAGGGTCAGAATTCACCTCAGCACCAGCACTAGCACCAGTTCCCGCAGCAGAGATTGACATATCAGAATCATAGATCTCAAGAACAACAATTTCGGATAATTTTAGGGTAGGACGACAACGCTTTCAAGTGGTTATTCTAATTTCATCATCATCAATCACTTCAACACTCATCAACTTTCCTATCAACTTGTCCAATTCATAAGGACCAAGACGAACTCCTGAGAAATCCATATAGGGCATGTCCAATTTCTTACCAGTCCTCCTAAGATACCAGAACCAGTCTTGAATTGTGTCTGGAGCAGAAAATTCGGAATCAAAAAACGAGGGTTCCTCACATTGAATCAAAATTGGGAAAAATGGAACCATTTACCAATTCGCTACAATGGGACAATGCATGTGCCTGGAAGATGACTAAGATGAAGAGGGAGGAGAGGAACCTTGAGAGGAGACACGTGCGGATCGAGAAACCACCCCTTTTCTCTTAACACGAGGAGGAGAGGATGAGGACGACGCTGCTTTTGTTGAAGAAGAATGTCGAGAGTACCAACGAGGACCTTGAGAAGATTTTTCACCTTGATCGCGAGCCATATCAGCTAATGAGGGGGAGAGTCTCACAAGAGATCACCAAGAAATGCTAGATGAACCCTCTTCTTTTCTTTGAAAATTTGCGAAGTTAAAAAGAGCGCCGTAATAAAGACTCGAAAATAAAGACCCTGCCCTAAATAAGCTCTTAGCAACACAACACAGCCCCCCTATGTTGCAACATGAGATGCAACATTAGATACGACACTGCCCGAGAGCTTGTCGTAGCTCTTCAAATCTGCCAGAACAAGGGGTTTCGTGAAAATATCAGCTAACTGACTAGATGTTGCAATATATTCTATGACCAGTACTTTCTTCTCTACCAATTCTCTGATGAAGTGATGCCGTATATCAATATGCTTAGTTCTTGAGTGTTGAACTGGATTCTTAGAAATATTGATCGCACTCTGGTTGTCACATAGAATAGTCAATACAGCTTGCTCCACCCCATAGTCAGTCAACATCTGCTTCATCCATAGAAGTTGAGTACAACAACTTCCAACTGCTATGTATTCAGCCTCTACAGTGGATAGGGAAATAGAATTCTTCTTCTTGCTGTACCATAAGATATGATTGTTTCCCACATAAAAGCAACCACCTGTTGTCCTCATCCTATCATTAGTATTACCTGCCCAATCAGCATCGCTGTAGCCTGACAAAAGGGTTTTAGTATATTTGGTATACCATATACCATAATCAGCTATACCGTTAACGTATCTGATGATTCCTTTTACTGCCGTGATATGAGACTCCTTTTGTCACGCCCCGCTTCCCAAAATATGGAGGCGAAGCGTGAGAAGGTCCGCTCAGACTTGAAGCTACAAAGCTGCAAGTCCGATAAGCGTCAATCAAATTTAAAACTGCAGGTCCTTGCAACGCGAAACGAAACAAAGATAATAATAACGAAAGAGACAAAAGAAACATATCAGAATATCCATAAATATAAATTCCAACGTCGCAGAAAAGCCACCAGGCTAAAAGAAAGAGAGACAAAAGGCCCAAACATGGCCAACAAAGTACAAAGTACAAAACAACGGTGCTACGCACCAACAACTAACAAAAGCCTAAAAAGAAAACTCAGCAAAATCACCAAGGATGGTCTCCGGTGTCCACGAACTCCTCGACGAACGTAGGCTCAGTGTCAGCAACTACCTCGTCCGCTACAACTATCTCTGGCTCAGGGTCTAACATGTGACACCCAAAGAGAAAGGGGCACATGTCAGCAAGTCTGGAAGACTTGTGCAAGTGAAACTGAAAGTACAAGTAAAGCAACCTAGCAGTTCTAGCATGATGCGATGACATGGCAGTTAAAGTATGGGTGCAGCAGGTAAAGTAAAGTAAAGTAAAGTACGAGCATGGCATGGCATGGATGACAAGTATTACATGAATCCTTCACAAGACAAGTACAAGACAAGAAACGTAAGCACCTCGTGCACAGAGATTCCGTCTTTTGGCTAGAGGGCGGATCAGGCCTCTCCTAAGCTCAAGTAACCGTTTATCCCTACCCCTCCACGTGTATCGGGCATTGGTTTCTAGCCAACACATGAGGCCCGCTTCTGGACCACGAGCCAGGAAGTGTTTTAAACAAGTATGGCCTAGGGGTGCACCTAGCCAGAAACAAGTAGTACGAGGACAAGTATTGTAGCGTGTGCTACGATGCAACAATCAATGCATGGATGACATGGCATGGCAATTAGTAAAGCGTACAAGTAAGAAAAGTAAACGTGACAGTTTAGCATGCATGAATGACAAGTTTAATGGTTGGATCTAGCTTCGTTGTCAAGCTAGATCATTTAGGTGACGGATCTAGTTTCGTTGTCAAACTAGATCAAGTAGGCGTCTATCCAGCTATCATTTCACTGACTAGTCTCTTTTACGCTAAAAGTAAGGAAGTGGCCTAAAAACATGGCCCTACACAAGAGTTGGCAAGTTTCACTTGCCTGCAAGCACGACGTCTGAGCACACCGTCCAATGAGTCCAAAATCACAATTATCCTACGTGCACAAGTCCACTGGCCTACATCCGTTTTATTAATCTTGATTAGTGAATTCTAAAACATTTAAAATACTTTAAAATACTGATTTTTAGTCTTGCTTAGCATGCAATTGGGTTGGGGGTCCTAGGGGTGCAAAACGTTACTTCAACACGACGCGAAAGCTACACCGGCGTCGGGTAGCGACACCGGGGGTTGGAATAATAGAACGCGCTCCAAGTCCTGATTCCAATATAGTTTCCTCGCTGGAAAGTTCAGAGCATCAACCCGGGCGACGATTCCAGATTCCAAAGCTCGCACGTGCGACGACGGCCTACGACGTGCGACGACGTCGTACGCGGCAAGTCGTCGAAGAGAACACACCTAGGTGGGGCCCACAGCAGTCCTAGGGGCCTTTGGGGGACCCACAATAACTCTGGAGAACTTGGGGGCCCACGGTGGCAAGCGATGTGACGGGTGCGGGGTTGCGACGTATGGCCATCGGTCGTACAGCCTCGGTGCGGGGAGCTCCATCGGTCGCTGCGGGGGAACGGGCTTGTGCGACGCTTGGGGTGTGCAGCAGTGCGGGGCAACGCTTGGTTCTCTCGGTCGGAGCGGGGGAGGCCATCGGTCGTGCGCTGCGGATGCGAGGGATCGGGCGCTGCAACGTTGCGAGCGTTGCAACGTTGCGGAGGCGGGCGATCCGCTCGGTCAAGCTCTAGCGGATGCGGGGTGACAAGGCGGGCGCTGAGCGGGGGCTTGCAGCGGGCGGCTGTGCAGCGGGTGCGGGGAAGCCTCTCGGTCTGACCGAGAGGAATCTTCGGTCGGAGCGGGGAGCGGGGGTGGCGACAGCAGCGGGGTGCGGGGCTTGCTTGGTGCGGGCGGTGGCCTCGGTCAGGCCGAGGGAACGGAGCGGAAATCTTCGGTCGTGCACATGCGACGGCTGCAACGTTGCGACGATTCGTCGCAACGTCAAATTTGAGGTTTGGAAGATGCTAGGGCTAATTTCTTGCGAAAATAGGTCTTCTTAAGGGTTGTTTATATAGTGTAGATGGGTTGACTTGGTCTAGGGCTAAATCTAATAGGATTAGAAGTTTAAAATAATTTAAAATTTGAAATTCAACTTCTCCAACTCACCCTAGGATTTGACTTGGTCCAAATGAGCTGGAAATTGGCTCAAAAATTCTTTAAAACGTTTTAAACTCAAATAAATTTTATTTGGCCGAATTTAATATAAAAATTAGTTATTAAAAATATTATAAAACTTGTTAAAAATATAAAAGTGGTCAAATAAACTCCAAAAATTATAAAATAAATATCGGGGTGATCGTGATGACGAATGTGAGCTAACTAAGAAGACGGATCTCAAATTCGACGTCGGACGACGAAACTAAAAATAGAAACGTCTCCCGTCAAAAGTGAAAATCGCCACGTCTCATCGAATAAGTGTAAATTGTGGGAGAACGACTCGAGAAACGTCGTTCCAAAATAGTGCCACTATTTAATATTCTCAGAGACGTTCACAACGGCATATCACACAAAAGTGTTCGCAACGAACAAAGTCTAAAACAAACACGTGCACGGCCAAAAGCACGTGCACGAAAAACGTACAACGAAAAGTGGTCGTTACATCCTCCCCACCTTAGAATAAAGTCCGTCCTCGGACTTTCTAATATAACTAGTCACTCTAGTAACTACCCCAATCAAGTCATATTATAATTCAACCAGGTATAGTCATTACAGGTGCTCATGTACGCACTAGGTAGTTAAACATAAACACTACCAACACGTATATATATTCATTCACGTACGTCATATATTTATACTTATTATAGTCAGTCAACTTATACACGTATTTCAATCATATATATAAGCATGCATCCCTTATATAACTACTACCTACCTAATCACAAAACAATATTTCAGACACTTATATAAAGATAGTTTCACGCTTAGCCAATACAATCATCGCTCTTCCTATATGTAGCTACTTATGCACAAACATCAAAGGTATACTACCCTCTAATATTCATCCAATACCAAACATCTCAACACATATAGTCACACCATACCATTTATAAGTCAAAATTTACTATACCTAATATATATATTCACTACTACCATATTTCACTCATTATATAGTCATACAAATGCATGCAATAATTTCACCGTATTGTCACATCACATTCGGTCCTATAACTATATTTACGACACGCCACATATACCATAGTCATCAATGCCTATAACTAAGCACATACTTACCCGTGCATGGTGCACACCCATTCACGCCAGCATTTCATTTACGCATACCAATCATACCATTATATTACTAGCACACATACACACCTAGTTTTAGCTAGTACACATACGTTCACACAGGCAAGTCCTTAGTAAATAACTATACCACAAGACCAACACCTATAACTATATACTGGCGTAGCGACCCACAATCATGTGCGTAGCACAACCAGGCACAACCACTCCTATCACTATACATACATCAAACATTGCTATATTCAGACTTCAGACATACATTCAATATACTTAGAGTATACCCACTCAAGCTTGAGTGAGACTCAATACACATATTAGAATATTCTATATACGTAACACTGCATTCATACCCATACTAATACCACTCCAATATTTATATATATGTATATGCATCTACCAATACAACCATATGCATACCATAAGTCAATCACACTTAATATTTAGTCAGATAGTACTCACATAGTTCAATCATTCTATACACTAAAATAATAATACAGACATCAGCACTCGTATAATTATAATACACTCCATATTACATGCATACGTATTCATCGTATAGTCACACACACATGTACCTTATATATATATATTTATATTCACACCATAGCCTACTACCTATAATAGTATACCAACACTTATACATACATAGTTAGGATGTGCAATAGTCGTGTATACCTCACGGTATGCATGCATGCAACATCCCGCAAAAGCAAGCAATACCAATCAAAATTTTAATCCTACTACCATATGTATATCACCTTTATACTCATGCAACGAAACGTAACTACTTACGTCTAAACACTAAATATATCTATTTACGTGCACATACTCATACGTACTAATATATAGGTCACTCAATAGGCCTACTTACTTATCTATATGTACACCTATTATCACCACACCTAGCATATACATAGCTTCACCAATCATTTTATTTCAACCATTATAAGTATCACCAACTACATACACTCCATTAGACATTCCAACGCTAACTATTATATACACAGGCATCCCTAGTATAGTATAGCTATCCACACAAAATCTATAACTACTAACACACAACAACTTCATACTATCACGAATAACTCCGAGTATATATATATCACACAAGAGGCAAACATCAATATACTATGGGAATACACTCATTCAAGCCCACGTACACAACTTAGGTACGTGCACTACGACTACCTCACAAGGTCCAAGGGTCTACTAACAATTAAGGGTTGACACAGACATCGACGGACCCTAAGGCCTAAGCAATAAAGTGAGGTCGAGAGCGTGACGAGGGAAGGATCGATAAGCTCGAGTTCAGATAGGACAAATACAAGGAGACGGCTTGGTTAGACGAAACATTGACTCAATGGTGATGTTTAGGTTGAGGGAAAAGGGAGATGTAGTGATGCTTAAAATAGGATACAGAAAACAAAATAGGGTGGATAGCATAAGCTAAAATACGTGGATTTTGAAAGCTGTTGTACTTCAAAATTAAAATCCTCGCCTGTAAAGAAATATTTGGAGATCGATAAAACGAGTTGTTCAAAATAAGTTTGAGTTGAATATTCATAATAAGAGAAAATGTTTTATTAGCTTATCGAAAATCATTAAGAAAAAGAAGTAAAATCATTTACACGAATATTAAGGACATGGTTTAGAAAATTTTAAGCGTCAGTAATTTAATATAATGTTGTCAAAAAAAGTTTTTGAAAGTTAAAGAATGAAATCAAATAACGGAAGAATTTAAACTCATGTTAAATGCTTACAAAACTTTTAGGCTATGGAAAATTGAAAATAATCAATTTGAAACTACTTTTAGAGAACCAGAGTTTGCCAAAAATGAGAAACTGATTTTCACAAGGTTCTTAATATACGAGCACAATAAGTCTGGTACGGATATAAAAATAATTGAAAGTATGTATGGTGCACGGAAAAATAATAATAATGACTTAGTGTAAGAATTTTCAAGATCGAATCGTAAATCCTTAAAATCAAATCGGGGAGGGTCTAAAGCAGGAAGAAAATAGTAATTTTGCAAAAATCTGAAATAGCGAGAGCGACGAGCAAAAACCAACTTGCTGAAAGCTGAAATTCTGTGTGTCTTGAAAGTATATTAAAGTAAACATGACGTATCATGAGAATCGAATTGGGCAGGGCAAAAGTAAAACTAATATATGAAAGAACGACACATTTACATAAGTATGAAAAATATAGGCTGGGAAAATACCATAAGCTAGTAGTCAAAAATTCCGACAAACGTTTTAAAAGTTTAAATCAATGAAGGAGGATGAAATATAGGTATATTAAAATTTTGAACAAAATTAAACTTAGTGGAAGAGAAGATTGAAAAATACTTTCCGAAGATTCAAGTTTTGCAATGGCGATGTTTGAAAATTGACGACGATCGTCACGGGGCGATCTCGTGAATTGAGTCAAGGAAATTGGTCGGATGATCAAAACATTCATACGCCTAGGATATGAATCAGAAAAGGCTACGGGGAAACTCCTACGGTCAACCAACTAAAGATTAGGAACTAGGCGCTAAGACCTTCTAAGGGGCTGGACGGTAATGAAATGCGTTCAGCTTGGTCCGAAATCGATGAACCCCAAGCGAACGACTAAAGGAAATTCTAGAAGTCTAATATGGTCAGGGGTAGACATGAACCACTAAGGTAACTCCTACGACGATTAAATCAATTGCCAGAAGGGGGTCTAACTATCAATCAGAGGCCTCTAACTAGCAAGCACAGACGTCTAACTAAGTCTCTTACCACCTAGTGACCTTGGAAAACGAATAAACTCAGGGCTTATTACTCGGATGTTGCAATTTATTTAATGGACATTCCGTTATTATCGTTGTTCCGTTAATTCGCAATTGCAAGACCGGACCTGCATGGGCCACCAACAAAACCTGTCACGCCCCGCTTCCCAAAATATGGAGGCGAAGCGTGAGAAGGTCCGCTCAGACTTGAAGCTACAAAGCTGCAAGTCCGATAAGCGTCAATCAAATTTAAAACTGCAGGTCCTTGCAACGCGAAACGAAACAAAGATAATAATAACGAAAGAGACAAAAGAAACATCTCAGAATATCCATAAATATAAATTCCAACGTCGCAGAAAAGCCACCAGGCTAAAAGAAAGAGAGACAAAAGGCCCAAACATGGCCAACAAAGTACAAAGTACAAAACAACGGTGCTACGCACCAACAACTAACAAAAGCCTAAAAAGAAAACTCAGCAAAATCACCAAGGATGGTCTCCGGTGTCCACGAACTCCTCGACGAACGTAGGCTCAGTGTCAGCAACTACCTCGTCCGCTACAACTATCTCTGGCTCAGGGTCTAACATGTGACACCCAAAGAGAAAGGGGCACATGTCAGCAAGTCTGGAAGACTTGTGCAAGTGAAACTGAAAGTACAAGTAAAGCAACCTAGCAGTTCTAGCATGATGCGATGACATGGCAGTTAAAGTATGGGTGCAGCAGGTAAAGTAAAGTAAAGTAAAGTACGAGCATGGCATGGCATGGATGACAAGTATTACATGAATCCTTCACAAGACAAGTACAAGACAAGAAACGTAAGCACCTCGTGCACAGAGATTCCGTCTTTTGGCTAGAGGGCGGATCAGGCCTCTCCTAAGCTCAAGTAACCGTTTATCCCTACCCCTCCACGTGTATCGGGCATTGGTTTCTAGCCAACACATGAGGCCCGCTTCTGGACCACGAGCCAGGAAGTGTTTTAAACAAGTATGGCCTAGGGGTGCACCTAGCCAGAAACAAGTAGTACGAGGACAAGTATTGTAGCGTGTGCTACGATGCAACAATCAATGCATGGATGACATGGCATGGCAATTAGTAAAGCGTACAAGTAAGAAAAGTAAACGTGACAGTTTAGCATGCATGAATGACAAGTTTAATGGTTGGATCTAGCTTCGTTGTCAAGCTAGATCATTTAGGTGACGGATTTAGTTTCGTTGTCAAACTAGATCAAGTAGGCGTCTAGCCAGCTATCATTTCACTGACTAGTCTCTTTTACGCTAAAAGTAAGGAAGTGGCCTAAAAACATGGCCCTACACAAGAGTTGGCAAGTTTCACTTGCCTGCAAGCACGACGTCTGAGCACACCGTCCAATGAGTCCAAAATCACAATTATCCTACGTGCACAAGTCCACCGGCCTACATCCGTTTTATTAATCTTGATTAGTGAATTCTAAAACATTTAAAATACTTTAAAATACTGATTTTTAGTCTTGCTTAGCATGCAATTGGGTTGGGGGTCCTAGGGGTGCAAAACGTTACCTCAACACGACGCGAAAGCTACACCGGCGTCGGGTAGCGACACCGGGGGTTGGAATAATAGAACGCGCTCCAAGTCCTGATTCCAATATAGTTTCCTCGCTGGAAAGTTCAGAGCATCAACCTGGGCGACGATTCCAGATTCCAAAGCTCGCACGTGCGACGACGGCCTACGACGTGCGACGACGTCGTACGCGGCAAGTCGTCGAAGAGAACACACCTAGGTGGGGCCCACAGCAGTCCTAGGGGCCTTTGGGGGACCCACAATAACTCTGGAGAACTTGGGGGCCCACGGTGGCAAGCGATGCGACGGGTGCGGGGTTGCGACGTATGGCCATCGGTCGTACAGCCTCGGTGCGGGGAGCTCCATCGGTCGCTGCGGGGGAACGGGCTTGTGCGACGCTTGGGGTGTGCAGCAGTGCGGGGCAGCGCTTGGTTCTCTCGGTCGGAGCGGGGGAGGCCATCGGTCGTGCGCTGCGGATGCGAGGGAGCGGGCGCTGCAACGTTGCGAGCGTTGCAACGTTGCAGAGGCGGGCGATCCGCTCGGTCAAGCTCTAGCGGATGCGGGGCGACAAGGCGGGCGCTGAGCGGGGGCTTGCAGCGGGCGGCTGTGCAGCGGGTGCGGGGAAGCCTCTCGGTCTGACCGAGAGGAATCTTCGGTCGGAGCGGGGAGCGGGGGTGGCGACAGCAGCGGGGTGCGGGGCTTGCTTGGTGCGGGCGGTGGCCTCGGTCAGGCCGAGGGAACGGAGCGGAAATCTTCGGTCATGCACAGGCGACGGCTGCAACGTTGCGACGATTCGTCGCAACGTCAAATTTGAGGTTTGGAAGATGCTAGGGCTAATTTCTTGCGAAAATAGGTCTTCTTAAGGGTTGTTTATATAGTGTAGATGGGTTGACTTGGTCTAGGGCTAAATCTAATAGGATTAGAAGTTTAAAATAATTTAAAATTTGAAATTCAACTTCTCCAACTCACCCTAGGATTTGACTTGGTCCAAATGAGCTGGAAATTGGCTCAAAAATTCTTTAAAACGTTTTAAACTCAAATAAATTTTATTTGGCCGAATTTAATATAAAAATTAGTTATTAAAAATATTATAAAACTTGTTAAAAATATAAAAGTGGTCAAATAAACTCCAAAAATTATAAAATAAATATCGGGGTGATCGTGATGACGAATGTGAGCTAACTAAGAAGACGGATCTCAAATTCGACGTCGGACGACGAAACTAAAAATAGAAACGTCTCCCGTCAAAAGTGAAAATCGCCACGTCTCATCGAATAAGTGTAAATTGTGGGAGAACGACTCGAGAAACGTCGTTCCAAAATAGTGCCACTATTTAATATTCTCAGAGACGTTCACAACGGCATATCACACAAAAGTGTTCGCAACGAACAAAGTCTAAAACAAACACGTGCACGGCCAAAAGCACGTGCACGAAAAACGTACAACGAAAAGTGGTCGTTACACCTTTGGACATGCTTGATAACGAGCACACACTCCCACACTGAAACTAATGTCAGGTCTGCTGGCCGTTAGATACATTAGACTCCCTATCATGCTCCTGTACAACGTGACCTCCACAGATTTTCCACCATTATCTTTAGAGAGCTTATCACTTGTAGACATAGGAGTACGAACCTGCCTGGCATTCTCCAACCCGAATCTCTTTACCATTTTTTGCGTAATTGCTCTGTGATATGAACAGTCCTTCATTTGATTGCTTTACTTGAAGGCCAAGGAACATATTCAGTTCTCCAACCATACTCATCTTAAACTCATTCTGCATGAGAGTTATGAACTCACGTACTAACTGTTGAGAGGTAGATCCAAACACTATATCATCAACGTAGATCTGAGTTACAATCACAACAGACTTAGTTCTCTAAACAAACAAAGTCTTGTCAGCTCCCACTCTCTCATATCCCTTCTGTAGAAGATAGTTAGTCTCTCATACCAGGTCCTTGGTGCTTGTTTCAAGCCATAGAGGGCCTTTTCAGCTGATACACGTGATTTGGTAGGAAGGGGTCTTCAAACCCTTTGGGCTGCTCAACATATACCTCTTCATTCAGAATGCCATTTAGAAAAGTTCTCTTCACATCCATCTGATGAAGTTTGAAGTTAAAGCTGCATCCTACGGCAAGTAAGAGTCTGATAGACTCCAGTCAGGCAACATGAGCATATGTCTCGTCGAAGTCTACACCTTCTACCTGAGTATACCCTTGAGCCACACGACAAGCTTTATTGCGAGTGATGTTACCTTTCTCATCAGTTTTATTTTTAAAAATCCATTTCGTACCAATGATGTTCGTCCACTTTGGTCTTTCTACAAGTGTCCAGACATCATTTCGTTGAAACTGGTTCAGTTCTTCTTGCATGACAGACACCCAGTATTCATCAATAAGGGCCTCCTTCACATTTTTCAGTTCAGTTTAGGAGATGAAACAGACATACCCGGTAAGTTCATGGTAGTTGACACGGCTCGTTCCTCTCGTACGACGACAGTCAAGAACATCGCCTATAACCATCTCTGGAGGGTTATTTCGTATAACTCTAGTGATTCCTTCAGGAGCATGAGCATCACCTGAACTGCTTTAAGGTTCCTCAGCCGATGTTGTATCCTGTGTTGCAACATTAGGTTAAACTTGATCTTGTGTTGTATCTGGTTTTGAAACAACAGTTTCAACATGATCTTCTTCTTCAGCATAGTTATCCTGTAAAGAACTCCCTTCAACTGTGGCAGTCTCCTTTCGATCAAAATCATCCACACCAACATTAATAGACTCCATCATGGTGTTTGTACGCTTGTTGTACACTCTAAAAGCATGGCTGATTGTAGAATAACCAAGAAATGTTCCTTCATCACTTTTTGCATCAAACTTCCTTCTTGGAGTACGATCCTGTAAAATATAGCACTTGCTTCCAAAGATGTGGAAGTAGGAGACGTCAGGCTTCCGTCCTTTCCAGATTTCATACAGAGTTTTCTCAGTTCTAGGACGAAGATAAACTCTGTTAATAGTATAGCATGCTGTATTGATTGCTTCAGCCCACCACCTTACACTGACCTCTCTAGCATTTAGCATCACACAAGCCATCTCTTGCAGGGTGCAGTTCTTTCTTTCAACAACTCCATTTTGTTGAGGAGTCTTAGGAGCCGAGAATTCATGAGCAATACCTCGGGACTCACAAAAATCAGTAAATCAATGGTTTTCAAACTCTTTCCATGATCATTCCTGATTCTAACAATTTTGCAGATAATGCTTCCCTTCCCAATTTGCAGACGAGTACATAATTTCTTAAATGCTTCAAAAGTGTCTGACTTTTCTTTAGAAATTCTACCCAAGTAAACCTAGAAAAATCATCAACACAGACAAAAATGTACTTCTTACCTCCGACACTAGTTTCAGATGTTGGCCCGATCAGATCCATATGCAGAAGTTCCAGTATCTTGGATGTAGTAATGGTCAGAAGTTGTTTGTGGCTGGGCTTCTGTTGCTTTCCCTGTTGGCATGGACTAAAAACACCCTCCTTCTTATTTAGAACAGGTATTCCTCTGTAAGCTCCCACTTTTGAGATCTTCATAAGAGTCTTGAAGTTCAGATGCCCTAATTTTTTGATGCCACTGTTCAGACACATCAGCAACAAAATTAAGACAAGTATTAGCCTCTTGGAGAAGGTAGCATTTGTCAGTCGATCTTTTCCCAGTAAGGATACATTCTTCATTGGTATTGAACACTAAGCATCTCTCTTTAGTAAACCTTACTAATAACCCTTGATCACATAGTTAACTTATACTGATCAGATTGGCTTTTAAATCTTTGACATGCATAACATCCTTCAGTTTGGGAAGACCTGCCACATTCAAATTTCCCTTTCCAACAACCTTGCTTCTTCGTCCATCACCAAAAGTTACGTGACCATTGTTACAGGTTGTATAGTCAGTAAGAAGATTCTTGTTGCTGGTCATATGACGAGAGCACCCACTGTCGAAATACCACATGTTCTTGGAGAAGGCAATTAATGATGTGTAAGCCACCATGCTATATAGTTCAGATTTCCTTACCCATTTCTTCTTCATCTTCAAGTCAGAGTGTCTAACATTTCTTCCTTCTCGACAATGTCGCATGCGACTGAAGCAGTTTCTTTCAGTATGTCCTATGAACCTGCAATAGCTACACACAGGACGACCAGTTTTTGTACCTCTAGTCAGCTTCTTCTTTTGTTCATGCCCACTTGAGCTAACCCATCATTTCAAGTTCTTTGGGCACAAGAATTCGTCTTTTCGTAGGCACATGATAATAGGCTCCTCTGTTGTACCCCACACCAGTGCGATCTCCTGAAGTCTTCCCCATATTTAGAATGTCATCTAGTTTTGATTTCCCGGAGTTCCACTTGTTGAGAGTACTCTCAGCCTTCTCAGCTCTGAGAAGATTTTTTCTGAGGGTACCCTCTAGATTTCTGAGACAGAGCTCGATCTTCAAAAGTTTGGCTTTGACTTCTTCCTTTCCCCCCTTCAATATGACATTCTCATCTTTCAATGTTTTGTTTGTTTCACAGATCTTCATCCACTTCTCAAACATTGTTTGATAAGCTGTTCGAATATAATCTTCACTCACATCCTCATCATTATCAACTTCAGAATCAGATTCATTGCTAGATGTTGTAGTTGATGTTGCAACATTTTGGCTGACATTGTCTAGATTATTGCTAGATGTTGTACCTGATGTTGCAACATCAGATCCAACATGACTGTGAGTGTCGCAGTCAGATTACCTTTTCAGGCCAGCAGTAAAAGCAACATATTTGCTGGTGATGTTCTCATCTCCAGCACTCCCTTCAGATTCATCATCGCTCCAGGTGCTTACTAATGACTTCCCTTTTTGCTTCGTTAAGGTGTTGGCACATTCAGCTTGTATGTGGCCAAAACTCTCACATTCTCTGCACTGTATCCCTTTACCTTTATTTTTCTGATCATACCTCAGAGTATGTCGACTAATATTTTTTCCTGCAGTGGGAAGATTTGACCGTGGCACATTGTTACTTGATCTGAAGTTCTGCCCCTTATTGCTGATCTTTTTCAGCATTCTGCCGAAGTTCTTGATCAACAAGACAATGGCATCGTCAAGCACCGACTCATCATCTCTTTTAGAGACTTCACAAGCTTCTACCTTTAGATCAACTCTTTTGTCCATTTTATTCTGCTTCAGATTCATTTCATAGGTCTATAGGGATCCCATAAGTTCATCCAAGCTCATGGTGGAAGTATTTCTGGCTTCCTCAATGGCAGTAACTTTGGCAGAGAATCTGTCTGGAAGAGATCTCAAGGTTTTCCAAACCAATTTCACTTGAGAGTACTTTTTCCCAAGTTGAAAAGCCTGATTGGTAATGTCTCTTAACCTCACATTAAATTCAGCTATAGTCTCATCATCATTCATTTTTAGTTCTTCAAATTGGGATGCAAGCATTTGAAGTTTAGAAATTTTTACTGCATTTGTGCCTTTATGGACGTTTTGAAGTATATCCCACGCTTCTTTCGCATACTCACAAGTGGAGATCAGTTTAGACTGTTCTTCATCAACAGCTGTAAAGATGGCATTCACTGCCTTAGAGTTTTCCAGAGCCGCACGATCTTCTTCTTGGCTCCATTCTCTTGACGGCTTGAGGTGTTCTTTGGCATCTATGTCTACTTCGACCGACAGAGTCCATCCTTCAATGGTAGCAATCCATGCCTTCTCATCAAAAGACTTGATGAATGCACGCATCCGAGACTTCTAGTATGTCACGCCCTGCTCTCCCGAATACTGAGAGACGTAGCTGATGAGGCCGCCGTAATATTCAGACTCAGGCTTGGAGCCCTCTTATCTAAATACTACAAGGTATTTTTGTGTGGTTAAATTAATTAAATAAGCAGGCCACCACAACAACACTGGAATAATACATAGAGAAAAGTAAAGTGCTCCAACAGAAAATAAACTCGCAGTACTGAAAGAAAACATAACTACACTAAACATTACATTTCATTATAAAAAGTTCATATACATACATCAACTGTACAAGGAGGGTGTACAAAAGTGGGGGTACAACAAAAAGAGAAACACACAACCCAAAAAGTACAAAAGTGTCCACACCAGGTACAACACACCCGGGGAAGTCCAACTGGAAAAAATCGCCCGTAGGCTCTACCTCTGAAGTACTAGTACCGGTCTCCGTCTTCAGAACCCGCACAGGCTGGTCGGGTCCCACACCTGAAACCACAAGGGGACACGTCAACGCGTGACCCAGTAGAAACTCCTAACACTCTAGTAGGACCCAGTTTTAGAACTGGTCTTTCTAATTACTCAACTATCTACAGGTGTTACATCAACCACAAAATTAATGCATAAATTAAAAGAACTACACATAAATAATGGAAATAAAAGTAAGTAACTGAGAACAAAATTCCAGATTAAATTAGTTAAATTAAACTGTTGGTACTGATTTGGAAACCCGGGTAAATCGTAGGACGCTAAGGAGCCGGACTTCACCCAAGGTGGGTGAAAAAGTGGTACCACCACCAGTGACACGGGCACTGGAGGGGCCTCTCATAACTCCCCCTTACGGGAGTGAGACAAATCTCGGTTTTTCTGTGGAAAACGGAGAAAACCATCATTTACTAGTCATGGTGCAACACGAATACACTACCGACCTCTCTAACGCTCTCAAACTCCCCCTTCTGGGAGTGACACGTCGGGTGAGAAATATAACTTCTGTCCCCTCCGTAACTCCTATAGTTTACCCGTGTTTCCACCAAACCCACATCTGGAGTTTCACCCATTTTTAGAATGGATCGAGCACTCCTGATGTTATCTCTCTGCCTCACTCTCAATGTTTAGAACAAGTCATCGTTACTCCGTTAAATCATCTAGCGGTCTCAACTACCGCTTTTACATTTCCATTATATAACAACATCATCGTTACTATCACATGGGATACATCATAATGAACGCTTAATAACGGGATTTAAACATAACTTAAGACAACAACACCACGTTATAATTGTAGCATGATACATGAATCTGCCTAAAACTGTTACTGTAGAAAGATTAGTACTTTTAATCTAGTTACAGTCAAAATTAGTCTTCGGTCCCTCAATGAAAGTTATAGGAAATTTTCTGCAGTTTTCCGTAGTGTCCTAGATTGTTGCATTTGGATTTTTTACTATTTACTATGATTTTTCTAAGTTACTGTCATGTGTTGGAAAAATTTCAGCACATGATTTTTCCAATCAAAATTAGTTCTTTTACATGCTATCAATATCACAAGAAGGAACCAATTTAAAAAAATGAACATAGCATACTAAGAATTCACCAATTTCATAAAGTAATTATCTTTGCTAAAGCATACCATGATGTCACTAAATTTTGTAAGGAAAAATATATTGCTACTAAAACAAGTCCTACTACAAAACCACTAATTTCATAAAGTTGCTACTTTGTTAATAAAACATAGCATGCAAACACTAATAATTATTATGACAACATCATGGCACAAATAATTAATCTAAATAACATGACACTTAGCTTATTCAATTAGCATGAACATGAGTTTATTTGTTTTTTACATTTAGCAAACATGTTACATGAACCTTAGCATGCCTCTTTTGCAAGAATACTAAAAAAAAACACACACACACACACACTTTCATAAAATTTGTATGTGACATGGCCAAGTAGTATGCAATGAAACATACCTATCCAACTAAATTACAACATGAAACATATATAATACACTAGACAAAATCTATAACATGCACTTTCATTATTCTTTTTCTAGCAATAAGAATAAGCTAAACATTTTACTAATTATCCTACACCAAGAATTTCTACTAACACAAATGCTAAAACTAAATCCTAACTAGAATGTTAGAAAATCCTGTTGAGTATTGGTGTTTCATACCAATGTTATTCTGATGATGATCACAACATTATGTTGTTGCTAATGACTCTCTTGTTTTAGTCTCATAGTTCATTTCAAGAATATCATTTTTGGAGACTAAACACTTGGTGCAAGGATGGACATCAAGTGGAGAAGGGCCAAAATCTTGGACTCAAGGAGTGCCAAAGATTGGAGATGATGGGGAGCATCAAGGCATCTAGATTGAAGACATAGACTCTAAGGAAAGCAATGTAATCCATGTAATATTTCCTTTATTGCTTTCTCTCTCATTTGAGTCTAGGTTTATGTAATGCCTTGATAGATGGTCTACTCATACATGCATATGCATTTAACCATCTTAGTGAGCCTTAGGATTATCATAGAATCCAACCCAATAGGCTCATCATGACCAAAGACTAATTTGGAGTCTCTGGTTCTCCATCAGTCGCCTGTTGAAGGATTCATAGTCGACTGGGTGATTTCCAGTCGCCTGTCGAGCCTTCTACAGTCGACTGTGATGCACGGCTCAAGTCAACATTTCTATTGACTCTACTTGAGCTTTTTGCATCAGTCGACTGATGCTCAGTTTACAGTCGCCTGTATATTTACAGTCACCTGTGGATTGGCCAACAGTCGTCTGAGTAGCGTAAGTGCATATACTGCTTCTCTCTGTTTTTCTCCATCTCATGCAGCAGACGACTGATGAAGGGTTTACAGTCGCCTGGTTATTTTATAGTCGACTGTATTCTTGTCATCAGTTGCCTGTATGCTTTTCTAGAGAAAGAGTGCAGCCCTCTGTTTATTCCATCCCCTGCAGCAGTCGCCTGCTGAAGGTTTTACAGGCGCCGGTCCTATTCACAGTCGACTGTATCGACTTCATCAGTCGACTGTCGTGGCTCAGATTATAGCCGTTGGATATTTTCTAGCCGTTGGACAGTCGACTGTCATTTGTTTATCAGTCAACTGTCAGTGACGTTTCTGCCCAGAAACTAGCCGTTGCAGTTTTTTGTTTTTAGATGTTTCCTTGGGTTTTGAGGGTTTGTATAGGGTTCCTATATATAGGAGAGGGCTGAGTTCATTGGAACTGCTTGATGCTATTGCAAATCTTTAGAGATTGATAAAGCCACTCTCAAACTTTCTCATTTCCCTCTTTGAGCTCTCATTCCTCTTCATGCATTGAAGTCCAGCTCAAGGGAAATCATCCAAGTGATTTCAAGCTAATCTCAACACTTGGAGATCCTCTTCCATGTCTTGCATTCATTTATGAGTAAGCATCTCAAGGCATAAGTAAGAGTATTTATTTTACTTGGTGATTCTTGTAACACTAATTCTCTTTGTGTGAATTAGTCTTTCTCTCTTTGTGGGAGTTTATCTCTTTGTGGGATTAGGATATTCTCTTAGTGGGAATAACTCTCTTTGTGGGAGTAACTCTCTTAGTGGGAGTTTGGTGTCCTACTGTAGGGCTAACCCTAATTCTCTGAGTGGGAGTTAGTAATTCTCTAGGTGGGAGTTTGACCCCTGTGTATGGTTGGTTGGGTCCTTGTGTAGGGCAAAATCCTCTTGGTGAGGTATCTCTTTGTGGGATTTGTATTCACTTCTCTTTGTAGGAATATAGTGAATATTGGTGTGGCTGGACGTACCCAAGTTTGGGGAACCAGGGTAAAATCTTGTGTTTGCTGTGTCAATTATTTCCTCTTGCATTTATTATTCCGCATTTGCAAGTTTAATTTTAATTGGACAATTTTATTGCCATTACACTATTCACCCCCCTCTAGTGTGTTGTTGTTAGTATTGCAAGGGTAAGGCGATCCTTACAATTGGTATCAGAGTAAGGTTATAGTATACTGCAACGATGGCATTCAACGCCTCATCCGCGTCTTATGAAGAAGGTCATTCAACCGTTCAACCTTCGCTCTTCAACGGAACCAACTACCCAAGTTGGAAGATCAGGATGATGATCTACATGGAGGGTCAAGACCTATGGTTACGGAGGTGCCATTTGAGAAGCCCACTAGACATGCGGCTTCAAGGACAAAGGCATAGAAGGACTCGATCGAATTCAACGTGAAGGCTATGAATGCATTCCATTGCGCCCTCTTAGCAAATGAGTTCAACCGCATCTCCATGTGCATAACGGCCAACGAAATTTGGCATACTTTGGAGATATGTCATGAAGGGACTACAAATGTAAAGAAATCTAAACAAACTGTGTTTAGATCTAAATATGAAATGTTTAAGATGCAGGAAGGAGAAAGCATTTCAGATATGTTCACAAGGTTCACTGATATCGTGAATGCTTTGGAGGAACTCGGGAAGATGATTTCCCAAGAGGATCGTGTAGAGAAGATCCTTGACTCCCTCACACCTCATTGGGAGTCAAAGGCCAACGAAATTTTGGAGTCATATAACACGTCCAAATATACCGTTGAGAAGTGCATTGGAAATCTCATGGCGTACGAAGTGAATCTTCAACACAAGAAGGAAATTCAACCATCAAAGCCCGAGAAGCCGGAGAAGTACAAGGGGATTGCATTCCATGCCAAGGAGGAGCCAATCGAATGGAGGAAGAAATTCCATCGAGAAGCTCCTAGTGAAGAAGATGAGCTAGAAGATAGGAGTGGAGAAGAAATTGAGGATCTTGCCGAGCAATTCAAGGCATTCCTCAAGTGCAAGCAAGTTAAGTCTTTGTCAAAGTTTGCCTCCAATTCTAACAAGGTTCCTACTTGTTACACATGTAGTGGAAAAGGTCACCTATCCACCGAATGCCCTTCCAAACCCAACAAAGAGACTTACAAGGGTATATGGAAGAAGCATTGGAAAGGAAAGTCCAATTCCAAAAACCACAAGAAGGGGCTTGTCGGGACTTTTGATGATTCGAGTGAGGATACATCAAGTAACGAAGAAGAGGATGCAAAGGAGGATGCTCACGCATGCTTTGTAGCAATTGATGTTCCTACACCAATCCCCTCTAGCTCAAATGAAGATGAGTTGGAAGCATGGCTCAACTCCTATGAGAAATCGTGCCTCATGGCAATCGGGGAGAAGTCATCATCAAGCTCTAACGAGGAAGAAGTCGATGATGAGATTGAGGAGAAGATCTCCTACGAGGAGCTTGAATATCGTTTCAGTATGGTTTCCGAAAACGCTAGTAAGTGCATCAACTCTTACAATAAATTTAAAGCAAAATATAAGATTGCTAAGAGTAGATTGCATGAACTAGAAATTGCTAGTGTAATTCATGATGAAATGCATGATTGTGACACTAGTGAGAGAGACACACTTCTCTCTCAAGTTAAGGAATTGAGTTTATCTAATGATAATCTTGTTACTCAAAACCTTAGCTTAGAAACTCGCATTCAACAACTTACGTTGAAATGTGAAGAGAAATTCCGTAAGCTCAAAAGCTTTGTGTATTCTAGGGATTCACTCCACGATTTGCTTGAAAAACAACATCCGACAAATCATAGAGGAGATTTGGGATATATTCAAAATGTGGTACCCAAACCCACCTCCAATTCCTCTTATGGTGCTAATACAAGAAATATTGCTAAAGCACCTAAGAAGAATCACAATGCCTTCTTGTATAACAATAACACCAACAAGAAGCATGTAGATCACAAGGAGATGAGGAAGAATGAAGACTCTTCATTTTTTGCTAAGAAGCAAAATCCTCATTCTATGCATGCCAAGAAATTCGTTTCTACACCTAAGCATGCCACATCCACCCTTCTTGCAAAGGCAAAACCCTTGCCTAGGAAATCCTTGAGTTTATAGATTCCCACTACGGTTAGTGTGCAATAGAGGGATAGTTACATCAACTCTCTAGTTAGGGATGTGATCACCTCATGTGATTACATTAGTGTCACGCCCCTCTTCCCAAGACTGCGGAGGCGAAGCGTGACTAGGCCCGCTTAGGCCAGACCTAAGGAGACCTGACCCAATAAGCGTCTGTGTGGTACCAAGGCGAAGGTACAGGTCCCTGCATGTTAGTACAGAACAATAAAAGTACAAGAAGGAAAGAACATCACATTTTATTCCCACATATCAAAAGTACCGAGTCTCAACGCCCGAAGGGCTACAGCAGCAGAAAAGGAAATCTAACGGTGCAAGCACCCAACCTAAACAAGTAGCAAAAGGTACTATGC
The DNA here is from genome assembly GCA_030789695.1 of Scilla litardierei. NCBI lineage: Eukaryota > Viridiplantae > Streptophyta > Magnoliopsida > Asparagales > Asparagaceae > Scilla > Scilla litardierei. The sequence goes on from CM061141.1 coordinate 257,636,190, forward strand.
ACCCAACTAAAGTAAACGGATAACTCTAGAAACTGCAACGTGAAGTCTCTAGCTCTGGTCCTCCTCAGGATCGTACTCAAGATCTACACTCTCTGGCTCTACGTCAGCTGGCAAGTCAGTCTCCTCAACGTACTCTGGCTCGATCCCTGACGTACATTACCAAAAGAAGGAACTGTACGTCAGGTAAGGTCTACAAGAAGAGGTTAGACCAAACTACAAGTGCACCAATTATTTAAAAACGTTTTACTGGTTGATTAACATGCTGAGGTTATAACAGGCGAACAAACGAAAGTACGCGCAGCAGGAAAGTAAACACGACAAGTAGTAGTCGTAGCGAGTGTTACCGACTACGGGACTAGCCTACAGGTGTCAAGACAAGACGGAGCATGGAGAGCCAGACAGGACAAGACAAGACACGAAAAGGGTTCACGCCTTTACGGTTCGAGGGGGATCAGACCCTCTTGCCGCGTTCACGCTCAACCCTACCCCAAACCCCAAGAATCGTGACAGGACAAGGGATCACTTGCTCTAGCTTGACAAGTGCCCTATTGCTCTCTGAGCTGTGTATCAGTACAAGGGATCACCTGCTCTAGCTTGACAGGTGCCCTATTGCCCATCGGGCTGTGAATCAGTACAAGGGATCACTCGCTCTGGCTTGGCGAGTGCCCTATTGCCCATCGGGCTGTGCAAGACGGAACGGGACATGGCAAGACGGAAGGGACATGCCACGACAAAATAGGAGGGGTTGTACTAGGGTGTCCACAACTCACGCACATGCATGTCAATCCTATAATGTCAAAATTGTTGTTGCTGGACTCAGTCTTCGTTGTCAAGACTGAGCCATCAAGGGCGTCCCGGACGCTATCATTTCACGTCTGGTCCTCATCGTCTCAAAATTCCAGTTCTAACAAGACTAGGGCCTAAACATGGCCAAGAACGCAAGTGGTACACTTGCCTGCGGTGGCGAGTGCGTCGTCTTACCGAAACGTCTCGTCCAAACGTCTCGTCGGTGAAAGAGTGTCTAAAAATCGTGACACGGCGACGGTGTCAGATCATGATTCAATAATTCCTATTAGGGTTGTGTCTAGGTTATCGGGACTAACCTAATCGTCAAAAATCACATTTTTAATGTATTAGCCTAATCGACGATCTACCCTATGTGCACATGCGAGAAGTCCATTCGTCGATTTATCTACGGTTGCACAACGTTTTAAAGAGAAGCGGAAAGTAAATTTAATTTGATTATGTTGCTGATTTTAATTAGGGTTTGATTATCTATTGTGTGGATTTCTACGAATTTAGGGGACCAACCTGATTTGACGATTGCACGAAGATCCGGCGTCGGATCTGAATGGTGGAAGCTTGGCGTCGTCCGAAAATTCCTAGGCCGCAGGTAGCGCAGCGAGGAATGTTGATTGTTGGTGATAACGTCGGCCTCCGAAGGTGGTGGCGAGGATCTCGGCGTCTCCCGGGGTTGTCGTCGCTAGATCTGGGATTGGATCGCCACGCGAGGAGAAGGGCTATAAGGAGATGGATCTCGGGAAGGGAGCGAGATGGAGGCCGGGGCTTGGCCGCAGATCTCAGATCTGAGGGGAGGAGAGAGCAGTGGTCGGCTGAAAAAAATGGAAAGGAGGATGGAGGGGAGAAAGAAAAAAAGAGAAGAAGAGAGAGATGGACCTTGGAGAAGATGGAGGGCGCAAGGAGGGAGGAAGGAGATAGGTTAGGGAAGAAGACAACTCAGAATAATGAGAAGAAAATAGAAACAGCCGTGCATTTAAATAAGAAAATGAAACGACGGCTAGGTCAGAAATTAGGGTTTCGGGGTCAACTAGTCGGTCAGCGAATGGCGGTTGACCGACTAGTTTGAGAACTAGTCGGTCGGTCGTCTAACTGTGATCGATTAAAAGGCAAACATAGAACAGTGTCGGCACAGGGTTGATAGATTTAGTCGGTCTGTGAAGGCTCGTCGACCGACTAGTTTGCAACCTAGTCGGTCGGCCAGTGTTCATTGACCGACTAAAGGATAAAAGTGGTCGACAAGAAGTTTTGAAAATTAGTCGGTCTGAGAAGAAAGCCTAACCGACTAGTTCGTCAACTAGTCGGTTGGGTATTCGTTCTTAGATTGACTAATGGTAAACAGTAACTCGACTGTGTGAAATGATCTCTAACCTAGTCGGTCTACGAAGAAGTGTTGACCGACTAGTTCGACAACTAGTCGGTCGGTGGATGAACTTAGACCGACTAGGAGTAAACAGTAACTCAGTGGAAAAATCTAACGGAAACTAGTCGGTCCATGAAGAGTTTCTGACCGACTAGATTGACATCTAGTCGGTCTGTCCTTGTTCTTGAACCGACTAAAGTGCACACCAAGTCTCCAAATGAAGTGCGAAGCTTCGGGATGGGTTCTAGGGACTCCTAAGATGGGTCTAACTCCAAGACAAGAGCGTCATGAAGCACGCTTAGCTCCAGATAGGGGAAAAAGATATGGAAGAGAAAAAGAGAGAAGACTAACAATCATATATATATATAAATAAATATCATCATACAGAAACCAGCCGTTACATCCTACCCACCTTAAGAAAATTCCGCCCTCGGAATTTCTATCAGAAAAGGTAAGGGTAACGCTCTCTTATCTCATCCTCTCTCTCCCAAGTGGACTCTCCAGGTGATCTGTGACGCCACATCACTCTCACCAGGTCGACTACCTTGTTCCTCAACTGCTTCTGTCGACGGTCCAAAATCTGCATGGGCTGCTGGTCATATGTCGGGTCCGGACGGACAGTGATCTCCGAGAAATCCACTGTGTGCGACGGATCACTGACGTACCGACGCAACTGGGATACGTGGAAAACGTCGTGAACCCCCACCAAAGATGGTGGCAGAGCAAGGCGGTAGGCCACTGCTCCCACACGCTCCAGCACATCGAAAGGTCCAATGTACCTCGTACTCAGCTTCCCCTTCTTCCCGAATCGGATAACTCCGCGGTTCGGAGAAATCTTCAAGAAGACGTGGTCTCCAGGCTGAAACTCCAAGGGTCTCCTCTTGGCATCCGCCCAATACTTGAATCGATCCTGTGCAACTCTGAACTTCTCCCTGATGTCTCTCACGACATCCACAGCTTCTACTATCATCTCCGGACCCAACAGCTCCCGATCTCCAACGTCATCCCAGCTCAGTGGCGATCGACATTTCCTCCCATATAAGGCAGCAAACGGCGCCATGCCAATGCTCGCCTGGTAGCTGTTGTTATAAGAAAACTCCACCAAATGGAGATGGTCCTCCCAAGATCCCTTCAAATCGAGCGTACAAGCTCGCAGCATATCCTCTAGTATCTAAATAGTCCTCTCGGACTGGCCATCGGTCTGTGGGTGGTACGCCGTGCTGAAGCTCAGACTCGTACCCAAATGCTCCTGCAGACTTCTCCAGAATTGATATATGAACCTCGAATCTCTGTCAGACACGATGCTCACGGGGACTCCGTGTAAGCGTACAATCTCCTGCACGTACATGGTCTACGTTACAACTAACTCAAGGAGGAAAATCAAATAGAAGTAAAAGAAGAAATTTTACCTCTAGATACTTCCTCGCCACAGCTTCCGTAGACTGGCCCACTCGGAAAGGAATGAAATGCGTAGACTTAGTCAACCGATCAACGATCACCTAGACTGCGTCGTTCTGTTTCGGGGTCCGAGGTAAACCAGTCACGAAATCCATCGTAATATGTTGCCACTTCCACTCTGGAATAGGAAGCGGTTGTAGCAATCCAGCCGTATGATGGTGCTCAGCCTTCACTTGTTGGCATATCAAACACTTGGCAACGCTCCGTGCCACACTCCTCTTCATGCCAATCCACCAATAATTCAGTCGAAGGTCCTTATACATCTTGGTGCCACCTGTATGTTTAGAATAAGGCGAGCTATGAGCCTCGCTCAAAAGCTCCTCCCGAATATCACCTGCAGGTACGTAGAGTCTGCTGCCGTACCGCAGCGAACCATCCTCATGAATCACAAACTCCGCACGTAGTCCAGCTTCAACCTGCCTCCTGATCCTCTGCAACTTCGGATCTCCTGCCTGTGCTGCCTTGATCCGATCCACGATCATGGACTGAATCTGCAAATTCATAAATGAAAGAACCACACCAGGTAGGACGACCTCCAAATCCATCTCCTTCAGCTCCTGCTGAATCCTCCAGTCAGCAGTATTCATCATAGCAGTAAGAAGTCTACTCAAAGCATCCGGCACTACGTTCACCTTCCCCGGATGATACTGCAGATCTATCTCATAGTCAGCCATGATCTCCAACCATCGTCTCTGACGCATGTTGAGCTCCTTCTGCGTGAATATGTACTTCAAACTTTTGTGATCGGTGAAAATCTTCACGCTCTCACTCAGTAAGAAGTGTCTCCAAATCTTCAATGCAAAGATCACCGCTGCTAACTCCAGATCGTGTGTCGGGTAATTCTTCTCGTGTGTCCTCAACTGACGGGAAGCATACACGACCACATGGCCATGCTGATGCAGAACGCATCCTAGGCCCTTCCCTGATGCATCATAATACAATTCGAAGCCTCCGCTTCGATCCGGCACTGCCAAAACTGGTGCCGTGGTCAACCTCGCCTTCAAGATACTGAAAGCCTCCTCACAAGCATCAGACCACTGAAACTCCACGTCCTTCCTCGTCAGCTTCGTCATCGGCTCAGCAATCTTCGAGAAATCCTTGATGAACCGTCGATAATAACCTGCTAAACCAAGGAAGCTCCTGATGTCGGACGCTGACTGCGAAGTCGGCCAATCTCAAATTGCTCTGACATTCTCCGGATCTATAGATATGCCATCACCGGACACCACGTGTCCCAGGAATGCGACTCTGTCAGCCAGAACTCGCACTTGCCATACTTGGCATACAACTTATGTCGCCTCAGCGTCTCCAGCACTGTCCTCAGATGACAGCTGTGCTCTTCCTCAGACTTCGAATAAATAAGAATGTCGTCGATGAAAATCACAACAAACTTATCCAAGAAGTCGTAGAAAATCAAGTTCATAAGATTCATGAATACAGCTGGAGCATTGGTCATGCTGAAAGGCATCACCACAAACTCATAGTGCCCGTACTTCGTTCGGAAAGCTGTCTTCGGAATGTCATCCTTCTTCACCTTCAACTGATGGTATCCGCTCCTCAAATCCAACTTCGAGAAGACTCTCGAGCCTCCCAGCTGATCAAAAATGTCATCGATACGCGGCATCAGATACTTGTTCTTCACGGTGACAGCATTCAATCCTCAATAGTCCACACACATCTTGCGTGACCCATCCTTCTTCTTCACAAGCAACACTGGTGCACCCCACGGTGACACACTAGGGTGGATGAAACCCTTCAGCAACAGCTCATCTAGTTGCTTTCGCAGCTCCTCTAGCTCTGCGGGAGCCATCCTATACGGTGCCTTCGATATCGGCTGCGCATCCGGCATCAGATCGATACCAAACTCCAATGCTCTGTCGGGTGGCAGACCCGAGATATCCTCCGGGAAGACATTGTCAAAGTCTCTGACAACCGCTGGTCGGTCGACCTCCATCTCCATCTGCAACGCTGCTAACACCGGCACCTCTGGCTTGGCCTGAAATATGATGGGCCCAAGCGACTCATCTCTGCTGCGGAACTCGAACTCCGGATGGCCTGGAATCCGAAATACCACCCTCTTGCCGTGACAATCGATCGAAGCGTGGAAATCTCCCAGCCAATCGATGCCAAGGACGACATCGAAATGCGGCAGATCGTGGATGATGAAATCTGCATATAACTCATGTCCACTGACCACTAGAGGAATCGATCGACATCCCATGTTCACCGTCACCACTCCGTTCCCTGTGGTGATGTCCCAACACTTAGGAAGTGTGTGGGTAGGAATGGAGTGCTTTGTTATGAACTTCCGGGATAGGATGCACATGGATGCACCGGAGTCAAACAAAGCCAAAGCAGGGTGAGAGGACACTAGAATGGTGCCTAGGGAAAACAAAGGGTCTAAGGTCACAATACTACTCTAGCCAATAAACAACCAAGCAAAACTAACATATCTAGCAATAAGGTTTAACTATGAAAGGAAAGACTAGGTTAGGGAGTTACCTGCAATAACTCCATCTAGCTCCTCGGTCTCAACAGCTGTCATGGTATAGGCCGGCCTCAGAGGCTGCACTGCTCGCTGGTACATCTGCCTCTGTGGCACTAAGGGTGGTCCACGAACAGCAGGTCCTCTCTGAACTGGGGTAGGCGCCCTCATCTGCAACGGGACTGGTGCTCCAACAACAGCACTGCGGGCTCTTGGACAATCCTTTGTAGCATGCGAAGCATCTCCACAAAGTAGGCACAAACCCAGCTTCCTCCTACAGTTGGTCTGAACATGTCCGGGCTTGCCACAGAAATGGCACGGACCCTTGCTCTGCTGCTGCACTGGTGCTCCAGGTCTTTTGAATGGCACAGTCTGGACTGTCCTCATCGCCGGCCTGGCAGGTGGCCGGTACTGCTCCATAGGGTGCTTCCCTCTGTCCGCTGGAGTGTCAGGCAGGTGCGAAATCGTCTCATGATTCTTCGCAGCATCTAACACTTCCCTCATAGTCGAGAAACTTGCAGAGGACATGGAAGCCTGGACCTTCGGACGAAGTCCCTGACGGAACCGCTCAGCTCGGTTCTCCTCCTTCTTCACCATGTGCAGGGCAAAACGGCTCAGCATCTCGAATTCAGCCTAATACTCATCGATCGTCATGTCCCTCTGCTTCAGATCCACAAATCTGCCCATCAGCTCTCTCCTAGCTGCCTTGGTGAAGTACTTCTCCTTGAACATGTGGCGAAAAGTCTTCTATTCCACAGGCTTCTGCAGACGCCTCTCCTCAATACGCCACCAGTTTCGGGCAATCTCAGTTAGCTGCATCTTCGCGATCTCCACCCGAGTCTCATCTGGAATCTTGGCAGCTACCAACTTCTCCTCAGTGCTCTGGATCCACTCATCGGCACCCAGAGGTCCTTCCTTCCCCGAGAAAGTCTTTGGCTGAAGCTCGTTGAACTGCTTCACTCCTGGAGCAGCTCGCGGAGCAGGCTGAGGTGGAGGTGGTGCAACAGGTGGGGCCCGGGCAGCACGGTTAGACTGCTGCACCAGCTAATGCTGTACCTCAAGCATCTCCCGCATCACGCCAAGGAACTGACGGAACTCTCTGCCCTGGTCTTCCTGAATTCCATCTCCAGCGCTCCCCGATCGGGTAGTACGTCGCCCTGCCATCCTATCGACATAAAGACATAGGTTAGACTCGTACAATGTTTGAATATCATAAGTGAATGTCCTTACTCTTACTATTCTGTACTTGCAGAAAGATTGGGACGTGGACCGGCATGGGCCACCACTAAAACCTGTCACGCCCCGCTTCCCAAGACTGCGGAGGCGAAACGTGACTAGGCCCGCTTAGGCCAGAGCTAAGGAGCCCTGACCCAATAAGCGTCTGTGTGGTACCAAGGCAAAGGTACAGGTCCCTGCATGTTAGTACAGAACAATAAAAGTACAAGAAGGAAAGAACATCACATTTTATTCCCACATATCAAAAGTACCAAGTCTCAACGCCGAAGGGCTACAGCAGCAGAAAAGGAAATCTAACGGTGCAAGCACCCAACCTAAACAAGTAGCAAAAGGTACTACGCACCCAACTAAAGTAAACGGATAACTCTGGAAACTACAACGGGAAGTCTCTAGATCTGGTCCTCCTCAGGATCGTACTCAGGATCTACACTCTCTGACTCTACGTCAGCTGGCAAGTCAGTCTTCTCAACGTACTCTGGCTCGATCCCTGACGTACATCACCAAAAGAAGGAACTGTACGTCAGGTAAGGTCTACAAGAAGAGGTTAGACCAAACTGCAAGTGCACCAATTATTTAACAACGTTTTACTGGTTGATTAACATGCTGAGGTTATAACAGGCGAACAAACGAAAGTACGCGTAGCAGGAAAGTAAACACGACAAGTAGTAGTCGTAGCGAGTGCTACCGACTACGGGACTAGCCTACAGGTGTCAAGACAAGACGGAACATGGAGAGCCAGACAGGACAAGACAAGACACGAAAAGGGTTCACGCCTTTACAGTTCGAGGGGGATCAGACCCTCTTGCCGCGTGCACGCTCAACCCTACCCCAAACCCCAAGAATCGTGACAGGACAAGGGATCACTTGCTCTAGCTTGACAAGTGCCCTATTGCTCTCTGAGCTGTGTATCAGTACAAGGGATCACCTGCTCTAGCTTGACAGGTGCCCTATTGCCCATTGGGCTATGAATTAGTACAAGGGATCACTCGCTCTGGCTTGGCGAGTGCCCTATTGCCCATCGGGCTGTGCAAGACGGAACGGGACATGGCAAGACGGAAGGGACATGACACGACAAAATAGGAGGGGTTGTACTAGGGTGTCCACAACTCACGCACATGCATGTCAATCCTATAATGTCAAAATTGTTGTTGCTGGACTCAGTCTTCGTTGTCAAGACTGAGCCATCAAGGGCGTCCCGGACGCTATCATTTCACGTCTGGTCCTCATCGTCTCAAAATTCCAGTTCTAACAAGACTAGGGCCTAAACATGGCCAAGAACGCAAGTGGTACACTTGCCTGTGGTGGCGAGTGCGTTGTCTTCCCGAAACGCCTCGTCCAAACGTCTCGTCGGTGAAAGAGTGTCTGAAAATCGTGACACGGCGACGGTGTCAGATCACGATTCAATAATTCCTATTAGGGTTGTGTCTAGGTTATCGGGACTAACCTAATCGTCAAAAATCACATTTTTAATGTATTAGCCTAATCGACGATCTACCCTATGTGCACATGCGAGAAGTCCATTCGTCGATTTATCTACGGTTGCACAACGTTTTAAAGAGAAGCGAAAAGTAAATTTAATTTGATTATGTTGCTGATTTTAATTAGGGTTTGATTATCTATTGTGTGGATTTCTACGAATTTAGGGGACCAACCTGATTTGACGATTGCACGAAGATTCGGCGTCGGATCTGAATGGTGGAAGCTTGGCGTCGTCCGGAAATTCCTAGGCCGCAGGTAGCACAGCGAGGAATGTTTATTGTTGGTGATAACGTCGGCCTCCGAAGGTGGTGGCGAGGATCTCGGCGTCTCCCAGGGTTGTCATCGCTAGATCTGGGATTGGATCGCCACGCGAGGAGAAGGGCTATAAGGAGATGGATCTCGGGAAGGGAACGAGATGGCGGCCGGGGCTTGGCCGCGGATCTCAGATCTGAGGGGAGGAGAGAGCGGTGGTCGGCTGAAAAAAATGGAAAGGAGGATGGAGGGGTGTCACGCACCGCTTCCCAAAAATGTGGAGGCGAGACGTGAGAAGGTCCGCACAAACTTGAAGCTGTGAAGCTCCAAGTCTGATAAGCGTATAAAAAAACACTTATTATGGCAAGTCCTTGCAAAGCGAAACGAAACAACAATGATAATAAGGAAATGAGACGACATTTTATTGAATCTTCCAATGTCCATAAACAAGTTACAATATCGTAGAAAAGCCACCAGGCTCAAAAGGGAAAAGCTAAGGCCCAACATGGCCAACAAAGTACAACATACAAGCAAGGGTGCCCCGCACCAACAACTAACAGGAATCCTAAAACATAAAGGGAACTCAACAAAGTCACCGGTGACCATGAGACTCCTCCACAGCAAACACAACGTCCTCTGCAACAAGCTCTGGCTCTGAGTCTAACATGTGACACCCAAAAGAGAGAGGGGCACATGTCAGCAAGTCTAAAAAGACTTGTGCAAGGAAACTGAAAGCAAGGCAACTAGCAACCTAGCAGTTATAGTATGCATGACATGACAGTTATAACATGAGTGCACAAGCAAGACATGATGAAACAATAAGTACAAGAGAACAATTATCAGGACAAGACAAGAGTAGCCAAGCTACTAACAATCTCAATCATTTCACTAGTCATGTTTCAAGTTGTTTGTAGATGTTTACGCCTTACAGCTGAACGGTTTGGCATTCACACTGAGTGGCCGCTTAACAACTACCCCAAAACCCAGAGTTTACGCCTTAGAACTGCAGTTGCGATCGGGCAGACTCCCAGTTGAATGACCGCTTAACTCTTACCCCCAATACCCACATGTAGACAAGCCAGGGTCCCTGCACATGAGCCCAGTAAATGAGCCAGGGTTGCCCCGCACGGGAGCTTGTTTTCTATATCACGAATCAGGAAGTATTTGGCGTAGGGGGCACCTAGCCTCAATATCGAGCGTTGGGGTTAGCAACTCATTATGCTCGCTTCTGGTCACGAGCCAGGAACTATCAGTTTTGTAGCGTGATCTACACATTCACGATGAACAATCATTGTATGAAATTTCATGAACAGATATTCACGTACCGTTAATTGTATTTAAACGTGACAGGCAAAATGCATTGACATGAACAATATTCGCGTACCGTTAATTGTAATTAAAGGTGACATACAAGCATGATGAGGGTGACGGACCAAGCTTCGTTGTCAAGCTAGGTCAAAGGCGTCTAGACGGCTATCCTTTCACCGTCTAGTCTCTTTTACGCTAAAACAAGGAAATGGCCTAAGACATGGCCCAAATCAAGAGATGCAAGTTTCACTTGCCTAGCACCGAGGTAGACGATCGCGAAGGTTCGTCCCACAAGCGCTAATCTACGGGGAAGGGAATCGCTGTCATGGAGAAATAATCATCAAACAACATCCATTATTATTAGGGTTTCACAAATATCAAGTGTGGGTTATGAGATTATTAAAGGAAGAATACTACCCGTGAAGAAGCGGAGGAACGATGCCGAGCAATCACGGCAACGGAAGAACGATCCGGCTCAGATCTGGAAATGAGGGAAAATCTGGAGAAATGGGTTTGGATGAGGCCTTTGGGGATTTGATGAGGGTTTGAGGTTGAGGAGAGGTAGGATATGTGAAATGAGGGTTTGGATGATGATGGATGAGCTTGGGATGAAGGTTTGAGTGTTTGAGGAAGATGGGGGCTCAATGGGGGAGAAATTTGGTTTAGAGTTGAAGAGGAAGAAGAAGAAAACGTTTGGAGGGGTATTTATAGAGTTTGGTGGCGGCTAGGGTAAAACTAGGGTTTCCTGGGCTGATTAGTCGGTCAAAGAAGGATTGGTGACCTACTAGATTGGGAACTAGTCGGTCGGTTGATCAACGCAGACCGACTAAGAGCAAACAGTAGCTCGCTCAGGAAAACTGGACTATGAGTTAGTCGGTCTGTGAAGGCTTGCCAACCGACTAGTTTGAGAACTAGTCGGTCGATGAGTGTTCATTGACTGACTAAAGGCTGAATTCTGAGAGAGATCATGGAAATGAGAGTTAGTCGGTCTGAGAAGGATTCCTGACCGACTAGTTTGGGAACTAGTCGGTCGAGGGTTGTTCTTAGACCGACTAACGATAAACAGTAACTCCTGAATTATAATCAAAGCCCACTAGTCGGTCGGTTAAGGATTACCGACCGACTAGATTCAGATCTAGTCGGTTGGTTCTCCTTCTTGAACCAACTAACGTGCACGAAAAGTGCCGATTCGAAGCGCGAAGCTTCGGGAAGATTTCTATGGCTTCTAGGATCGATTTATACTCTAAGATATGAGCGATAAGAAGCTCGTCATGAGTGACTCACCTCAAGCTCGACGATCTAAGGAAGGAAGCTAGAAAGTCACGACGAAACGATCGAAAGTGAAAGCTACGGCGACGAAAACCACACATCCAAGGAGAAAATCCACCAAGCATATATTTTAATATAGATAATCCAATTACACGGAAACCAGTCGTTACATCCTACCCACCTTAGAATAAAGTCCGTCCTCGGACTTTCTAACATATCTAGTCGCCCTATTAACTATCCCAAAACATTTCACGTCATACTTTAAACCAAAGGTAGTCATTACATGTGCTTATATATATATACGCACTAGATAGTCAAACATCATTACTACTAACACGTATACATATATATATATATATATATATATATATATATATATATATATATATATATATATATATATATATATATATATACATTCACGCACATCATTCACTTATACCTATCATAGCCATTCATACTCATACATGTATCTCAATCATATATATACATACACCCCTTATATAGCTATCACTTACCTAGCACCAAACATTAGTCCAGATTCTCACAACCAATTAGATAGTTCACACTAGTAAATACCATCGTAACACTCTACGTTAGGTAGCTACCTATGAACAAGGCAATAAGAATACACTACTCCCTATATCTCCTAGTATACATCCAATACCAAACACATCGACACATGTTGTCGCACCACGCCATTATTCAAACAAGTCTTACTATATCTAATACACATTCACCATTACTATAACTTCACAAATATAGTCATTCAAAGTGCATGTAAATATTTCACCATATCTTCACATCACATACGGCCCTATAACTATACTCACGACACGCCCAACATATCATAGTCACCAAAAACTTATAACTAGGCACATACTTACCCATGCATGGTGCACACCCATACACGCTAACATTTCATACATGTATACCAATCATACAGTTTCAAACTCAGTACATATACACACTTAGCTTTAGCTATCACACATATATTCACGCAACCAAGTCCTTAGTGATTAACTATACCACAAGACCAACTCATATAGCTATATACTGGTTAGTGACCCACAATCATGTGCGTAACACAACCGGAAACAAACAATCCAAACATTATACATACACCAACCACATACAAATACACCAACGTACATAGAGTATACCCACTCAAGCTTGAGTGAGACTCAAAATCATAGCAGAATAATTACATATACATAACATAGCATCCATACATATGCCAACACTATCTAATGCATACACGTTAACCAACATATCCATATACATATCAAAATGTCAAACACCCTTAATATCTAATCAGGTAATATCACATATTTCAATCACTTCATATACCATGATATTATTACAAACATCAGCACACCTATAATTACAATACTCTCCCTAATAAATGCTGTCATCGTATGGTCACATACATGTATCATATATTCATACCATATCCATCCATCTATAATTGGTACATCAATACATTTACTTCATACATTAGTTAAGATATGCAGTAGTCGGGCATACCTCATGGTATACACGCATACGACATCTCATAAAAACAAGTAACACCAATCAAACAATTATAATCCTACTATCATATGTTTATCACACTTACACTCATGCAGCTAGTACATAACTACCTACACACAATATACCAATACCAACACACATACAACTTCATATGCACCATGAAATTAAATACACTACGACGACACATCAAATTACACTAATGGGGCCCACCAAACTATATTAGGGTTGACACGGGCGACGACAAGCTCTATCGGCTAGACAAAAGGAAAGAAATTGAAATCAAAAGCGTAACGAATAGGAGGATCGAAAAGCATGAAAACGGTCGTGAAATGATGTAATGATGCTCCATTAGGACACATGGGAAAATAGTGTAAATAACATATTCTAAAATACGAAAAGTTTGAAAACCGTTATACTTCAAAAGTTGGAGTCCCTTTTCGTATAAAAATATTTAGAGGTCGATAAAACAAATTGTTTGAAATAAGTTTGAGTCGAATATACCTAATAGGAGAAAACGGTTTATTGGCTCACATAAAGTCATTAAAAAGGAAGTAAATCATTTACACGAATTTTGTGGTCGTAGTTTAGAAAATATTACACGATAGTAACTTAATAGCATTTGCAAGGTTTGAAATGAAATTAAATTAATTGAAAAATTTAAACTCAGGTTGAATGCTTTCAAAATCCTTAAGCCAGGGAAAGTTTAAAGTAATCAATATTGAAACTACTTTTAGAGGAATCATGATTTGCCAAAGAGAGACTGTTTTACACAAGCTCTTAACATACGAGCACCACGAGCCTGGTGCTGATATACAAAAATAATTGAAATTCCATTTAGGTTAGAAATTATCCTAAAGGCATGTATGGTGAACGGAAAGATAACAATAGCTTATTAGTAGTATTATCAAAATTTGTAGTGAAACTTTAAAATCAAATTTATGGAGGGTCTAGATCAGGAAAGGTTATGAAATAATGATTTTTACAAAAATCTGAAATAGGGGAAACGAGGAGCATAACGGTCGTAGTACTGATATATAAAAATTAATTGAAGTTCTACTTTAGAAATCATTTTTAGAAATATGTAAGACGAATGGAAAGATAATAACATCTTAGTGGTATGGAAGTAAGTGGGAGGATATATATACATATATAGAATTATTAAATTGGTAATAAGCTTTAAAACCGAATATTGGAGGTCTAAATCAGGAAATGGTTTCGAAAAGTAATTTTACGGAAATCTGAACTAGGGAAAACGTTGAGCATAAAATCGACTTGCTGAAACCATATGCGACTTGAAAAGTATATTAAAGGAAGCGCGACGAGTCATTCGAACCGCATAAATAAGAAAGGAAAATTATAAATCGAATTGGGAAAAATAGAAATACGGCTCAGAATACAATTAATATGTGAAAAGGAACAAGATATTTAAATAGGTATGAAAAGTATAGGCTGGAAAAACATTATAAAACAGTAATCAAAATCTCGTCAAAACTTTCGAAATTTCAAAATGAATTTAAGTCAACGGAAAAGCATGAAGTCCAAATACATATATTAAAAGTTTTCGAATGAGTTTAAACCTTGCGAATAAGGGAATCGAAAATACTTCCAAAGATCCAGTATTTGCGATAAAGAGATTTTAAAGTATGTATGCTAAACGGTTAGAATAAATCTCATAGTTTAGAAAAATGGTATATCGAATTTTCAAAATAGTATTAGAGTCCTTAAACCGAAATGCGAAAAATATAGATTAGAAAATGGTTACAAGATAGTAATTTAAAATTACGACCAAATAGACTTTAAAATCTAAGATTTGCTTTAACTTAACCGAAGGTAAGGGAAATATACGAGAAGGGAATTTAAAACAAAATTTAAATTGAGGAAAACTTTAAATAAGGAAAGCATTTGAAAATGACTTGGAAGATTCAAGATTTGCATCGGAGAAGAATTGAAAGGTCAACGATTATCGAAATGTGGGTTTAAAAAATTGCTCAAAGCGCACAACAAGTAACGCCAGGTGTTCACTTTGAGCCGGTGTGCGTGTTCAGCAAATTTGTTATGGCTAACATAATTGCGCAAAGCGCACAACATGCAGAATTATGCCCGTTGTGCGCGTTAAGCTCTATAGTTGCGTCGATGACAAATTTGCTCAACGCCCCCACGGGAATAAATTTGACCGTTTTGCTCTTTGAATATATTTGTGAGATGCTATAAGTTTACTCCCACTGCGTGCCACCGCAGTGAATCAATCAAATTCCAAATTTCATCATACTTAGCCTGAATCCCAACCACGCCTACATCCAAACTTTTAGATTTAAGTCTTATTATACTTGTTCAATCTGAAAACATTGTAGATTAAACCGGATACTTATTCACTCTGACTCAGAAACTACATACAAACTTTAAAAATAAATCTGATACCTTTTCAATCTGAAGGCATATTCAATCGAATTCAGAAACTGCATGCAAAATTTTAGATTAAATCTCATACATATTCAAATTGATGACATTTTGAAAATTACCCAGCCATTCAAATATATTGATATACATACTGATACAGATCCAAACTGATTCATTAGCCTATGCTCTTACAAACCGAGGGGTTCTCGTGAATATACAAAAGACTGTTCGTAAATCTACAGCTGATTGATACCAGACATGTGCATTTCTCAAGAATGTTTGACCAGTCGGTGGGACGTGAGCTGGAAAAATTAATAGCCGCTTACATAATTGCTCAACGCCAAGTACCAACTAATTTATGGCCGTTGTGCGCGTTGATCATATTTATAATGGTTACTTTAATTGCGTAAAGTGCACAACAAGCACAGCCAGAGCCAGCTGTTCGCTTTGAGCATCTAAGGTATTTTATGAACAATTGTTTAACGCGCACAACCAGCAGAATTTACTCGTTGTGCGCGTTAAGCTGATGTTTCATCGATGACAAATTTTCTCAACATGACCACGTGAATAAATTTAATCATACTTATTCTGAATCCCAATCAAGCCTACATGCAAGCTTTTAGATTTAAGTCTTATTATACTTGTTCAATCTGGAAACATTGTAGATTAAACCGGATACTTATTCACTCTGACTCAGAAACTACATGCAAACTTTAAAATTAAATCTGATACTTATTCAAGCTGAAGGCATATTCAATCGAATTCAACTATATTGATGTACATACTGATACAGACCCAAACTGATTCATTAGCCTATGCTCTTACAAACTGATACAAATGATTGTCTACGTAGATGTTTGCAATGAAGGGCTCGCTGTAGGATAACGGACTTATACTCATCAATTTGAATGGTCAATTTCACTATAAATGGACCGTGAACGCCCTCAAAAATTTCGCTTTGTGTTTGAGATTACCCTCAAAAATTACTCACACCGCAACATCTGTATATACTGTATATTCACGAGCTCAACAACTGTAGACTCACGGGTTCTTTCCCTGACTCACAGTAAATCAACTGTAGTCTCATCCTCATCCATGGGCAGTCCAAATCGTCTATAATAAATGGCGTCTCATTCTAAAATGTTGGTAACTGCTAATTTGATTGCATCATTCAAAACCTCTCAATAAATACGCAGTTAAAGCATCGCTTTAATACGCAGCATTCAAAGCCTATTTTAATACTCGTTTAATATTTGACCGTTTGAATTCATAACAGCTATTTTTTGAACTCTATTTATATCCCACTGCTTTCCTCAAGAAAATACACCGGAAAATTGCTTCCTCCAAAAATTCTTCTTTGCTTCATCCCGTTCTCCTGCGTAGCTATACTGTGCAAAATCCAAAGTCTCTGGCCAAGTGTGGACGCGGCCAGGGGCTGCTGTGTTAACCTTCGGGAGCAACCGGCAACAGCGATTACCACCGAGGTCGTGCCACAACGGTTTCAATTACATCTGCGAAGTATTCTGCTTCTCGGATCTTCCTCGTATAGCCACGGTATTCTACGTATTTTTCTTAAAATATATTTGTTTCTCAGTTTAACCGGACAAATTCTAACCATTGCTTCGTTCTGCTTGATGTAGATATATACCATGGTAAATGGAAGATAAAATTGAAAGTTACTCCTGCTATTTCAATGTGGACCATTTCCTTCATGATGTAGATGCCTGTAAGAATGGGATGGCGGTAGAAGATGACTCCAATGAAATCAGTCTAACTTCGCAACCAAAATGCACCTTCAAATCTTCCCAGAAGATCTCAGCGGTCAGCGTCCTTCTAGGATACAGTAGCATTTGCAACCAAAATGCACCTTCAAATCTTCCCAGAAGATCTCAGTGGTCAGCGGACCTTCTAGGATACATGATCATTTTCTTCCTTTCTTGGGTGTGAAAGTGAAAACCCCAACAGAAAGTAGGGATTTTCGAGGTATTCCATTTGGTAAGTATATACTTTTAAATACACTATAGTTGTAATTCTTATTTAATTGGGTGGAAAATGATGTAGAAATTTGGTGATTTTACATGCATGCAGATACGGTTGAGATTGCTCGAGAAGGTACAAAAATCCAAGGTACTATTTATGTCGTAAAAAATCCAGCGTTCAGTGGAGGTTAACAGTCGTTGAGGGCAGCTGGGCAGGCACAACCATCAAGCTGCTAATTATGTCGAGGGCCATTCCGATGAAGGGCAGTTGCAGGGAATGGAGATGGAATCATTGAGAGATTTGGCAAATAGCACGCTGAGGCCGGCTGAAATTTTGACAGTCCTGTAGGAAAATCCAACCTTCCATGCAAATAAATTTATAATGCATGTTACCGTGTAAAAAGGGACAACAAGAATGTTGTCGCTTTGCATGTAAAACTTCCAATAGGATTCCTGCTGCCCTTCATCGGAATGGCCCTCGACATAATTAGCAGCTTGATGGTTGTGCCTGCCCTCAACGACTGTTAACCTTCACTCCTCACCGCCAACGCCGACGCCCACCGTTACCACGCAATGAGAACAGACATTGACACTTCTTGGTTTTAACTGGCCTGTCGGTCGTTTTTTCCTTTCGGTGTCACCTGTAAACCCCGCTTCTTTCACATGCAAAGTAAACAACTTTGCATGTGAAAGAAGCGGGGTTTACAGGTGACACCGAAAGGAAAAAACGACCGACAGGCCAGTTAAAACCAAGAAGTGTCAATGTCTGTTCTCATTGCGTGGTAACGGTGGGCGTCGGCGTTGGCGATGAGGAGTGAAGGTTAACAGTCGTTGAGGGCAGGCACAACCATCAAGCTGCTAATTATGTCGAGGGCCATTCTGATAAAGGGCAGTTGCAGGGAAAGGAAAAAACGACCGACAGGCAAGTTAAAACCAAGAAGTGTCAATGTCTGTTCTCATTGCGTGGTAATGGTGGGCGTCGGCGTTGGCGGTGAGGAGTGAAGGTTAACAGTCGTTGAGGGCAGGCACAACCATCAAGCTGCTAATTATGTCGAGGGCCATTCCGATGAAGGGCAGTAGCAGGGAATGGAGATGGATCATTGAGAGATTTGGCAAATAGCACGCTGAGGCCGGCTGAGATTTTGAAAGTCCAACCTTCCATGCAAATCAATTTATAATGCACGTCACCGAGTAAAAAGGGACAACAAGAATGTTGATATTGAAAAAAATTCGGTATAAAATTGATGTTAGGTTTTGTGCAAAATAAACACTTGTTGTAAGAAATTAAAAGATATGTTTACCCATATTGCTACCTTCGTATGGAAATTTCACCACACTTGTCACTTGTGCTTTTTAAGCCCCGCGGACGACTCGCACGACGGGGGTAATTTTGCCCGTCGTGCGCGCGAATGGAAAATGCTCCACACTTGTACGTTTTAGCCCCGCGCACAACGCGCACGACGGGGGAAAATTTTTCCTGTCGTACGCGCAGATGGAAATTGCTTCACACTAGGCGTTTTAACCGCGTGCACGACGGGGCGTATTTTTGCCCGTCGTGCGCGCGACTGGAAAATGCTCTACACTTGTGTGTTTTAAGCCACGCGGACAACGCGTACGACGGGTTTAATTTTGTCGTCGTGCGCGCGGATGGAAATTGCTTCACACTTGTGCGTTTTAACCCCCGCGGACGACGGGGTTAATTTTTGCCCGTCGTGCGCTCGGATGGACATTGCTGCACACTAGGCGTTTTAACCCACGTGCACGACGGGGTAATTTTGCCCGTCGTGCGCACGGCTGTAAATTGATCCACACTTGTGTGTTTGCCAGCACACGACGCTCACGACGGGGTTAATTTTGCCCGTCGTGCACGCGGATGGAAATTGCTGCACACTTGTGCGTTTTAACCCCCACGGACGACGTGGTTAATTTTGTCCGTCGTGCGCTCGGATGGAAATTGCTCCACACTAGGCGTTTTAACCCACGCGCACGACGGGGGTAATTTTGCCCATCGTGCGCGCGGATGGAAATTGCTCGACACTTGTGCGTTTTAAGCCCCGCGGCCGACTCGCACGACGGGGGTAATTTTGCCCGTCGTGCGCGCGGATGGAAATTGCTTAACACGTTGCGTTTTAGCCCTCGCACATGATGAGGGTAATTTTTGCCTGCCTGTCGTGCGCATGGTTGGTAAATGCTCCACACTTGTGCGTTTCCCGCGCACGACTCCCATGACGGGGGTAATTGCTTCACACTAGGCGTTTTAACCCCCGCGCACGACGGGGGTAATTTTCCCGTCGTCCGCGCAGATGGAAGTTGCTCGACATTTGTGCGTTTTAAGCCCCGCGGACGACGCACACGACGCGGTTATTTTTGCCCGTTGTGCGCGCTGCTGTGAATTGCTTCACACTAGGCGTGTTAACCCCCGCGCACGACGGGGTTAATTTTGCCCGCCGTGCGCTAGGATGGAAATAGCTGCACACTAGGCGTCTTAACCCATGCGCACGACAGGGATGGAAATTGCTTTACACGTTGCGTTTTACTCCTCGCACATGACGGGGGTAATTTTTGCCTGTCGTCCGCACGGTTGGTAAATGCTCCACACTTGTGCGTTTCCCGCGCACGACGCCCACGACGGGGGTAATTTCTTCACACTAGGCGTTTTAACCCCCGCGCACGACGGGGTTAATTTTGCCCGTCGTGCGCTCGGATGGAAATTGCTGCACACTAGGCGTTTTATCCAACGCGCACGACCGGATAAGTCGTGCGAGTGGATGGAAATTGCTTTACACATTCCGTTTTCCCCCTCGCGCACGACGGGGGTAATTTTGCCCGTCGTGTGCACGGCTGTAAATAGCTCCACACTTGTGCGTTTGCCCGCACATGACGCGCACGACGGGGTTAATTTTGCCCGTGGTGCGCGCAGAAGGAAATTGCTGCACACTTGTGCGTTTTAACCACCCGCGGACGACGGGGTTAATTTTACCCGTCGTGCGCTCGGATGGAAATTGCTCCACACTAGGCGTTTTAACCCATGCGCACGACGGGGGTAATTTTGCACGTCGTGCGCGTGGCTGGAAATTGTTTCACACTTGTGCATTTTAACCCCCGCGGACGACGGGGTTAATTTTTGCCCGTCGTGCGCTCGGATGGACATTGCTGCATACTAGGCATTTTAACCCACGCACACGACGGGGTAAGTTTGCCCGTCGTGCACGCGGATGGAAATTGGTTTACACATTGCGTTTTCCCCCTCGCGCACTACGGGGTTATTTTGCCCGTCGCGCGCACGGGCTGTAAATTGCTCCACACTTGTGCGTTTGCCCGCACACGACGCGCACGACGGGGTTAATTTTGCCCGTCGTGCGCGCGGATGGAAATTGCTGCACACTTGTGTGTTTTAACCCCCACGGACGACGGGGTTAATTTTGTCCGTCGTGCGCTCGGATGGAAATTGCTCCACACTAGGCGTTTTAACCCACGCGCACGACGGGGGTAATTTTGCCCGTCGTGCGCGCGGATGGAAATTGCTCGACACTTGTGCGTTTTAAGCCCCGCGGACGACGCGCACGACGGGGTTATTTTTACCCGTCGTGCGCGCGGATGTGAATTGCTTCACACTAGGCGTTTTAACACCCCCACGGACGACGGGGTTAATTTTGCCCGTCGTGCGCCCGGATGGAAATTGCTCCATACTTGTCCGTTTTAAGCCCCGCGCACGACGCGGGAATTTTGCCCATCGTGCGCGCGGATGGAAATTGGTTTACATGTTGCGTTTTACCCCTCGCGCACGACGGGGGTAATTTTTGCCTGTCATGCGCACGGTTGGTAAATGCTCCACACTTGTGCGTTTCCTGCGCACGACGCCCACGACGGGGGTAATTTCTTCACACTAGGCGTTTTAACCCCCGCGCACGACGGGGTTAATTTTGCCCGTTGTGCGCTCGGATGGAAATTGCTGCACACTAGGCGTTTTATCCAACGCGCACGACGGGGTAAGTCGTGCGCGCGGATGGAAATTGCTTTACACATTGCGTTTTCCCTCTCGCGCACGACAGGGGTAATTTTGCCCGTCGTGTGCACGGCTGTAAATAGCTCCACACTTGTGCGTTTGTCCGCACACGACGCGCATGACGGGGTTAATTTTGCCCGTGGTGCGCGCAGAAGGAAATTGCTGCACACTTGTGCGTTTTAACCACCCGCGGACGACGGGGTTAATTTTACCCGTCGTGCGCTCGGATGGAAATTGCTCCACACTAGGCGTTTTAACCCACGCGCACGACGGGGGTAATTTTGCACGTCGTGCGCACGGCTGGAAATTGTTTCACACTTGTGCATTTTAACCCCCGCGGACGACGGGGTTAATTTTTGCCCGTCGTGCGCTCGGATGTACATTATTGCACATTAGGCGTTTTAACCCACGCGCACGACGGGGTAAGTTTGCCCGTCGTGCGCGCGGATGGAAATTGCTTTACACATTGCGTTTTCCCCCTCGCGCACTACGGGGTAATTTTTCCCGTCACGCGCACGGCTGTAAATTGCTCCACACTTGTGCGTTTGCCCGCACACGACGCGCACGACGGGGTTAATTTTGCCCGTCGTGCGCGCGGATGGAAATTGCTGCACACTTGTGCGTTTTAACCCCCACGGACGACGGGGTTAATTTTGTCCGTCGTGCGCTCGGATGGAAATTGCTCCACACTAGGCATTTTAACCCACGCGCACGACGGGGGTAATTTTGCCCGTCGTGCGCGCGGATGGAAATTGCTCGACACTTGTGCGTTTTAAGCCCCGCGGACGACGCGCACGACGGGGTTATTTTTGCCCGTCGTGCGCGCAGATGTGAATTGCTTCACACTAGGCGTTTTAACACCCCCACGGACGACGGGGTTAATTTTGCCCGTCGTGCGCCCGGATGGAAATTGCTCCACACTTGTCCGTTTTAAGCCCCGCGCACGACGCGGGAATTTTGCCCGTCGTGCGCGCGGATGGAAATTGGTTTACACGTTGCGTTTTACCCCTCGCGCACGACGTGGGTAATTTTTGCCTGTCGTGCGCACGGTTGGTAAATGCTCCACACTTGTGCGTTTCCCGCGCACGACGCCCACGACGGGGGTAATTTCTTCACACTAGGCGTTTTAACCCCCGCGCACGACGGGGTTAATTTTTCCCGTCGTGCGCTCGGATGGAAATTGCTGCACAATAGGCGTTTTAATCGACGCGCACGACGGGGTAAGTTTGCCCGTCGTTCGTGCAGATGGAAATTGCTTCACACTAGGCGTTTTAACCCACGTGCACGACGGGGCGTATTTTTGCCCGTCATGCGCGCGGCTGGAAAATGCTCTACACTTGTGCGTTTTAAGCCCCGCGGACAACGCGCACGACGGGGTTAATTTTGCCGTCGTTCTCGCGGATGAAAATTGCTTCACACTTGGTTGTTTTAACCCTCGCGGACGACGGGGTTAATTTTGCCCGTCGTGCGCTCGGATGGAACTTGCTCCTCACTAGGCGTTTTAACCCACGCGCACGACGGGGGTAATTTTGCCCGTCGTGCGCGCGGATGGAAATTGCTTAACACGTTACGTTTTACCCCTCGCGCACGATGAGGGTAATTTTTGCCTGTCGTGCGCATTGTTGGTAAATAGCTGCCATGCTATTTACCACGCGCACGACGGGGGTAATTTTGCCCGTCGTGCGCGCGGATGAAAATTGCTTGACATTTGTGCGTTTTAAGCCCCGCGGACGACGCGCACGACGGGGTTATTTTTGCACGTCGTGCGCGCGGATGTGAATTGCTTCACACTAGGCGTTTTAACCCCCGCGGACGACGGGGTTAATTTTGCCCGTCGTGCGCCCGGATGGAAATTGCTCCACACTTGTCCGTTTTAAGCCCCGCGCACAACGGGGGAATTTTGCCCGTCGTGCGCGCTGATGGAAATTGCTTTACACGTTGCGTTTTACCCCTCGCGCACGACGGGGGTAATTTTTGCCTGTCGTGCGCACGGTTAGTAAATGCTCCACACTTGTGCGTTTCCCACGCACGACGGCCACGACGGGAGTAATTGCTTCACACTAGGCGTTTTAACCCTCGCGCACGACGGGGTTAATTTTGCCCGTCGTGCGCTCGGATGGAAATTGCTGCACAATATGCGTTTTAACTGACGCGCACGACGGGGTAAGTTTGCCCGTCGTTCGCGCAGATGGAAATTGCTTCACACTAGGCGTTTTAACCCCCGTGCACGACGGGGCGTATTTTTGCCCGTCGTGCGCGCGGCTGGAAAATGCTCTACACTTGTGTGTTTTAAGCCCCGCGGACAACGCGCACGACGGGGGTAATTTTACCCGTCGTGCGCGCGGATGGAAATTGCTCGACACTTGTGCGTTTTAAGCCCCGCGGACGACGCGCACGACGGGGTTATTTTTGCCCGTCGTGCGCGCGGATGTGAATTGCTTCACACTAGGTGTTTTAACCCCGCGCACGACGGGGTTAATTTTGCCCGTCGTGCGGTCGGATGGAAATTGCTCCACACTTGTCCGTTTTAAGCCCCGCGCACGACGGGGTAAGTTTGCCCGTCATGCGCGCGGATGGAAAATTCTTCACACTAGGCGTTTTAACCCCCGCGGACGACGTGGTTAATTTTGCCCGTCGTGCGGCCGGATGGAAATTGCTCCAAACTTGTCCGTTTTAAGCCCCGCGCACGACGGGGTAAGTTTGCCCGTCGTGCGCGCGGATGGAAATTTCTTTACACATTGCGTTTTCCCCCTCGCGCACGACGGGGGTAATTTGGCCCGTCGTGCGCACGGCTGTAAATTGCTCAACACTTGTGCGTTTGCCCGCACACGACGCGCACGACGGGGGTAATTTTTCCCGTCGTGCGCGCGGATGGAAATTGCTCGACACTTGTGCGTTTTATGCCCCGCGGACGACGCGCACGACGAGGTTATTTTTGCCCGTCGTGCGCGCGGATGGAAATTGCTGCACACTTGTGCGTTTTAACCCCCGCGGACGACGGGGTTAATTTTGTCCGTCGTGCGCTCGGATGGAAATTGCTCCACACTAGGCGTTTTAACCCACGCGCACGACGGGGGTAATTTTGCCCATCGTGCGCGCGGATGGAAATTGCTCGACACTTGTGCGTTTTATGCCCCGCGGACAACGCGCACGACGACGTTATTTTTGCCCGTCGTGCACGCGGATGTGAATTGCTTCACACAGTATTCGTTTTAACCCCCGCGCATGACGGGGTTAATTTTGCCCGTCGTGCGCTCGGATGGAAATTGCTGCACACTAGGCGTTTTAACCCACGCGCACGACGGGGGTAATTTTGCCCGTCGTGCACACGGATGGAAATTTATTTACACGTTGCGTTTTCCCCCTCGCGCACGACGGGGGTAATTTTGCCCGTCGTGCGCACGGTTGGTAACTTCTCAACTCTTGTGCGTTTTAAGCCCACGCCGCACACGACGCGTAGGCTGTAGCGCGTTGTTCGCGGAGAGTAATATACTCCGTTCTGGGTCGACGCGCACAACGGTGCCGTATAGTGTAAACTATTTCTTTGAAAAGGATATAAAGGGCGGGATGGTAATTGCACCAATAGTTCTAAAAAGTTGCTTTCATAGGGGCTATAAGGGCGGGATGGTAATTGCCCCAAAAGTTCCGGGCGCGTAAGGGCGCGTTGGTAATTGCACCAAAAGTTCCTCATGTTCCGCTTTTAACAACAGCCGGGGGATCGGATCGGACGGTCAGAAGGGGTCAAGCGCAGGAATCCCATCTGAGCACGAGCTCAGGCGCATTTTACCCATATATATATATATATATATATATATATATATATATATATATATATATATATATATATATATCTATTCTATAAAACACGCTTGTCCCAGTCAGCGGCCTTTGTCCCAGTCACAAGCTGACTGGGACAAGGTAGCCCGTTTTGCAAAAACCCCCTCTTTTTGCACCTCTTTTAAAAATAACCCTCGCTTTTGCTGTTTTGCACTTTTGACTCCCCAACAATACCCACCCACCCACCCACCCACCCTTTTCCGCTTTCTCCCCTTGGCTTCTGATCGGATTTTTTTTTGGTCTTCCGTCTTGATTTTTGCCGTGCACGTGTGCACGGGGTTTTTCCTAGTATATATATATGGAGCTGCGCTGTCAGCTCAAGGGTTTTCTGTGCTGCCGGGGGCTTTCTGCAAAACCTCCGCTGCTTGCACTCTCGTGACCCTCGCGCGTCTCAAAAACCCCCGTTACTTTTCAATCCGCTGCTTCTGCAAAAAAAAAACCCCCACTGAAGCTTCTCCACCTTAGGGCAAAGGCCTCCCTTCAAATTTACAGCGAACATCGTGAAAGCTCAGGCCGCCATCTCCACCTTAGGGCGACGGCCTCTCTTCAAATTTGCAGCAGATATCGCTGGCCTCTCTTCAAATTTGCAGCGTAGATTACTCAAGCTCAGGACGAACTTCACATTCCCAGCCCTCGCCCCTCTTCCCTCGCTCCGCCTATTGTCCAGCCTTCATGATCCTCTTTCATTGGTATCTTGCCCTCATGATCCCAGCCCGTGATCGCCCCTCCGCCGTGCCCTTGCTCGCACCCTCCCTCTGTCGTGCCCTAGTTGCAGGTAAAAATAGGTTGCTATGGGTAAAATTCATCAAGCATGATTACAGCGTGATTAATCAAATTGGGTGCTAAGGGTAAAAATTTGATCCAATTGCATTATTGCATTTAACAATGTAGGGCACGACATCGTGATTAACAATGTAGACTGAGAGTACACCGCATTGTGTAATGGCTTTATAGTATCTTCTAATTTCGGAAGCTTTTTTGACACTCTTATACGCACTGGTTTGATTTGCACTAAATTAGAGTCTAAAATTAAGTTTATTGCAAAAAGAAATCCTATGCTGATTTATATAAAGATATAATGAACTGAGAATTTTCTTGGTAGAAGTTTGAGACACTACGCCACTCGATGGAAAGATTACAGGTCAAAACAGGTTGCCTACCTTAGTCAAATCTTTGTTATTCTGCAGAATAAAAATGGAGCATCATGTTGCCTACATAATAAACAATAACAACAACAACAAGAGAACAAGGGGCATCATGGAGCATCATTCTGCTAAGTTCTGCATGGTGAAATCTGTTTAAAATGAACAAGGGGCGTCTTTTTTCTCAGTTTCATGGTGAAATCTGTTTGAAATGACCTACAAGTTTTGTTTTAATGAAGGTTTATATCAGCTGAGAACATACCAATACAACACGGTGGCTTTCAGAGACACGATGAAGCTGATTTCCATGAAAAGGATAGGATGGCTTCAGAGATGTCGTCAAAGGGGCGAGCTCTACAACGGTAGAGTTTCCTGACAAAGTGGTAACTTGTAATGAGTCCTACAACAAGACTGCAAACGATGACTGAATTTTGTTTTCCATTTCATTTTGTTGAGCATCTGGGGGTGACTGACTTGGGACATAGCTATCGTGGGTTGGGATGTTCACTACATGGATGAATTCATACCAGATGACGAGGGATCCTACAATGTTTTGATCCTAGCAGAGAAGAAGCTTGAGGAGACTACGAGGAATTCCTTATACATTAGCGAACCGGGGAAGGTGGTCTTGACGGTAACCAACTGAACGCTCCAAAAGAAGATCATTTACATATGGAAGAGCAAGCCCACAACGTTATACCAACTTGATTAGGCCCAAGATCATGAATTCTGGCACATCAGCTGCCTCTTTCTTCGTTGTATACTTTATAGCATTCAAATGAGAAATTGGTAGAAAATTTCATGTATACCAATGCAAGTCTATTGGGACTTCATTGATTCAATCTTACCTGAAATAACGTTATGAGATGTTACATGTGTTGTAAACATTTCTCTCTGGACTAAAGATGATATTTTGTAATAAATTAACTTATAGAGAGCTTCCAATATCGTATACTGTGTTGTTTTGGAACTGGATAGTTGAATATTTGAACATGCAAACATAGAAAATGCAAGTTCTTGGCCCACTGCTTCCCATCCAATTCAGTGGTTGAAAATGCATGTTGGATACCATCACTCTTATTGATGTACACTATAAATCTTTTACATCTCTAATCTGTTGTAAGCTTTGTACAACCCAGCATTTCTGGAAACAAGGTATGCCATCCCTCTTAATCAAGCACATATACCAGCAAGCACATATGCATCAACAAGAGCATGGAGTTCATAAGCACATCTGTGAATGCTTGGTATATCACATAAAACAGCAGCAATCATTTTAACAAACCGAAAACAAAAACGAGGCATATATTTTACAGGCATTTCTAAAGCCATCTGACTTCAGAAACCAAAATCGCAAATTAACACTCCAGAAAAACATAAATACATATCATTGTTTAACAAATAAAAGTAAAAGCAATTGATTACAATGTTTATTTCCATCTTTTTCATCAGTTTCATATGAATCAAGCACTGAATCAGTAATAAAAACTCCGTAAATGCTTCCCCCCCTTTTCCTTATGATTGATCCGGCGCAGCGTCAGATTCTAGCTCTGCCTCCTCTTTCTCGATCTTCATCCATCGCTGGATCCGTCAGTGCTGTCTCCAGTGGCATGACCGGATCGCAACTCGGGTGAAAGCTTTTTCATGGAAGCAGCCTTGAGGTAAGCAACTCGGTGTTCATAACACCAGGACTTACAGCAACAATCGCCAACCCTGCAGGCAATTCATTTGCCACAGCACGAGTCGGACCCTCAATTGCCCATTTTGAAGCACAATAGGGTGCCACCTGCCATATAGTTAAAATATTATCTTATGCAAGTTCAAACTCTCTTCACGTAAATAGAAATGCATCACATATATTGATCTGGATTCATTGATGCCCAAGTATTCATTACCTCTGCAGCTGGAGATCTGCCCCACCCAGAAGACACGTTAACGATAAACCCTTGTTTTCTCAGAGGTGCAACCCATTTTTAATTTCAAATCTGCAGTGGAGTTTAATGAGCAGTAGAGGTTAGAGCCATAATGTTACGATTGAAACCATTTCAACTGGCAAGTGAATAAAAGAACTTGAAACCCCACACTTTTTTCAGGGGAAGCTAAAACTATAAAATTTAGAAGACAATTTTGCCAAAGAATATGAGCACAAGCTACTTGGATTTTACTGGAGCTCTGGATCGCGTCTGCAAATATGCACAAGTTCATCTGAATCACACTAGAGCTGGCATTTTTCTCGGTTAGATACTGACTACTTTTGTGCATCAAATCATATTTTATTTTGTACTGAAATTTGAAATTTGAATACCGGCACATGGAATTTATGTGCTGCCGGGAGTTATCTGCAAAACAGGGAAAGACTGAGTGAGTGTGAGAGCGACGGAAAAAATTAATTAACTAAGCAATGCAAATCTTACATGCCATGCACTGTAGACATGTCATAATCTGAAGTGTATGTATGATTCGATGGCTCAGACATGCCCTTGCCTCATCCACATAAACATATAAATTTGCAGCCATAAATCCAAAATGTAATTGGATGCAACTGTTGCCAGCAAATACTTGCTTACACCTAGTTTCCTTGCCATCACATAGGACCCCTTATGAAGGGAAAATCATCATCGCAAAAATTAAACAATACTGCAAATCTTAACCAATACCCCTAGTTGCCTTGCCATCACAAAAATTGGAAGTGCTGAATGTTTAGTTTGCTTGAGGTGTATGCCTCAGGACAACCTACACAACAATACTACGAATATTAACCAATTTTGTTTTGTTTATTATGCTAACTGAGTACTAATTTGAGTGTGATCTTAAGAGACATAAAGTTCCGAAGGAAAGTGTGTATACATAGTGCTACTGTAAGGAAATAAAAATGAGGCAAGGAAATAAAAATGAGGTCATACTTAACAGAATGAGACATGGTATACATGTTCGTAGCAGTGTACACGGTTCAGCAAAAACATGGGAAACATATAAATGTGTATGTGTGCTTACATGTGTATAAAATCCACAATTCCACATGTCCAAAATTAAATTACAAGAACTCTTCAAAGTAGCCCTATGAAAATAGAAAAAGTTTGAATAACAACGAAAGATTAGTCCGAGTAGGTTGGAAGACAAAGAAAGATTGTTTAACTTTGATTTCAAAGTTCCTGATGTGTGTGCATGTGTCTTTTTTTACACCCAAATGTCTTCAGACATGTTCTTCTGAATTTTTCAAAAATGTAATGACTTCCAAATCAACAGAATATTTTTTTGAAGAATTTTCTCAGCCACAAATGGTTTTCTGTGGCATTTTTATTAATCAATGGCAACAAATTGTTTAAATATTTTTCCGTTAAAAACGAGGATTTCATGGGGTTCCTAAAGGAATTGAGCAAGCATATGTCTAAAAAATGTCATAATATTTGGGATCGCGGGGGCGAGCGAGGGCACGTCGGAGGGGTGATCGTGGGCTGGGATCGTGAGGGCGAGATACTTGCGATGTAACACAATTTTTACCAGCAAATTGAGAGGGCTAAGTGGCAAGCGAGGGCTGGGATAGGGCGGTGGGGAAAATGAAGCACATGCATGTAAATCAAATGGGGAAAACTCAATTTTTACCTCCAAATTGAAAGGGATGAGGGGCGATCGAGGGGCAAGAGCCGGGAATGTGAAGTTCGGCATGAGATTTCGTGATCTCCGCTGCAAATTTGAAGACAGGCATTCGCCCTAAGGTGGAGACGGCCGCCTGAGATTTTGCGATCTCCGCTGCAAATTTGAAGAGAGGCATTCGCCCGAAGGTGGAGATGGCGGCCTGAGATTTCGCGATCTCCGCTATAAATTTGAAGAGAGGCCTTCGCCCTAAGGTGGAGATGGCGGCCTGAGCTTTCGCGATGTTCGCTGTAAATTTGAAGAGAGGCCTTTGCCCTAAGGTGGAGATGCTTGAGTGGGGCTTTTTTTTGCAGAAGCAGCCGATTGAAAAGCAGCCGGGGTTTTTGAGACGCGCGAGGGTCACGAGAGTGCAAGCAGCGGAGGCTTTGCAGAAAGCCCCCGGGAAAACCCCTGAGCTGACAGCGCAGTTCCATATAACTCATATATATATATATATATATATATATATATATATATATATATATATATATATATATATATATATATATATATATATATATATATATATATATATATATATATATATATATATATATATATATGGGTAAAATGCGCCTGCGCTCAAGCTCAGATGGGATTCCTGTGCTCGACCCCTCCCTACCATCCGATCCGATCAGCGATCATGGTAATATCTGACCTTTTGGTGCAATTACCAAAACACCATTTAAGCTCTTTTCAACGCGCCTTTGTACTAAATTACCTTTAAGCCCTTTTGTACTAAAATACAATCGCCACCAATTCTTTTGCTCACTCCCGCGCAAAACGCAGAAGCTGGAGCAATCGCCACCAATTCTTTTGCTCACTCCCGCGCAAAATGCAGAAGCTGGAGTAGATCCCCAGTTTTGCACAAGGTCTTTGATTTCAACATCCCACGCCTAAGATCGCCCCAAAATCCAGGCCATCATACGCTCGTTGATTCCCATCTTACTCTCCTCCATCGAGGTAAGGATCGTCATCCCTAATTTGTTAGACATCTCATATTGCTCAACGCGCACAACAGGATAAATTTTTGAAGGGTTTTGCACGGTGAGTAATTTCCAACCTTTGGACGATTAGCGCTGGAAATTCCTCTCCGCGCACAACGGGCTAAATTTTTGTCCCGTTTTGCGCAGTGAGTAATTTCCAAACTAGCGAAGTGTTGCGATGGAAATTACTCTCCGCGCACACCCCTTCAAACATATCACCCGTTGTGCGCGTTGAGCAACATGAGATGTTCATCAAAACTTACCGAAGCAGCTCTTATAGCACAACAACATAGAGCGAATGGTGTACATAATATTGCCCACCGCGCAAAACGGTTGATATGTTTGATTTTTTGATGGATTTGATCCGGTCATCAAATATGATGGTAACAATTAGATCAGATTGAAAAAGAATAGATATAATACGCAAGGTTTTAACATGATTAGTAATAATAGGGTGGTTTCAACTAACAGGCTGATGATAATCTATTGCTACTTGGATAGACATGTATAGTAGTCATGCTGCGTCAATATTACTGATATTTTTACTTGTTTCTAATGTAGAAAATGAAAATCGAAGAGAGTGAAACCTTTGTGCATGATCAGGAGACGCCAAATGAGATTGAAGCTGAAAATGACAGTGCAAACAGCGTATATCAAGAGGATAGGCATAGTGATAATGAAAAAGGCAGCCCACATGTTGGAATGACATTTCAAACAGAAGAAGATGCGTATCAATTTTATAATACATATGCAGCAATGAAAGGTTTTGCAACCCGGAAGGGATCTACGGGAAAGGGAAAAGATGGCAATACCACGAGGAGGAAGTATGCGTGCAACAAAGAAGGGTATAAAAACTTAAAAGATAAGAGGGAGATAGGGAGGGACGTTAATCGAAGGAAAAACGAGAGAGAAGGCTGTATGGCTCGAATGACAGTTCATAAAATCACCGATGGAGTATGGCGCATAAACTCCTTTAATGATGATCATAATCATGAGTTGATCAAAAGCCCAACGAAAATCCAGATGCTACGGTCACATAAAAGATCGCATATGGACGGAACATGTAGGAATTTAGTTGATCAGATGCGTGGCTGTGGAGTAGGACCTGCAAAGATTGCAAGGATTCTAAATGCCACGAGT
This sequence comes from Scilla litardierei, assembly GCA_030789695.1. Lineage (NCBI taxonomy): Eukaryota > Viridiplantae > Streptophyta > Magnoliopsida > Asparagales > Asparagaceae > Scilla > Scilla litardierei. The sequence goes on from CM061141.1 coordinate 257,668,491, forward strand.
AGTAGTAATGTTAATATTACTATGCAACAATGCATTGATCATGGGAGAGTAGAAAGAAAGAACAACATTGGGAAGGAATGCATTAGAGTAATAGAACAATTTATTAAAAGGCAAGCTACAGACTCTCAGTTCTATTATGCTATTGAGCATGATGAAGAGCATGTATGTAGGAGTATATTTTGGGCTGATGGAAGGGCGAGGACATCATACAGCCAGTTTGGAGATGTTGTTGTATTTGATGTCACTTATAAGACAAATAGATTCATGTTGCCTTTTGCACCTTTTACAGGTGTCAATCATCATAAACAGTCTATTTTATTTGGATGTGCTCTTCCTACTGATGAGAAGGAAGAATCCTTTGTGTGGTTATTCGGACAGTGGTTAACATGTATATGGGATAAAGCACCAGGAGCTATCATCACCGATCAAGACCCGGCAATATGCAATGCAATCAAAAGAGTTTTTCCAAATACAAAACACAGGTATTGCATATGGCATATCAGTCTGCACGAAAATGAGCATCTACGTTCATTGCGGTCTTCTTATAACCATGAATTTGAAGAAGACTATGCAAACTGGTGTAAGAACAGTCAAAATGTTGAAGAAGCTGAGAATTGTTGGCGCATCTTAATGGAGAAGTACCAAACGGAATTTCAAGAGCCATTGACAGAAAAACAAAAAATGAAATGAAAGCCTGGAAGTGGTTGCATACGATGCATGAGAAAGCACAACATTGGATTAAGGCGTACCTACTGGATACTTTCTTTGCGGGTATGAAAATGTTAATACGATAGAGATTGGTGTAAATATATATAATCAAAATAAACTCAGCACATGGTATTCATTTCTTGTTTTGTGTGTAGGCATGGCATCCAGCCAAAGGAGTGAAAGCATAAACGCGTATTTTGATGGATACGTAAACTGTATGACTCCATTATACGAGTTCATTGATCAATATGATAAAGTCGTAAAATTTCAGCGAGACAAAGAGGAGAGAGAAGATACTTTTTGTATACGGAACAAACCAGAATTTAGCGACATGCATGAGTTAGAGGTTCATGCCGCAAAGGTATATACTAGAAACATATTTTCCATTTTTCAAAATCGTTTCAAAAATACTTTATACTGTCGGCACGAAAGGGTGAGCACGGATGAGGATACGAGCACGTATAGAGTAACTATGCGGATTGATGGAAAGAGCTACGTGCATAATGTTCAATGCAATATAACTAAGGGAATATTCAGGTGTACGTGTGCAAGGGCTGTGACTGAAGGTTTGCTAAGCACGTAAATTTTATATATCATGAAGCAAAAGTATGATATGCAAGCCATCCCTGAGAGATATATTTTACCAAGGTGGACTCTAAATGCAAGACATAGCATCTTGAGTCTTGGGGCCTCTACGACTAGCACTGTACACGGAGTGCGTCTAACTCAAATTACTCCACTTCAAGCCTGGAGACTTCGTTCATCATTCGATAAAGTCGTGGAGGCGGTAACAAGAGATCCCCTTCTGTTTGATGTCGTCTTTGGGTGGGCAAACAGTTTTTTGGACCAGCATAATATGACTAATAAAGCGCAAACTGCTTCTGAAGAGCCAAGATCACAGGTGGGGTCCAGTGCACCTATCAAACAAGAAGTGGGAGTAAATGATGTCATTATGCATGATCCTGCAAAAGCAAGAACTAAAGGCCGACCATGAGTGGCATCAAGGATTCCGTCTGGAATACAAGTCTCACAAGAACAAAGTCAAACAAGAACAAGGACTTGCAGTGTTTGTGCAGAAAAGGGTCATGACATGAGAACTTGTCGTATGAGCACAGCTGGTAGAAAGAAGGTATATATGAGCACATCTAGTTACTATTTTATATACTAGTATAAATTATTTTAACATCATTTCTCCATAATCTATGTAGGAAAAATCTTCGCCCGATGACTTAACAAGGCTGTGATATGAAGGCCGACATTTTTATATCCTATAGGCAACAATTTTGTATTAGCTTGGAAGAAATATACTACATGCATCTGTCACGGACATATCAGTGTAAATGGGTTGTAAGTAAACTGGTTCTCTTTAAAAATGGTCATCTGAAAATGGCAGCCTCCTATATTTTAGTCTAAAATGCAGCCATCGTGGAGTTGAATTAATAGGGCTGGGGGTCCAAATTGAACATTAAAACACGAAGTCTTGGTTATAAGCCTATGAGGATGATGCCTATCATTCGAGACCTATATCCGATGATGCGGATCTCATATCTTATAATTTCTCTGTTGCTGCAGAACCTAACAATTGTCAAGAAAATTAATGGGATTAAGGAGTAAGAAGCAGAAGCAGAAGAGCTGAAGAGAATGAAGATTCAAGAGAATGAGGCATGTAGCTGTCTGCGATGAGTAATGGTGGGTAATTGTATATAGTTTAGCTCCGCGCGCACAACGTTTACACTTTACAACTTTTACCAGTTGTGCGCGCTGAGCAAAACTTGGTAATTTTACAGGCTTCCTAATAAGCGCACACAACGTTCAATAATGTTACGGATGTGCGTGCTGAGTAATATGGGTAATTGTAAACAGTTAAGCTCCACGCGCACAACGGTTAATAACTTTGACGGTTATGCTCGTTGAGTAAATGTTGGTAATCGTAGACAGTTGTGCTCAGCTCGTACAACGTTCAATGCTGTTGCCGTTGGTGCGAGCTGAGTAATTGTGGGTACTTCAAGTTAGCATCACGCAATTTTGTAATGTGATGCAATTGTGCCAAATTTAATGACATTGTATTAAGATCTGTATTCCAACATGCTACAACATTTATGCATTCAAATGTACATAACACAACAAAGTAGAAACTACATCTAAACATTTTGCAACATCACAGTTTTTGCCCGACTAAGCAATTAAAGCACTGGACTATACTAGGGATACAGGGATTCCAACAATGAAAAAAATTTAAACTTTGTTGCCATTTATGAGCTGCTCCATCAGCTGCATCAGCGTCACTTGCTTCTTTGTATCTTGGCCATCCGTCCCCCTGTCTGTGTTGAAGAAGAATCAGTGATGAACACATAACAAAGCATAATTAAGTAAAAATATTGTGCGGGTAGACTTAGAATAAGATAGAACATTTATTATCATCAAGCAGTGATGTCTGCAACTAAGTATCAAAGAACATATACCAGCAGTGAAGAAACGGGTGTGCATGGAAGGTGATAGCTTCAATGACGACAAACAGAACATATGAAGGAGCAAAGAACATCTTCGAATCAATATATATGTGATGTATTCAATTTCTGCATCACGTCACTAGACGCTAGTATATTGTCCATCTGTGGGTGTTGAGGACGCAGCAGTGATGAAGGAAAAAATAGAATGTTGTAGAGAAAATATCATATAACTAGAATCAGATAGAATAAGATAGAATAATATCATCAAGAATTGTAGTGGTTGACGAGGGCTTGTGGGAAGGGAAGCCATTTATAGACGACTTTGGATTCCATTAGATAAGGATGAGACTACAGTAGAGTTACTGGGAGGCAACACAAGAGACCCCGTAAGTCTGCAGCAAATTGCTTGTGATTATACAGAAGAATGCCTGTGAATCTACAGCAGATTGATAGCAGCCAGTGTTGTTCCCAATAATGTATGACCGTGGTGGTGCGCGTTGAGCAAACAAAATAGCTCAACGCACACAACCGGCAAGAATATGGCCGTTGTGCGCGGAGAACAAATAATTTAGGAAGATGTGCGCAATGAATAAAATCTTATGTACATTCATGATCACTGCTTTGTAGACTCACGGGGTCTCTTCTGTAGACTCACGGGGTCTCTTCTGTAGACTCACGGTCACTCTACTGTACACTCATCCTCATCCAAGGGCAGTCTAATTCGTCTATAAAATGGCTTCCCTATGCACAAGCCCTCTTCAACCTCTACACTTCGAGTGATGTTTATCAGTCATGAGGAAGAAGTAATGCTACACTCGACTGTAGGCTCATCCTCATCCAAGGGCAGTCCAATTTGTCTATAAATGGCTTCCATACCCACAAATTATATTCAACCACAACACTTCGAGTGCTGTGAAAGGCATGAGAAAGAAGTAACCTTGCTCAAATATTACTCTGACCATATTCAAGCAACCCCCTCCCAAACAACCAGAGACCATAGCTTAAACAAACCATCACCAGTTTGCTGCAGCAGTGATGATGGCCACCCAACTGAGGTTGAAGCGTTTCATAGACAAGAGGATGAAGAGAGTGTTGTTTGCTGAAGCTGGCAAAGATTTTGTCAATTTCCTCTTCAGCCTTTTGGCCATGCCTGTGGGCTCAATCATCAAGCTCATCACCAAAGAAAAAGTGGCAGGGGTATGAAAAGCATTTATGTAATGCAGCCCATCATTAAATGTGCTGAAAACTGAATCTCTTGAAAACTGTATCTATGAAAAATGATTTATCTGGTATTTTAGTTCAAAATGCAGCTAGTGTGTCTTTGAATTCCTAGGTCTACATGTACAAACTAAAACTTAATACCCAAAGCTTTAATTATGAGAGTATGAGGATGATGCCTATCATTCGAGAAATCTATATGCTGCTGTCGATCTCATATCTTATAATTTATCTGTTGCAGCAGGTCACGCCAATTGTCAAGAAATCATTCGAGAAATTGTTTCCATTGATCAAAAATATCTCCAAGTACAACGAACAAAAAGGAGAAACAAAAAAGGGTTCGATCCACCTATGATGCAGGAGCTCGCGAAGAGGCGTCCCCAGGCGATTCGTCTTCTCCCGAACCAGTAGGGTGACTAGGGACAACCAGAGGTCGGGGAAGCATTCTTCAGACCCGTGCCTCGAACGTTGCGAAACCATCCTGGAAGGACCTCTCGATCTGAGCAGCAAAAATGGCCGAGAACGCCCGGAATCCCTCACGAATAGACTCCGCGATCTTCGGAGCCAGGACATCCCCATAGTCCCTCTGGACCTCAGCTACGATCCGACCATGGGCCACTTCCCACAGGTCGCCTATATCGGCCCAAAGAGCGCCTTTCGCCTTTCTATGCTCCTCCCGCGCGAGGGACATTGCATCCTCAGCATACTTGGCTGAACTCTTAGCGACAGCCAGAGCCTCCGTCAAACATCCCACCTCCGAGGTGAGCTCTGAAACTCTCAGTTTGAACTGGTGGGCCTCCTTGGTTGATTGCTCAGCCGCCTCAGCCCTCAGGCGCTCCTGCGCCAAGGCCGCCTCAAGACCATCACAGCAACCGGGGAAACATGCACGACCGAAGGGGTGAATGTCGCCATCAACAAAAATGTCGTTGAAGAAAAAAGGGTCTGACATGCTGGATATGTGGTCGGTCCTGAGTATACACCCAAAGAACGGTTGTAGTTTTACCGCAAGCGCACGGTATAGCGGCGAGCGGGTATCGAACACAGGGAGGACGAGTGACCGTGCTTGCTCCTAATCCACCTGGCTATTTAAGAATAGAGAGAATTGCCTTGGGCGATCCTGTCACAATCGTCAGACAAATATGCGAAATATCAAATCAAATAAAGAACGTCTAGGGAATGGGGAATTCCCGCTACTCACCGTATTTCATAAATGTGGTTCGTCGGTATCAAAATTGCTAGAATGAGAATTTAGATGAACTAGTTGCAACTGAATGTAGAACCAAGCTCACGCTCTCGCGCTGTTGCCGGTCTATAGCTATCCTAGGGTCGGGTCCAATCTCTTGCAAACCCTAGCGTAGGAAAGCTAGCATTAGGATCAACATCATCGTCCAATTGCGCACCGAGCCCAATCTCTTGCAAACTCGGTCCACAATCTAAATTAGGATAGTTCCTACCCGTCCAATCTCTTGCAAACGGGTATCGGCACGGAATTGCAACCGGAGATCCTAGTATCGGTCCAATCTCTTGCAAACCGATACTTCGAAAATCCGACTCCAACCCAATTCGGATTTCTAGGGCTTCCTATCAAATTGGGATCCAATCTCTTGCAAATCCCAATTGATATGAATACCTAGCTATCCGTAATAATTCGATCCCAATCTAATCTCTAATTATTGATTCTAGCACAATTTCCACCAATTTATCACAAATACGAAATTGGGCTTGTAGGGTTCATCCCCACGCCCCAAGACGTGGAGACTACTCACAAATCATAGCAATAGCACAAAAATAATCAATGAAATAGGCAATGGAATTCATCACAACAATGATATAAACAATAAAAATAGAGTTTTTGGGGGAAGAGGGATGCAAACCAAAGTAGTTCTTCAATTAATCCAACAAAAATCCAAGTTTTTCCTCTTCTCCAATCACAAATAATAAAGCTAAAAAGTAGTCTCAAAAAGCTGCAAAAATCTAAGAGATGGCTCCTTAAACTAGGGTAAAAACAGGGCTTAAATAGCCCCAAAAATCGTCCAAAAATCCTGACCAAAACGCCCCTGTACAGCCTGTTTTCCGCAAATTTCGCTACAGGCAGCGATCGCACTCAGCCGAGTGACAAAAGTCGCTCGGCCGAGTGAAAACCCTGTCAATTTTCCAGTAAGTCGGGGCTTTCAGGGGTCTTCAGTTCGGGGGCGGCTCGGCCGAGTGAGTTGTCGTCACTCGGCCGATGGCTTCGCTGCACTCGGGCGGACGTGGTTTACCACTCGGCCGAGTGGGTCTTCTGAAGCTCAGATGGCCGAAAAACAGTAACTTCAATATTCTGGAGGGGCTTCGTCTGGGCGCCACTCGGGCGGACGTGGTATCGTCACTCGGCCGATGTGGTCTCCGTCGCTCGGCCGAGTACACATGGAAATCGTGTCTGAACGGGTCGGCCGAGCAGTGTCTCGCTGGTCGGCCGAGTGGCTCCTCCACTCGGCCGAGTGGGACACAAAAGATGCCCATTCTGCTTATTTTGGCCTCCTCGTCGCTCCTGCGACGTCCATTCTTCTTCCGCTCCTTTCCAACAGCAAAATACCCCTCGGGGAGGTCGTCGGTGGCCGTCTAGAGTGAGCGCATCTCATGATCACTCCAAATCGCGCCAAATCACCTGAAATGCGACAAAAACAACAAATCGTGAAAAGCATCGCAATATCGTCGATATATCGTGAAAAACATGATTTGGGCGATCTAAATGGCATGCAAACATGCGGAAAAAAGGTGTAAAATGAGGAGTGATCAAAATCCCCCAAGCTTGCCTCTTACTCGTCCTCGAGGAAGATAAGTAAAAGGCGAACCCGGTGGATTCGGAAAACGAAAACGGCGAAAAACGAAAAAATGAAAAACGAAGAAGAATGAAAACCAAATGAAAATAAAGAAAGAAAGAAAGAAAGAAAGTAGGAAAGAGGAAGGATGCTAGATCATTTTCTCAGGACGTGGGTTTCACTTACTCTTATAGCATGCACCGAGTGAGAAATACATGTCAAAGAATCTCATTTTGATATCATAGTATAATAGTGCAAGTAGAAAATAGAAAACCCACGAACGACGGTATAATCATGAAAAACGGAATGATTTTAAAATTAACATCGCCTGAATCATCTAAAGCGGTATACAAATCTCAGATCACACACTTTTCAATTAAACGCTTTCTATCTGGAGTATAAGAGTATCACATCATAGAATAGAGAGAATAGAAAAGTATGGATTTCATGAAATGAATGCTAGGCTTAGATTTCTGGATTTCGTAAAGCTAGAAACAATCTCACCGAGTATAGAATATTACTTAGCCTAGGTTGTCGTGCAATGTCAAGTAGTCGCTCTCTCACACATCAATGGATCCCCTCCCCCAAGCTTATCTATAAGCGTGGTGGCACAAAAATATTTACATCCCCATCTTTATATAGCTCCAAAGGCAAAGAAGAGAAAGAAGAAAGAAAGTAAGCGAGATGGGATCTTTTTTTTTTCATATATACAATGATCCCAACTCAGAGAGAGATAATGATAAACAAGAATGTTCTTCTCTCTTTTATTATATTTTTTTTTGGAATAAGAGATTTGGAGCTAAGAATTAATAGCGGGGGAAATGCCATAAAATAGGGTCACTAAGGGGAGATTCACCAATGATTTTTAAAAGTAGAGAAATGATGTTCAAGATTTGTGGAGAAAGAAATAAATATAACTCTCGGCTCACTCTATAAGACATGCACGACAACTTCAGCAGGGTAATCTAATCTACTCAGTTTCGATCACAAAAAAGCTAACTAATCCAGATATATCATAGCTAATCATCATTCAATCATCCTGAAGTGAAGTGTACAATTCATGCATATAGAAGTGATAAAGGAAAAGAAATCAGTACTCCAGATATAGGCATTCAATGCGTGAATCTTGGTGTGTTTTCTGTGATAGCATACATATGAATATTCAGGCTCAGCTAATAATAAAATTTCATCCATTTTCATGAGGAAAAAGTGTGGGTTACTACTCCTAAATGCAAAGCAAGTCATAGCATATGATATCAGAAATGAAATCTAAGACACGACAAATATAGCATGCATATAGAATAAGCTAACTCCACGTAGACATCATCACAGAAAATTCATCTCTAGCATGAGATGAAAAAGAAAGAAGTAAAGATAAAAGGAAAATAGAACTATGCAATGCGGCACACAGGAAAGTAAGGAAAACGTGATGCATGGCAAAATAAAAGAAAAATAAAAGGAAAATGAGTGCAAAAGTGAAAAACGGTGTGAAAAACTGAAAATAAAGGTGGCTAATCGAAAAAGAACGTGAGAACTCACTCCCCCAAGCTAAACGGCACAGTGTCCTCAATGTGCAAAGTGTGGCACACAGAGAGACAAGTAATGTGAGGGGCAAGTGAGGATGCATGCATGATGGGAAGAAAAAAGATAATGAAAGGAAAAATAAAGAAATGAAAATATGATGCGGAAATGATGCATGCACAGATATGAGTGATATGAAAATAAATGCGGCACCAAAAACTCTCCCTCTCTCCCAAAAAGATATATATAGATGTGATCAAAATGAGAATCCCAAGTAAATATGATATGATATGCGCAAAAAGATATGATCAAAAATATAATACCAAAATAAGTGAGGGGAGGGGGGGGGTGGACAAAAGTGCATCAGGACCCAGCAGAGACGGGTAGCACAACGGCAGGAATGGATCAAGGCATCAAGAGTGCCTAAGAAGGTGGTGCCGCGCCGTCTCCGTCCTGAGGCGGAGGTCGTGAGGGTGGTGCTGGCTGGATAGGCTGCTGAGCTGGGGTGGGCGTGGAAGTGGAAGCAGGTCTAGTGTGTGTGGAAGTGTGAGCGGGAACCTGCTGGGTGGGTGGGGGTACGCGCGGAAGACGCTCTAAGATCTGTGTAAGGCAGTAGTGGATCTGAGGGATCAGGTCAAAGCGTCCAGCCATCGCAGAGACGGTGGAGGACAGGGTCCTAAGGTCTCCTCTAAGACCACTCACCGCCAACTCAAGAGCACGTATGCTCTGCAGTACAGTGTCGGGCGGGGGTGGTGCAGAGGGACGCACCTGTCGGGGCTGCGCAGGGCGAGGCTGGCGTACGCGAGTGGAGTATGTAACGGGCTCAGCAGGGAAGGGGACAAAAGGTGCCGCGCCAGGAAAAGTGGGCCGGGCCTCAGTGTGAGGTCGGGGCGGGCGGTGCGAAGTGGAGGCAGCGGCAACGAAAGAAGAGTACAAAAGCGGCTGCGAGGCGGCTAGAGAGGTCAGTGGCACAGAAGTGTGGACAGACGCCACGACGCTCTCAGAGAATACGGCAGCTGTGGAGACAGAGGACTCTACCGCTGGGGTGGAAGTGTGTGGACCAAAAGGCGCAATCCCAGCGGAGATCATGCTAGCCATGGTCTCCACGACCGCGGCGAACGAGGGCTCTCCACTCTCAACAAAGGTCTGCGGGCGCTCGGGGAGAGCGGAGCAAAGAGGCTCCACGGACAGAGGGCCAGAGGTGGTAGCGAGAGTGGTGGGGACAGCCTCGGAAGTGGTGACAGTGGTGGAAATGGGCTCAGCAAGAGTACTCTCGACACTGGCAGAGGTGGGGACAGAAGTGTCAAGAGCAGCGGAAACGTCAGGAACAGGCTGAGGGGCCACAGGGTCGACGGGGTCGGCAGCAGGCTCGGCAGGGTGTGCAGCAAGGTCTGCGGGAGCAGCCTGGGCAGCGTGGGTAGCGTGGGCCTGCTCGGCCTCCTCGGCATCGAGCACGTACGCAGCGGGGATGAGGACATCCATCGCTGGGAGCCAGTCAACGTGGGCTGGTGCAATCTGGGTCCGAGCTGGGCTCGGGAGAATCATGTAGTCGGCATCGAAAGGGCCGTGCAACCAGACCCAGTGACGCTCACCATGCGGATGCAGCATCTTCATCCGGGCCATAACATCTATCGACAAAGAGGTGGGGCCTGGGACGCGTCGCAAGTCGTCGGGGAAATCCTCGCCGGTCATAAGAGCCAGCAAGGTAATCAGGCCGCCGCAGCATATCGGTGAGCGAGCGCCCACCGATACAATGATGCGGTCTAAGTACCATGCCGCGATATCGATCACGACGGCGGGGACAAGCTCATCTCCATCCCTAGATAGAGCTCTGGGACGTGTCATCGCGTAGAGCATGTAAAGCTCTGGCGTAGACATCATGACCGGCTCATATCTGGCCAAAAATGTCGTCGCCATAAGGCGCTGAGCAATGCGAAGGCAGGGATGTACGATGGCCGAGGCCTTGGCCCTACTAGGGTCAAAGGCGGCATGGAGACCCGTGATACGTGCCCAGAAGGCACCGGCGTCGAAAGAGGGTGGGGGGATATGTGTGGGGCCATAACCGCGATCGGCTCCGGGGACGGCGGGCCAAGAGAAAAATGCTCTCATCATATCGAGAGTGACCTGGCACTCTCGATCCATGAACCGAAATGAGCATCCCTCATCGGTCCGGGCGATCTAACTCAAAACCTCAAGTGTCGGGCGGGTAAAAGTATCCGCCGACACCTGGAAAAAATCTCGCCAGCCCACGTTGTCGTACAACGTGAGCATCCCCTCAAGTACCCCCAGGCGTCCTAGGTCAGCGAGGTGTGCGAACCTGGAGGGTACGATCGAGCGCTGGGAGATACGCTCGAAGACGGCGCGGTGTGCGTCGTCTCAGAACGTAATCCAGAGCGGCCCGACCAGTGGAGCCGGTGGTGGTGGCTGTGGATCGGCGGGGAGAGGCTGTGCGGGCTGTGGGTGCACTGCAGGCTGTGCGGGGTGTGCGGGGCCTGCAGGCTGTGCTGGGTGGACGGCGTGTGTGGGGGAAGGAGGAGGAGACTCTTCCGCCTCGTGGGCGGGGCCGGCGTCATCCGACCTCTTCCGCTTAGCGGAAGGTCTCCTCGTCCGAGGCCGTGTCCGGGGCGGCATATCGGCCCCGAGCGCGCCGAGAAGAGAAAAAGTGCGGCGTGTGCAAAAAGAGTGGAAAGAGTGTACCAAAACACGCCGCGAGTGCTAAGCGGTGGAAGCGTGCGAAGTCCGCGCCTCCACGTAGTCCTGAGCAGCCCGTAGAAGCTCCCCTGGCCTCCCCTAAGCTCCAATAAGCAACCTGCGCGTGAAAAAGCGATATCAGCGAGTAATAATCAAAATGTATGGAGCAATAGGGGTATAATGGATAGATATAGAAATTGATTTGGGTTAGGGGGGCGTTTAGCACATGGATCCTCAAAAAATACACGAAAAGAGGAGAAAACGGTGAAAATAAGCGAACCGGAGGTGATCGGAGGCGGGGCTGCCGGCGGCGACTCGGGCGAGGCGTCGACGGGCTCGGCCGGCGGTGGCGGGCCGAGCGGCGGCGGGGCAGCGGCGGTCGGGTGAGTGAGGGTCGAGCGAGGGGGAATCGGGCGTGGGAGCTGAAGGGGCGCGGGCGAGAATTGGGGATTTGCGTTTTCGAATTCCGCGCCCCCCCCTCGCTTATATATAAAAATGTTACGACTCGGCCGAGTGACGTTCTCACTCGGCCGAGCGAGGCAAATAAAAATTTCTCCCCTATATCGCTTCGGCCGAGTGGCTTTGCCAGCCTCGGCCGAGTGGAGTAAGTCCATTCGGCCGAGTGACTCAAGCTACTCGGCATGACTCGCCTTAGGAGGGTATCCGTTTTACTCGGCCGAGTGAATATATATACTCGGCCGAGTAGCAGTTATATCGAAATCAAGAAAATAAACAGAGAGTTGGGTTCAGCAGACTTCCCTCGTTCGTGAGCGGCTCGGCCGGACGAACTTGTGTACTCGGCCGAGTGACTAGTATACTCGGCCGAGTGAGCCTTAATTTCTGCTGTTTGTCTTCGTTTTGGCTCTAAACTCCGTCTTTCTTCCTCCAGTCGATTTCATCCTCCTCCTAAGCGTCGAGCGCCTTCTTGAGGCGCTCCTCGTCGTCTCGTTCATCCTCCTCATGATGGATCTACCTATCTCCTCTCCTGTCAAGAAAAATAGGACCCGTTATCACGAAATTTTTGGTCGGATGACTCAAAACACTAAAAATTTCTAAAACGAAAATAAAGAAAAGTGAAAATAAAGCAAAAACCATCGGGTTGCCTCCCGACAAGCACTCGTTTAAGGTCGTGAGCTCGACCCCCTCTAATTTTCAATCAATGCGGGATGTTTGGTGCATATGAGATGCACCCGTCAAACTTCCCGGGGAGCGCGCTTGGATTTGGACGTGGCGGCGTAGCGTTCTCCCTCGGAGGTCTCTTGTCTCGAATGGTGTTGGGGGGAGGCTCCCCCAAGCTAGCATTTGCCCCGGTCAACGGCTTAACCGGCGATGCCGATTTCCGTACCGGCGGGGCTTTCCTTGGAGACTTTAATTTCGAGAGCTTGCAGAGCTCTCGAATCCTTACGACATCAGCGTCGCCTTCATCTTCATCAGCGGAGAAGTCGGGGGAATCATCTTTGTTCTCTTCATCTTGGCCTAGATCCGGGCCTTCTTCAAATTCTTCATCAAAAAGAGCACCAATTGAGTGAGGAATCGCCTCCTCTATCACCTCATCAAGGAGGTCCATGTAATCAAGCTCCTCGTGGTAAGGCATGTGCTTCATTGACTTAGGAATGTGGAGCTCCACCTCGATGTTGCCGACGTTTAAAGTAAGTGTACCTTCGCGCACGTCGACGATGACTCCGGCGGTGGCGAGGAAGGGGCGTCCAAGTATCAATGAGGTGTCTCCCTCCTCCTTAATGTCCATGATGACGAAGTCACATGGCAAGCATATTCCACCCGGGACTTGAAGTGGGATGTCTTCGGCAATCCCCACCGGCCTTGTTATCCGGCCATCGGCTAATTGAATGCGCATGTCTGTGGGCTTCAACTTTGTCCCGGTGTTAAGCTTTAAGAACATGGAGAGGGGCATGAGACTCACACTAGCCCCAAGGTCGACCAACGCCTTTTAAAGAGGCACGCCACCCAAAGTGCAAGGAATCCGAAAACTCCCCGGATCTTTAAATTTTGCCGGCTCCTTCTCTCTCTTGGTGAACCAAGAGCCCTCCTTGGCTAGCATTATCTTCTCCTTCCTTTTCCTCCCCGAAATCAAGTCCTTCAAAAATTTAGCATACGTGGGGATCTCGACGATGGCGTCGAGGAAGGGAATATTGAGGCTAACTCCTCTTAGATACTCGAGGAATTTCGCTAGCCTTTTCTCCATTTTCGCTTTCGCTAGTCTTTGGGGGAATGGGACCGATGGCATGAAGCGCCTCTCCTCAATTAATCGCTCCGCCCTAGATTTCTCCTTGTCTTGTGGCTCCTTCTCCTTATCAACCTCAACTACCGGCTCAATCGGCTCCAAGCTTTCCTCCACGGCCTCCTCAATAGGAATCATGGCGGGGGTGGTGTCCTTCCTGCCTCTAGTAGTGACGGCAACTACGGCGTTGATGTGACCCGTGTTGCCCCGTGGGTTTTGCTCCGGCTGCGCCGGCAATCTTTGAGTGTTCCGGTTGAGCAACGCTAATTGCTCCGATATATGAGCCACTACGGTATTAAGAGATTCTTGCCCCACCTTCAAAGTAACATTCACCTTATTTTGCTCGACCATGAACGCCTCCACTCTAGATTCGAAGTCGGTTCGTTGTGGAGCCTGTGGAGGGTTTTGATTTTGATTCCTCCACCCTTGGTTGTATCCGGGAGGCCTATATGGTGGAACTTGTTGCTTCGGTTGAAAGTTTTGTTGCGGAGGCCCCCTCGGTGGATAGTTTTGTTGTTGGGGTGGTGGTGGTCGAGCTTGTTGAGGCGGTGGTTGTGGCGGGTTCAAGGCTCCTTCATTGTTGGCGTAGGAGAATCCCGGATGATTTCTTGCGGCCGGATTGGACCAATACCCTTGGTTCCTCGCAACATATTGTATTTTCTCCAAGGATCCTTCTCCTTGCTCTCCTCCCGAGTACATGACTTGAGATTGGTCTTGCCAATCACACATTTGGTTGGTCGGTGCGGAGGTGGATGGGCTTCCTTGGGGCTCCGTGATAAATTTCTCCAATCTCTCCACCACCTTGTGGAGAGAATCAAATTTGCTCGTGAGCTCCGCTACGGCCTTCGCCTCGTAGATGCTAGTTGGCTTTAAGGAGGATGTGGAGTGTCCTCGCTCATCGCCCCATTGTTGGTTATTTGAGGCCATCTCCTCAATTAGGGCCGTAGCTTCCTCGGGAGTCTTTGACAAGATTGCACCATTCGCCGCGGCATCAATAATTTGCTTGGTCCCCGGTTGGAGACCGTTGTAGAAGCTATGAACTAGCTCCCAATCCTCTATACTGTGGTGCGGGCATTGATGTTGCAAATCCTTAAAACGCTCCCATGCTTCATAGAGCGTCTCCTGTGGTCCTTGCTTGAAGGACATGAGAGCGCTCCGGATCTTCACCGTCTTGGATGGCGGATAAAATTTGTCAATAAATGCACTTGCCAACTCGTCCCAAGTGGTGAAGACACCTTCAGCTTGCGTCCTCAACCAATAGAGTGCCTTGTCCTTTAGCGTAAAGGGGAAGAGGCGCAGTCTGATAGCGTCGTTGGAGACCCCCGGCATCTGGAATGTGGCGCACTTTGACAAGAATAGTTGGATGTGGTAGTGGGGGTTCTCATGTGCGTTCCCATGAAATGGGTCTTGTTGCATCAAAACCACCAATCCAGTCTTTAGCTCGAAGTTCTTGTCGGCCGCCAACCCCGGCATGGCAATGGACGAAGTGGTAGAAGAAGTCTTAGGCAGAAGCCTATCTCGAATAGATATTATCCTTGCCATCCTTGCCGCCAATTCTTCAGGAGTTTCCGGGTTGGTCATATACCCCCCTTCCGGATCTTGTCTCTTTTCCGCTCTAAGTCTCCGCACGGTACGTTCGATCTCGGGATCAAATAATAAGTCTTCTGGGTCCGCCGTAGATCTCGTGTTCATGCACAGGGGAAACAGAGTTTCAAAGAAATGATTAATACCGTAGAAGGGTTAGGCAAGAAATAAGAAACAAAAATAATGATAATAATAAAAATAAAAAGAATAGCTAGGGTGAAAAAGAATCAAACGCAATCGCCTCCCTGGCAACGGCGCCAAAAACTTGGTCGGTCCTGAGTATACACCCAAAGAACGGTTGTAGTTTTACCGCAAGCGCACGGTATAGCGGCGAGCGGGTATCGAACACAGGGAGGACGAGTGACCGTGCTTGCTCCTAATCCACCTGGCTATTTAAGAATAGAGAGAATTGCCTTGGGCGATCCTGTCACAATCGTCAGACAAATATGCGAAATATCAAATCAAATAAAGAACGTCTAGGGAATGGGGAATTCCCGCTACTCACCGTATTTCATAAATGTGGTTCGTCGGTATCAAAATTGCTAGAATGAGAATTTAGATGAACTAGTTGCAACTGAATGTAGAACCAAGCTCACGCTCTCGCGCTGTTGCCGGTCTATAGCTATCCTAGGGTCGGGTCCAATCTCTTGCAAACCCTAGCCTAGGAAAGCTAGCATTAGGATCAACATCATCGTCCAATTGCGCACCGAGCCCAATCTCTTGCAAACTCGGTCCACAATCTAAATTAGGATAGTTCCTACCCGTCCAATCTCTTGCAAACGGGTATCGGCACGGAATTGCAACCGGAGATCCTAGTATCGGTCCAATCTCTTGCAAACCGATACTTCGAAAATCCGACTCCAACCCAATTCGGATTTCTAGGGCTTCCTATCAAATTGGGATCCAATCTCTTGCAAATCCCAATTGATATGAATACCTAGCTATCCGTAGTAATTCGATCCCAATCTAATCTCTAATTATTGATTCTAGCACAATTTCCACCAATTTATCACAAATACGAAATTGGGCTTGTAGGGTTCATCCCCACGCCCCAAGACGTGGAGACTACTCACAAATCATAGCAATAGCACAAAAATAATCAATGAAATAGGCAATGGAATTCATCACAACAATGATATAAACAATAAAAATAGAGTTTTTGGGGGAAGAGGGATGCAAACCAAAGTAGTTCTTCAATTAATCCAACAAAAATCCAAGTTTTTCCTCTTCTCCAATCACAAATAATAAAGCAAAAAGTAGTCTCAAAAAGCTGCAAAAATCTAAGAGATGGCTCCTTAAACTAGGGTAAAAATAGGGCTTAAATAGCCCCAAAAATCGTCCAAAAATCCTGACCAAAACGCCCCTGCACAGCCTGTTTTCCGCAAATTTCGCTACAGGCAGCGATCGCACTCGGCCGAGTGACAAAAGTCGCTCGGCCGAGTAAAAACCCTGTCAATTTTCCAGTAAGTCGGGGCTTTCAGGGGTCTTCAGTTCGGGGGCGGCTCGGCCGAGTGAGTTGTCGTCACTCGGCCGATGGCTTCGCTGCACTCGGGCGGACGTGGTTTACCACTCGGCCGAGTGGGTCTTCTGAAGCTCAGATGGCCGAAAAACAGTAACTTCAATATTCTGGAGGGGCTTCGTCTGGGCGCCACTCGGGCGGACGTGGTATCGTCACTCGGCCGATGTGGTCTCCGTCGCTCGGCCGAGTACACATGGAAATCGTGTCTGAACGGGTCGGCCGAGCAGTGTCTCGCTGGTCGGCCGAGTGGCTCCTCCACTCGGCCGAGTGGGACACAAAAGATGCCCATTCTGCTTATTTTGGCCTCCTCGTCGCTCCTGCGACGTCCATTCTTCTTCCGCTCCTTTCCAACAGCAAAATACCCCTCGGGGAGGTCGTCGGTGGCCGTCTAGAGTGAGCGCATCTCATGATCACTCCAAATCGCGCCAAATCACCTGAAATGCGACAAAAACAACAAATCGTGAAAAGCATCGCAATATCGTCGATATATCGTGAAAAACATGATTTGGGCGATCTAAATGGCATGCAAACATGCGGAAAAAAGGTGTAAAATGAGGAGTGATCAATATGCCATACCAGAGAGTCTGCCAGTTTCTCCCGGAAGGAGCGGTCGCTCGGAAGGACAGCTGGAACACTCTCACTCCTCTTCTTCTTCCCTTCGGGACCTTCAGACCACGAGTGAGAGCGTCTCTTCCTCTCCTCATTCCCGGTTAACACACGGGAACCCTGCTCGACGACTGCCACGTCCCCCTCTCCGAGGTCGAGACCGGAGGGCGAATCAATCTGATTCGCCACGAAGGGCGAAGGTTCGGTCGTGCCCAAGGGCGAATGGTGAGGAACGTCTTGACTGAAATCCCGACCCGCCATCTGAGCAAAAAAGATGAAAATCAGGGTAATGAGCAATGGGTAAAGTAGAATTTAAAAGGAGAAAGGCTTTATACTGAAGGTCCCTTCGAATCCAAGCCGTCAGTAGGGGACACGTGTCAAAGTCTCACAGAGGCGGCACTTCGAATCCTGCTCCCCATGGGCGGGAGAATTCGTTCGACTAGCCTTCATTCAATGGCACTGTGACCCGGTCCCCGGGATTTCCGATAAGTACGAGCCCGTATCATGTATTCCCGAAGAGACGAGTGTTATTACGTAGAAAGAAAGAAAAGAAGAGAGTAGACAGAACACTGCAGGTACTACGCACTTGCTGGGAAGTACAAGTAAAACTCCATAACAGATAAAAAAACTGAGAAAATAACACAATATTCCTTTTTAATGATACATTGATTCATCTTATACATACACCAACATCTTCATATTCACAACTCACTCGAAAAAAGAAGGGCAAAAGTACAAGTTTCTCATCATACATCAAATCATAACATTAATACTCTTAGATGATGACTATATGCAGCGCAAAATTGCGGTGCAAGCAATTATAATTTAGTAAAAAAGGGAGAAGGTACATGTTTGCATGTATTATTTGACACTTTGAATTGATTTTTTTCTATTTTTGTATCTCAATGATTGAATGCACCTCAGTCTTGACATACACTCTGCCTGTTGCATGTGTGGATCCATTGTTATACACCTTGCCTATTGCACGTGCACGCTTTCACATGTTCATAAGTATAGTTGTTACTTCCTTTACTATAGTAGATGTATATGCCATGACATACACTCTGCCTGCTCACATGCACCATTTCCAAACTTTATGTAAGGACTAGTTGTGACATGGAATTTCTTAACAATTATGCAACGGTGATACAGATAATAAATTTACCCGTTCACATGTAAACGTGGATGGGAAAAAAAATGGTTGTGTGTGGTGAGCAATTGTGAGTTTTGAGTGGGTTTGTGCTGAGAGCAATTCTAGGGTTTGAGTTGTTTTGTGCGATGAGCAATTACCCAATGCCTTTTCGGGCACCGTACACGGGTATCAACATTGGCCCCCGTGATTCGTTCTTGATTAATAACGCGGATCGAGGCCAAATGATGGGTACTTTTATTTAATAGGGCACGACATTCGAAGCATCTAATTTGATTCAGGTCGCCAAAACCTTTCACCTTCAGTTGATCTCAACCGTTGTTTTTGCCAAATTTCCGACACGTGTCGATCATCTTGTCCTATTCGTTCACGTAATAAAAGAAATTGGAGGGGAAGCCAATGGATTTTGCGCTCCGAGGAAATCTCATCATCTTATTATTTCTTCCAGAAACAAAAATGGCAGGAGGAGCATACAGAGAGTTTACTTCGGCGATGGAGCGGGCCAATGAAGAAGGCCGTAAGAGGAAGAGGGATAAGGAGGAAGCGGAGGAATCGGAGGAATCGAGGAACCTCATGCTGGAGATGGCGGAGGCTGGATGCTCCTCAAGTCAAGCTGCGCGGTCTTTGCGGCACCTTATGATCCTCGCATTGGGGACGCATCGTCCTCCAGCACGCCACACGACGGGTGGCCATACGAGGACATTGTTCCTCCGGTCCCTTCCGGCGGCCCAATATCTCCAGAGTTCGGCCACCTATTGCAGTCGAACCGCATTGGGTCTGGCCATCATGGGGAGATTCAGGGGGAGACCTATCGGCCACCGTACATCGTGGGAAAGGCCGAGTCGGCCCTCCTAGACTTTGGGACGGGGGCTCGTCTGGCGGAGAATATCACTCTGCCAAGGGATGTCGATTTCCTGAAGGGGGTCGACCTTGAGACGATGGCCAACTGCTTCTTTCGTAGTGGCCTTCAGGTTCATTGCCAATGTGCCTTCCGAATTTTGCTTCCCCTTCTGGTTTTGCTGATTGTCTCCATCTGCAGGTGACCATTTTCGGGGCAGGTCTGCGCCACAGGGCCCGCGAACTGATCGAGGGGCAGCGCCGGGTGGCGGATGTCGAGAACGAGGCTTCTGAGCTCAAAGCTCAGGTGAAGAAGCTGGAGAAAGATTTGGGGAAGATCATGGCCGCCAAGGGCAAGTCGGAATGGGCGGCCTCGGAGGCGAAATCCGGCCTCGCCTCCGTGTCAAGCGCCAAGAAGCAGTCGGAAGTTCAGTGGGGTAGAGAGCGATCTCAACTCCGAGCTGATCTTGAGGCATTGAGGAAGGAGGTTGCTGACCTTCAGGCCAAGCTTTTTAAGAAGGAGCAAGAGGTCGACGCTTTCAAAGCTCGGGCCACCGCCAAGATGGATAGGGTGGCGAGAGCGATAAAGGAACTGTTTACAGCTGACGATGCGTCGTCTTCCTAAATTTTGCGAATCTACTTTTGTAAGACTGCTCGCGAGCGAGTCATATGTAATTTTCCAGAAATTAATGAAGGGAATTTTTGCAACAGACACCGAGTGAGAGCGTTTACTTCCTCTCCCCCTGATTCCAGGTCGACACCTGGGAACCTTGTTGGACGGCCGACATGGCCCCGTCACCGAGGACGAGACTGGCGGGAGAATGACCTTCCGTATATGATCGCGATGAGTAATTGTGTGTACTGTGTAATTGTATACAGTTTCGCTCTGAGAGCACAACTGATTGTTAAATAACACCGTTGTGCGCGATGAGCAAAACTCGGTAATTGTAGAAAGCGTTGCTTAGCACGAACAACGTTCATTTCTGTTGCAAGTTGTGCGCACTGAGAAATTATGTGGGATGATTAATTAGTGTCCAGGGGTAAATGGAAGTTGGTATAAACAAAAGTAGCACTTCTACTAAATAAAAGTCAACAGACGATTTCTCGGGAATATACAGAATAATCTTTTACCTCAGGTATTTATTGTATATATTACACAGATGTTGTTCCCAATAATGATCCACTGACGTGCTGAGCGATGAGCAAAATTGTTGGCCTCGATCAAAATTTCTAAACGCGCACAACGTTCACACCGTTTGCCAGTTGTGCACGCTGTGTAAATGTAATGTATATTACTTTCACTAATTTTTCCCATTAAATTTCATTGTTGGAATTTGATTTAAGTAAGAATCAATGTATATATCACCAATCACAATTTTGTAATGGGCTGCAATTGTATCACATTAAATGACATTGTAGTAAGGTCTGAATTCCAACATACAACAACATTTATGCATTCCAATGTACATAACACACCATCTCCGCCGTTCTCTTGTTCGCTTCATCTTCTGCTTTATACTTCTTTGCCTCAAGGAACATCCTTTCAATCTCCTCCTGGGTCAACCTGGCACTTATCGTTAGTGATAGTGATCTTATTTTTCTGCACACGTCTTTTCCCCTGCATCGACATTCAAGATATCATCGACATCTATCTCAAGGCAACAATGACACTTCGAACACCCTTGGGAGCAGGAGGGATACCATCAAGTACAAACTCCCCTAGGAAAAGATAGAATAAAAAAGTAAATATAATTAGACTTAGATAGATATAAGATAGAATAGTTGTTATCATTAAGCAGTTATGTATGCAATGAATCTGAACAGAACTTACGAAGGGTCAAAGAATATCTGCAAGTTGGGATGGACGAGAATGAAGCTGTTATGGTTGCAAGAACATCTTCGCCTTCATTTGATGTTTGCAATGAAGATGAACAGATCAAGCGAAGAGGATCAAAGGAACATCTTCGCTGCCAAATAAATGTGATGTATTCAATTTCTGCATCACGGCACTTGTCGCTAGTATATTGGCCATCTTTGTATAATGTAGATGACGCACTCATAAACAACAAAAAAATTACAAGTTTGAAGAAAAAACATTGTATAAGAAGAATCAGAGAGAATCAGATAAAGGAACTATCATCACCTGGGGTAGTTGTTGATGAGGTCTGGTGGGTATGGAAACCATATACAGACGAGTTGGACTGACCATGTACGAGGATGGAAACACCGTAGAGTAACTGTTCGTGCTCGTGAATATATGGCAGATGGATACCAGCCAGACGTTGTTCCAAATAGTATTTGACTACGGTGGTGCGCGATGAGAAAAATTGCTTGATGGTATACCTTTTTTACTCAACGCGCACAACGAAAAAAAACATCTGGTTTCGATTAGCAAAGAGCAAAATCTAAATACACCGATACTCTTGCGGTGCTTGTCCGAGTTTTTCCAAAAAAAACATACAGCATCACATCAGAAGACAGTAACTGTAACAAATCACAGTATTGTAAATATTTTTGCTTAGTGCACACAAAGGTCACTACTTTTGCACGTAGGGCATGCTGATTAACTTTGAGCAATGGAATACAGTTTTGCTCATACGACAAGTTCTCATGCCGTGACCTTGTCTCATGTGGATATTACAGTTATGAGCAGCTCCAATAGAGATTCTTCACATTTTTGCACTGGTATGAAATTCAATAATGGCACTCGTAAGAAATTCTTCTGAGCATGGAGAGAAATGAGGATGCACAGTTTCGGAGAAGATTGCGCAGTTTGAGAGCCGATACCTTGGTGGCACCTTCAGGCTGATGGCAATGTGAAGCATTCGAAAACATCGTGTGCTTCTTCTGAAGGAGCCAACACTATCTTTAATGCCATCTGAAGGAGCAGACTCCATCTTTGATGCCCATATAAATGTGACGAATTCAATTTCAGCATCACGGCAATTGCCGCAAGTTTATTGGCTGGCCATCTTTGTGTGTCGTAGACGAAGCATTCATTAGTAAGAACAAAAATTTAGCATGTAAAAGAAAAAATATTGTATATGTATAACCATATAGAACACTATCATCGAGAGGTGTAGTGGTTGACGATGTCTAGAGGGAAGTGAATCACTATATATAGACGAATTGGACTGGGTATGGTCCGCATGGATGAGGCTGAGACTGTAGGAATATGATGCCCTCAAGGCCATTTATTACTGTGTGAATAGCACAAACATCTTGTTCGAAATAACAGTAAGCTGTTTGGTAATGATTTATCTAAGTTATATTATAATTAGATATCGACTTAGGTAAAGTCCTGAGACTTTATGCAAGGTCAAACGGGTATCGAGATGAGTATCTCGATCATAGAGAAACGTTTGACCGTCTGTAGCATAAGTCTAAAATGGTTCGTGGTCGTAGATGTTTCGAGACAAGGATATCGAAACATCGGATAGACCATTGTGTCTTAGTCTTCACCGTTTAGCGGTGGCGAAGATCTCATGATCGCTTGACTTGGCGAAGTCGAAGACAAGACGCAGGTGCTCATTAGAATGAGTTCACTGAACGATCCACTAGAGTTATCATATGGTTATATTGACCAATCTGTCAGTGATAACTCTGAGTGATGATAGGATAATTGGTCTTTTGACTTGAGGTCATTTTGACAAACCTGTGCGTGAACGGTGCCACTTAGATCAACTGACCTAGCTTCGAGGCAAGGCCTGTCGAAAGGTCTTTTGATTGGGTGTCACTTGAAACGTACGAGGCGAGTAATGACCAAGAGAGGATTCGTCTCTCCCGGTCAATGGGAGTTAGTGTCGTAGAGTTAGTTCGGTCTTTAGTAAAAACTCTGCGCAGAGTATGTTGGAAGAAGTTCAACATTTATTGACTAAAGATTGATCGAAACTAACCGGAGTCAAGTTATTGGGGTTGACAGTTTGACCGTACCCTAGACTTGATCTACACGACATATTTAAGACGAAGAGACTATAACTGCGGAATTCATCACGGAAACAGTCAGGTGGTCCCGACAATACTCATGTCAATGAGTTAACCACATAATGATGATTCCTGAAGCAGGGACGGCAACCACTGCTCGTGGTCACTGCCGTATAGGGCTTCGAGCCCAACCTGTTGTAAGGGTCAGGCTGTAGGGTCTCACACAGAGTGCAATGCTTCGTCTAGTAATAGGTAGAAAATAGTTAGGGAGAATATTTGCATTTGATGCAAAAGAAGAGATAATTGCATTTGATGCAATGTAATAATTTAAGCTTAGATAGGGACTATTTTGCATTTGATGCAAAAGAGATTAAATGTGTATTAAATTGTTTAATACAATATTTAATAATATAAATGCAAGGAAAAGTTCACGGGTAAGACGGGAATGTCCCAGTCTAGACCCAGGTTCGAACGGCGTCCAAATCGGACGCCAAACATAATAGTTATGGCCAAAACAGTGTAAACCCAAAGCCCATCAGACCAAAGGGGCTGATTAAATAAACCCAGGCCCAAGAAAAGAAAGGGGGGGCCCGCTGACGCGTGCGTCAGCGGGCCCGCCCGTGTCAACGGGCCCACCCGCTGACGCGGGCGCCCGCCAGAAACGGGCGCCGGCCCGCGCCCGCTTAACAGCGGGCGCGGGTGCCGTGCGCCCGCTGGGCACGTGCGGCGCACGCGCCCAGCGCTGGGCGCGTGCGCCGCACGCGCCCAGGCGAAGCGCGTGCAGCGCACGCGCCTCGAGGCACGTGCGCTGCACGCGGTTGGTGCATGCGGGCCCAGCGCGCTGCCTAGGGCAGCGTGTCTCGTGACGGCTGCAGTTTTGCAAAAATTGCTTCTTGGGCTGATCTTTGGACACTCAATTGGAGGGTCAAACGACCTCCGATTGACGAACGGTTTTTTCCTATGCGTTCACCGTTGAACGCTTGTCGTATTGATAGGTTGTATCAATCCTGAAGCTCAACGGTGAGTGAGTTAAAATTCACGGAAGTTTGCACTTTGTGAAGTGCAAACTAACTTGATTTTAATTAACTCATCATTTAGTCCCACATCGGATTTTGAGAAAAGGGGAGAGTCCGCCGCCTATATAAATATGGGTCTCCCCCCTTTCTCAAAACTCGTCCCAAGCTCTAGATCTGAGCGGCTCTCGTAAATGTTGGAGCACGCTCGGATCTAAGCTTAAATTAATATTTCTCTTCTCCCTACCTTTCTGCCTTACTCCTGCGGGCTCTAGCAAAGCCACAAAGGAGTTCGGATTCTGAATCTGAAATCTTGGCGGAGGTTTCACTCGCGTGAAACTTTCTTCGGCGCGTGGTTGGCTCGGCGGCACGGGGATTGATCGCCTCGGGATGCGGAGCGGTTAGGGGAGCGGTTCAAGGAGCGGCTCGGCGTGGGACGGGAGCAGCTCGGAAGACGGCGCGGAACATCTCGCCTGCTCCAGGGCTGAGATTCCGGGTATGTGGTTAAAGTAGTTTATTAGCATTAGTTTAGTTTAATCGCAGTAGGCTAGATCCTTCTTGGGATGGTCAGATCCATCCCAAGTCGGCATAGATCTTGGCATAGGGTCTTGGACCTTAGGGCTAAGTTAAAAATGTTTTAACTGCTTGTTAATTTAGATTAACTGTTTTTCTTCCGCTGCAATTCTCTTCTCTGTCTATGTTCCGTCCGACTTAGGACGGGACTAGAGTTTTTGTGCCCTAAGGGACCGCAAATTTCCAACAGTGGTATGAGAGCCTAGGTTTGCGTTGACGATCTAACATGCGATTAATTTTAAACTTAAGAATGCTTTTAAATACTTTTAAAATGTTTTTAAAGTTATGAGATAAATTTTAAAAATGTTTTAGATGTTAAAAAAAATAAAATTATTTGATAAATTTTTTAAGCTGAAAGTTTTTAAAATGATGTTTTAATTTATGAGATATTTTAAAACTGTTTTTAAAAGTTAAAAATTTTTATGCGATAAATTTTTTAAAGTAGCATGCAAATTAGTGATTTTAAAATTAAGTTTTTTTTAATGAGATAAAAATAAAATAATTTTAAAATCATATTTTAAATTTAAATGTTAAATTTATGTATGCATGCTAAAAATTGTTTATGTGATAAACTTAGTTTATTTAATTGTTAAATAGTTGTGCACTATCTTTATGCGATAAATTAGTGTAGCTTTATTTTAATGGCTTGTTTTTCTTGTCCCTTATTTGATAACACAAGACAAACCTTTAGGTTAGCCATTAAAAATGATTAAAATTTATTACTTGAATTTTAATGACATGCTATGTTTTAATAAATCATTAACAACAATATTAAGACCTAATTCCTGATTAGGGTAGTCCTTTAAATGAAGTTAAATTCTAATTGTTATAATTAATTTTCATTAAAGGACTTCGCTTCTAGCGTTGTTAATAAAATTTATTAAAATCCTAATAACGATTAGGGTAGCACGTGAACCTTATAGTTGATAAGGACTTAATAAAAGTTATTAAACAAATCCTAAAAATTTTGAATTTAAGGATTCAACTAGTTGATAGGATTAATTAGTTGTTAATAAAAGCTGTTTAGTCTATGGCATACATACAAAAATGACAAGCTTCATTCAATGGACCATGATCCAGTCAATGTGCTTGGCTAAGAGTTCTGGGTCAACCCTTGCTAGTCCAAGGGGTAGTGATCCTGGCTTAGTCAATTCCCTGGCTGTGTTCCGCTGGACCGCAATGTCGCGAATCATGATTGTATGACACCCTGGACTATATCTAAGTCAAATACGTTAATGATCTTTTTCAAGATTAGCCGTAGCCCTCCTTGTTTTAGGGGTTAGCAACTATAGGGCCCGTGTTATAGTTGTTGAGATACACTCAAGCTGTGACATGGCAACCCTGTAGAAACCAACTCCTTAAATACATAAGATGAAATCTTGACTAACCCTAACCGTCGTCTCGTACCCCGAGCACCGGCGTAAGTTAAGTCAACGATGTAGTCTGCCTAGATGTAGTCTAAGACCTGACCCAAACCGACGTGTCGTGCATACACCGAGCTGAGGGGCAAGTCAGGCTAGACATGAAAACAAGGGTCCGACTAGACTAGACATTGTGATTTGGATGAGCACACTCATGATCACGAATGGCTAGGGGCAAAAACCGATTAAGAGAGTCATATCCGATATGATCGATGAAGAGTCATCTTCCGATCGCAGAGTCAATCAACTTGTTGAGCTACACTCAAGGTTGTTTAGACTCATGGTGATTGGAACTCTTACCCATTAATTTTAATTCGATTAAATCGTTCGTTATTAAGCTTTAAAACGTTCGTAAAATTAGTGGGAGGATATAGATAGATAAAAGCCAATCTACCTATATTTAATATTGAACATATGCTAAAACTAGGGCAAGACTATGTTTACCGTAGGAATTAAAATATAATATTTTAATTAGTTAACTGGTCAATAAGTTGATTAATTGAATATCAAGTTAAATTCTAATTGATAGAATTAAAACTATATTCTCATTGACATTTAATGACCTTCTAAAGAACAGACTTAAGAAATATGATTTCATTAAGTTCTGGGTCCAACAAATAAATTCGCGATACACGTCACTCGTCTCTATATGAGGCAGCTTGAACATATAGGACATTCAAAGTATGTTTTTCCCTACAACTTGTCGAGCTACCCTCAAGGTTGTATGGACAAACAATTTTGATCCGCAAAGTTCGAAAATTCGATCAAACCGTTTGAGTCGAATACGAGTGCATGTGCGATGCAAGACTATGTATCCCAACCGGATCTTGAGACAAGCAACTTCTTGAGCTACACTCAAGATTGCAAAGCTCAAGCGTTTGGATACATAAGTTGCTTGCATAACCATTTATTTATGTTGATATCTAAATGTGATTTAGAAAAGGAAGAAGGCACTTCGGAAAGTCAATTGAGAAAGTTAGTTTAATTTATCATTAGTAGAGGCATAAGTAGGAGGAAATGAAAACGTAACATATTTTGATGTCACATTTCGGAATAAGTTGTTATACAAAAACGTCTAACACATTTTTGACGAATGTCGTCACCTTGCTTCTGAAGCAATGTTTTGTGTTAAGTAATTTGTAAATGACTATATATATATATTAAATGTTAATATATAAATACACAAGATTGTAGCAAACTTATATGGTAAAATTAGACTAGGCCGTATCAAGAGATTAAGCTTCACAAGTCACATAAAGAGGGGTCTGACCTCTCGTATTATGAAGTCTACGGACACTTGTGAGTCTTAGCCTCTTAGATACAATGGCCGAAACCCATCTGTGAGACAGTGGGAGAATGAGTTGTCGAACTCAGTCTCGTACATACTGATGTACCCGAGTCTACTTTTAACAAAATAAGTTATTCGTATATTTTATTAAGACACGTGTTCTTGATGAAACACAAGTCTAATAAAATAAAGAACGAAATGCCAAAAGTATTTAAACTAATTCTATTAGATCGAATGGTCAAATACTTAGCTACATAAAATCTTGTGTAATTAAAAGAAAATGTGATTTTCTTTCAGGTCAAGTCAGTTAACACATCAGAGTGTTAAAAGGTATGAATCACACTTAGTTAGACTTGGTGCGATCCATAAATAAGTAACTCTGAGTTAAGTCCTCCCTCTGGGTTAAGTCCCAGATAGTAATGCCTAGGTTTTGATAAAGTTCTATGAGAACATTATCAATAATATATTCAATAAATCAATCGTAAGGAAGTTGTATTATTACTCGAATCTCGTGAGACGGATTGTCGAGTTAGACATCATAACTGATGATGACTTAGTCAACTTCTAGGATGAAATTAGGAGTAGTAACTCCGATTTAAAACTTGATGCTGGTCTGTGTGCGTAAATAAATTGAGAATTTAGTTTACGTGCCCAAAGAAAATGTTTCCTCACTTTCTGCAAGTAAATCTTTAAAAGATTGATGCAGAAAAGAAAATAGTGAAGTACAATAATGTTGGACGGGAACGGTTTTCATCCTAATTTCTTTAAAACGGATTATGATGAAACCGGTTTAGCCAACAGATGTGTGCAGATCTACTCGGACCAAAGCCGATGTAAAACGCTTAAGTTGACCATGAAAATTGGAGCATTCACTTATAAGTTCGTTTTTCTAAATATGATTTAGACGGACCAACTTATATGAATTGGCCAGAGAATTTTCAAGGTCAGTGGGAGCGTGTAAATTACATGCGAGACATCAAAGAGATGGAACATATGTTTTGATTAAGTAATCAAAGAGTTTGATTATTTATCAGAAATGAATATGAACCATTTGAAATGACCAATAACTAATTTAAAATTATTATCGTATGGTACGATCAACTGGATAAGATCCAGGGAAATAAAATATTATAGATTCCGATAGACCAAGTGAATTATTTGAATAAGATTCAAAAGGTTGGTCTGACATAAACATAGAAACCCTTTGAGTCTATAGTGTAGACGGTTTTAGCAGATCCACTCACGAAGGCTCTATCACATGAAGTCGGAAAAACTTATGTGTAAAAACGATATTAGATATCGAGATAAATGGGCATGCGTGCAAGTGGGAGATGTAGGAATATGATGCCCTCAAGGCCATTTATTACTGTGTGAATAGCACAAACATCTTGTTCGAAATAACAGTAAGCTGTTTGGTAATGATTTATCTAAGTTATATTATAATTAGATATCGACTTAGGTAAAGTCCTGAGACTTTATGCAAGGTCAAACGGGTATCGAGATGAGTATCTCGATCATAGAGAAACGTTTGACCGTCTGTAGCATAAGTCTAAAATGGTTCGTGGTCGTAGATGTTTCGAGACAAGGATATCGAAACATCGGATAGACCATTCTGTCTTAGTCTTCACCGTTTAGCGGTGGCGATGATCTCATGATCGCTTGACTTGGCGAAGTCGAAGACAAGACGCAGGTGCTCATTAGAATGAGTTCACTGAACGATCCACTAGAGTTATCATATGGTTATATTGACCAATCTGTCAGTGATAACTCTGAGTGATGATAAGATAGTTGGTCTTTTGACTTGAGGTCATTTTGACAAACCTGTGCGTGAACGGTGCCACTTAGATCAACTGACCTAGCTTCGAGGCAAGGCCTGTCGAAAGGTCTTTTGATTGGGTGTCACTTGAAACGTACGAGGCGAGTAATGACCAAGAGAGGATTCGTCTCTCCCGGTCAATGGGAGTTAGTGTCGTAGAGTTAGTTCGGTCTTTAGTAAAAACTCTGCGCAGAGTATGTTGGAAGAAGTCCAACATTTATTGACAAAAGATTGATCGAAACTAACCGGAGTCAAGTTATTGGGGTTGACAGATTGACCGTACCCTAGACTTGATCTACACGACATATTTAAGACGAAGAGACTATAACTGCGGAATTCATCACGGAAACAGTCAGGTGGTCCCGACAATACTCATGTCAATGAGTTAACCACATAATGATGATTCCTGAAGCAGGGACGGCAACCACTGCTCGTGGTCACTGCCGTATAGGGCTTCGAGCCCAACCTGTTGTAAGGGTCAGGCTGTAGGGTCTCACACAGAGTGCAACGCTTCGTCTAGTAATAGGTAGAAAATAGTTAGGGAGAATATTTGCATTTGATGCAAAAGAAGAGATAATTGCATTTGATGCAATGTAATAATTTAAGCTTAGATAGGGACTATTTTGCATTTGATGCAAAAGAGATTAAATGTGTATTAAATTGTTTAATACAATATTTAATAATATAAACGCAAGGAAAAGTTCACGGGTAAGACGGGAATGTCCCAGTCTAGACTCAGGTTCGAACGGCGTCCAAATCGGACGCCAAACATAATAGTTATGGCCAAAACAGTGTAAACCCAAAGCCCATCAGCCCAAAGGGGCTGATTAAATAAACCCAGGCCCAAGAAAAGAAAGGGGGGGCCCGCTGACGCGTGCGTCAGCCTGCTGACGCTGGCTGACGCCTGCGTCAGCGGGCCCGCCCGCGTCAACGGGCCCACCCGCTGACGCGGGCGCCCGCCAGAAACGGGCGCCGGCCCGCGCCCGCTTAACAGCGGGCGCGGGTGCCGTGCGCCCGCTGGGCACGTGCGTCGCACGCGCCCAGGCGAAGCGCGTGCAACGCACGCGCCTCGAGGCACGTGCGTTGCACGCGGCTGGTGCATGCGGGCCCAGCGCGCTGCCTAGGGCAGCGTGTCTCGTGACGGCTGCAGTTTTGCGAAAATTGCTTCTTGGGCTGATCTTTGGACACTCAATTGGAGGGTCAAACGACCTCCGATTGACGAACGGTTTTTTCCTATGCGTTCACCATTGAACGCTTGTCGTATTGATAGGTTGTATCAATCCTGAAGCTCAACGGTGAGTGAGTTAAAATTCACGGAAGTTTGCACTTTGTGAAGTGCAAACTAACTTGATTTTAATTAACTCATCATTTAGTCCCACATCGGATTTTGAGAAAAGGGGAGAGTCCGCCGCCTATATAAATAGGGGTCTCCCCCCTTTCTCAAAACTCGTCCCAAGCTCTAGATCTGAGCGGCTCTCGTAAATGTTGGAGCACGCTCGGATCTAAGCTTAAATTAATATTTCTCTTCTCCCTACCTTTCTGCCTTACTCCTGCGGGCTCTAGCAAAGCCACAAAGGAGTTCGGATTCTGCATCTGAAATCTTGGCGGAGGTTTCACTCGCGTGAAACTTTCTTCGGCGCGTGGTTGGCTCGGCGGCACGGGGATTGATCGCCTCGGGATGCGGAGCGGTTCGAGGAGCGGTTAGGGGAGCGGTTCAAGGAGCGGCTCGGCGTGGGACGGGAGCAGCTCGGAAGACGGCGCGGAACATCTCGCCTGCTCCAGGGCTGAGATTCCGGGTATGTGGTTAAAGTAGTTTATTAGCATTAGTTTAGTTTAATTGCAGTAGGCTAGATCCTTCTTGGGATGGTCAGATCCATCCCAAGTCGGCATAGATCTTGGCATAGGGTCTTGGACCTTAGGGCTAAGTTAAAAATGTTTTAACTGCTTGTTAATTTAGATTAACTGTTTTTCTTCCGCTGCAATTCTCTTCTCTGTCTATGTTCCGTCCGACTTAGGACGGGACTAGAGTTTTTGTGCCCTAAGGGACCGCAAATTTCCAACAGAGACTACAGTAGGGTTATTGTGGGCTACAGAAATTACCTCTAACAAAATTGATTAACTCTAAGAAAATTGCTCAACTCGCAAAACGGGTAAAAATATGGCAGTTGTGCGAGTTGAGAAAATTATTTATGTTTATACAATATTACTCATAATTCCATTTATAGCGCTGTGAACACCATCAAATCAAACAGCGTGACACATGAGTATCATACACATAGATATAAGTTGTCTTATTATGTAAACAGTAAGATATGTGTTGTCTTATCACTTAAATGTATGTACACCTATCAATCCACTGACCGTCTGCGCATTATATTTGCTTCAATGTTGATTTTTTATCTGGCATGTCAGTCTCACCATTATTTAATTCTCCCCAAATTTTGTGTTTCTTCTTTATTATTGGGATTTTTTATTGAACGTTGTGCGCGCTGAAGTTATTAATTATGGGGATTTTGTATTGAATGTTGTGCGCTCAGAGTAATTATTCGTTACAAATGTTTTGCTCAACGCGCACAGCTGGTTGTATTTTGATCCGTTGTGCGCGCTGTATTATATATCCAAAAGGTATACCTTTTTACATACCCCGCACTATGGGTCAAATTTTAACAAATAAAAGAAATGTAGATATTTTTGCTGTCTTATTCTGTAAACAGTAGGATATGTGTTGTCTTATCACTTAAATGTCTTTACACCCATCAATCAACTGCTGCGCATTATATTTGCATCAATTTTGATTTTTTTATCTGGCATGTCAGTCTGAACATTATTTAATTCTCCCCCAATTTTGTGTTTCTTCTTTATTATTGGGATTTTTTATTGAACGTTGTGCGCGTTGAAGTTATTAATTATGGGGATTTTGTATTGAACGTTGTGCGCGCAGAGTAATTATTCGTTACGACCGTTTTGCTCAACGCGCACAGCTGGGTGTATTTTGATCCGTTGTGCGCGCTGTATTATATATCCAAAATGTATTCCTTTTTACATACCGCGCACTACGGGTCAAATTTTAACAAATCAAAGAAATGTAGAAATTTTTGCTGTCTTATTCTGTAAACAGTAAGATATGTGTTGTCTTATCACTTAAATGTCTTTACACCCATCAATCAACTGATGCACATTATATTTGCATCAATTTTGATTTTTTAATCTGGCATGTCAGTCTGAACATTATTTAA
Organism: Scilla litardierei; assembly: GCA_030789695.1. Classification (NCBI taxonomy): domain Eukaryota; kingdom Viridiplantae; phylum Streptophyta; class Magnoliopsida; order Asparagales; family Asparagaceae; genus Scilla; species Scilla litardierei. Next base: position 257,701,086 of record CM061141.1, read on the forward strand.
TTCTCCCCTGATTTTGTGTGTCTTCTTTATTTTGGGATTTTTTTATTGAACGTTGTGCGCGCTGAGTAATTATTCATTACGACCGTTTTGCTCAACGCGCTCAGGTGGGTGTAATTTGATCAGTGCTCGCAACCTTACCTTATGTTGCCTATATGACGGGATGATTAACTGTGGGTAATGGAGCATGTAATACAGTTTTGCTCAGCACGCACAACGGTCATGACATCTGACTGTTGTGTGCGATGGTCTATTGTGTTTAATTGCATACAGTTTGGCTCTGCGCGCAAAAGGGTCACACCTCGTCCAGTTGTGTGATTTGAGTAATTGTGGATAACCAGATACGGTTTTGCTCAGCGCGCACAGCGGTCAAACAAATCGTTGTGAATGTTGTGCATGCTAGTAACTGTGTGCACACGTAAATACTTTATCACAACATATAGCATGAGCCTGTTGTGCACCCTGGTTAATTTATAGTTCGGTGAACAGTGTTTGCTCAGTAATATCTATGTCGAACATTGATTCATGTAAGCATCAATGTATATATCACCTTATATCAATTTTGTATTGTCCTGTAATTGTATCAAATTAAATGACATAGTATTAAGGTCTGAATTCTAACATACTACAACATTATGCATTATAATGTACATAATGCATAAATGTAATTTATTGTTCGGTAAACAATTTTGCTCAGTAATATCAATGTCGGACATATATATCACCTATATCATTTTTTTATTGTCATGTAATTGTATCAAATAAAATGACATTGTATTAGGGTCTGAATTCCAAAATACTACAACATTTACGCATTATAATGTACATTACACAACAAAGTTGAAACTACAGCTAAACATTTTGCAACTTCACATTTTGGAACTGGTATGAAATTCAATCACGTCAATATCCTAATGGTACATTGAATCCCACTACGCAAAACTGTTCAGAGTCATGCCGAACAACTCAAGCAAGATGGCATTTATGATCAGCTCCAATAGCGCGCACCATAATCACTGGCATCCAGATCGTCCATAACGGTATAAGTAGCCACTCCTTTAACGAAGTTGGCTGATCTGGATTCTTCAGCGCATGCCCCTGTATGCGTTGAAGAAGCATCAGTTATGAACGATAAAAGCATATTTAAGTAAAAATAGGGTATAAAGACATGCAACTTTACGTTTTGGCACTGATATAAAAATATATCACGATTGCTTCTTCTCAGAAGAATCCGCTGCTGTAGAACATATGAAGGAGCAAATAACATCTTCCAGTACATGTCAATTGCCGGTAGTATATTGTTCATCTTTGTGTGTTGAAGACGAAGTAGTGATGAACAACAGGGTATATTTAGCATGGTGAAGAAAAAATATTGTATAAAGTAGAAACAGATGGAATCAGATAGAATACTATCATCAAGAAGTGCAGTGGTTGATAAGGTCTAGTGGGAAGGGAGGCCATTTTATAGACGAATTGGACTGGCACATTGGTGAGGACGATTTACTACAGTATAGTCAATGTGCGTCTACCTAAAAGAACCCGTGAGGAGTGATATTGTATTGAAAATAGAGACGAGTGAATCTACAACAGATTGTTACCAGCCAGATGATGTTCCCAAGAATGTTTGACCGTTTATGGTGCGCGTTGAGCAAACTTCATGGCCTATAACAAAATTGCTCAACGCGCACAATGGGAAAAATTATGGCTGTTGTGCAAGTTGAGCAAATTATTTATGTTTATACAATATTACTCATAATAGGATGTTACAAAATGGGACACAATCAAATCCAACATCGTGACACATGAGTATCATTCACAAAGATATATGGTGTCTTATTCTGTAAACAGTAAGATATGTGTTGTCTTTTCACTTATATGTATACTAGAAATTTCCCGTGCAAATTGTGCACAGAGAAAAAATAATTCCCCATGAACACGATAGCGGTTTACACGCAAAACTGGGAAGGAGAGGAAAGTGTGGGTGTGCGTGTCGTCAGCGTCGGGGGGTTAAAAGGGACCAAACACATAAATACGGATGCCAAAAGGACAGGACCTAAATACAAAAGGGGAAGGAGTATGTATCTACACCTATCAATCAACCGACCGTCTGCGCATTCTATTTGCATGTCAGTCTGAACATTAAATCTCTCCCTATTTTGTGATTTTTCTTAATTATTGTGATTTTTTATTAAACGTGGTGCGCGGTGAGAAATTATTAGTTACGACAGTTTTACTAATCGCGCACAGGTGGGTGAAATTTTAGCAGTTGTGCAAGCTGAATTATATTTTCGAAAGGTATACCTTTTTACACACCGCGCAGGACGGGATGAATAATTGTGGGTAATGGATTATGTAATACAGTTTTGCTCAGCGCGCACAACGGTCATGGCATCTGCAGTTTGGTTGCGATGAAATATTGTCGTTTTAATTGCATACTAGCCATAATCCGTGCCTGCGGGAACGGTGCAAATTCTTTGTCCCAAAAAAATATTTGTCCCAAAAAAATATTTCTACAGCCAAAATGTAAAAGAACAACAAATTAGCGTAAAAACATTTAGAGGCACGGTCGTCTTCGGCGAAGAACAATAAAATAGGTGCGGGCGCCTTCGATGCAGAACAATAAATTAGCGTCTAAAAATTTAGCGGGCGACTTCGGCGAGGGCGCCTTCTGCGCAAATGGGTTGGTCAGACAGCTTGATGACCATAAAGCTCAGCCCGCCTCTTTGAATGCACATTCCCTGTGTTTTTTTTGGTTTCAATTTTTTTGAGTCGGCCGAAATAAGCTCAGCCGAAATAAAGTTCTCTTTCGCATACTTGTAATTTAAGTTGCATATTTTTTGAGTTTCATTTTGTGTGTGTGTTTTTTTTGGGTTTCATTTTTTTGGGTCTCGTTTTTTTGGGTCATTTTTGAATGAAGGGTATTAAGACTTAAGTGCTAATGCTACCAATTTCAAAAAAGAAAAGCTTTTGTATTCTCCCAACTAATTTCTCTTCAATGCTTTTGTGTATTCCCAACATATTTTCTCAATCCAAGAAATTCCCCCCCAAACTTGACGTGACACTGCCACATAGGACAAATTCAAAAGCTTCCATCAATTGTAATATAGAATAGTTTGGCTCCGCGCGCAAAAAGGTCACAATTACGAGCAGTTGTGTGATCTGAGATAACCAGATGCTGGTATGCTCATAGCCCGCACATCGGTGAAACACATTATATGACCGTTGTACGCGCTGAGTAATTGTGTACAAACGTAAATGGTTTATCACAACGTATATCATGACGGTCACAATTTATGCCCGTTGTGTGCGCTGGGTAATTCATATATCGGTAAAAAGTTTTTAAATAGGTAATTTCAATTTCGGACATTGATTCAAGTAAGCATCGATGTATGTATCGCATATATCAATTTCGTAATGTCATGCAATTGTATCAAATTAAATGACATTGTATTAAGGTCTTAATTCTATCATACTACAATATTTATACGTTATAATGTACATACCACAACAAATTTGAAACTACATTTCGTACATTATGATATAAAACACCAAAGAATATCTATCCACAATCACTCTTCTCCATCAATGATCAAAAATACATTATAAGACAAGAGAAAGGCTTGTGCGCCAAAGGCCCGTCCACCTCAAAAACCTGGAGGAGGAGGAGGTGGTGGTGGTGGTGGAGGAGGAGGTGGTGATGGTGGGGCAACAGTACGGATGTCTCTAGGAGAGGGCACCAGAGTCTCCATCTTCTCTTGTATGTTTGACATTATGAGCATCATAGTGTCAAAGTCGCTACGCAGAAGTGAGATCGCCAGATTGGTGTTGGAGAGATTTGTTTCAATTTCTCCTAATCTACGAGTAAAGTTCACCGGCTGATGGGAGGAGGATGAAGGAGCAGATGCGGGGCTTACATTGCCTATGAGTATATCCTTAAGCTGACATTGTTCATCTGTAAGTACAGAGACAGACGAAGTAAGCGTCACGAGTTTGCTACGGAGGTTGTGCAGAACAGAGTCCTGACGGTGAGACATCCCAACCATAGAGTGGAGGCCGTTACTGATGTCCTCAAGTGGGGCTTTTTCAGCTGGAGATGGAACTGATGAACCTGCATGTAAAGGAGGAAACCCAGGAGGAGGCAACAGCACATTGTGTTCACCTTGCGTTGGACCAAGCGAAAGAGAATCACGCATAATGGGTCTATTGGTCGGGAATGATGAGGGAAGGGGATCATCGTGTTCAGGTGACGTTGAATCATCATCACTTAATCTCCAAGAGTCAGAAGAACTCGACTCACGAGATCGTTTTGGCGGCATGAAGAAACCCTAGTACGAAATGCGAGAGTGTTGAGATGAAGAAGAAAACAGAACGGCAGACCTAAGGGAAGAGGAATGAAATTTTCCGCAAAACCCCGGGTCTACTGATTCCACATATATATAACGATTGGTTATTTTAATCTCAGCTGCTGGATAACATAGGTAAGTGGAACTGACTAAAATGATCTCAACAGACGACTGGGGTAAAGCATCCGTTAGGATGGCCAAAAAATCATAATGAAGGGCTTACACGGACACCGAGGTTCTACTTGACTCATTCTCCAGTTTCCACACGTGAACATTGTTGAGAAGAAAGCAGAAATCATTTAAAATGTCCTATATTTCGTACCTCCGAAATGAGATTGTACGAGGTGGCGGTTGTACTTTCATCATTACGTGGCATACCGATTGCGTCTCGCAACCGATATATAAATATCTATTGTTTAGTGACCACTGCACGTTCTGTCCAGCGTTACGTGGCTTGGCACCCGATCTATTACCTCGGGCTCCACCTTTACGGTAGTAGTCCTCTCTAATGACATTGATTCATGATTATCAGGCGGGAACTGATATAATGGAGCCGTGCAAGGCACAAGCGATGTGTATTGAAACTGAAAGTAAATTCTTATGAGGTGCCCGTTCTTTCCATCCTTGAGTGGCTTGGCACCCGATCTATTACCTCGGGCTCCACCTTTACGACAGTAGTCCTCTCTCTTGACAGGGATTCATAATTATCAGGCGGGAACTGATATAATGGAGCTGGTGCAAGGCACAAGCGATGTGTATTCAAACGGAAAGTAAATGCCCATGAGGTGCCCTTTCTTTCCATCCTTGAGCGGCTTGGCACCTGATCTATTACATCTAGCTCCACCTTTACGGCAGTAATCCTCTCTCTTGACAGGGATTCATGTTTATCAGGCGGGAACTGTTATAATGGAGCCGGTGCAAGGCACAAGCGATGTGTATTCAAACGGAAAGTAAATTCCCATAAGGTGCCCGTTCTGTCAATCCTTGAGCGGCTTGGCACCCGATCTATTACATCGGGCTCCACCTTTACGGCAGTAGTCCTCTCTATTGACAGGGATTCATGTTTATCAGGCGGTAACTGATATAATGGAGCCGGTGAAAGGCACCAGCGATGTGTATTCAAACAGAAAGTAAATGCCCATGAGGTGCCCATTCTGTCCAGCCTTATGTGGCTTGGCACCCGATCTATTACGTCGGGCTCCACCTTTACGACAGTAGTCCTCTCTCTTGACAGGGATTCATGATTATCAGGCGGGAACTGATATAATGGAGCCGGTGCAGGGCACAAGCGATGTGTTTTCAAATGGAAAGTAAATGCCAATGAGGTGTCCTTTCTTTCCATCCTTGAGTGGCTTGACACCCGATCTATTACATCTGGCTCCACCTTTACGGCTGTAATCCTCTCTCTTGACAGGGATTCATGTTTATCAGGCGGGAACTGATATAATGGAGCTGGTGCAAGGCACAAGCGATGTGTATTCAAACGGAAAGTAAATGCCCGTGAGGTGCCCGTTCTGTCCATCCTTGAGCGGCTTGGCATCCGATCTAATACATCGGGCTCCACCTTTACGGCAGTAGTCCTCTCTCTTGACTGGGATTCATGTTTATCATGGGGAACTGATATAATGGAGCCGGTGCAAGGCACAAGTGGTGTCTAAACCACATGGAAAGTAAATTCCCATGAGGTGCCCGTTCTGTCCAGCCTTACGTGGCTTGGCACCCGATCTATTACCTCGGGCTCCACCTTTACGGCAGTAGTCCTCTCTCTTGACAGGGATTCATGATTATCAGGCGGGAACTGATATAATGGAGCCGGTGCAAGGCACAAGTGATGTGTATTCAAACGGAAATTAAATGCCCATGAGGTGCCCTTTCTTTTTATCCTTGAGCGGCTTGGCACCCGATCTATTACATCGGGCTCCACCTTTACGGCAGTAATCCTCTCTCTTGACAGGGATTCATGTTTATCAGGCGGGAACTGATATAATGGAGCCGGTGCAAGGCACAAGCGATGTGTATTCAAATGAAAAGTAAATGAACAAGAGGTGCCCGTTCTATCCAACCTTACATGGCTTGGCACCCGATCTATTACATCGGGCTCCACCTTTATGGCAGTATTCCTCTCTATTGACATGGATTCATGTTTATCAGGCGGGAACTGATATAATGGAGCCGGTGCAAGGCACAAGTAATGTGTATTCAAACGAAAAGTAAATGCCCATGAGGTGCCCGTTCTGTCCAGCCTTACGTGGCTTGGCACCCGATCTATTACCTCGGGCTCCACCTTTACAGCAGCAGTCCTCTCTCTTGACAGGGATTCATGATTATCAGGCAGGAACTGATATAATGGAGCCGGTGCAAGGCACAAGCGATGTGTATTCAAACGGAAAGTAAATTCCCATGAGGTGCCCTTTCTTTCCATCCTTGAGCGGCTTGGCACCCGATCTATTACATCTGGCTCCACCTTTACGATAGTAATCCTCTCTCTTGACAGAGATTCATGTTTATCAGGTGGAAACTGATATAATGGAGCCAGTGCAAGGCACACGCGATGTGTATTCAAACGGAAAGTAAATGCACATGAGGTTCCCGTTCTGTCCATCCTTAAGCAGCTTGGCACCCGATCTATTACATTGGGCTCCACCTTTACGACAGTAGTCCTCTCTCTTGACATGGATTCATGTTTATCAGGGGGAAACTGATATAATGGAGCCGGTGCAAGGCACAAGCGGTGTGTAAACCACATGGAAAGTAAATGCCCATGAGGTGCCCGTTCTGTCCAGCCTTACGTGGCTTGGCACCCGATCTATTACCTCGGGCTCCACCTTTACGGCAGTAGTCCTCTCTCTTGACAGGGATTCATGATTATCAGGCGGGAACTGATATAATGGAGCCGGTGCAAGGCACAAGCGATGTGTATTCAAATGGAAAGTAAATGCCCATGAGGTGCCCTTTCTTTCCATCCTTGAGCGGCTTGGCACCCGATCTATTACATCGGGCTCCACCTTTACGGCAGTAATCCTCTCTCTTGACAAGGATTCATGTTTATCTGGCGGGAAATGATATAATGGAGCCGGTGCAAGGCACAAGCGATGTGTATTCAAACGGAAAGTAAATGCCCAAGAGGTGCCCGTTCTTCCAGCCTTACGTGGCTTGGCACCCGATCTATTACATCGGGCTCCACCTTTACGACAGTAATCCTCTAGAACCAAATAGTGATCGTCAAGGTAATTGTTGCAGTCAAGAGAAAGGGCTTTCTCCTCTCTTCCAAGAGAGTCTTCAACACACAACACACTTCTCCTTCAAGTTCTACTTCAAGGCATATGGGATTGTAAGTGTTGCTTGCATAATTTCATAACTTTCGTTATTTGGTTTTGTGCTCGGTTTTCGAGAGCGGTTTGCTTACTCCCAAGTTGTAGGAGTCAAGGACATCGATTGTATTAGATTTCACTTGTAGGGTTGCTACTAGTGGGTTTAAAGGAAACCTCAAGTTAGGGTTCTAACTTGAGTATCCGGAGGTATCCGGGTGGAAGGGACGTAGGATAACCGGGAACAAGTCTGGAAGTGACTTGGGTAATCCGAACCCTTGAAACATAATTGCGTTTGTATTTGTTTCTTATTTGGGTTTAATTTTAATTCCGCACTATATTTGTTGATCATATATGTGTGAATTTTGTGATATGGTCTCCATGTATGCTATATTCTATATGTGTTGTGATTTGAGACGTTAGTTTTCCTTCGTGTATCTCAATGTTGATATTGGACTTTCATTCCTCTTATCACCTAAGTTTATAATGTGGTTTTATGATTTTTTGGATTTATATATATTTAGACTCTTATTTGGCACAATTGTTGTTATTTTACTCCCGCCTTTTGGATAATGCCATAGGGGGATCGAAATAAACAAACAGATTCATAATGAATGTGCTAGGTATAGTCTAATAAACAGACATACAAAAACTGGATGTAGGTTGCTACACTGTTTTTTATACATCGGAGGTTGCTACATTGGCTCTCCAAATTTGGATGGCCCTGTAGCAAACCGGCAAAATGTTACCAGTTTTGCAAGGCGGTTGATGGAGGGAAAATGCCATATTTGACGTGTTGTTGCAGTGTGGTTGGAGATGATATAACCGGCCATTCGGTTTAGACGTGTATGGAGTCGTCGAGTATAGCTTAATATAGACGTTAACTAAATATGGGAAAAAAATACCTAATTAAATGTCACATCATCTACCATATTTAGTTAAATTATCCCCTACCAACTAGATTCAATGGGGTTGGATAGTGGGGTCGAGAATATCTTGTGGGGCCCACTAAACTATATGTGTACCTTCGCGTTCGAATGTTGTTAACTGGGCAATTTACAGTAGGTTTCGCGTCGTTCGACTGTGTTGCGTTGAAAAATTCTATCGTTGTCCCTCTGTGGGCTCCACTTTCACGTGTTACCATTAATAAGACGAAAATAAATAAATAAATAAAACGGCAATTGAGTTATTGATTTGACGAGATGGATGATGTGAGAGGTTGGTGGGACCACAAACAAGAATTCGACCGGTCATCGACTTATCCATCTGCCGAATTTGCTGGTACTTTGTTTGCGAAATTTTTTCTCGTAAGCGCCATATCAGCGAATATTTGTATCCATTGTGACAAGTAAAACATTTAGTCGTTTAATATATCACCTCACACAGCTGTATACAGTAATGCCATTTGGGCGCGATGAGGAAAATTCGTATAATAAATCCAAATATTCGACCGCGTACAACTATCCCTCATTTACGCACATACTGCACGTGACTAAATTATGTTTGCTCACCGCGCACAACGGTTCAAATTTTGCCCCGTTTTACGCGCTGAGTAATTAAGCCTCCGTTTATTTATACTTGTAATAACAAACGGAAGAGCGAGAGAGTCAAGAATCAAGATGGCCACCCATAATGCCGGACCCGGCAAAAAATTTGAGTTACCGCCAAACTCGGAGTATTAATGTAGCAGACCGCAAAAAAACCCCACGAAGACCCCAGAAAACCCCGCCATGCGCCCGGTCAAGTGAGGGATATATATCCCGCCAAATTTGGGGATATATCACCATTCGCCTTGATTTGTGCCTTCACTGTAGATATGGCTGAGAAATCGTGTCAGTGGGACGGAGAAACTTTGCAAGGCCAGTCTTCAAAAGGAAGAAGAGATGGTGACGTAGATGTTAACCGTTCCCTTTATGACAGGGGGGATGTGCAGCCGAAGTTGCCTGAGACTCCTCTAAGGGATACGTGGCCATGGGGAGGTCTCGTTCCGGCAGGCTATGTCCCCCCGGCGTACGAGGGGGCATTGCTGTTGAATCTGCCCACTGACGTTCCATCGAAAGGTACTAGGGGGAACCGTCACCGACCCTTCTTCCACGTTTGGGACGGCGAGTCTGCATTGGTGGATAGGGGGTGGCCAATCGGCTGGTGGAGAACTCCATCCTTCCCACTGACCAAAGTGTCCTGGGTCAAATTGACATTGAAAGCCTCGCTAACTCAGTCGTTTATGGCAGTTACCAGGTTAACTACTAATGTCGTCTCTTTGTGCTGTTACCTTACTCTTACAGTCATACTTATCCATGACTCCTTGCAGACATCATTGGTCGGGGCGGAATTGCGTCGCCGAGTGGTACAATTGTTGATTGCCGAAAGAAAAAATTCGGTTTCATTCGAATCTCAACTTAAGGATTTGAAGGAGCAGCTGATGAAAGATAGGGACCGCAAATCTCAGGCGGAGTGGGAGGTTGCGAAAGCTAAAGATTGGGCGGCCTCTATGTTAGCGGTTCAGAAGAGCTCCGAAGAGCGATGGTACATAGAGAAGAGCAGTCTCCTGGCTCGTATAGCCGAGTTGGAGAGAAACTCGCTTCCTCCAAACTCGATTGAAGACGTGAGGCATGAGGCTGAGGCGAGGAAGCGTCAGGGATCTGGTCGGGAGTCCGGTGGAGGATCGGCCCAAACGTACGACGGGTTGGCTACCAACGCGCCCTCCAGCGAGGCGTCTGTGTGAATCGTGGCATCCTAGTACACCAAATGTTTTTTATATTTTGAGAGGTGAACATGTGATGGTTTATGCGTTCGTAATGAATCCCGAACATTCAATTGGCAATGAACACCGTCTGGTGCAGTCTTTTACCGCTTGTTAGTATAAATATCGGTTTGCCAACCATTAGCGATCTTCGTACACCGATTGCTTAATTTCTTGTGGCTATTAAAACTATTAGCATACATCCATTACAGAAATGGACATGGATGGTGTGAAATATCGTAGTTGCCTGGGAATATACTTAGTGCACGTGAACTGCGTTGGAATTGAGCTTAGCATCACAGTGTACCAGATATACAATTTTTTCTCATTACGCACACTGGTCACACCTTTTACCTGATGTGTATGGATGAATCTGATTTGCCAGTGTGTTTCCTTGGAGTCATTTTCTACAGCATTCACATAGCCTCTACATGCATCGAGATTGTTACGCATAGAGTTTTCCTTTAAACGAACTTGGGATATTGGACTTATGCCATAAATTCAAGAAGACCATCATCAAGGAGACAAAGATTCAAGAATACGCAGAGGTGGAAATCACTTCATGTAACATAAATAACACATTTAATGCAGTATACCATAGGTCTTCAACATCAATAACATACCAAAGCACACAATTATGAGTCCAACTCTTAGCATTCTCCTTTATGGCCGTTGTGCGCGGTGAGAAAATTTTTAATGCTATAACATAAATTTCTCAAAGTGCACAACGGGAAAAATTATGCCAGTCGTGCGAATTTAGCAACTGTATCCCATAACATAAATGTTCAACACGCACAACAAGCAAAGCCATGATGGCGTGTTGAGTTCCCGTTGTGCATAAATCCCATAAATTTTGTACACAAATCCCAAAAATTTCAGTATATTCTTTCATTATAAACTCGGACACTACATTTGCACACAATTATACATTCAATCATCTGATGATATAGTAAGTACAGTGGGATATTTGCCTACATCTTTACAGATTAATGTCTCGAATTGTCGCATCGTCTCTTCAAGGCCTTCCACCCATCCTTTGGCCGGAGGCAGGCGGTTAGCCTTCCAATGCCTTATTACCGGTGGGACCGGGCTTCTATCTTTAAGTTGAATCTTTACATAGTGATTATTAATTACAAAACCTATGGTGAAGGGACCACGTTTCGTACCTTGGTCTGGTCCTGATCTTAACGGAAAAAATGAAAGACATTGTTGCATTGACAGCAGATGTATTCAGTTATAACGACTTGAGATTATATGTCCAACTTCTTGGAATGTCATCCAATATTGCATCGGGGGGTGGTCATCCATATAGTTAATTGACACTTCCTATTCTTGTGCACTTTTCTCACCCATCACCTTTGAGTACACATCATAGTGGTCACGCAGCTCTTCAAGCAACTCTCTTCTGACCACCTTCCACTGGTCCTCTCCCATCCCTAGATGTGAAGATAAAGCCCTGTAACCACAGTTCCCATCTGTCTTCACATCTGTGACGTTCGATATATATTTGGTGATTGCAGCGGGGAATTGATCAATATAAGGTATGCCTCCTTGAACGGCTCTAGCGTCCTTAGCTTTATAATTTGCTGCTGTAAATGAAGCTGTAGCAGAAACCATAGTCATACTGCCAGATGTTGCGGATTTGACAGTTGGTTTCTTTCTAGCAAGTTGAGGAGGAATTGGTGGAGCAGATGTATTTTTGATCCTTTGGGACCTTCTCGGCTGGACACGGCCGACGCTTTCTTGTTTCGATGAGACTTTAGTTGGAATTTGAGCAGAGCAACTAGCCGCATCAGGTAAGACATGATCAAAATGAGCAGGATCAATGGGGGTGGCTGTATCTTCATTTGTTAAATTATTATCCCTTTTCTTCTTCCATTGAACACGACATTAACTTACGGCTCTGTAATCAGATTTGTCACCGGGGTAGCTAGCTCCTTCAACTTAATTAACAATCATGCTTCATCGACCCATCAAGTTGAGCATAGAGCTTGTGTATGCGCTCTAATTCAGCATGTATAAGCCCATCTTCTTCAGACATCAATTCCGTCTTAGCCTCCATGTCTAGCTGCTTCCAATGAGCATTTACGGCATCTAAGAAATGTGGCTATTTTCCCTTGTGAATTCGCCAATCTCTTTGGCACATGGTACATCATAAATCATTCTTGCTAGACAATCACCTGTGCATTGGTCCGTTCCCATAGGGTCAGATTTATCAGCTTCCACAGACACTATCTTCAACGTCGCAGCAGCTGTAAATTCTATCAGCTCCCTGAACAAGAACAAATGCACATTATGTTGCAACATGATCTTAGATTTCTCGAATGATGCCTTGATCTCGATATGATGTCCCTCTAATGATTAATGTATAGTTGGCCAAGAAGCGGATAAACTGAAGGCCGATGAACCCAATGCCTTTTTAAGCTTAGAATGTTCAGTCTGGGCTCTTTTGGTCTGCGCTCTGTTGGTACTGACATTTCCAAAGTGCAGATTGCCATCTGTCCATACAGAAATAAACCTCTCTTTGTACTTGTCCAGCCAAGATATCTTCACATAGCTCACGACCCTTGTGTAATCTTTGTACTCTGTCTCCAATGCCTTCAGTTTAGCAACATACTCCTCCTCCTTGCGTGCCCCCACCAATAAATTCCAGCTAGAGATGAAACCTAACCATTTTTCTTGATCTTCAAAAGAGGGCTGGCAATTTTTGGCAATATTTTTGGATATGTGCATTCTACATAATTGGTGCACCGCAAGGGGAAATACATGGCCAATGGCATTCATAAGTGCTGGCTCCAGTGCGGTCAAAATTACACGTGGCATCCTGTATCCATGTAGCAAAGAGCTCAACTTCTCCAAGGCCCACAAGTAGTTATCCTCACGTACGGCCTCCGTGTAACAAAATGCAGCTGCGAACTGAATATCTGTGGACGTCACCCAATACATCTCCATCAATGGTGGCCTATTGCAGTTGGTCTTCAACGAGCAGTCCATAACCAGAATCTCTGGAAATTTTCGTAATAAATCAACTGACTGCGGATGTGCCCAAAATATATTCATCACTGCATTTGTCACTTCGTCCACTTCATGATACACAATGTAATTACGCTGTGTCACTAGATTAAGGAATAGCTACATTTCTGCTCTCCAGGCCATTTCCCCTGCCTTCATCCTCTGTCTGGCTTTATAAATAGTGTTGATTGTGGTAGATATTGCATTATCCTTTTCCTTCAGGTATTTCAAGATTTCCCTTGGCCTAAGCAATCTATTTGACAAGTCTCTCACCGTGGCCATCTCCCCCCTCCGAACCTCCTCTCATCTGGATGTCGCTCGATGTACATTGCGGGTTTATGGTTGTGATTGCCACGTACAACTGTCAAAATCCACTTATCTGTTGCCATACCATTAGCCCTCAAGTAGAAGGGACATGAACACTTCTTGCTTCGAGTTGATTTTTTGGCCGATATATCCGGCCTGTGTGGCAGATATGTCCCACTTCTTTCACAACAAAAATAATAAGTTGGGACCCTATTGCCCTTTGTACTCATATTTGATGATTTTGTAACAACCAAATTCCCGGTTTTCACACCGACCGCTTTTACCCATTTACCAAGCTCTTCTATGCTGGGGAAAATTTTATTTGTTGTGAACTGATTTGTATAATCTTCATTAACCTCTGAGCCTTCAACAATACGCTGAATTAAGTACCACATACCAACATAGTCACTAAATGTTTTCCTTTATTTTCTAGTAAATTAGTCAGTTAACAAAGCGAAATAATTTCTAACCTTTGCTTCTTTGTCCGCTTCATCACAGATCCCCTCAATGTGTACCGAGTCCATCTCAATCTTCGTAATTTCTACGCAATCATGTACCAAATGTAACAATCGAGCAATAAATTTCTGAAATTATTAATAAATACCGGAATTAATTAGCATCAATTAATGGCTTACCAACTTTACGATGCAATTCGTCTGCAGTCGACTATTTTAGGGCACCCCAACCCAATGACACAAATCTTTTAATCTGCCTTAAGGATCTTCGTTTGATATAAGCAGGAACTCTTATAGTCTATATAGATCAGCGAATTAGAATAATTTCTGTTGATCAAACCCTATCTCGTTAGCTTTTCCTGCCTTAGGTCACAAAACTGATCGCATATGGAAGCTGTTATGATGCCTTTGTATATACGGATGCGTAAAAATATTGGTTCATAGTGTAAATTACTCATCGCGAACACTGGGAGGGCAAAAATGTAAAAGTTCTCCTCTGTGAACCGTCTTGCTGTTTGCCCACCGCACATAACGACGCAAATCTCAGAATTGCTCACCGTACACAACCACGCAAAACTCAGAATTGCTTGTTGGGATTTCATAATCCCATGTTCACTTTCCTATTCTATTCCATATGATTTTGATGTGACAACTATTATTATTGCTACTCACTCTATCTATGCAGATGTGCAGTTTCCTAATATATCCACGCTTGGACAATAATCACTTGATAAGGAATCCCTGCACAAAGGCATCTCAACATACTCACATGAAGCTCAACATACATATCTACGGAAATCTACGGACTGATGTATTTTTATATTTATAGATTTCAGAGCCTTGAATATGAAATCCATCTACGTCCTAGGTTCCTAATAACATATTCTACCAACCCTTTTTTAGGAAAGTCAAAATTCACGTTTTTCTGTCCTGGTCGACTAAGGCAACCATTAGTCGACTAAAAACTTTTTCTTCGAATTTTGACCTGAAAATTTCTGAGGAGTCTTCAGTCAACATCAGAAAATTACCGTTAAAATTTCAGTCAAAAATTCCAAAGTTTGACTTTTAGTCGACTAAGCCTTCTTTAGTCGACTAATGAAGTTTTTGTGTCCGTTTTTTCTGAAACTTTCCAGACCGTTTCTGAACGGTAGGAAACTCCTTTTCCCCCCATTTTCCCTCAGAGTAACTGCCCAAAAATACTATAAATAAGTGGGCATACCCCTCATTCTTTACACACAACTTTCTTCTCTCTTTCTTCCTAGAATTGTTGATTCTAAGCAATCTTGCCTTAGTTGCTCTTTTCTCATTTGTAAGAAGAAATCCATAGAGTTCTCTCTTCTTATAAGAACGGAAGAACTTCAAGATTCTTAATCATAGATCTTTTGGAAATTGAAGTTTTCTTCCTTGAAGCAATTTTGATTTTTTTCAACATCATTTTAGAAAGTTGTTTGTGTTCATAATTGTAAGAAGAAATCGATTGATCTCTCTCTTCTTTTATGAACCAGAGAACTTCAAGTATTGTTCTTCATTTCATATCTTTTATATCTTGAAGTCTCTTTTGAAAACACCATCCTTGAATTTTATTCTAATTCATAACAAGGCTATAGGTGTTTTTCTATTTCTTATTTAACAGGTTTGAATCTCTTTTGAGATTGTACAAAGTTTGGGACACGTGGAGTGTCGCCATTTTTGTAAGTTGGTGCTTGCGGGGCAAGTGATTATAGTGGATTGAAATCTCTACGGGGTAGAGGACTGGAGTAGGATCAAAAGGATCCGAACCAGGATAAATCTCTGTGTTTGCGTTTGATTTACATTTTCTACATACTTTACTTTCTGCACATCTTAAGCAATTAGAAGTAACTCTTTAATTACAACAGTTAATTTTTTAATATACACTATTCACCCCCCTCTAGTGTATTTGATCCTTACAGGCTATAATTACATTGCTCACCGCACACTACCACGCAAAACTTGGAATTGCTCACCGTCCACAACCACTCAAAACACGGAATTGCTCAGCGCACACAACCATGCAAACTCGGAATTGCTCACCGCTCACAACCACTCAAAACACGGAATTACTCAGCGCACACAACCACGCAAAACTCGGAATTGCTCAGCGCACACAACCACTCAAAACTCGTAATTACTCACCACACACAACCATTTTGATCAAGTCCACGTACACATGTGGACGGGTTATTTGCTAGTAATATTTCAAACTAGACTTGTTTACTGAACCAGCACAACGGGTAAATTATTGTAGACCCGATATGACCCGGTAGGACCCGAAATTGTCCTGTGATATCTTCTGCTCGCAGCGAATTGACAGACAATTACACAGATTGCTCACGGCAGAATTTCAAACGGTAAGTTTTTTCAAAGATCGCTCCAGTCGCCCAGACCGAATTCCAAAAGATTTGATTTTTATTTCATTGCTCGAAGGATACATCACTTAGTCAACTGGTGAGATCAAACAAAGAGCTGAATCGAGAGAAATCGATTTAGGGGGTTTTGACCTAAATTTATCTGCCTTTCTTATTTTGATTTTACATGCATTCATCCACGGTTGAGATTGATGAAGTTGGTACAAAAATCCAAGGTAATATTGATTTATCTTCTCGGTAATAATGCATTAAATCTTTGAGGATCAGGTTATGAATTGTTTGATACAGGATAATATGGATTTTACAAACGACTTTACCACCAATGAACTGTTCAAGGATAGAAAAGAGCTGTTTCAGTGGATACAAAACGCCGGGTTAAGTCATGGGCATGTGATTGTTACACGTTCGGGGAGATTAAGTAAAACGGCCAAAGTGCATCATGCTGTGTACTTTGCGTGTGAAAAAAGCGGTGAGTATCGGGGACACCGAAAGCTAAAAAAGACCAACCATCCTGTTAAAACCAAGAAGTGTTCATGTCCTTTCTCATTGCGTGGTTATATGGTGGGCGTGGGCATTGAGGAGTGGAAGTTAACAGTCGTTTGTGGCAGGCACAACCATGAAGCAGCTAAATATGTTGATGGCCATTCCGATGAAGGGACGTTGCAGGGAATGGAGATGGAAACAGTGCGTGACTTGACAAATAGCAAGGTTCGGCCAGCTGAAATTTTGAAAGTACTGAAGGCAAATAAAAACTTCAGTGCAACCTCAATCAAAGCAATTTATAATGCATGAAACCGGTTACAACGGGGGAAGAAGGTTGGTATTGTAAAACAGTTGAAGGAGTTAGCATCAGCTGATAAAATTGTGGGTGATGAGAATGTGAAGGCTGTGAATAATGAGGGGGAGGATCAGAAGGTGGGGGAGGCGTTTTGGCAGAATGCAGTGCCTGTTGAGTTGCAGGAGGAGGATCATACTGTGAAGATGGGTGGGGAGGATGATAAGGTGGATCGTAATGAGGCGGAGCAGACTGCTAAGGAGGAGGAGGATGAGAATGCAGTGGCTAAGGCCTTTGAGAAGGAGCATGAGGTTCTACGTCTGCAAATTTCTACCCTAGTAGCGGAGATTGCTATGCAGCATGCTGAGATAACGGATACGTCTACATTGACGTGTAAGCCGGGTAAGGGAAGAAGTAGACCATTGTGGAAACGTACAATAAAGAAACCGAAATAATCAATTCCACATGATGATAGTGATGAGGACTTGGCTGCCGACATAATAATACCTTATTGGAACGCTTTTCCTGAGTGTCTACGACCCCTTATAGTGCACGTCGTAGATGTGAAAGCAGACGGAAACTGTGGGTATATGGCTGTGGCAGCTCAATTAGGACTGGGTGAGGATGAATAGAGGCAGGTGAAATATGACTTGCGAGAAGAGATGCAGAACCACTGCGGCTTGTACCGACAACTTATGGGTGCCGTGGAATTTAAAAAGAATGTAGTGGCACTGGGCCATTTGTTAGACCGTCCAAAAGCTAAATGGTGGATGCAGATGCCAGAAATGGCACATGTCATTGCCTCATGATACGACTGTGTAGTACATATTCTTGCACCTCATCAGTGTGTGACATATTTTCCTTTAAGAACTCCTCCAGTACCCCTATCCTCCAGACGCCACATAACGTTGGGTCATGTGAACAATAATCACTTCGTTATTGTTAAACCTGCTCCATATGGTCCTGTCCCTCCGACTTCAAGTATGTGGCTAAGATACCGTTCCGATGTGTCAGACGGATGGACGGCTGCTTATGAGGATAGGATGCATCAATTCCAGTCAATAGTATTTGGTCACGATATTGCAACAGTTGACGTTATTGAAATATTGTAGGATAAATCGTTGTATCATTTTACTATGGATTGTTTATTTCATATTGACAGATTGGTAGCATGAAGTTTTATCATGTCTGCCTAAATGTGCAAAGGTTATCATCTGTATGCCGTGCTGTGGTGTATCATATCTATAAGTTATGCTCAACGATAGACCTACTAATCAAGTTTGCCTCTTACTAACTTTTTGGTGAATGGGTACAAACTGATATATACTAGATTTTGAATGCTTAATAACACACGCACTCTATCCAGTATTTCTTAAGGCTGTTAATTAATACAAATTATGATAGTTATCACGTTGGTATTATATTATTTTATACGTATCAATAATGTTGTTAACATCGGCATAAGAATATGAGTAATCCAATAGAATATATATTAAAAACAAAATTTAGAACTACTCAGCACGCACAACCGGGCAAAATTGTTCTCAGCGCCGCGATTAATAACGATTACCGTTACTAATGTCAATCCTGACAATCCATGTAAGATTACTCAGCGCGCAAAACGGTTCAAATCATGTTAAAATATAACCGTTGTGCGCGCCGAGTAAAATATGCCAACTAAACCACCGAATTTACTCGAAGCGCACAACGGGTTAAAATTTTTACCAGTTTTGACCCGTTAGGACCCTCTTTCACACCTTGATAAATTCTGCTCGCTGCTCACAGCCATAACCTTCCACAGATTGCTCAAGGCGGAATAGCAAACGACAAGTTTTTCGTAGATTGCTCAAGGCGCACAGACGGAAATTCCAAAGATTTGATTTTTATTACTGGGCTCAACATTTACATCACAGTGTCAACTGCTGCATTCAAACAAATCGGTGAAGCGATAGCAATCGATTTAGGGCTTTTCAACCCAAATTTGTCGAAATCGCAATTTGGTAAGTGTAACGGTCTGTTTTCGTTGTACTTTGTTCGTGCACGTGTTTTGACCGTGCACGTATTTATTTTAGACTTTGTTTGTTTGTGAACACTTTGGTGTGATATGTCATTGTGAACGTCTCTGAGAGTATTAAATTGTGGCACTAATTTGGAACGACATTTCTCGGGTCGTTTTCCCACGATTTGGTCTTATTCGAAGAGACGTTGTGATTTTCACTTTTGACGTGAGACCTTTCTATTTTTAGTTTCGTCGATCGACGTCGAAATTGAGATCCGTCTTCTTAGTTACCTTTCTCTCATTGTCCAGATCACCCCAATATTTATTTCACAATTTTTGGAGTTCATTTGACCTATTTTACATTTTTAGCAAAGCTTATAATATTTTTAATAACTAAGTTTTAAAGTATTTTCAGCCAAATAAAATTTTATTAAGATTATAATACTTCAAACGATTTTTGAGCCAAATCCTAGCCCATCTTGGCTGCACCCTAGCCATGTGTGGGTTAGAGAGAGAGAGTTTTGAATTTTAAATCATTTTAAAATCCTAATCCTATTAGATTTAGCCCTAGACCAAGTCAACCCCTCTACACTATATAAACAACCCCTAGGAAGACTCATTTTCGTAAGAAATTAACCCTAGCCGTCACAAAAAACCCCCAATCTCGCTTGCGACGTTCGTCGCAACATTGCAGCAGCCGCCCAGTGCCCGACCGACATTTTCGCCCCCGTTCCCTCGGTCTGACCGAGAGCCCGCCCGCACCAAGCGCCCGCTCCGCATCGCACAGCCGCCTGATCGAAGTCCCCACACGACCGAGAACTTCTCTCGGTCTGACCGAGAGCTTTGCCCGCACCCTGCTCCGCACAGCGCCCGCTTGCAACCCCGCTTTGCAAGCCCCGCTACGACCGACGCCCCCGCCCGCTACGACCGAAACAATCCCCCGCATCGCCGCAACGTTGCAACGTTGCAACGTTGCAACACCCGCCCAAGAGCCCGACCGATGGTTTCGCAGTGTCTGATCGACCCAAGCGCCCGCACCGCCGCTTCGTTGCGACGCCGGCACGCCGCACAGCCCGCCCGCTGTGTCCGACCGAGAGCTCCCCTCGCACCGGCCTGTGTCTGACCAAGAGACATTCGTCGCAACCTCGCATCCGTCGCATCGCTTGCCACCGTGGGCCCCCCCCAAGTTCTCCAGAGGTATTGTGGGTCCCCCATTGGCCCCTAGAACTACTGTGGGACCCACCTAGGTGTCTCTTCTTCGTGGGTTTGCCGTTTACGACGTTACGATACGTCGCAGCCCTTCGTCGCACATTCTAGCTTTGGAATCTTGGTCCGTTGATCTAGTTGCTGTCCAGACTTGGCGAGCGAGGAATCTATTTTGGAATCTGGACTAGGAGCGCATTCTTTTATTCCAACCCCTGGCGTCGCTACCCGACGCCAGTGTAGCTTTCGCGTCGTGTTGAGGTAACGATCTGCACCCCTAGGACCCCAACCAATTGCATGTTAATCAAGACTAAAATCGATGTTTTTAAAGTGTTTTAAATTCACTAATCAAGATTAATAAAACGGGAATGTAGGCCGGTGGACTTGTGCACGTAGGATATTTGTGACTTTGGACTCGTTGGACGGTGTTTCTCAGACGTTATACTTGCAGGCAAGTGAAACTTGCCAACTTTTGCTTAGGGCCATGTTTTTAGGCCACTTCCTTGTTTTTAGCGTAAAAGAGACTAGACAGTGAAATGATAGCTGTCTAGACGCAACTTTAAGATCTAGCTTGACAACGAAGCTAGATCTCTCACTCTGCCATGTCATTCATGCATTGTTATCTGCCACGTTTAAATTCCTTATCTGTACGCACTTTTAACTGCCATGCAATGCATCTTACATGTCATCCAAGTTGATTGTTGCATTTGTAGCACACGCTACAATACTTGTACTTCCTTGTCCCGGCTAGGTGCACCCCTATGCCATCATGAAAAGCACTTCCTGGCTCGTGATCCAGAAGCGAGCATTCACATTCGGGGGTAAGGCCCGGGCTCGATAAATGTGGAGGGGTAGGGATAAGCGATCACTTGAGCTTAGCAGTTGGCCCGCGTAGCCACTCTAGCCAAAAGGCATAATCTCTGTGCACGACGTGCTTACTATACTTGTCTTTGTACTTGTGAATGTTTCTTGTAAAACTTGATATCCATGCCATGATTTAAATGCCATGCTCGTACTTTACCTTACTTGTTGCACTCATACTTTAACTGCCATATCATTGCATTATGCTAGAACTGCTAAGTTGTTTTACCTACTTTCAGTTTCCTTGCACAAGTCTCTTGTAGACTTGCTGACATGTGCCCCTTGCTCTTTTGGGTGGACACCGGTGACCAGTCTTAGAGACTGTTCTGAGTTGCTTGCTTTAGGTTGTTATTAGTTGTCGGTGCGTAGCACCATTACTTTGTTTTCTGTACATTGTACTTTTATTGGCCATGCTGGGGCCTCTTTTTAGACTCTTTTCTTTTAGCTTGGTGGCTTTTCTGCGATGTGGGAGTTTATTATTATGGATATTCTGAGATTTCTCTTTTGTCTCATTTCCTTATTATTATTATCCTTGTTTCGTTTCGCGTTGCAAGGACATGCTATTTAAAGTTGAATGACGCTTATCGGACTTGCAGCTTTGTAGCTTCAAGTCTGAGTGGACCTTCTCACGTCTCGCCTCCACATTTTTGGGAAGCGGGGCGTGACAGTAAGTATACACTATTAAGTACATTTTATTTGATATTCTTATTACAATGTGTAGAAATAGAAGGAGAAATTTTTGGTTTTTACTTGGCTACAGATACAGTTGAGATTGATGGAGATGCTAAAAAATTCTGAGGTAATATTGATTTATCTTAACGGCAATAATGAAACTAATGTTTGGTTCCCGGTCCAATTAGTTGTATGAATTGTTTGATACAGGTGTATATGGATTATACAGCCGAATTTACAACGATTCAACGTTTTAAAAGTAGAGACGAGCTCTTTCAGTGGATAAAGAGCGTCGGACGACAACAGGGGCATGTGATTGTTTCCAGTGCGTCGAGTATGAGTAAATCGTCCAATAGGACTCCCGCTGCCAACTATGCATGTGCAAGAAGCGGGAACTACAGGGGACACTGACCAGTACGAAAGAGCAACCCGCCAGTTAGAACCAACAAGTGTGGATGCCCGTTCAAATTACATGGTAATGAGGTGGGCGATGGCGGCGAGGGGAGTTTAACAGTCGTTGATGGCGGGCACAACCATCAAGCTGCTAATTATGTCACGGGCCATTCCGACGACGGGATGTTGCAGGGAAAAGAGGTGGAAGCATTGCGAGACTTGGCAAATAGAAAGGTGCAGTCGTCAGCAATTTTGAAAGGCATGAAGGAAACTAAATCCTTCAAGGAAACACCAATCAAATCAATTTATAATGCTCGTACCCGATTACTAAGGGGGCAGAGTGTGGGTATTGTAAACAAGTTGAAGGAGTTAGCATCACCGTGTAGAATTGTGGGTGATGAGCTTGTGGTGCATGTGGATAACGTTGAGGAGGAGCAGAAGGGAGATGAGGAGAAGGTGGATGAGGCTGAGGAGGCGACTGCATTGGCTTCTTATTGGCAGGATGATGAGATGGATTGTAATGCTATGGAGCAGGCTGCTGAGAAGTTGGCTCTTAGTGGGCAGGAGCAGAATGCTGCGGAGGAGGATGAGGTTAATGCAGCGGAGGAGAATATGGAGCCGAGGGTGCATGATGTTTATGGGGAGGATGAGGCTGAGAATGCAGTGGCTGCTGAGTTGACTGTAGATGATTATGTTATTGGGGAGTTGGTGGAGACGGAGGAGACGGTTGCCCTTAACGTGGAGGTGCAGAATGCTGAGGAGGTACTGGTGGAGGATAATGCAGCGGTTGAGACTGTGGAGCCGAAGGTGTATGAGGAGAAGGTGAATGAGGAGGAGGATGCTAAGGAAGTGGCTACTGATTTGATTGCTGAGGAGCATACTGGGAAGTTGGTGGATACGACAGGGACGGTGGAACGTAATGTGGATGACCAAACTGATGAGATGGATGAGGGGAAGAATGCAGCTGGGGTGAATGAGGAGCCGAAGGTGTATGAGGCGACTGTGGAGGATGTGGAGGATGAGAAGATAGAGGATGCTGGGTTGATGCAAGCTGAACTTACGTTGGAGTTGGGGGCGACGGTGGAGACGGGGGATCATAATGTGCATGCTCAGACTGCTGGGAGGGAGGAGGAGACGGCTATGGCCTCGTATTTTGATGAGCACGAGGAGATGGATGGCATGCTTAAAAAAATTTCTCCCCTGGTTGATGAGATTTCTGATCATGTTTCAGATGAGACGAAGAAGCCTACAGTTAGGAGGAAGCCTGTTAAGGCTCCACTGTTGCATTCAATTGCGGAACATACAGTGGCGGCGAAGGAGAAGCCTAAATTTAAGAGGAGGCCTGTGGATGAAAGTAGTAAGCGTCCGAAACTTCAAATAAAGAAGCCGAAACCTTCGTTTCCCCGTGATAATTATGTTGATGATTTGCCTGCCAACTTCCGCATACCATATTATTTGGATTTCCCTCCCAGTCTACAACCCCTCATAGTGGGCTGCGTAGACGTGGATGCAGATGTCAACTATGCGTACAGGGCTGTGGCAGTTCAGTTGGGCTTGGATGAATCCGATTGGCTGACTGTCAGAACTGAATTGCTCCGTGAGATGCGGACATACAGCGTCTTGTATAGGCGTGTTATGGGTGAGGCTTCATATAATTATAATTTGAAGGCAATGAACTATCTTATTACTGATGCACGTGCAGGAGAGGATAATTGGTTGTAGATGCCAGACATGGCACATGTCATTGCCTCATGCTACAACTGTGTAGTACATTTGATTGCACCTAAGATGTGTGTGACATTTTTTTCATTGAGAAGTCCTCCAGTAAACCGAGCCTCCAGACTCCATATAACGTTGGGTCATATGAACAGTAATCACTTTGTTTTCGTTCAACTTGACCCAACTGGTCCCGTCCCTCCGACTTCACTTGTGTGGACAAGAACGCATGACGCTGTGGCAGATGGATGGCCGGCTGGTTATGAGCCGAGGATGCAGTCATTCGTTGAGCAGGTAGAAGGTACGGATATTGCTACCGCTGATGCTATTTAGTATCTGTAAGATAACACGTTTGCTCAATGTAATAAGTTTTTTATATAAAAATTGACCACTTTGTAGGATGAAATTTTATCATGGCTTCTGAAATGTGCAAATGTCATCATCGGTATGGATTGATGTTGTGTATCATACCAATTACACCGAGTGCAACACTGCAGTAATATTGCCCGTTTTGCGCTTTGAGTACTTATGTCTTTACCTACAAAATTGCTCAACACGCAAAACTGGCAATATTAGTGTCGGTTTTGCGCTCTGAGTATTTTTAATAACATCAACCTTTGTTCCGAATTGTTATGCGATGGAATGTATCATTGTTAGTGTGTCAAATAGTCCAAGTGAGAATAGGGTTATTGTATCATATATGTTATTGTCTGACAAAATTGCTTACCACAAACTCCCATTGATAAGTTTTTCCAGTGGAGCACCTTTATTAGCCAATTTGTTAGTGGTTACTACAATTGCTCACCATTCACCACGATCAAAACAAATAATTTTGACCGGTTATACGCGGTGAGCAATTTTGTTAGTGCAAAAAAAAACTCCTACTCGCCCACTCAATAAAATTTGCTGATATCTCCATATTTATTGCTGCTCACACCGTGCAAATTTTTAATGGTTAACATAATTGCTCATAACGCACATGTAACGACTGGTTTTTGTCTATGCATTGTCTATTATATATATATTATGGTTGTTCTCTTCCTTGTGTGTTTTTCCCCTGTTGGACGTTTTCTTTCAGTTCTTTCTGATCTTCTACTTTCCGTTGCAAATCATGATGGGCTTGGAGTAAGTATTTTACGATGAGCTTCATAGCGTCCATATCTTAGAGCTAGGTTGATCTTAGAAGCCATAGGAATCTTTCCTGAAGCTTCGCGCTTCAATTCGAGACTTTTCATGAATTTTAGTTTGTTCAAGAAGGAGAACCAACCGGCTAGATTGCGATCTAGTCGGTCGGTAACTCTTCAGGAACCGACTAGTTCATCTTGATTATTTCAGCTGAGTTACTGTTTCGACTTAGTCGGTCTAAGCACATTCATCGACCGACTAGTTCCCAAATTAGTCGGTTAGAACTTGTTCTCAGACCGACTAATTCAGAGTTCTTTCTGACAGCCGAGTTACTGTTTGCAGTTAGTCGGTCAAAGAACGACTATCGACCGACTAGTTGATAAACTAGTCGGTTAGAGTTTCTTCTCAGACCGACTAACACTCAGTACTTATTGTCTATCATATTCAACCCTTAGTCAGTCTATGAAATTCACCGACTGACTAGTTTCCAAACTAGTCGGTTGACGAGCCTTCACAGACCGACTAAATCTGTCACCATGTGTTATTGTTCACTGTTTGCCTTTTAGTCGGTCTCAGTTGGACGACCGACCGACTAGTTCCCAGACTAGTCGGTTGACCACTCTTCACTAACCGACTAATATGCCTAGAAACCCTAGGTTAAGTTGCAGCCGCCGCTTATTGTTTCCATTTAAACTCTATATTTCTTTCTCACTTTTCTTAGCCGATTTTCTTCCCCAATCATCTCCCATCTTCCTCTTGCCTTACCTCATCCTCCCGTGCTCCCTCTCATCCCTATTGCGCCGGTAACCTCCCTACCAGCCGCCGGTCGACTCTAAAACCCCAATTCTCCTTTTAGCTCCAGTTTTCTCCCATCTCCAGATCCGTTATATCCCAGTCGCCAGGAGATCTCTTCAGCCGTAGTTTTCCCGGGATCGTTTCTTCCGTTGCCGTGCTAGATCAGGTTTGGCGACGGCAATCCAGATACGACGAGATCTTCTCCTACCTGCAGATCCGTAGGCGTCTTTGATCGTCGTTCTTCCGCTTCATATACGTGACCTAACCCCGTAGAATAGCGATTTCTGGGATGACTCTCGTTGATCAACAACCTCGGTATCAGGAAAGTGAAACTTGCCAACCTTGATTTAGGCCATGCTTTGGGCCATTTCCTTGCTTTTAGCATAAAAGAGACTAGACCGTGAAATGATAGCGGTCTAGGCGTAATTTTCAAGTTCTAGCTTGACAATGAAGCTAGAACTGCCTTTTGTCATGTCATGTCATGTACCTGCCTGTCACGTTTAATTTCTTTAACGGTACACATTTTAATTGAATATCTACCATGCATTTGCATTCTTACATGTCATTTGATTTGTATGTTGCATCGTAGTACACGCTACCAAATACATGTACAATCTGTGTTTCCGTGTTTCCGGCTAGGCACCTGCTATGCGGGCATAACCCTACGCCATACTTGTTAAAAACACTTCCTGGCTCGTGATCGAGAAGCGATCATACCGTGTTCGGGGGGTAAGGCCCTGGCTCGATACACGTGGAGGGGTAGGGATAAATGGTCACTTGAGCGTAAGAGTTGGCCCGATCAGCCACTCTAGCCAACAGGCGGAATCTCTGTGCACTACGTGCTTACTAGACTTGTCTTTGTACTTGTACTTGTTCATGTAAAAGCTTGACATCCATGCCATGTTTCAAATGCCATGCTCGTACTTTACTTTACCTTACCTTACTTGTCGCACTCATGTTATAACTGCCATGTCATTGCATCATGCTAGAATTGCTAGGTTGTTCACTTTACTTTCAGTTTCCTTGCACGAGTCTCTTGTAGACTTGCTGACATGTGCCCCTTGCTCTTTTGGGTGTCACATGTTAGACCCTGAGCCAGAGACCGTTGCTGAGTACGTGGTGTTTACTGATGCTGAGTCTGAGTCCATGTTTGCCCAGGATGAGTTTTGCGGACACCGGTGACCATTCTTAGTGATCCATGTTGAGCTTCCTTTTGTTTTAGGTTTTCTGTTAGTTGTCGGTGCGTGGCACCTTTACTTTGTTTTTGTACCTTGTACTTTTGTTGGCCATGCTGGGGCCCTTTTGATTCTTTTCTTTTGAAGCCTGGTGGCTTTTTCTGTGATGTTGGAACTTATTTATGGATATTCTGAGATTTGTTTCTGTCTTATTTCCCTTCATTATTATCTTTGTTTCGTATCGCATTGCAAGGACCTGCCATTTAAAATTAATTGACGCTTATCAGACTTGCAGCTTTGCAGCTTCAAGTCTGAGCGGATCTACTCACGTCACGCCTCCATATTTTTGGGAAGCGGGGCGTGACAGGTTTTGTTGGTGGCCCATGCAGGTCTGTCTTGCAACTGCGAATTATCGGGACAACTTTAATAACTATGGAATGTCCATTAAATAAATTGCAACATCCAAGTCATAAGCCCTGAGTCTAGTCGTTTTCCTAGGTCACTAGGTGGTAAGAAGACTTAGTTAGACGTCTATGCTTGCTAGTTAGAGGCCCCTGATTGTTAGTTAGACTCCATGCTAGGAATTGATGTAATCGTCTAGGGAGTTATCTTGGTGGTTCTTGCCTAATTCTGACCATAGTAGACTTCTAGAATTTCCTTAGTCTTTCGCTTGGGTCCATCGATTTCGGGCCAAGCTGAACGCTTTTCATTATAGTCTTGTTCCTTAGGAAGTCGTAGCTCCAAGTTTCTTAATCTTTAGTTGGTCGATCGTAGGAGTTTCCCCATAAATTTTCCTGAGTCATATCCTAGGCATGTTTATGTTTTGACCATCCTACCATTTTCACTTGCCTCAATTCACGAGATTGCCTCATGACGATCGTCGTTAATCTCCGAATCTCTTCGTTGCAAATCTTGAAGTTTTTTAAAGTGTTTTCGATGTTCTTCATTCGCTAAAGTTTAAACTCGTTCGAAAACTTTTAATATCTATATTACAAAAGAGGGATGTTTTTGAATCTTTGTCCCATGTGGCAATGTCACATCGCCACATGGGACAACCTTTTTAAACACAAAACCCAAAAAACCCCAAAACCCCACCCAACCCTCCAAAACACCCAAAATCACACCCCTAATCAAAAAAACCAAAAAACCCAAGACAATACACACACTCAAACACACTCTTCTCATTTTCACCCGTTTTTGCACTCATCGAAACACATGTATTGGTTCAGCATCCTGATTGTGTGGGTCCTGATTGTGTGGGTTGGTTTTCGGGGTGTCCGTGTACTTTGTGCACGGGTTATTCCAATCTCTATTACAAAAGAGTGCAGATTTTGAATCTTTGTCCCATGTGGCAATGTCCCAACGTTACATGGGACAACCCCTCCACATCACCATCCATTTCACACCCCCACACGCAAAAAACACCAAAATAACACCCCAAAAAAACACAACCCAAAACCACACCCAAAAACATTGCCATCCCCCCTCCATTAAATTGCACAAAAAACCCCTCTTCTTCCCCTTTTGCATTTTGGTCCTTTTTGCATGCGAATTTGTGTGTTTGGTCCCTTTCTACCCCCCCCCCCCCCGACGCTGCTGACACGCACACCCACGCTTTCTGATCCTTTCCGATTTCGCGCGTGCATCGCTGCCGTTTTCATAGGGGTTATTTTTGCTCCGTGCACCAAGTGCACGGGTAATTTCTAGTATATATATATTTGGACTTCATGCTCTTCCGTTGACTTAAATTCATTTTTGAATTTCGAAAGTTTTGACGAGATTTTTATTACTGTTTTATAATGTTTTTCCAGCCTACAATTTTCATACCTATTTAAATATCTTGTTCCTTTTCATATATCAATTTAATTCTGAGCCGTATTTCTATTTTTTTCCAATTCGATTTATAATTTTCCTTTCGTATTTATGCCATTCAAATGACTCATCGCACTTCCTTTAATATACTTTTCAAGTCACATATGATTTCAGCTTTCAACAAATCAAAGTTATGTTCAACGTTTTTCCCTATTACAGATTTTTGGAAAATTACTATTTCGTAACCACTTCCTGATCTAGACCCTCCATAATTTGGTTTTAAATCTTTATTACCAATTTTGATAATTCTACTACTAAGTTAAGATTATCTTTCCGTTCACCATACATACTTTTAGAATAAATTCTAAACTAAATAGAATTTCAATTATTTTTATATCAGTACCATGCTCGTTGTGCTCGTATGTTAAGAACCTTGTGTAAATCAGTTTCTTTTTGGCAAATTCTGGTTCCGCTGGAAGTAGTTTCAATATTGATTATTTTAAATTTTTCCCTAGCTTAAAGACTTTGAAAACATTTAGTATGAGCTTAAATTCTTCAGTCAATTTAATTTCATTCCTTGAATTTCGAAACTCTTGCCAAAAATTTTTAAATTACTGCCGCATAGAATTTTCTAACATATGTCCTTAATGTTCGTGTGAATGATTTACTTTCCTCCTAATAATTTTATATAGACCGATAAACCGTTTCCTCTTATTATGTACATTCGACTCGACTTGTTTCGGACAACTTGTTTTATCGATCTCCAAATATTTTTTTACAGACGAGGACTCCAACTTTTGAAGTACAACAGTTTTCAAATTTCGCGTATTTTAGCTTATGTTATTTACACTATTTTCTTTCTGTATCCTATAAGAGTATCACTACATCTCCCTTTACTCTACCTAAACATTCACAAGTGAGTCAATGTTTCATCTAACCAAGCTGTCTCCTTATATTCGTCCTATCTAAACCCGTGCTTATCAATCCTTCCCTCGTTACGCTATCGACCTCGGTCTCCCTCTATTGCTTAGGCATTAGTGCTCGTCAATGGCTGTGTCAACTCTAATTTGATAGTAGGCCCTTGGACCTTTGTGATGTTGTCGTGGTGCATGTACCTAAATTGAGTGCGTGGGCTTGAATGAGTGCACTCCCCTGTAGTATATTAATGTTTGCCTATTGTGTGTTATATACATACTCAGAGTTATTCGTGATATTATGAAGTTGTTTATGTGTTGGTATTTATAGATTTGTGTGTGGTTAGCTATACCATTCTTTGGTTTCCTGTGTATATAAGAGTTAGTATTGGAATATCTAATGGGGTGTATGTAGTTTGAGATACTCATAATGGTTGAAATAATATGTTGGTAAAGTTATGTGTATGTTAGGTGTGATAATAATATGTGTACGTATAGTTAAGTGGGTAGGCCTATTATATGACCTATATGTTAGTACATGTGAGTATGTGCTCGTACGTAGATACGTATTGTGCTGAGACGTAAGTAGTTATGTATTTGCTGCATGAGTATATAGGTGATATACATATGGTAGTTGGATATGGTGTGAATATATGTTCTACATGTATGTGACTATACGGTGAACACATGTATTAGGGAAGGTATTATAATTATACGTGTACTGATGTCCGTATTATTATTATGGTATATAGAGTGATTGAACTATGTAAGTGTTACCTGACTAAATATTAAGTGTGATTGATATTATAGTATATATGTGGTTATGTTGGTAAATGTATATATATTAGAGTGTGGTATTGGTATAAGTATAGATACTGTGTTACGTACATAGATATGTGTTTTGGGTCTCACTCAAGCTTGAGTGGGTATACCCTAAGTGTATTGTTACATATGTCGTTGGTTTGCGTGTAGTACCACGAATATAGCGATGGATGATGTATGTTTAGTGATAGGAGTGTTTGTGCCTGGTTGTGTTACGCACATGATTGTGGGTCGCTATACCAGTATATAGTTATATGTGTTGGTCTTGTGGTATAGTTATCTACTAAGGACTTGCCTGTGTGGACATATGTGTGCTAGCTAAACTAGATGTGTAGATGTGCTGAGTATTTATTGGTATGATTGGTATATAGGAATGAAATGTTAGCATGTGTGGGTGTGCACCATGCACGGGTAAGTATGTGCCTAGTTATAAGTTTTGGTGACCATGGTATGTGTGGCGTGTCGTAAATACAGTTATAGGACCGTATGTGATGTGAATATATGGTGAGATAATTGCATGCATTTGAATGACTATATATTGTGAAATTCTAGTAATGGTGAATGTATATTAGATATAGTAGACTTTATTTAATAATGATATAATGTGATTACATGTGTTGATGTGTTTGGTATTGGATGTATACTAGGAACTATTAAGGAGTAGTATACCCATGCTTGTTTTATGCGTAGGTAGTTATCTATACGTGAAGTACTACGATTGTATTTGCTGGTGTAAACTATTTGATTGGTTGTGAGTATGTGCACCATGGTATGTAATAAGTGTATAATAGTTATATAAGGATGTATGTGACTATACGTATGATTGAAATACGTGTATGAATTTGACCGGCTATGATAGGTATAAGAGCATCATGTGCATGAATAAATACATGTTAATAGAGTCATTGTTGACTACTTAGTGCATATATAAGCACTTGTAATGACTATACATGGTTGAATTATAAGGTGATGTGATCGGGATAGCTACTAGTCTAGCTAGAGTTATATTTATAGTTAGAAAGTCCGAGGACGGACTTTATTCTAAGGTGGGTAGGATGTAACGACTGGTTTTTGTCTATGCATTGTCTATTATATATATATTATGGTTGTTCTCTTCCTTGTGTGTTTTTCCCATGTTGGAAGTTTTCTTTCAGTTCTTTCTAATCTTCTACTTTCCGTTGCAAATCATGATGGGCTTGGAGTAAGTATTTTACGATGAGCTTCATAGCGTCCATATCTTAGAGCTAGGTTGATCTTAGAAGCCATAGGAATCTTTCCCGAAGCTTCGCGCTTCAATTCAAAACTTTTCATGAATTTTAGTTGGTTCAAGAAGGAGAACCAACCGACTAGATTGCGATCTAGTCGGTCGACAACTCTTCAGGAACCGACTAGTTCATCTTGATTATTTCAGCTGAGTTACTGTTTCGACTTAGTCGGTCTAAGCACATCCATCGACCGACTAGTTCCCAAATTAGTCGGTTAGAACTTGTTCTCAGACCGACTAATTCAGAGTTCTTTCTGATAGTCGAGTTACTGTATGCAGTTAGTCGGTCAAAGAGCGACTATCGACCGACTAGTTGATAAACTAGTCGGTTAGAGTTTCTTCTTAAACCGACTAACTCTCAGTACTTATTGTCTATCATATTCAACCCTTAGTCGGTCTATGAAATTCACCGACCGACTAGTTTCCAAACTAGTCGGTTGACGAGCCTTCACAGACCGACTAAATCTGTCACCCTGTGTTGACCTGTTCACTGTTTGCCTTTTAGTTGGTCTCAGTTGGACGACCGATCGACTAGTTCCCAGACTAGTCGGTTGACCACTCTTCACTGACCGACTAATATGCCCAGAAACCCTAGGTTAAGTTGCAGCCGCCGCTTATTGTTTCCATTTAAACTCTATATTTCTCTCACTTCTTTTCTCACTTTTCTTAGCCGATTTTCTTCCCCAATCATCCCCCATCTTCCTCTTGCCTTACCTCATCCTCCCGTGCTCCCTCTCATCCCCATTGCGCCGGCAACCTCCCTACCAGCCGCCGGCCGACTCTAAAACCCCAATTCTCCTTTTAGCTCCAGTTTTCTCCCATCTCCAGATCCGTTATATCCCAGTCGCCAGGAGATCTCTTCAGCCGTAGTTTTCCCGGGATCGTTTCTTCCGTTGCCGTGCTAGATTAGGTTTGGCGACGGCAATCCGGATACAACGAGATCTTCTCCTACCTGCAGATCCGTAGGCGTATTTGATCGTCGTTCTTCTGCTTCATATACGTGACCCAACCACATAGAATAGCGATTTCTGGGACGACTCTCATCGATCAACAACCTCGGTATCAGGCAAGTGAAACTTGCCAACCTTGTTTTAGGCCATGCTTTGGGCCATTTCCTTGCTTTTAGCGTAAAAGAGACTAGACCGTGAAATGATAGCGGTCTAGGCGCAATTTTCAAGTTCTAGCTTGACAACGAAGCTAGAACTACCTTTTGTCATGTCATGTCATGCACCTGCCTGTCACGTTTAATTTCTTTAATGGTACGCATTTTAATTGAATATCTGTCATTCATTTGCATTCTTACATGCCATTTGATTTGTATGTAGCATCGTAGCACACGCTACCAAATACATGTACAATCCGTGTTTCCGTGTTTCCGGCTAGGCACCTGCTATGCGGGCATAACCCTACGCCATACTTGTTAAAAACACTTCCTGGCTCGTGATCCAGAAACGAGCATACTGTGTTCAGGGGTAAGGCCCTGGCTCGATACACGTGGAGGGGTAGGGATAAACGGTCACTTGAGCGTAAGAGTTGGCCCGATCAGCCACTCTAGCCAACAGGCGGAATCTCTGTGCACGACGTGCTTACTAGACTTGTCTTTGTACTTGTACTTGTTCATGTAAAAGATTGACATCCATGCCATGTTTCAAATGCCATGCTCGTACTTTACTTTACCTTACCTTACTTGTCGCACTCATGTTATAACTGCCATGTCATTGTATCATGCTAGAATTGCTAGGTTGTTCACTTTACTTTCAGTTTCCTTGCACGAGTCTCTTGTAGACTTGCTGACATGTGCCCCTTGCTCTTTTGGGTGTCACATGTTAGACCCTGAGGTAGAGACCGTTACTGAGTACGTGGTGTTTACTGATGCTGAGTCTGAGTCCATGTCTGCCCAGGAGGAGTTTTACGGACACCGGTGACAATTCTTAGTGATCCATGTTGAGCTTCCTTTTGTTTTAGGTTTTCTGTTAGTTGTCGGTGCATGGCACCTTTACTTTGTTTTTGTACCTTGTACTTTTGTTGGCCATGCTGGGGCCCTTTAGATTCTTTTCTTTTTAAGCCTGGTGGCTTTTTCTGTGATGTTGGAACTAATTTATGGATATTCTGAGATTTGTTTCTGTCTCATTTCCCTTCATTATTATCTTTGTTTCGTATCGCATTGCAAGGACCTGCCATTTAAAATTAATTGGCGCTTATCGAACTTGCAACTTTGCAGCTTCAAGTCTGAGCGGACCTACTCACGTCTCGCCTCCATATTTTTCGGAAGCGGGGCGTGACAGCACAACGACGATATATTGGAACCTTTGGTCTACCTAAGAGACCCCTCGAGTCTGTAGAGCAGTGCTGGTGAACATACAGAGAAGTGATCGTTAATATACAGCGGATTGCTACCAGCCGGATGTTCTGCTCAATAATGATTAATGCCTGCCTAAGTTTTGCACGTTGGGATAATTTGTAGCCACTAAAAAAATAGCTCAACGCGCACAACGGGCAAAATTATGCCCTTATGCTCGGGCAAAATTACGCGCACAACGGGCAAAACAACGCGCACAACGGGTAAAAAGGAAAGCCAGGTGTTCGCTTTTTGAGCATATAAAAGGTAGTTTATCAACAATTGTTAAACTCGCACACACCTAGTAGACTTATGCCCGTTGTGCGCGTTGAGCTAAAGTTGCGTCGATAACGCATTTGCTCAACGCGCCCCGCACGGACTAATTTTGCCCGTTGTGCGCTTTGAGCATATTTGTTGGATGCTGTAATTTTTGTTCCAACGGTCAATCATTCACATTCCAATTTTCATCATACTAAAATTCTGATTCCGCAACATGCCAACCGTCAAACTTCACTTAGAAACTTTACCTAATTGTGATTAAGACCGATACTTATTCAATCTGAAGACATTTTATATTAAATCTGATACCTAGTCAATCTAATTCAGAAACTGCAAGCAAACCTTTAGATTAACGCTGATACATATTCAAATGGTGACATTTCCAAAATGACCAAACCATTCTAACATACTGAAGTACGTACAGATACAGATCCAAACTGATACATATCCCTTTACTCTTACAAACTGATACATATGATTGTCTTCGCAGATGTTTGCAATGAAGTGGTGCGTGATCTGCATGCTTCCCCCTTCAACTTCCACAAGTTCATCGGGCGCCCATCTTCGTTGCGTTTATTAACGTCATTGCCGATTGTCTGCCATCATTGGCTGGATATGAGTGTCGCGTCGTTGTAACATGCAGTTAAGTATGTAGCCGTGTCAAACACAACGCCTGGAATGCCGATTCCCCTGTGGCGATGTACTACACGGGCAATGCGCTCCACATCTACGTTGCAGTTGCCAAATTTCTGCCCTGATCTGCTCAAGATGATTGTCATACCAGATGTGTGCATTGACGTGGCACTTTGTCCTTTGTAGGAGACGCCGTGAATTGGAAAGTCGGTAGACTGTTTCGCTTATTACCGTCATTGCTGTCGTCGTTGTAACCTAAAGTCAGGACAAAAGACACTGATTGGAACTCCGTTACCGGACACGATGTAAAACAACACAGGGTTGCATAAGAAGTTGTGTTTGGGAGTGTAAGAGATCGGAAAGGATAGGATGGAGTGTCTGTGCGTCAAAGATGATGTTTAGTGAAACGATGAAGTGTTTGATGGAGGAGATGGAGTGTATAAAGAGGATATGGAGATGGATATGGAGTGTATAGCAAGACACGCAAAACAAATACATAGCCACAATTCATAATAGGAGGGAATAACAATCTTACATGGTACAACACCCAGCAGCTTTCCTGAAACATGTGAGACAGCATAGCCAATATCCCCCGAAAAGAATATGGTATGATCATCGTACACATTTTTCATAGTGCTGTTTGGGACAAATTTTCTTAACAACGTAGTTGCAACACCCCCCAGCATTGTCGGGGATGCTTGATTATAAATGGACGATAGCCCTTCGTTGCATAAGTTTCCAACATGAGCCATTTACCTTTACGTGAAAAGAGTACTGGATGAATGCTATCGTCCATTTCTATATCAAGCATGCATGAACAGCTGAATGAATTATTGTTTCCATACAGAGGTTGTGTGGGCAAATAAAGAAGAAGACGATAGAAGAAAGTAGACGAAGTTGTGAGAAGATGAGTGCTCGTTGTCCGCCATTTATAGGGGAAATTGGACCAATCATAATGAAGCGTATAAAAAGTCCGTGATCCTACAGTAATGCAATGGATCTCGGGAATCAACATTTATACTCAACACGCAAACATCGTAATTCCAACGCGAAAATTGCGTAATCCCAATTATTTTAGCATGTGGATCAAAATATGTTAATTACTCTCCGCGCAAAACAATGAAACCCTACGGTTTTTCGCCTTGATCACATAATAGGAAAATTACTCTCAACAATACTACTCTCCACTAAGATTTTTTAATACATTTTATTCGACACGCACACCGGGCTAAATAATACAGAAGCGAGTAACTATCATAATTGCTCACCGCGCAGAACACATAGAAAACAGGAATTGCTCAATGCGCACAACGCAGAACGCATGGTAGCGAATTGTATTAATGTGACAGAAGTAGAGTTAATGTGTGGCTACATCGAAGACCCCGTCATGCTACAGAGGGGTTCTCATGAATATAGAAAAGACTGCTTGTCAATCTACAGCGGATTGATATCAGACATATGAAGAGACTTTAATTGCGATGGGATAGAATTGACGTAGCTGGAGCGATTTGAAAGCTCTCAGGGAGACCTTTTGACCCAAAAAATGACACAAATGTCTTCAAAAGCAAAAGCAACTGTGACCCAATGGAGAACTTTGTGGCAGTTCACCATCACTGGGAAAAAATTGGTTGTGTGCGGTGAGCAATTCTGAGGTTTGAGTGGTTTTGTGCTCTGAGGAATTCTAATTTTTGAGTGGTTGTGTGCGGTGAGCACTTCTGAGTTTGAGTGGTTCTGTGCGATGAGCAATTTTGAGTTTTGAGTGGATTTGTGCGCTGAGCAATTCTGAATTTTGAGTGGTTTTGTGCGGTGAGCTTATTCTGAGTTTGAGTGGTTGTGTGCGGTGAGTAATTCTGAGGTATGAGTGGTTTTGTAGCCGCTTACTTAATTGCTCGACGCTGAGACATAATTGCTCAAAGCAAAGAAAGAAAAGCCTTACCATGAAGTTTGAAAGGCGGCGAGACGCCCCCGTATTCGATCTCTCCTCACAATCCCATGGGGTTAGGGATGATTTGCCTCTAGACACTCCTCCCCTCTCAAAAGAAACCTCCAGTTGGCCCGATCGTTGGATAGGCCCTCCGTTGATACCGGACCTCTCCTTCCCGACGAATTCTTCCTCTTAGAGGCGGATCACCGACGAGTTATTCCTCTTACACATGGAGCGGCCCACCTTCCACTTCCCGACTTCCCTTGGAGAACTAATGCCAGGGGACTTAGGGCGGACCACTCCTCCCCTCCAGCGCCTACTCCGTGACGACCTCCACCACCGGGGGAGGCGTCGCCGCCCGCGGGGTGTCGGTCCAAATCACCGGTGAAGGCATCGCCATGCCAATCACCCCACTGGGCACCACCATTCCTAGACAATGGGTCCCTCTACCATCCAACGGTCTGCCTTCCACTCATCGACCTCCCGTCGCACATCCTGAAGTGGAACGAAACCCCAGCCGCCATCCAACGGCCTGCCTTCCACTCCTCGACCTCCCGTCGCACATCCTGATGTAGTTTACAGTAAATTGGAATGAAACCCCAGACCACCATCCAATGGCCTGCCTTCCACTCCTCGACGACACCCCAGCCCGCCATCCAACGGCCTGTCTTCAACCACTGGCGTCTTTATCGACGTATTGTAAAGAAAACGAAAATGTCCCTCCAAGCAAGTTGTTAAATTCCGTCTATGAGAAAATTAACTTGTTTACATGCAAACTTTTAGATTATCTCTGATACATATTCAATCTGAAGACATTTTAGATTAAATCGGCTACATATTCGATCGAATTCAGAAACTACTTGAAAAATTTTAGATTATATCTCATACATATTCCAATTGATGACATTTTCAAAATGACCCAGCCATTCAAATATTTGGATGTACATACTGATACAGAACAAAACAAATTCATTACCCTATGCTCTTTACAAACTAATACATATGATTGTCTTCGTAAGATGTTTGCAATGAAGGGGCTCTTTACGGTATAAATTGTCGGCGTGATTTGCGTGCTTCACCCTACAACGACGCCTGCAATAACGACACTCCTATCCTGCCTACGGTTGCCGAAAGTCGGCAACGACGTTAATTAAAGCAACGAAGCGACCATCTTCGTTGCGTTTATGGACGTGTTTGCCAACTTTCTACCACCGTAGCCCGGATAGGAGTGTCGTCATTGCAGGCGTCGTTGTACCCGGCTGTCAAGTATGATGCCGGTTCGAAGACACCGAAAAGAACTCCGATTCCCAAGAGGCGATGAACACCAACACATGGTTGCGTTATAAGTAGAATGAGATTTTCATCTTCGATATCGGAAAGGACAATAGGAGGTGTTTGTGTGTCTTAGACGATGTATAGTACAAAGATGAAGGGGTTGGAGGAGGAGATAAAGTTTAAAGAGGAGATGACCGTTCCACGTGCATGCTTGATTATAAATGGACGATAGCCCTTCGTTGCGTTTATTACCGTCGTTGCAGTTTCCAACATCAACCATTTATCTTTGCGTGAAAAAAGTACTGGTTGAATTCTATCATCCTTTTCTATCTCAAGCATCAGGCCCGAACAGTAGAAGACCATCACATCTTTACACTCCATATCCATCTTCATCTCGTCCATTTCTACCTCATGCATCATGCTCGAACATAAGAAGACCTTATTGTTTCCAGACGGAGGTTGTGTGGTCAAAAAGAAGAAGATGATAGAAGAAAGTAGAGGAAGTTGTGAGAAGATGAGGGCTCCTTGTCCGCCATTTATAGGGGAATTGGACCAATCAATATGAAGAGCATAATAAGGAAACAAAATAGGTTAATTACTCTCTGCGCAAAACAAGGAAACTCAACGGTTTTTCGCCTTGAACTACAATGATGCCAATTGGAAAATTACTCCCAACAATACTAATCTCCACTAATCCTTTTTAATACATTTTATTCGATGCGCACACTGTGCTAAATATTACAGAAGCGAGTAACAAACTAACAATCATAATTGCTCACCGCGCAAAACGCATGGAAATTCGGAATTGCTCAAGGCACATAACGGACAACGCATGGCAGCGAATTGTATTGGTTTATAAGGATGCGACAGAAGTAGAGTTAATGTGTGGCTACATCGAAGACCCCGTCATGCTACAGGAGGGGTTCTCGTGAATATACAAAAGACTGCTCGTCAATCTACAGCTGATTGATATCAGACATATGAAGGGAATTTAATTGTGATGGGAGAGAATTGAAGCAGCTGGAGCGATTTGAAAGCTCTCAGGGAGACCTTTTGACCCAAAAAATGACACAAATGTCCTCAAAAGCAAGAGCAACTGTGACCCAGTGGAGAACTTTGTGGAAGTTCACTCTCACTGGGAAAAAATTGGTTGTGCGGTGAGCAATTCTGAGGTTTGAGTGGTTTTGTGCTCTGAGCAATTTTGATTTTTGAGTGGTTGTGTGCGGTGAGCACTTCTGAGTTTGAGTGGTTCTGTGCGATGAGCAATTTTGAGTTTTGAGTGGATTTGTGTGCTGAACAATTCTGAAATTTGAGTGGTTTTGTGCGGTGAGCTTATTCTGAGTTTGAGTGGTTGTATGCGGTGAGTAATTCTGAGGTATGAGTGGTTTTGTAGCCGCTTACTTAATTGCTCAACGCTGAGACATAATTGCTCAAAGCAAAGAAAGAAAAGCCTTACCATGAAGTT
Source organism: Scilla litardierei (assembly GCA_030789695.1). Classification (NCBI taxonomy): domain Eukaryota; kingdom Viridiplantae; phylum Streptophyta; class Magnoliopsida; order Asparagales; family Asparagaceae; genus Scilla; species Scilla litardierei. Next base: position 257,741,077 of record CM061141.1, read on the forward strand.
TGAAAGGGGGCGAGACGCCCCCGTATTCGATCTCTCCTCACAATCCCAGGGCGTTAGGGACGATTTGCCTCTAGACACTCCTCCCCTCTCAAAAGAAACCTCCAGTTGGCCCGATCGTTGGATAGGCCCTCCGTTGATACCGGACCTCTCCTTCCCGACGAAATCTTCCTCTTACAGGCGGATCACCGACGAGTTATTCCTCTTACACATGGAGCGGCCCGCCTTCCACTCCCCGACTTCCCTTAGAGAACTTACGCCATGGGACTTAGGGCGGACCGCTCCTCCCCTCCAGCGCCTACTCTGTGACGACCTCCACCACCGGGGAGGCGTCGCCGCCCGCAGGGTGTCGGTCCAAATCACCGGTGAAGGCATCGCCATGTCAATCACCCCACTGGGCACCACTGTTCCTAGACAACGGGTCCCTCCGCCATCCAACGGTCTGCCTTCCACTCATCGACCTCCCGTCGTACATCCTGAAGTGGAACGAAACCCTAGCCCGCCATCCAACGGCCTGCCTTCCACTCCTCGACCTCCTGTCGCACATCCTGATGCAGTTTACAGTAAATTTGAACGAAAACCCAGACCACCATCCAACGGCCTGCCTTCCACTCCTCGACGGTACCCAGCCCGCCATCCAACGGCCTGCCTTCAACCACTGGCGTCTTTATCGACGTATTGTAAAGAACGCGAAAATGTCCCTCCAAGCAAGTTGTTAAATTCAGTCTATGAGAAAATTAACTTGTTTACATGTAAACTTTTAGATTATCTCTGATACATATTCAATCTGAAGACATTTTAGATTAAACCGGCTACATATTCAATCGAATTCAGAAACTGCTTGAAAATTTTTAGATTATATCTCATACATATTCCAATTGATGACATTTTCAAAATGACCCAGCCATTCAAATATATGGATGTACATACTGATACAGAACAAAACAAATTCATTACCCTATGCTCTTTACAAACTGATACATATGATTGTCTTCGTAAGTTGTTTGCAATGAAGGGGCTCTTTACGGTATAAATTGTCGGCGTGATTTGCGTGCTTCACCCAACAACGACGCCTGCAATGACGACACTCCTATCCTGCCTACGGTTGCCGAAAGTCGGCAACGACGTTAATTAATGCAATGAAGCAACCATCTTCGTTGCGTTTATGGTCGTGTTTGCCAACTTTCTGCCACCGTAGCCCGGATAGGAGTGTCGTCATTGCAGGCGTCGTTGTACCCGGCTGTCAAGTATGACGCCGGTTCGAAGACACCGAAAAGAACTCCGATTCCCAAGCGGCGGTGAACACCAACACATGGTTGCGTTATAAGTAGAATGAGATTTTCATCTTTGAGATCAAAAAGGACAGTAGGAGGTGTTTGTGTGTCTTAGACGATGTATAGTACAAAGATGAAGGGGTTAGAGGAGGAGATAGAGTGTAAAGAGGAGATAACCGTTCCACGTGCATGCTTGATTATAAATGGACGATAGCCCTTCGTTGCGTTTATTACCGTCGTTGCAGTTTCCAACATCAACCATTTATCTTTGCGTGAAAAAAGTACTGGTTGAATTCTATCGTCCATTTCTATCTCAAGCATCAGGCCCGAACAGTAGAAGGCCATCTCATCTTTACACTCCATATCCATCTCCATCTCGTCCATTTCTACCTCATGCATCATGCTCGAACATAAGAAGACCTTATTGTTTGCAGACGGAGGTTGTGTGGGCAAAAAGAAGAAGATGATAGAAGAAAGTAGAGGAAGTTGTGAGAAGATGATGGCTCCTTGTCCGCCATTTATAGGGGAATTGGACCAATCAATATGAAGAGTATAATAAGGAAACAAATAGGTTAATTACTCTCCGCGCAAAACAAGGAAACTCAACGGTTTTTCGCCTTGATCAACAATGATGCTAATTGGAAAATTACTCCCAACAATACTAATCTCCACTAATCCTTTTTAATATATTTTATTCGACGCGCACACCGTGCTAAATATTACAGAAGCGAGTAACAAACTAACAATCATAATTGCTCACCGTGCAAAACGCATGGAATATCGGAATTGCTCAAGGCGCACAATGCACAACGCATGTCAGCGAATTGTATTGGTTTATGAGGATGCGACAGAAGTAGAGTTAATGTGTGGCTACATCGAAGACCCCGTCATGCTACAGGAGGGTTTCTCGTGAATATACAAAATACCAGACATCCCAAGAATGTTTGACCGGCCGGTGGGACGTGAGCTGGAAAAATTAATAGCCGCTTACATAATTGCACAATGCCCAGAACCAATTAATTTATGGCCGTTGTGCGTGGTGAGCAAATTTTTAATGGTTTAAATAATTTCTCATAGCGAATAACAAGCAACGAAGGTGTACATGCTTTGAGCCGTTGTGCGCGTTGAGCAAATTTTTAATGGTTAACATAATTGCACAAAGCGCAGAACAAGCAAAGCCAGGTGTTCGCTTTGAGCATCTAAGGTATTTTATGGACAATTGTTTAATGCACACAACCAGCAGAATTATCACTGTTGTGCGCGTAAAGCTAAAGTGCGTCGATGACAAATTTACTCAACGCCCCCACGAGAATAAATTTGCCTGTTTTGCACTATGGGTATATTTGTGAGATGCTATAATTTTAATTCCAACTTTCATCATACTTAATCTGAATCCCAATCAAGCCTACATGCAAACTTTTAGATTTAAGTCTTATTATACTTGTTCAATCTGAAAACATTGTAGATTAAACCGGATACTTATTCACTCTGACTCAGAAACTACATGTAAACTTTTATATTAAATCTGATACCTTTTCAATCTGAAGACATATTCAATCGAATTCAGAAACTGCTTGCAAAATTTTAGATTAAATCTCGTACATATTCCAATTGATGACATTCTCAAAATGACCCAGCCATTCAACTATATTGATGTACATACTGATACAGATCCAAACTAAATCATTAGCCTATGCTCTTACAAACTGATACATATGATTAAGCCTGAATGGCGGCCCGTGGTCATATAGGTTGGCGGTGCATGGCTACCGTCCCTCTGAGGCACAAGCACTCCCTCCTGTTGTTTTCGATCTCTTGTCTCGCATCCAAATTGAAGAAGAAAATGAAGAAGAATCTCGTCGGAATACGAAAAAGGTGAAATTCTAGTAACCATCGATCTCGAGGTCATAGAATGCTTCATTGGATGCGAGCCCTTGCGGTGTACATCGTCCACGTTTACAATTACTGTGCTCAGCGTATTTCTCATGCAATCCAAAGGCATCTGCTGAACCCAATATTCTAGCGCTGAAGCTTCCGGGTCTGGAAAATCAAACATTTCATCCCGGTAACAAAACAGAATGCTTAATGCCATCATACATACATACGTAGTTTTGAATTATTCAGAGGAAATAATTAGCAAATTTGTACTTACTCCAATGACTAGATCCTCCAGGTTCAGGCAGCTATTCAGCAAGCATGACAGGATTGAAAACATGGTTGTTGTGCAGGGTTGCATTCTGAGGGTGAGTTTTTTCATCTTCGGCAAGAGACACCGCAGAGTCACGGGCATGGTAGAAGGCGAAATCCTCACATCTGGAAACCCTTTTTTGGGCATGCCTGATTATAAATGGACGAACAGCTGAATGAATGCTATCGTCCATATCTGATATCTATATCAAGCATGCACGAACAGCTGAAGGACTTACTGTTTCCATACGGAGGTTGTGTGGGCAAATAAAGAAGATGATGATGGAAGAAAGTAGATGAAGTTGTGAGAAGATGAGTGCTCGTTGTCCGCCATTTATAGGGGAATTGGAGCAATAAAAATGAAGCGTATAATAAGTCCTTGATCCTATAGTAATGCAATGGATCTCGGGAATCAACAATTATTTACTCAATGCGTAATCCGCGTAATACCAACGCGAAAATCGCGTAATCCCAATTATTTTAGTATCTGGATCAAAATAGGTTAATTACTCTCCGCGCAAAACAAGGAAACTCAACGATTTTTCACCTTGATCAACATTGATGCTAATAGGAAAATTACTCCCAACAATTCTACTCTCCACTAAGATTTTTTAATACATTTTATTCGACACGCACCCCGGGCTAAATAATACAGAAGAGAGTAACTATTATAATTGATCACCGTACAAAACGCTTGGAAAACGTGAATTGCTCAATGCGCACAATGCACAACGATCAATGAGGATGTGACTGCAGTAGAGTTTTACTGTGTGGCTACATCGAAGACCCCGTCAAGCTACAGAGGGGTGCTCGTGAATATACAAAATACTGCTCATGAATCTACAGCTGATTGATACCAGACATATGATTTTCCCAAGAAAGTTTGACCGGTGGCAAGTGAGCTGGAAAATTTTATAGCCGCTTACATAATTGCCCAACGCTCAGAACCAATAAATTTATGGTCGTTGTGCGCGGTGAGCAAATTTTTAATGGTTTAAATAATTGCTCAAAGTGCACAACAAGTAACGCCAGGTGTTCACTTTGAGCCGGTGTGCGCGTTAAGCAAATTTGTAATGGTTAACATAATTGCGCAAAGCGCACAACATGCAGAATTATGCCCGTTGTGCGCGTTAAGCTATAGTTGCGTCGATGACAAATTTTCTCAACGCCCCCACAGGAATAAATTTGACCGTTTTCTGCTTTGAGCATATGTGAGATGCTATAACTTTAATTCCACTGCGCACCAGCTCAGTGAATCAATCACATTCCAAATTTCATCATACTTAAACATGTACAACGAGCAGAATTATGACCGTTGTGCGCGTTAAGCTAAAGTTGCGTCAATGACAAATTTGCTCAACGCCCCCACGGGAATAAATTTGCCCGTTTTGCGCCTTGAGCATATTTGTGAGATGCTATAATTTTAATTCCACTGCGCACCAGCGCAGTGAATCAATCACATTCCAAATTTCATCATACTTAAACGTGCACAACCAGCAGAATTATGCTCGTTGTGCACGTTTAGCTAAAGTTTAGATTAAATCTCATACATATTCCAATTGATGACATGTTGAAAATGACCCAGCCATTCAAATATATTGATGTACATACTGATACAGATCCAAACAGATTGATTAGCTTATGCTCTTACAAACCGAAACATATTATTGTCGGTGTGATCTGCGTGCTTCCCCGTCAACTTCCGCGAGTTCATCGGGCGACCATCTTCGTTCCGTTTATTACCGTCATTGCCGATTTTCTGCCATCATCGGCTGGATATGAGTGTAGTCATAGCATGCGTCGTTATAACCTGCAGACATGTATGTAACCGTTTCAAAGACACCGAGAGGAAGTCCGATTCACATGAGACGTCGAACAACACCAACAGATCAAAATACTAAACACCGCTGGTCTTTGAACAACTTACAAGCTCAGATGCAGAACTGCATGTGGCGATGTGTTCCAGTAAGAGAATATGGCCGATGACTCTGAAACCGGTCTTTGATTCCAAGGCCCCAACCTCGTCGCATCTCTTCGTTACAACCTCCTCAAGATCTGCTAAGGCGCATGTAGGTGGAGGGTCTTCGTTGTATACAATGAAGACGGATCCTACGGAGAACATACTGGCATTTGATGCGTCCATCACCAGGTCAACATTCTTCAGGACGGTTCCACCGGCAGCTAGAACCACCTTTTCGAGAAATCCCCTATAAGGAGGCTCGAACTGATCGGTGAAGTAAAATCTTAATCCAGAGAAGATCTTCACCGCCTGTAAGAGACCAATATAAGAGACCAATATGATATGTGCACTACTGGACATGGGCCTCCGCACACGCATACACAAGGAAAAGTGTTCATAAGATGGCTTCCTCCGATAATTATCCAAAGACTCAAATAGTTCAAAAATTTTACCAATTCAAATAGTTCAGAGGCGCGACTTGGTGTCATTGGCGTGTCATTACAGTCACTTCCCTGCTCGTTTTGTAATTTCTGTCACTTTACTTCTCTAGCATCATCATCATCATCTGTTTCGAACGAGGAAATGGATGTGTGACTCTTCACATCATTTGATTTTCTGGAAATCTGAGACAACCATGCCTTCTGTGTTTCTGCACAGGTTCCAGCTTCTGCATTCTGAGACAATCCATCAACATCCGCTTTCTCACAGCCCTGTAATGGAGTTTAGATATGGAAGGCATTCATCGGGCATGCTTGATTATAAATGGACGATAGCCTTTCGTTGCGTCTATTACCCCCATTGCATAAGTTTCAAACATCAACCATTTAGCTTTACGTGAAAATAGAACTGGTTGAATTCCATCGTCCATTTCTATCGCAAGCATCAGGCATTATGGCTCGCTGTAGGATAACGGAGTATACTCATTAATTTGAATGGTCAATTTCACACTAAATGGACCGTGAATGCCCTGGAGAAGCGTATGAAATCAGAGGACTACAAGATGATGCTGTCGCCTCCCAAATATGCTCCTCTCCCTGGTCTGCGAAGAGAAGAATGTGAAGGGTTTTCTGGGACCCTTAGGGCACAAAAATTCTATTCCCGTCCTAATTCGAACGGAACATAGACTGAAAAGAAGTGGAAAAATAACCATGTTAATCTAATTAACATTTAACCCTAAGGTCCAAGACCCTAATCCAAGATCTATGCCGACTTGGGATGGGTCTGACCATCCCAAGAAGGATCTAGCCTACTGCGATTAAATTAAACTAATTCTTAATTAAACACATACCCGAAATCTCAGCCCTGGGGTAGGCGAGATGTTCCGCACCGTCTTCCGAGCCGCTCCCCGTCCCACGCCGAGCCGCTCCTCGAACCGCTCCCTGAACCGCTCCTCGAACCGCCCCGCATCCCAAGGCAATCAATCCCGTGTCGCCGAGCCAACCACGCGCCGAAGAAAGTTTCTAGCGAGTGAAACCTCCGCCTAGATTTCGGATCTGAATCCGAACTCCTTTACGGCTTTGCTAGAGCCCTCAAGAGTAAGGCAGAAATTTAGGGAGATAGAATAAATATTAACTTAAGCTTAGATCCGAGCGTGCTCCAACATTTATGAGAGCCGCTCAGATCTAGAGCTTCGGACGAGTTTTGAGGAGGAGAGCAGACCCCTATTTATATAGGCGGCGGACTCTCCCCTTTTCTCAAAATCCGATGTGGGGCTAATAATTGGGTTAATTAAAATCAAGTTAGTTTGCACTTCACAAAGTTCAAACTTCCGTGAATTTTAACTCGCTCACCGTTGAGCTTCATGATTGATACAACCTATCAATTCGAAGGGTGTTCAACGGTGAATGCATAGGAAAAAATCGTTCGTCAATCGGAGTTCGTTTGACCCTCCAATTGATCACTCAAAGTTCAGCATACAGCTAGTTTTTCGCAAAAAACTGGCCGTCAAAATCTGCCATTAGATCTAGGGTTCTGCACCCTGAGGTGGGGCCCAGCCTGTGGGCCCCACCAACCAAAATGTGCTGACTGGGTGCCTGCCAGACCTGGGCACGGGTGCCCAGGCCTGGCATGGGCGCCCAGGCGCCAGGCGCCAGGCGGGCGCCTGGGCCAGGCACCTGGGCTCCTCGGCGCCCAGGCCCGCCTGGGCGCAGGCCCAGGTGCCCAGCGCCTGGGCCTGTACCCAGGGCCTGGCTTCCTGGCTCAGCCAGGTCTGGCCAGGCATCCAGGCCAGATTTGGTCTGGCCTGGGTCAGCCTGGTCTGATCCGGTCTGATCTAATGGGCTGTTTTGGCTTTAACTAGAGCATCTGGCGTCCGATTTAGACGCCGTTCGAACCTGGGTCTAGACCGGGACATTCCCGTCTTACCCGTGAACTTTTTCTTGTGTTTAATTCATTAAATATTGTCTTAAACAATTTAAGACACATTTAATCTCATTTGCATCATATGCAAATTAGTCCCCTATCTAGACTTAAATTATCCTATTGCATCAAATGCAATTATTCCATCCCTTTGCATCAAATGCAAATTATTCTCCCTAACTAATTTCTACCTATTACTAGACGAAGGTCACACTCTGTGTGAGACCCTACAGCCTAACCCTTACAACAGGTTGGGCTCGAAGCCCTATATGGCAGTGACCACTAGCCGTGGTTGCCTTCCCTGCTTCAGGAATCATCATTATGTGGTTGACTCATTGACATGAGTATTGTTGGGACCACCTGACTGTTTCGTGATGAATTCTGCAGTTATAGTATCTTCGTCTTAACTATGTCGTGTAGATCAAGTGTAGGGTACGGTCAAACTGTCAACCCCAATAACTTGACTCCGGTTAGTTTCTAGCGATCTTTAGTCAATTAATGTTGGACTTCTTCCAACATACTCTACGCAAAGATTATACTAAAGACCGAACTAACTCTACGACACTAACTCCCATTGACCGGGAGAGACGAATCCTCTCTTGGTCATTACTCGCCTCGTACGTTTCAAGTGACACCCAATCAAAAGACCTTTCGACAGGCCTTGCCTCGAAGCTAGGTCGGTTGATCCAAGTGGCACCATTCATGCACAGGTTCGTCAAATGACCTCAAGTCAAAAGAACAACTAGCCTATCATCACTAAGAGTTTATCATTGACAGATTGGTCAACGTAACCATATGATAACTCTTGTGGATCGTTCAGTGAACTCATTCTCTAATGAGCACATGTGTCTTGTCTCCGACTTCGCCAAGTCGAACGATTATGAGATCATCGCCACCGCTTAACGGTGAAGACTAAGACACAATGGTCTATCCGATGTTTCGATATCCTTGTCTCGAAACATCTACGACCACGAACCCTTTTAGACTTATGCTACAGACGCTCAAACATTTCTCCATGATCGAGATACTCATCTCGATATCTGTTTGACCTTGCATAAAGTCTCAGGACTTTACCTAAGTTGATATCTAATGTTAACTACATTATAATATAACTTAGATAAATCATTACCAAACAGATTACTGTTATTTCGAACAAGACGTTTGTGCTATTCACATAGAGATAAATAGCCTGGAGGGCATCATTCTCCTACAGAATGGCCCCCCTGGCCTTTGCGTCCTGGATGGCTGCCCTGGGTCACATAGGTTGGCGGTGCATAGCTACCGTCCCTCTGAGGCACAAGCACCCCCTCATGTTCTTTTCGATCTCTTGGCTCGCAGCCAAAATTGGAAATCTGCAAGAGAAAAGGGACAATTATGATCTGCTTCATCCACAGTCAGATATGGCCAATTTGGCTGCGAGCCAAGAGATCGAAAAGAACAGGAGGGAGTGCTTGTGCCTAAGAGAGACGGTAGCCATGCACCGCCAACCTAATTGACCCAGAGCAGCCAACTAAGGCGCAAAGGCCAGGGGGCCATTCTTCTCTTCGCAGACCAAGGAGAGAAGCATATTTGGGAGGCGACATCATCAGCTTGTAGTCCTCTGATTTCATACGCTTCTCCAGGGCATTCACAGTATTCACGGTCCATTTATCCTACAGTAATGCTAGGGATCTCGGGAATGAACATCTTATTTACTCAACGCGTAATCCTACCGAGAAAAACGCGTAATCCTATGTATTTTAGGCTCGGCTGAAAAAGAGGCAAATTACTCTCTGCACTCGACAAGGAAACTGAACCGTTTTGCGCCTTGAATTGAATTTATGCTATTACGAAAATTACTCTCCGTCAAAAAATCGTAAAATTCTTTATTTTCTAGAGCAACAAAAACAATCAATTTTTTTCCGTTGTGCGTGCGGATTAATTGGTTCCACTATAAGCCCTTGTGTGTAATGTGGAGTCCTCAGATGTGAGACCATGTGTGTACATCGGATGGATATTGATTCACACTAGGACTTTTAACCACCGCGCACGACGCGCACAACGGCTAATTGATTTCAGCCCTTCGTTGCGTTTATTACCGTCATAGCTTGGTAACGACTATTTATTACTAATGTATTTTACCAATCACGTGACCAAATTTAATAATTTTAGTACCGATGGAAATATCTCAATTATACCTACAACAAGAGACCAATATTGGATATTTTTCGAGCAAATTTAAAATATTTACAATATAACAAGAAATACTAAATACTTAAAAATTAAAAAAATTACCAATGAAGAATAATATTATTTATAATTTTCTTTCATGCAGAAATAATGTATTAGATTAACCCATTTTAACGATAAATATTTTTCATTAGTAAAGCTTAAACAAAGAGAAAATAGGATTTGAAGATGGTGGGTTGGAGTTGCCCATCCTCCAAAATAGCATCTTTTAGAGATATTCCATTTTGAAGGGGGGTTTTTAGAGATTTGGGTTGGAGTTGCTCTAGGGGAATTGGAGCAATCAAAATGAAGCGTATAATAAGTCCTTGATCCTACAGTAATGCAATGGATCTCGGGAATCAATAATTATTTACTCAACGCGCAAACCGCGTAATACCAACGCAAAAATCACGTAATCCCAATTATTTTAGCATCTGGATCAAAATAGGTTAATTACTCCCCGCGCAAAACAAGGAAACTCAACGATTTTTCGCATTGATCAAAATTGATGCTAATAGGAAAATTACTCCCAAAAATACTACTCTCCACTAATATTTTTTAATACATTTTATTCGACACGCACCCCGGGCTAAATAATACAGAAGAGAGTAACTATTATAATTGATCACCGTGCAAAATGCATGGAACGGGAATTGCTCAATGCGCACAATGCACAACGCTCAATGAGGATGTGACTGCAGTAGAGTTTTACTGTGTGGCTACATCGAAGACCCCGTCAAGCTACAGAGGGGTACTCGTGAATATACAAAATACTGCTCGTGAATCTACAGCTGATTGATACCAGACATATGATTTTCCCAAGAATGTTTGACTGGGCTGGAAAAATTTATAGCCGCTTACATAATTGCTCAACGCTCAGAACCAATAAATTTATGGCCGTTGTGCGCGGTGAGCAAATTTTTAATGGTTTAAATATTTTCTCAAAGCGCACAACAAGTAACGCTGATGTTCACTTTGAGCCGTTGTGTGCGTTGAGCAAATTTGTAATGGTTAACATAATTGCGCAAAGCGCACAACATGCAGAATTATGCTGGTTGTGCGCGTTAAGCTAAAGTTGCGTCGATGACATTTGCTCAACGCCCCCACGGGAATAAATTTGCATGTTTTGCGCTTTGAGCATATTTGTGAGATGCTATAATTTTAATTCCACTGCGTACTACCGCAGTGAATCAATCACATTCCAAATTTCATCATACTTAATCTGAATCCCAATCAAGCCTACATGCAAACTTTTAGATTTAAGTCTTATACTTGTTCAATCTGAAAACATTGTAGATTAAACCGGATACTTATTCACTCTGACTCAGAAACAACATGCAAACTTTTATATTAAATCTGATACCTTTTCAATCTGAAGACATATTCAATCGAATTCAAAAACTGCTTGCAAAATTTAAGATTAAATCTCATACATATTCAAATTGATGACATTTTGAAAATGACCCAGCCATTCAAATATATTGATGTACATACTGATACAGATCCAAACTGATTCATTAGCCTATGCTCTTACAAACTGATACATATGATTAAGCCTGGATGGTGGCCCTTGGTCACATAGGTTGGCGGTGCATGGCTACCGTCCCTCTGAGGCACAAGCACTCCCTCCTGTTCTTTTCGATCTCTTGGCTCGCATCCAAATTGAAGAAGAAAATGAAGAAGAATCACGTGGGAATATGTAATATGGTGAAATTCTTGTAACTATTTATCCAGAGGTCATAGAATGCTTCGTTGGATGCGAGCCCTTGCGCTCGCCTTTGTTCCAGGTTCAAAAATCCATCTTTTTTAACTTATTGAAGTCTAACTTCAATAAGTTAAAAAAAGATGGATTTTTGAACCTGGAACAAAGGCGGTTGCAAGGGCTCGTATCCAACGAAGCATTCGATGACCTCTGGATCAATAGTTATAGGAATTTCGATACTTCCTGGGCCCGAGGACGTTGTTCGCGCTACAATCTTGAAGGGTACTCCGAAGGAGAGGAGAAAGTTTGATGATCTTAGGAAGGATGAGATGATCATCACTCACTAAAAGCAAAAAATGAACTGTGATCGTTAACTTTCAACAAAAAACAAGGACGCACAGATCAATCGATTGCATAACTACAAGCAAACTCGATCTGACAGATGTAGATGGATCTAGGGTTAGGGTTTAGTTCAGAATTTGGGCGAAGCAAGGGAGATGAAAAAAATTAGTCATCAGTTAAAAGCTTGGGGGAGGCGACCATAACCATCTATAACCATCTAGTTACCTCGGGCGACCATCTTCGTTGCGTTTATTAACGTCGTTGCCGACTATCGGCAAACGTGAAACATGATAGTAGTGTCGTCATTACACACGTCATTGTAACCGGCTATCAAGTATGTATCATACTTGACACAATATGCTGGTGATGTCCCCCTGACCAGTACTTCTTGGGCGGCTGACCTGGGTGCCCTGTGTCGAGGACGTGCATGGTGGAAGGCGAAATCCTCACATCTGGAAACCATTTTTCGGGCATGCCTGATTATAAATGGACGAACAGCTGAATGAATGCTATCGTCCATATCTATATCAAGCATGCACGAATAGCTGAAGGGCTTACTGTTTCCATACGGAGGTTGTGTGGGAAAATAAAGAAGAAGATGATGGAAGAAAGTAGATGAAGTTGTGAGAAGATGAGTGCTCGTTGTCCGCCATTTATAGGGGAACTAGAAATAACCCGTGCACAAAGTGCACGGCGCGGAAAAACCCCGTGCACAACCCGGACAATCCTGGGTGGTTGTGCGTAGTGAGCAATTCTGAGTTTTGGGTGGTTGTGCGCGGTGAGCAATTCTGAGCTTGTTTTGTGGTTGGGTGCGACAAACACATAAATAAGAGGAAGGGGGGTTATTTTTTTTGGGTTTGTCCCAGTCAACTTAAATGCGCACAACCAACAGAATTATACCCGTTGTGTGCGTTTAGCTAAAGTTTAGATTAAATCTCATACATATTCCAATTGATGACATTTTGAAAATGACCCAGCCATTCAAATATATTGATGTACATACTGATACAGATCCAAACAGATTTATTAGCCTATGCTCTTACAAACTGAAACATATGATTGTCGGTGTGATCTGCGTGCTTCCCCGTCAACTTCCGCGAGTTCATCGGGCGACCATCTTCGTTCCGTTTATTACCATCTTTGCTGATTTTCTGCCATCATCGGCTGGATATGAGTGTAGTCATAGCATGCGTCGTTGTAACCTGCAGTCAGGTATGTAGCCGTTTCAAAGACACCGAGAGGAACTCCGATTCACATGAGGTGTCGAACAACACCAAATGGGTGCATAACAAATAGAATGAGCTTTTTATCTTCGCGATCGGAAAGGACATGAGGGAGTGTTTGTGTGTCATAGACGAGGTATAGTGAAATGATGAAGGGTTTGATGGTTTGGATGGAGTGTAAAAAGAGGAGATGGATATGGAGTGTATAGTCGAGGAGTGGAAGGCGAAATGCTCACATATGGAAGGCATTCATCGGGCATGCTTGATTATAAATGGACGATAGCCCTTCGTTGTGTTTATTACCCCCATTGCGTAAGTTTCCAACATCAACCATTTAGCTTTACGTGAAAAAAGAACTGGTTGAATTCCATCATCCATTTCTATCGCAAGCATAAGGAATTAGGGCTCGCTGTAGGATAACGGAGTATACTCATTAATTTGAATGGTCAATTTCACACTAAATGGACCGTGAATGCCCCGGAGAAGCGTATGAAATCAGAGGACTACAAGATGATGATGTCGCCTCCCAAATATGCTCCTCTCCCTGGTCTGCGAAGAGAAGAATGCCCCCCCTGGCCTTTGCATCCTGGATGGCTGCCCTGGGTCACATAGGTTGGCGGTGCATGGCTACCGTCCCTCTGAGGCACAAGCACTCCCTCATGTTCTTTTCGATCTCTTGGCTCGCAGCCAAAATTGGAAATCTGCAGGAGGAAAGGGACAATTATGATCTGCTTCATCCACAGTCAGATTTGGCCAATTTGGCTGCGAGCCAAGAGATCGAAAAGAACAGGAGGGAGTGCTTGTGCCTAAGAGAGATGGTAGCCATGCACCGCCAACCTAATTGACCCAGAGCAAAATTTATGAAAAATGACCGATCAAATTGATGAGTATTATGTCCGTTATCCTACAGTAAATCTAGGGATCTCGGGAATGAACATCTTATGTACTCAACGCGTAATCCCACCGAGAAAAACGCGTAATCCCAAGTAATTTAGGCTCAGCTGAAAAAGAGGCAAGTTACTCTCCGCACACGACAAGGAAACTGAACCGTTTTGTGCCTTGAGCAAAATTTATGCTATTACAAAAATTACTCTCCGTCAAAAACTCGTAAAATTCTTTATTTTCCAGCGCAACAAAAACAATCAAATTGTTTACGTTGTGCGTTCGGATTAATTGGTTCCACTATAAGCCCTTGTGTGTACTGTGGAGTCCTAAGATGTGAGACCGTGTGTGTACAGCGGATGGATATTGATTCACACTAGGACTTTTAACCATCATGCACGACGCGCACAACGGCTAATTGATTTCAGCCCTTCGTTGCGTTTATTACCGTCATAGCGTCAGTTTCCAACATCAACCATTTACTTTACGTGAAAAGACTACTGGATGAATTCTATCGTCCATATCTTTATCAAGGATGCACGAACAGCAGAAGAACTTATTATTTCCAGATGGTGGTTGTGTGCGCAAATTAAGAAGAAGATTTATAGAGGGAAGTAAAGGAAGTTGTGAGAAGATGAGGGCTCATTGTAAGCCACTTAGGAATTTGACCAATAAAAATGAAGAGTATACTAAGTCTGTGATCCTACAGTAATGCAATAGATCTCGGGAATCAACATTTATTTACTCAACGCGCACACCGCGTAATACCAACGCGAAAATCGTGTAATCCAAATTATTCTATCATTTGTATCAAAATAGGTTAATTATTCTCCGCTCAAAACAAGGAAACTCAACGGCTTTTCGCCGTGATCAACATTGATGCAAATTGAAAAATTACTCCCAACAATACTAATCTCCACTAATCTTTTTTCATACATTTTATTCGACGTGCACACCGTGCTAAATAATACAGAAGCGAGTAACAATCTTAAATGCTCATCGTGCAAAATGCATGGAAAACCGGAATTGCTCAAGGCGCACAACGCACAATGCATGGAAACGAAATGTATTGGTTTATGAGGATGAGACGTCAGTAGAGTTCTACACTTCTACTGTGTGGCTACATCAAAGACCCCGTCATGCTACGGAGGGATGCTCGTGAATATACAAAATACTGCTCGTGAATCTACAGTTGATTGATACCAGAAATATGATTTTCCCAAGAATGTTTGACCGTTGGAAAGCGAGTTGGAAAAATTTATAGCCGCTTACATAATTGCTCAACGCTCAGGACCAACAAATTTATGGCCGTTGTGCGCGTTGAGCAAATTTTTAATGGTTAACATAATTGCGCAAAGCGCACAACAAGCAAAGCCAGAGCCAGGTGTTTGCTTTGAGCATCTAAGGTATTTTATGGACAATTGTTTAACGCGCACAATCAGCAGAATGATGACCGTTGTGCGCGTAAAGCTAAAGTTGCGTCGATGAAAAATTTGCTCAACGCCCCCACGGGAATAAATTTGCCCGTTTTGCGCTTTGGGCATATTTGTGAGATGCTATAATTTTAATTCCAACTTTCATCATACTTAATCTGAATCCCAATCAAGCCTACATGCAAACTTTTAGATTTAAGTCTTATTATACTTGTTCAATCTGAAAACATTGTAGATTAAACCGGATACTTATTCACTCTGACTCAGAAACTACAAGCAAACTTTTATATTAAATCTGATACTTATTCAAGCTGAAGACATATTCAATTGAATTCAGAAGCTGCTTGCAAAATTTTAGATTAAATCTCAAACATATTCAAATTGATGACATTTTCAAAATGACCCAGCCATTCAAATATATTGATGTACATACTGATACAGATCCAAACTGATTCATTAGCATATGCTCTTACAAACTGATACATATGATTGTCTACGTAGATGTTTGCAATGAAGGGCTCGCTGTAGGATAACAGACTTATATGTTGAGTATTGGACTCTCCACCTTGATTTGGATGATGATCAAACACAAATCATTGTGACTAACTCTTGTGATTGCAGTTAGCTAAAAAGTCACCAATTAGATTCAAGAAGATCAAAAGTGACTACACGTGTTGATTCAAGTAGAGGACTTGGTAGATCAACACAGGTGAAGCATTGGCTTGAAGAACTCAACGGCTTCTTCAAACCTCAAGCCAATGGCATCAACAAATGAATGGAGATTCAATCCAAAGAGAAGATAGGAATGAATGAGTCAAAAGCTTCGAAGACTATGACATTCAAGTCATTCAAGTAAAAGACTCAAGACCATGACAATTTATGGAGATCGTCGCCAAAGTAATTTGTTCATCTCAAGCGACGTCCCAAGACTTTCTCAGAACGTGTGATCGTTGTGCCTGGAGCTTTGTTGAAGCTCAAGGAGTATTCATGAAGTCAAGGGATTCGGATTCTCCATGTTGAAGCTTCGAAGACGGTTCGTCATGTTATTTATATTGTCTTCTAGCTTTGGTTTAGTAGAATGTTAAGCCTTGAGAAGTACTTGCCTAGAAATCTTCATAACTTTCATATCGTATCTCTAGGATTGCCTTAGAAGCCATTAGAAACTTTCCCGTAGCCTATCGTTTCATTTCACGGCTTCATATGCATCTTAGTTGGTTCAAGAAGAAGAACCAACCGACTAGATGACGATCTAATCGGTTGGGAATCCTTCTTGAACGGACTAGATATCCTTGCTTAATTCAGCCCATTCACTGTTGGTCAATAAGTCGGTACAAGAAGGTTCAACGACCGACTACATGACGATTTAGTCGGTTGGAAATCCTTCTCAGACCGACTAGTTATCCTAATCAATTCAAGACCATTTGTTGACCAATTAGTCGGTCTAAGAAGGTTCATCGACCGACTAAATGATGATCTAGTCGGTTGTTGTTTCTTCTCAGACCGACTAGTTTTCCGTGTGAAATTCGACCTTTGTACTGTTGACCAGTTAGTTGGTTCAAGAAGGATGGTTAATGCATTAAAAGTCAATCTAGTCGGTCTAAGAAGGTTCACTGACCGACTAGTTGTCAATCTAGTCGGTTGATGATCCTTCTTAGACCGACTAGTGCTTACCCATGATTTCACCATCTTCTCTGTCAACCATCTAGTCGGTCCAAGAAGGTTCACTGACCGACTAGTTGTCAATCTAGTCGGTTGATGATCCTTCTTAGACCGATTAAGCAGCTTCAGAATAGAACCGTTGGGGCATTTAATGCCACAAATTTTGTGACCGTTTTCTCTCTTCCCTATATAAGTTTGAGTGCTTCTAACCAGGGATCCAAGGCTGAAATTAGAGACATTTTCACACCTTTGAGAAGAGCCATTCAACTGCAATTCCAAGCTCTCTCATCTCACAAGAATCTCTCTCTTACTCTTTGAGCCTAACTCCTCAAGAGAGATTCTCATTCCTTGTGAGCTTTTTAAGCTAATAGCTTGAATCCAAGTCACCATCTACTCCCTAGCTATCTATTGCTGCTCATCTTGGTGGAGCTAGGGTTTGGTGATCTCATCTTCCTCAAAATCCATTCTTGCCCCCAAATTGGTAAGTATTTCTCAATGCATAGGATTTTGTGGTAAGAAGTTTTATATTTCATTCTTTATACTTCATATTTGTTGTATACTCACGGTGGTGAGAGGATTGGCTTGATCCCAAGTTGTGGGAGTCAAGATTTCGTTTTACTCTCGGTTTGTGAGAGTATGCTTAGTCCCAGGTTGTGGGATTAAGGACTTTGCGTGTTCCCGGATTGTGGGATACACGGACATCGATTGTAGGTCGATTGCACTTGTTGGAGGTTTTCCACAAGTGTGCTAAAGGAAATCTCTAGCGGTTTGCTAGAGTATCCGGAGGGGATCTGGGTGTTGCTGGAGTAGGGCACCGGTAACAAGTCGGAGAGACTTGGGTGGCACCAAACCAGGGTAGATTGCATGTTTGCATTGCATTATTCCTTTTGTTGTTGTTCACTTTTTGTATTCCGCATTTGTTGGTTAAGTAGGGTTTTATTTGGCGTAAATTTCTTATAATTCTATAAAACACTATTCACCCCCCTCTAGTGTTTGTTCCTCATATCACAGGGTCACTACAATTGGTATCAGAGCAAGGTTATAGCTATGGCAACCAACAACAACAACACACGATGCCCTCTTCCACCATATCTCCTCGGGCCCAATTATCAAATTTGGTGTATGAAGATGAAGGCTCATATTCAATCCATCGATGAGTATTATTGGAAGCTTGTGGAGAAGCCCTTTCGCGCACCTACCACTTTAAGTGGACAAATGAGCAAAAAGAATTGGTGAAGAAACATCAAGAGGTAATGGAGATCTTGCTTGATTATTTAACTTATGACATTCTTATGCATGTGTCCAAGGCAACAACGACATATCAAATATGGCACATGCTAGCGGAGCAAGAAGAGTACACCTCGGAGTGTTCTTCCTCCAATGATGAAAGAGATTCATTCATGGGCTTGATGGCACGAGAGGACGACTCGAGTGACGAATCAAGCAACTCAAGTGAAAGCGATAGCGACGATGAAGAGGTAACAACGGATGATCTTAAAATTGAACTTAAGCAATTATTTGATAAATATCAAAAGCTTATGCATAAATATTGTGATGCTAAGAATAAGATTGCTAGTCTCTCTAACACATCTTCATGTAGCACCTCTAACAATGACACCATTGTTGAGACACTCGCTATTGAGAAAGCAAGTTTGCTTACTCAAAATAGCATGTTGAGAAATGAGGTGGAGTCCCTCAAATCTCAACTTGATCGTGTTTCTATTGTGGATAGTAATGATCTTGAGATTGAAAACCTTCAATCTCAAAACACTTCTTGGGCATTGAGAATGAGGATCTCAAATCCCAAGTGCACGAGCTCACCACACATGCAGCCACCTTGGATGCTACTATTTCTTCAATTTCGAAGAAATATGAGCTCATGTCCTCCATTGTTGAGAGATTCAACAAGGGAAAGGACAATTTGGATGATTTGCTAAAGAATCAACTACCGGAAAACCATCGTGTTGGCCTTGGTTATTCTAAGACAAGTGCATCCAATGCACGCACCTCCTATAGTGAAGCAACTATAGATTTTGTAAGGCCATCCTCCGGTGCCTCCACGAGTGGTGTCTATAACAACTTGGGTAGTTCTACTACTAAGGAAACCACCACTCCTATTCCTCCCTCCTTTGCAAAGAAACCCACCAAGGGTGGACATCAAAGGAAGGGACATGTTTTCATGTACACCAATACACGTAGGAATGCATCCACTCCTCACATTTCTACTAATGATGGTTTTTATGTTCCACACCCACGAGCACGTGCAAACACTTATTTGAGACACTCTCATGCACGTACTCATGCTTATGCACCTTCATATGCTTATGATCACACATCACATCCACATGTGCATGCTTATTCTCATGATCATCCTCATGCATACACACCTCATATTCATCCACGTATGTATGCAACACCACACCATGGATCATACGCCCATCATCATGCTTTTGCACAACACAATGTTCCTCATGCTCTTGCTAGATCTCATGCTCCTAGGCCACATGCACCACGTAGAAATCAACCTTTTGTGCATGCAACAACTAGGAAGAGGATTCCCAAATCATACACTATTTGGGGTCCTAAGAACACTAGCACTCATGCTAAGGATATGTATGTGCAATCTCATATTCATAATATTATTTTGAATGATGATTATGTTGGGAAATCACGGTCCTCTTGGACTTGGTTTCCGAAGGGTTAGTTTCCGTTGACCCTTCATTTGCTTGGTACCATAAGTTTATTTTCATTTTATGGGTACCAAGGCATTTGTGTTTAGAATTGGTTTATTCTTTTGTTTGGATTTTGGTCTTAGATGCTCATGTTTGTTAGAAACTTAAATTCATATTGAATTTGATTTCTATTGCATGTTTATTAGTAAATCATTGTGTTTGTGATCTTCATGTCTAAAATATTTAATATTTTCATGCAACACATGTTTTGGTTCATATTTATGTTTTGTTGCATGTGATGCATGTCATGCTTTTAGTATATGCATGTATATGGTTATATATTTATCTAGCAACATGATTACATGCTTCATTAATTTTGTGTATGATTACATTAGGATATGGGTTACAATTATTTGAATTTAGTATTTTAAATTTTTTCCCTAACCCATAGGATCCAAAAAGGTTTTTGGATACAAAAATGATGTTTTCTAGGTTCAATCCACATTGGGATACCAACCCTACCAACTCTTTGATTTGTAAAGATTTTCATTCAAATGGATTTGATGGTGCTTAAGTGAGGCACCAAAGTAGGGGGAGCTTAATGTTGTAAGTATATTCTTACATTTGGTTTCCATGTGTGTTGGATGCATGTAGATGTCACTTTGTGTTTGAGACTATCTCATGCATATCCTATGTTTGCATATTGTGTGTCTTGTATGTCATTCATGTCTATGTATTTCACATGTGTTAAATTCTTGACTAATGTGCATTGTGTATTCATAATCCTTACACATATGTTTATTCAAGGATTATTTATAACATGTGGCTTAAAAAATTTCATGTTAGAACTAATGCTCATTTTCATGTTTCACTCACGGGACACGCGTATATTTATGTTCCACTTCACAAGCGTGCATCCCAACTTCCAACTCATGCCTCTACAACCTCTTCTTAAGAATCCCAAATCACTATCTTTTGGATTCCTACGATTGTTTCTAGGCATGGTATGAACACACATATAGAATCGTATATTAGGATTGTCGTATTCTCTTGCGACTCATATTGCGTTCATTGCTTGGGTACCATGCTTGTATGATTATCTTTTTGTACCCATATATATATATATATATATATGTGAGTTCGTCCACTACTCTCAAGTTTGCATAGTTTGTATGATTGTGTGGGAGTATGACATGTTTTGATTGCTATCATGTTATGTTCATCTATATGTCATTGCATTTCATTCGTATTATGTTGTGCATATAAATTAGTTGATTTCTCTAACCTTTGGTGATTTATTTTCAATTTGCATCTTCCTATCTTGTTGATATGCCAAAGGGAAAGAGAAATTTGGTTTTGAAATTTAATACTTTATGCTTTTCATGCACACTCTTTGTGGTATTACTTTTCATGCCTTCCTTCAATATGTGTTGTGCCGTGAATGTTTATTTTGTGCACGTATGCATATTGAACGAGGAATCTTTTTGCACACACTATTGTATTAGATGTGTGTATTCATAATGATGATTGCTTGTATAATGTATTGTGATTAAAACATATGCATAGGAATTATTAGTCTAGGTATACCTAAATTTCTAATGGTTGAGAATTGTTAATTCCTGATTTGCATGATTTTCATGATTATCTTAACTCATTTCAATGCATGTCATGCATTTCTATCGATGAGTGTTATTTACAATTGGTAAATGTTTGGTTATTGGACTACTTGATTTTGTTCCTTAAACTATTGGATCCAAAAAGTTTTTGGATACCACCAATTGTTGTATTGTCAGATTGTTGTGCAAGATGCCTACCCTACACACTCCTTGGTTTACAAATGATGGATCAATTCAAAGGAAAGGATGGTGCATTGGAGATGCACACATATAGGGAGAGCTAAATGGTTGTAAGTATGTGTTTTGTACAATTGGCATTTTAATATATTGGTTTTGACTACCATGTTTACAATTGGTATTTTAAAATATTCGATTTGTGTAATATATCATACTTCTTCATTAGCTTATTCTTGTCACAGCCTCATGAAAATTGTTTGTTTATGTGACTGCCATGTTCATGTATCTCATGTATGTCTTATTACGACTCATGTATCATGGTAGCTATAACATTCATATAATGATTTGGTTAGTTGTTTATTGATGTTCATATCATTGGAACACGTTGTCATCACACATCGTATTCCTCACATGCTTGCTTGTTTATTAGACTGTATTAAGTATATTGATCTTAATCTTCATTGAAAATTTTTCAATTCCTTCATTTAAAATTCATTTCTTGCTGGCATGTTATACTTCATCATGTTATACATAATTCATGCCATGTATAATATTAATGATTTAGGATCTTTATGCATATTTGTTCATTGTATCACCACACATCTCATACTTTTCCTATGGTTTGTATGATTATCTTTATGAGACGTATTGATATGATTTGGGGTGATCAATGTATGTTACTTATCATTTTAATTACTTCATGACTGCTGTTTAGCTATAATTTTATTCAAGAGATCTTTCATGTCTATAGCTAAATCTTTCATATATGATATTTTCACAAGTGACATAACATTTATTCATAATAGTTAGTGATCTTCAAGCTATATTTCTCACTATGTCATCTCTCATCTCACGCTCATATTTTATGCTATTTTGATGAGATGTTAGAGATAACTTGTGCTTTACACGATCACATAAGCTTTATATTGTGTTTGATGATATGTATATTCTGTCATAGATATTCTTCCATGAATATATCTTGATGCACTACGACTTCTTTGATGCTACCTCCGATTATATTGTGCTTAAAGAAGTCTTTTTATTCTATTCGCACAATTGGTATGCATGCTTGCGATGTTCATGCTAACTTTACTCGTTTATGACCTACCTTGTGACTTTGATCGTAGACTATCTTCATGCCTTTGCTCAAAAGATATTTTGTCACATTATGCCTCATGTTGAATCCTTTGTGATAATTGAGCTAGGATGAAATCATGTCTCTATTTGTTCACTTGGTTTCCTTCTCAAGTAATATCATGATTTTGACAGTATTTGCCTGCTTGCCATACTCTGTTATATTACAATTGGTATCATCTCTACATATCATATTTACATTTGGTATCATATTTACAATTGTTAGACTATTTATATTGGATATCATCTTTACATGATCTTGTTTGATGCTAGTTTAAGCGTATGATATAGTGCTTATCTTCCTTATGCTCATGGCATTCCATGCTTATCTTTGACTCATTATGTGAGTATCTATTTTGGAATGCATGCTAGTACTATGGTTCTTTTGAACATTGTTTCAATTAGTTTCCTAGGGTGCTAGAATTGTGTATGCCATACGTTTTATGATGTTACTATCTCTATTTTGGCATAACACTTTTGCGTGATATCGATATTTGATATTCATTTTCATTGTATCACCTTGTCACCCCACATCGCACACTTCACTTATATTAGGTATGCTTAATTTGGGAGATGCTTTGTGGAGTTTAGCTGGAGATACTTTTGGAGATGACTTGGTATGTCTACTATTGATATCATATGCCATTATACTTAATGTGTGTTATTATAACATAACTTTGTACACATGGTTAAGAATTTCTATAGTCATGTTTGTTTACTTCGTCGCTCGACGATTCTATTGATTAAATAGATTTACCTGTATGAAAACATAGAATTGTTTTCCATGCACTAAATTGGCTAAAAATATTGATCTATGTCAATGTGATGATTTTGATTCCACCATAATGTATTTAATCATGTTCATGTCATTTATCTTGCCAAGTATACTATTGGTATCACAAGACAATCTATCACATTATGCTTCATGTTATAAATTTTGTGATAATTGAGTTTGTTTGGGTATTTGACACTATTTGATCACTTGTTTTTCTTTCACAAATGATGTCATGATTTTTGCATTGTAACTTTTCTAACACTGCTCACATTATTATTTACAATTAGTATTTATTGTACTCATTTATCACATATGCTTATTGCTTATCTTTCTGTGATAATTAAGGGTGATTGAGTTGTTGTTGGATATATGCTCTTGCATTTGATATTTTTATTTTTGATATCTAGTTTTCAATTAGTAACTTTACATTAGAGAACTTTACAATTGATATACCTTTATGTTTTCCACTCTATTGTTGCATTTGTTGTTTCTATACCCCCATATATTTTTTGTTGATGACAAAGGGGGAGAGAAATAAACAAGATGTGCTTATTAAATGTTGAGTGTTAAACAATTACTTGAATCATATAGAGAAATAAACAAGATGTGCTTATTAAATGTCTAGTGTTAAACAATTACTTGAATCATATAGACTTTAAGTATGATCGTTCATGTATATGATTCAGGGGGAGCATTGGTGATTACCTTGGTTTATATTGATTACATTATACATGTTGGTAATCATGCTCATGTTTATGATATGTATCACCTATATGATTTGTATTGTGTATGCATATTATTTCTGGTCATTCATGCAATATATACACAACCTCATGTGATACACACACTATTAACTGCTGAATGATGCTATTGATTATTGATATTAACTTGATTGGCATCATTGCAGGGGGAGTAAGTATATTTAATGCATAATTATTTGTTTTGGTTATATTTGGTTTGTCATCATCAAAAAGGGGGAGAATGTTGAGTATTGGACTCTCCACCATGATTTTGATGATGATCAAACACAAATCATTGTGACTAACTCTTGTGATTGCAGTTAGCTAAAAGTCACCAATTAGATTCAAGAAGATCAAAAGTGACTACACGTGTTGATTCAAGTAGAGGACTTGGTAGATCAACACAGGTGAAGCATTGGCTTGAAGAACTCAACGGCTTCTTCAAACCTCAAGCCAATGGCATCAACAAATGAATGGATATTCAATCCAAAGAGAAGATAGGAATGGATGAGTCAAAAGCTTCGAAGACTATGACATTCAAGTCATTCAACTAAAAGACTCAAGACCATGAAATTTTTGGAGATCGTCGCCAAAGTAATTTGTTCATCTCAAGCGACGTCCCAAGACTTCCTCAGAACACGTGATCGTTGTGCCTGGGGCTTTATTGAAGCTCAAGGAGTATTCATGAAGTCAAGGGATTCGGATTCTCCATGTTGAAGCTTTGAAGACGGTTCGTCATGTTATTTATATTGTCTTCTAGCTTCGGTTTAGTAGAATGTTAATCCTTGAGTAGTACTTGCCTAGAAATCTTCATAACTTTCATATCGTATCTCTAGGATTGCCTTAGAAGCCATTAGAAACTTTCCCGTAGCCTATCGTTTCATTTCACGGCTTCATATGCATCTTAGTTGGTTCAAGAAAAAGAACCAACCGACTAGATGACGATCTAATCGGTTGGGAATCCTTCTTGAACCGACTAGATATCCTTGCTTAATTCAGCCCATTCACTGTTGGTCAATTAGTCGGTCCAAGAAGGTTCACCGACCGACTAGATGACGATTTAGTCGGTTGGAAATCCTTCTCAGACCGACTAGCTATAGTAATCAATTCAGGACCATTTGTTGACCAATTAGTCGGTCCAAGAAGGTTCACCGACCGACTAAATGACGATCTAGTCGGTTGGTGTCTCTTCTCAGACCGACTAGTTTTCTGTGTGAAATTCGACCTTTGTACTGTTGAATAGTTAGTTGGTTCAAGAAGGATGGTTAATGCATTAAAAGTCAATCTAGTCGGTCCAAGAAGGTTCACTGACCGACTAGTTATCAATCTAGTCGGTTGATGATCCTTCTTAGACCGACTAGTGCTTACCCATGATTTCACCATCTTCTCTGTCAACCATCTAGTCGGTCCAAGAAGATTCACTGACCGACTAGTTGTCAATCTAATCGGTTAAGGATCCTTCTTAGACCGATTAAGCAGCTTCAGAATAGACCCATTGGGGCATTTAATGCCACGAATTTTGTGACCGTTTTCTCTCTTCCCTATATAAGTTTGAGTGCTTCTAACCAGGGATCCAAGGCTGAGATTAGAGACATTTTCACACCGTTGAGAAGAGTCATTCAACTCCAATTCCAAGCTCTCTCATCTCACAAGAATCTCTCTCTTACTCTTTGAGCCTAACTCCTCAAGAGAGATTCTCATTCCTTGTGAGCTTCTCAAGCTAATAGCTTGAATCCAAGTCACCATCTACTCCCTAGCCATCTATTGCCGCTCATCTTGGTGGAGCTAGGGTTTGGTGATCTCATCTTCCTCAAAATCCATTCTTGCCCCAAATTGGTAAGTATTTCTCAAAGCATAGGATTTTGTGGTAAGAAGTTTTATATTTCATTCTTTATACTTCATATTTGTTGTATACTCACGGTGGTGAGAGGATTGGCTTGATCCCAAGTTGTGGGAGTCAAGATTTCGTTTTACTCTCGGTTTATGAGAGTATGCTTAGTCCCAGGCTGTGGGATTACGGACTTTGCGTGTTCCCGGGTTGTGGGATACACAGACATCGATTATAGGTCGATTGCACTTGTTGGAGGTTTTCCACAAATGGGCTAAAGGAAATCTATAGCGGTTTGCTAGAGTATCCGGAGGGAATTCGGGTGTTGCTGGAGTAGGACATCGGTAATAAGTCGGGGAAACTTGGGTGGCACCGAAGCAGGGTAGATTGCATGTTTGCATTGCATTATTCCTTTTGTTGTTGTTCACTTTTTGTATTCCGCATTTGTTAGTTAAGTTGGGTTTTATTTGGCGTAAATTCCTTATAATTCTATAAAACACTATTCACCCCCTCTAGTGTTTGTTCCTCATAGCACAGGGTCACTACATTATACTCATCAATTTGAATGGTCAATATCACTATAAATGGACCGTGAACGCCCTCAAAAATTTCGCTTTGTGTATGAGATTACCCTAAAAAATTAGTCACAGCGCAACATCTGTATATTCTGTATATTCACGAGCACAATAAATATAGACTCACGGGTTCTTTCCATGACTCACAGTAATACAAATGTAGTCTCATCCTCATCCATGGGCAGTCCAATTCGTCTATAATAAATGGCGTCTCATTCTAAAATGTTGGTAACGGCTAATTGATTGCAGCATTCAAAACCTCTCAATAAATACGCAATTAAAGCCTCGCTTTACGCAGCATTCAAAGCCTATTTTAACACTCGTTTAATATTTTGACCGTTTGAATTCATAACAGCTATTATTTGAACTCTATTTATATCCCTCTTCATTCCTCAAGAAAATACATGGAAAAATTGCTTCCTCCAAAAATTCTTCTTTGCTTCATCTCATTCTCCTGGGTAGCTGTACTGTGCAAAATCCAAAGTCTCTCGCCAAGTGTGGACGCGGCCAGGGGCTGCTGTGTTAACCTTCGGGAGCAACCGGCAACAGTGATTACCACCGAGGTCGCGTCGTAATTGATTTCAAGGAAGTGGTCATCCCCACGCCACAGCGCTTTCAATTACATCTGCTAAGTATTGTGTTTCTCTGATCTTCCTCGTATAGCCACGGTATTCTACGTATTTTTCTTAAAATATGTTTGTTTCTCAGTTTAACCGGACAAATTCTAACCATTGCTTCGTTCTGCTTGATATAGATATATACCATGGTAAATGGAAGATATAATTAAAAGTTACTCCTGCTATTTCAATGTGGACCATTTCCTTCATGATGTAGATGCCTGTAAAGAGAATGGGATGGCGGTAGAAAATGACTCCAATGAAATCAGGCTAACTACGCAACCAAAATGCACCTTCAAATCTTCCCAGAAGATCTCAGTGGTCAGCGGACCTTCTAGGATACAAAAGCATTTGCAACCAAAATGCACCTTCAAATCTTCCCAGCAGATCTCAGCGGTCAGCGGACCTTCTAGGATACATTAGCATTTTCTTCCTTTCTTGTGTCTGAAAGTATGGATTTTCAAGGTATTCCATTTGGTAAGTATATACTTTTAAATACACTGTAGGTGAAATTCTTATTCAATTGGGTGGAAAATGATGTATAAATTTGGTGATTTTACATGCATGCAGATACGGTTGAGATTGCTGGAGAAGGTACAAAAATCCAAGGTACTATTGATTTATCTTTTCTTGGATAATACATTAAATCTTTGAATCAAAGTCGAATTATTTGTATGAATTGTTTAATACAGGATGAAATGGATTTTACAAAAGAATTTACTACCACGCAAATTTTTAAGAGAAGAGACGAGCTGTTTGTGTGGATAAAGACCGTCAGCCATGTGATTATTACCATGTCGACGACGAGTTTGGGTAAAACATCCAATAGGATTCATGCTGTTTACTTTGCATGTGAAAGAAGCGGGGTTTACAGGTGACACCGAAAGGAAAAAACAACCGACAGGCCAGTTAAAACCAAGAAGTGTCAATGTCTATTCTCATTGCGTGGTAATGGTGGGCGTCGACGTTGGCGGTGAGGAGTGGAGGTTAACAGTCGTTGAGGGAAGGCACAACCATCAAGCTGCTAATTATGTCGATGGCCATTCCGATGAAGGGCAGTTGCAGGGAATGGAGATGTAATCATTGAGAGATTTGGCAAATAGCATGCTGAGGCCGACTGAAATTTTGAAAGTCATGTAGGAAAATACAACCTTATGCAAATCAATTTATAATGTGGAGGTTAATAGTCGTTGAGGGCAGGCACAACCATCAAGCTGCTAATTATGTCGAGGGCCATTCCGATGAAGGGCAGTTGCAGGGAATGGAGATGGAATCATTGAGATATTTGGCAAATAGCACGCTGAGGCGGGCTGATATTTTGAAAGTCAGGTAGGAAAATCCAACCTTCCATGCAAATCAATTTATAATGCACGTCACCGATTAAAAAGGGACAACAAGAATGTTGATATTGGAAAAATTCGGTATAAAATTGATGTTAGGTTTTGTGCAAAATAATCACTTGTTGTAAGAAATTAAAAGATATGTTACCCATATTTCTACCTTCGGATGGAAATTGCTCCACACTTGTCACTTGTGCGTTTTAAGCCCCGCGCACGACGCGCACGACGGGGGTAATTTTGCCCGTCGTGCGCGCGGATGGAAATTGCTTCACACTAGGTGTTTTAACCCCCGCGCACGACGGGGCGTAATTTTGCTCGTCGTGCACGCAGCTGGAAATTGCTTCACACGTTGCATTTTAACCCCCGCACACGACGCGCACGACGGGAGTAATTTTGCCCGTCGTGCGCACGGATGAAAATTGCTTCACACTAGGTGTTTTAACCCCAGCGCACGACGGGGCGTAATTTTGCCCGTCGTGCGCGCGCCTGGAAATTGCTTCCCACATTGCGTTTTAACCCACGCGCACCACGCGCACGACGGGGGTAATTTTGTCGGTCGTGCGCGCGGATGGAAATTGCTCCACACTTGTGCGTTTGAAGCCCCTCACACGACGCGCACGACGGGGTTAATTTTGCCCATCGTGCGCGCGGATGGAAATTGCATCACACTAGGCATTCTAATCCCCGCACACGACGGGGCGCAATTTTGCCCGTCGTGCGCGCGGATGGAAATTGCTTCACACTTCTGCGTTTTAACCCCCGGGCACGACGGGGCGTAATTTTTCTCGTCGTGTGCGCGGCTGGAAATTCCTTCACATGTTGCATTTTAAGTTTTAACCCCCGTGCACAATGCGCACGACGGGGGTAATTTTACCTATCGTGCGCGCGGATGGCAATTGCTTCACACTAGGCGTTTTAACCCCCGCGCACGACAGGGCGTAATTTTGCTTGTCGTGTGCGCGGCCGGAAATTCCTTCACACGTTGCGTTTTAAGTGTTAACCCCACGCACGACGGGGGTAATTTTGCCTGTCGTGCGCACGGATGGCAATTGCTTCACACAAGGCGTTTTAACCCCCGCGCACGACGGGGCGTAATTTTGCCCGTCGTGCGCGCGGTTGGAAATTCCTTCACACGTTGCGTTTTAAGTTTTAACCCCCGCGCACGACGCACACGACGGGGGTAATTTTGCCCGTCGTGCGTGCGGATGGAAATTGCTCCATACTTGTGCGTTTTAAACCCCGCACACGACGCGCACGACTGGGGTAATTTTGCCCGTCGTGCGCGCAGATGTAAATTGCTTCACACTAGGCGTTTTAACCCATGCGCACTAATTTTGCCCATCGTCCGCGTGGATGGAAATTGCTCCACACTTCTGCGTTTTAAGCCCTGCGCACGACGCGCACAATGGGGGTAATTTTGCCCATCGTGCGCGCGGATGGAAATTGCTTCACACATTGTGTTTTAACCCTCGCACACGACGCGCACGACGGGGGTAATTTTGCCCGTCGTGCGCGCAGATGGAAATTGCTTCACACTAGGCGTTTTAACCCCCGCGCACGACGGGGCGTAATTTTACCCGTCATGCGCGCGGATGGAAATTGCTTCACACGTTGCGTTTTAACCCCCGCGCACGATGCACACGACGGGGGTAATGTTACCCGTCATGTGTGCGGATGGAAATTGCTCCACACTTATGCGTTTTAAGCTCCGTACACGGCGCGCACGATTGAGGTAATTTTGCCCGTTGTGCGCGCGGATGGAAATTGCTTCACACTTTGCGTTTTAATCCCCGCGCACGACGCGCACGACACGCACGACACGCACGACGCGCATGACGGGGGTAATTTTGCCCGTCGTGCGCGCGGATGGAAATTGCTTCACACTAGGCATTTTAACCCCCGCGCACGACGGTGCGTAATTTTACCCGTCGTGCACGCGGCCGGAAATTGCTTCACACGTTGCGTTTTAACCCCCGCGCATGACGCGCACGACGCGCACGACGGGGGTAATTTTGCCCGTCGTGCGCGCGGCTGGAAATTGCTTCACACTAGGCGTTTTAACCCCCGCTCACGTCGGGGCGTAATTTTGCCCGTCGTGCGCGCAGCTGGAAATTGCTTCACACTTTGCGTTTTAACCACCGCGCACGACGCGCACGACGTGCAAGACGCGCAAGACGCGCATGACGGGGGTAATTTTGCCCGTCGTACGTGTGGATGGAAATTGCTTCACACGTTGCGTTTTAACCCCCGCGCACGACGGGGCGTAATTTTACCCGTCGTGCGCGCGGCTGGAAATTGCTTCACACGTTGCGTTTTAACCCCCGTGCATCACGCACACGACGGGGGTAATTTTGCCGGTCGTGCACGTGGATGGAAATTGTTCCACACTTGTGCGTTTTAAGCCCCGCGCACGACGCGCACGACGTGGGTAATTTTACCGGCCGTGCGCGCGGTTGGAAATTGCATCACACTAGGCATTCTAACCCCCGCACACGACGGGGCGTAATTTTGCCCGTCCTGCGCGCGGATGGAAATTGCTTCACACTTCTGCGTTTTAATCCCCGCGCACGATGGGGCGTAATTTTGCCGGTCGTGCGCGCGGCTGGAAATTGCTTCACACGTTGCGTTTTAACCCTCGCGCACGACGCGCACGACGCGCACGACGTGGGTAATTTTGCCCGTCGTGCGCGCAGCTGGAAATTGCTTCACACTAGGCGTTTTAACCCCCGCGCACGACGGCGCGTAATTTTGCCCGTCATGCACGCGGCTGGAAATTCCTGCACACGTTGCGTTTTAACCCCCGCGCACGACGTGCACGGCGGGGGTAATTTTACCCGTCGTGCGCGCGGATGGAAATTGCTTCACAATAGGCGTTTTAACCCCCGCGCACGACGGGAAAAATTACGCCCGTCGTACGTGCGGCTGAAAATTACTTCACACGTTGCGTTTTAACCCCCGTGCATGACGCGCACGACTGGGGTAATTTTACCCGTCGTGCGCACGGATGGAAATTGCTCCAAACTTGTGCGTTTTAAGCCCCGCGCACGACGCGCATGACTGGGATAATTTCGCCCGTCGTGCGCGCGGATGGAAATTGCTCCACACTTGTGCGTTTTAAGCCCCACACACGACGCGCACGACGGGGGTAATTTTGCACGTCGTGCGCGCGGATGGAAATTGCTTCACACTAGGCGTTTTAACCCCCGCGCACGACGAGGCGTAATTTTTCCCATCGTGCTCGCGTCTGGAAATTGCTTCACACGTTGCGTTTTAACCCCCGCGCACGACGCGCACGACGGGGTTAATTTTGCTCGTCGTGCGCGCGGATGGAAATTGCTCCACACTTGTGCGTTTTAATCTCCGCACACGACGCGCACGATGGGGGTAATTTTACCCGTTGTGCGCGCGGATGGAAATTGCTTCACACTTTGCGTTTTAACCCTCGCGCACGACGCGCACGAAGGGGTAATTTTGCCCGTCGTGCGTGCGGATGGAAATTGCTTTCACTAGTAGTTTTAACCCCTGCGCACGACGGGGCATAATTTTGCCCGTCGTGCGCACGGGTGGAAATTGCTTCACACGTTGCGTTTTAATCCCCGCGCATGATGCGCACGACGGGGGTAATTTTCCCCCGTTATGCACGCGGATGGAAATTGCTTCACACGTTGCGTTTAACCCCCGCGCACGACGGGGCGTAATTTTGCACGTCATGCACGCGGATGGAAATTGCTCCACACGTGTGTTTTAAGCCCCACGCACGACGCGCACGACGGGGGTAATTTTACCCGTCGTGCGCGCTGATGGAAATTGCTTCACACGTTGCGTTTTAACCCCCGCGCACGACGAGGGTAATTTTGCCCGTCGTGCGCGCATATGTAAATTGCTACACACTACGTTTTAAACCCCGCACACGACCCTGCGCATGACGCGTAGGCTGTAGCGCGTTGTGCGCGGTGAGTAATTTAATCAGTTCTGGGTCGACGCGCAAAACGATGCCGTATGCACGACCCTACCCACGACGCGTAGGCTGTAGCGCGTTGTGCGCGGGGAGTAATTTAATCCGTTCTGGATCGACGCGCACAACGGTGCCGTATAGTGTACAATATTTCTTTGAAAAGGATTTAAAGGGCGCGATGGTAATTGCACCAATAGTACTAAAAAGTTGCTTTAAAATGGGCTTTAAGGGCGGGATGGTAATTGCCCCAAAAGTTCCGGTTGCGTAAGGGCGCGTTGGTAATTGCAGCAAAAGTTCCGCATGGTCCGCTTTTAACAACAACCGGGGGATCGGATCGGACGGCAGGAAGGGGTCGAGCGCAGGAATCCCATCTGAGCTTGAGTGCAGGCGCATTTTACCATATATATAGGTATATATCTATTCTATATTTGATGAAGAATTTGAATGTTGTCCTACTAGGACAAGTAATTAGGACAAATGGGCTTATGACTAGGATAAGGGCTTGATGACTAGGAATGGGATAGTTTTAGGGGGAAATTTTTGGGAAAGATTTGAATTGGGGGGCTTAAATTTTGGGGGGGAACTTAAATTTGGGGGGAACTTGAAATTTTTTTTGGGGGGGGTGAACTCATCCTGTCACGCCCCGCTTCCCAAAAATGTGGAGGCGAGACGCGAGGAGGTCTGCTCAGACTTGAAGCTACAAAGCTGCAAGTCCGATAAGCGTCAATCAACTTTAAACTGCAGGTCCTTGCAACACGAAACGAAACAAAGATATTAATAAGGAAATGAGACAAAAGAGAAATCTCAGAATATCCATAGTAATAAATTCCAACATCGCAGAAAAGCCACCAGGCGAAAAGAAAAAGAGTCTAAGGCCCAAACCTGGTCGACAAAAGTACAACGTACAAAACAAATGTGCCACGCACTGACAACTAACAGAAATCCTAAAACAAAAGGAGAACTCCGCGTGGTCACTAAGAATGGTCACCGGTGTCCGCAAAACTCCTCCTGGACAGGCTTGGCTCAGGCTCAGCGTCAACAAAACATTACGTCCTCAGCAACGGTCTCTGGCTCAGGGTCTAACATGTGAAACCAAAAGAACAAGGGGCACATGTTGCAAGTCTACAAGAGACTTGTGCAAGGAAACTGAAAGTGGAAGTAAAACAACCTAGCAGTTCTAGCATGATGTAATGACATGGCAGTTAAAGTATGAGTGCAACAGGTAAAGTAAAGTACGAGCATGGCATTTAAATCATGGCATGGATATCAAGTTTTACAAGAAACATTCACAAGGACAAGTACAAGTCTAGTAAGCACGTCGTCCACAGAGATTACGCCTTTTAGCTAGAGTGGCTGCTTGGCCAACTCCTAGCTCTAGTGATCGCTTATCCCTACCCCTCCACGTGTATCGGGCATTGGCTTTTGACCAACACATGAGGCCCGCTTCTGGATCACGAGCCAGGAAGTGTTTTTCATGATGGCATAGGGGTGCACCTAGCCGGACAAGGAAATCGGGCATTGGCTTTTGACCAACACATGAGGCCCGCTTCTCGATCACGAGTCCAGGTAGTATTATTCACGATGGCATAGGGGTGCACCTAGCCGGTCAAGGAAGTACAAGTATTGTAGCGTGTGCTACGAATGCAACAATCAACTAGGTTGACATGTAAGATGCAATGCACGGCAGTTAAAAGTGCGTACAGTTAAGGAATTTAAACGTGACAGATATCAATGCATGCATGACATGGCAGGGTGTCAGATCTAGCTTCGTTGTTAAGCTAGATCTTAAAATTGCGTCTAGACAGCTATCATTTCACTGTCTAGTCTCTTTTACGCTAAAAACAAGGAAGTGGCCTAAAAACATGGCTCTAAGCAAGAATTAGCAAGTTTCACTTGCCTGGAAAGGGACGTGCTGATAGTCACAAGATCAAGGAGTCCAGTTCTGCCTACGTGCCCAAACCCCAATCATCACACCAACCTACAGTCCCGTATTCATTATCTTCAATTAGTGAATTAACCAACACAATAAAATTACAGTTTTTATCTTGTTAACATGTGGTGTGGGTTCCTACGGAGAGAGACTTACCTCAACACGACGCGAGAGCTACTCTGACGTCAGGTAGCGACGTCAGGGGTTGGATTCCGTCAGTGTGCACGGTACAGAACGGTGGATACTCTGAGATGAAACACGTGCATGAAATAAGTTCGTAACGATGGATAAGAATTATTAGGCAAACCTAAAACGTCTAATGATCCGATTCTTAACAAGTTCTCTATCCTACGACAGGTTATACATAGATTTTAATGTCACTAACATCTCATATAATAACACTGGCTGTTACAACACCAACACGTGAACAGATTTATAAATATATCATTAACATAGATGTTCTGACGTTATAACTACCTTACAACAATTGGCAACTAGGTTTATAAAGTATTAATACTGATTCTAATAAACATTCTGCCCACGACATTACTAAGTTAATTTACGGATCGTCTATAAGCAACCAGATCTTAAGTATCTAATGCACGCCACTAACCGTTGAGAGGAATCCCCTTACGTTGCCACCAAAGATCGTCGTGGGTTATCAACGGTCAGAGGGGAGCCGTGCGTCACTGCGACGCGAAGAGAATGCTGCTGCCCGCGTTGGGGAAGATGCCGCCATTGCTGCTACGCGCGAAAACCGCATCTACAGCCGCTGTCTCAGGCGATCACCGGCGGCTCAGGCGGGATCATGACAGGGGAGGGTCGAGGAGCGAAGGGGACGTCGGAGAGGGACGGCTGACGCGGCGGTGCCGCCGTGCGTCGCTGCTGCTTCGTTGCTACGCGCTGCTGCGAAGAGCCGCTGCTGCAGCAGCGCTTGAACGGGCTGCGATGCTTGAACGAACTGCCGGCGAGGGTCGCCGAGGGTTCAGATGATCGGAATGAAGTCGGGAGGAGGAGAAGGTCGGGGACTTGAAATTGGGAAGGAGATGAAGTGGCGGCGGCCAGTTGATGAAAACGCAAAAGAAATAGCCCTAGGTCTGCGGGTTAAAAGAATTAGGTTCTTGCTAAATAGGGTTTAGATGGGGGTACAACTAAGGGGTATAGAGAGGAGTGGAATTAAAGAAATGTGGAAATTTGGGTGGTGAATAGCCCAAAATGATTTGAGTTGATACGTATGATAGGAATCCTCATTTGCTATTCAACAATGGGGAATTGGATAGTTTGTGTGCAAATGGGAGAGAGTGTGTGAGAGGGTAGTGTACGGTTAAGGGGAAATAGGGTGAGCCTAGTCGAGTGAAAGTATACCATGTGCAACTTATGCCAAAACATTGTTTAAGGGGAAAACTAGTGCACAAGTGAGTCAAACGGTACTCGATAATTACGAGAAAAATACTGGAGCGACCGTGTCGACGAGAGAAGCAAAACTAAGAAGACGGATCACGAGTTTGACGACGGGAAACGAAACTAAAAATAAAAAGGCCTCACAACAAAAGTGAAAATCGCGGCGTCTCATCAAACAAAGTCAAATCGTGGGAGAACGACCCGTGAAATGACGTTCCAAATTAATTCCACAATTTAATATTCTTCGAGAGGGTCACAACGGCATATAACACTATAGGGTTCGGTTACGGACAAAGTATAAAATAAATACGTGCACGAACAAGGCTACGTGCACGTAACGCGTATAAAGGATACAGGGTCCAAAGGTGACGGTAAAGTCTAGGTTGGGCACACGTCGGTGTGGCTTGCTAAGGATGCAACCAAGGTGCTACGGCCCTATCAACTCAACGAAACGACTTACATACCAGGAACAAAACCAATCAGGTTCTCGAAATTGCTATACGCACGGCCACATACCGAATAGCGAGTACCGGCCGTTACATCCTCCCCACCTTAGAATAAAGTCCGTCATCGGACTTTCTAACATATCTAGTCGCTTTAGTAACTACCATAATCATGTCACATTATAATTTTACCCATGGATAGCTATTACAAGTGCTTATATATGCACTAGGTAGTCAAAGATTAACACTACCAACATGTATGTATTAACGTACATTATACACTTATACCAATTATAGTCAGTCAAATTTATACACGTATTTCATTCTTATATATATACACATGCATCCCTTATATAACTACTACTTACCTAGCACAAAACAATAGTTCAGATACTCATATAAGTATAGTCTCACACTAGCAAATACAATCATTGTTCTACGTATAGATAACTAACTATGCATAAACAAACATGGGTATACTACTCCCTAATATTTCCTAGTATACGTCCAATACCAAACACATCTACACATGTAGTCGCACCATATCATTACTTAAATCAAGTTTTACTATATCTAATATACCTTCACCACTACTATATTTTCACAATATATAGTCATTAAAATGTATGAAATTATTTCACCATATATTCACATCACATACGGTTCTATAACTGTATTCACGACACGCCACACATACCATGGTCATCAATACCTATACTAAGCACATACTTACCCGTGCATGGTGCACACCCATACACGCTAATATTTCATTCACATATACCAATCGTATCCTTATATAACTAGCACATCTACACACCTAGTTTAGCTAGTACACATACGTTCACACAGGCAAGTCCTTAGTAATTAACTATACCACAAGACCAACACATATAACTATAAACTGGTATAGCGACCTACAATCATGTGCGTAGCACAACCATGCACAAACAATACTATCACTATGCATACATCAAACATCGATATATGCAACCACCGTCATACATAACAATATACTTAGAGTATACCCACTCAAGCTTGAGTGAGACTCGAAACACATATCAGAATACCCTATATACGTACCACGGTATTTATACCTATACCAATACCACTCCAATATATATACGTCTACCAATACAACGATATACATACCATATGTCAATCACACCTAATATTTAGTCAGGTAACACTCACATAGTTCCATCACTTTATAAACCATAATAATATTACAAACATCGGCGCACGTATAATTATAATACTCTTCCTAATACATGCATCCATCGTATCTTCACACATATGTAGAACATATATTCACACCATAACCTACTACTTATAATTAGTATACCAACACATCTACTTCATACATAGATAAGATATGCAATAGTCGTGTATACCTCATGGTATACACGCATACAACATCCGTAAAAGCAAGCAATACCAATCAAAACTATAATCCTACTATCATATGTATATCACCTATATACTTATGCAGCAAATACATAACTACTTACATTTAAGCACAATTCATAACTACGTACGAGCACATACTCACACGTACTAACATATAGGTCATATAATAGGCCTATTCACTTAACTATACGTACACCTATTATTATCACACCCAACATACACATAGCTTTACCAATCATATTATTTCAACCATTATAAGTATCTCCAAATACATACACCCCGTTAGATATACCAACACTGATTCTTATATACTCGGACGTCCCTAGAGTGGTATAACTATCCCCACACATATCTATAAACACTAACACATAAACAACTTCATAACATCACGAATAACTCTGAGTACGTATATATCACACAATAGGCAAACATTAATATACTATAGGGGAGTACACTCATTCAAGCCCACACACTTAACTTAGGTGCATGCACCACGACAACATCGCAAAGGTCCAAGGGCCTACTAACAATTAGAGCTGACACAGTCGTTGAAAAGCACTAAAGCCTAAGCAATAGAGGGAGGTCGAAAGCGTGACGAGGGAAGGATCGATAAGCACGGATTCAGATAGAACGACTAAAAGGAGACAGCTTGGTTAGATGAAACATTGACTCAATTGTGATCTTTAGGTAGAGGAAAGAGAGATGAAGTGATACTCTTATAGGGTACATAAGCTAAAATACGCGAAATTTGAAAGCTGTTGTACTTCAAAAGTTGAAGTCCTTGTCTGTATAAAATATTTGGAGATCGATAAAACAAGTTGTTCGAAATAAGTTGGAGTCGAATAGTCATAATAAGAGAAAATGGTTTATTGACTTATCGAAAATTATTATGAAAAGGAAGCAAATCATCCACACGATCATTAGGGACGTAGTTTAGAAAATATTATATGGCAGTAATTTAGTATAGGGTTGTCAAAAGTTTTGAAATTCAAAGAATGGGACTTAATTAACTATAGTGTAGGGAATGTTTTCCAAGTCTTAAAACTGAAGAGAAATTTTAAATAAATAATATTGAAAATACTTTTAGAGAAACCCGAACTTGCCAAACGAACTAATTTATACAAAGATCTTTAAGTACGAGTACCATGAATCCTAAAACTGATATATATATATATATAATAATTAAAATTCTATTTAGCTTAGAGAAGATTTTAAAGTATGGATGCTAAGCGATTAAAATGAATCTCATAGTTTAGGAAAAATGGTATATCGAATTTTCAAAATAGTAATAGAGTCTTTAAACCAAAATGCGAAAAAATATAGATTAGAAAATGGTTACGAGATAGTAATTATAATTACAACCAATAGACTTCAAAATCTACAAGGAATTTTTTTGACTCGCCCAAAAAGTGAGGAATTTTGAATATATACGTAGAGAGTTTAAAACAAAATTTAAACTTAGAGAAAACTTTTAATAAGGGAAATAAAAAATAACTTTGGAAAAATCAAGCTTTGCGAAAGAGGACCTTTGAAAGTCAGCGATTATCGTAATGTGGTGATCACGTGAATCGAGGCAAGGAATTGGTCGCATGATCGAAACATAAACACGCTTAGGATATGACTCAGGAAAACCTACGGGAAACCCCTACGGTTGACCAACCAAAGATTAGGGAACTAAGCGCTAAGACTTTCTAAGGAGCTAGACTGTAAAGAAATGCGTTCAGCTTGGTCCGAAATCGATGAACCCCGAGCAAACGACTAAAGAAATTCTGGATGTCTACTATGGTCAGAGTTAGACAAGAACCACTAGGATAACTCCTAAGACGATTAAACCAATTCCTAGCATGGAGTCTAACTAACAATCCGGGGCCCCTAACTAGCAAGCACAGACGTCTAACTAAGTCTTCTTACTACCAAGTGACATAGGAAATGACTAGGCTTAAGGCTTATGACTCGGATGTTGCAATTTATTTAATGGACATTCCATAGTTATTACCGTTGTTCCGATAATTCGCAATTGCAAGACGGACCTGCATGGGCCACCAACAAAACCTGTCACGCTCCGCTTCCCAAAAATGTGGAGGCGAGACGTGAGGAGGTCCGCTCAGACTTGAAGCTACAAAGCTGCAAGTCCGATAAGCGTCAATCAACTTTAAACTGCAGGTCCTTGCAACGTGAAACGAAACAAAGATAATAATAAGAAAATGAGACAAAAGAGAAATCTCAGAATATCCATAGCAATAAATTCCAACATCGCAGAAAAGCCACCAGGCTAAAAGAAAAAGAGTCTAAGGCCCAAACCTGGTCGACAAAAGTACAACGTACAAAACAAAGGTGCCACGCACCGACAACTAACAGAAATCCTAAAACAAAAGGAGAACTCTGCGTCGTCACTAAGAATGGACACCGGTGTCCGCAAAACTCCTCCTGGATAGGCATGGCTCAGGCTCAGCGTCAGCAAAACATTACGTCCTCAGCAACGGTCTCTGGCTCAGGGTCTAACATGTGACACCCAAAAGAGCAAGGGGCACATGTCAGCAAGTCTACAAGAGACTTGTGCAAGGAAACTGAAAGTGGAAGTAAAACAACCTAGCAGTTCTAGCATGATGTAATGACATGGCAGTTAAAGTATGAGTGCAACAGGTAAAGTAAAGTACGAGCATGGCATTTAAATCATGGCATGGATATCTGTAGGATCTAAATAAGGCCTAGAGGGGGGGTGAATAGGCCTTTGACCAAATTATCGCAAGATAAAAATTAAGCCTAGTTTACAGCATGCAGTTTAGGAATCAGACAATCAAAGAATTCAAAGAAGACACAGAATTTAACGTGGTTCGGTCCCCATGACCTACGTCCACCCCAATGAGCAATCACTTATACTGTTTCTTTAAGAAGTTACAATCTCCCTTAGATTAGTGCCCCAACACCAACCTGTCAGACCAACTCAAGCTCACCAAAGCCAAAAAGAAACATACAAGTATCACTCCCCAACCCAACTTGCCCCAACAAGTTTGGTTCCCAGAGTCCCAAATAACGGAAGAAATTATATTACAGAAATGCTGATCAAAACATTAATAACTTCACAAATAACAAAGATCAAGAGTTTAGAAAGCTCATTTGTGAAGATCTCTCTGGTTGTCGTCTTTCAGCACATCAGTAGCTTCGCAACGCTTCTTACGGAATGATGATCGGATGTCTGAAGAAGAAGTAGTCGCTGTCCCCGTGGAAGTAGTCGGTAGAAGTTCCTTACTCAAAGTGATCTCATTTGCTGTACAGGAGGAAATAGCTACTCAACTTGCTATCACTGCGTCGGGGATGAAGTCACGGTCGCAACGCTTCTTACGGAACTCAATTTGGATCTCTAGAACTCCATTTATTGATGAAAATGTGAAGAGATGTACATTGGTATTTATAGAATTGAGTTAACGGGTTTGGTTACTGTGCGAGGGGATCCGATACGGTCGGCGTCGCCGGTTTAAAGACAGCGGGACCCGCATCCGCATTAAAATCGATGTCGGCAGCCGTTGGATTTTGGATGGACGATCACGATTGCGCCACGTCGACGCGGATCCGCTGCGTTCAGCGCCCGCCTTAGCTGACCCGGACCCACGAGCCGCCCGCCTTCGCTGACTCCGAGTCGGCAGCGCCTGAACCGTTGGATGGCGATCCGACGGTGGTGAGTATGCCATGTCGCCACGTGGCTGACTCAGCGGCGCCCGCCATCTGCGACTCGATTGGATGGTAGGTGGCCGTCGGATGGAGATCTAGCGGTGGACAAGCGGCCACGTCACCTCGCTTCGAGCGACCGTCAAATGCGAAATGAACGGCCAGGATTACGCCACGTCGACCGTATGGGCTGCGAAGAAGCCGTATCTTTGAACAGTGCCGTATGTCTATTTTTCTGAGTATATGCACTGTATTCTTGCGTATTTGGGCATCAAATAAATCCCAAAAATTCTGAAATAATTCTCAAAAATCCCATAGCTTCATTTTGACATGTGAGAATTGTTTCACCTCATTTCACCACTTGTAGAAAAAGTTTCTTCTTTGTATACTCAGTATTTTCTCGTATTTCCCCGTATTTGGACTTCAAACAATCTCCATAAATCCTGAGAAAAATCCCTTGCTATTTATAGCCTATGATTAACTCTAGGGTAGAGTTTCATAGCTATACTCTCTTGTTTGATCAGCTTGTGTAATTCCAAATGAAGTTTCACCCTTGTATCTCTACGTACTTGAGTACGTACATGTGTAACCTGAGCAATCATGATTATAGGGACCTGTGACACACTCAACAAACATATTAGAACAGTTTAGTAGGGTTTGTTATCATCAAACATAGGTTAGGATGCTGTTTCCAACAATCTCCCCCTTTTGATAAGAACA
Source organism: Scilla litardierei (assembly GCA_030789695.1). Taxonomy (NCBI): domain Eukaryota; kingdom Viridiplantae; phylum Streptophyta; class Magnoliopsida; order Asparagales; family Asparagaceae; genus Scilla; species Scilla litardierei. Next base: position 257,783,298 of record CM061141.1, read on the forward strand.
AACCAGACATTAAGATTACATCAAAAATGTGTGAAGTGTGTGAGTGTGTGAAGCATGAATATGAGCATGAATGGCAAAATGATATGCTTCCCCTATTGACATGCTCTGGCAAAATGATATGCTCCCCCTATTAACATGCTCCCCTATCTCTGACATGATCAATCTTATCTTAATATTTCTCTCCCCCTTTGTTTTCATCAAAAAAATGTATGAAATAGCATATGAGGAGTGGAAAATTGAACATTATAAAGCAAAACAAACATGCAAGACATCGATGACCACAATGAATAAATAAGCAATAAACACTAAGTCATAACTACCATAATTCATCTCTGTGCTCAAGTGTGATGATCAAATGTTTAGTACATATGGAGAGGTAATAAGGAATACAGCCGGTCATAACCATCTTTTCAACTGAATATATGAACATCAAAGATTGAGTTTCCCCTTCTCATGTAATATGAGTTCAAGTTACCAATTCCAAACATGACCGAGAAGGATTTTTAAATGTGAAATGGCAGTGCTTGACGGACTTAACACCAACGCTAAAAATGACATTTTTAGCATAAGTTGGATGTCCAAGGGTAGTATCAAGGACATGGATCGTATCCATTTTTCATACGAAGCTCTGTGTATATATTTTGAAGACACTCGTCTTGCTATTCTTTTTATACACGTATATTTTGAAGAGAGCTTTTCTTTTTACCCATGCCTGGAAACATCATATCCCATTAAAACATAAATTAGTCCACCAACAACCACTTTTCTTATTCAAGATTACAATTCCATAGCAAAACATTTTGATCTGTGTAAGTGTGATTGGATGATGAAAAACGTTAGTTACTCATTAATGAATATGACCTAATTAAGCATGTAGTCTTTGAATGCAAGCATTGTTAAGAATATAATATTCAAAATCCATAAGACATATGTTTTGCATTTAAAGCTGTTTCTGATGAAAAGTGCAAAATGAGGAGATAGACAATTCACTTTTCCTTTCTTTTTATATTTTTATTTTTCATTTTTTTTAATTTTAATTTTTCATTTTTTTATTTTTCTTTTTGTAGCACACCACACAAAAATAATAAAAGCACACCAAATAATATTTTCACTCTAAATATAATCAATAATGCCCAGTTCTAGACGTAGACGACAAAAGTGATCTTCTGGCAAAGGTTTTGTAAAGATATCTGCCAACTGAGAATCAGTAGAAATATATTCAATGGATACATCCTCTTTTGCCAAATGATCTCTAAGAAAATGATGTCTTACATCTATGTGTTTTGTCCGAGAGTGATGAACAGGATTGTTAGAAAGATCTATAGCACTCTTACTATCACATCGTAATGGAACTTTTCTAAGATCCAAGCCGTAGTCAGACAGGGTTTGCATCATCCAAAGTACTTGGGCACATCAACTGCCAAGGGCAATATACTCAGCTTCAGTAGTGGACAAAGCAACACTGTTCTGCTTACGACTAGACCAAGAAACCAATGAATGTCCTAGCATAAAACATGTTCCACTAGTGCTCTTTCTATCAATCATACTACCAGCATAATCAGCATCAGCATAGCCAACCAAATTAAGATTACCACAAGAGGGATACCATAGTCCAAGTGTAGGAGTGTGAATAAGATATCGAAAAATCCTCTTAATGGCTATCAAATGTGATTCTTTTGGACAGGCTTGAAATCGTGCACACAAACAGACAGAAAACATGATGTCTGGTCTAGATGCAGTTAAATAAAGTAAGGACCCAATCATACCTCGATAAAGCTTTTGGTCCACATCTATACCTTTGTCATCCTTTTCAAGCTTCGTCGTCGGACTCATTGGAGTTCGCATTGGCTTTGCATTTTCCATCCCAAATTTCTTCAACAGTTCTTTTATGTACTTGGTTTGGGAAACATATATGCCATCTCCAGTTTGTCTTACTTGAAAGCCCAAAAAGTATTTCAACTCTCCGACCAGACTCATCTCAAATTGATCCTGCATAACTTTTTCAAACTTTTGGCATAAAAGATCATTAGTAGCACCGTAAATAATATCGTCCACATAAATCTGAACAATAAGAAAATGATCCTGTTCATGCAAGATAAACAAAGTGTTGTCTGCACTACCCTTTTTAAAGTTATTTTCCAAAAGATATGAACTGAGACGGTCGTACCAAGCTCTGGGAGCTTGCTTCAGACCATACAAAGCCTTTTGCAACTTGTAAACGTGATTTGGAAAACTATGACTTTCAAAACCAGGGGGTTGTTCAACAAAAACATCTTCTTTCAAATAACCATTTAAAAATGCACTTTTCACATCCATTTGCTTCAATTTAAAACCTTTGAAACTTGCAAAAGCCAGCAATATTCTAATGGCTTCTAATCTAGCAACGGGTGCAAAAGTTTCATCACAATCAATTCCCTCAATCTGGTTATATCCTTTGGCCACTAATTTTGCCTTATTTCTGATTACATTTCCAGATTCATCAAGTTTGTTTTTGAAAATCCATTTAGTGCCAACAATTGGGTAATTATCAGGTCGGGGCACTAATGTCCAAACATTATTTCTATCAAACTGATTAATCTCATCATGCATGGCCATAACCCAACTTTCATCAGTTAAAGCGATTTCAACGTTCTTAGGTTCAATTTTAGAAATGAGGTCACCATGAATGCATAAGGCACACAAGTTATTGAAAGTGGATCGAGTGCGTATACCTTTCGTAGGAGTCCCCATGATCAGCTCAGGTGGATGATGTGGATTGAACCTGAGCTCTCCTCTTTCCAGTCTATTTCCTTGTGGTACTTCTGGTTCAGCTTCCTTTTGGCCTTCAGATGGTTCAGCTATGTTTTCAGGCTCTGTAGTTTCCTTGTCTACATCTTCAGTTTCCCTGCAATTTAAAGGATCTATTTCAGCTTCATCAAATTTCACATTAATTGACTCAACAACAGTTAAGGTTCGTTTATTGTAGATCATGTATGCTTTGCTCCTTGATGAATATCCTACGAACACTCCTTCGTCTGATTTGGATTCAAATGTTCCCAGCTGATCTCCTGTGTTTAAAATGAAACACCTGCATCCAAATACTCTGAAATATGAAATGTTAGGAGTCTTGCCATGCCACAGTTCATAGGATGTTTTGTTCATTAAAGGTCTAAGCATAACCCTGTTGCAGACATAGCAGGCTGTATTCACTGCTTCGGCCCAAAAATACATAGGAAGAGAATAATCATTAAGCATGCTTCTTGCCATCTCTTTTAAAGTTCGATTCTTTCTTTCGACCACCCCGTTTTGTTGAGGTGTTCTAGGAGAAGAAAATTCATGTAAGATCCCTTTTTCCAAACAGAAGTTTTCAAAAACAGAGTTTTCAAATTCACCACCGTGATCACTTCTAATTTTCATAATTGAAAGATTTTTCTCATTTGAAACTTGATTACAAAAATTTTGGAAATTTTCAAAGGAATCCGATTTCTTGGCTAAGAAGTAAACCCATGTATATCTAGAAAAATCATCGATCAAAACAAAACAAAATCTCTTCCCATTGAGGCTAGCAACATCGGTAGGTCCAAACAAATCCATATGAATCAATTCTAGGACTCGTGAAGTGGTAACTTCCCGAATTCACGTAAAAGTGGATCTAGTTTGCTTACCTTTTGTGCATGCAACACACAACTTACCATTCTCGTACTGTTGATGTGGCAAGCCTCGGACCAGGTTTTTATTCTCCAGCTTATGTAGCAACTTCATGCTGGCATGTGATAGTCTCCGGTGCCATAGTATAGCCTCCTCCTCCCTGCCAATCAAACATTTAGCAATTGTCATTTCTTCAATCATTATTGTATAAACATTATTTTTCCTATTGGCTATGAAGAGGATATTACCTGTGACCGAGTCATAAATTTTACAAATTTTCTCATCAAAAAGTACTTTCATACCTTTGTCACAGAGTTGGCTTATGGAGATGAGGTTGTGTTTGAGATTTTCAACCCAGAGGACGTCAGAAATTTTAAAAGTATTGTTGCCAACAATACCTTTACCCATTACCTTGCACTTGCCGTTGTCCCCTAATGTAACACTTCCTCCTTCTTGCTTCACGAGGCTAAGGAACTTGTCGTTGTTCCCTGTCATGTGTCTTGAGCAGCCTGAATCCAAATACCACTCACACAGTTGTTCCTTAGCCATGCTGAGTCCCTTGTTCGTGTCGCTTTCACCTATTAGGCAAAGTGATGATTGCGCTACCTCGTCTTGTGGTTCGTCTTCGTCGTCATCGTCCCATGTTACCGCAAATGATTTCCCTTTGACTTCGGATGACGCGTTCTTTGTTGGACAGTTTTTCATGAAATGTCCAAATTTCTTACAGTTGAAACATTGAACACTTTTAGTAGTATTCTGTTCAGACGAGGAATTCAAAGGATTAAACTTATTAAAACGATTGAACCTTTTTGCCATTTCAGATTTTCCGGCAGGAGTTCTGATGAAGCGCGGAATCCTCTGACCATCAGTGCATGTTCCTCGTCGAGATCTTCTTTGTCACTTTCTTCGGCTTTGAGAGCGATGGTCTTTAAAGGTTTAGCCTCACCTTTCTCTCTTGTCTCGACGGTTTTGAGTTCCAGCTCATGGGATAACAGATTTCCAATCAGATCATCCAGCTTCAGCTTAGTGAGATCTCTCGCTTCTTGGATGGCCGTCACTTTAGGTCGGAAGGAACTAGGAAGCGCTCTTAGGATTTTCCGAATGAGGTCGATGCTGTCGTAAGACTTTCCCAATGCTTTTGAGTTGTATACGATGTCGGTGAAGCGAGTGTACATGTCCTTGATGGATTCTCCTGGTAGCATGTGGAAACCATCGTACTCTGAGCTCAGCAGCGCTAATCTGGACTCCTTTACCTGAGAGGTTCCTTCGTGAGTGACTTCGAGAGTGTTCCAGATTTGCTGCGCAGTAAGACAATGAGATATACGGTTAAACTTAGTTCTGTCAAGTGCACAGATAATTGCATTCATAGCTTTACCATTCAGAGCATATAGTTTGTTATCGTTATCATCCCATTTATCTTCTGGTTTTGGTACATCAATATCTTCAATTTTGATTGTAGGTGGGTGATAACCTTTAGCAACAATTTTCCAAATTTCAAGATCTGAAGAGACTAGGAAAATTTTCATCCTAGCTTTCCAGTAAGCAAAATCAGTCCCATTAAATTTGGGTGGTCTAACTGTAGACTGTCCTTCAGCAAATGCTGAATCATATGTATTCATTATGAACTAGACTCAAATGGCCAGGCCTGGTGCTCTGATACCACTTGTAGGATCTAAATAAGGCCTAGAGGGGGGGGGGGGGGGGGGGTGAATAGGCCTTTGACCAAATTATCGCAAGATAAAAATTAAGCCTAGTTTACAGCATGCAGTTTAGGAATCAGACAATCAAAGAATTCACAGAAGACACAGAATTTAACGTGGTTCGGTCCCCATGACCTACGTCCACCCCCAATGAGCAATCACTTATACTGTTTCTTTAAGAAGTTATAATCTCCCTTAGATTAGTGCCCCAACACCAACCTGTCAGACCAACTCAAGCTCACCAAAGCCAAAAATAAACATACAAGTATCACTCCCCAACCCAACTTGCCCCAACAAGTTTGGTTCCCAGAGTCCCAAATAACGGAAGAAATTATATTACAGAAATGCTGATCAAAACATTAATAACTTCACAAATAACAAAGATCAAGAGTTTAGAAAGCTCATTTGTGAAGATCTCTCTGGTTGTCGTCTTTCAGCACATCAGTAGCTTCGCAACGCTTCTTACGGAATGATGATCGGATGTCTGAAGAAGAAGTAGTCGCTGTCCCCGTGGAAGTAGTCGGTAGAAGTTCCTCACTCAAAGTGATCTCATTTGTTGCACAGGAGGAACTAGCTGCTCAACTTGCTATCACTGCGTCGGGGATGAAGTCACGGTCGCAACGCTTCTTACGGAACTCAATTTGGATCTCTAGAACTCCACTTATTGATGAAAATGTGAAGAGATGTACATTGGTATTTATAGAATTGAGTTAACGGGTTTGGTTACTGTGCGAGGGGATCCGATATGGTCGGCGTCGCGGGTTTAAAGACAGCGGGACCCGCATCCGCATTAAAATCTATGTCGGCAGCCGTTGGATTTTGGATGGACGATCACGATTGCGCCACGTCGACGCGGATCCGCTGCGTTCAGCGCCCGCCTCAGCTGACCCGGACCCACGAGCCGCCCGCCTTCGCTGACTCCGAGTCGGCAGCGCCTGAACCGTTGGATGGCGATCCGACGGTGGTGATTATGCCACGTCGCCACGTGGCTGACTCAGCGGCGCCCGCCATCTGCGACTCGATTGGATGGTAGGTGGCCGTCGGATGGAGATCTAGCGGCGGACAAGCGGCCACGTCGCCCCGCTTCGAGCGATCGTCAGATGCGAAATGAACGGCCAGGATTGCGCCACGTCGACCGTATGGGCTGCGAAGAAGCCGTATCTTTGAACAGTGCCGTATGTCTATTTTTCTGAGTATTTGCACTGTATTCTTGCGTATTTGGGCATCAAATAAATCCCAAAAATTCTGAAATAATTCTCAAAAATCCCATAGCTTCATTTTGACATGTGAGAATTGTTTCACCTCATTTCACCACTTGTAGAAAAAGTTTCTTCTTTGTATACTCAGTATTTTCTCGTATTTCCCCGTATTTGGACTTCAAACAATCTCCATAAATCCTGAGAAAAATCCCTTGCTATTTATAGCCTATGATTAACTCTAGGGTAGAGTTTCATAGCTATACTCTCTTGTTTGATCAGCTTGTGTAATTCCAAATGAAGTTTCACCCTTGTATCTCTACGTACTTGAGTACGTACATGTGTAACCTGAGCAATCATGATTATAGGGACCTGTGACACACTCAACAAACATATTAGAACAGTTCAGTAGGGTTTGTTATCATCAAACATAGGTTAGGATGCTGTTTCCAACAATATCAAGTTTTACAAGAAACATTCACAAGGACAAGTACATGTCTAGTAAGCACGTCGTGCACAGAGATTACGCCTTTTGGCTAGAGTGGCTGCGTGGCCATCTCCTAGCTCAAGTGATCGCTTATCCCTACCCCTCCACATGTATCGGGCATTGGCTTTTGACCAACACATGAGGCCCACTTCTGGATCACGAGCCAGGAAGTGTTTTTCATGATGGCATAGGGGTGCACCTAGCCGGAAAAGGAAATCGGGCATTGGCTTTTGACCAACACATGAGGCCCGCTTCTAGATCACGAGTCCAGGTAGTATTATTCACGATGGCATAGGGGTGCACCTAGCCGGTCAAGGAAGTACAAGTATTGTAGCGTGTGCTACGAATGCAACAATCAACTAGGTTGACATGTAAGATGCAATGCATGGCAGTTAAAAGTGCGTATAATTAAGGAATTTAAACGTGATAGATATCAATGCATGCATGACATGGCAGGGTGTCAGATCTAGCTTCGTTGTCAAGCTAGATCTTAAAATTGCGTCTAGACAGCTATCATTTCACTGTCTAGTCTCTTTTACGCTAAAAACAAGGAAGTGGCCTAAAAACATGACCCTAAGTAAGAATTGGAAAGTTTCACTTGCCTGGAAAGGGACGTGGTGATAGTCACAAGATTAAGGAGTCCAGTTCTGCCTACGTGCCCAAACCCCAATCATCACACCAACCTACAGTCCAGTATTCATTATCTTCAATTAGTGAATTAACCAACACAATAAAATTACAGTTTTTATCTTGTTAACATGTGGTGTGGGTTCCTACGGGGAGAGACTTACCTCAATACGACGCGAGAGCTACTCTGACGTCGGGTAGCGACGTCAGGGGTTAGACTCCGTCAGTGTGCACGGTACAGAACGGTGGATACTTTGAGATGAAACACGTGCACGAAATAAGTTCGTAACGATGGATAAGAATTATTAGGCAAACCTAAAACGTCTAATGATCTGATTCTTAACAAGTTATCTATCCTACGACAGGTTATACATAGATTTTAATGTCACTAACATCTCATATAATAACACTGGCTGTTACAACACCAACACGTGAACAGATTTATAAATATATCATTAACATAGATGTTCTGACGTTATAACTACCTTACAACAATTGGCAACTAGGTTTATAAAGTATTACTACTTATTCTAATAAACATTCTGCCAATGACATTACTAAGTTAATTTACGGATCGTCTATAAGCAACCAGATCTTAAGTATCTAATGCACGCCACTAACCGTTGAGAGGAATCCCCCTACGTTGCTACCAGAGATCGTCGTGGGTTATCAATGGTCAGAGGGGAGCCGTGCGTCGCTACGACGCGAAGAGAATGCTGCTGCCGCGTTGGGGAAGATGCCGCCATTGCTGCTGCGCGCAAAAACCGCAACTACAGCCGATGTCTCAGGCGATCACCGGCGGCTCAGGCGGGATCACGACAGGGGAGGGTCGAGGAGCGAAGGGGGCGTCGGAGAGGGACGGCTGACACGGCGGCGCCGCCGTGTGTCGCTGCTGCTTCATCGCTGCGCGCTGCTACGAAGAGCCGCTGCTGATGCAGCGCCTGAACGGGCTGCGACGCCTGAACGAACTGCCGGCGAGGGTCACCGAGGGTTCAGATGATCGGAATGAAGTCGGGAGGAGGAGAAGAAGGTCGGGGACTTGAAATCGGGAAGGAGATGAAGTGGCGGCGACCAGTTGATGAAAACGCAAAAGAAATAGCCCTAGGTCTGCGGGTTAAAAGAATTAGGTTCTTGCTAAATAGGGTTTAGATGGGGTACAACTAAGGGGTATAGAGAGGAGTGGAATTAAAGAAATGTGGAAATTTGGGTGGTGAATAGCCCAAAATGATTTGAGCTGATACGTATGATAGGAATCCCCATTTGCTATTCAACAATGGGGAATTGGGTAGTTTGTGTGCAAATGGGAGAGAGTGTGTGAGAGGGTAGTGTACGGTTAAGGGGAAATAGGGTGAGCCTAGTCGAGTGAAAGTATACCATGTGCAACTTATGCCAAAACGTTGTTTAAGGGGAAAACTAGTGCACAAGTGAGTCAAACGGTACTCGATAATTACGAGAAAAATATTGGGGTGACCGTGTCGACGAGAGAAGCAAAACTAAGAAGACGGATCACGAGTTCGACGACGGGAAACGAAACTAAAAATAAAAAGGCCTCATGACAAAAGTGAAAATCGCGACGTCTCATCAAACAAAGTCAAATCGTGGGAGAACGACCCATGAAATGATGTTCCAAATTAATTCCACAATTTAATATTCTTCGAGAGGGTCACAACGGCATATAACACTATAGGGTTTGGTTACGGACAAAGTCTAAAATAAATACGTGCACGAACAAGGCTACGTGCACGTAACGCGTATAAAGGATACAGGGTCCAAAGGCGACGGTAAAGTCTAGGTTGGGCACACGTCGGGGTGGCTTGATAAGGATGAAACCATGGTGCTACGGCCCTATCAACTCAACGACACGACTCACATACCAGGCACAAAACCAATCGGGTTCTCGAAATTGCTATACGCACGGCCGCATATCGAATAGCGAGTTCCGGCCGTTACACATCCATTAAATAAACCGTGCCCATGAGCACGGGTAATGACTAGTATGTATGTATGTATGTATGTATATATATATATAGCGATCTTCGGCTGCGAAAAAGAGGCTTTTCGCACCGTGCGAAAAGATTTTTATCTTTTTTTGAAAATTTTTTCAAAAATTCTTTTTTTGATGTTTAATCTATACAATTATATACCCCAGGGAAAATAATGGGTGAACCCGTTGGGGATTAGAGCACACATCCACTCGTTACAAATTTAACGGTCTCAAAACGTGCGAATTTGATGAAATGCCTTGATCGAAGGCCAAATGACATTATTTCTCAACGATTATTTTTTGAGGGAGTATAACAACATATAATGAGGGTGGAAAAAAGAAATTTTGAAAAAAATTTCATAAAAAAACTAAAAACATTTTCGCACGGTGCAAAATGTTCTCATTTGATATATATATATATATATATATATATATATATATATATATATATATATATATATATAGAAAAGTTAGCTTTGCTTTTTATTGATTAATGCACTGTACAAAAGATACATCATATACTTTGATAGGCCTGAAGTTTCAAAAGAGAGAGGATAGGACACAAGCCTCGTCACTCTCTACAGTGGATTCCTCACCTTATCAAAACTATACAAAAGAGGGCATTGAAATTGCCAAAAAATAACCATTACACTACACAGCTGTAACGACTGGTTTTCATGTATCCGGATTTATTATAATATAATATATGTTTTGGTGGATTTTCTCCTTTCGTGTGGTTATCGTCTCCGTAACTTTCATTTTCGATCGTTTCGTCGTGTTTTCTCGTTTCTTCCTTAGGATCGTCGATTTCGGAGTACGTCATTCATGACGGGCTTCATAACGGTCGTATCTTACTAATATATCAAGCCTAGGTGTCTTAGGAATCGATCCCGGAGCTCCGCGCTCCGTATCGGAACTTTTGGTGCTTATTAGCCGGTATAAGAAGGGGCACCGACTGACTAGATGACGATCCAGTCGGTCGGCAATCCTTCTTGGACCGACTAGTTGGCTTTCTAAATTATTCAGGAGTTACTGTTTATCGTTATTCGGTCTAAGAACGTTGATTGACCGACTAGGTTGCAAACTAGTCGGTCAGCAATGCTTCTTTAACCGACTAACTCATCAACTTATTTTTGGTATCAATACTGTTCACTCTTAGTCTGTCTAAGAACGTTCATCGACCGACTAGATGACAAACTAGTCGGTCAGTATTTGTTCTTTGACCGACTAAATCTAAATCCTATTTTCGTTCAGAAGTTACTGTTTACACTTAGTCGGTCTGCGTTGGTCGACCGACCGACTAGTTGCCAAACTAGTCGGTCAGTGGTTGCTCTTTGACCGACTAATCTATGTTAAAACCCTAATTTCTGGGTAGCCGCCAGCCCATCCTATTTAACCCCCTCCCAAACGTTTTCTTCTCCCTCCACTCGACCTAAAACACTAAAATCTCCCCCATTGAGCCCCCTTCTCCCTCAAGCCCTATTTCCTTCATTCCAAGCCCTAAATCCATCATCCAAACTCCCCCTCAACTCATTCAACCTCTCATCTTCCCCAAAATCTCATCAAATCCCCAAAATCCCCCAAGAACCCTAATTCTCCAAACTTCTCCATTCGTTTCCAGATCTGGTTCCTAGGTTCCCCGGAGTGTTCCTTCCGCCTCCTTACGGTAAGAAATCGATCTATTGATGTTTTCATACCCTATTTGTATTTTTATGAAACCCTAATAAATAAATGTTGTTTTGATGGTTGTCTCTCCATAACAGCGATTTCCCCGTAGATTAGCATCCGCGAGACGAACCTTCGTGATCGTCATCCCCGGTGCTAGGCAAGTGAAACTTGCCACCTAGGGTTTAGGCCATGTTTTAGGCCATTTGCTTATTGTAGGTGTAAAAGAGACTAGGCGACGAAATGATACTCGCCTAGGCGCAATTCCGGAACTAGCTTGACAACGAAGCTAGGACCGTCGTTTACCATGTTGCACAATTACCATGTCATGTTTAATTTTGATTATCGGTATGCGAATACATTGTCATCCATGCTATCCATGTTGTATGTTGCATTCGTAGCACACGCTACACTACTTGTGTTTCCTGGCTCGTGTTCCAGAAGCGGGCCATGTGTTGGTTGATAGCCAACGCCCGACCTACTAGTTCCGGCTAGGCACCCACTATACGTGGGCATAACCCTATGCCATACGTGTTAATCACACTTCCTGGCTCGTGTCCAAGAAGCGAGCATTCCGTGTTTGGGGGTAATGCACTGGCTCGACACAATTGGGAGGGGTAGAGATAAACGGTCACTTGAGCTTAGGAGTTGGCCCGATCAGCCACTCTAGCCAACAGGCGGAATCTCTGTGCACGACGTGTTTACTTGACGTGATTTCCTTGACTTGTACTTGAGCACAGCCTGTGGGCAATAGGACACTCGTTGAGTGATCCCTTGTACTTGTTCCTTGACATTACATGTCATAACTACCACTTGACACTTGCTACTTGTACTCCCGTTTACTTGTCACTTCCTTACCTTACTTTACTTGCCATGCATCATACAATAATTGCTAGGTTGCTAGTTTACCTTACCTTCAGTTTCCTTGCCCAAGTCTTTTAGACTTGCTGACATGTGCCCCTTTACTCTTTTGGGTGACACATGTTAGATCTCAAGCCTGAGTCCGTTGTTGAGGACGAGGTGTTTGCGGATGCCGAGCCCGAGCTTGTGCTTGACGGGGAGTACGTGGACACTGGGGACCAGACCTAGTGTCTTCGTAGTGTTTTACTTTTGTTAGAATGCTGTTTGTTGTCGGTGCGTGGCACCCATACCTTGTTGCGTTGTTGTTTTGTTGGCCTTGTTCTGGGCCTTTAGACTCTTTCTTTAGCCTGGTGGCTTTTCTGGATGTTGGACTTATTTTTCATGTTGGACAATTTATGAGATATGAGAATTTTATTTCTGTCTCTCCTTTTATTATTATTGTTACTCCGTTTGTGGTTACATGGACCTGCTTATGTTTTATTGACGCTTATCGGGTTTGGGGCTTCACAGCTCCACTCTCGTGCGGACCTTTTCACGTCTCGCCTCCATTTTAGGGAAGCGGGTCGTGGCAACAGCCAATCAAGAATATCCCATCACAGCACTTCCCTTCATAACTGGAATCTGCTAACCATTGTCTCTGAAAGCCCAATTGGATAAAACGTCAGCCTCATCCTCACCTGATGGTTCTTGATCATTCAAAGCCACCCTAACGTCTGCAACAATCTCCTCAAACAGAGAGGTCTTGCAACGTTCTTCCTTTTCAAAAATTCTACTATTTCTCTCCCTCCAAATATGCCAAACTGATGCTGCTAGGACAGTCTTGCCGAGCAGACTCAAGAAATTCTTACCCACAAAATTCACAAGAAAGAACTTCCCTACATCTTCCAGCCTAGGAGGAAGATGCGTATTAATATTCAGTTTAAGTAAAGCCCGTCGAAGTATGTAGCGGGAGTAGCAGCATTCAAAGAAGAGATGCTCCACATTTTCATTAAAGCCGCCCTCACATAAAACACGATTTGTATCCATATTAATCCCCCATCTACTCATCATTTCCTTAGTTAGTAGCTTGCCTTTGAGTGCCTTGAGAAGAGTTAGGGACATCTTTGGGATGTGATTGGGAAACCACACTAATTTATGAAAAGCGAAGGGAGTACCTCTTATGCGCACCCCTTCCCAAGCTTGTCTGAACTGAAAACCCTCACCAGGAGCCCATACCAACCTATCTGAACCGTGTTGCAACTTTATTTTATCAAGGACCGGTTTCAGCTGTGCAATTTCCGTGACATTCTTCCAAGAGCCGGCCTCCCAATATTCATGAACTTTCTTCATCGAGGAATTCGCCGGCACATCATATAAGCAATTTAGCGGGCCGCAATCCAGCCAATTGTCATACCAAAATAGGGTTGATTTTCCATCTCTTACCTTCCGCTTGATTAGCTTTTGGGATATTTTCCTACACTTAAGCATGTGCTTCCAGGTGCCTGATTGCGTTACCAAACCCTCCGCCGTGTAAAACCCACTGGAATTGTCATACCTTTCCTTCATATGCTCTGCCCAAAGACTACCTGAGGTAAGATATCTCCATGTTAGTCTAATGCCAGCTACCTCATTTAAATCTTCCAACAATCTGATTCCAACACCCCCTTCAGCTTTTGGTGTACAAATATCTTTCCAAGCCCAAGATCTTGATTTGCCCCAAATAAACCTCCTGCAAGCCGAGGAAATAGTTCGCAAAATTGTTGTGGGGATGCGAAAAGCTTGCATCCAAAATGCCACCATCCCATAGATAACCGTCCTGACAAGCTCAATACGCCCAACAATAGAGAGAGTAGATGGAGACCAACCCAACAACCTCTTCTTGCACGTGTCGACTAATCTGCTATACATTGGTGTCTTAGGGTATTTGGATGAAAGATGTAATCCCAAATAGGTGGTAATGGTAGTCGCCTGTCTAATACCCATATAACCAGCTAACTCCTCCTTGTTTTTGACCCCCTTACTAAACAGAGCTGCACTTTTATCCCAATTAACTGTGAGACCCGTATATCTTGCAAATTCTTGAAGGAGGTTAATGATGCCAGAAAAAGTTTTTTTGTTTGCACAGCAGAATACAAGTAGATCATCAGCGAACAGAAGATGAGATATAGTGCATGAACGCCTCAAAGGTTCAATAGTATGTCTATTTATATCTTTAGCAATAAGGATAGAAAAGACCTCCATGATGATGACAAACAAATAAGGGGATAGTGGATCCCCTTGTCGAATACCTCTGTTCCCTCCGAAGTAACCCACAGGAGCACCATTTACCATAACTGAAAAAGTTGCCGTTGATATACATTCCCGGATCCAACCAATGAATATATCAGAGAACCCCATCTGGTGCAAAAAATAATAGATTAATTCGTGATTCACACTATCAAATTCTTTCTGCAGATCAAGTTTTAGGCAGGCTCTTCCACCCATAGGATTACTGAAATCCCTGATTTGTTCGTGGGCAAGAAGGCAGCAATCAGATAACAATCTTTCTTTAAGAAAAGCAGCTTGATTAGATGAGATCAATTCATGGATCACCACCTTAAGCCTGTTACACAATATTTTGCTAATGATCTTGTACAAAACATTACAACAAGATATTGGCCTGTAATCACCCAAACTCGAGGCATTAGAATTCTTAGGGATCATCGTCAGAAAAGTATGATTAATTTGTCGTAATAATTGACCTGATCTGAAAAAAGACTGCATCACATCAGTAATCTTATTACCCAGTAGATGCCAATTGTGTTGGAAAAAATACCCGTTATATCCATCAGGCCCTGGCGCCTTGTCTGGACCTATCTGGAAAACTGCCAATTTGATCTCTTCATTCGAAATCCTCCATTCAAGCCAGGCTGATGTTCAACCGTAAAAATACGCTTTGGAATTAGCTTAGGAAAGCTATTCTTGTAATCATTCTTATTATAGAGGTTGGAGAAGAAAACCGGGGCTTCTTTTTTCAGATCATCAATAGATCTATTCTGCTTACCAGACACATCCACCAAATGGCACAGGTTATTATGATTATCTCTTGATTTCATTGCCGTGTAGAAAAACTTTGTATTTCTATCTCTCAGGGATAACCAATTCTGTCGACTTTTTTGGCGATGCATCTCCTCCTCTAAACCCATTGCCGAAGTCAGTTTCTTTATTAAATTCTGTTCTTTATCCTGGAGGGACACATCTGAATGAATTGTTGGATTTAATCTAATGGCAGCCAACTCATTGCGTAACTTGGTGACAACCTGGGAAGCGTTGCACTCTGCCTCCCAAATTTTGAGTTGGTTTTTCAATCTCTTGAGCTTATTAGAAAGGCAATACATTGGAGTGCCTGTAATATTTCCAGCCCAACTTGCTTCGATAACCTCATTAAAACCTGGGCACTTTGTCCAATAATTAAAAATTTTAAATGGCTTTGGATCAGACGGTACCTGAGAGTGAAGACGCACAACCATAGGAGCATGATCACTGGTTTGAGGATCCTGATAGCTAAAATAAGAATCCGGTAAAATAGTGATCCAATCAGCATTGTAAATCACGCGATCCAGCATTGCGGCGATTCGAGAATTCCCTGTGCGATTGTTGCACCAGCTGAGTTGAGTTCCTGTGCTTTTGAGCCCCTGCAGCCGGCACACTCGAATGCACTCATTAAAATCTTTGACAACATTCTCCTCCAGTTTTCGACCACTGAACTTATCTTTAGAAAAAAGGACACTGTTAATATCTCCTCCAACGAGCCAATGCCCTCTGTTCCCCTGTAGTGCATCCACCTTGAGATTCTTCCAAAGATCCATTCTTTCTGAAATAGAGTTGCGCACATTCACCCCAGTTAAGGTACATAAAAAACCTCCTACATTAGAATAATGGACAGTAATATGTTGATCAGATCTTGATATTAAATTGGTCCTCCAGACTAATGGGTCGAATACCATGATGATCCGCCCTCCAGTAGCCTGGTCGAAATTATCTATAGATAACCAATTATTTGGTATAACAGAATTTTTGTTATTAAAAGGAGATTTGAGCTTAGTATCCACAAGGATCATAGCTGACGGCTTTATTTTCTTAATCATATCACGAAGATCTCGTCTTCGGACTGAATTATTGAGTCCTCTAGCATTCCAAATAAGAACAGTCATTGGGAAGGACCATGATGTTTTTGCACTAGGGTGGTTCCCTGTAATCTGGAGCTTCTCCTAGTGATTGTGGATGCCTTCTACGGAGGTTCATTCTTCTGGAAGTTAGCCTTCATCTCATCATTATGGCTAAAATTAGTTCCTTCTTCCCCGTCCCATTCAGGGTTGTCAAGAGCAATTTCAGCAGGGACCTTGTCTATTTCATGACCCAGGCTATTAACTAGCAAAGAGGGTAAGGGCCTAGGTACAACACCGCTTCCCTGTTGGAGACCACTTCCTTCCCCAATGACATGCGCTGATACCTCCTCAGTGACTTCACCCGTTCTCTCTAAACCTGTATGCTTCTCCAGTTGGTCACTAGATATCAGCCCATTTCCTGGAATTTCCGTTACCCTTTCATCTGAATATACTCCAATGGTGTCATGTTGAACATTAGCCCCAGACACACAGGCCCCAGAAGCATCATCAACAAGCTTACCCGTGCCCACCTCCGTGTATTGGGCCTTCCTCTCATTCAATCCCGCCCCAAGGATAATGCAACCTCAGATGAGCTGGCCTTCTCCCCAGAACTAGCATTTAGGTTATCTGCCTGCAAGTTAGCCTTCCTTCCTTCTAATCCCAAGGTTGGTACTATCCCAATATGTAATATATCCCCTGGATTCTTCACATTTCCAGCCGTTATCCCATTAACATTTTCAGTAACACTTCCTTGTAAATCCACCATGTTTAGTGTATTAGGCTGACACACACCTGAGTTGTTATCCCCCTCAGCTAACCCAGGTGATGCTACTCTTGTCCTCGCATCGGATTGGATTGAAGGGAGCTTCGCTATTGCAGGACATTGCCCATCCGAGTGTCCAAAGCACACATAATGGCTACACCTAGGTGGATCGCCTTCAAACTTTTTTTCAATAGTAACTATTTTTCCCCTCATCTAACTCTACTCCAATAGATTTTGGGAGAGGATGACTAGCTGAAACCTCAACCAGACATCTTGCATATGTGATCCGTTCATGATACGCCGTAGCCCTATCCATACATAAGGGGTACCCAATACTGAAGCAATAATATTTAATGCCTCAAGGTTCCACATATATAATGGAACCCCATGCAACTGAACCCAGACAGGAACTAATGTTAGGATGTCACGGTCGTGACTTAGATGAAGGCTCCATCTCTTGAGGACCACTAACTGACCATCAAATAACCAAGGTCCCCCATGCAAGATCCGCTCGCATTACTCAGATGATTCGAATCTGAAATAGAAAAACCCATTCTCCTTGCTATAGACTTGGACCCTCTTCTTAAGCTTCCATAATCTTTCCAACCAGGCCACAATCTATCCGTAGTATGGAACATCCCCCAGCACATAGCCAACAAGTGTGTGTCTCCATTTCATGGCACCCCTCTCAATTATGTCCCCAGGAATCTTTGCACAAATAGATCCATCCTCTCTGATCTTGGGAGGAACATGGGTCATAGTCAAGGCCGTCTCATAGGTACGTCGATTAGTGCACACATCCAACCAGGATTGCTTAGCTACCGAGGTATCAATTGTAAGAGGAATATTCGGCCTAACTGGGATTTTATCAAACACATTACGAGCAACTCCCCTAGAGCCGTTGGTTCCAATAGTGCCAACATCTTTTCGGCCCAAGCCACGCTGTGGCTGACTTCTGAAATAAGCTTCCTTTCTAACCCATCGATTTCGTGTTTCAGGGATTACCTCACGAGGAGGAACATGGTTCTTCTTATTCCTTTTAACCTACACCCAGGCCCCATAAGCATCATCATTAAGATTAGGATGAGAACATATGGTCTCTGTGTTGACAGGTTCCCCTTTCTCTGTCTCTATGCCACGGTCAGAGTTCATGCCGGATCCACCTGCATCACCGTTGATGATCGGGCCGGATCCACCCGCATGTATATTCCTGCCGTCTTGAAAATGCCTTTTGTCAAAGATTTTATCACCATGTGTGACCTTCGGAGAGGCGATCCTGGTGGCTCCCTAGGTCACCGGTCGACGGATGGGCAATCAAAAAGTGGCGACTCTTTGGATCACCGGACGGCGTAGGGATCTTCATTCGGCAACTCTCATGGTGCGCAGAGGGCCGTTTACGGTGTGGGAGGTTCCACAACGGGAGGGGGTTCCTGGGGGGGTGGAGAATTGCCAACGAAGGTTGGTTCATCTGGCATTAATGTTGATGAGCAACAATCTAATCGTCCTGATAAGGATGGAGCGAGACCAGCTGAAGGGGAGGGATGTCAGATTGTTCACAGGAGGGGAACTAGGTACATGGGATCTCTTCCAAGCAGGGCGAATCAAGTGTCTTTCCACGGCAATAGGACCCGTGGTCCGGGATTTGCAGGTAATTCCGGCAAGGTGCGTTCTAGTACATCCTCCAAACTTCCTACTTGGAATGCAGATAAGGTTGATGTGAAAATGCCTCAGAGACTTAGTTGTTCTATCAACATTGATCCGTCTGCGACCAAGGTGTCTTGGTCTGAGGTTTGCTCTAATAGGCGTAAATATGGTGCTCTAATAGGCGTAAATATGGAGACTCTATGGGCATGACTTTCTTACCCCCTAAGATAAGAGATGATGGCACTTGTGTTGCTCGAGTCCCTAACACTCTTTTGGAGAAAGGATCAAAATATTGGTAGTACACTTTAGTTGGATATGTTCTTGGAGACATTCCTTTTTATGGGCAGATTCAAGCATGGCAGGAGAGGCTATGGAAGCCCAGGCAAAGAGTCCAAATCTACAGCAAAGAGAATGGCTTCTTCTACTTTAGATTCGAGGCCAAGGATGACTGCGAAAGAATCCTTCATGGGGGCCCGTGGCTTTTTGATGGCCAACTGGTGGTCCTAAATCGCTGGAACCCTCTCATTCGGCATGATCACGACATCCTCACAACCGTCCCGCTGTGGATTCAGCTCCATGGCATTCCTTTGAATATGTTTAATATGGGAGTTCTCAACATTTTAAGCTCGGTTATTGGAACACCTCTCTGTTTAGATCGTGCCACAGCTAAGATGGAAAGAATCACATATGCTTGATGCCTCGTTGAAGTGGAAGCTAAGAAGCCTCTCCCTGGAGTTGTTGAAATTGAGCTTGATGATGGATCGACACTTACTGTGGATGCTAAGTATGAATGCGAGCCACCGAGGTGCAGTCACTGTATTAGCTTCGGGCACTCGGATATACAATGTCCCATTGTGGGGGTTCGACAGGCCCAAGTTTTGGGCAATAAAGCAGGTGAAACATTGGTTGAGGGAAATTTGCATGTACCGCTAGTGCAGTACATGGCTAGTTCTGGAAAGTTGGCCACTCCTCCTGGGAATGGAGGCCCCAAGGTAGGAGGCAATGTGGGGAATTTGTCGGCAGGCGCAGATCCATCAACCCCCATTTCACCAAGCTTGAATGAGGCCACAGTAAATTACAGAAGCTGCTTGGAAAAATTAAAAATTATTGTCTCCCTACTAAGGATATGCAAACTTTTGAAACGGGCAGGTACATCAACAGACCTGCGAACGTGTGATACTCAGACTACCGATTCTACTGGGAGCCTAATTACTCTTAGGCCGATTTTTACCCACTTGGAGACTTTAAGCACTTATGAGATAGGAGAATGCTCAATTGGCTTAGATCGGCCAGTGCAAGGAGAAGTCCATATAAAGAAGAGTACAGCTCCGTCATTAGCTGGAAGTTTGTCCAATAGTTATACAGCCATGGCATCGTTGATTGAAGATATTCCTGGAAAAGAAACCGAGACTCCTCCGACAGTTATGGTATACGATAATCCAGAATGGGAATCTGAACAAAATGAATTATGTCAAAAGTCTGCAGTGGCAAGCATTAAGAAGCAAGCTTCAATACACCAAGTTGCAACACGGAAGAGCTCACGGTTGAAAGATGGAAGTTCTGGCCGACTTCCAACACCCCCAATCCCTAATTAATGACCCTATTTATCTGGAATACGAGGGGGCTGAACAATGCTGTTCGGCGTAGAGACCTAAGAGACAGGCTTAAAAATATTAAGCCTTCAATTGTCGTGTTGCTTGAAACCAAGTTACAGGCCACCTCCATTACAAACAAATCTTGCCTCCCCAAGACTTGGAAGGCCATTGACAACTTCTCTACGGTTAGTCATGGGCGCATTCTTGTGGGTTATGATCCTGATGTTTGGAAGCTATGCGTTATTTCAATTTCCTCACAACATATCAATGTCAGATGCACTAACTACGATGGATTTGTGTTCATGCTCACTGGAGTCTACGGGTCCAATAGTAAGACACAAAGAAGAGATTTGTGGGAGCAACTGAAGGGGATTGCCGCAGGTGTCACTAATGAAGCTTGGCTGGTAGGTGGAGATTTCAATTGCGTCTTATTTTCCAAAGATAAAACAGGGGGACGAAGAGTTGATGAGAGCATGGTCAGTGATTTCAATTGCTGCATCATGGACTGTAATATCCAAGAGCTCAAGAGCACGGATTCTCGGCTCAGCTGGTGTAACAGGCGTGTAGGGGCGGGCCGAATTGCTGCGCGGCTTGACCGGATTTTTACCAATGTTAATTGGATTGATAAGCTGTCAAATGCTTATGTTGAGTACCTAGACCCTCAAACGAGTGACCATGCACCCATGGTAGTTCATCTTCACTCACAAATGCAACCTGGTTTGAAGCCTTTCAAATTCTTTAACCATTGGGTAAACTTGCCTGTATATTCTGAAATTGTGGAATCTAATTGGAGTATGTCCATCTCTGGAAATCGTATTTACATCCTGGTACATAAGTTGCATGGTCTAAAAAATGTTCTTCGCAACTAGGCTCGCCAACATCAGGCTAGGAATCAAATCTTAATATGCCGGAAACAATTGGAGGAGGTCAGATCCCGTGGTGCTTTACATTATGATTTGAAAATCCAAGTAAGAGAACGGCGCCTATCTAATGAGCTAACTGATCTTCTTGCATTAGAAGAGGAAATGCTTCGACAAAATAGCAGGCAAGACTGGTTGGAGCTGGGAGACAGAAATACCAAATTTTTCTACAATGCCATGCGTGCCCGAAACTGTCACAATAACTTATGCCACCTTTTGGACTCTAATGGGGGTCAGTGCAAATCTTATGAGGAGCTAAAATCTGAAGCATCTGTCTATTATGAGAAGCTATATAATCAAAGCAGCTATTGGCAAGTATTTCCCAAACTTGTCCCCAAAAGGAAGGTTACTTCTGAGGCTGCTAGCTGGATGGAAAGAATCGCCAGTTCGGAGGAAATTAAAGATGCGGTCTTCCAGATTGGGCCCTGCAAAGCGCCAGGTCCTGACGGCTTCAACGGATATTTCTTTCAGCACCATTGGAACCTTATTGGTAAGGATGTAGTTGCGGCAGTTCAATCTTTCTTCAGATCGGGTTACCTGTTAAGGCAGGTTAACCACACCTTCCTTACTCTGGTTACTAAAAGTACTAATGCCTCTGATTTAGGGGACTACAGACCCATATCTTGCTGCAATGTCATTTACAAAATAATTAGTTAGATCATCTACAACAGGCTCCAGCTGATTATTCATGACTTGATTTCCCCCAACCAAGCAGCTTTCCTTAAAGGAAGGCTCCTCTCCGATTGCACCCTTCTTGCACATGAGCATATCAGAGACTTCAGCAATCCTATGGAGGCTAGAGCCTGCCTTAAGCTAGACCTCCGGAAGGCTTTTGACAGTGTGAACAGAGAATTTGTCTACTATATTCTGCACCAGATGGGTTTTGGGTATACTTTTATTAGCTGGATCAAGGAATGTATTTCTACTCCCACTTTTTCTGTGATGGTCAATGGCTCCCCTGTAGGCTACTTTGAAGGTAACAGAGGTCTTCGGCAAGGTGATCCACTCTCTCCTTATTTATTTGTCATTTTCATGGAAGCCTTCTCCCTTCTCATAGCTAGATCCATCTCAAAAGGGTCCATTATACCCATGAGAAGGTCTGGATCCATCTCACATCTGTTATTTGCAGATGACTTGCTCTTGTTTTGTAGGGCTAACCATAAATCCTTTAAGGGCCTGAAAAATTTGCTGGAGGAATTTAAAAATTTCACAGGTCTGGAGTCCAATCTGGGGAAAAGTGCGGCAATCTTTAGCAAAGGGGTGAAGAACCCTGAATCACTTGCAGATTATTTAGGAGTAAAACACTCTAGTACCATTACCACTTACTTGGGTCTTCCCCTATCTTCAAAATACCCAAAAACCCATATGTATGGCAGACTGATAGATAAATCCAAAAAGAGGCTTAGTGGATGGACTACTACTTCGTTATCGATTGCAGGTCGGATTGAGCTGGTAAAAACTGTGATTTATGGTATGATATCTTTCTGGTTACAAGTCTACAGAATTCCTGCTACTGTATTACGAGCCCTTACTTCCATGTGTAGGAACTTCATTTGGGGTTCTACAAAATCTTGGTCCTGGCAAGATTGTTGCAAACCGAAATTTGAGGGGGGGGGGGGGGTTGGACTTAGGCGTCTATCTGACATGAATGTGGCATCGGGAATTAAGCTTACCTGGATACTCCTGAGGTCTAATAGTCTATGGGCAGAGTATATGAGACGCAAATATAGGGATGTGACGACATTTTATGAGGCTAAAGCATCTATTCTACATTCTGGTACCTGGAAGTTTCTTCTCCATTGTAGGAGCTTATCCCAAAAGCTAATCAAGAGGAAGGTAAGAGATGGCAGCGAGACACTATTTTGGCATGACAATTGGCTGCAATGTGGCCCACTCAAAAATCTGTTCGATATACCAAGTGGTGCTTCAAGTAAGCGAGTGCGAGATTACTGGGATGGAGCGGGTTGGCTAGTTGACCCTTCACCTCAGAACATTATGCCACTGCTCCAGCATATCAAATTGTTGCCTGGATCCGACTCTTGGGAGTGGGTACCGAGTTCAGAGTTCAAATTCAAAGAGGCTTGGGACTTTATTCGTTCAAAAGGTACCCCTTTTCCTTTCAGCAAACTAATCTGGTACACCACAACATTCCGAAGATGTCCTTAACTCTCCTTCGCGCATTCAAAGGTAAACTTCTAACTCGGGACTTGCTAGCTAAGTGGGGTATGAACACGCCTACGGGTTGTGTGCTTTGTGAGGATGGCAGTCAGGAGAGTATAGACCATATTTTCTTCAAATGCAATTACTCTTCCTACATTTTCAAAAGACCCATGCTTAAACTGGGCACCCAGGGTCCCCAGACCCTGACTTTGGTGGAATGCGGCAACTATATTTCTAGCAGCTGGGCTAATAAAAGTACACTGAGCTTGCTAGCTAAGACTATTCTTTCGGCTATGACTTGGCATGTATGGCGGGAGCGAAATCGGCGTGTTTTTGATAATACCAGCCGCAATAAAACTGTGCTCTTTGCTGACATAGAGGCAGACGTTCAAGTGGCGATGCGCAACCATGACACGGCTGAATGCGATTGTGCAACTACTCGTGCGCTTGACAATTGGGGAATACTAGATGCTGGCTGAATACTTGGTGTGGTTTTTTGCCTGGGAGACCGTGCGACAATAGTGTGCTTCAGGCTGAAACTGTGTTTGTAATCTTCTGCTGGGAGACGGACATGGGGTGCTTATTTTTAAAGTACTCTCCTATATATTATATGGCCCTTATTCAAATCAGTCACAAGATTCTATTGGGAGTCCGTAATGTGGTGATGTTTCAGTCTGCAAGCCGGAACTGGGCCTGGGCGTGGGGTTTTATTGGCCATCATTCATGCTTCTTTGGAGTTTATGTATATTTGATGTTCCCCTCTTTTGGTGTGTTTGAGTGGTTAGACCTCAGGAACTAGCTGGTAGTAGAGAGTGACGACGCCTGTGTCCGCTCCTCTCTCTATTGTGCATAGTATCCTATGATCTATCACTATGTATATATGTGCACATTATTAATATAGTACTCGTTTATCTTTCAAAAAATATATATATATCAAAAAGAAAAAAAGTGTGCTTTTCAAAAAACAAGAAAAAAATTGTGAATAGAAAAAATATATGCACTGTCCCCGAGCGAAGCTGAGTAACCGGACACCCACGATAGTAACTGTCGGGGCCTCGCTTAAAAGGTCTTGCTTGGAGGAGTGCATATGAATAAGGATTTCATTTGAGTTGAGTTAGTGATCGTGCCCCGTGATACACACGCACCTGGGACAAGCGACTCGTAGTCTTACCGCAAGCGCACAGTGTAGCGTCGAGCGGGTATCGAACTCAGGGAGGAACAATGACAGTGTCTCTTTCCAGTCACCTAGCTATCAAAATGGTCGAGAATAGTTTGTGATATAATGGTCGCAATCGTTCAATTATAGAAAGAAATATCAATTAAAGAAAACGTCTAGGGATAGAGAATCCCCGCTACGGACCGTATCTCATCGTTGTGATTCGTGGGTTTCATCATTGCTAGACTTGGATCTTAAGTGAACTAGTTGCAACTAAATGTAGAACCAAGCTCACGCTCTCGCGCTATTGCCGGTCTATAGCAAACCTAGGGTAGGGCCCAATCTCTTGCAAACCCTAACCTAAGCTGCTAGCGTGAAGAACGACATCATCGTTCAATCGTATCTCGAGCCCACTCTCGTGCAAACTCGAGCTAAGACTTAGGTTGAGATAATTCCTACCCATCCAATCTCTTGCAAACGGGTATTGGTATAGAATCACGAATGAAAACCCTAGCTTTGGTCCAATCTCATGCAAACCAATTCTAGAGGAGTCCAATCGTAAATCTAAATCGAATTTCTAGGGCTTCCTATCAATTGGGACCCAATCTCTTGCAAATCCCAATCGATATGAATCCCTAGCTATCCGTAATTAATCAATCCCAACCTAACCCTAATCAATTCTAGCAAGAATTTCACCAATTCATCACAATTTAGAAATAGGGTCTATAGGGTTCATCCCTACGCCCTAAGACGATAAAACTACTCACTAATCGTCATGTAATTCATAAGAAAATCAATAACAAAATCAACACAATTAATTGCAATAGAGAAATTATCAACAAAAATAGGGTTTTAAATAAGAAGAGAGACAAACCAATGAGAATCCAATAGCATCCAACAAAAGTTGCCTTTTTAATCTCTCCAAAAAGACTAAATCTAATGATCTAAAAAGCTCTCAAAAAGGCTGCCAAAAAGCATCCAAAAAGTCCTTCTAAACTAGGGCAAAAACTGGGTTTAAATACCCCTCAAAATCGTCCAGAAAAGCGTGACCAAAATGCCCCTGCGCAGCCCAGAAATCGCACTTTACGCAGCAGGCGGAGCGGCTCACTCGGCCGAGTGAAAAATGTCACTCGACCGAGTGACAAATGTCACTCGGCCGAGTGACAAACCCTGTACATTTCCAGTAAGTCGGGGATTTTCGGGGGTCTGTCTTCAGAGGTGACTCGGCCGAGTGGCTTTACTCACTCGGCCGAGGGGCATTCGGTACTCGGCCGAGTCGGAACCCTCAATCGACTGACGGATTCCAGTAAGTCGGCTCCTTCGATGGGTGGATTTTCCCGTGCCACTCGGGCGAGGGGATCTCCATACTCGGTCGAGTGGAATATCGTCACTCGGCCGAGTGCACACTGATTTCCTTCTGATGTGCGTTTCCGGTCTAGTCGACCGAGTGGTCTTCTTGCTCAGCCGAGTGAGTGCTTCACTCGGTCGAGTGACATGCTGTAGATGCCCAATCTTCATCATTTCGCCTCCTCGTCGCTCCTACAAAATTCCTTCTTCTTCCACTCGTCTTCCATCGCCGACTAGCCCTCAAAAGAGCCTTGGGTGACACTCTGGAGTGGGTGCACATCCTCTTGACCTTAAACTCACTCCGAATCGCTCCATATCTCCTGAAATACGACAAAAACAAGAAATCGTGAAAAGCATCACAATATTGTCGAATAATCGTGAAAAACGTGATATGAGTGATCAAAGTGGCATGCAAACATGCAGAAAAAGGGTGTAAAATATGGAGTGATTTAAATCCCCCAAGCTTACCTCTTACTCGTCCTCGAGGAAGATGAGTAAAAAGCGAACACGACGGGCAAAATAATGGAAAAGAAGGAAAGTAAAAATAAAAATAGAATAGAAAGCGAAGAAGGGGGTGCTAGATCATTTTTCTCAGGACGTGGGGTTTGCTTACTCATATAGCATACATCGAATATAGAACACATGCCAAAGACTTTTATCCCGATATCATAGTATAATGATGCATTCGAAAATAGAAAACCCCAAAATATCAAAATAGCATGAAATATGGAATCATTCTAGGATTAACATCGTCTGAAGCATCTAAAGCGGTATGCATAATCATAGATCACACACTTTTCAATTGAATGCTTTCTATAAGGAGTATAAGAGATATCATACAATATGGAATAGTAAGAATAGAAAAGTTGGTTTTCATGAAATGAATGCTAAGTGTAGATTTCTGGATTTCGTGAAACTTTAGCAATCTCACCGAGTACAGAAGATTACTTAGCCTAGGTTGTCATGCACAGTCAGGTAGTCACTCTCACACACACCATTGGATCCTCTCCCCCAAGCTTATCCATAAGCGGGGTGGCATAAACAAATCAATATGTACATTCCCCATTTCTCTTGAAGCTCCAAAAAATTGAAAATAAAAATAAAAATAAAAACAAAAGAGGGAAGAAAGAGAGAAAGAGTATGAGATGGGATCGTTTATAAACTTCTTTTCTCTTTTCTTCTCTTTCTCTCTCTCTCTCTCTCTCGCTCTCTCTCTCTCTCTCTCTCTCTCTCTCTCTCTCTCTCTCTCTTGAATAAACATATATACATAAGCGAATAAGCGATCCCAAATCAAAAGAGAGAAGGATATACAGGTATATTTTTTTTCTTTTTGATTTTGGGGAATTGGAGCATGGGATATAATAGCGGGGAAATGCCGATAATAGACTTGCTAAGGGGGGATTCACCAATGGATTTAAAATAGAGAAATAATGCTCAAGATATGTGGAGAAAGAAATAAATGTATCGCTCGGTTCACTCTATAGGACGTGCACGACAACTTTCAGCAGAGTAATATAATCTACTCAGTTTAATCTCAAAAAGTAAACTAGTCCAGATATATCATCCTAGCAAACATTCAATCAACCTGAAGGTGAAGCGTACAATTCATGCAATAAGAAGTGATACGAGAAAGGAAAGTAGTACTCCAGATATAAGCAATCAATGCGTGAAGCTTGGTGTGTTTTCTATGAGAAGCATACATATGAATCATCAGACATTAGCTAATAACAGAATTGCATCCATATTCATACAGAAAAAGAGTGGGTTACTATTTCAAATGCAAAGCAGAACATATCATGTGATATCTGAAACAAAAGCTAGGACATGACAAAATAGCATGCATACAGAGATAAGCCAACACCACATCATCATCATCACAGAAAAGTCATCTCTAGCAAAAGATGAAAGAAACAAAGATAAAAGAAAATAGAACTATATGTACAATGCAGCACATTCAAAAAAGATAAGAAAACGTGATGCATGATAAAAAACGAAAAAGTGGTGAAAATAAGTGCAAAAGTGGAAAGAAAATGTGAGAAATAAAAAATAAAGGGCGGCAAAAAAATAAAAAGTGTGAGAACTCACTCCCCCAAGCTGAAGTGCACAGTGTCCTCAATGTGCGAAGTGTGGCACACCGAGAGACGTGATGTGGGTGGGGTGGGTGAGGATGCATGCATGATGAAAAAGAAAGAAAAACAAAAAGAAAATAAGATGTGAATGAATGTGATGCATGCAAAGATCAGTATGGTGCAGATATAAGTGTCCCCAAAAAGTCTCTACCTCACTCTCAAAAAGATATAAAAAGGTATGATCAGAAAGGCACCAAAGTAGTACGTGGAGGAGGGGGGCAAAAATCACCAGGCCCAAGAACAAACGGGCAGCAAAATGACAAAAATATTAGAGGCATCAAGAGTGTGCCTAAGCTGGTGGTGGTGCTGCACTAGCACCGTCCTGTGGCGGAGGTGGTGGTGGGCGTGGTAGCTGGTGGGTGGGTGTCGGTGGTGGGGGCAGACGCGTCAGAATCTGATTCAGGCAAGCCTGAATATCGGGAAGCATGGCGACGCGGGTCTGCACAGAACCAACTATGGCGGAGAGAGCACTAAAGTCTCCTCTAAGTCCGCTAACAGCCCCCTCGAGAGCACGAATGCTCTGAACTAGAGTGTCGGGGGGTGGTGGAGCAGAGGGACGCACAGGTCTAACAGGTGAAGTACGGGGCTGTCTCACGCGGGCAGTGTAGAGGATGGGTCCAGCAGGGTAGTGGGGTAGTGGTGCTGTGCTCACTACGTGATGCCTAGCCTCGGTGTGAGGCTGGGACGCAGGCTGGGTCGAAGCGGAAGCAGCAGCAGCAGATGTGGAAGTTAAAATGGGCGACGAGGCGGCAGGAGAGGTCAGTGACGCATACGTGGGGACAGAAGTCACGACGCTCTCGGTAAAGACAGGAGCAGTAGAGATCGAAAGGTCGACGACTGGGGAGGCTGTGAAGGTCACAAAAGATGACTCCCCAGGAGTCGTGGACAGCAATCGGGAGAGGGTCTCCATGGCAGCGGTAAAGGAAGACTTGCCGCTCTCAAGAATGGTGGGTGGACGCTCGGGGCTCAGTGTGGTAATGGGCTCGACGGAAATAGGCACAGTGGTGGTGGTGGTGGACAACTCAGCTAAAGTGCTCCCGACACTAACAGACGTAGGGACAGAGGTGTCGGGAGGTGCAGACAGTACAGGCGCAGGCTGAGGGATCATGGGGTCGACAGGTGGTGCAGGGGGTGCATGCTCAGCACCCTCGGGCTCAAGCACGTAGGCGGTGGGGATAAGAAGATCCATCGCTGGAATCCAGTCCCCGTGAGCCGGTCCAATATGTGTCCGAGCGGGGCTCGGGAGAACCATGTAATCAGCGCTGAAGGTACCGTGCAACCACATCCAGTGCTGACGACCGTGAGGACGAAGCATCTTCATCCGGGCCATAACATCTATCGAAAGTGTAGTGGGGCCCGGAGCTCGACGCAGGTCGTCAGGAAGGTCGACGCCGGTCATAAGTGCTAAAAGGGTGATCAGACCGCCGCAACAGATAGGTGAGCGAGCACTCACCGAAATGATAATGCGGTCTAAAAACCAACTGGCAATGTCGATCTCGACGGCGGGGACCAAATCGTCACTACCCCTATCTAGAACCCTAGGGCGAGTCATCGCATAGAGCATGTAGAGCTCTGGCGTAGACATGGTCCCGGGCTCGTACCTCGCGAGGAAAGTAGTCGCCATAAGGCGCTATGCAATGCGGAGGTAGGGGTGGAGGATAGCAGATGCCTTGGCCCTACTAGGGTCAAAGCCCAGTGGGGATCCCGTGATCCGTGTCCAGAAGGTGTGGGTGTCGAACGACGGGGGTGTGATGTGCGTGGGAGCGTAGGCGCGGTCAGGGTCAGGGACGGTGGGCCACTGGAAAAATGCTCTAAGCATGTCGAGAGTGATCATGCACTCTCGATCCATCAGACGGAAGGAGCATCCTCCAGGGGTCCGGTCAATGGAACTGAGGACCTCTAATGTCGGACGGATGTAAGTATCCGCCGACACCGACAGAAAATCACGCCATCCCACGTTGTCGTACAACATGAGAAGCCCCTCAAGTACCCCTAGGCGGTCTAGGTAAGCTAGGTGTACAAACATAGAGGGTACTATTAAGCGATGGCAGATACGCTCGAATCTGGCGCGGTGTGCGTCATTTCAAAATGTAATCCCCATCGGCCCGACGGCGGGAGCAGGTGGAGGGACAGGATCAGCTGGGATCGGCTGTGTAGGTGGTGGTGGTGGGGTAGGTGGAGGGGAGTCCTCCCTAGCCGAAGAGGGACCAGGATCATCGGTCCTCTTCCGCTTCGAAGCGGCTCCCCGTGTACGTGGCCTAGTGCGCGACGGCATGTGTGCCGCGAGACGTGTCCCAACCAAATAAGTAATGCGACGTGCTAAATGATGGAACGAGTATACCTGAACACGTCACGAGAGCAATCAGCAGTGTGTGCGAAGAGATGCCTCCGCCGCCAAGCTCAAAGCGCATCCAAAAACTCCCCAAAGCTCCCCCAAGCTCCCCCAAGCTAACCTGCAAATCAAACGATCAAATCAACGAATAATATTCAATATATATGGGGGAGATAGGGGATAATAGATAGATATGGAAATTAATTTGAATTTGGGGTTCACAGGCATACAAATCAAGAGAAATGGGGGAGAAATGGGGTTTTCGGGGCAAAACAGGGGTGATCGGAGGCGGCGCCGGCGGTGGGGGGGTGGCCGGTCGTCGTCGGTCGACGGGGCGTCGGTCGCCGGTGAAGGGGGGTCGGCTCAGGCATCGGCGAGGGTGAATCGGGCGAGGGCAAGTTGCAGCGGGCAAGGGAATCAGAATCGGCAGCGGCTCGGGCGAAAAAAATTGGGAAATTTTGAGTATCGTAAATCACGCCCGCTGACGCCGCTTATATAGGAAATGTTTCGACTCGGCCGAGTGATAATGTCACTCGGCCGAGTGGCGTAAACTAAAAAAATTTCAAATTTTCCTCGCCACTTACGACTCGGCCGAGTGGCTTTGGTTCACTCGACCGAAGGGAGAAACTCCACTCGGCCGTGTGGCTCTACCACTCAGCAATTCTTGAGCTAGGAGGGTATTTGTTTCACTCGGCCGAGTGATAAGGTACTCGGCCGAGTGGTAATTAAGACTAAAAGTTACAGAAAGTGACAGAGAGTTGGTCTACAGAAACTTCCCTGTTTGGTGCTCCACTCGGCCGAGTGGAGCCTTTGCTCGGCCGAGTGGAATAAGCTACTCGGCCGAGTGAAGTGCTGTTTTCTACATCGGCTCTCTGTTTTCACTCCAGTCTCTGTTTTTCTTCCTCCAGTCTGTTTCTTCCTCCTCCTAAGGCCTGAGCGCATTCCTGGAGCGCTCTTCCTTGCCTCGGTCGTCCTCCATATGAGTGATCTCCCTTTCTCCTTCTCCTGTCATGAAAATTAGGACCCGTTGTCACGATTTTCATGGACACTAGACTCTAAACACTAATAAAAGTCTAAACCAAAAATGAAAATCAAATAAAAACAATGCAAAAACCGTCGGGTTGCCTCCCGACAAGTGCTCGTTTAAGGTCATGAGCTCGACCCCTTAAGATATTCGTTTAGCTCGTGATATTGGGCGCATACGAGATACGCCCGTCAAATTTACCGGGAAGGCCACTTGGATTTGGGTCGTGATGATCCACGGTCTTCCTCGGCACCCCTTCATCATGGGTAATGTTGGGGGATAAGTCCCCCAAGCTTGAGCTAGTTCCTATCTTCTTCTTGGCCGGTGACACCGATCTTCTATTCGGTGGAGCTTTCTTTGGTTTCTTGGCCGTTGAGAGCTTGCAAAGCTCCCGTATTCTTGCGACATCAGCGTCGCCTTCATCATCGTCCGTGGAGCTATCTGGAGGGTCCTCCAACTTCTCTTCTTCGCTAGAATCTTGGCCTTCTTCGAAGCCATCGTCATGGAGAGCGCCAATAGAGTGGGGGATTGCTTCTTCAATCACTTCATCAAGGAGATCCAAATAGTCCAACTCCTCGTGATAGGGCATATGCTTCATGGCTTTGGATATGTGAAGCTCGACCTCGATGTTCCTGACATTCAAGGATAGGGTTCCTTCCCGCACGTCGACGATAACACCGGCGGTGGCGAGG
This sequence comes from Scilla litardierei, assembly GCA_030789695.1. NCBI lineage: Eukaryota > Viridiplantae > Streptophyta > Magnoliopsida > Asparagales > Asparagaceae > Scilla > Scilla litardierei. The sequence continues at coordinate 257,815,334 of CM061141.1, forward strand.
AACGGGCGTCCAAGTATAAGTGAAGTGTCGCCCTCTTCCTTGATGTCCATGATAACGAAATCACAAGGTAAGCATATTCCTCCTGGAACTTGAAGTGGAATGTTCTCTGCAATCCCTACCGGCCTAGTAATCCGACCGTCCGCAAGTTGAATTCTCATGTCGGTCGGCTTCAAGTCGGTGCCCGTGTTCAATTTCCGGAACATGCTAAGGGGCATAAGGCTCACACTCGCGCCCAAGTCAACTAAAGCTTTTTGCAAGGGGACGCCTCCAAGTGTGCAAGGGATGCGAAAACTCCCGGGATCCTTGAATTTCGCGGGCTCTTTCTCCTTCCGGGTAAACCATATTCCTTGTTCTGCAAGCATGATTTTCTCCTTCCTTTTCTTTCCCGATATCAAGGCCTTCAAGAACTTCGCGTAAGACGGGATCTCCATTATTGCATCTAAGAAAGGAATATTGAGGCTTACTCCCCTCAAATATTCAAGGAACTTGGCGAGCCTTTTCTCTATCTTGGCTCTAGCTAGCCGTTGTAGAAACGGCACCGACGGCGTGTAGCGGCGCTCATCAATTGGCTTTGCCACTTCAGAATTTCCTCCAATCGGCTCCTTTTGGCTTTGCTCCTCAATTGTCGGCTCTTTTTCTTCCAAAATCTCCACCACGGGTAGCTTGTTTTGGGTCATGGCGGGAGTGGTATCCTTCCCGCCCCTTGTTGTAACCGTAACCACCGCATTGATGTGTCCGGTGTTGCTCCGTGGATTAGGCTCGGGTTGAGCCGGCAATTGTTGGGCGTTCTTATTGAGCAATGCAAGTTGCTCTCCTAGTTGAGCGACGACGGTATTTAATGAATCTTGTCCCACCGTCAATCTAGCATTGATCTTTCTTTGCTCCACCATGAATTCCTCCACCCTAGCTTCGTGGTCTGATCGTGGTTGAGCTTGAGGTGGGTTGGGAGCTCTCCAACCTTGGTTTTAACCGGGCAGTCTATACGGTCCTGCTTGTTGCCTAGGCGGGTAATTTTGTTGCGGTGGCCCCCTTGGTTGGTACTGAGGTTGTGGTGGTGGAGGTCGAGCTTGAGGAAGTTGTTGTGGCGGGGGGTTCAAAGCACCATCATTGTTTGCATATGAAAAGCCCAGATGGTTTCTAGCGGCCGGGTTGGCCCAATATCCGGAGTTCCCCGCAACATATTGCACTTGTTCCAAGGCCCCCTCTCCATGCTCCCCTCCTACATACATGACTTGAGATTGGTCTTGCCAATCACTCATATTGCTTATCGGCGTAGATGTCGAGGGTGTTCCATATGGCTCGGTGATATACTTCTCAAGCCTCTCCACGACCTTGTGGAGAGAGTCAAATTTGTTCGAAAGCTCCGCTACGGCCTTGTCCTCATAAATGCTAGTGGGCTTCAAGGAGGACGAAGAATGTCCTCGCTCGTCACCCCATTGTTGGTTATTAGAGGCCATCTCCTCTAACAAGGCCGTAGCTTCATCCGGGGTCTTTTATAATATGGCTCCATTGGCGGTTGCGTCTATAATTTGCTTCTTGCCCGGTTGGAGTCCATTATAAAAAACTATGAACAAGCTCCTAATCTTCTATACTGTGATGGGGGCATTGATGATGTAAATCCTTGAAGCGCTCCCATGCCTCATAGAGGGTCTATTGTGGTCCTTGCTTGAAGGACATGAGAGCACTCCATATTTTCACCGTCTTGGATGGTGGGTAGAATTTGTCGACGAAGGTGCTAGCCAACTCATCCCAAGTGGTGAATATACCTTCCGCCTGCGTCCTCAACCAATATAAAGCTTTGTCTTTGAGTGTAAAGGGGAAGAGTCGCAGTCGGATTGCATCAACGGAAACACCCGGCATTTGGACGGTGGCGCATTTGGACAAGAAAAGCTGGATGTGATAATGCGGATTCTCATGGGAGTTCCCATGAAACGGGTCTTGTTGCATCAAGACTACCAAGCCCGTCTTTAGCTCAAAATTCTTGTCCGCTGCCAATTCCGGCATGGCGATGGATGATGTGGTGGAATAAGTCTTAGGGCAAAGCCTATCTCTGATGGATATGATCCTCGCCATACGTGCCGCTAGCTCCTCCGGTGTCTCCGCACGGTTCATACAATTGTCCTCTGTAGCGTGCTTTCTCTTGGCTCTGATCCTCCTCTCGGTACGCTCGATCTCCGGATCAAATATAATATTCTCTGGATCCGTCGTCGATCTCGTGTTCATGCAAAGAGAAACAGAGTTTCAAAGGAATTGTTAGCACAATAGAAGGGTAAAAAAATAGAAACAATAATAAAGTAAAAAGAAATAGCTAAGTAGGTAGAATCAAACACTGTCGCTTCCCCGACAACGTCGCCAAAAACTTGATCGTGCCCCGGGATACACACGCACCAGGGACAAGTGACTCGTAGTCTTACCGCAAGTGCACGGTGTAGCGGAGAGCGGGGTATCGAACTCAGGGAGGAACAATGACAGTGTCTCTTTCTAATCACCTAGCTATCAAAATGGCCGAGAATAGTTTGTGATATAATGGTCGCAATCATTCAATTATAGAAAGAAATATCAATTAAAGAAAACGTCTAGGGATAGAGAATCCCCGCTACGGACCGTATCTCATCATTTTGATTCGTGGGTTTCTTTATTGCTAGACTTGGATCTTAAGTGAACTAGTCGCAACTAAATGTAGAACCAAGCTCATGCTCTCACGCTATTGCCGGTCTATAGCAAACCTAGGGTAGGGCCCAATCTCTTGCAAACCCTAACCTAAGCCGCTAGCGTGAAGAACGACATCATCGTTCAATCGTATCTCGAGCCCACTCTCGTGCAAACTCGAGCTACGACCTAGGTTGAGATAGTTCCTACCCGTCCAATCTCTTGCAAACGGGTATTGGTATAGAATCACAATTGAAAACCCTAGCTTTGGTCCAATCTCTTGCAAACCAATTCTAGAGGAGTCCAATCTTAAATCTAAATCGAATTTCTAGGGCTTCCTATCAATTGGGACCCAATCTCTTGCAAATCCCAATCGATATGAATCCCTCGCTATCCGTAATTACTCAATCCCAACCTAACCCTAATCAATTCTAGCAAGAATTTCACCAATTCATCACAATTTAGAAATAGGGTCTATAAGGTTCATCCCTACGCCCTAAGACGATAAAACTACTCACTAATCGTCATGCAATTCATAAGAAAATCAATAACAAAATCAACACAATTAATTGCAATAGAGAAATTATCAACAAAAATAGGGTTTTAAATAAGAAGAGAGACAAACCAATGAGAATCCAATAGCATCCAACAAAAGTTGCCTTTTTAATCTCTCCAAAAGACTAAATCTAATGATCTAAAAAGCTCTCAAAAAGGATGCCAAAAAGCATCCAAAAAGTCCTCCTAAACTAGGGCAAAAACTGGGTTTAAATACCCCTCAAAATTGCCCAGAAAATCGTGACCAAAATGCCCCTGCGCAGCCCAGAAATCGCACTTTACGCAGCAGGCGGAGCAGCTCACTCGGCCGAGTGACAAATGTCACTCGGTCGAGTGACAAACCCTGTACATTTCCAGTAAGTCGGGGATTTTCGGGGGTCTGTCTTCGGAGGTGACTCGACCGAGGGGCTTTACTCACTCGGCCGAGGGGCATTCGGTACTCGGCCGAGTCGGAACCCTCAATCGACTGACGGATTCCAGTAAGTCGGCTCCTTCGATGGGTGGATTTTCCCGTGCCACTCGGGCGAGGGGATCTCCATACTCGGCCGAGTGGAATATCGTCACTCGGTCGAGTGCACGCTGATTTCCTTCTGAGGTGCGTGTCTGGTCTGGTCCACCGAGTGGTCTTCTTGCTCGGCCGAGTGAGTGCTTCACTCGGCCGAGTGACATGCTGTAGATGCCCAATCTTCATCATTTCGCCTCCTCATCTCTCCTACGAAATTCCTTCTTCTTCCACTCGTCTTCCATCGTCGACTAGCCCTCAAAAGAGACTTGGGTGACACTCCGGAGTGGGTGCACATCCTCTTGACCTCAAACTCACTCCGAATCGCTCCATATTTCCTGAAATACGACAAAAACAAGAAATCGTGAAAAGCATCGTAATATTGTCGAATAATCGTGAAAAACGTGATATGAGCGATCAAAGTGGCATGCAAACATGCAGAAAAAGGGTGTAAAATATGGAGTGATCAGTTAGTAGGTCCGAGGGGTCCTTCTTGGCCCGGTACCATAAGGTCGTCTAACTAGGAGTCACCGACCCAACGCTCCTTACATAACCCAATAGTGAATCCAAAAAAAAGAAAAAAAATGTGTAAATAAAAAATTTGTATAAACATGTGTATATATGAAATCATGAACAAAACTTGGAAATTTCTTGAATCGAGGAACAGTGTCGTGTCGTGGGAACCATTCCTCGATCGACAAATATCCCATTATCCCAAACTTATCCCCTCTTTGACCATTGTATAGCTTAGGTTCCTACACTTTCAATCTAAGGTCGGGTTAGAGGAAATTTCTTAGAATGTGAATATAGCCATCGTCTAGCATATTGCTTGGCGATTTGAGTAGGGATGACATTCTAGGAACATATTCCCATCGACAGAAATATTTTCGAGCATGTAAGTTTCTCGAATTCGAGTTTTCAGTTCACTCACGTATATATTCTCGATTTTTGAAAATTCTCGAAGTTTCATCGCATCATTTGCATGTTGACTGCATTCCTCCAATCTACGCTCTCTCTTGTCTTCCTTGAGGACAAGGAATAGTTTAACTTTGGGGAGTTTGATGAGTGTTTATTGTATATTTTTTTCCTCTTTTTCATGCACGTTTTACATCGTTTTATTCTCCATTCCTCCCCGTTTTCGCCGTTTTGTCTCCTCTCCTGCTTTTGGGGTCCCTCATGTGCTTTGCAGGAATATGTGCCGATTAGGCATCTTATGGCAAGATTCTAGCGCAAAGAGGTGAAAGGAGCGAAGCGGGGGGTCAATTGGTATATGGGAAGAAGATTTTGTGAGTAACAGGAACCCACGTGGCCGGGTCAGCATGTAATACACGGTCGCATCAAACTGAATTGGAGAAGACATCGATGCGATCGTGTCGAAGACCACCAAACAGCCGTGTCAAGGAAGATAAAAATTGAAGACTTGAAGCCTACGTTGCCCATGCAGACGAAGACGATGCAGCCACGATTCTACGAAGACCGAAGATCATCAACGCGGCCGCGTCTCTAATGACGTGACTGCGTCGCTGAAGCCCTGCTTTCCCATTTTATACAAGGGATCGACGTGACCGCGTCGTTTTCGATGCAGTCGTGTTAGACTAGTTTCTTGAGTCGGCTAGGGAGAAAACCGGGGGGTCATTTTGGTCTTTTGGGCCCGCGTATATAAGCGCAACTTCTTCCTCTTGTAAGGGGATCTTCTTTTTAACATTTTTCTGTTAGTTTCTAGGGCTTGGAGAAGTTTTGTAAGAATTCTAAACTCTATTTCTTTGCTATTTTTGTTGTTCTTATTGCTTATTAGTGTAATAGTTTAACTCTTCTCAATAGAAATCTCCTCTTTTAGTTGCTATTGCTATATTCTATCATCCATTACCTATTAAATCCGAAATGGCTTTTGATGCTTACACATTACTAAAAACATCTTTTATTGTAATAGGTAGTGAGTACTTTCCTTCTAGGGCAATAGGATAAACCTCATTGGATTAGAGCTATGGGTTGGGCTAATTAATTAACTTAGTTGTTGTGCTAATTGAGATTATAGACACATTGAGATGACTATTATCGTCGTAGATTCGACCCAATCCCTTCGGGGCGATCAGATTGGCCGCCGACCAAAAATCAGGACCTATCCCGGGATCTGATCCCTACAACAATCCATACTATCGGTGTGACTGACCACCAACAGGCATCGATTAAGAGCTCACCCAATGTAGGTCTAATCCCCGAACGTCACTGTGGACAAGATGAAGATTGGGGATACTCGTCGAGCGTAATGCGCCCAACGGACACCGATGCATTGGAGACCATTGACATCGGTGTAGGTTGTGTTGGCCTATCATTGCATCACAACAATGAGGGGTAGGACATGACATAAGGGAATAACCTATCATCCATCACGACAGTGGCAGATAGGCAAATGACCTTCGGTCACACAACCACTCCCGAGTCCTAATGAACCCGACAACCGGTTGATTACTAGTCTAACCCTAACCTTGGTCCGAAGGCGGAGATTCCACATGCCCTAAAGCTTTTATTCCTTGATTCGTACTTTTTCTATTTTTACCGACCAATCACCGATTTTATTGCATAGCTTTCACTCAAAGACCGCAAATCGATACTCACAATCCTCCTCCCTGTGTTCAACCCGTTAGCGACTACACACGACCCGTGCGCTGTTGTATTATTATTATCGTCTAGACGACAATCAATGGCATTGGCTAGATTTTAATTTCTACCAATTGTACAAAGAGAGTCATCGACTAAATCTTGGATTCAACACATATGGCACCAGTGATTTTGAAGAGCTGGGCAGATATATTCTGGATTATTCAACAATGGAACCACTGGCTAAGGTTAATTGGAGTTTGGAACTGACAATGGATCTGACGGTTCAGCTGCTTTGTAGAAATAATATTCAATTACGTTTGTACATATATTAGGATATCTAGGGAGTTATTCCATGTATATAATTGATTCTTATAGCTACTATGAACATATCAAAGGGCCATGCAATGAAGAATGCAAAGAATCTTCTAGTTTGCAAAGTGCATAATATTATTAAATAACCTTGCAAATACATGAGTTCTATTGAATATACTTAAGCACGAAATGACTCCATTGAGTTATCTGCTCTTGAAATTTAACCTCAAATACTCTTAGGTAACTACTGTTACGTAATCTATGCCCTTCAGACAATTATTGTAATTTTAAAGACATCTTGTTCAAAATAATAGTATGTTATTTGGTATTATATATCTCTGTGATCTTTTTAATATAGTTGAGTGTGTATGAGGTTAAGTTATGATTACATAGATAAAGTCCTTGTATTAATATAAGGGATATTGTGATCATGTTGAGATATGATAACTAGGCCCAATGGATCCTCTTAAGCGTATATCCTAAATGTTCTTGGTAGTAAGAATATCAAGATGTGACATTGATATTCGAAATATACCAGTTTACGTTGATCTCTACCATGTTGATAGTATTGACTGATCTTATTGCCACTCGATGTGGGACATCGTGAGATAGTGCACATGTGCTTGTTAGAGAACAAGTTCGTAGAACAACTCACTGAGATACTTCTATACGGTAGTCATACTTTATCTATCAATGGAAGTTCTCATGTGACAGTTGGTGCTGCATAGTCCTTATGACTAGAGATGCGCTAAAGGACCATGCATGTGGAATGCTATACATTGGTTTTTACCGACCATCAACATTACACCCGGTGCGTAGGTACTCATTGGGTATAGTTCGAAGCGTGCGAAGGGAGTGGCTGTCTAGACGGAATTTACCTCCTTCAGTATTAGAGGTTAGTGTTGCATGGAGTCAATAGATCTGTAGTAAACCTCTGGCCAAACTGGAACATATAAACTTGTAAAGAGTAACAAGTTTCATCCAACCATAAAACGAAGGGATCACATATGACTCAAGCGTTAAGGTGTAATTAGGGTTTGACAATTTCTGTACCATAGACACCTTAGTGATATAGTTTTGATGAAGGGCCAGACTGTATGGTATCTATCACTACCATACCTAGATTTGGTTCGAGGAGATTGTAGTCTCACACCAACTATATAATGTAAGGACCCTGTCTATGGGGAAAACACTAGAAGGGGGGTTGAATAGTGTTAATGCAAATTTAAAAGAAATTTACGCCAAATAAAATGCAATCCAACAAATAGTGCGGAATATAAAAACAACCCAAAATGAAACACATGCAAACACAGAGATGTTTCAAGGGTTCGGATTACCCAAGTCAACTCCCGACTTGTTCCCGGTAATCCTACGTCCCTACCACCCGGATACCACCGGATACTCAAGTTAGAACCCTAACTTGAGGTTTCCTTAAAGCCGACTTGTAGCAACCCTACAAGTGCAATCGAATACAATCGATGTCCTTGACTCCCACAACCAGGGAGCAAGCAAAGCCACTCTCACAACCGAGAGCACAACTCAAATAACGAAAGTTATGAAATAATGAAAACAACACTTACAATCACCTATGCCTTGAAGTAGAACTTGAAGGCAGAGTGTGATGTGTGTTGTATAGCTCTCTTGGAAGAGAGGAGAAGCCCTTTCTCTTGACTGCACCAATTGCCTAGAAGATCACTCTTTGGTTCTAGGTTGGAGAGCAAGAGAACAAGATTAGGGCTTTGGATTTGAGAGCGTTGACCTTTGGAAATGAAAGCTTGAGAGATTTTGCAATGGATGAGTAACCTTCCAATGGAATAGTAAAAGCTCTATTTATAGTTTTCTCAGATCAACAAAACAGTTTAGGCAAAAAAACCCAATTGGAATCCGTGAGAAAAATCTCAACGGATAGAATCTGAACTCACGACAGTCGACTGTTGAACAATCCACAGTCGACTGTTGCACAGTCAACATGGGTAGTGAGAATTCATAACGGTAACTTACCACGTGGACAGTCGACTGATGAAGCAAAGACAGTCGACTGTTAAACCAACAGGCGACTATACTTTCTTCTACAGGCGACTGGCCGAGAGATGCGTAAGTTAGACTAATACTGGAAATCTCACAAGTAACAGGACAGACGGCTGATGTAAGGAACACAGTCGATTGTTAATCAAAACAGGCGACTGTAAATCCTTAAACAGACGACTGTCAAAAGCCTGAGAAATTTCCAGAGAGCTGAGTCAAAGAAATGACTCACAGACAGATGACTGTTGTAGCATAGACAGTCGACTGATCCAAGAGACAGTCGACTGTATATACATCATTAGTCAACTGGCCCTAAAAGTCAGATCTAACAGAGTTTGGTCAAAGGATAGACATGCGACTGATTTACAAAACACAGTCGACTGTCACTTGGACATGCACCTGTGTATTGTTCATCATTAGCCTGTGCGAAATAATCAGAGAAGGCCCAAAACTGTATTGTAATAGTCTGTGCATAACAGGTGACTATAGAACAAAACACAGTCGACTGTTTTTGAGACAGTCGACTGTAAACTGTTCAGCAGTCGACTGTTAAAAACAATCCTAGCACAATCAATAAAGAAATGAATTGGAATCAAAGGACAATTGATCTAATGAAGTCCTATGACTGAATGTAGATGTGTGTGAGTGCTCCATCAAAGTTTTAATTCTAAGCTACATACAAGAAGAGATAAAAGAAAATTACATTGACGAAAAATCTCTTCTTTCCATCGTATGAGCTTGAAGTCTTCACGGAACTTCAATCATCATCTACGATCAACCAATTCATGTCATTTGCCTTTAATGAAGTTTGTGAGTCATCCATTGCTAGTAGATCTTTATAAATAGCTTAGGCAATGGATTAACTGCGAAATAGGGGATTAGTCACAAGTATTTATGTTTGCTCATCATTAACACCAAGTAGGGGCAAGTCCAATACTCAACATTCTCCCCCTTTTTGATGATGACAAACCAACATAAAAAAGAGATAAATAATTGTGCGTAAAGAAAACTTACTCCCCCTATATAGATGCCAATCAAGTTAGTCAACAAATATTAGGGCATCTACATATCAATTGAAGCAAATGAATAAGCAATGCATGAATATAAATTCAAAAAATCTGGGAATTACATTCCCTATTCATTGTAATCTTACTTCCTCTGAATCTAAGGCAACTTCAATCTTAGATTCAAGTGTTAGAACATACTTAGCACATTCATTATGAATCTTGTATATTTATTTCTCTCCCCCTATGGCATTGTCCAAAAAGGTGGGAGCAAATAACAACAACAATAATAGTGCTAAATACAAACTAACAACAATCAAAGAGTATAAAGATATATCGAAGAAAAAACTCATAAAATCACATCATGTACACATGTGAGTAATGGAATTGAAGTCCAATATCAACATTTTAGATGTACACACAAAAATAGTTTCAAAAGTGATTTCACAAATGCATCATACCCGAGATAGCATGGAAAATCGAATATCAAATTCATATATTGTCTCAAAAGCATATCAGAGAGAGTATATCATACATGGAGACAACATAACATACATCACACATATAAGATAAGCAGTATAGCATAGTGTGACACACGATAAACAGCAACATCATATATAGATATATATAAAAGATGAGTACATCAACGGATGTACATCTACATGTCCATCACAAAAAGATACATCATGATCAAGACAAAAATACATCATCATGACAACATCGAAGTACATCACCAAAAAAACACATATAATGTCAATATCAACAACATCCATCATACATCAAAATACAACCATCACCAAACTAACACCACTCAAACACCTATCTAAGAGTGAGCGTCTCCAGGGGCTGCAGAAGAAGAAGCAGGCTCTATGACAGTAGGTGTATCCTCTGGAGGAGGGTCAGAAGGAGCAACAGCATCAGTAGCAACATCCTGAGTAGAATCTACACCAGGATGCTCAACGACATCAGTGGGCTGAGGAGGCACATGAAGCTGGGGAACAAACTGTCTCAGATCCTCAGGGAAGGGTATTCCCTGATGGATGAAAGAAAGAGACATCAATCTGTAAAGTCCAGAGACCATCTCCAAAATAATATCACGAGATGGTGGAGCAGAGGTGGAAGGCAGGTCAGCTGGAGGAACAGTGGATGAGGATGGAGCTGAAGTAGATTTCCTCTTCTTCGAGGCAGTCTGCAGAGCCGAAGAGGATTTCGACCTTGCAGATGCGTCGAGGAGAGGACCAAAGGGCATGGGCTCGTAACGAGTCAAATCAATACCAAAATAACGGAAGATAAGAGTCAAAAGACCACCGTAAGGAATGTGAGACGATGAGGTCATGAACTTAACCTTGTCCATCCTATCAAGGAGGACACCGGCCCAGTTCACGGGCATGCCAGAGAAAATAGCATACATGCACTTCAAGATATCCTGAGACGGCTGGTCAGATGATCCATACCTCGGCAGGATGTTGGACTTTACCACTAGGTGAACAGCCCAACCTCTCACAGAAAACATAGATGACCTGACACCCGAATCAAGGGCTAAAGGTACCTCTCAAAACATATCCCTGAGGACAGACTGGTCAAGGTCGTCAATCTAGGAGATGCAGATATCAGTGGGAAGGGAACCAACAGAGGGAATCCTAAGAATAGTCCCTAAGAGAGAGGGAGTGATCTGAATGTGGGTTCCCTGGATGACAGTATCAAGGATGCCGGTAGAGGAATACTCATCGCGAACGCGGTTCGCATAGAAGAGCTTCACCAGAAATGGATAGGCTCTGGGGGACTAGCTCTGAGAGAAGAGAAAAAGATCGGCCAGGTGAGTAGCAGATAAGATGTCAGAGAGTCTCTCAGCAATAAGGATGGAAAGAAGATGTACCGCTCCCTAAGAAGCGTGATCCCTAAAAGAGAGTGAAATTTTGCCAAGCATAGATCGTCTCGGCAAACTGGAACTATGGGATCAGAAGGGGGCACAGTAGGAGGCTCTTCTGAAGAACTCGAAGCAGAAGGAGAGTGATGAGGTTCCTCAGCAGTAGGCTCACTGATGTGAACACCAGTGGGCTTGCACTGACGTGAGATCAGGGGCCGAGCTTCGGAAGAAGAAGCTGAAGGAGAGTACCACTGCGAAGATGAATGCACGGGAGACTCGGAATGCTTGGTTCGGGCTTTGTAGGGTTTCTTCTTCTTGGTTATAGGTTTCTTGGTTGCCCTAGGATGCTTAGAAGCAACGATTTTCTCTTTTCCCTTACCCTTGGGTGCCATGGAATCGCGAGAGAGAGAGAGAGAGAGAGAGAGAGAGAAACGATAGTCGAAGTAATCGAAAGACACAAATCGAACGAAGGGCTTGAGAGAGAGAGAGAGAGAGAGAGAGAGAGAGAGATAGACAAACTAAAAAGAGAAGATGCGAAGACTCAACGACGAAGCAATCGACGAGCGGGGAGGCGGAGATCGACGACAACGGCTGAGAAATCGAGCGGGAAGACGAAGTGGTTCAATCGGAGGAGAGAGAGTCGACGTGGGGAAATGAACAGATTCGTCGAATATAAAAGTTGGGGAAATAATCTGGGCCGTTGGATCAATGAATTGATGGCTCAGATCAAGGCACTTGAACCGTCTCAACAGTAGACAGTCGACTGATGAACAGAAGTCAGTCGACTGGATGAGGTGATAATAATAAAGCTCAGAAAGGAGGGCAGTCGACAGGTAAGTAACATGCAGTCGCATGTCCGTTGGACAGTCAACTAAAATATACTCAGCAGTCGACTGGCCGAGAATCAATACAGTTCATCAAAACAATAAAGAGCACTGTAAAAATTTCGACAGAGAGAACAGTCGCCTGATGACTACAGTACAGTCGCATGTTAAAATAACAGTCGACTGGAAAATAGTCATCAGTCGGCTGTGCGAAAGATACAAATTCACAGACTGAAGAGATAGAGTAGGGCAGTCGACTGTCGAAGGAGAGACAGTCGTCTGTCATGGTCCAAAAATGTACAGTGAGATAGAATTCCAGAGAATAAGAACACTCACCATAGGACTTGTACTCTAATCATAAATACATCATAAAAACAATGTAACAACAATAAATCCATTGAAACACAAATCACTGCAATCAATCTCAAAAACTCATGAAATCAATTAAATCACAATTGCCTTTCTTAAACACATATATATAATAAAGCACATGAAGATATGCAACAAAATGATATGAGCTCAAAAAGTGTTATAACAAGAATGATTGAGCTTCTAGATTTCAGATTCACCCATAATTCCCAATTCTCCACGCAACCTCACAAATGAATCTTCTTTAAGAGGCTTTGTGAAGATGTCGGTAATTTGTTTTTGGGTTTCAATGTACTCTAAGATGATGTCCTTAGCTACATGATCATTTATAAAATGGTTTCTCACGTCTATGTGTTTGGTACGAGAGTGGTGTACCGGATTCTTGGAAAGAGATATGGCACTTTGGTTATCAACAATGATCGAGCAAGTATCACAGTTGACACCATAGTCCATAATAGTGTGTCTCATCTAAAGAACTTGTGCACATGCAAGACCCACGGCAATATATTCCGCTTCAGTCGTGGACAATGACACCGAATTCTGTTTCTTAGAAAACCAAGAAACTAAGGAATTTTCTAAGAAATGGCAAGTGCCACTAGTACTTTTCCTGTCGGACTTGCATCCGGCAAAGTCGGCATCAATATATGAGATTAACTCATATGTGCTAGACTTAGAGTAAAGTAACCCATAATCTAGAGACTGATTGAGATAACGAAATATTCGTTTAACCGCAATCAAGTGTGACTCCTTAGGTCTAGCTTGATATCTAGCACAAAGGCATACAGAAAACATTATATCAGGCCTACTAGCGGTTAAGTAAAGTAAGCTACCTATCATACCTCGATATAGACGAACGTCTACATCTGTTCCGCTTTCATCCTTGTGTAGATGAGTAGTAGTACTCATGGGAGTCCTTTTGCTCGAAGACGATTCCATCCCGAATCGCTTAATAAGCTCTCATGTGTACTTTGTGTGATGTATGAATGTGCCATTCTCCATTTGTGGAATTTGCAATCCAAGGAAGTAGGTGAGCTCTCCCATGTGGCTCATCTCAAACTCATCCTTCATAGACTTTGAAAATTCTTGACAAAGATTAAAGTTAGTAGAACCGAAAATAATATCGTCTACATAAACTTGAATCAAAAGGATGTCATTTTCATAATCTTTAATGAAGAGTGTAGAATCAACTACTCCCATTTTAAAACCTAAATTCAAAAGAAATGTCTTAAGTCGACCATACCAAGCTCTAGGAGCTTGTATCAACCCATACAACGCTTTCTTAACTTTGAAAACATGGTTTGGAAATTTTTCATGAATAAAACCGGGAGGTTGAGAAACATAAACTTCTTCATTGACAAACCCATTTAAAAATGCACTTTTAACATCCATTTGAAATAGTTTAAAATTCTTATAGGATGCAAAAGATAAAAGCAACCCTAATAGCTTCTAATCTAGCTACGGGGGCAAAAGATTCTTCGAAATCAATACCTTCCTCTTGCCGGTAGCCTTGAGCTACTAACCTTGCTTTGTTCCGTGTAATTACCTCGATTTCATCCGTCTTGTTCTCAATGATCCATTTGGTCCCAATGACTTGGTGACCACTAGGAAGAGGTACGAGTTCCCAAACTTCGTTTCTCTCGAATTGCATTAGTTCTTTTCCATTGCCACTATCCAAGAGCTATCCTCACAAGCTTCTTGGATGTTCTTTGGCTCAATGGTAGAGACAAATGTGCAATGAAAGAATTCTTCAATTCTCGATCCCGTTCAAGCACCCACACCAATATCTCCAATTATTTGGTTTTGGGGATGATTGCGAACTATCGGGTAAGCTTTGGGTATACCTGTATCACTAGGAACAACTTCAACAATTTCGTTACAAGTGTTAGTATCAACAATAGAATCATTAATCTTAACATTATTAAGAGAATCACAAAGCATATCTACATTATCATCATCAACATGAGGAAAATCAAAATCTTCATAAAACGATACGTGAAGAGATTCCTCAATCGTTGAAGAAGTTTTGTTGTATATCCGGTAGGCTTTGCAACGTGTGGAATATCCAACAAAAATTCCTTCATCGGATCTTGGCTCAAATTTATCTAAATTACAAATGTGTTCTTTATAAAACATTTTGAACCAAAAACCCGAAAATATTTTACTTGAGGCTTTTTATCATAAAACAACTCAAAACAAGTTTTGTTCGTTCGGGGTCTCATTAGGATCCTATTGAGCACATAACATGCCGTGTGCACCGCCTCTGCCCAAAAATGTAGTCCAAGATGACTATCATGGAGCATAGTGCGTGCACACTCAATAAGAGTCCTATTCTTTCTCTCTACAACACCATTTTGTGGTAGTGCCCGAGGGAAGGAAAAATTATGAGTTAGTAAAAGATTCATTCCCAAATTCTCCTACATGATCATTACGGATAGTGATAATGTTGGATCCAAAGAAATTCTGAATCTTCTTTGCAAATTTGGTAAACTCTTCATAAGCTTAATTCTTATGATTTAAGAATGAAACCCAAGTAAATTTAGAAAAATCGTCAACGACAACTAATCCATAATGAGCATTACCTAAAGAAGCGGTTCTAGTTGGCCCAAATAAATCTAGATGAAGAAGTTCTAGGGGCCTCTTAGAAGAAATCCCTTCTTTAAGCTTAAATGAAGATTTACTTAGTTTACCTCTTTGACATGAATCACAAAAGTTTTCTTATTAAAAGCAATCTTAGGAAAACCTTTGACTATATCATGCTTAGCTAACTTATATAAGTACTTGAAGTGAACATGACCAAAACGGCGATACCATAATAGTTGTTCACTTGTATTAGCAACTAAGCAATGTTCTACGGTTTTAGGCAAGCTCAAATAATAAATATTATTACGCCTAATACCGGAAAATAAAACATTTGAATCACAATCAACAATAGTACACAATCCTTCTCCAAAGTTAACCTTGTAACATTTGTCACAAAGTTGACTAATGGAAATGAGATTGTGACACAAACCACTAACAAGATAAACGTTAGTAATTAAGGGTTTGGAAAGATTACCAACGATACCTACTCCTATGATGGTTCCCTTTTGATTCCTCCAAAAGTGACTGTTGCACCATCCTTGATGCTAATCACTTCGGAGAGCAATGAGGGATCTCCCGTCATATGTTTGGAGCAACCACTATCGAGAATCCATCCTTTCCCTTTAGAGCATGTTTGACCTTTATTGCTCTTCTTCTTTCTCTTGGGTACCTATATAGTATACCATAAGCTTATGGTACCCAATGTTTGTTGGGTCCAAGGGGATTAGCCCTTTGGAAGCCAAGTCCAAGTGGACTTCCGCTTCCCAACATAATTACTATTTCTAATCACATCATGAAAATAGGAATCAACATAAGCATTCCTATCATTTAGACTAGTGTTCTTAGGACCCCAAATAGTGTAAATCTTGGGAGTCCTCTTCCTAGTTGCATGTATATGAGTTGGATTTCTATGTGGTGCATGCTTCTTAGGAACATGATTTCTAGCATAGAGATGTGGTGGAGGATATGCATTGTACATTCTAGGATGATATGTATGCTTAGGAAAATGCATATTAAATGAAGCATATGGATCATGCATGACATGTGGAGGATGAGCATACATGAAAGAATGATGCGTATGAGCATACGGGTGTATAGGAGCACGTACATGAGTATTTCTCATGTGTGGTTGTGTACGTGTCCGTGGGTGCGGAGCATAAAATGTGTCATGATTATCCACTTGTGAAGTAGGAGGTTTCCTACGTGGATGAGTGTTAGTGTACATGTAAGCATGGCCTTGCTTTTGGTTTCCACCCTGAGTGGGTTTCTTGCCAAAAGGAAGAGAAGGTGAAGTGGTGACTTTCTTGGTAGGTTTGCTACGTATAGTATCTTTGACACCACTTGTGGATGCACCGGAGGAAGGCCTCACAAAATCTATAGTGACACCACTATAGGAGGTGCGATCATTTGATGCATTCGCTTTTACAAATCCAAGACCAACACGATGTGTGGCCGGAAATTGGTTTGCAAGCAAATCATCCAATTGTCCTTTTCCCTTATTAAATCTCACAATACGGGAGGACATGAGCTCATATTTCTCCTTTAAAGAAGAAATGTTGGTATCCAAGGTGGACACCCGTGCTTTGAGCTCGTGCACTTGGGTTTTAAGAGAATCATTCTCTAAACCCAATTGTGTGTGACGTGTAACTAGATCACTATTATCCTTAGGATGTGTTTAATCTAATTGAGATTTGAGGGAATTCACCTCATCTCTCAATGTGACATTTTGAGAAGCTAAGTTTGATTTCTCAAGAGTTAAAGTATCAACAATGGTGTCATTGTTGATAATGCATGGAATGGATGACTTGCTAATATTCAATTTCTTTAAGCTATAATACTTAAGCATTAAAGATTGGTATTTAGCAAATAGTTCTTCATTAGCTATGCGAAGATCATCCATTGTTACCTCGGTGTCGTCCATGTCGGAATCACTCTCATCGGAGAGTGGGTCTTCTAGGGCCATGAAACACATGTGGGCGCTCTCACCCTTCTCATCATCAGAATCACTTGAAGAGTCATCACTTGAGTCGTCGAAGGTACCTACGAGTCCTTTCTTCTTGTCTCTCTTATTCTTATCGGACTTGTGGTACTTTGGTGCCTTCCAATTCTCTTTGTTGTTTAGCATTGGGCAATCCCTCTTGATGTGCCCTGGCTTATTACACTTATAGCAAAGAGAGGAAGTAGCATTAGTAGATTTAAAACGTTTGTTTGAGGGAAATTTACCTTTGCGGAAGAAGCATTGGAACTTCTTCGCCATTTGGGCCATTTCACCCAAATCCATCTCGTTCTCGGATTCCTCACTATTGGAGGATGATGAGTTGGAGTTGAATGCCAAGCCTTTCTTCTTGTCCTCCGAAGGATTCATCATTGCTCTAATCTTGAATCAATTCTCTCGTCTTAGCCCATAAGACATGAGAGTCCCGATAAGATTCACCACGGTGTAGTTCTTCAAGTCATTGACCTCCTCGATGGCGATCGCTCTTCTTTCCCATTTGGAGGTCATCCCCATGATGATCTTCCTCACCTTTTCAGGTTCGGTGTATAGTTGGCCAAGGGCTTCCAATTCATTCATGATGTTGGTAAAGCGTTCGTACATCGATACAATGGTCTCATTATCCTGCATATGAAACAAATCGAAGTTTTGTACGACAACATATAACTTTGAAAGTTTTACCTTGTTCGTTCCCTCGTGGGTAACGATGAGATGGTTCCAAATTTGATATGCACTCTTACATGTGCATATCTTGTTGAACTCATTCGGGTCCAATGCACAATGAAGAGCATTCATTGCCTTAGCGTTGTTGACTTTGGCGGACTTCTCAGAAGTCGTCCATTTCTCAAAATCCTCTTCGGTGGGCTCGACGTACTCCTTGTGGAGAGTTCTCCAAAGTGAAGCACTCCTAAGGAATGTCTCCATCCCACACTTCCAATAGCCAAAATTAGTACCATTGAAACGTGGAGGACGTACCGTAGATTGATCTTCAAATAGTGTGGACGCTCCATCACGATCGTGATTGTTGTACGAAGGCTACTGAGGTACGTTATTGTTGTCGGATGCCATAGATAAAACCTTGAGCTCTGATACCAATTGTAAAGACCCTGTCTATGTGGAAAACACCAGAAGGGGGGTTGAATAGCGTTTATGCAAATTTAAAAGGAATTTACGCCAAATAAAATGCAATCCAACAAATAGTGCGGAATAGAAAAAACAACCCAAAATGAAACACACGCAAACGCAGAGATGTTTCAAGGATTCGGATTACCCAAGTCAACTCCCGACTTGTTCCCGGTAATCCTACGTCCTTACAACCCGGATACCACCGGATACTCAAGTTAGAACCCTAACTTGAGGTTTCCTTAAAGCCCACTTGTAGCAACCCTACAAGTGCAATCAAATACAATCAATGTCCTTGACTCCCACAACCAGGGAGCAAGCAAAGCCACTCTCACAACCGAGAGCACAACTCAAATAACGAAAGTTATGAAATAATGAAAACAACACTTATAATCACCTATGCCTTGAAGTAGAACTTGAAGGTGGAGTGTGATGTGTGTTGAAGAGCTCTCTTGGAAGAGAGGAGAAGCCCTTTCTCTTGACTGCACCAATTGCCTAGAAGATCACTCTTTGGTTCTAGGTTGGAGAGCAAGAGAACAAGATTTGGAAATACTTAGGGCTTTGGATTTGAGAGCTTTGATCTTTGGAAATGAAAGCTTGAGAAATTTTGCAATGAATGAGTAACCTTTCAATGGAACAGTAAAAGCTCTATTTATAGTTTTCTCAAATCCACAAAACAGTTTAGGCAAAAACCCAGTTGGAATCCGCGAGAAAAATCTCAACGGATAGAATCTGAACTCGTGATAGTCGACTGTTGAACAATCCACAGTCGACTGTTGCACAGTCAGCATGGATAGGTGAGAATTCATAACGGTAACTTACCACGTGGACAGTCGACCGATGAAGCAAAGACAGTCGACTGTTAAACCAACAGGAGACTGTACTTTCTTCTACAGGCGACTGACAGAGAGATGGGTAAGTTAGACTAATACTGGAAATCTCACGAGTAATAGGACAGACGACTGATGCAAGGAACACAGTCGACTGTTAATCAGAACAGGCGACTGTAAATCCTTAAACAGACGACTGTCAAAAGCCTGAGATATTTTCAGAGAGCTGAGTCAAAGAAATGACTCACAGATAGACGACTGTTGCAGCATAGACAGTCGACTGATCCAAGAGAAAATCGACTGTATATACAGCATTAGTCGACTGACCGTAAAAGTCAGATCTAACAGAGTTTAGGCAAAGGATAGACATGCGACTGATTTACAAAACACAGTCGACTGTCACTTGGACAGGCACCTGTGTATTGTTCATCAGTAGCCTGTGCGAAATAATCAGAGAAGGCCCAAAACTGTATTGTAATAGTCTGTGCATAACAGGCGACTGTAGAACAAAACACAATCGACTGTTTTTGAGACATGCGACTGTAAACTATTCAGCAGTCGACTGTTAAAAATAATCCTAGCACAATCAATAAAGAAATGAATTGGAATCAAAGGACAATTGATCTAATGAAGTCCTATGACTAAATGTAGATGTGTTGAGTTCTCCATCAAAGTTCTACTTCTAAGCTACATACTAGAAGAGATAAAAGAATATTACATTGACAAAAAATCTCTTCTTTCCATCGTATGAGCTTGAAGTCTTCACGGAGCTTCAATCATTATCTACGTTCAACCAATTCATGTCATTTTCCTTCAATAAAGTTTGTGAGTCATCCATTGATAGTAGATCTTCATAAATACCTTAGGCAATGGATTAACTGCAAAATTGGGGATTAGTCACATGTATTTATGTTTGCTCATCATTAACACCAAGTAGGGGGAAATCCAATACTCAACATATAATGATGATTCCAAAATGTGTGGTCTTCATACACAGCTAGTGTCACTGTCGTACCTGTGACATGATATGATCTCATCACTTTAGAGTAGGAATCAGGTTTTTAAAGACTCACACAGATGATGGCTTGTCATGAAAAGAGAAGAAGAAACAGTATGATATACAAAAGCTGCAATATAGCTCAAGAGAAAAATCAAGGAGATAAGTGTAAGTGCAAAAGATGATGCCTTCCTTTGCCTTTCAACCTACTCCAAGCAGGAATCAACAGGAATCGATCTCAACCATCCGATTGAGGCACACTTACGGATCCAACCCCAGCCATTGGATCTATGCGACCGATCAACTCCCACATGTTGTTTCTTCAACAAACAGACTCCTGCCATGTCAGCATCCCCTCAAGAAACGGGTTAGCTCCATCAAGTCCTATATTAAATACGAGTCTCATTGACTCTGCTTCAACAGTTTCCAACAAAAGGCACAAAGTGACGTCTATCGCTTCAACTTCTAAAAGGTAGCGGCCATGTCATCAAGCATGATAGAATCTCCTTTTCCAAGACGCTAATCTTTGCCTAAAACTCCTCTTTCCTGACGCAAGAAAGACCATCCAATCAGGCAAGGCTAGCGAAAGTCTTGGGACTTCTCAGCTCAACTGCAGTGCACCTCCCCGACCAACAGGAGCAACATTTCAGTTTCGTCTCCTTGCCTCTTATTTCCTGACCTTATGGTTACAACTTGGGTCTGTAGTGCCTAGCCAAGAAGACGAGTGATCATTGTAGAAACCGTTTTTAGACTGGGGCCCTACCAATAAGGGGACCCAGTCGAGTTCGTCAAAAGGGGACCGCCGCAAAGATACCCTCATCATCAAGGATCTTCTGACTCTAGCCCAAGAGTCAACTCTAGCCCAAGAGGTCAGGCTGCATGGCCTATGCACAGCCCTACAAAAACAACCGCCCCTGAGATCGTCTCACCCAACACTCTGAGGACAACCTTGCTACCTGATGTCAGCCATTCCAATAGCTTGCCTCCATCGGACAACCTCCACAAGGTCAGCTCCTAGTCAGAGGCCCCTACACAGAGATGACCTCGTTATCCAAGGTCGGTTTATTAAGCTTTCACCAAACCAGCCTCGCTACCTAAGGCCAGCAAACTCCTGTAGGGACGACCTCGCGACCTGAGGTCAGCCTCATTAGTCTCATGGCGCGAGCACCAACTTGCCTGGCCAGGTCAGCCCACCACAGGTGGTACAATCTCAGGCTGGCAAGTCATCCCTTTCTTCAGGCTGTTAGCAATAAGCATTCAATGCCCACGCAATGTGATAATAATTGCCTACCTTGTCTGCTATATCTGAGCACTCACTCGCCTGGCAAGATTATCTCAAGCGACCACAGCAGCACGACCCCAGGCAGTTGGGCTTTACCCTCTCCAAGTCGTTATTAATAGATCTGTCCAATGGGAACAAAAAACCAATTTTATCAGAGGAACGTGCACTCTACTTTGCTAGAGGGACATGTGGCCAGCCACCAATAACCCCATCGACGGCTGTCAAGTTGATTACAAATGAGTGTAGGGGACCATCTGACGTGGCCTGACCTTTCCTCAATCCTATATAACCGGAGTTGCGTCCCCTACATCATGTATCTCTAAACCACTAAGAAAACATTAGCCTTCTATATCTTTATTCCACATCTCAAAACCCTAGTGGTGGCTACATCTAGCAGATGCTCCCGTCTTCCTCCGCTTGACACTAACTTAAGCATTGGATGCGAATCAGAGGGCCGCCACCCCTCTGGTTCCTTTGGCGTGTTTTCTATCTGTTTCAAGCGGCGTTGAAAAATCTTCTCTCAACCCGGCAAAACCATCACGTTTGGGCTCCCCTATTGCATGAATACTCGTCCCAGCAGTCAGATCTTGATCCATCAAGATTCTAGGCAACAACACATGGTAACTTCTTTCTGAATACATGAGCCTGACTTATGATACTTCTTATGTGGGGGTGCATTGTATGAAGTAATCTTGATATTTATGTGTGAACATTTAGAAATGCCATGGGAAATGAAGAAAAAATTTCCAATGCGCAAGAGACTATCAGAATTCTCAAGATTTCCTAAATTCTGATCTTTCTTGCCTCCGGAATTGGAAAGCTGTGTCTTCAGTCCTATGCTATGCCGTCGCGACTATCCTGGTCATGATATGTCTATATAGCTCAATTCCGCCATGCAGAATACATTTCCAATTCGACGCCATCTTCCCACCATGTATGTCACGACCCGCTTCCCTAAAATGAAGGCGAGACGTGAAGAGGTCCGCACGGGAGTGGAGCTGTGAAGCCCCAAACCCGATAAGCGTCAATAAAACATAAGCAGGTCCCTGTAACCACAACGGAACAACAATAATAACACAAGGAGAGACTGAAATAAAATCTCATATCTCATAATTTGTCCAACATGAAAGTAAGTTCAACATCCAGAAAAGCCACCAGGCTAAAAGAAAGAGTCTAAAGGCCCAGAACAAGGCCAACAAAAGCAACGACATAACAAAGTATAGGTGCTACGCACCGATAACAAAACAACTGTCTAAACAAAAGTGAAACACAACGAAGACACTAGGACTGGTCCCCAGTGTCCACATACTCCCCGTCAAACACAGGCTCGGGCTCGGCGTCAGCAAACACCTCGTCCTCAACAAGGTACTCAGGCTCGGGATCTAACATGTGTCACCCAAAAGAGTAAAGGGGCACATGTCAGCAAGTCTAAAAGACTTGGGCAAGGAAACTGAAAGTAAGGCAACTAGCAACCTAGCAGTTATAGTATGCATGACATGGCAGTTATACATGAGTGCAAAATCAAGACATGGCAAGACAATTTGTACAAGAGAACAATTATCGGGACAAGACAAGACAAGAGTAGCCAAGCTACTAACAATCTCAATCAATTCACTATTCACGTTCACGTTGTTTTGTAGATGTTTACGCCTTACGGCTGAATGGTATAACATTCACGCCGATTGGCCGCTTAACAACTACCCCACCCCAGAGTTTACGCCTTACCACTGCAGTTGCTGATCGGGCAGACTCCCAGTTGATTGGCCGCTTAACTCTTACCCCCAATACCCACACGTAATCGAGCCAGGGTCCCCGCACATGAGCTTAGCAAGTGAGCCGGGGTTGCCCCGCACGGGAGCTCGTATTCTATATCACGATTCATAATCAATTGGCATAGGGGTGCACCTAGCCTTAATATCGAGCGTTGGGGTTAGCAACTCATTATGCTCGCTTCTGGTCACGAGCCAGGAAACACAAGTATTGTAGCGATGCTACGCAATCACTGAAATACATAAAGGATGCAATGACATGACAATTAATTTGCGTACCGATAATGGAAAGTAAACGTGACATGGTAATTGTGCAACATGCTAAATGACGGAACTAGCTTCGTTGTCAAGCTAGTTCCCCAATTTGCGCCTAGGCAAGTATCATTTCGTCGCCTAGCCTCTTTTACGCCTACAACAAGCAAATGGCCTAAAACATGGCCTAAACCCTAAATGGCAAGTTTCACTTGCCTAGCACCGGGGATGACGATCAACGAGGGTTCGCCTCACAGACGCTAATCTACGGGGAAAACGCTGTTATAGGGAGACAACCATCAAACAACATGAGATTCCATTAGGGTTTCATAAAAATACACATAGGTTATAAAAACATCAAGAGATCGATTTCTTACCGAGAGGAGGCAGAAGAGACACTCCGGAGAACCCTAGGACCAGATCTGGAAAGATTGGAGAAGTTTGGAGAATTAGGGTTTTTTTGGGGGATTTTGGGGGGATTGATGAGATTTTGGGGAAGATGAGAGGTGGAATGAGTTGAGGGAGGGTTTAGATGATGGATCTAGGGCTTGGAATGAAGAAATAGGGCTTGGAGGAAGATGGGGGCTCAATGGGGATGATTTTAGGGTTTAGGGTCGAGTGGAGGAAGATGAAATCGTTTGGGAGGGGTATAAATAGGCTAGGCTGGCGGCTGCCCAGAAAGTAGGGTTTTAACACAGATTAGTCGGTCAAAGAGCAACCACTGACCGACTAGTTTGGCAACTAGTCGGTCGGTCGACCAACGCAGACCGACTAAGTGTAAACAGTAACTTCTGAACGAAAATAGGATTTAGAATTAGTCGGTCGAAGAACAAATACTAACCGACTAGTTTAACATCTAGTCGGTCGATGAACGTTCTTAGACCGACTAAGAGTGAACAGTATTGATACCAAAAATAAGATGATGAGTTAGTCGGTTAAAGAAGCATTGCTGACCGACTAGTTTGCAACCTAGTCGGTCAACCAACGTTCTTAGACCGACTAACGATAAACAGTAACTTCTAAGAAATTTAGAAAGCCAACTAGTCGGTCCAAGAAGGATGGCCGACCGACTGGATCGTCATCTAGTCGGTCGGTGCCCCTTCTTACACCGGCTAATGAGCACCAAAAGTTTTGATACGGAGCGCGGGGCCCCGGGATAGATTCCTAAGACTCCTAGGCTTGATCTATTAGTAAGATACGACCGTTATGAAGCCCGTCACGAATGACATACTTTGAAATCGACGATCCTAAGGAAGAAACGAGAAACACGACGAAACGATCGAAAACGAAAGCTACGGAGACGGAAATCACACAAAAGGAGAAAATCCACCAAAACATATATTATATTATAATAAATCCAGATACATGAAAAGCAGTCGTTACATCCTCCCCAACTTAAGAAAAATTCCGTCCTCGGAATTTCCAAATACTCACGAGTCCGGAAACAAAAGTGGGAAACGCTCTCGCATCTCATCCTCATTCTCCCAAGTAGACTCTCCAGGTGAGCCGTGTCGCCACATCACCCTCACAAGATTGACAATCTTGTTCCGAAGCGATTTCTGACGCCTGTCCAGAATCTGCACTGGATGCTGGTCATACGTCAAATCGGGGCGAACGGTAATCTCCGAAAAATCCACAGCATGAGATGGATCGCTAATGTATCGACGAAGCTGCGACACATGGAAAACATTGTGAACTCCTTCCAAAGATGGCGGCAAGGCCAAGCGATAAGCTACCTCTCCAACCCTCTCCAAAACATCAAACGGTCCAATGTATTGCGGGCTCAAATTCCCTCGCTTCCCGAAACGAATCACACCACGATTCGGGGAAATCCTCAGAAACACATGATCGCCCGGCCGAAACTCCAAAGGACGACGTTTAGC
Organism: Scilla litardierei; assembly: GCA_030789695.1. Taxonomy (NCBI): domain Eukaryota; kingdom Viridiplantae; phylum Streptophyta; class Magnoliopsida; order Asparagales; family Asparagaceae; genus Scilla; species Scilla litardierei. The sequence continues at coordinate 257,840,750 of CM061141.1, forward strand.
ATCCGCCCAATGCTTAAAACGGTCCTGAGAAATCCTCAACCTCTCCCGAATATTCCTGACGATCTCCATGGCCTCCACGATCATCTCAGGTCCCAACAACTTCCGATCACCAACGTCATCCCAACTCAATGGCGATCGACATTTCCTCCCATAAAGAGCGGCGAAAGGCGCCATGCCAATACTCGCCTGGAAGCTGTTGTTGTAAGAAAACTCCACCAAATGTAGATGGTCCTCCCACGATCCCTTGAAATCCAACATGCACGCCCTCAGCATGTCTTCCAAAATCTGAATCGTCCTCTCGGACTGGCCATCTGTCTACGGATGATACGTCGTGCTGAAACTCAGACGCGTACCCAAGCTCTTCTGCAAACTCTGCCAGAACTGAGATGTGAACCTCGTGTCTCTGTCCGACACGATACTCACGGGGACTCCATGAAGTCGCACGACTTCCTCCATATATCTCCTTGCCAGCGCCTCAGTGGACTGTCCCACTCGGAATGGGATAAAGTGCGCGGATTTGGTCAATCGATCTACGATCACCCAAATCGCGTCATTCAGCTTCGGACTCCGAGGTAGTCCAGTCACGAAATCCATAGTGATGTGCTGCCACTTCCACTCCGGAATCGGAAGCGGTTGTAGCAACCCGGCCGAACACTGATGCTCCGCCTTCACTTGCTGACAAACCAAGCACTTGGCTACACTCCGAGCCACGCTTCTCTTCATACCATGCCACCAATAATTCAGACGAAGATCCTGGTACATCTTGGTGCCACCAGGATGCACAGAATACGGCGAACTGTGTGCCTCCACCATCAACTCCTCTCTGATATCCCCAGCCGGCACACACAACCTGGCTCCAAACCTCAGCGAGCCATCCTCATGAATCAGAAAGTCAGTCCGCAGACCGGCTTCCACCTTCTCCCGAATCTTCACCAGCTTCGGATCCTCAGCCTGACGAGCCTTAATCCGATCCACGATCGTCGACTGTACCTGCATGTACATCAACGAAGAGGCCTCCTCAGGAAGGACGATCTCCACGCCAGACTCGCAAAAATCCTGCTGCAATCTCCACTGCGAGGTCAACATCATCACCACGGGAAGCCTACTCAGCGCATCTGGAACCACATTCACCTTGCCAGGGTGATACTGCAAATCAATCTCATAATCCGCCATAAGCTCCAACCATCGACGCTGTCGCATGTTGAGCTCCTTCTGAGTGAAAATATACTTCAAGCTTTTGTGATCGGTGAAAATCTTCACTTTCTCACTCAGCAAGAAGTGCCTCCAAATCTTAAGAGCAAACACAACGGCAGCCAACTCCAAATCATGCGTCGGGTAATTCTTCTCATGAACCTTAAGCTGACGAGACGCATACGCCACAACATGCCCGTGCTGATGCAACACACAACCGAGACCCTTGCTAGAAGCATCACAAAATATCTCAAATCCACCGCTGCGATCAGGCACAACAAGAATAGGGGCGGTCGTCAACCTCTCCTTCAGAATACCAAAAGCGCTCTCACAATCACCCGACCAAACAAAAGCAACATCCTTCCGCGTCAACCTGGTCATCAGCTCAGCAATACGGGAAAAGTCCTTAATGAAACGCCGATAGTAACCAGCAAGTCCAAGGAAACTCCGAATCTCAGACGCAGACGACGGAACAGGCCTCTCTCTGATGGCCCTAATCTTCTCGGGATCCACTGAAATTCCATCTCCAGTCACCACGTGACCGAGAAAAGCAACTCGATCCAGCCAAAACTCGCACTTCGAAAACTTAGCATACAAACGATGCTTCCTCAAAATCTCCAACACCGTCCTTAAGTGCGAGGCAACGGGTATTTATTCTTAATGGTCACCGCATTCAACTCCCGATAGTCCACGCACATGCGACGCGAACCATCCTTCTTCTTCACCAGCAGCACCGGTGCTCCCCACGGAGACACACTAGGATTAATATAACCCTTCTGCAAAAGCTCATCCAACTGCTTCCGCAACTCTTCCAATTCTGCAGGTGCCATACGATACGGCGCCTTCGAAATCGGCTGCGCACCTGGAACGAGGTCAATAGAAAATTCCAGAGCTCGCTCAGGTGGCAAACCCGACATCTCCTCGGGGAAGACGTCGCCAAAATCTCGCACCACAGCTGGCCACTCCATCTCTATCTGCATAGCCACAGCCTCCATCGGCCTGGCCCGAAATCTGACAGGACCAAGCGAACTGCTACCACGACTGAACTCAAACACTGGATGTCCGGGAATCTCGAACACCACCTTCTTCCTTCGACAGTCGATCGTAGCATAGAAGCTCGCAAGCCAATCCATCCTAAGAACTGCATCATAGTTGATGATGTCGTGGACAATGAAATCAGCGAAAAGCTCATGTTCACAGACCACCAACGAGCAAGAATTGCAACCACGATGCACCGAGACCACGCCATTCCCTGTAACGATATTCCAACTCTTGGGAAGAGGGGACGTCGACAAGGAATGCCTCTCCACGAAGCTCCGAGAAATAATGCACATCGATGCACCAGAGTCAAAGAGGACTCGTGCAGGAAATGCGCACACCAAAATCACACCTAACAAGCAATTTACAATCAAACCCTAGTCTAGCAAACAACCATGTTCAAGCAAACAACACAATCTAACATTCAAAACCAGCTAGGAAAGTAACAGCTAGAATTGAGGATTACCTGTGATAACCTCATCCACAGCCTCGCTCTCCACAGCGGTCATCAGAAAAGCCTGCCTCCTCGGCGGACCAGCCTGCTGAAAAGCCTGCCTCTGCGGAACAAGTGCTGCTCCACGTCCAGCAGGAACAGACGCTCGCTGCTGCAACGGCTGTGCTGCAACAGGTGCCCTCCGCAGCAGATTCGCATGCCGACAATCCTTCGCGGCATGGGAAGCATAACCACAAACCAGACACTGGCCCAAAAACTTCCGACACTGATCCTTGATGTGGCCAGGCTTGCCGCAGAAATGGCAAGTCTTCAGAATAGGCCCTCCTGGCCTCTTAAACTGAGCTGGCTGATTAGGCCTGAATCCAGGTCTAACCACAGCTCTCGCCTGTTCCACAGGCCTCTTCCCGGCACCAACCATATATCCCCTCCTCTGGTTCACGAGCAGCTCCTGCCTCTTGGCTGCTACTAAAACCTTCTGATAAGATTCCCGGTCAGAAGAGGTCACAAAGCTCTGGAGCTCCGAAGCAAGTCCCTGCAGGAACCTCTGAGCTCTCTCCTCAGTGTCCTGCACCATCTTTGGTGCAAACTGACTCAGCCTCATGAACTCCTGGTGGTACTGGTCCACCGACGAGCCTCCCTGCTTCAAATCGATAAAACGCTGCAGCATCTCTTCCCTGGCAGCCTTCGGGAAGAACTCACCATCAAATCTGGCCTTAAAGGTAGCCCAGACGATCGGCTCCACCAACATCTTCTCTTCCGCATCCCACCAATTCCGAGCATTATCCTTAAGTTGCCTCTTCGCCAAATCAACCCATCCAGCCGGGGTGATCTTGGCCATCTTCAGATTGTCCTCGATGTTCCGAATCCACTCATCGGCAGCCAGAGGACCCTCAGAACCATCAAAATATGCGGGACCCAGCTCCCGAAATTGCTTCGCTCCTGGCTCAGAGCGAGGGGCATCCGGAAGAGCCCGGGCAGCTTGAGCAAGTGGAGCATTCTGGACTTGCAGAAGCACGCCCTGCTGCACTTGCATCATCTGCAGCATCATCCGCATCATCTCACCGCTGGTGGGTTCCCGCTCAGGCTCCTCATCATGAGGGAGCGCACCGCTGCCCCCACCACGGGTGAATCGTCTTCCTGCCATCTAGTGACACAGAAAACGAATCAGATTAGACTCATAGCTTATGACTCGGACGTCGAACTTAGTTTATTGGACATCTAATATTATTATCGCTATTCCGATAATCGCAGTTACAGAATGACCTGCATGGGCCACCAACAAAACCTGTCACGACCCGCTTCCCTAAAATGGAGGCGAGACGTGAAGAGGTCCGCACGGGAGTGGAGCTGTGAAGCCCCAAACCCGATAAGCGTCAATAAAACATAAGCAGGTCCATGTAACCACAACGGAACAACAATAATAACACAAGGAGAGACTGAAATAAAATCTCATATCTCATAATTTGTCCAACATGAAAGTAAGTTCAACATCCAGAAAAGCCACCAGGCTAAAAGAAAGAGTCTAAAGGCCCAGAACAAGGCCAACAAAAGCAACGACATAACAAAGTATAGGTGCTACGCACCGATAACAAAACAACTGTCTAAACAAAAGTGAAACACAACGAAGACACTAGGACTGGTCCCCAGTGTCCATGTACTCCCCGTCAAACACAGGCTCGCGCTCGGCGTCAGCAAACACCTCGTCCTCAACAAGGTACTCAGGCTCGAGATCTAACATGTGTCACCCAAAAGAGTAAAGGGGCACATGTCAGCAAGTCTAAAAGACTTGGGCAAGGAAACTGAAAGTAAGGCAACTAGCAACCTAGCAGTTATAGTATGCATGACATGGCAGTTATACATGAGTGCAAAATCAAGACATGGCAAGACAATTTGTACAAGAGAACAATTATCGGGACAAGACAAGACAAGAGTAGCCAAGCTACTAACAATCTCAATCAATTCACTATTCACGTTCACGTTGTTTTGTAGATGTTTACGCCTTACGGCTGAATGGTATAACATTCACGCCGATTGGCCGCTTAACAACTACCCCACCCCAGAGTTTACGCCTTACCACTGCAGTTGCTGATCAGGCAGACTCCCAGTTGATTGGCCGCTTAACTCTTACCCCCAATACCCACACGTAATCGAGCCAGGGTCCCCGCACATGAGCTCAGCAAGTGAGCCGGGGTTGCCCCGCACGGGAGCTCGTATTCTATATCACGATTCATAATCAATTGGCATAGGGGTGCACCTAGCCTTAATATCGAGCGTTGGGGTTAGCAACTCATTATGCTCGCTTCTGGTCACGAGCCAGGAAACACAAGTATTGTAGCGATGCTACGCAATCACTGAAATACATAAAGGATGCAATGACATGACAATTAATTTGCGTACCGATAATGGAAAGTAAACGTGACATGGTAATTGTGCAACATGCTAAATGACGGAACTAGCTTCGTTGTCAAGCTAGTTCCCCAATTTGCGCCTAGGCGAGTATCATTTCGTCGCCTAGCCTCTTTTACGCCTACAACAAGCAAATGGCCTAAAACATGGCCTAAACCCTAAATGGCAAGTTTCACTTGCCTAGCACCGGGGATGACGATCAACGAGGGTTCGCCTCACGGACGCTAATCTACGGGGAAAACGCTGTTATAGGGAGACAACCATCAAACAACATGAGATTCCATTAGGGTTTCATAAAAATACACATAGGTTATAAAAACATCAAGAGATCGATTTCTTACCGAGAGGAGGCGGAAGAGACACTCCGGAGAACCCTAGGACGAGATCTGGAAAGATTGGAGAAGTTTGGAGAATTAGGGTTTTTTTGGGGGGGATTGATGAGATTTTGGGGAAGATGAGAGGTGGAATGAGTTGAGGGAGGGTTTAGATGATGGATCTAGGGCTTGGAATGAAGAAATAGGGCTTGGAGGAAGATGGGGGCTCAATGGGGAAGATTTTAGGGTTTAGGGTCGAGTGGAGGAAGATGAAATCATTTGGGAGGGATATAAATAGGCTAGGCTGGCGGCTATCCAGAAATTAGGGTTTTAACACAGATTAGTCGGTCAAAGAGCAACCACTGACCGACTAGTTTGGCAACTAGTCGGTCGGTCGACCAACGCAGACCGACTAAGTGTAAACAGTAACTTCTGAACGAAAATAGGATTTAGAATTAGTCGGTCGAAGAACAAATACTGACCGACTAGTTTAACATCTAGTCGGTCGATGAACGTTCTTAGACCGACTAAGAGTGAACAGTATTGATACCAAAAATAAGATGATGAGTTAGTCGGTTAAAGAAGCATTGCTGACCGACTAGTTTGCAACCTAGTCGGTCAACCAACGTTCTTAGACCGACTAACGATAAACAGTAACTTCTAAGAAATTTAGAAAGCCAACTAGTCGGTCCAAGAAGGATGGCCGACCGACTGGATCGTCATCTAGTCGGTTGGTGCCCCTTCTTACACCGCCTAATGAGCACCAAAAGTTCCGATACGGAGCGCGGGGCCCCGGGATAGATTCCTAAGACTCCTAGGCTTGATCTATTAGTAAGATACGACCGTTATGAAGCCCGTCACGAATGACATACTTCGAAATCGATGATCCTAAGGAAGAAACGAGAAAACACGACGAAATGATCGAAAACGAAAGCTACGGAGAAGGAAATCACACAAAAGGAGAAAATCCACCAAAACATATATTATATGATAATAAATCCAGATACATGAAAAGCAGTCGTTACAATGTAGCATTCTGCATTTTACGAATTACACAAAAGGTAAGCGGAGGCTGTCATGCCAATTGTCTTCAGTTATTTGAATGCAAATCGAAAGATGTAAATCAAAAAAGAGCAAAAAATGGCTCAGAACCTTGTAGCCTCTTCTTAGAAATTCAAGAGAGCTTCCTTGTTCTTCTTGTAGCCCCAGGACCCTCAACAGTTCTTCCTTGGTCTGGATGGTTGAAGTTATGGACAGTTAGAGACCTCCATCTTACTATAATCCTTTAGATATGAATCTACGACTTCTCAATCCATTGAGCACCCAAAATCCAAGAAGAACCATTTCTTCCCAATGTCAAATTCTTAATGATGGGTTATTATGATGGAGCAAGGATCCACAACAACATGTTTAAAACAATCTTGGCACATATGCATTTATACGACACTATAAATGCTTACCTCTACGTTGTCTTTCAAAGCACCCTCCAAAACACCACTTACGACTGGTATAGTCAATGTCCCACTTTCTTTATCTGTAACTTCATCTAAATGGTTCAAGAGTTTATCTAGCATTTTGCCACCAACAAAAGAATAAAAGAGAGTGTAGACCATTTTATGACCATCAATCACGAAGAAAAAAGACACTGAAATTCTTCATCACTAGAGTCAACGAAGAAAGAATCTCAATATATGATATCTTTGGCAGCTTCTGAAGCAAGAGAAGAACTTAATAGGACCACGAAAACAGAAGAAGCATTTGTAACCTAAAACAGATCAGGCCAGACAAATAACAACAAACAAAAGGCTGATAGAGGTGATGGATGTCATTATAAAAGAAGATATCAATCCATATATACCACCTACGAACACCGCTATGAATATCAACTGGCACAATTTACTTCTCTTAAAGAAAGGGAAAATTGCAACACAAGAATTATGAGAGGTACGTATTACCTCCCCCAGTGTAAAACGAGTTGCGCTTTCTGCAACGCAACTCATTTGTTAGAGGTGTAATCAAATTTTTTTAAGCTATATAGCTTATAATATAACAATTACATGCACCTTAGAGTAATCTCTTGTTCGGATATAGAATACAGGGATCATGAACTGAGAAAGGAAGCGATAATGCAAATCTTTGGTGGGGAATCCCAATAGGCCTAAGCCAGAAGTGCAAAATTAATGTCACAAAATTAATGTCAACATTTTCATCTCAGAGAAAGCATGCAAGAAAATGAAGAAAAGCTGAACGAAAAGGGAAGATAAAATCTACCGTCAATAGCTGAAGAACCGAAGAAACCAAAGAAACCAAAAACCCAGCACAGATCCAAAATCCAAAATAAACCACCGAGAAATCCTCACGCCGCAGAGAACAATCAACTCAGAAAATTAGACTCCGAAAATTAGACGAATACTCACAGTGCTTTGTAACCGAGAAGAGGGAAAAGTGGAAGGGGAGTTATAGCCATCGGGGAGCCCCAAAGGACACACCGTGACGTTGCAGTGAGGCGACAAGGGTGGCAAGCCTCTTCGATTTGATGGAGAGGATACAACGAGACGACAATGGAGGCGAAGCCCCATCGAGGGCCCCACGGCTACATCGAGAGAGAGAGAGAGAGAGAGAGAGAGAGAGAGAGAGAGAATCTGCGTCGAGAAAACCCTAACGGGCTTCGTAGAGAGAGAGAGAGAGAACCCTCGATCGCGCTTGATAAGGAAAGAAGCCCCAGCAATCTCGTGAGCGGGCCGTGGTAAGGAGAAAAGGGAAAAAGGAAAGTGGGCTTCTTATTAAAGGCTCAATGGGCCGGGCCTTTACATTCTACCCACCGAACAAAAGTTCCGTCCTCGGAATTACAACAAAAAGATAGAGATAACGCTCGCTCATCTCATCCTCCCTCTTCAAAGTAGACTCTCCAGGTGAGTCAATGTGCCACATCACCTTCACTAGGTGGTTGGTCTTGTTCCTGAGGGTTTTCTACTGCCAATCGATGATTCTCTCATGTTGCTGCTCATAAGACAAGTCTGGATGCATAGTTATCTCTGAATGATCGATCACGTGCATTGGGTCGCCCACGTACCTCCGTAGTTGGGATATATGAAATACGTTATGCACTCTCTCCAAAGATAGACGCAGTGCAAGTCTGTATGCCACTTCTCCGACTCGTTCTAGCACATCAAAAGGCCCAATGTACCATGGGCTGAGCTTCCCTCTCTGACAGAAACGGATCATTCCTTGGTTAGGTGAGATGTAACAACCGGTTTTATCGTTACGTTCATATCCGTCTTCTCTCGTGTATTTTTTTTCGTATCCGTAGTTGGACATATCTGACCCGTACCTGTATTAGCTGCTAGCCTTATACGTATTAACTTTTAATTAACAATATTTCTATCATTAACTTTTAACTAGTTCCTTTAATACTTTTCCTATTTATAACTTTTTTTCAAATTCAAATTTCAAGTTCCAAAACATTTTCGTCCTAATGAAAACCGTAATAATTCCATTTTAATAAATCTTTTAATAATTATTTTCAAGTACCCTTTTATAATTATGTTTAAGTTTTCAAATTTGAAATTTGAATTTCAAAACTTTGTTTTAAAACTTTAAATTCAAAACAGATTTCTTTTTTTGACCCATTTAAATCTAGTTAAATGGCTCTAAATCCTTCTAATTAAACTCATACTATTAATAACATTTCAAAACGTTTAAAACTTTTTGAGAACTTTCCATTTCTTGCATCCTAATAAAAACCTATTAAATTCCCTTTCAAAACTTTCCTTATTACAATACCATTAATGAAATTCAAATCCCCTCCTATTTAACTTAGCCCACTCACGCACCCAAATAAAACAGACCAAAAAGGGAAACTCTTAAAAATCCAAAACATTGCACATGATGTCCTTTCCCTAGCCTCAACACTACCAAATTCTTTTATGAGCAAACCCTGTGTCTTTCCCTACCCTCACCCTATTCATATCAGCAAAACCCCCAGGCTATGATAAGAGAACACCCAGGCTTCTCTTCTTTTTTTCTACCATCAGCTTATAGCCTACAACCCGTACCCTACTCTCAACGTTAGCCGCCCATACCCCCTGTTCTCTTCCTTTCTCCACACAACAGGACACAGACCCAGCCTCTCAATCTCCGCATCCGACCAGCAGCCTCCTCCCTCGCCAGCGCCGGCGAGCCCGTCTCCGGCAAACTCGCCACAAGGCCACACCGGTAGCCCCGTACGCGAGCAGCCTCTCTTCCGATCCGCAGCCCTCCCCGCGAGCTCTTTGCCACTGTCGCACGTCGAGCCGTCCGCTCCCCACCACCCTCGCCATGGAGACCCCCTCGTTTCCCCTCGCCCGTTTCCTCCCTCACGTCGTCGAGGTCCGACGACCCCACACCCTCTCCGGCCTCCCACCGCTGAGCTCGCACGATCGCCTTCCTCCTCTTGCCGCACCACCGGGACGACGCCCAAGCAACCCAACGCCGCACGCCGCTCAATCTCCGCCCCCGTGAGCCAATCGCTGCCCGCTGAAGCCGTCCGCCACCTCCCGTCTTCTTCCTCCTGAGCCCCCGCCACCGTTCGAGTCTCGCCGCCGTCGCAGAACGAGTCGCCACCAATCGCACGTCCGTGATCTGCCGTTGGAAAGCTGCCACGCCCCGATCTCGCCTGAGCCCATCGATCGGCCGTCCCCGAGCTCCGATCAGCACCGCCCGCTGTCCGATCTCGCCAGTCGCCGCCCGCCGAAGCCATCTCCGCCCCCGTACGCCGAGTGCCACCTCCCCTCGCCCCGAGCCCAGTTTTGCCACCGTCCACAAGCTTCGCGAGCGCCCCTCCCCTGTTTTCTTCACCCTCGACGAGCATCAATCAACCCAACAGTTGAAGACAGAGTAAGTTTATACTAACATATTATATATACTGGGTTTTAATAGGTGAACAGTACTTCACTGTAATGAGGGCAGTAGGTTGATGTTTATAGGTGTTTACATTTTTAGTTAAATTAGTGTGTTACTTCTAGCAATGAACTTGTATTCACATATATCTACATGCTAGTAAGGTTACAGTTTGGATATTATATAGTTGGTGTGAGTGCCTTACATAGATATTGAGCAATATACTTGATGTAACCTATATAATTAACTTATATAGTATATATGTTTTATGTTGGTATGTTAGTGTATATATGTGGGTATGCCTGTAAACACCTATGATGGTAGTTTACTAAATAATTAGTTGGGCTTAACTTTTAAATCCCGTTAACGCAGATTAAATCCGTGCCTATCGTACGATCGCGTGGGCACCCAAAACTCGCATCGCTACATGCAAGTATATTATCTTCTTCCAACTTTCAACGGCGCAAGTATTTACTATTGCAAGTAAATTACTTTCTACAAACTTTTCAGAGACGCAGGTATTTTTATCGTATTCAAACTTTCTAAAATAACGTACATCGCAGTAACGTCAAATAACAACTTTTATAATCGAACTGGTTTTAATGGATATCATTGATGTGCTGGTTTGACCATTGTACACGAAAGGCTATCTTCCCTCGTCATTCCATTTACTTTTTGATGTGCACACTAATGAAACATGGTGATGGGCCTTCGGTCATTTTATGGAATATTGGGTCTTCAGACAATTATGGAACCTTGTGCCTTTGGGCAAATTACGGAATATTGGGCCTTCGGGCAATACGGATATGGGCCCACGGGGCATTTACGGAATGTTTGCCATACAGCAAACATTGAACTACGGATTGACTTATGGACACTTGGGTGGGGTAGTCTAGTGTAGTAGAGGCTGGAAAGCTGGATTACACTCTAGTGGTGAACTTGACCGACACCTGGCCGGGTCGGTGAGTAAAGAGTCACGGGTAGCTCCCGTTGACTTGGGTGTGATGCTGGTCACCTCCCCCTCAGACACTGGGCTTGTCACTAGATAGGAGATTGATTGACTGATTGATGCACCCTTTTTACCTCTGCTGATGCTATAGAGTAACCTGCTAAAATTATTGTCGCGATTTACTATTGCTGTACACACTACACCGTCACGACTATTGCTGTACACACTACACCGTCACGACTATTGCTGTGCACACCACACTTGCTATATATATTGCTGTACACACTACACCATCCCGACTATTGCTGTATACACTACATTTGCCATGCCAGTTTACTTTACACACTACACCTTGTTGCGTTGCTACTTTACACACTATGCCACTCATGCCCCCTGCTCTACACACTACAGATGTTATACTCACATGTTTCCATATGCTGCTATGTACCATTTGTTTTGTAAACCATATTATAATCTTGCCGAGGGTCTTTTCCTACTAATGTTTTTAAATCTTGCCGAGCGACCCTCGCTGACGTATATTTCCTTGTCTGTGAAATATACGTTAGGTTTTGAGCAGAGTTCACAGTGAAGTTCACTTGGAGATTGAAGAAGGTGACCAAGGATTATCAGGAGCACGAGATTCACTGCTGAAGACGACAGACACATCGCAGCTTGCTAAAAGTTTAATAATTGTTGTATTTCTTTCAGGTGTATTTTAATTTCTTGTAACTGTTTGTAATGGCCATGTTGGGACTTAATATTTGTGTACATGTAAATCTGGAAGTTGAGTGTAATAATGGCATTATTTGTTGTTTCGATTGTTCGCAAGCAAGAACCCGATAAGTAGTCATACACAGACACTTATTGGGTTGGGGCCTCACCGCTCCAGCCCAAGCGGGCCCGCTCGCGTCCTCGCTCCCAAGTATAATGGGAAGCGAGGCGTGACATGAGATCTTCAAGAAGATGTGATCGCTTGGCTAAAACTCTAGATGTCGTCGCTTCGAATCAGCCCAATGCTTGTATCTATTTTGTGCCAGCTGCAACTTCTCTCTGATAACCTGCACCACGCTAATAGCCTCCACAATCATCGATGGCCCAATAAGCTCTCGATCTTCCACATCATCCCAGCTTAGTGGCGATCAGCACTTCCTTTTGTACAGTGCTGCAAATGGGACAATCCAAATGCTGGCCTGGTAGCTGTTGTATGTAAACTTAACGATGTGTATGTGATCTTCCCACGACCCCTTGAAGTCTAACATACAAGTACACAACATGTCTTCCAAAATCTGGATCGTGTGCTCTGACTGCCCGTCCGTCTGTGGATGATACGCCATGCTGAAACTCAACAATATGCCCAGACGTCCTTACAAGCTCTTCTAGAAGTGCGATGTAAACCATGTGTTCCGGTCCGAAACAAAGCTGACAGGAACCTTATGCAGTCTCCCAATCTCCTCCATGTACTTCCTGGCAAGTGTTTCCATTGACTGGCCTACCCTGCATGGTATGAAATGAGCCGACTTGGTAAATCGGTCAACGACTACCCAAACGGCATCATTATGTCTTTCACTCTGAGATAACCCAATCACGAATTCCATCGTGATGTGCTGCCATTTCCACTCTGGAATAGGCAGAGGCTGCAATAACCCAGAAGTACGGTGATGCTCAGCCTTCACCTGTTGGTATACAATACACTTGTCGACACTCTAAGCAATTCTCCTCTTCATCACGTGCCACCAATAGTGCTACCTCAAGTCCTTGTATATAATTGTCCCACCTGGATGAATCGAATATGGAGAATTATGAGCCTCCCTGATATCTCCAGACGACACACGTATCCTACTACCATACCTCAAGGACCCGTCCTCATGGATATAGAATTCTGGCCTCTGCCCTGCCAGAACTGACCCTCTAATCCTTTGCAACCTTGCATCCCCTATCTGAGCAGCCTTGATCCGGTCTACCAAGGTTGATTGAATCTAAAGGTTCATCAAGAATGCAGTCATTCCTGATGGTACCACTTCTATCCACATCCTCCTGATCTCCTGCTGAAGTTTCCACTGAGTCGTAAGAATCATCACTGCTGGAAGACGACTCAGTGCATCAGGTACAATGTTGACTTTTCCATGATGGTACTGAAGATCAATGTGGTAATCTGCCATGAGCTCAACCCACCGACGCTGTCGCATGTTTAGCTCCTTCTAAGTAAACAAGTATTTCAAACTCTTGTGGTCCGTGAACACCTTCATATGTTCTCCCAACAAGAAGTGCCTCCAGATCTTCAATGCAAAAATAACCGCCGCCAACTCTAGATCATGAGTGGGGTAGTTCCTCTCGTTGACCTTCAGCTATATAGACACATAGGCCACGACTCGGCCATGTTGATGTAGTACATAACCGAGACCCTTACCAGATGCATCGTAGAACACTTCAATTCCTCCAATCTGATCTGGAATAATCAATAACGGGGCAGAAGTTAACCTCCTCTTCAGCTCCTCAAAAACATCATTACATGCCTTGGTCCACATGAACATCACATTCTTCCTCGTCAATCGCGTCATCGACTCTGCAATCTTCGAGAAGTCCTGAATGAATCTCTTATAATATCCAGCGAGTCCCAAGAAGCTCCGAATCTCTGTCACTGATGTAAGGGTTGGCCACTTCTAAACTACTGACACCTTATCTGGATCCACGGAGATTCCTTCTCCTGACAATACGTGACCAAGGAAGGTCACCATGCTCAACCAAAACTCACACTTGATGAGCTTGGCATACAGACGGTGACACCTCAAGGTTCCAAGCACCTTTCTCAAATGCCCTGTGTGCTCCTGCATGTTCCTTGAGTACACCAGGATGTCATCAATGTACACCACTACAAACTTATCCAGGTACTCGTACAATACCAGGTTCATCATACTCATGAACACCGCTGGTGCATTCGTAACACCAAACGGCATTACCAAGAACTCATAATGTCTGTATCTTGTCTGAAATGCAGTCTTGAGCACATCCTCCTTCCTAACCCTTACTTGGTGGTAGCCAGTTCTGAGATCCAACTTGGAATAAACATCTAAACAACCAAGCTGATCAAACAAATCATCGATGCACGGAAGATGGTACTTGTTCTTCAACGTAACCTTGTTGAGCTCCTTATAGTCGATGCACATGCATCTAGTCCTGTCCTTCTTCACCAACAATACTGGCGCACCAGAGAAAACATACTAGCATGTATCCATCCCTTTTGCAGAAGATCATCCAACTGGGCTCGCACTTTCTCTAACTTCGATGGTGCCATACGATACGGTTTCTTAGATATGAGCTGGACAAGTGGCAATAAATCAATCGAAAACTCAATACCACGGTCTGGGGCAAACCTGCAAGTTCCTCTGGAAACACATCAAGAAATTCCCGCACAACCTCTGGCATCTCTGGCTCAGCATCCATATCAGCCGCTACTGCCTCCGTTGGTCTAGCCCTGAACTTGATCGGTCATGTTGACCTGGTTCCTCTGACAAACTCGAACTTTGGGTGATCAGGCATCTCAAATATCACCACCCCATGACGGCAGACGATGGTGGTGTAAAATGATCCCAGCCAGTCCATCCCGAAGACAGCTTCAAAGCTTGATATCTCAATGATCAAGAAATCTGCATACAGATCTCATCCGCATATTACTATGGGACAAGAGAAACAGCCACTGAATGTGTTCAGCACTCCTCCGCCAGTATTGACATCCCAACCAGAGGCGAGGGGTGACTCAGGAACTCCATGCTGGTCGATAAAACATCTTGATATGAAGCAATGAGAAGCCCATGAATCGAATAATGTAAGGATAGGCTTGCAAGCCACTAGCACTACACCTAAGGTAAAAGGCACCAAGTCTAAGCATGATGTAACTAATGTAGGAAATAAAACAATTACTGGAATAAGAGAGATATACCTATACTGACATGGTCGGTAGCATCGGCCTCTACAGTGGTCATGGTGAACTTCTAACGTCTAAAAGGTGGAGTCCATGGTCTGACCTGCTGAAACACCCTCTACTGAGGTGGAAGTGGATGTCCATGCTGAAGGCCTCCAGTTGAAGTATGTGCTGACGTCGAAGCTGGGGCTGGAGGTCTCTGATCCCTCCGTGGAAAATCTCTGGTGACATGGTCATGGGCCCCACAGATGAGACACAAGTTTAGGAGCAACCTGTAATCTGACTTGACATGCCTGGACTTTCCACAATGAAAACAGCTTAGGACAGGGCATCGTGGCTGCTACTGGTACTGATGGTGCTGCTACGGTGGCACTGGTCTCTTGAACTGAGATTGCTGGATAGGCCGATGAAGCTGTCGGGTAGGGGCAGATGGACATTGTCCAGGTCCTGCATAAGATACTGAAGGTGGTGGTGGTCATCTCTGAGGGACCCCTGCCTGCTGCTGTCGTACCCGCTCCCGATGCACGTACTCATACTCTTGAGCTATGGAGAGCATATCAGCGTGGGTCGTCAGCCTTAACCCCACCATCTTGTCGTGAATATTGATGTCCAGCCCATACTGAAATCTCTTGGCTAGAGCCTGAGGGGTAGACAACGCGTCCTTTGAAAACCTGAAATGCCAATTGTCGGAAACATACACACCATGCATGGTTAAATGTTATGCATCAAAGTACACACCTGCTGAGCTTGGAAAACTCAGTATCATACTCCTCCACCGACATGGAGCCCTGCTGAAGGTTCATGAACTGAGCCTCTAGCTCCATCTGTGCCTCTGGTGAGAAATACAGTGTATTGAACTCCTTGAAAGTATTGCAGGAGATCGGCTGCACTGACCGGTCTTCTACAACATCCCACCAGTCCTTGGCCACTCCTGTCAGCTGGAGCTTAGCCATGTCAACTCACAAGGCTGGAAAGCCTTCGCTGCCTTCAGCATGTCCGTAATCGAGCGGGGGAAGCCTCTATTGCCTTCAGCATGTTTGCAATCGAGTGCATCCATCCCCCCACAGCAGAGCGTCCCCCCGTCATGCAAACACTGGAGGTCACAGTGAACGAAACAGCTGCACCCCGCCTTCCCTAAGCTACCTCTGAATCACTTGGACCATCTCTCGCAAGGCCGCATCCGAAATCTGGTGAACAGTGTTCGACCGGGCGCCACCAGACCCAGACCCTGATCCTGAAGCCATGAGCGCTCTCTTAGACGGTCTAAGTCTCTTGCTTATGTATACTTTCATATACCTATATCATATGCCAAGATCAAGTCAGTGAGTATTTTAAGCATGTACCTCTCTACCCATTTTACATTGTTCACGAGTCGATTGTGCAGACCTGCATGGGCCACCACTTTGTAACGACCCACCTTCTTGGTCCCGTTATTTGTGTGAAAGTGCGTGTGCAGGTCCTGCATGTGCCAGTAAAAACAAAGAGAACAAACAAAAAAGTAAAGAGATACTCACATATATAACGAAAAAATGAAGCAGGGAAACAAAAGTACAACTCACGAGCCCACTCCAAACCTAAAACCAAAAGTACAAAAGAAGAGCCACGTAGGCACTCACGAGCAGACCATGCTCAACACCTAGCATCCTGGATCGGGAACTCTGTCCCCAAAGTCTCGGGGTAACCTTATATGCCACATAAATGGACAATATCAGTTGTATCACAGCTCAGAGGAGTAGACAATATCTAGCCAAACAACAGCATGGTAATAAAGGTGCAAAAAAGGAAACATGAGCAGCAGTTATAATGACATGATACTGAAATGAACCATGTGATAAGCATTTAATGACTCAACTACTGTAAGGGGTAACTGCTACTGTAAACTAATCCTACGTCGTGACTTATAAAGGGGAGCATGGTGTGCAACTGGGATCTACTTGGATTGCGAGAGTGCGACCCCAGGCCGAGTCCAAAGAAGAAAGTACATTACTGTAAGAGCTGTAATATTGTGACCTGTAGCGGGGGCTCCAGGATCCATCAAGATGGTCGTCCATATCTGCCCCTGGACTCAAGACCCATCCGAATGATGGACGTCCCCTAACCTGGGGGCTATAGATTAGGTCCCAGTCGCTCCCGCACTCCCTCGATCATAGGTTTTTCGAAACCCGGTAAGTGAAGTAGAAATTAACCATTTTATTAATTGTTAGTGTCGTGAGGTATCTTAAGTTTAATATTAGATAACTACGTAGTCAAGTCATGAGTCAACATGTCATGTCTAGAATCAACCTCAAGATATTTCACTGTCGTACACGTAACAACCCAAGGACTACGCAATTTAATTACAATATTAAACTTCATCCTACTAGCAAACTCAAGAGACAACATGATAATGAAACTGGCATGTAATAAAGTAGCATGCATGTTTCTTATGGCATGATATGCCAAACTGAACTGTTAATAAACCATCAAACCGTTTCATGCGACAAACTGAAAAACGAAGAAACATAGCATATGTTTAATAATGAAAGCTCAAAAGTCAAACACATAATTACTCTAGGGACTATAGGCCATTTGGGATCAGAACGAAATTGACACCTAGGAATAAAATCTATGCATGGACCGTAGTGCCAATAGTTGTGTATAATGGCTTATAATCCCTCGAAACTTGGATAACCACACATCACTTAGTACTGGGGATTGTTTTTGCCTAAGTATACGCATTCTTTCCAAAGAAAAAAAAGAAAAAATATAGAAAAAGAAAAAAATAGTGAATAGAAAAATTCATGCATCGTTCCCCCAGCGAAGCTGAGTAACCAGATTCCTACGATAGAAACTGTCGGGGCCTCGCGTAAAAAGGTCTAGCTTGGGGGAGTGCATATGAATACGGATCCTGTTTGGTTTGAGTTAGTAGGTCCAAGGGGTCCTTCTTGGCCTAGTACCCTAAGGCTGTCTAACCTGTGAGTCACCGACCCAACACTCATTGCACGACCGATCGTTGATCCCAAAAAAAATAGAAAAGAAAAAAGTATAGAAATATATATTTGTGTATATATATATGTGTGTGTATATATATATGAGGAAATTGGAAATATGGTGTCACAGGAGAGAATCCTCTCCTGTGTAGGTCAAAAACTCCAAACTCCACAAGTTTTTTGGAAGATCCGATCCGATCATCTCGATCTCCACCCTCTAAAACCCATATCCACCAATTTTCAGCCCGATCCGAGATGTTTTGCCCATACATCCACCATTCACAAAAGTTCTATTCATGCGAAACCGTTAAATTTGGGTCGGATGGATGTATGGGCAAAACACCTCGGATCGGGCTGAAAATTGGTGGATAGGGGTTTTAGATGGTGGCGATCGAGATGATCGGATCGGATCTTCCAAAAAACTTGTGGAGTTTGGAGTTTTTGACCGACATAGGAGAGGATTCTCTCCTGTGACACCCTATTTCCCATTTCCTATATATATATATATATATATATATATATATATATATATAATAAAACAGGGATGTTATCATGGGTTTTTGGATAAGATTTTTTGGATAAGAGATTTTGGTTATGTGTATTGTTGTATGTGGATATGTGTATTGTTGTATAAGAGCTTTTGGTTAAGAGATAATGGATAAGAGATATTGGATAAGAGAATTTGGTTTTGGTTATGTGTAATTGGGTGTGATGTTTATAAAGTTTGTATATAGGGTATGAGAAATTGAGTATGAGATAATGGAAATAAGAAATCAAATGGGTTTTGATCACATCACAGAACTCACATCAGCCTAACATAATTTTTTTAAAAAAAATTTGAAATCTACATTTTCGTTTGCATCATAGAGGTTAAAATTTGATCACATCACAAATCGGAGGGAAACACATTTCAATGGGCGGGAAATTTTGCTCACATTAGAGGGAAATTAGCCCTGCAATTGCTCACATCACAACTTAGCCCTGCAATTTGCCCGCCAAGATCAATCAGCACACTAGAGCTCCTCGCCATCTTCTTCTACCTAAAATTTGCCCTGCTTCACACCAGCACATCAAGAAGAGCACACGCCAAGATCAAGCAGCTCAACGTATGTTTCTTCAACCCTCATCAAGCATAGCACCCCACTGCATTGTCCATTTTAAATTTGCCCTGCTTCCTGTGATAGTTTTTGATTTTAAATTTCTGAGTGATATTTTTGAGTTAATAATTCTTGAGTGACCTTCATAAAATTTTCATAATGTTAATAATTTTTTGAGTAATCTTCTGAGTAATCTTCATAATGTTAATAATTGTCCTGAGTAACCAATTGTCCTGAGTAATGTTAATAATTTTTTGAGCAATCTTCATAATCTTCATAAAAAATTTTGATACTAATGTTAATAATGTATTCAGCTTCAATCTCACGTTGCAGCCGTCATCTCCCTCATTGCAGGAGGTGAGTTCGTTTGGGATTTTTCATGTTTTTTTTCAACATTTTATTTTGGAATTTATCTCACGTTAGCCATTTTCTCTTGCAAGGTGGAGGGTATTTATTTCAATTCTATTTACAGGTAACTGATCCATATTCATATCACCTTTCAATTTTAAATTCAGAATTCAGAAAGTTAGATTTTTTATTGGTTATTTATCTCACATAGAAGGAGATATTTTTTATGCTGTATGAAGATTCAAGTAGCATATGTGATAACTCAGATTTACATATGTGATAAACTTTGATCATATAAGAGATTTGTAAATCTCATTGTAATAACTTTGATAATAACTTTGATGTAAATCTCATTTGTAAATCTCATTGTAAATCTCAGATGTGATAAACTTTGATGTAAATCTGATTCAAGTAGCTTTTTTTATAATTTATATAAACTTTCTGAGTTATATGATCAAATTTTCATACATGTGATAACTTGAATCTCATTGTAATAAGAGGTATTTTTTACATCCTTATATAACTCAGTTGTATGTGGATAGCATATGTAATGCTCATATTTCAGCATATGTAATTATCAAGATAATTTTGAATCTACTATAAGGATGTAAAAATGAGATAATGACTGCATATGTAATTCTGAAATATGTCATTATACAAGATAATTTTCCATACATGAAAATTGGTTGTATATGGAATGAGATAAAATTTTGCATCTTGATTTCAGCATGTATGAAAATTGAAATGACATATGTGATAACTGCAATGGAATGACATATGTGATTTGCATACACATATCAACATATCTTGAATCTCATTATATAACTCAGAAATGGAATGGTTTTAAAAAAATGACTAGATATCATCAGGATATGTTAACATATCTAATGGACTAGATATCTAATGGAATGACTAGATATGTTAACATATCAACAGGATAATATCATTTTTTTTTAAAAAAATGTCATTTTGATTTTCATGTATTCAAATGAAATAATGCAAATCTGGCTACTGAAGCATATGAAGAGATAATATCCTGTTAATAAACCAACACTATCAGGACAATGGGGAGATAATTTTGTTGGTTTTAACAAACCAACACTATCAGAATCTTGATAATTACATATGCTATCAGAATGAGATAATTTTTTAAATTTACATGTATTTAGAATCTTGATATTAACAAGACAATGAGATAATTTTGTTGGTTTTTAGCATCTTGATAATTACATATGCTGAAATCTAATATTCTTAAGGATGTAAAAATTGGTTGTATAAGGATGCAAAATTATCTTGATTCAAGTTTTCATACATGCTGAAATCAAGATGCAAAATTGCTGACATGCTGAAATCACATATGTCATTCCATTAGATATAAGATAATGCAAATCAAGATAACTTGAATCAAGATATTTCATTGCAGTTATATAATGCAAATCTAGATATTTCATATACAACCAATCTAATATGTCATTCCATTAGATATTCAACCAATTTTCATACATTCTGAGTACTTAAACATTGTCCTGTTAATATTATATCAGAATATTAGACTATTTGTTTAATTTTTGAAACTTGAAAGAATATGAGCCATTTAATATTTGTTCCAACTGAGTATTGTAAGCTTGAAACTTGATTTGGATAGCATTTAGCTCTTATCCAAGTTAGCATTTAGCATTTAGTTCAAATTCACAGCACAATGCTATCCAGTTGATAATGCTATCCAAGTACATAACACTGGTTCCAATTTATCTTCTCAAATTTAAATTTCTCTTATACATTTAAATTTATCCCGTTGAGAATTTGCAACTGTGAATCATATGAATCAATTTCTCAAGTTTTTTTGAACTGAATAACAGGACAATTTCATTTCTTTTGAATCATGGAAGTTTGCAACTGAATAACAGGACAAGCTTGAGAAATTGGTAAGTTTTTTTGAACTGAGAATTTTGCAACTGTGAATCATGTGAATCAATTCCATGATTTAATATGAAATTTCTCAAGTTTTGTTGGCAATTGGCAATTCCATGTTTTTTTGAACTGAAATTTGAGTGATATTGAGAATGATTTAATATTGAGTGATATTTGAGTGATATTTGTTTCCCTCCCATACGTATTTTTTCTAATAGGTTTGAGTGATATTTCTTGATATAAAATTCCTGAGTGATATTTTTGAGTGACTTGAGCAATTTAATATCTCAATTCACACAAACATTCACACAAATTTAAATAAAAATGCTATTTATCTCAAGAGCACTGAGTGACTTGAGTGATTATTTTTTTGATTTTTTTGATTGGTTATCAACTCACATTGATAATTTGCATTCAAAGATTTAAATTGATTTTTTGCAATAAAAAATGCATTATTTTTGAATCTCAGAAAATTTAACTTGATTTTTTGATGGGATGTGAGTTGATATTGGTTATCCATTATTTTTGAATGCAATTTTCAAAAATTCTCAGAAAATTTGCATTTCAACATTATTTTTTTGATTGGTTAACAAATTGCATTTCACAGATTATTTGATAACAATTTGAAGGGATGTGAGTTGATATTGGTTATCCATTATCCATTCTCAAATTTCTGTCAATATCAAATTTCAATGAATGATATCAAATTGCAAATTTAGAAGATCTATTTTTAAGACATATCAAATTTTTGAGATTAACTCATATGAATGGATGATATCCTATTTTCATGTTTCATGTGATCAAAAAACAAATAGGAAAAAAATTTTGATTTCAATTTTCCCACCCAAATAGGAATCATATAAACATTTTTGATATGGTTGTCTGCAATTTCATATCAAATAAATTTGAACTTGGATAATCAAATATAAACTTGGATAATAGAAGCAATGCTAGAAATTTATTTTAGAAACAATGCTAGAAACATTGCAGGATGAAGCTATAAACTTATGTTTATGTTTCAAAAATTTATGTTAAGCTATAAATTAAGCTATAAATTTATGTTTCAAAAATGCTAGAAACATTGCAGGATGAAGCTATAAACTTGGATAATCAAAGGCATAAATTTATGTTTCTAGCATTGCTTCTTTGATCTGCAATGTTTCAAACAATTTGAACTTGGATAATCAAATTTATGTTTATATAAAGAGAGGTTGTCTGCAATTTTTTTGATTTCTATTATCCAAGTTTATGTTTCCTGTGACCAAGTTTTTTGATAAACATTATGATAAAGAGAGGTTCAAAAATTTATATCAAGGCCTGTTGTGAGGTTGTCTGCAATGTTTGAAGCAAGTTTCAAAAATTTTTGCAAACAAAATGTTTGAAACAATGTGTCCTGTAAATTATGGTTGTATAAACCATGACACAGACTACATGACACAGACTGTAAATTTAAATATGTCTTTGAACCATGACAAACTCAGTTTTTAGTAGAGAATGTATTTGAGCATTATGTATTTGAACCATGACAAACTCATTTTTAAACAATGCTCTCATTTATGGAGAAAAATTGAATGTGTACTTTTTGATATGGAAACCATGGATTTGAGTATTTGAATGCCCATGAGTTCATTTGCATTTGAATTGATACTTTCATAATTTGAGTTCAATGTCAATTTGCTTGGAATGCCAATGATTTGCATTTTGAAGTATTGGAATTGGCATTGAATTATTTTGAAGTATTTTGAATGCCAATGAATTATTTGAAGTATTGGCATTCCAACCTAATGAATTATTTTGAAGTATTTTGAAGTATTTCAATTTCACCTAATGAATTGGCATTTGAAGTAATGGAATTGTTCATATAAAACTGACATAATGCAAATCATTGGCATTCCAAGCAAATTGAATTATTTTGAAGTATTTTGAAGTATTAGGTTGGAATGCCAATGAAGTATTTTGAAGTATTTGAAGTATTTTGAAGTATTTTGAAGTATTGGAATTGTTCATACTTCAAATGCCAATTCAATTGATAATTTTTGGGTCCTTTCAATATAAGGATTTTTGGGTCCTTTCAATGAGAATTGGCATTTGAAGTATTGCATTATGGCATTTGGAATTGTTCAAATGTCAGTTTTTTTCATATAAGGATTTTTGGGTCCTTTCAATGAGAATTATAACATGTCAATTTTTTTGGTTCCTGTCAACAGAATTGAATGCATACTCTCAAGAACTCATCTTCATCTTTTAATTTATTTCGCAAGCACAATTTTGTCCTGCAAAACCAAAGTGTTGAGTTCTTCACATCAAGTTTATATTGCAAGCTTGAGCTTGAGCTTGAGCTTGAGCTTGAAAGTGTTGAGTTTTTGATATGGAAAACATGGATTTGAGTTTTTGAATGCCCATGAGTTCATTTGCAATTGAATTGATACTTTGATAATTTGAGTTCAATGTCAATTTGCTTGGAATGACAATGATTTGCATTATGTAGTGGAATGTTTTAATTTGTATTGGAAATATTGGAATTGTTATTGGAAATATTGGAATTTGTATTGGAAATTATGTATTGGAAATATTGGAATTTTTTTTTCATATGCAAAATTGCAAAATACATAGGAAACTGTAGATATAAGGATTAATGAGAATTATAACAACAGAATAATTGAATACATATGCAAAATTTTCTTGATATGCAAATGTCAATTTTTTGGGTCCTGTCAACAGAATTGAATGCATATGCAAAATTCTCTACATATGAAAAATTCTCTACATTGCCAGGACACTTTACATATGCAAAATTCTCTGCAGTGTCCTGGCAATCCTATGCATTGCCAGGATTTGAAATAAATCATTTTGATAATCTCTTCATTTTTGCATTACAGTGTCCTGTGAAGATTTTTTTAATATGAATTTGTTAATTTGTTAATGATAAGAGCTTGCTGATAAGAGCTTGATCAGAGCCTGATAATCTCTTCACTTTAATTTGATGCATGCTATGATAAAGGCAGATTTTTAGTTTCCAAGTGGGAGATTTAAATAGTTTCAGCTTTTTTAAATGACCTAAATCTTTAACCCATAAATAGTTTCAGCTTTTTTATCCTGTTAACAAGTTTTTTGGGTATGTCAATTAGAAACTCTAATCTTTAATTTTTGTTCATGGGTATGTTCATGTTCTAAATTTTCTAATTGCAATGTTTGTACCAGCAGTTAGCCTGTGATTGTAGGTATTCATTTTGAATAATTGTTGGTACAATAGGATAAGTGCTGGTATTCATGTTTGTACCCATAAACAAATTCAAATTGCTGATAGAAGCAATTGTTTGGATAACTGCAAAATAGGATAATTATTCATGAAGCAATTGTTTGGATAACTGCAAACATGTTTGTATCCATGTTTGTACCATTTAAATTGTTGGTATCCAAATTGCTTCATTTTGAATACGATAATTGTTTGGTATCCAAAATGATAACTGCTTCAAATTTGAATTGCTTCATTTTGGTATCCAAATTGTTTGGTATCAGCAGAATAGGATAAGTGCTGGTACAAACAATTGTTTGGTATCCAAATTGTTTGGTATCCAATTTGAATTCATTTTGAATAGGATAATTGCTTCATTTTAAATTGTTGGTATCCAAAATGAAGCAATTTGATAGGATAATTGTTTGGATAACTGCAAACATGAATAACTGCAAACATGAAGCAATTGTTTGGAAAACTGCAAAATAGGATTTTGAATAGGATAATTGTTTGGTATCCAAAATGATAACTGCTTCAAATTTGAATTGCTTCATTTTGGTATCCAAATTGTTTGGTATCAGCAGAATAGGATAAGTGCTGGTACAAACAATTGTTTGGTATCCAAATTGTTTGGTATCCAATTTGAATTCATTTTGAATAGGATAATTGCTTCATTTTAAATTGTTGGTATCCAAAATGAAGCAATTTGATAGGATAATTGTTTGGATAACTGCAAACATGAATAACTGCAAACATGAATAACTGCAAACATGAAGCAATTGTTTGGATAACTGCAAGATAGGATAATTGTTCAAACATGTTTGTATCCTATTGTACCAGCACTTATCCTATTCAAACTGCTGATAGAAGCAATTATTCTAAAAAATAGGATAAGTGATGGTACATAATGAAGCAATACCAACAATGTTTGTACCAGCAGTTGCCTTCAAGCAGTTAGCAATTTGTTCATGGGTATGTTCATGTCCTATTCATGTGTTTTTTTTTTCACTTTTTATGTCCCAAAAATTTCTGCCAAAATTTTAATTTCAAGTACTCTTATGTATCAGAAAATCCAATTCTGTTTTACTTATAATCAACCTGTGTCTATATTATTGTTTATCCAATTCTGTTTTGCTCCCAGAAGGAATTGAATGAATTTAGATTTATAGAAGAAGAAGGTGGAGTGTGTGTGTTTTGATCAACATGTGTATTTTGATCAATCTATATTATTGTGTCTATATTACATGTTTTATGTTCTCTCTTTTTCAACCTGTGTATTTTGATCTTTGCCTGAAGTGGAGTGTGTGTGAAAATATTGAGGGAGTAGCTACCTGGCGTTTACCTAATTTATTCAACCCATGGTCTCCCATCTTTTTTGTTTGATGTACTTCATATTTTGAGATATATTTTGAGATATAGTCAACCATCTATCTGCACTCATTTATACCTAAACCTTTGACATGTATCACAACCATTGGCATTACTTTTATGCACCGTTATAATATAGTGTAGCCTTTAATGAGCATATTTATGTTAGTTATTAGACTTTACTTAATTAAAGCATTAAGATTGTATGCTAAGGGTTCTTAAAATGACATCGCATGTCACTAACTCATTATTTCCTTTCATGATGTTATCACATTTACCTTTCTATTACACTCACAATACTGCTGACAACTGATGTCCATCGATCCTTCAGATACCCCTCAGCGGGCTTCCATGTAGAGGAGGATCTCATGATTTCCCACATAGAAGACCGCTCACTGAAGTGCAATGTTTTTGGAACAAAGGAGACAAGTTACAGAGACAAATGAGGATGGGGAGTCAGATGTGACTGACACTGAAGCTACAGAGACAAACTCAAGGCCTTAAGTGGTTCAATCTCAGCTTGGGCCTCAAGTAGTTCAAGTTCAGACATTGACCATGCAGACGTATAAAGGAGTGGATTTTATAATTCTGGAGTGATGACACTGACTGTATCTTTATTCTGAGGCATGAGAATGAAAACTATTTCTCTTTTGGTTTATTATGTAATTGATACGTCTATTTTGCGGAGGCCCAACGACATGGGCCCTGTTACGCCTATTTGGCCCAGAAACTCGACTGCCGATCAGAAGCCCATCTGCGCGATCAGGCCCGCTCGACAAGGCCCCATAGAGGGTCCCCGAACATCGGTCCGACCCGGCCCCGATAACGCGCAAGTCACTCGCCCACTCCAGCGATAACCGTTCCCCCAGGCCCGCTACCACTTAATGGCCGTTATGGGGAGGTACTGGCATGGCGCAGGGAGCGGCGACGGGGAGGCGGATTGAGGGGGCACGATCGGGGGCGGACGAGGGACGTGAGTCATGGGCAATCACGATGGGAGGCCTATAAAAGGGCTAGGAGGGCGACTGGACAAAGGACCGCATCTCATGTAACTAAAGCCTAAGGTACTCCATCAACGACCTAGTTCCCCCCACTTCATCTCCTTCCTCCCCCGCTCGCGCCGGTAGACATCGTTCCGATCTCCTCTCGAGTCGAACCGTCACCGCCGAGCCTCCTCTTTCAGATCACCGTCTGACTTAGGCATCGGAGGGGATTTGGCCGGAACCAAGGTCCGGCCCCCCTGACGAGTGTTCTCGTCTGCGCAGGAGGACGTCAGATCCACGGGCCGAGGCTTCCCCTCCGCCCCACGCCGGCCACGTACCAAGCAAGGCGACAGAGGCTACCCCTTGTCGTCCGACCGACCGAGGCCGAGCACGTCCGTCAGAGCCGAGGCTTCCCCTCCGCTCGTGAGGCACCGAGGCTCCCCTTCGTCATCCGACTGTCCGAGGCCGAGCGTCTCGCACCGGGTCGAGGCTTCCCCTCACCCCCCTTGAGGCCGAGGATCCAGACCCGGCCCAGTCGACGTGCTCCACGTCATCCACAACTCCGATTCGCGCCGCATCTGCACAGACCCGACGCACCCGAGGGACCCAAGTCGGCCCCTTGACCACGTTGACCGGGTAGTCCACGGTCAACGCTTTTGTAGTGAGAAAACACTCTGAAACATCTGGATCACCGTCTGACTTATGCATCGGAGGGGATTTGGCCGGAACCAAGGTCCGGCCCCCCTGACGAGTGTTCTCGTCTGCGCAGGAGGACGTCAGATCCACGGGCCGAGGCTTCCTCTCCGCCCCACGCCGGCCATGTACCAAGCAAGACGACAGAGGCTACCCCTCGTCGTCCGACCGACCGAGGCCGAGCACGTCCGTCAGAGCCGAGGCTTCCCCTCCGCTCGCGAGGCGCCGAGGCTCCCCCTCGTCATCCGACTGTCCGAGGCCGAGCGTCTCACACCGGGTCGAGGCTTCCCCTCACCCCCCCTTGCGGCCGAGGATCCAGACCCGGCCCAGCCAACGTGCTCCACGTCATCCACAACTCCGATTCGCGCCGCGTCTACACAGACTCGACGCACCCGAGGGACCCAAGTCGGCCCCTTGACCACGTTGACCGGGTAGTCCACGGTCAATGCTTTTGTAGTGAGAAAACACTCTGAAACATCTGGCGCCGTCTGTGGAAAAGAACTATCCCACGAAGAAACAAACCAAACTTGCAATGGCACGCTCCTGCAACGGGAAGAGACGCATGCCCCCATCCCGGAGGAGGGGAATGGCGCACCCAACAGCAACCTTGAGGGCGCGCCCAACGGCAATCACCCCGCCCCCATAGCTGAAGAGACTGGCGGGACCGAGCCCGCCACGCAGGGACAGCTCCGTGCACTGGCCCAATAGACCAACGCGAACATCCAAATGTTGGTCGCGACGGTGCAGCAGCTTGTCGGCACCGCGCCAGCCAACGGAGACGTGTTGGGCGACGGCCACCGTTGGGAGGGAGGCCCCCTGCTCCTACGGTCCACTGTGGTTGATGACCACGGAATCCGAAGACCGAACACGGAGCGTCGGTTCACGCTACCCGGCTTCCACCAGGCTAGATCGTGCGCCTCCTCCTCTCATCGCGAAAGGAGCAGGAGGGGTACCGAATACACGGGGGACGAATCGGTGACCGCGTCGTCTCGTCGGCCACGATCACCCCACCACAGAAGGAGTGATCGGCACCGCTCGAGGGACCGATCACGGTGAAGCGGAAGCTCCCACCGGAGGAGCCGGGAGCGACGGGTCAGCCCCACCCCCAGTGTGGTGAGGGCCGTGGAGCCAACCCAGCCAGCGCCTGTGCCACTTCCACAATCGAACGAGCCTGAGGTAGGCGGGTGTCGGACCCCCGGAGGCATCCACGGAGACCGGTGCCCCCAGTCTCGGAGAATAACCGACGCGCGGGTCCCCTCTCGATTCAAGATCCCGACGCTGGGGAAGTACGATGGGATAGGAGATCCAGGGAACCACGTGATGGACTACGTGGGGACATGTCTTTCCAGGGAGCCGATGATGACCTACTCTGTATGGGCTTTTATTCGACCCTCAGGGGAGCGGCGAGAACTTGGTACCGCAGCCTACCCAGCCGCTCCATTGACAGCTTCGAGGAACTCACCCAACTGTTCTGCAAACAGTTCATGGCAGGGCGACAGGTAATGCCTGATGCTGAACATCTGTTTAACATAGTGCAGGGCCCGACCGAGCCGCTCCGACAATTTATGCGCCGCTTCAACGCTGAACGGCTGAACGTAAACAACCCTCCCGACCTCGTAGTCCAAACGGCCCTAAAGAAAGGGCTGCGTCATAGAGGCCTGAAGAAATCTCTGCATAATGATCCCCCGAAAGACCTCCCTGGGATCATGGCGAGGGCCGAGCGCTTCATGCTGACCGAAGAGACCTTGGCCATCGAGGCAGGAAAGGCCAGACGAGGGACCAAGCGCAGCGATAGCGAGCGTCGCAGCCCCGAAGGGTACCGGACAGAGAAGAGGGCGAGAAATAAGCAGCGGAGAGAGGATACAAGGGACAACACCCCGGACGCCGTCCTCACTCAAGTGCAGAAGGAGGAGCGCACTGATCGCCCCCCGCCGAAGGCAAAAAGAGGCGGGAAAAATGGGGAAAAGTATTGCAAATACCACAAGGACAACGGTCACGACACAGAAGACTGCTGGCACCTGAAGAAGGACATTGAGAAGCTGATGAGCTGAGGGCACGCAAGGAACTTCGCCGATGACCCGGCCCACGGAGAAGGAACATCCATGCAGCCGGACAAAGGGAAGAAGGTCAGCACCATTCAGGGACCCCTCCGCATCATAGAGTGAGCAGGCGAGGCCCCTCCCCCCGGTCGCAGCCTAGTCAGGAGGAGATTATCTAGGTTCACATCCCTCCGACTAGCCTTATTTCCTTTTTTCCTCCAAATGTACTAGTCCAGTAGGACCTTTAAGAGTACAAATGCATTCCTTTTACCTTTTTCTTCATCTCCGACGGAATCAAAGTTTCGCTAAGGGTGTATAAGAGTGAAGACCGCCACCTCACCGGGCGAGGGGTCAATCAAAACCGGTCCTAAGCCGAGGAGCTTCGCCCTCGCTGACCGACTCCTTCGCTCGTAAGTCTGGGGGTAATTACCCTAGCCAGCGCAGACGCCGACCGGTCCTAAGCTGAGGAGCTTCGCCCTCGCTGACCGACTCCACCGCTCGTAAGTCTGAGGGCAATTCCCCCCAGCTAGTGCAGACGCCGACCGGTCCTAAGCCGAGGAGCTTCGCCCTCGCTGACCGACTCCTTCGCTCGTAAGTCTGGGGGCAATCCCCCCAGCCAGCGTAGACTCCGATTGGTCCTAAGCCGAGGAGCTTCACCCTCGCTGACCGACTCCTTCGCTCGTAAGTCTGGGGGCAATTCCCCCAGCCAGCGCAGACGCCGACCGGTCCTAAGCCGAGGAGCTTCGCCCTCGCTGACCGACTCTCCCGCTCATAAGTCTGGGGGCAATCCCCCCAGCCAGCGCAGACGCCGACCGGTCCTAAGCCGAGGAGCTTCGCCCTCGCGGACCGACTTCGTTGCTCGTAAGACAAGGGGAAACCCCCTGGAGAAAGGAAACGAGCGACCACCATCAGCAGAGGAGCCGAGGTCGCAGCAACAAAGCAAAATGCGCGAGGAATTCAAGTAAGTCAATTTCATTTCCAACAATTAACCGAGGTACAAAAGTGTGTCTTATTTACAGGAAATCGAAGCGGAGAAACCTCCTTACAAATGATCCACTCTCAGCAGACAACAAAATCCGTCACCTACGAAAACTAGGATAACGCCGACAGAGCAAAACTTGTCGACCAAGAACCCAAAGTTGCTGGCCTAAGCGAACATCCTTGCAACCAGCAATTATTTGCTCCGAAGCAGGGAGCCGGTAACGAAGCCGATGGAGATTGCGAGGTCAGGGATCCATTTCAAGTAGGCCGGGCCAAAGCGAAGCGGATGCTAAAAAATTTGAGGATAAAAACAAGGGTGGCAGACCGGGAAGGACGGCCTAGGGAGCCCGGTATCGGGAGGACGCATCCTCAGGCGCCTCGCCCTGCTCGGAGCGAGGGGGATCGACAGACGGAGGGGATTGCCGGACGCGCTCCGCATAATCCCGGAAGGAAGACTGGACGACTTCGACGATCCGGGGGCCGATAAGGTCTTCATACTTACCGAAGGCCTCCCTGAGGACCTTGAAGATCCTCTCCCCTAGGGTCCTGACGACGCCCCTCTCCACCTCATCCGCAAACCGCGCCACCTGACGCCGATCCGACAGTTCCCTCTGAAACTCCTCCCTCTCCAGGCGGAACGACTCCGCCGCTTCCTCGGCCGACCGCCGAGCGTCCTCCAACTTTCCCTGGAGGTCGTCCACTCGTCCCTCTAGCTCGGCCACCCGGAGCTTGAGTTGCCGAGACTCCATCTGGGCCGCCACCATAGCTACCTCTACCGCCCCAGCCCGCTCGTGGTCCTTCACAGAAGACTCCTCCAGCTCCCTCAAACGGACGGCTCGACGCTGCGACTCGACAGCGAGCGTTGAACCCTGAAAGACAAGACATGAGCCAGGAAGAGAGCGAAGGAAAGGAAATGACAGCAGGGTAGCCAAACCTGTTGAAGGATCCAGACCAAGGAGTCTGACACCTTGTCGGCGGGGATCCTCTCGAGGAGACTACGGTCCCGGGGGAGGACGGAGCCCTCGGTGAACTGCTGGGCCAGGGCTCGGTCGACAAACACTGAACCCCCGGGGGTGACCTCGAGGGAGGCCGAGCTGCTCGCCAACAGGGCACCGATTCCCGGTAATGGAGGCGGAGACGCTGCGACGGGGGTGGTTGTCAGGACCACCGGAAGATCCCCGGCGGTCGCCACCGGAGGCACGGAGCACACCGGACTGGAGGGATCCGCGCCTTCCTTCCTCCTTTTTCCTCCGCGAGGCTCGGCAGGCACCGAAGGGGAGCGCTTCCGCCTCGCGCCGTCTCCACCCTCGGGGACAAAAGAGGGCACGCCGAGCGCAGGAGGGGCTGCACCGGACCCGTCGTTACCCCCCGCCACTTGGGCTGGGGGGACGGATCCGGCCCTTGTGACCCCCCCGGGGAGGAGACTACCAGAAGAAGATGCGGGAGGTGCGACCACCACCTTGCCCACGGTGGGCTCGGCTCGGCGCACCTCCTCCTCAACGGTCCGCTGAGGTGCCCTCCCCGAGGTGCTACCTCGGCTCCGAGCGGCTCCACGACGAATCAGCTCATCAACATTGCGGGTGAACTCGCGACCAGCCATTCCTGCAAGAGAAACCGAAATCAGGGTGAGCCACGGGGCAATCCAGGACAAGAAAAGCGGCCTACCCGGAGACCACAAGACGGCCTTCAGGAGTAGGTCGTCCAGCAAAGGCCAGATGGACTTCGCCTCCAAAGGGAGGGCCGACAGCAGTGCGACGGTCGCCCGATCAGCCTCGGAGAGGGTTAGTGTTTGGCCAAGCCGACCTGACCCGCCCCAACTTGTCAAAATCTGAGCATCCTCAAGGAAGACCACGAAGACATAATCCGAGCTCCAATCCCCCGCCCAGTGGGGTAACCCGATCAGGCATTCCCTCCCTGCGCGGGCTCGGAGATGCAACCATGGCCCTAGACCGACCGTCTGGATCTGATAAAAATAGAAGAGAAGAGGGAGAGACGGCTGCAAACTGCGAGTGCAGCAGAGCACCACAAAGCCAGTCAGAACCGCAATCGAACAGGGGGTGAACTGGCAAAGGGGCACCATGAGGAACTCCATGACTTTTATAAAGAAAGGATTGAGCGGGAAACGAAGACCCAGACGGAACATCTCGACATAAACGCCGACTTCGTTGCTCCTCGGAAGACAGATCCGTTCGTCGATGAAAGGGACTCGAACATCATACGGGTAACAGAGGTACCTTCCCCGGATCTCCGCAGCCACCAGAAAAGAAGTCCTCGACGACGTTCTGAGGACAACCGGGGGAACATTGAGTCGCACGACAGCCGACGCCGCATCATCGCCAGCACAGTCTGGGAAGAGCTTCCCCTTCCCTTTATCTCGGAGGGAACGGCTCCCCGAGGAGGAACCGGGTCCCACAGATCGGGGCCCGCCCCGCCTGGACTCAGGAGGATCCCTCGCCCCTTGGCCAGAGCCACCTATCCTAAGAGCAGCCATAATATGAAAATGGGAAAGGAGTTACCTTTTTGTTAACTTGGAGAAGAAAAGGAAACGAAGGCGGCGGAAGACTCCGAGTTTGTGGAAAGCCCAGAACAAAGGAAAGAGCAAGGAAGAAGTCGAGATCAACGTAGCTGGGGCACTTATATACAAGACCCAGGAGTGAATTCAAAACGCCTGACAGGAACGTGTGGCAGGCCTCAAAGAGCCGGTGGCGTTTCGAAATTGGCGCCAAGGGAAGTCCAATCGATCCGCCTCATCATAACCTTCATTTATGACCGCGCCTCGAATGACGCACCACTCGGAACCCCAGGAGTCACATCGGTTGAACCGAGCCGGCCAAGGCCGATCGGCCCCACCGATGGGGGCAATTGATACGTCTATTTTGCGGAGGCCCAACGACATGGGCCCTGTTACGCCTATTTGGCCCAGAAACCCGACTGCCGATCAGAAGCCCATCTGCGCGATCAGGCCCGCTCGACAAGGCCCCATAGAGGGTCCCCGAACATCGGTCCGACCCGGCCCCGATAACGCGCAAGTCACTCGCCCACTCCAGCGATAACCGTTCCCCCAGGCCCGCTACCACTTAATGGCCGTTATGGGGAGGTGCTGGCATGGCGCAGGGAGCGGCGACGGGGAGGCGGATTGAGGGGGCACGATCGGGGGCGGACGAGGGACGTGAGTCGTGGGAAATCACGACGGGAGGCCTATAAAAGGGCTAGGAGGGCGACTGTACAAAGGACCGCATCTCAGGTAACTAAAGCCTAAGGTAGTCCATCAACGACCTAGTTCCCCCAACTTCATCTCCTTCCTCCCCCGCTCGTGCCGGTAGACGTCGTTCCGACCTCCTCTCGAGTCGAACCGTCTCCGCCGAGCCTCCTCTTTCAGATCATCGTCTGACTTAGGCATCGGAGGGGATTTGGCCGGAACCAAGGTCCGGCCCCCCCGACGAGTATTCTCGTCTGCGCAGGAGGACGTCAGATCCACGGGCCGAGGCTTCCCCTCTGCCCCTCGCCGGCCACGTACCAAGCAAGGCGACTGAGGCTACCCCTCGTCGTCCGAATCGACCGAGGCCGAGCACGTCCGTCCGAGCCGAGGCTTCCCCTCCGCTCACGAGGCGCCGAGGCTACCCTTCGCCATCCGACTGTCCGAGGCCGAGCGTCTCGCACCGGGTCGAGGCTTCCCCTCACCCCCCCCCCCCCCTTGCGGCCGAGGATCCAGACCCGGCCCAGCCGACGTGCTCCACGTCATCCATAACTCCGATTCGCGCCGCGTCTGCACAGACCCGACGCACCCGAGGGACCCAAGTCGGCCCCTTGACCACGTTAACCAGGTAGTCCACAGTCAACGCTTTTGTAGTGAGAAAACACTCTGAAACAGTAATAATTCTGGCTGATACATTTTGAAACGAGTAGTTCCCCTGTGTGGATCTTATTTTTTCAGTTTTTTGAGAGTATCTTTTCTTCGTCCCTCTTTGTCTTCTTGAGCATTGAAATGAAATGTTTTCTTGAGTATTCAAAAATGTTGATCAATAAAATGTTGAGCCATACTGAGTTGAGCTCAATATTGACCACATTATCATAATCCATTACATTTTCTCTGTTAAAAAGAACATCAAGTTCATCTACGGCATCAGTTGTCAACATTTTCCCAACCATTAGAAGGCAGATTGCGTAGAATCACAAGCCAAGTCAAATAATCTGCACCGAAGGCGTCCGCGCCGAATTTGTTATTCCGCGCTGAAGGTGCATGCGCCGATTTCGTTGTTCCACGCCGAATGCGTCCGGGTCGCTAAATATTTTTACGCTAATTTGTTGTTCCACGCAATTTTGACCGTGGAAATAATTTTTTGGGGAACAAAGATTTTGCAGGGGAAAATCTTAATTGAACCGTGCCCGCGGGCACGGGGTATGACTAGTATATATATATATGCGCGCACGTGTGTGTGTATGTATATATATGAAAGCATGATTAATACTTAGCAACTTCAAGAATCAAGGAATTTTGATGTGCCGTGAGCGTCATTTCTTCGATCGACCTATATCCCATTATCATACACTTATCCCCTCTTCGACCATTGCATAGCTAAGATTCCTATTCCTTTGATCTAAGGAGGATTTAGAGGAAATGCCTTAGGATGTGAGTATAGCCATCATCTAGTGTATTGCTTGATGATTTGAGTGGGGGTGACGTCCTATGATCATATTCTTGTCGACAGAAAGATTTCGAAGCATTTGAGTTCCATGAATTCGAATTTCCAGTTTGCCCACATATATAATCTCGATTTTTGAAAATTCTCGAAGTTTCATTGCATCATTCGTATCTTGATTGCATTCCTCCAAACTACGCTCTCATTTTTCTTCCTTGAGAACAAGCAAGAGTTTAGCTTGGAGGATTTAGGTTTATTATATATAGTTTTTTCCTCATTTTCATGCACGTTTTACATCGTTTTCTTTGCCATTCTTTCCCGTTTTCCCCGTTTTTATTTTCTCTTTTGCTTTTATGGTCTCTCTTATGCTTTTTAGGAAATATGTGTTGATTGGGAAACATATGGTGTAATTCTAGCGCGAACGGGCGAAAGAAGCGAGACTGGGAGATCAAAAAATACAATGGGAAAGTTTTGTGAAGAACCAAGATCCACGGGCCCGCGTGATTCTGATACAAATGGCCGCGTCCAATGCCCCCAGAACCCAATTCTACGTGACCACGTTAAATACCTTCAAACGGCCGCAACGCTGAGGAGTTCATTCGAAGATATGCAACCGACGTGGCCCACGTGACCATAGATAACACGGCCGCATTATCCTAAAGACTGAAGGTAATCGACATGACCGTTTAGTTGCTGACACGGGATCGAATTCGGATTCAATGCGACTGCGTCCCTAGCTACGTGATCATGTCGCTGTAGCCTCCACGCCTCCATTTCATGCAAGGGAACAATGCGACCGCGTTGTTTTCTACGCGGTCGGGTCGAAGTGGATTCTGAAGCCACCTGGGCACCGATCTGAGAGCAGTTGGGGGTTATTTTTGTCATTTTAGGCCTTTATATATAAGCCCATCTTCTTCCTCCATCGAACCCATCTCCTATTTTAGCAGTTTTAAGGGTTTTTGAGGTTTTATAAGAATTTCTTAACTCATATATTCTGTTATTTTAGTTGTTCTAATTAGTTTCCATTGTAATAGTTTAGATTTCTTTTAATAGAAGTTTTCTCTTGTTATTGCTATTGTGAGTTTCGCCATCTATTGCTTATTAAATCTGAATCTATGGCTTTCCTCGCTAACACAATGCTAGAAATCATATCTATTGCAATGGGTAGTGAGTAGTTTCTATCTAGGGCAATGGGTTGAACCCCATTGGATTAGAGCCATGTGTTGGATGAACTAATTAACCAAATTGTTGGCTAATTGAGATTAGGGATATATTAGGATGCCGATTATCATCGTAGATTTGACCCCTCCATTTGAGGTGATCGGATTGACTGTCGACGAGAGTCGGGACCAATCCAGGGCTTGAACCCTACGATGATCCATGCTATCGGTGTGGCTGACGAGAGTCGGGCGCCGATTAGATCCCTCCTAATATAAGTCGAATCCCCAAAAGCCACTATGGTCGGGAGGAAGATTGGGGATGTTCGTCGAGCGTAGTGCGCCTGACGTATAACGATGTATCGACGAGAGTCCACATCGGTATAGGTTAGGTAGGCCTATCATAGCATCGCAAAAGCAGTGGGTAGGAGATGACGTAAGGGAATGCTATATCTTGCACCACAAGAGTGGGGGATAGAGAAATTCCCTTAGGTTAGACGACCTCTCCTGAGTTCCAATGAACCCAATAACCGGTTAATTATTAGTCTAATCCTAATTGTAGTCCAATGGCGGTGATTTCCCCATGCACTAGAGCTTTTTATCATTTGATTCACTCCTTTTCTATTTTACCCTCCAATCACCAATCTGATTGTGTAGCTTTCAAACAAAGATCCATTATCGGTACTCATCGACCGCCTCCCTGTGTTCGACATGTAGCTACACACGACACCATGTGATGCGGTATAAATATTATCAGCATCTGCATAAGCAGACCCCAATCCAATCCCAATTTCTCGCATAATTGTAGCCTCATCTGTTCACCGACCCGCCATCCAATTCAACGATCAAATCTCACACACTCTCCTGTCACCATTATTAGATATGTAAGGTAATCTTCCTCCTCTCTCGAATTCCTCTCTCCCCTTGCCATTCCTAGATCCATAAGGAAATCCTTCGCATCTCTCTAATTTCCGTCCTTTATCTCATTCCTCTTTATGCCCTTTAAATTTTCTGTCTCTAATTCTCTCTCCATTTTAGGTCTAACCATCATTTTCCTATCACATTCTCTTGCTGTTAGCCAGAGTTACAACTGCCACCAAAAGAGGATGCCTTGATAAGTAGAGGCATGGTTTTAGGTATCAGTCGAAACAGTTTCATTTCGGTCTCGAAGGCAACCGAGACCAAAACCACTACTATTTCTCAGTTTCAGCCAGAACCTAGGGTTTCGGATTGAAAATGATGAATAATTAGATGAAGATGCAGAACCAAGAAAAATTTGCTTAAAAAGAAGGGAAAAAATGAAGATGGTGAAAAAATTGAACTCACCGCATCGCCTCGTCGCCCCGCCGAACCCGCCTCCTACCTCGCTACCCTG
This sequence comes from Scilla litardierei, assembly GCA_030789695.1. Classification (NCBI taxonomy): domain Eukaryota; kingdom Viridiplantae; phylum Streptophyta; class Magnoliopsida; order Asparagales; family Asparagaceae; genus Scilla; species Scilla litardierei. The sequence goes on from CM061141.1 coordinate 257,878,695, forward strand.
CATCCTACCTTGTCGCCCAGTCTTGACCATCTACCATGAGAGAGAGAGAGGACCGAGTCATCGTTGAAAGGGAGAGATTACGTTTTTAAATGGCAAACTTGTAAATAAGTGGTATGTGCTTAGAGTAAAACAATCGGTGCACACTGTAAGCAGATTTTTCGTGGCAACCCTGTAAATAAGTGGCATGTGCGCAAAGCAAAATGGTGGATGCGCAAAGCAACGCACAATTATCTTTTTGGCAAACTTGTAAATAAGTGGTATGTGCGCAAGGTAAAATGGTGGGTGCGCAAGGCAAGCCTTAAGAATCTAGTCATGTATTTAATATTTAGTATTTAAGTACCAAACTTTGGGTATCTAATATTTGATATGATTATGAACTCAAATTTAGATTATCTATTTAATATTTAGTATTTGATAATATATTATTAATATTTTAATTTTTAAGTATTTAATAGTATTTGATAGGTTTAGATTTAAGAATCTCCGAAACCATCACTGTGTGTATATAGTATATACAAATTTAAAGTATCTTCGAAACCGATACGGATACACGAAGCGAAACTGTCGAAACTAGCGATACAAACGAAACTGAAACTTGCTTCCGCACCCATCGAAATGGGCGATACTAATACTGAGACCTAAATTTTGGGAAGACCGAAACCGAGACCTAAAACCTTGGGTAGATGAAGGAGTCGGCCATCAAGAACTAAGTATTAATAATGTGTGGGCTAAAAGGGCGTAGGTGAAATGAGAGTACGTGTACCTAAAGTTGGAAAGAACAATGGGCTGGATTTCGTGGCAACGTTGAATTATTAGGGATACTGAAGTACAATGAGCATGAAGATGAACAAGAATTTATTTGATTTTTACATTGAGGGTGCATAAAAAGAGATTGAATTTGTTGGAATTTGCATCTGGGGCTCCACATCAATTTTTTTACTGTTGAGATTTAGGTGTTGAGATTAGGATATGATCTTTGGGTTTTGGGTTGTTAAATGTCTACTACATGAGATGGGTTTGTTAAATTTTTGCGCCTTGCTTTATTTTTTTTAGTTTTAGATTTTATTAATGTGTTTTTAATTGGGTGACTTGTTTGTGCCATAAAGTTCATTTTCATGGCCATGGTCATGGTCAGAAGAATTGGAGGAATCTTGTGGATTTGATTATCTCTTTTTATCCTGGAAGTGAAAGATTTGTTCTTTTCCTTGTTAGGATTTTTCTTTTTTTGGGTTTTTATCTTGCTCTTATTCAACTTTCAATTCAATTTTTTTGTCAACTTTTATCATGTTCTTGTTTAAGTTTATATTTAAATAAGATCTCATGAGCTTTTTCATTGTTTCCTCACAAACTTATTGGGTTTTTGGCTCAATCAAACAACCGACTAAACCCAAACTGAAAATGACAGTATGGTTCTACTTCAGTTGAAGAACCAAATCCGATTTGGGTACAGACCCAATAAGTTCATCTATATAACCGAATGAACCAAATCAATGCTCACCCCCATATAGGCTTGGATCCCCCCACCCCAAAACAAGACATGAAGATGTCCTCTTATCTGGCTTAAGTGGTTACACACATATGTGCATGTGTACACATACACAAACATATTTATATTTATGTATGTATTTATACTTAATGCCTATGTGAGTCCATGAGAAAGCATGCGTGCTCATAAGTAGTGCAAGAAAGAACAATGGGTATCGTTGCTCTCCTTTGGTTTGGCGTTTCAAATATCAAGTCCCTCTCGATTCAAAAATCAGCACCATTCATATTAATCTTCATGTTGTTAACCTAATTATGCCAAAAATATTAAGAGCTATATACTTTTTGCTGATGGATCAAGGGGTGAAAAAAAAATTTCTATTGCTGAAAATTCATTAAATTTTTAACTATTTGATGCATGTACAAACAACAAGAAACTCATAAGCTTTCTTTTATATTTATATATATATATATATATTTATATTTATATATATATATTTATATATATAAATATATATATAAATATATATATAAAAGAAACTCATAAGCTTTCTTTTATATTTATATATATATATATATATATAGGAAAAAGGGGATCTAAGGTGCCTCCTTAGATGAAAATCTAAGGAGGCGCCCCTATTTCCCCCCATCTCCTACAATTTTTTTGGAAATTTTTTTTCATGGGGTTATTGTTCACATCATGGATGATCAACATACCAAATTTCAAGGGATTCCAATACTTTTTGAGCCACCATCTACCCCTTACTATTTCAACGGTCTAAAAACGTGCTTAAAAACCCACGAATTTGCAAGGGGTAGATGGGGGCTCAAAAAGTATTGGAATCTCTTGAAATTTGGTATGTTGATCATCCATAAGGTGAACAATATACCCATGAAAAAAAATTTCAAAAAAAATGTGTGAGATGGTGGGAAATGGGGGCGCCTCCTTAGATTGAATCTAAGGAGGCACCTTAGGATCCCTTCACCCATATATATATATATATATATATATATATATATATATATATATATATATATATATATATATATATATATATATGGGTAAAGTGTTCCTAGGGTGACTCCTTAGATTAAATCTAAGGAGTCGACCTCATTTTCCCCTATATCCCACAATTTTTTTGGATTTCATTTTTCATGGGGTTGTTGTTTATATCATGGATGGTCAACATACCAAAAATCAAGGCATTCCAATGCTTTTAGAACCCTCATCTATTCGTTGCAACTTCATAGGTTTTTCAACACGTTTTTAGACCGTTAAAGTTGCAACGGGTAGATGGGGGTTCTAAAAGTATTGGAATGCCTTGATTTTTGGTATGTTGACCATCCATGATATGAACAACAACCCCATGAAAAATGAAATCCAAAAAAATTGTGGGATATGGGGGAAAATGAGGTCGACTCCTTAGATTTAATCTAAGGAGTCACCCTAGGAACACTTTACCCTATATATATATATATATATATATATATATATATATATATATATATATATATATATATATATATATATATATATATAGGTTGACTAGGATCTATTTGGATGGATCAAACATGCGGATCCATCCAAGTGGAATTTAAAGCTAGACAATGTAAATAGAAAATCCGATCGTTGGATGTCATCTAACATGTCTAAACTAGCTCCAAACAAAATTTCAAATAATTTGGACATGTTTTGCCCATGCATCAAGTGGTTGCAAAATTAGCCGATTTTATAACTATTCAAAAACATCGATTTTGCAACCACTTGATGCATGGGCAAAACATGTCCAAATTATTTGAAATTTTGTTTGGAGCTAGTTTAGACATGTTAGATGACATCCAACGGTCGGATTTTCTATTTACATTGTCTAGATTTAAATTCCACTTGGATGGATCCGCATGTTTGATCCATCCGAATGGATCCTAGTCAACCTATATATATATATATATAGTTTTAGCATCTGGAGATCAGTAAGAATGGTACAACTCTTCCAGGCAGAGATTGGAAAGTTTAGGTTAGGCGATACGTTAGGTTCTGTTTCCTCACACAAATCATGTAGGCTTATTATCCACTAGGCTAACTCAATTTACATATAACCACTTATCAATATTATAATTGTGATTTACCCCCATGGAGTAAACCCGTCATGGGCGTACCCAATTCCAACATCTCCCACTCGCACATGACGAGATTGTTGTTACAAAAAACAAGTGAAGAAGACTTCATACTTGGTAACTTGGCCGTGTGACCCATAAGCAAATATAAGCAATCTTGTTGTGCACTGATTAGAGATACACAACTGCCTTTTATAAATTCGATCCTCTAAAGTTTCTCTGTCGCTTATAATACCACATGTCTAATTTGTTATATCAATTTAAGTATTCCTGACCCCTCTTAATAATAATTTCCTTTTGATGACATACTTAAATATTTTTCACATTGATGTCTCTTAATCACACAGATTGACCGGCCTGTGAGATCATCAAACTTGATATTAACAAACTTAGCCTTTCTTTTGCACTCAATATTCTAAGTCTCAACTTAGTTGCTTTCCTAGACATATCCTTTTAGACCGAATCACTCGTTGTCATAAGAAATATGCTAAAGTAGCTATCACCAAGATTGAGACTTTGAATACCAGTCAATTAGTCAATGGGTATTGGTAAGGAAACAAATCCTCTAGGGACTCACATAGTGGAAAGGACGGGATCCACTTTCTCACTTCCCACTATGGTCGACTTCAGCACATGTGGTATGAATCGCATGCAACGGTGTATTGCGTAGGTCTTTTGAGTATTTTAAATCTAACATCATTCAGACTCCAGTTAAATGTACGTATACATTTTACATTGAATTCTACAGCAATCAATTGCTCCGAGAATTTGTGTCTGGCTCATGAATAGGCTTAGACGAACTTTGGGGAATCGGTTCATCTCGGTCATTATTTGTGTGTGTGCTCATATCCCTTTTTCTCATATATATATATATATATATATATATATATATATATATATATATATATATATATATATATATATATATATTTGACGGGTAAGGATAAAATTTTATTAAGAAAGAACAATACAAGATGTTACAATTTAGGCAATTAGCGGGCTTTGGAAGTGAGTAGAAAGAGTGGGGATAGGGCACAAGCGCCGTCACCCACCACTAACTCCACACTAACAAGTGCCACTAAGCCAATAATGTACAAGTATGTAGAGATACAGAACATGGTCAAACACTGCTGAAACCCCAATTGTCAAAAGGAATAGACGCCGCAGGTTGGTCGCGCTCAATGTCATGAAGGGCGATAAGAATATCTGCATTAATAGCTCCAAAGAGGGCAGTTCTCCCAGCCACTTTCCCCTCAAAAATTCTGTTGTTGCGCTCCTTCCAAATGTGCCACACCATCGATGCAAGAGCAGTTTTAGCTAGAACTCCAACACAGTCTTTCTTGCTATACAAATTAAGGAATAGATCGCCTACTCCAGCAAGAGTAAGCGGGACAGGCGCACAAACATTCAGCTTAAGAAGCCCTCTGGTTAAAATGTAACGGCTATAATTGCATTCAAAGAATAAGTGCTTCAAGCTTTCATCATCTGCATCACAAAGCACACATTTCGGTCCATAGTTGTCGCCCCATTTGCAAAGAATATCCTTGGTTAAAAGCTTGCCATGAAATGCTCGGAGAAGAGTAAGGGACCATTTTGGAATATGCCGAGGATACCAGACTACATGATAATAGCGAAAAATCATACCTCTGGTCCGGGTCTCACTCCAAGCATCCCGAAATTTACAAATCCCACCAGGAATCCAGACCCAACTATCCGATCCTGGAGAAGAGCGGAAGTGAGAAATAAGAGGAAGTACGGGTGTAATGTGGGGGTCATTCACCCACCCATTATCCGAATAGTAATGGCAAATAAGACGGTGTTCTTCGCCTGGGGGAACCGGATAAAGTGAAGCAAGTGGTCCACATGGCAGCCAGTTATCAAACCAAAAAGAAGTGGAAGACCCATCCCTAACAACACGCCTGATAAGACGATGAGAAATGCTACGATGACGGAGGAGGAACTTCCATGTGCCAGAGGATGAAGGCAAGGGTGAAGCACTAAAAAAGTGATTCTGAGGAGAGCAGTAAAGACGTCTCATATACTGTGCCCAAGGCCCAATAGAAGTAAGAAGCCTCCAAGTGAGACGAATTCCTGAGGCAACATTAAGATCCGATAAAAGTCTTAGGCCAACACCTCCCTCCTTTTTGGGTTTACAGGAATCCTTCCAGGCCCAACAGTGATGCTTCCCCCAGATAAATCTTTTACACATAGACGTAATACTACGTAGAACAGAAACCGGGAGACGAAAGGAGAACATCCAGAAAGAAACCATACCATAGATGACAGTACGCACCAGCTCTATTCTGCCAGAAATAGAAAGTAGCGACGAGGTCCAACCTTGCAACCGCTTCTTACATTTATCAATCAGGCGCGCATAATTGATAGATTTAGGATATTTAGCAGACAGCGGTAATCCAAGATAGACAGAAAGGGAGGATACCTTCTTTATCTCGAGAAACGAAGCAAGGGAAGAAGGATTCCTAGAGCCTTTGCTAAAGATGGCGGCGCTTTTATCCCAATTGACTTGAAGACCAGAAAATAGACTGAAAGTGCTCAGCAAACTAGAAAGCCCCGAAAAAGAGTGCTGATTAGCCCGGCAAAAAACTAGCAAATCATCAGCGAAAAGAAGATGCGATACAGATCCTGATCTTCTCATAGGATGGATGGATCGTGATGCTTCAGCTCTGGCAAACAGAAGAGAGAAACACTCCATGACAAGGACGAAAAGATAGGGAGATAGGGGGTCCCCTTGTCTAAGCCCTCTATTAGAACCAAAGAAGCCCGCAGGAGAGCCATTAACTAGAACAGAGAAGGTTGGGGTAGTGATGCATTCAGCAATCCAGGTAATAAACCTATTATTAAAGCCCATCTGATGAAGAATGAAAAGCACAAAACCTCTGTTTACACTGTCGAAAGCTTTGCGGAGATCCAATTTTAGGCAGGCACGAGATCCCATGGGATTACTGAAATCCCGTATCTGCTCATGTGCAAGAAGTGAGCAATCAGATAAGAGACGACCTTTAAGGAAAGCAGCCTGGTTCGATGAAATCAGCTCGTTGATTACCATTTTCAGCCTGTTGCATAGGACTTTACTAATAATCTTGTATATAACATTGCAACAGGCTATAGGTCTGTAATCCCCCAATCCAGATACTTTAGAGTTCTTCGGAATTAAAGTGAGAAAAGTATGATTTATCTCCCGCAACATACGACCAGATACGAAAAAGGAGGTGACTGCACTGATGACATCTGCACCGATAATATCCCAATGTAGGTGATAAAAGGAGGCATTAAAGCCATCAGGACCAGGGGCCTTGTCTTTACCAATCTGAAATACAGCCTCTTTAATTTCAGATACAGAAATACTCCTATCCATCCAATTTGCCGCATCAATAGTGAGTTTGTATTTCGGAATTAGATTAGGAAAAACAGTCCAGTAGTCATCCTGATTATAAAGCTTCTCAAAGAAAGAGGAAGCATCATCCCTGATCTGCTCGGGATTAAGATTCCTAGTCCCATCTGAAAGGACCATGTGATTGAGGCTGTTGCGAGAATTCCGAGTTTTCATCGCAGAGTAGAAAAATTTAGAATTTCTGTCACCCAGATGTAGCCAATTCTGACGGCTCTTCTGCCTAAGATCCGACTCCTCAGAATCAAGGGCGCGTGACAATTTAATAGCAGCATCAAGTTCGGCCGTCTGCAAAGCCTCACTAGTCCGGATGACACTTTGAGTTTGTATGTCCACTAGCCTCTTTCTGCACAGGGCCGTGTCAATATCATTCCTCCAAGTGGCCGACTTAATTTTGAATGTTGCCTTGAGAGCTTTCAGCTTATCAACAAAAATTTTCATTGGAAGAAGTCCCAGTTGACGCAAATAATTGGAACAGAAGCCATCATGAACACTAGCCCAAGTGTTCAGCACGGTCTGTTGATACCCATCTTGTTTGTGCCAAGAAATATAATATTTAAATGGTTTGGGAAAAGAAGGTACCTTCGGGTGTAGGAAAATAAGCATAGGAGAGTGATCGCTGGTTCCAGAGGTGCCGTATTCGAAGAAGGAAGAGGGTAGCAGCCGAACCCATTCGAGATTGCACAGCACCCTATCCAGTCTAGCCGCGATGCGCTCCGGGCCAATCCTTCTATTACACCAACTTAAATGGGGGCCAACACTTTTGAGATCCAGCAGATTGCAACTACCCAAACAACTATTAAATTCATTCAAAGCACGGGTATCCAATGGTCGGCCGCCAACTTTCTCATTTGAATATCTAACACAATTAAAATCACCCGCCACAAGCCAAGGGAAACCAGAGAGGGTAGTGGCATCACGGACCAGTGCTTGCCAAAGGGGAAGGCGGAGTGATGGCAGATTCAAAGCATAGACAGTAGAAAGTCCCATTTTAAAACCCGCCTTATTAGTGAGAATCAAGGAGATGTGTTGAGCCGAGATTGAAGAAGTAACAAAACTCCAAATATTGTCATCAATATAAATTACGATGCGGCCACCACGATGATGGCCTCTGTTATCCACAGATAACCAGGAAGAGGGGAAGCATTTAGAAATTCTTTCTGAATGACACGCATCTACTTTCGTTTCCAGCAAACACACGACAGAGGGATGAAGGGTCCGTAATCTCTGCTTTAGATCACCGCAACGAGCAGAGTTATTAAGGCCCCGAGTGTTCCAAATGAAGACCGACATTACACCAGATTGGGGGGAGCTCTATTACAACTAGCAACCCGGGAGCTCCTACGAGTAGCTGAGAGGGGTTTAGGATTTAGTTTAGCCTTACTGCCAATAGCCTCGGATTTTAGCTGCTCCAGATCTTCACCCCAAAGAAGATTAGGATAGACAATCACATCAGGCAAGGGAACATCAGAATCAGGAATATATATATATATATATATATATATATATATATATATATATATATATATATATATAGACCTCATCTTGAAACTTATCCAAGGTGACTTTTAAAGAGGATCAAGTCTCATCCATGTCCGTTCACCTAGAACGTCAGAGACGATTGCTTGTGTGAGAAGGCCAAGCTTCCATGCCTATTGACATGCTTTCTTATGTACTCTGAATAAATATGTTAAAAAATAACACCTCTTTGGAAAAACTCATTTCAAACACAATGAATGTAGTAAACATTTTTAATTGAACAAATGTAATGTTTTACAGAGTACAATCATAAGTTTATATTCAATTTCACCGCAATCCCAGAGCTTTGACATGTCTCTTAAAAGCATTTCTGGCAATGGGCTTAGTAAGAGGATTAGCAACTATTTTGTACATAGATATATACTTGATAGAAACTATCTTATCAGCTACAATGTCTCTCACAAAATGATATCGTATGTCAATACGTTTGGTACGACTATGATACTTTGGGTCTTTGGTGTAAGCTATAGCAGATTGATTGTCACAGTAGGTAATAACTGGTTCTTGTTTTACACCCAGGTTTTGTAGGAACCGTCTTAACCAAATATCTTCCTGAACTCCTAGTGATGTAACAAAAAATTTCGCTTCCATGGTTGATAGAGCTACACAAGTTTGTTTCTTACTGCACCATGATATGGCCCCATCTCCAAGAAAGAAACCATATCCTGATGTAGATTTCCTCTCATCTACATCTCCATCTCCATCATAATCTGCATCAGTGTAGCCGTCCAGTTTAGTGGACGAACCTTCGTAGAATAAACTGTAGTTGGTTGTGCCTTTTAAATATCTCATGACCCTCTTCACAGCCTTCCAATGCTCAGGTCCAAGATTTGATTGATATCGACTTACCAATCCTACTGCATAACATATGTCTGGCCTTGTACACAACATGACGTACATCAAGCTACCCACTGCATTTGCATATGCCACTCTTGTCATTTTGTTCTTTTCGTCCGTCGTACTAGGACAACCATCCAGACTTAAATTATCGTCTTTTGCAGTTGGAGTTTCAACTGGATTACATTTAGACATGGTGAATTGTTCTAAAATTTTATGGAAATATGTTTCTTGCGACAATGCAAAAAATCTTTTAGAACGATTTCTCTGGGATTTTACACCAAGTATATAATCCACTTCACCCATGTCTTTCATTTCAAAGTTTGATGATATCCATTCTTTTATGGTTATCAAAAACTCCATATCGTTACTAGCTAACAAAATAGCATCTATGTATAATGTCAAGATGACAAATTTGTTCTTATGTTGCTTCACATAAACACAATGATCTTCTTCTATCATCTCGAAACCAAATGAGGTGACAACTATATAAAACCTCTGGTTCCATTGTCTAGATGCTTATTTAAGGCCATAAATAGATTTCTGTAATTTACAGACTTTATTTTCTTGGCCTTTAACAATGAAACCTACTGGTTGTTCCTTGTAGATTTCCTCATCTAGTTCATACTTTAGGAATGTTGTCTTAACATCCATTTGGTGAAGTTCTAAATCCATGTGAGAAACTAAAGCTAGTATAATGCGAATAGAGGCAAACTTAACGACTGGTGAAAAAGTTTCTTTGTAATCTATACCTTCCTTTTGGGTATATCTGTTTGCTACCAGACGAGCTTTACATCTCTCAATTTATCCATCAGCCTTTCTTTTTATCTTGAGAATCCACTTATTCTCAATTGTTTTTCGATTAGGTGGTAAGTTAACCAATTCCCAAACTTGGTTAACTTTCATGAAATCCATCTTTTATTCCATAGATTTCTTCTAATAATCTCGATCATGTTGAGATAGAGCTTCTTCTACACTCTGAGGTTCCTCTTCATCTTAAGGTACAACAATTAGGGCTTCCCCTTTGATTTCAAATCTACGTCGGGGAACCTTAACGCTTTTGCCTCTCCCAAGTGGCTCATTAAGCTGATAATTCTGAATTACTTCTCTTACGGACATACCGCTCACTCGAACTTTAAGGACTTCAGAAGTAATCTCATGTACCTCAAATGACCTAATACTCACGATGTCTGGATGTTCCAACTCATGGAGATTATCTTCATTTCTGACTTCACCTTATTTAGGGAGCATATCCTCTATAAACATGGCATCCCTTGATTCATATTCTATGACAGTCCTGTCTTCTTGCTTACCCAAGAAAACATAACCCTTTGAGTGTTCAGAGTATCTAATGAATATATTCTTCTTTCCTCTGGGTCCCAACATCCCATACTTATGAGAAGTGTCATGTACATAAGCTGCACATCCACATGGCTTTAAGAAACACAAATTGGACTTCTACTAGTCTAAAGTTCAATGGGGTTCTATAAATCGACTTGGAGGATATAGGTTCAAAACAGGTGCTGTTGTCAACAATGCATCTCTCCAATATTTAATTGGTAAATTTGCTTGTGACATCATGCATCGAACCATTTTTAAGAGCGTTTTATTCCTTCTCTCAGCCACACCATTTTACTGAGGTGTATAAGGAGTAGTAAGCTGTCTTAGAATCCCCTATTCATTACATAAATCCTTAAATTGATCTGATAGTTTTTCTCTCCCCCGATCTGTCCTTAAGATTTTAACATTTCTATCCAATTGATTCTCAGTTATGTTGAGAAATAATTTAAAACAATTCAACGCATCGGATTTATGGGATGAAAGATATACATTTCCAAATCGAGAGTAGTCATCTATGAATGTAATGAAATATGAGGCACCATGCCTTGCCCTCACACTCATGGGTCTACAAATATCAGAGTTTATAAGTTTTAAAGGAGAATCGGCTCGTATTACCTTACAAAATAGTTTCCTAGTTATCTTACCTGCTAGACATGGTTCACATACAGGAATATTTATTTTGGTAAGAGATACCAAAAAACATTCTTTAACCAAGCGTTCTATCCTGGCTGTCCCTATGTGACCTAGTCTAGTATGCCATAACTATGTATCATTGTCATATGATTCAGACGAAGATATCGTTAACATATATCCAGAAGAACAATTATTAGTATTTAGAAATGCCAATCCATTAAAATAAGAACCAGATCAATAGTATTCATTATACAAACTTATTTGCAAACCATTTTCATCAAACAACAAATTAAATCCAAACTTAGATAAGGAAATTACAGAAACCAAGTTCTGCCTAATATCAAGAGTGTGCAACACATCATGTAATAATAAAGTTCGTCCTCCGCGCAATTCCAGTTTGCACATACAGACTCCCTTTACTTCTAATTTATTGTTGTTGACCACATATACCCATTTTGTTCCACCAGGAACACGGTGGTGCTCCACATAGTAGTCTCTATCTATGGCTATGTGGTCTATCTCTCTTGAATCAACAACCCACCAAGGATTAGGTTCCATGAGCATAGCAGAACTAGACACATATGCACTTTGACAAGGAATATAAGAAAACTCAGAAGTTACCTTTCTTGGCTCAGGACAATCCCGAGCGAAGTAGCCCTTCGGGCGACAGTTGAAGAACATTAGCTTATCAACATTTATCTTTTTATTATTCTTCTTATCAAATTTCCTAAGCCCATTGTCTTTGATTTTCAAAGCTATATTTTTGCTACGGTTCTTCTTCTAGAACCTCTTCCTCTTGAAGTTTCCTTTCCTGTGACTTGACTCGGTCATGTAGGAATGAGATTGTGGTTTTAGGGAGGATAATATTTCATCTTCCAATTCCATATGACGTGCCACATCATCGAAAGTTTTGACTCTTTCATTATGTGTCAAGTTTACTTTCATATGTTCCTAGGAACTGGGCAAGGAGCGAATTACAGCATGTACTAGTTGTTCGTCATGTTGAGTATTAGTGTTTCATACCAATCTTATTTTGATGATGATCACAACATTATGTTGTTGCTAATGGATCTCATGTTTTAGTCTCTCAGTTTATTTCAAGGATATCTTTCTTGGAGACTAATCACTTGGTGTAAGGATGGACATCTTGTGAAGAAGGGCCAATGTTTGGACTCAATGAGTGCCAAAGCTTGGAGATGATGGAAAGCATTCAAGGCATCATAGATTGAAGACTTAGACTCTTTTGAAAGCATTGTAATCCATGTAATTTACTTTATTGCTTTCTCTCTCTTTTGAGTCTAGGGTTGATGTAATGCCCTGCTAGATGGTTTGCTCATTCATGCACATGCATTTAACCATCTTAGTGAACCTTAGGATTATCATAGAATCCAACCCAATAGGTTCACTCTTTCCATCAGTTGTCTGATGAGGGAAACACAGTCGACTGGGTGATTTCCAGTCGCCTGTAGATCCTTCTACAGTCGCCTGATTTGCACTGCTCAAGTCAACATTTCTATTGACTCAAACTTGAGCTTTACGCACAGTCGCCTGTCAATCAGTTCCCAGTCGCCTGTATATTTACAGTCGCCTGAGATTTGGTCAACAGTCACCTGTCTAGCGTAAGTGCAATCTCTGCATCTCTCTGTCTTCTCTCCATACTTTACAGTAGTCGACTGATGAAGAATATACAGTCGCCTGACTTTTTGACAGTCGACTGTAGTGTTAACATCAGTCACCTGTGCGAAGAATTGGAGAAAGAGTGCAGCTCTCTGTTTCGATCCATCCCCTGCAGCAGTCGTCTGCTGAAGGATTAATAGGCACATGTCCTGTTTGTCAGTCGACTGTATTGACTTCATCAGTCGACTGTCCTGGCTCAGATTATAGCCGTTGGATATTTTCTAGCCGTTGATCAGTCGACTGTCTTATGATCATCGGTCGACTGTTCCTGTCGTTTTCACCCAGTTTCTAGCCGTTGCAGATTTGCTTATTTGGCTGTTTCTTTGGATTTTTGGGCTTGATATAGGATTCCTATATATATGAGTGTGCTACCTTTCTTGAGAACTCTTGACAACATTTGATAAACTCTTGACTCTATAGAAAATCTCAAGAGATCAATAAGCCACTCTCAAGCTCCTTCATTTCCCTCTATTTGAGCATTCATCTTTCTTCATGCATTGAAGTCCAGCTCAAGGAAAATCATCCAAGTGCTCTCAAGCATATTCCAACACTTGGAGATCCTCTTCCATGCCTTGCATTCACTCATGAGTAAGCATCTCAAGGCATAGGTAAGAGTATTTACTTTACAGGGTGTAAATTGCTTTCCTATTTCTCTTTGTGAGATTAGGATACTCTCTTTGTGAGAGTTTCTCTCTTTGTGAGAGGTTGTCTCTTTGTGGGACTTGGGAATTCTCTTTGTGGGAATTAACTCTCTTTGTGGGAGTTTGAGTGTCCTAGTGTAGGGCTAACCCTAATTCTCTGAGTGGGAGTTAGTGATTCTCTATGTGGGAGTCTTGATCCTTGTGTAGGATTGGTTGGGTCCTTGTGTAGGGCATAAATCCTCTTTGTGGGGTATCTCCTTGTGAGATTTGTATTCACTTCTCTGTGTGGGAATATAGTGAATATTGGTGTGGCTGGATGTACCCAAGTTTGGGGAACCAAGGTAATACTTTGTGTTTGAATTTGGATTGATTGTGTCATTTAATTCCTCTTGCATTTATAATTCCGCATTTGCAAGTTAAATTTTATTTGGACAATTTTATTGCCATTACACTATTCACCCCCCCCCCCCCCTCTAGTGTGTGTTGTTAGTATTGCAAGGGGTAGACGATCCCTACAATTGGTATCGGAGCGAGGTTAAAGCTTACTGCAACGATGGCATTCAACGCTACTTCCGCGCCTCATGAAGAAGGTCTCTCTACCGTCCGACCCCCACTCTTCAACGGAACCAACTATCCGAGTTGGAAGATCAGGATGACGGTCTACTTAAAGAGTCACGACCTTTGGGACATAACAGAGTCACCCTTCGAGGAGCCTTCTACTCCCGCGGCCTTGAGAACTATAGCGGAGAAGGACTTGATCAAAGTCAATGCTAGGGCTATGTGTGTTCTCCATTGCGCCCTCACTCCGGATGAGTTCGATCGCATCTCCATGTGCAAATCAACGAATAGTATTTGGCATACATTGGAGATCTCTCATGAAGTGCTACTTCAACATAAGGAAGAGATCCAGTCAACCAAGCTTGAGAAGAAAAAGGGTGTTGCTCTGCATGGTGAGAAGGAGTATTTCAAGTGGAAAAAGAAGTTCCAACAAGAAGCTCCAAGTGGTGAAGAAGAAGTTCTTAGTAACGATGACTACATCGAGCTTGCCAAGCAATTCAAGAATTTCAAGGCATTCCTCAAGGAAAATCAAGGTATGTCTTCATCAAAGTTGGTCTCACAGTCTAACAAGTTGGTTTGTTTCAACTGCGGTGGAATAGGTCATGCGGCTACCGAATGCCCTTCCAAATTCAACATAGATACCGGTAAGGGTAAGGGGAAGAAACCTTGGAAAGCCAAGTCCGAGGTCAAGAACCAAAAGAAGGGACTTATTGGCACATTTGATGATTCCGATGGGGACACATCTAATGATGAAGAAGAGGATGACAAGGAGCACGATCAAAGGTGTTTTGTTGCCTTTGATGATTCTTCATCAACTTCATCTAACTCTAGCGATGAAGAGATAGAGACATGGCTCAACTCCAAAGAGGAAAGTTGCTTCATGGCTAATGGGGAAGAGTCTTCGTCAAGCTCAAGCGAGAAGGAAAGTGATGAAGAAACCGAGGAGAAAAATCCATCCTATGAGGAGCTTGAATACCGCCTAAGTGTAGCCTCCAATTTGGCAAGTAAGTGCATCGATTCATACGATAAAATGAAAGCTAAACTTGATAATGCTATGAGTAGGTAGAATCATCTAGAGTAAATATTCAGGATGAAAGGCATGTTTATGACACATGTGAGAGAGACACACTTCTCTCTCAAGTTAAGGAATTGAGCACTTCTAATGAAAATCTCATTGCTCAAAACCTTAGCTTAGATGCTCACATTCAACAACTTACGTTGAAATGTGAAGAGGAATCCCGGAAGCTCATAAACTTTGTGTATTCTAGGGATTCACTCCACGATTTGTTGGAAAAACAACATCCGGCAAATCATAGAGGAGGTTTGGGTTATGTTCAAAATGTGGTTCCCAAACCCACCTCTAATTCTTCTTTAGGTGCAAATTCAAGAAATATTGCTAAAGCACCTAAGAAGAATCACCATGCCTTCTTGTACAACAATAACACCAATAAGAAGCATGTAGATCACAAGGTGATGAGGAAGAATGAAGAATCTTCATTTTTTGCTAATAAGCAAAATCCTCATTCTATGCATGCTAAGAAATTTGTTTCTACACCTAAGCATGCCACATCCTTCCCTCTTGCAAAGGCAAAACCATTGCCTAGAAAGTCCTTGAGTTTATGGATTCCCACTAAGGGTAGTGTGCAAGAGAGAGATAGTTACATCAACTCTCTAGTTAGGGATGTGATCACCTCGTGTGATTATGTTAGGAAATCAAACTCCTCTTGGGTTTGGTTACCTAATGTTTAGGTTCCTCACACATTTGCATATTGCATGGGTATTGTGCTTCTATGTTTATTTTAAGCATACTCATTGATTGTGTGTGTTTCATGATTTTGAAAATATTTTTCAAATTTATTTCTTTTCATGAAAATTGGAACCTTGGGCTTTATTGACATGCATGCATGATCCATGTGTATGTCAATGGGGGAGTTAATATATTATATGTTTAAATTATTTTAAGACATATTTTAACTCTCATTTCGGAGGTTAGTTGAGACCATTATTTATATTTGGTTAGTTTCGGTCTCAAACCAAACCTCTTGTTTATTGCCAACTTGTTTCATATTTTTTTGGCATTATCCGTGTGTATCTTTGAAGCTTGATTTTTCCATATCTCTTGCTTTGATACACTTAAGGCCCATGGCTCCTTTAATTAAATGGTATTAGATCCTAGAAGTCAAAAGTTGACTAATCTAGGGGGAGCATGGGATAGTGAATTGATACCCACTAAATCTTCAATTTGGTATCATACATATCTTTCGTTTCTTGCATATTGTCGCATCTTGGTTAAGATGACAAAGGGGGATGTTTTTGATGTCCACCTTTTTGACGATGTCAAGGGGGAGAGATATATGCATTATGTAATCATATCTATAGGGGGAGAGATATATACATACGCATATGGGGGAGAGATATCTCTATAGGGAGAGATATATGGGTTTAGATAAACCATTCATGTTTGCATGCCTTTATTTTTTGCAATTGGTTTATGTAACCCATGCCTATTATATGTCACCATGTTGTTATTGGTTTATGAGTATTTACCTTTGTGTAGCTCATTATTTAATTGGTGCATACAACTAGGGGGAGATCATTAGCATTGTGCTTTAATTCTTTCTGATTTACATAATGTGTGTCATCATCAAAAAGGGGGAGATTGTTGAGTATTGGTGTTTCATACCAATCTTATTTTGATGATGATCACAACATTATGTTGTTGCTAATGGATCTCATGTTTTAGTCTCTCAGTTTATTTCAAGGATATCTTTCTTGGAGACTAATAACTTGGTGTAAGGATGGACATCTTGTGAAGAAGGGCCAATGTTTGGACTCAAGGAGTGCCAAAGCTTGGAGATGATGGAGAGCATTCAAGGCATCATAGATTGAAGACTTAGACTCTTTTGAAAGTATTGTAATCCATGTAATTTACTTTATTGCTTTCTCTCTCTTTTGAGTCTAGGGTTGATGTAATGCCCTGCTAGATGGTTTGCTCATTCATGCACATGCATTTAACCATCTTAGTGAACCTTAGGATTATCATAGAATCCAACCCAATATGTTCACTCTTTCCGTCAGTCGTCTGATGAGGGAAACACAGTCGACTGGGTGATTTCCAGTCGCCTGTAGATCCTTCTACAGTCGCCTGATTTGCACTGCTCAAGTCAACATTTCAATTGACTCAAACTTGAGCTTTACGCACAGTCGCCTGTCAATCAGTTCCCAGTCGCCTGTATATTTACAGTCGCCTGAGATTTGGTCAACAGTCACCTGTCTAGCATAAGTGCAATCTCTGCATCTCTCTGTCTTCTCTCCATACTTTACAGTAGTCGCCTGACTTTTTGACAGTCGACTGTAGTGTTAACATCAGTCGCCTGTGTGAAGAATTGGAGAAAGAGTGCAGCTCTCTGTTTCGATCCATCCCCTGCAGCAGTCGTCTGCTGAAGGATTAACAGGCGCCTGTCATGTTTGTCAGTCGACTGTATTGACTTCATCAGTCGACTGTCCTGGCTCAGATTATAGCCGTTGGATATTTTCTAGCCGTTGATCAGTCTACTGTCTTATGATCATCAATCGACTGTTCCTGTCGTTTTCACCCAGTTTCTAACCGTTGCAGATTTGCTTATTTGGCTGTTTCTTTGGGTTTTTGGGCTTGATATAGGATTCCTATATATATGAGTGTGCTGCCTTTCTGTAGAACTCTTGACAACATTTGATAAACTCTTGACTCTATAGAAAATCTCAAGAGATCAATAAGCCACTCTCAAGCTCCTTCATTTCCCTCTATTTGAGCATTCATCTTTCTTCATGCATTGAAGTCCAGCTCAAGGGAAATCATCCAAGTGCTCTCAAGCATATTCCAACCCTTGGAGATCATCTTCCATGCCTTGCATTCACTCATGAGTAAGCATCTCAAGGCATAGGTAAGAGTATTTACTTTACAGGGTGTAAATTGTTTTCCTATTTCTCTTTGTGAGATTAGGATACTCTCTTTGTGAGAGTTTCTCTCTTTGTGAGAGGTTGTCTCTTTGTGGGACTTGGGAATTCTCTTTGTGGGAATTAACTCTCTTTGTGGGAGTTTGAGTGTCCTAGTGTAGGGCTAACCCTAATTCTCTGAGTGGGAGTTAGTGATTCTCTGTGTGGGAGTCTTGATCCTTGTGTAGGATTGGTTGGGTCCTTGTGTAGGGCATAAATCCTCTTTGTGGGGTATCTCCTTGTGAGATTTGTATTCACTTCTCTCTGTGGGAATATAGTGAATATTGGTGTGGCTGGATGTACCCAAATTTGGGGAACCAGGGTAATACTTGGTGTTTGCGTTTGGATTGATTGTGCCATTTAATTCCTCTTGCATGTATAATTCCGCATTTGCAAGTTAAATTTTATTTGGACAATTTTATTGCCATTACACTATTCACCCCCCCCCCCCTCTAGTGTGTGTTGTTAGTATTGCAAGGGTTAGACAATCCCTACACGTCAGTGACGTTGCACCCAGCAGTAGCCAATTCCTTAATCATTCTTGACATATCCCGGGGATGTTGCTTGATAGTCTAATTGGGGCTAATTTTATAAGTATCAAACTTAATGGTAAGATGTCTCACCTTCGACACAGAAGTTCCTCCCAGCTTATCATTCAAGACCTTACATAGGTCACTGGCTGTCGGATAGTCCTTGTACTCACAAGCCAAGTCATCCTTCACTAAGCTTACAAGTATACCACATGCAGTGGCATTCTTTTTCTTCCATTCATTGTAAGTCTCAACCGCACGTCTATGGTGGGTTGTGTTTCCCTCACAGGATCTTTCAACTTATGATTAATAGCTTCAATGACTTCCTGTTCCTCCAAGACATACTTGGTACGGAAGCTCCAGACATTGAAGTTGTCTCAATTGAGATGATCAGCAATTATGTTTTTGGTAGCAGCCATTATGCAGGTTGGTTTAGTAACTGAAATAAAGAGACAATCAGAAGATTAGTGATGTTGCCCATATATATAGGCAAATCTTCATGTGAGAACATTTCGCACCGTGCGAAAAGATTTTTAGTTTTTTTTGAAATTTTTTTCAAAAATTCTTTTTTCCACCTTCATTATATGTTGTTATACCCCCCCCCCCCCCTCAAAAAATAATCGTTGAGAAATAATGTCATTTGGTCTTCGATCAAGGCATTTCATCAAATTCTGAGACCGTTAAATTTGTAACGGGTGGATGGCTGCTCTAATCCCCAACGAATTCACCCATTATTTTCCCTGGGGTATATTATTGTATGGATTAAACATCAAAAAAATTTTGAAAAAAATTTCATAAAAATAAAAAAAAGTTTTCGCACCGTGCGAAAACCCCTTTTTCGCAACCGAAGATCACTATATATACACACACACATTTTCTACTATTTTAATAAAGATGCACACTAACTTTCCAAATATATATGTAGGGATGTTTGTACACCCAAAGAGGAGGGGGTGGGTCTCAGGCTACTTATTGATCTGAATCTGGCGGCAGGTATCAGATTGACTTGGAGATTGATATCTGCTGATGGTATATGGGCAGAACATATGAGGGGAAAATATGGGGATTTAGACAATTTCTATGCGGCTAAAACGACGACTATTCACTTCGGTACATGGAAGTTTTTGCTCCACTGCAGGAATATTTCACAAAAGCTAATTAAAAAGGAGGTACGTGGCGGCAAATCCACTCTCTTTTGGCATGACAACTAGCTACCCAGCGGCCCCCTCAAAAATATGTACGATATTCCCAATGGTGCTAGTGCCATGAGGGTCGCTGATTATTGGGCATGATCAAATTGGCGGGATGACCCTACTATTGATACTATACGTCAACTGTTGCAGAATATAGTGCTTAAGCCTGGTGCGGATTGGTGGAAATGGGAGCCTGGACCCGTTTTCAAATTTAGAGAGGCCTGGGAGGGGACCATAAGGAGATGTATAGCATGTCCTTATCATAAGCTCATTTGGTTCAACAATCATATCCCCAAGATGTCATTAACTCTATTACGAGCTTTTAATGGTAAACTTCTCACCAAGGATTTTCTCACTAGTTGGGGGCTAAACACGGATGGTAAGTGTGTTCTCTGTGAGGGGGATAATGTGGAGACAATCGGGCATTTGTTCTTTGACTGAGCATTTTCGTGCTACCTTCTGAGCAGATGCTTACTAAAGCTTGGTGTATGAGGCAATATTTCGACTACATTAAAAGGAGTTGGAGACTTTTTCTTAAACAACTTTGGGAAGAAGGGGACCTTGAGCCTTCTAGCAAAGACTGCTTTATCTGCCATGGTATGGCATATCTGGAGGGAAAGGAACAAAAGAATTTTTGACAAGGTCAAAAGATGAAAAACTAGCCTCTTTGAAGACATCGCCGCTGATATCAGGATTGCATTGAAAGACCAAGATCTCGATGATGAAGATGCGTGCGATGCCTTGGACAAATGGGAATTTCGGGATATTGGATGATCTTGTAATTCTTTCTATTTTCTGTTCCTTTATGATATTGTTTAGTAGGGATCAGGAATTGATAGTAGAGAGTGACAGCGCTTGTGCCCTATCCTCTCTCTATTAAGACCTGACTCCAATATTGAAGCCTCACTGTATTGTTTTGTACATTTTCCTTAATAAAGAATCACTCTAACCTTCCACACACACACCCACACACACACACACACCCACACACACCCACACACACACACCCACACACATATATATCCCATGTCTTTACATATAATAATTTAGTTAATAGCATAGGTCGAAAGTTCATTAAATTCTCAATCATCGTCCATGACTAAAAACTTCATCATTAACTTAAAGACCTTTAAATATATAGAAATATGTACTTATATCTTATTCACATTGAACAAATATAAGTCCCCACATATATTATCAGAATATCATATTGCTCCAACTAAACTTATGTATTCACATAGAACACAAAAGAATATCAAACACATTATCATACCACATTGTTAATATTTACATCCACAGTCAACCGCAAGAAGAGGAAATAATTAAACAAGCGTTAATTCCTTCGTTAAATGCTCTGATACCAATGTTAAAAGTTCAATGAAGGATGAGGATATAACCTGTATTGCAGCAGATTAGATGAGCGCTCGGATCGTATTAGGAATCATCGAAGGAAATCCAATTAATCTTACAGCCAAGATTACTATTCTTTTATTCTTCTTGTGTTCGGTTTGTTGAGAGGAGTGATGAGGAAACGCATTCAATTGCCTTGGATGAATTCTCACAGGCAATAGGGGTATAAATAGGATGTAAAGGGGAGGAAGTTAATTGATGTTGAAAATATAACGTATAGATTTCTACGACAGGGTAGTTATACAAACTATTTGCATTGGGAACCCTGAACTTCTGTAAATTACAATTATCCACTGAGGCTAACTCAATTTACATATATCCCATTATCAATATTATATTTGTGATTTATCCCATGGATTAAACCCGTCATGGGTGTACCCAATTCCAACAGAATCACATGACCTGTTTGAGATGCAATCCACGTCTGTAGTTTCAGATTTGTTTCCAGAATATATGTCTTCTTTTTATTTAAAATAACCCACCTTCATCTAGTCTACAGACTACACCAAATGAGATGACATATCCTATGAGGGAAAATTATTACTTTGATTTGTCCAAAGACTACAAGATGGGTGGCTATAAAGCTGTTCATGAAATTCAAAAAGTACATCTTTGTACTATGCACCAAAATAATGAACTATATAATGTATGCCACATTAATATAATATTTGTGATTATCCACTGAGGCTAACTCAATTTACATATATCCCATTATCAATATTATATTTGTGATTTATCCCATGGATTAAACCCGTCATGGGTATACCCAATTCCAACAGAATCACATGACCTGTTTGAGAAGCAATCCACGTCTGTAGTTTCAGATTTGTTTCCAGAATATATGTCTTCTTTTTATTTAAAACAACCCACCTTCATCTAGTCTACAGACTACACCAAATGAGATGACATATCCTATGAGGGAAAATTATTACTTTGATTCGTCCAAAGACTACAAGATGGGTGGCTATAAAGCTGTTCATGAAATTCAAAAAGTACATCTTTATACTATGCACCAAAATAATGAACTATATAATGTATGCCATTGAAGGTCTCTTGCCCCTCATGCCTCCTCTCTTTGATGGTCTCTTCAAGGGGCTTGAAGGTGGTCACGATTATGCATTGACTGGTGCTCAAGGCGAGCACGATCTGGGGAGCGGTTCCTCAATCACGGAGGGTCAGCAGTTCCCCTGAAGCAGGCTTTGGACCGCCTTGATTCTATACACTTGTGGGGTCTTAGGGTTTGGGCCCAACCCCCACCTGGCCGTGGGCTTGGCCCACTCTGTTTCGGGGGTTGTATCAATTGCCCCCATCGCTCGGGCCGTTTGGCCATTGATGGTTCGGTCCGAAGGATGTGATCAGTGTTGATTTGACAGGCACGTCAGTCGAGGCGACACATTAAATAAAGGCCATTATGGCGCTGAGAGCCAAGAATTCTCCCGCCCTTTGGAAGTGGGATTCGAAGGGCCGCCTTTTGGAAGATGTTAACGCGTGTCTTTCTTTGGATGGTCTAGATTTAGGGTTGTCGCCTATACAAAAAGTCAGGGTTTTGGAGTTCCTTCTGTGCTTCTTGATTTCGCTTTCGATTCCTATCCTTGCTGCTAAGTTCCTCTCTGTCGCTTCTTCGATGTCCCCTTCTTCAGTTATCGCAAGGTAACCCCCCTTTTCTTTCTTCCGTCTTTCATCTTGCTTAATGGCGAGGTCGTTGAGAATAGGAGCTTCGCCACCCGATGTCGATGATCTCAGCGTGGCCGTCGGAGCATCCTCGTCCCATGAGAAGGGCAAGGGTTT
Organism: Scilla litardierei; assembly: GCA_030789695.1. Lineage (NCBI taxonomy): Eukaryota > Viridiplantae > Streptophyta > Magnoliopsida > Asparagales > Asparagaceae > Scilla > Scilla litardierei. The sequence continues at coordinate 257,901,823 of CM061141.1, forward strand.
GATATTCGTGGATCTGTTCCAACGGGGAAACCCTTCCAGAGCTGAGGGATCTGAGATTACACCTGTGATTCTCGAAGTGGCCTCCACCATCTCGTATTCCACCGCCGAGAGAATCAGGGCGGAATATCTCCCTTACACGCACGGGCTTCAGGTCCCATTTCAAGATGAAAGGATTTGTTTTCCCAGGGCCCATGAGGTAGGGGTATATGTCGAGCTGTTCCAGATGGGGTTCGCTTCCCTCTTCACTCCTTCATCATCCAGGTGTTGAAGTTTTTGCAAGTGTCTCTGTGCCAGCTGACGCCGTATTCGGTTCCGCTCTTGGTCGGCTTCGTCACGATCTGTCATCAACATGGGTTGGAGTCATCCTTACCGTTCTTCTTTTATTTCTATAAGATCAGGCATGTTTCTTCGGTAACATGGCTTTATATTGACGTCAAGAGGGGGAAAGAGTGTCTGTTGGCTTGCCTCGCTTGGTCGGTCACTGGAAGAACGATTTTGTTTGTCACTTTCCCTATGGACGCCACAATTTTAACGGGTTGGGGAAGCTTGGGCGTCTATGAGTTGGCGATGGACCTATCAGAGGTCGACCGGGCCACGGTTATGTTCCTGTTGGCCCTGCCCCATGAGGAGAGATTGGTATGGCCCTTGCTGGATGGTCTTCTCCTTAAGAGCGTCTTTTGGTCCCCCAGTAAAGGCACTTTTTAGATTCCATCTTTCTACTTGACTTACCTTGATTATCCTTCCTTTTGCAGGAATGGCGAGCCAGGAGTTCAACCACCCTTATGACGTGCATCAACTCATCTGTTGGGTTGCCCGGGGCTCTAGGGGAAGCTCCTCTAACCACACGCTACGTCGTACGAAGAAGGAGGCGGCCTGTGCAGCCGAGCTACCAGTTGGGACGCTGAAGATGGTGGATGTGCCCTTAACCGCATGCTCCTCCCCCATGGAGACAGGTCCAGTCGACGTTCCCCTAAGTCAGGCTCCGATCCTGGCCACCACGGGTTCTTCTCCTGTCGTGGCAGGCCTGGTTGACGCTCCCACCGACCTGGTCCTCGTTGAAGGGGCCTCGACTGGTCTTGGGTAGGACCCCATTATGTCGATCGGAGGTCAGGGGTCGCAGAAGAAGTGTTCTTGCCCGGGTTCTGAGAGTCCCGAGAAGAAGAAGAAGAAAAGGGAACGGTGCATCTCTGGTGGAGCGTCCCATGTCGACCGCCTTCAGGGAAGCCCCCAAGTCTTGGGGGAGGCTTCTCCTACCCTCCAGGTCGAGCATACTCTAGTCGGGGCAGGGCATGCACTGTCTGTGTTTGGGCCCGGGCTTGAGGCCCCGTCTGGGGGTCGGTTTTTACCGACCTTGATGTAGCTGTCCGGTTGGCGCAGAGCTTTGCCCAGTCGGGGGATCGCTCTCTCCTTGAGAGGGTTTATTCTAAAAGACTGGTGGACTGCATGGTATGACAGATTCAACAGGTAAGTCTCTCCATTCACTCGCTCCCATCTTGCTTAGTCCGGTCCTCATCCTTTTCATCTCGCAGGCATCCTCGATGGCCGTGGAGGTGCAGTGGTGCACAGAGCGGGTCACTGAGCTTGAGGTGGCCCTCGAGTGGGAGCGTCTGAGGGTAGAGGCAGTCAAGGGAGCGAGTGATCGAAGAGGTTTGCAAGGAGCTACAGCCCTCACTCCACAAGGTCTCCGAGCTCATGTCGGAGGTGGATAAGTTGAAGGAGGCATTGGTGGCCACCGACGTCTCTCGGATCACTGCCGAGGGGTCCACCAAGGAGGCCAAGGGGGCGTTGTCCCTCACCCAAGAGGTGCACAGGAAGGAAAGGGCTGAGCTTTGGTCAGAGATCGGTTCCCTACATCGAACGGATCCCCAGCTGTTTGTTAGAGATGTCGTGAGGGGTTACGATGACATCCTGGCCCTGCAGATCGCTCAGTCCTTCTTGGAGGGATTCTTGGCATACTAGGAGCGGGTTCGATAGTCGCTTCTTCGCCCCTCTACTGCCCCTGCCTAGCTTGTCGGTTTGAGGGATGCCGCTGAAGCAACATGGGAGTGTTCTTCCCAGGCTTTAACACCGTAGGCGGTCATAGTGGTCTTCTTTTTGTTTTTCCCTTCTTATTTGTAACAAACCAGATAGATAATGAAGGGTTTCACCTTTTTGGTATGTTCGCTCTTTTTTGTATGTTTGCTGTGTTGTCTTTATGTTTGGCCTTTTCCCCCTCTTCTCGTTGTTTGTGTGGAGGTCGGCTGGCGGCTCGAGCTGTGGGAAGAGTTTCTTAGGGATGTTCTTCGATTGGTTTGGACCGAGGGTGCGATCCGCTAACTGGGGGAGTTGTCCATTGCCCCACATTCGATCGCGCGGTCGCCCCGTCGGGGGGAAATGTCCCCCTCGCCTTCATGGTCGATTCGCGTTTGGCTTGCTTGGGGGCTGTGGTTGTCTCGGAAGGACGCGCAAGTGCATGCCTTCCACTCCCAAGCGTAGGAGTGTCAATGCAATAAAAATAACCGGTGAGTACCTGGTCGGATCACAGGGACAAGTCGTTCTATGTTCACAAAATTGATTGATAAAGAAAAATAAAGCGTGAAAACAACCACCTCAACTAACGGTGGGAAAGTGTGAAAATGAGTGTGGTGAAAACTAAAATCATAACCTACGCACTAGGGGTGGAGAGCCGAATCGACAAGCAACGAGGAGGACTTATGTGGTATGTGTGAGAGAGGTTGTTGGATTAGGAATTCATCCCAAATATAACTCAATTGATCTCCCGGCTAAGGGAGCTCAATCGGAAAATACGGCATTTCATTGAACGTGTGGGGTGCAATAAGTAATGAACGATACTCTAGAGTAATCGACAATTAGCACAATAGAGAGGGTCCGCTAGGATGATCCTCTCTTTGGATTTCCCCTTAGGGTTCCAATAAACAAAGTTAACTCAAAGTTTCATCCACAAATTTAGGAAATGAAAATGTGCTAGGGATTCAATTCTCTACCCAACAACAACAATCAACAACACAACCACACAAGCAATCACACTACTCCATCATACTAAATAAGATGAGATTTATAACAAATTCATCACAATTCATTACAAAATGAGAAGTGTAAAATACAAGGGGGGAGGAAGAATTTCACCCAAGATCTCCCCAAATGAGCCTTCCCTTCCACACTAGCACCTCCACCAAGCTTCTCCACCTTCCATGGCCTCCAAGGTCCACCCCTAGCCCTAATGGGGAAGAAGAACCCCAAGAACCCTAGAAAAATGAAGCTGGCCGAAAAAAACAGCAAAGAAAACGAAGCTCCCCTCTATTTTCGCACCCGGTCCCCCCTTAAACAATGAACCGGGCTTGCGGGTCGGGCGATGGCCGCCCGACCCGCAAAAAAATCCGCCCGCTCTCCGCAAAAAGCAAAATGCGCTCGCGTCTGGAAAATAAACGGGGACGGGCCGGCCGCTGGGCTGGCCCGCTCTCGTTGCTGTTTTTTTTAATCTTTTTTTTTTTAATTTTCCCCAGCGGCCCGCTCCAAAGGAGCGGGCCGCAAAGCACGCTTCATTTCGAACGGGAGGGCGCATCATTAGGCGCCATGTGGCGCTCTGCGGTTGCGCCAAGTGGAGCCCCATGATAATTTCTTTTTCAGGCCTTTTCTCCCCTATTTCTCCTCCAATAAATCCACAAAAAATACCTAGAAGCCCCAGAAAAATCCCAAAAAATTCTGGAAAATCCCCAAGACTCCCAGGAGTACCTGAAAAATAGGGAAAGAAGAAACTAGTCTATATGATGAGAAAAGAAATATAATGACTATTATAAAACAATATTGACCCCCCAAAAATCATATAAAATAACCTATTGCTCAAATAATTCTCAAAATTTGACAATATAATCACAATTATACCAGAAGCATATGAAAAATATCAGGAAGCCAATAAGGATGATAAAATCCGTATTTTGTGCCAAGAATGAGAATAAGCCCCGAAAATGACATAAAGTGAAAATATACCCAAAAAGAGCACAATTAAGCCTAATCTTTAGCACAAAATGGGGGTAGTTAGGGGGAAAATATGCAATTTATATCCCGAATCACACCCCCCAACTAGCTTTTTGCTAGTCCCTAGCAAAATATGCGATAAATTCGGATTAAATTGAAAAACATGCACCAACATCATGGCATATAAAAATAGTATTTCCACTTGATTCCAGCCAATATACCCAATGTATGAAAGTAAATAACAAATGACACACTCTTCAATCCAATTCAAAGAAAAGTAAGGAAATAAGCACTGTATCACACGTATCGGGAAATATCACAATGTCAAATTTTCAAATTTTCATGGAAATGGCCAAAACGAAAGAAATTTCTTCTAAGTTATGGGAGATAAGATTGCATCACTCATGTTGCTTATTCCTTCTTATATACTTTCATTTTTTCTTCTCTTTTCTTTCTTTTCTTTTTTTAAATTTTTTTTTGTTTTTGAAGTTTATGTTTTGCATTCACGCGATAACGCCATAAATGCAAACACCGGCACATTTGCATACACGCGATGACGCTATATATGCAAATGGATGGAATGATCTCCTAAATCTCATTTTTGGCGTCCTCCCCAATGTTTCGTGGGGTACTGGCTACTCAATTTGATTAGAAAGAAACATTCAATTATACTAACTTTCTTTTTCATTCTCCAACATGAATTATCAACTCATCCACCCACTCCTTAAGAGGAAAACAAAGCATGCACAATTGGCCAAATCCAATCCAATTAAAAACTACACCATTCATCCCAACTCATGCAACCACTTACACCAAACTTTTCCCAAATTGTCTCAAAGAGGGTATCACAACATATGAAATAGTTTCATACATGGCATATTAGCATTTGAATCCAAAATGGAAAAGAAATGAAAACGTGCCAATCAAACATTGATGAATTGATACCAAAATAATAATCCGAAAAATTGCATGGCCTGGAAGCATGTAGGGACTACATAAAGCAAATGGCGTATGGACAAGGAGGCCAAAATATGATATGCAATGAAAACCATGGAATGATGGAAACATGGAGGAATCTCAAACAAAATTTTTTTTAAGATAACATCAAAATCCTACTAATCCTAAAGATTCTAACACTCTCCCCCCAACTTAAAATAAGCATTATCCTCAATGATGGAAGAGTATCAGATCTTGGCAAAAGATCTTAGAAAAGAGAAAAAAAATACGAAAGCAAACATACAAAAGCAAACTAACTAATTTTTTATTTATTTACACTACTTAACAGAAAGAATACACCTTAGCAAATGACGGATTCCGGATGTAGAACGGCGGTGGCAACTGCTCGATCATATCCTTTTGCTCCTCCGCCAGCTGCTTTGGAGCTAGGCCGCCACCGGCCTCCTTGGATTCCAGCAATGCAACTCCAAGCATCTCCTTTGGATAATATGGATCATGTGGGAGACGAGCTGCATCAATCCAAGCCATGTCCTCATGCCCTGCAAAAGCATTCCAAAATGGGTCGTCAAAACAAATAAAAGAATTTAAATGCAATGGACGACAATCTGAAACAAATGGATATGGAAGTGAAAATTTGGTTTCAGAAATGCAAGGCATGAGATGATGGAAACTTCCTTGAAATGTGGTGCTAGGTGTGGCATGATACGCCTCAGGAGGAGGTGGAAGTGACTGCAAAGAGAAAACTGAAATAGGAGGGAGCTCGGGCTCAATATATACCATCTCGCAATCCCCGTCACTATCCTCTTCCTCGACATCAATATCAACAATCTCTGCGGCACTCCCCACAACTGGTAACTGCTCCTGACAAATCTCCTCGATGACTGGCAAGTGCGCATCCTGAGGCGAGGGAAGTGACATATGTGACAGGACTGGAGGTAGACTCGTCTCGGGCAAATCCAAGCACGCATCACCCTCGTCATCCCAGAAATAGTTCATTTCAGTCGTCCTCCCTAAGTACTCAACCGCCTCGACCTGTGAGGCTAACTCTGAAGTGAACTGTGGCTCAGGCTCCATGGTGTCCTCAATCTGCTCTAGGCCATCATGCACATCCGCTTCATCCTCAACCTTAAAGTGAAAATGCATCGTGTCACTGTAGTGGTCGACACGCACTCCATCATCTATCTCCTCTCACTCCTCGAAATATATATGCTCAAATTCCTCTACTTGGCCCCAATGCACCCTCTTCACAGGTTTTTCTAGGTATTCCATAGGGTCGCATTGGAAAGAGCCCTCAGCTGGCTCCTAAGGCTGGTACTGGACCTGCTGCTCTGCATCCTGAAGTGGAAACTGGGACTGGCCATCATCCTCATATCCAAGTGACGGCTCTCCAGATGGCGCAGTCTGCTCCCACTCTGCAAGGTCCCTTAGGTAACACCATGAATCCTCGGTCGAATAATCGAAGAACTCCCCACCGCAGCTCATCTGTACAAAATCTCGCCCAGATGGCGATAATCCAGTGTAGAAGATCTGCAGAAGATGATCCTCGTGAAAGCTCTGGTGTGGGCACGCAAGCACCAAATCAGTGAACCTCTACCAAGCCTGATGGTAGGCCTCCCATTCAGCTTGGACAAAGCTCGCTATGTACTGCTCCATGGCCTGCCGCCCCTGTACCTGCTCCAAAAAGATAGGCAAGAACACTCGGAGAAATTCAGCCTGAAATGACAACCAAGTGAAATGTGAGTCAAGAGACAATGAATCAAACCAAAGTCTAGCATCATCTTGCAACGAAAAGGGAAAAAATCTAAAGTATATGCAATCATCGCTAATGCTCCCACCAAGACATGCATACATCCAATCTTCAAAAATTTTAATATGTAAATGAGGGTTCTCCCACTCCATGCCATGAAAGTATGGCGGGAGCGGGATATCCTCCATATCAACGTCCGAAAAATCTGAAGAAGATGCCATGTTGTTGTTTTTAAAAAAAATTCACAAAAAAATGAAAATAAACAACCAAACGACTCAATAAGTGGAAAATAAATAAACAGAAAGACACACACTAAAAGATAGAAGTATCACACTAAAGCTTTCAAAATCAATCAAAAATGCTAATAATAGAAACAGTTGTCCCCGGCAACGGTGCCAATTGGTTGACTCGGAAGGACGCGCAAGTGCACGCCTTCCACTCCCAAGCGTAGGAGTGTCAATGAAATAAAAATAACCGGTGAGTACCGGGTCGGATCACAGGGACAAGTCGTTCTATGTTCACAAAATTGATTGATAAAGAAAAATAAAGCGTGAAAACAACCACCTCAACTAACTGTGGGAAAGTGTGAAAATGAGTGTGGTGAAAACTAAAATCATAACCTACACACTAGGGGTGGAGAGCCGAATCGACAAGCAACGAGAAGGACTTATGTGGTGTGTGTGTGAGCGAGGTTGTTAGATTAGGAATTCATCCCAAATATAACTCAATTGATCTCCCGGCTAAGAGAGCTCAATCGGAAAATACGGCATTTCATTGAACGTGTGGGGTGCAATAAGTAATGAACGATACTCTAGAGTAATCGACAATTAGCACAATAGAGAGGGTCCGCTAGGATGATCCTCTCTTTGGATTTCCCCTTAGGGTTCTAATAAACAAAGTTAACTCAAAGTTTCATCCACAAATTTAGGAAATGAAAATGTGCTAGGGATTCAATTCTCTACCCAACAACAACAATCAACAACAAAACCACACAAGCAATCACACTACTCCATCATACTAAATAAGATGAGATTTATAACAAATTCATCACAATTCATTACAAAATGAGAAGTGTAAAATACAAGGGGGGGAGGAAGAATTTCACCCAAGATCTCCCCAAATGAGCCTTCCCTTCCATACTAGCACCTCCACCAAGCTTCTCCACCTTCCATGGCCTCCAAGCTCCACCCCTAGCCCTAATGGGGAAGAAGAACCCCAAGAACCCTAGAAAAATGAAGCTGGCCGAAAAAACAGCAAAGAAAACGAAGCTCCACTCTATTTTCGCACCCAGTCCCCCCTTAAACAATGAACCGGGCTTACGGGTCGGGCGCTAGCCGCCCGACCCGCAAAAAAATCCGCCCGCTCTCCGCAAAAAGCAAAATGCGCTCGCGTCTGGAGAATAAACGGGGGCGGGCCGGCCGCTGGGCCGGCCCGCTCTCGTTGCTGTTTTTTTAATCTTTTTTTTTTAATTTTCCCAAAGGAGCGGGCCGCTGAGCCGCTTCATTTCGAATGGGAGGGCGCATCATTAGGCGCCACGTGGCGCTCTGCGGTTGCACCACGTGGCGCCCCAGGATAATTTCTTTTTCAGGCCTTTACTCCCCTATTTCTCCTCCAATAAATCCACAAAAAATACCTAGAAGCCCCAGAAAAATCCCAAAAAATTCTGGAAAGTCCCCAAGACTCCCAGGGGTACCTGAAAAATAGGGAAAGGAGAAATTAGTCTATATGATGAGAAAAGAAATATAATGACTATTATAAAACAATATTGACCCCCAAAAATCATATAAAATAACCTATTGCTCAAATAATTTTCAAAATTTGACAATATAATCACAATAATACCAGGAGCATATGAAAAATATCAGGAAGCCAATAAGGACGATAAAATCCGTATTTTGTGCCAAGAATGAGAATAAGCCCCAAAAATGACATAAAGTGAAAATATACCCAAAAAGAGCACAATTAAGCCTAATCGTTAGCACAAAATGGGGGTAGTTAGGGGGGAAAATATGCAATTTATATCCCGAATCAGGCTGCCCTAAGGCTCACGGTAGATCGAGTGATCGGTCTGTTCGGGGAGTTTTCCCAAGCCTTATAATTGATCGAATGATCGGCCTGCTAGGAGAGTTGCTCCAGCCTTATGGACGATCGAGGGGTCGGCCTGCTGGGAGAGTGCCCCAGCCTTACAGTCGACGAGTCAGTCAACCAGCTGGGGGAGCTATCCCCAGTCTTATGTTCGATCAAATGGTCAGCCTGCTGGGGAAGTTGCCACCAGCCTTACGATCGAAATGGGGTCGGCTTGCTGGGAAAGTTTCCCCCAGCCTTACGGTGATGGGTCGGTCGGCCAGCTAGAGGAGATACCCCAGTCTTATGGTCGATTGAATGATTGGCCTACTGGAGGAGTTGCCCACTGCTTTACGGTCGAAATGTGGCTGGCCTGCTGGGAGAGTTTTCCCAAGCCTTACGGTCGTCAGGTCGGTCGGCCAGCTGGGAGATCTACCCCCAGCCTTACGGCTGATCGTATGATCTGCCTACTGGGGGAATTGCCCACAGCCTTACGGTCAAAATGTGGCCGGCCTGCTGAGTGAATTTCCCACAGCCTTACGGTCGAAATGTGGCCGGCCTGCTGGGGGAGTTGCCCCAGCATTACGATCGACAGGTCGGTTGGCCAGCTGGGGGAGCCACCGCCAGTACTACGGTCGACCGAATGATCGGTCTGCCGGGGGAGTTCCCCTAGCCTTACAGCCAATCGTAAGATACGATCGGGCCTGCTAGGGGAGTTTCCCCCAGCCTTACGGTGGATTGGGAATTTGATCGGGCCTGCTGGGGGAGTTGCCCCAACCGATCGGGCTTGCTGGGGGAGTTGCCCCCAGCCATACGGCGGATCAGGAATTCGATTGGGCCTACTGACGGAGTTGCCTCCAGCCTCCCGGTGGATCGGGAATTCAATCGAGCCTGCTGGGGGAGTTCCCCCAGCCTTCTAGCTGATCGAGAGTTCCACCAGTCCATTCGGGGGAGTTTCCCTTAGCGGTCTCGATGTTGGATCCGACAAGCGATTTACTAAATCTCGAAGGACGTGTAGTCATAAGCAAGGACTCAAGTTCGTGTCTTTTTTTTCAGCAGAAGGAAAACTGGGGGTATATTTAAAAATGAGATGTGCAAAGCAGGGAAGATATGGGTGGTTGAGTCGCTCGCCCGGAGCCGTGAGACACGATCGATCGGCTGACTCTTATTCAATTATGTGCACGGGGGTGTGAACGACATTGACCATCTTCCCCTTATCCACCTGTCTCAAAGTGCCTTCCCAGTAGCCTGCCTTTGGGGCATCGACGAAGTTCTTCAAATATCCTCAGCTAATCAGCAGGTCGATGTCCTTCATTAGGTGCTAGTAGTCGTCGGTGTCGTGGCCGTTATCCTTGTGTTATTTGCAGTACCTATCTACGTCTCTTCATCACCCCTACATCCTTGGGGGAGGCTTGTTGATGTGGCCCTATTTTTGGGCATGTGTCAGGATGATGTCCTAGGTTGCATTCGGCCTGACGGGTGCTGCGTCTCCTCTGCACGGCTTCCCCTGGGCCTCCTCTCCTGCTTGTGGTCTTCCGGCTCACGACGTTCGTCTTCGCCGCGTTTCGAACTCCTCCTAACACCCGCGGGGGGGAGCTCCTTCCTCTGCGGCCAAAGCTTCCTTAGTCAGCATGAATCGCTCTGCCTGAGCCAGGACCTGGATGAGGCCCTTGGGGGGGGTCTTGATGGAGCGATTTCTTCAGGCCTCTGTGTCGGAGCCCTTTTTTCAGGGCTGTCATGGTGACCAGTTCAGGGCAGCTCTCGACGTTTAGTCTCTGAGTGTTGAATCGCTTCATGTAACACCCAGAGTCTTGACCGGCCTCTGGATTATGTTGAACAGGAGGTACAAGCCTGGCTTCCTCTGTCGCCGGGCCATGAACTATTGGCAGACCCTCTGGGACAAGTCTCGAAAGTTACCGATGGATTAGTCAAGAAAACTGTTATATCACTCCCCTGCAGATTTCATGAGGGTGGTATAGAAGCCTCGGCAGAGCAGGGCATCGTCGGCTCCTTGGAACCTCATGACTCTTTGGTAGTCTTGTACGTGCTCCCGGGGGTCTCCCGTGTCATCGTACTTCTCCAAGGTTGATACCTTGAACCTGGAGGGTACTCGTGCGTCGGTGATGCTCCTCATCAGAGGGCACCGGTCGTCCCTTGGGGCATCCATGTCGATCTGACCCAACGGCGCTTCCCCTCGGTGCTCGGACGGTTTTGGCTAGTCAGTGGGAGCGTGTGAGGGGCCTCCTCTGTGGTCCGCTCAGCTGGGGATCGGCGTTGGTCGCAGGGCAAGTTCCCTATGGTGGCGATCTTCGCGGCTATTGGGCCTCTTTCGACGCGGACTTCTACTCTGTCCTCTGTGCTTCTCAGTGGTCATGCGGTTGGACGATTGATGTTCATCCGAACGAGGCCATTTGGACGAGGCCGCAGTTGATTCGTCCCTGGTCCATTTGGTCCTCCCTCATCCCTTACCTTGCAGAGAGGTGGGGGTAAACAATCGCTCCCGGCTCAGGCCCTCACCATCACAGTCTGTGACTATGGTCAAGCGTAACGGTGGGCGTGCCCCGAGCAGTCAGGAAATCCTGCCTGGTTTCCCCCAAGGGGTGTTGCCGGCCCGCAAGGTGTTGAATGGCTTCCACCAGGGCTTGAAAGTTGGCGTTCATCTCCAGGGTGAGATGGTCAAGTTGTTCATGGGTCACCGAGTGTGAGTCGTCGGTTTCTCCGACGGAGCGGCTGTGCTCGGTTTTGTGCTGGACGTAGCTACCATCCTTCAGGATGGTCGGCATTCGGGCCACTCTGTCGTTGTGTTGTTCCATATTAGTCTTTTTCAATGACGTGGGAAATGATTTCGTTCCCATAGATGGCGTCCGATGTTTCGTGGTGTTTTCTCATCGCTGATTGATAGGCTGGAGGTCTGGTGGGTCATTGAGGTCACGTGGGATGCGTGCGGCCTTCGGGGTCAACTTTTCGAGCGTTCGCTGGGGCGGAAACATGCGGGTCCGTGCATCAATTTACTGAAGGGTAGCTTCGGCAGAGCGACGACTTTCTCGGGTGATCGGCCGGTCGGGCCTGGGGCTTGAGAGTGTTCGGACCTGAGCGACGGAGCGCCGAAGGACGGCTTCGGCTGGTTGACGGCTCCTTGGATCTGCACAGATGAGAGAGCTCGTCAGGGGGATTGTTGGACGCAATGATCTAGGAACTTTAGTTTGATGATGACAAATGTGTGCGAACTATTTAACTTGTGTTTTAAGTGCTTTTCATGAATGACACGCTCAAAGGTGACTCGATCAATTTGATGGAAAAAGTGGTTAGTCATGTGCAACTTGGACTTGGTCCAATACGGAGAGATGGAGCCAAATCTTGTTTGGAGATTGGATCAAATCCTATTACCATTAAAACTCCTTAGGCAATACTCATTCCATATGGGTTCCTATTCAAAGATGGGTGCGAATCGATAATTCCTATTTTTCAGGGATTCTACAATAGTCTATCAAATCCTTCATGCAACAAACCTAGCCCCTTACAAAAAGGGCTCATCAAAATTGGAGAGAGCCTCGGCCAAAAAGTATAGGAGCCAATAACTTTTGAAGAGCCGAAAATCTCCAAGAGCAAGATATATCAAAAAATTCCCAAACCCTTACATCAAAAGAGCCGCACAAAAAGTATTTGCAGCCGAAATCTTTAGGGTAGAAGAGTGCCGCAACTCTTTAAACCTAGGGGATCCGCACTTCTGTTTTCGGATCCACCTTTTTAAAAACCCCAAAGAGCCGAAGTATTTTTAGAGGAAAGAAGACATCCTTGGTGCTCTGGAAAAAAAGGAGGATTGAATACAAGCCGAATTGATTTTGAGAGGTCATCAAAGTTTGTGTGTTGAACAACCCCAAGCACAAAAATTCCCAGGGCCGGCGCACTTATCCTCAACCAAGAGCAAAGTGGGAAGCACAATTATTTGAGAGGGGCCATTAATTTTTGGTGTTGGGGTTTATAATTTTTGCATCTTCAAAAAAAGCAGGCCGAAATTTTTGTCAAGCAAAAAGGGTAAGAGGCATCACATAATTAATTGTTAAAGCACTAACTTTTATTCCCTTTGTTTTTGCAGGAACCTGACGCAAGATGCAATTGAAGCCAAGCAAAAAAAGATGGGTTTGCTTTTCTGAGAGCCCCGCACAAGTTCTTTTTGAGGGAGGGAAAATTTCTCTGACTTTGATCAACCTAAGGAGTTTTTGAGGAAAGGAAATATTATTAACTTTTTATGTTCTCTCCTTCAGAACCCAAAAAGAAAAGGCACACAAAAATATAAAGAAGAGGCCGAATTCTTTTTGAAGAAGCACTTCAGATTGAAGATCCACAAGAACGTCAGCCGAAGTTTTGCAAGCCATCAAGCCAATCACACCAAGCTACGAGTTTGGAGAATAAAATCAAGAGCGCAAGCGGTTGGGGACTTGGGACTAGAAATTTCAGAGGGGACTACTACTTGCCAGATTGATCTGACCCCGTGCTGAATGACGAAGACGACACCGGTACACGATCTGAGCATTCTAAACTCTCTTGTTTATTATATTGTGTAGTATTTGTGTTAGATCTTCGTAGGGGAAACTTTACCTTTTGTGTTACTTTTTGGGGACCTGACGACTTTGGGAGTCGTCACGGAGGGAGAGCATCTGACTAGATTGAGAGTGTAGAGCACGTGGTGTGCGTATGAGCTAGGTGAGAGTAGATTTGGGATCTTGACTCATTGTAGCTGTACTTGATTACATATCTATCTAGTAGTTGCTTTCGGGGGCTGGAGTAGGTCGTGGGGACGACCGAACCAGGGTATATCTATGCGTACTCTGTGATTCCTATTTTATTGCCCTGTCTGTGCTTATAACTGCGTGGGATTTCTCGTGGGTTGCACGAGATTTTTATTAGCCTATTCACACCCCCCCCCCCCCTCTAGGCTACGATCCAGATCCAACAGGTCAGACCTTGGTTCCAACCAAGTTCCCTCCAATGCCTAAGTCAGCACTTGTCTGAAAGATGCTCGGTGGGATCTAGTATGGTTCACGAAGAGACCAATACCCGAATCCTCGGGCCGAGCTATGGAGTAGAAATATAAGGTGGAATGAGAAGGTCTCGAGAGGTGGAGTACCTGAGATCTGAGTATTTAGGATTCGATCCTTTGGCGTTTCGTCTTTTCGGCCTCTTATAGGAGTTTGCATGTCAACGCCTTTATGGCACCCCTTCAACTCGTCCCTCCTGCCCGCCAATTTTGATGGTCTCTTCAAGGGCCTTAAAGGCTGTCGTGATGGTGCATTGACTGGTGTTCAAGGCAAGCACGATTTGGGGGAGCAGTTTCTTCAATCGTGGAGGGTTAGCGGTTTCTCTGACGCGGGCTTTGGGCCGCCGCGATTTTATACACTTGTGGGGTCTTAAGGTTTGGGCCCAACCCCCACCTGGGCAGTGGGCTTGGCCCGCTCCGTTCCGGGGGGTTGTATCACAATTAAAGAATATTGATTTCAACAATTGAAAGAAAACAGGAAGGGTATATTGCAAGGTATTATAATATTCAGACGTATTTCTCTGTAGTATGCTTACAAAGTGAAAAGTATATTATGCGCTTCATGCTAATACGTGTTGGATCTGGATCCTAGCCTAGAGGGGGGGTGAATAGGCTTATAAAAATAATTCGTGCAACCAACAAATAAGCACACGCAATTATAGCAGCAACATGGTAAATAAAAAGCAGGCAGAGAGTACACAGCAGATTTACCCTGGTTCGGTCGTCCCAACGACTTACTCCAGCCCCCAAAGCAGATACTAGTATGGAATAGTGCAATAGGTACAAAACCACAAGTTAGAGCACGCTCAGAGCACCCTCTACGTCTCTACACTCGCCAGGCTCTCAGTACCACACACACAGTGTTTCCTCTCACTATCAATCCTAGTAATGCTTTCTACCAGCAAGTCCCAAACAAGCTGGGTCCCACTTGTCTCGCCCCAACCAGACAAGTCCCAAAATAGTCCCAAAATATGGTAAAGTTTTCCCTACAGAGAACGATACACTAAGACACGAATAAAAGAGTTTAAGGGTTTAGAAATGCTTAGTTCATGTCCGTGTAGGCGTCTCTGTCAATCAGCACGTCGTCAGCTCTAATCTGACGCAAGCGGTGTCTCAATCTAACTCCTGGATTTCAAAATACACACTGGTCTGTGTGTAAAGAAATTCAGTTCAAATCCTTATAACATGGCCGGCTATGCGCTCAGCAACTCCTGTTAAAAACCCAAGCCACGTCACCCTTTAAAATTCGTGCATCCGCAATTTTACGTTTTGATCTCGCGGCGCTCTGTTTGCCACGTCAGCGCGAGAAACGAATTTCCTTCGTTCCGATCTCGCTCGCAATATCCAATCGCCACCGTTGATTCGATTTGAGGGAGCGATCTCAGCCGTCCGCTTCGCTTCGTTTTCGTACGTCGCCTTTTGTTTTCATGCAGCAGATCATACTTTCGACCGGCGACGACGGCAAGTGTTCGGCGGCTTCTCCGACAGCTCCTTGGTTGTTAGGGCTTGCGGCAGGCAGCGCTTCCATCGGCGACTTTAACTCGAGCGACGGCTGTGGTCTATTCTCCGGCAGCGGCGGCGGCGAGCTCTTCGACAACGTCGGCGAGGTTCTTTGCTCTGCAGCACGTCTTGCAGCGGCGATGGCTCTCACGATGATCTCTCCGAGCGGAGGCGGCGGTGGCAGCTTCGACGGCATCGACAGGCGGCGCTGCTCTCTTTTCGGTGACGGTGGAGTTCGTTTGGAGGCAGCAGCGATCTCGGAGCAGCGGCTTTCCTCCGATGTGAGTCGACTTCTTCTCGGCGTTCGCTTGTCGTCTTCTCCGACGACCTCGACGTGGGATGATCTGTTTTGACGGCGGCGAGAAGATCTTGAGTGCGTAGCTTGAAGACGTCGATGATGGTCGGAGCGTGATCTTCGACGGCGAGTTGCGTTGATGCAGATGTCGGCTTCTTCACGTTGGCAATGAGCCTCGTCGACGTTCTCCTCTTCTTCCTTCGACGATGATGTTACAGGTTAGGAGCTTTTGGCTAAAAGGAGGATGGCAATGGAGAGGATTTTGGAGTTTTAAGCTTTCGGCTATTGGAATATTGTATGCCTCAAAAAATTTGTTGCCCTCTTGATTTTTTATTACGGCCCCTTTCGATTTTTGATTGCCGCACCTTCAACCATAGGGATGATGCCATATATATATTGTGTGCTAGGGTTTTGATATAGCCTGGGGAGAATCTTGTGTAGCCGCACCCTAGTCTTGGGTTAGGGTAAAGAAGAATCCCATAAAAATAGGAGTGGTAGATTTGAATCCATCTTTGAGAAGGAAAATATATCTTGAGTAGGAATTGGGTAGACCCAACACTTTGATAATTGATTCGATCACATCCCACATTGATTTGATTCCATCTCTCCACTTTTGACTTATTCCAATTACCAAATAAGATTTGGCTCCATCTCTCCATATTGGACCAAGTCCACTTTGCTCCATATTGGACCAAGTCCACTTTGCTTTAGCCAAAGCTCTCTACCTCCAAATAGCTATATGAATAGCAGTTTCTCAAATAGCGAAAGATGTATCGTTTCGCCAATCCTGAAACACAGTAAGCACACACGTCAGATATAACGAGATGTTTGTCATCATCAAACCAAGATCCTAGGTCGTTGCTTCCAACAATACGCTGGATTGAACAATTAATAAAAAGAAGAAAACAAGTGTGCGCTCTCTTAGTATAATCCAAAAATTCTTAATAAAAAGGAGAATACAATTGAACACTTGTCGAACTTTTGCCTTTGGGGAAGCCTATAAGAGAATACAAAATTTATCTTCAGTACAATTTAGTTAAGTAAGACCAGTACCTCTGAATTTTTAAATAACTCACTTTCATAATGTTTAATGAAAATATGGTATGGTAACTACAGAGCACAGCAAGAACACAATAGAAAATACATAAGGAGGCTAAACTCATTTATAACCATGTCACTATTAGATTGGTGTGGTGTACTGCAGCACCGTTTAAAAAATTGTTAGGGCCACAATTACAGTGGAAATCACGATACGGAATCAAAGTAGACAGTAAACAATGGAAAATTAACCAAAATAGAGATTATGGACCATAACACATTCAATTGTATGGTGCAAACTATAAATATATAAATAAAGAGAAAGAAATGAAATAACAGTGGAAAGAATATCCAACTTACAATGCAGGACCTCATTCCTTTCACCTCATGAAGTTTCATGTCGACAGCAAGGGCGAACTGAATGTTGGCGTCAATGAACTCATCCGAAGATCCCTTCATAAATATGACATGTAGTGAAGACCATTAGTCAAGGCATACTTTTCTCAATCATTTTCAAGTGCATGGTATCGAGTCTAAAACTTGGATATGGCACTAAAATGTTAGGAATAAACTCTCTTGTATTATTCCAAGGGCAATAGCCCGATATATATAGACTACAGGCAAAGGGAAATAAGCACAAAAGACCCTATACAAAGGGACATATACATCTAACACCCCCCTCAAACTCATGGTGGATCAACAACACTGAGTTTGGAAAGATAGAAACTGTGCTGTGCTCTGGTCTGGGCCTTTGTGAAGAAATCCACGAGCTGATACTCAGAAGGCACATACTGTAGAGCAATAACCTCATCCCGTACCTGTGAACGCGTAAAAGAGGCGTCCACACCAATGTGCTTGGTGAGCTCATGCTTCACCGGGTCACGAGCAATATTGATGGCACCTGTACTGTCAGACAACAAAGGAGTAGGTGTGGAAATAGACACGCCAAAATCCTCAAGTAACCAACGTAGCCAAATAATCTCTGCTGTCAACAAGGCCATAGCACGCAACTCAGCCTCTGCACTCGATCGAGAAACCGACTGCTGCTTCTTGGTCTTCCAAGTGATGAGAGAGCCACCCAGGAAGACGCAATAGGCATATAGAGACCGACGATCAGAAGGATCACTGGCCCAAGTCGCATCAGAGTAAGCATGGAGTTGTAAAGGGCCAGAGCGTGGAAAGAATAATCGATGGTGGCTGGTCTCGCGCAGGTAATGCAGGACACGAAGAAGGTGGCTGTAGTGAAGCTGAGTAGGTGCAGAAACAAACCGGCTCAGGATGTGCACGGAATATGAAATATCCGGCCGAGTGATCCCAAGATAGACCAGACTGCCAATAAGATGGCGATAACGAGTGGGGTCCGGAAGAGGCTCACCGTCAGTAGAGCAAAGATGTACATTCAGCTCCATCGGTGTATCAGCGGTACGCTGATCAACAAGAGAAGCCCGATCAAGAAGATCCTGAATATACTTCTCCTGAGAGAGATAGTCGCCATCAGGTGTGGAGGAAAACTCAATCACCAGAAAGTAACGAAGAGGGCCAAGATCCGTCATAAGAAACTGTTCGCTCAGCTATTCTTTCACAAAGGCAATAAACTGGGGATCATCTCCAGTGATAATCATATCATCCACATACAAAAGGAGAAGCGTCCGACCACGAGATGAAGTATGAACAAAGAGAGCAGGATCATGATCACTCGCAATAAAACCAGCAGCAGTGACGACAGAAGAGAACCGCTGAAACCAAGCACGGGGAGCCTGCCGAAGACCATATAGAGAGCGACGAAGGCGACAAACCATGCCCTCGGCGACAGAATAACCAGGTGGTGGTCGCATGTAAACCTCCTCATCAAGAACGCCATTGAGAAAAGCATTCTTGACATCAAGCTGGGAAATAGTCCATGAACGAATAGCAGCAACAGCAATAAGACTGCGAACAGTAGTCATATGAGCAACAGGGGCAAATGTCTCCTTAAAATCTATCCCATGCTCCTGCTGAAAACCGCGCGCTACAAGACGAGCCTTGTAGCGCTCCAGAGTACCATCAGATCTGGTCTTGACCTTGTAAACCCACTTGCACGTGATAGGACGAACACGGGCAGGCAGGGGTACAAGATCCCACGTACCAGTACGCTCAAGCGCAGCAATCTCCTCTGCCATAGCATGCTGCCACTCCTGGTGAGCAGCGGCATCTCGATAAGAGGTCGGCTCGGCAAGAATAGCACCTAGAGAAGTAAACCGACCAGGAGGGCGTAGTGACTCACGATCACGAAGGTGGTAACGAGGAGGGTCACTGGAGGAAGAGGGCAACTCAAGAGGGTCACTGGTGATGGAGGGCATCTCATGAGAAGGTACTGCAGGAGGATCCTTGACTCGCTGACGACTAGTGTAGTGAAGAGGAAAAGGAAAAACATGTCCTGGGGTATGTGCATGAAGGATCCTGTCCAAAACAAAGTTAGGATCGATAATTAAAGTGGAGACTTACGCTTGCGTATGCGGAACGATAGTCTCGGAACTTTGCCTTCGGATTCGCCACGACGGATCGAGTCTTCTCACGAACGGAGTAAGGCTACTAATCCACAATCTAAATCTCTATTTTAGATTAAGAACTTGGAAGGAGGGAGAGGAAATATTTCTGCAGAGCTTCGCTATGAAGAAGATGCATGCATGAATTTCATGCAAATGTGTAAAGAAAATGGCTACCCTTGGGTCTTATTTATAGCCCCCAAGGTAGTTATTTTAGGGTAAGTTGTTCCTTTGGAACAACTTAATTAAGGTGTACCATGATACATGGCACAATATAAGCTTAAGTTGTACCATATGCATGGTACAACATAAGCTTAAGATATTCCCCCTTTATTAGCCATATGTCGCATGCACTTATGCATATATAATGCGACTTTCCCGCTCATACAGAGATCCTCTCCGCAAGGGAACAGATTCCCTTTGCACATGACTTCGTGTGCGCGACGTTCGAGGTCCGTAATCCCTCGTACATCCCCCACAAGGGTGTACAAACGTCTTCCATATCCAACATCTCCCACTCACACTTGAGGGGATTGTAAGAGAACGTCTTTCCCTTAGTTATTTTATCTATCATACCGAGAAATAGACCGTGCGACCGTCATGCGCGTAGAGTCTGTTGTTGTGCACTTGTTAGAGATACACAACGACCTCGAAGGTGCAAAGTTGAGTAGTTCAACGCATGCTTTACCCTAGATTATTTCTTCACATTTCTTATACTTTATATTCAACAATTGAATCCCATCTGGATTACAATTGGCTGGCCAGCTTTGAATCATTAAAGTCCAAATGCGAATATGAAATCAATCTTCCTCTTCTTGCGAACCTTCTGATCTTGACTTGATTCGCTTTTCTAACGTGCCCCGCCGAGCCGAATTACCATAGCCCATTAGCAACACGCTAAGATAGCGATCATCTCGTCAAATCTAAAGGAACCAATTGGAGTCCTTGAGGGTAAGAGTTAAGACCCGTATGGCCTTTGAGTCTCACATAATAGCAAACACTATTGCTACTAACTCAGTGGTCGAAATGCATACGTGGTATGAACACGTACTACAACATCACTCCTTTCCCAGGGAGAGTATGTCTTAATGATGTTGTACGGATGAAAAGATCAGACACCACAATGCCTATCTTTTTGAGTCCCCTTACTACTCGTGAAATATTCACGGACTCTCATCCTGCATAAGACAGATATGATTAAAAAATCCAATGAGATCTTTATATCCTTGTGATACAGATCTCAGATCTTTTGTAAGCATCCGTATGATGCAGATCTTTTATTCGACTATCTTGTTTAAGTCATGACTCTAAATCATTTGTCTAATGATTTTGACTTTAAACTAGTCTCATCTCTATCTTATCTATCTGATAAGATAAGGCGGTTGCTCATGTGAGAGAGCCAACCTTAATCTGTCCGACATACACACAAAAATAGCTGAGACTTAAACACAAATGTATATAAAATCATTTGTAAGAAACTTGTATGCAAATTAAATTTTGATCTTCTATAGACATGGGAAATATTACATGATACAGCTCAGCACCTACGCATTCCCATAGATGATAAGTGTTTGAAAAACACATCTCTGGGGATCGCCTTAGTAAGGGGATCCGCTATCATCTCATGCGTGGATATGTATCCTATGTCTACTTCCTTTCGTTTATCATAATCCTTCGCAAACTTGAATCGAATGTCAATGTGTTTGGTCTTACAATGAAATTTAGGATCTTTGACATAGGCAATCGAAGCTTGACTATCACTGTATATAGGAACAGTGCTCGAGTCAGAGGCATTCGTCAGCCTGTCTAAGAATTTCCTAAGCCAAACAGCTTCTTGGACCGCCATGCTGAATGCTACGAACTCGGCTTCCATGGTTGATAGAGCGATGCAGGTTTGTTTCTTGCTGCTCCAGGATATTGCACCATTCCCGAGTAAGAAAACAAAGCCCGAGGTAGATCTTCGCTCGTCGAGATCACCCGCCCAATCAGCATCGGTATAGCCTTCGAGTCTCAAGGTATTGCCTTGATAGCATAACGCATAGTCCGCAGTCCCTTTGAGGTATCTTAATATCCTCTTCACCGCTTTCCAGTGTGCCTGCCCTGGGTTGGATTGGTAACGGCTTACCATACCAACAGCATAGCAAATGTCGGGTCTAGTACACATCATGGCGTACATCAGACTCCCGACAGCACTGGAGTATGGAACTTTTTCCATAACATTCTTTTCTTTTGGATCTTTGGGACACATCTCCAAACATAGACCCTCGCCTTTGCTTATTAGAGTATCAATTGGCTTGCAGTCCTGCATATTAAACCGTTCTAAAACTTTCTTTATATACGTCTCTTGAGAGAGAGAAAGAAGTTTCTTGGAACGATTCCTTGAGATCTTAACCCCAAGGATATATGCAGCTTCACCCATGTCTTTCATCTCAAAGACGGATGAAAGCCAAGCTTTGATATCCAATATAAGACGCTTATCATTTCCGGCTATAAGTATGTCATCTACATAAAGAGACATAATTATATACTTGTTTTTAATCCTCTTAATATATACGCAATTGTCTTCGTCGAGCATGGAGAATCCATACGACAAAACAACTTCTTGAAAGCGCATATACCACTGCCTTGAGGATTGTTTAAGACCATATATGGATTTACGAAGTTTACAAACCTTATGTTTGTTTTCTTCTTGTACGAACCCGTTTGGTTGTTCCATGTAGATCTCCTCATCTAGTTCTCCGTTAAGAAAGGCAGTCTTTACATCCATCTGATGTAATTCGAGGTCCAAACAAGCCACCATTGCCAGAATTAAGCGAATCGAGGTAAAACGCACGACAGGAGAGAAAGTCTCTTCGTAGTCTATTCCTTCCTGTTGCGTGAAACCTTTCGCAACAAGGCGAGCTTTATATTTCTCGATGGAGCCATCAGCCTTATGCTTGATTTTGAGAACCCACTTGTTCCCAATGGCTCTACGTCCCTTAGGTAAATTAACCAAGTCCCAGACTTGGTTTGTTTTCATGGATTGAAGTTCTTCTTCCATTGCCGCTATCCATTTATCTTTAGCAGGGCATGTGACGGCCTGTTTGAAATTTGCAGGTTCGTCATCATCTTGTAGTAATGTCATGAATGTTTGAGGAAATTCATCCTCAAATCTCAGAGGTGTTAGCCTCGTCCGATTACTACGTCTTGTTTGAGTTTGATCACTCCCACTTGGAATGACATCACTCCCACTTGGAATAATATCACTCCCACTCGGAATAGGATTGGTATCGTTCGTATCATTCATTGGTGAAGTTTGAAACGTATTTTCTTCTTCACCAAGAATTCTCCCACTCGAACGTTCCGATCCTTTTTGATCCCAAGTCTCAAACAAGGATAAGTCTTGACTTATCTCACCCTGTCTTGGAAACTCATTTTCCAAGAAGACAACATCCCTCGATTCGAATTCTATAAGACCTCCATTGTCCTCTTGACCGACGAAAACATATCCTTTGGAGTTTTCAGCGTATCGGATGAAGATACACTTCCTCCCACGTGGCCCAAGTTTGCCATATTTGTGAGAGGATAAATGTGCGTAAGATGCACAACCCCAAGGTTTTAGAATGCTTAAGTCTGGAGTTCTATTGTTCCACAACTCATAAGGAGTAGAACTTACCGACTTCGAGGGTACACGGTTTAAGATGAATGCTGCCGTTAATAATGCGTCACCCCAAAAGGTGATAGGCAAATTTGCCTGAGACATCATTGAACGTACCATTTCCATCAATGTCCTATTTCTTCTTTCCGCAACACCGTTTTGTTGCGGAGTGTAAGGCATAGTTACCTGATGTACTATGCCTTTTTCATCACAAAGTTCCTTAAAACTTATTGATTAATATTCACCGCCCCTATCGGTTCGCAAAACCTTAATCTTGCGATCTAATTGATTCTCCACTAAACTCATATAGTTTTTAAAGCAAGCCAAAGCTTCACTTTTGTGGGATATCAAATAGATATGTCCGAAACGGGTGAAGTCATCAATGAATGTGATGAAATAGGACTTCCCGTGTCTTGTCTTAACATTCATTGGACCGCAAATGTCCGAATGGATAAGCTGTAATGGAACTTCGGCCCTTGTGCCAGTTCCAAACGGCTTGCGACAAGTTTTCCCTACAAGACAATGTTCGCAAGTTGACATTTCAACTTTTGAAACATTAGATAGCAAGCCACTTTTGGCAAGTCTATCCATTCTAGTTGGTCCAATATGACCAAGTCTTGCATGCCAACAAATGATTTCAGATTCAGAAGCATTTGTCAAATGAAAACTTTCATTAATGGAAGAAGCAACATCATTCATTGTATTTAAAACAATTAATCCATTACAAACATTACCAGAACCAATCAAAGAATTATTACAAACAAGGTCAACATATTGTTTATAGAACCTCCACTCATAATCTAAAGACATTAACATGACCACGGAAACGATATTCCTTCTAATATCTGGAGCAAAGAGGACGTCGTGCAATAACAAAGTCCGGCCGTTGTCGAGAACTAGCTTGCATGTTCCGACGCCTTTGACTTCAACACGTGTGTTGTTGCCGACGTATATCCACTTTGTTCCTTGAGTTATCTTTCGATACTCTACGAAGAACCTTCTGTCCTTCGCTACGTGGTCTGTGGCCCCTGAATCAATCAACCAAAAATAGTTAGATTCAGCAAGAAACATGGAACTAGAAACACATATGTAACTAGTCCTACAAGTTACCTTATCACTTCCATCCGTACATGTACGGGCGAAGTGACCGTACTTGTTGCACTTAAAGCACTTGATCTTCTTCAAGTTTTTCTTCTTTGAGTGCACATTCTTTTGCCACTTTTTGTTCTTTGTCTTCTTTGAGGTCTCCGGTTCTTGCTTACGTTCGTTCACAAACCTTAAGCGTTTATTCTTCCGCTTATTTCCCCCATGTGAGGAACTAGCGGCCACGTGCACTTCTGCACTTGGTTTTGCGGCTTGAATCCGCTCTTCCTCGAGTTCGAGGTGTTTCGAAACATCGCTTAAAGTTTTAATGCACTCATTATGAGTGAGATGCATTTTCATGTTATCCCAGCTATCTGGGAGTGAACGAATGACCGCTTGGATCTGCTGTTCGTCAGACAGCGTAACACCCGCATCCTTTAATTCAGATATAAGATTTGCCATGTGGCGGAGATGCTTTTTCATAGAATGATCTCGCCGCATCTTGTACGAATCAAATTGAATATTCAAGGAGCGGAGTTTGGTAACCGAAGTTCCACCAAACTTTACTTCTAGCTCAGACCATATGTCTTTGGCTAGATCGAATTCCCGAAATAGGCGCATTATGTCATTGTCCATCGCGGACAGTAACGTAATACGTGCTATTTTGTTCTTTCGAGTCCAAGTGTCATAAGCTTCCCGGTCCCTCTTGTGTTGGGCCGTATTGCCCAACTCAGGTTCTACCATTATGTTTTGGAGTGTTTCGAGCACATCTTGCTCCTCCAAAACATATTGGATCTTTATTGACCAAAGTTTATAATTGTCGCCGTTGAGCTTTTCACCTTTGTTAAGCTCTGCGACAATATTCTTAGAAGCGGTAGACATTTTCGTTTCAAAAAACTGCAAAGAGAATGAAAAACACGATCAAAATTCTATGCATAAAGTTTCGATTCTTTAAACACTTGATAAGTTCCTTGGATGCGTTGAAATGTTACTCTAGAATCGAGAAGTTCACTACGTTCCCAACTACCATCTAGAAGTAACTTTCAAAGTATCCCTCTTACTTATCTCAAGTAAAAAGAAATCAGAAATAATACCCGTATGGTATTAGCAGCGGAAAATCACTTTGAAAAACTTATCTTTCAAAATAGAATAGGTGAGAATTAGCGCAAAGAATTTTAACGCAACAATTGCCAAGCCACGAGACATGTTCTACACACCCATGGGTTAGATAACCATGGCCGGATCGTGGTAGGACTTGGAATTCTAAATTGCGCTATCCCGATTTAAGGACGGGACATAACCTATTTGAAAAACATCTTTTTCCAAAAAATTTTGAAAGCACGTTGGCTAATCTCCGTAGAGTAGAGCACAACGTCACAAGTACATTGGCTAATCTCCGTAGAGTAGAGCACAATGACATGGCTAATCTCGCATGAAGTAGAGCACTATGGCTAATCTTCAAGGAGTAGAGCCCAAATGAAAAACTTCATTAAAACGTTAGTCCCGTATGAACTATTCGGCACTGTGGTTAGTCCCGTATGGACTAATCGACACATTCGAGTTTGACCAAGGCCATTTGTAACCCCGTATGAGTCATCTGGCAAGTTTGCAATCGATCCAGACCATCTGTCAGATTGGTCGACCAAAAACACAAAATTGGTCGACCAATTTTCGAAATACAAATTCTCCCTCCCGGTCAGGGCCTCTGCCCTGACCGGGGCTTGGCCAAAGGCCGGCCAGGGCCTCTGCCCTGGCCGGCCAGGGGGCCTGGCCCCCTCGGCCAGGGCCGGCCAGGCCCTGGCCTCTGCCAGGGCCGGCCGGCCAGGCCCTGGCCACTGCCAGGGCCTGCCGGCCAGGCCACTGGCCGGGGCCAGGGCTCCTGCCCTGGCCTCGGCCAGGCCCTGGCCTGAGGCCAGGGCGCCGGCCCTGGCCTCTGCCAGGGCCGGCAGGCCGCTGGCCGGGGCCAGGGCTCCTGCCCTGGCCTCGGCCAGGCCCTGGCCTGAGGCCAGGGCGCCGGCCCTGGTCACTGCCAGGGCCGGCCTGGCCCTGGCAGTGGCCAGGGCGCCGGCCCTGGCCTCTGCCAGGGCCGGCAGGCCGGCCAAGGGCCGGCCCTGGCCACTGCCAAGGCCGGCCTGGCCGGCAAGGCTCTGCCAAGGCCGGCCACTGCCGGCCTGGCCCTTGGCCGGCCACTGCCGGCCTGGCCATGGCCGGCCATGGCTTGGCCATGGCCGGTCATGGCCAAGGCCATTCGGTGTTGGCCGGCTATGGCCGGCCACCCCCTTTAAACGGGGTTGCCGCACTCATTCCTCCCCCTTGATGGGGTGGTCGCCGGTGGTTATTGGCCGTAGCCAACCCCCTCCGCATGGGGAGAGGGGATGCATGGCCTTCATAGCCCATTTGGCCATGGTACACATGCATCAAATTTTCCTCTTACCCGATGGAAATAACTTCCATCATCTTCCTTGATGAAACACCCGTTCGTCGAAGAAATTAGTTATCTCTTAATGGCCGTGTGCCAAAAATGAATAACGTACTACGTGAACGGTCGGTTCTTCCCGTCACGGAGAGTTCCTACCATATCCGTAATGATATGAGACCCTAACGTGAAAAGAACAACCGCTGCGTTCTCTCTGTCATGAAGCGTTCCTACTATATCCGAAATAGTAGGAGACCCATTCGTGAAAAAGACAACGACTCGTTCGTAGTTTCGACGGGGCGGTGGATTGACCGGGGCGAACCCATATGGCTCTGATACCAATGAAGGATCCTGTCCAAAACAAAGTTAGGATCGATAATTAAAGTGGAGACTTACGCTTGCGTATGCGGAACGATAGTCTCGGAACTTTGCCTTCGGATTCGCCACGACGGATCGAGTCTTCTCACGAACAGAGTAAGGCTACTAATCCACAATCTAAATCTCTATTTTAGATTAAGAACTTGGAAGGAGGGAGCGGAAATATTTCTGCAGAGCTTCGCTATGAAGAAGATGCATGCATGAATTTCATGCAAATGTGTAAAGAAAATAGCTACCCTTGGGTCTTATTTATAGCCCCCAAGGTAGTTATTTTAGGGTAAGTTGTTCCTTTGGAACAACTTAATTAAGGTGTACCATGATACATGGCACAATATAAGCTTAAGTTGTACCATATGCATGGTACAACATAAGCTTAAGATATTCCCCCTTTATTAGCCATATGTCGCATGCACTTATGCATATATAATGCGACTTTCCCGCTCATACAGAGATCCTCTCCGCAAGGGAACAGATTCCCTTTGCACATGACTTCGTGTGCGCGACGTACGAGGTCCGTAATCCCTCGTACATCCCCCACAAGGGTGTACAAACGTCTTCCATATCCAACAGTGCAGAGGTGACCGGAGGCACTGGTGGTGGAGTCGAGGGCACAGGTGATGGAGGTATGGGTGGTGGAATGGTGGATAGTGGACTATCAGGAAAAGTGAGAAACAAAAGAGGCTCAACAATAGAAGCCGGACTGGAAGATGAAGAAGGACGAGGGAAGAAGGGACGAGACTAATCAAAAGTCACATCACGAGAAATCCGCATCCGTCGAGCTACAGGATCCCAACACCGATATCCCTTGTGCACAGCACTATATCCAAGAAAGACACACTCAGCAGATTGGGCTGTCAACTTGGTGCGCTCACGAGGGGCCAACAAGACATAGCAGACACAACCAAAAAGACGAAGCTCAGGATAGGACGGCAGATCTGGAGGTGGTGTAGGAAGGCGCTCAAGTGGAATCGCACCCTGAAGAGGAGAAGATGGCTGCATGTTGCTGAGATATGTAGCAGTAGATACAGCCTCAGCCCAAAACTGAGGGGGAACAGAGGAAGAAATCATAAGGGCACGAGCAGTCTCAAGTAAATGACGATGCTTGCGCTCAGCAACACCATTCTGGGCATGAGCACCAGGACAGGAAAACTGTGAGAGAGTGCCCTGGGTATCAAGAAAGGCACGAAGTTGCCGAGATAAGTATTCTCCAGCAGAGTCAGCACGAATAACCCGAATGGGAGTGCTATACTGTGTACGAATCATGGTAGCAAAAGATTTATAGATAGACAAAACCTCAGTACGAGAGGACATAAAGTATATTCAAGTATAGCGAGAAAAATCATCTATAAATATAATATAGTAGCGATGACCCACTTTCGAAACGAAGGGGGCCGGACCCCATACATCTGAGTGAACAAGATCAAATGGACTCTGAGAGACAGACTCACTAGGAGGATAAGGTAGCTGTAACTGTTTGCCTAGTTTACAGCCCATATAGTCTAAAGACATATCACCAGAGACAGACCCTAATAAACCTCTACGAACCAAAGAAGAAAGACGCGAACCACAGAGATGTCCTAAGCGATGATGCCACTGGGCAAACGACCCGGTAGACGATGCAGCAGATGCGGAGGCAATAGTCGTGATGGGAGGACTGGCAAAGGCAGCGGAGGGAAGATGAAGCCAGTCAAGCTCCCAAAGACGTGGAGAATCACGCCTGCGGGGGCCAGAACCAACTAGAGTGCCCGTGCGACGATCCTGGATAGAACAAGAGTCAGAATCAAGAATAATACGACAGCCATGATCAGTAAGTTGGCCTGCCGAAATAAGCTGCATGGTGAGTTTTGGAACGAGGGACACAGTAGGGACATGAAAAGTGTGACTAGAAAGTGTGCCTAGCCCCGTAACTGAAAGTGGGGTGCCATCTGCAGTGAGAACTGTGACAGAGCGGGAAGGAGTACTAATGGAATGTAAAGTGGTAGGGTCAGGAGTCATATGAAATGAAGCACCAGAGTCAAGGATCCAAGGAGAGGTACCTGAGGTGGTGGAAGATGGTGTCCCAGTACCTGGAGGCTGACTGGCAGAAGAAGCAGAGCCTGATGCCCCAGAAGCAGACATCCGACGAAATAACATGAGAAGCTCCTGCTCCGTATCAGATGGGGCAGTGCTCCTCTGAGATGTGAAACCCCCAGTGTGAGTCTCCCTCTTCTTCTTGGCAGCAGCCTGATCCCTCCGCTTCTTGTTACAATGCGCCTCCACATGTCTGTCTCGGTGGCAGTAGGTGCAGCGTCTGGTGTCACCTCGCACGGGTGCTGTAGCAGAAGGCAGAGCTGGTATGATAGGAGCAGAAGAGGCAGGAGCACGGGTCGCCAAAACAGAAGCAGAAGGTGCCAAAAGACCAGCAGTACGAAGACGAGTCTCCTCAGTACGAATAGCAGCAAGAACCTCTAAGAACGTCACACGTGGGTGACGGGCAAGCAGCTGGGCACGTATCTGCTCGAACTCAGGCCGAAGTCGGGTCAAAAAGTCATAGACCCGACGAAGCTGCAGGTGGGAGTGCTGATGCTGGCAACACTGGCAGATACGACAGATCGCTGGTCCCAAAGAGTCGAGCTGACGCCAGATAGAAGATATCTGTGCTTAGAACTCATCCACCGTGGCATCACCCTGCTGAAGAGCCTGCTCCTGTCTGACGACAGCAAGGTAGAGGGAGTCACCGGTAGGCTCATAGTGAGAGCGAAGATGATCCCACATCAGCTCAGACGTCGCCAAACTCACAATGTCGCCATTCAGGGACACATCAATGCTAGCGATGAGGATGTTGGCGGCACGAGCATCGTCATCACACCACCGCCGATAGAGAACATCCTGAGAGGAATAAGCAGCAACAGCAGTCGCATAGGCATCGGTTGCCGCCTTCTTGGCGGTGTCATCAGCAGTGGGGGGAGTGGCGTCTCGCTGGGAAACACCGGTCGTGATGGGCAAGGACGATCGCCGGTGAGAAGGTCCCAAAGGCGCTGACCGCGCATATGAAGACGAATGTGCGGTATCCACTCCTTATAATTAAGGCCATCAAAAATCAACGAACACCGAGGGATAGCAACATGATGATGATGATGAGGTAGATCCGTAGGAGACGCCATATGAAGAGATCAGATCCGTAGGAGACGGAGGCTAGATTGCGGCAGACGGCCGACGGCAGCGGCACAGGGGGCACAGGCGCGGGCGCGGCGCGGGCGGAGGCGCGGGCGCGGTGCGGGCGGTTGCTGCTGCAGACGAAAATCCGTGCGCGCACAGGCAGGCCGGGGGGATCCGTAAATCCCGGCGATCGATGGTGAAAATCCGGGCACGGGATCCGCAAATCCGGGGAGGGGGGATCCGCAAATCGCAGACAGGCAGGGGGGATCCGTAAATCCGGGCGCGACGCGGGATGGCGAAGATCCGGGCGCGGATCTGCTGCAAACGAAGATCCGCCGCGACGAAGAGCCGCGGCGATCGAAGGCGAAGATTCGCGACGATCGGACGGGATCTGGCAGCGACGAAGACGAAGATCCGATGGCGGCGGGATCTAGCGATCGGACGATGGCGGCGGAAAAGATACGTGCCCGACGGGATCTGGCAGCGACGAAAACGAAGATCCGCCGGCGACGAAGAACCGATGGCGGCGGGATCTGGATCTTCGTACTGAGGTAGGAGAAGTCGAAGACGGCGATAGGAGAAGTCGAAGACGACGGCGATAGGAGAAGTCGATCTGGATCTCCTATTCGCAGATATGGATCTCCTATTCGCGGCGATCCGACGACTGCGATAGGAGAAGTCGAAGACGGCGGGATCTGGCGATCGGACGATGGCGGCGGGATCTGGCAGCGGGATCTGGCGACGGCGGCGGGATCTGGCGATCGGACGGCACGGAAGGAGATTCGTGCGCGCAGCGGCGGCGCGCAGGCAGCCGGATCGGCGCGGCTAGGGTTTAGGCTTTTGGATTTTGCGGGAGAGAGAAAAAGACGGCTAGGGTTTAGGTTAAACCCGGCTCTGATACCATGTTAGGAATAAACTCTCTTGTATTATTCCAAGGGCAATAGCCCGAATATATAGAGTACAGGCAAAGAGAAATAAGCACAAAAGATCATATACAAAGGGACATATACATCTAACATAAAATACTTGGATATTTGGTTGTCACTTGTCGGTTACTTTTTTTGACAAATGAGGGGGAGACCCATAACAAATTTCACTTTTTATATAATGTTCTTTTTGGGGCCTGCACCAAGAAAAAAAACCCCAAAACAAGTGTGCAGTATTTTATTTTTGCATGTAATATCTTGCCCTTGTTCGTATATTCCTTTTCCAACTATTTTTACATACATACATGGGAGCAACAGTTACAACACACTGGCCCTCGCCATTCTTGAATGATTTTACAATAAGCTTGTTGTTAGGTCATATGGTACAACAACACGTTGCTGATTTTACGTAACTTCTCTCTATCCAACAAGGCGACACAAAGTAATTGCAGGCTCTCAGGATAGCACAGCCGGTTCATGGCTGCTATTTTCGGCAGCAATGGTCCTGCGAGTGTGGTGCCGAGTAGTGGTATACATGCATCTCTTTTGCTTTATCATGGAATCAAAGTCATCAATATAGGCTTCATTTCGTTGCTAATTTTGTACTTAAATTCTGTGATACAATACCAATGATATTCAAATGCTATCTCAAACCCCATTTTGAACATTAGACATTGACAGCGAGAACAAGTTGCCAGCCCAAACCCCATTTTGAACAGATAAAGGAAAAACGAAAAGGCCCGTGCATTGCAGTGTTGTCTAAAATGATGTAGTTTGTGTCCCGTGAAAGATTGGTTCATCTGCATATATACATGTCTTACGCGGCCTTAACGAAGATCAGTGCAAACTTGCTTGAGGAGCTGTTTACATTCTTAAAATGCATAAAGTTGAGGAGCAAGTTAACACGCAATGCATTGGTGCTCGGCCTATAAGAACGGATGAACAAGGAGAGTTTATCACACAGACTCTCGCTCGCTCTCGCTCTCGCTCTTGCTCTCTCAAGTCAGTATACACTCGTGAGCTGTTGTAGGTCTGGTTGAATGGCTATGGGCAGTAGGGACAACTCTCGGGAGGATTCAGTGAGCTTTTTAAGCTGGAAAGATTGGGTTGTGGTGGGGGCGTTTCTATTCTTCTTCTTCTGCTTCGGCATTGCCATGATTTTGTGGCAGTGCTATCGTGATCAGCAAAATGGAGGCAACGTCCGTCCGCCTCGGGGGCTCAAGAAGAAGGCTATATCGAGGCTACCGAAGGTGCCCTTCTCCCCACCTCCGACGGATGATATGGTGGAGTGCGTCATCTGTCTAGATGAATTGGAGAACGAGGAGCTGCTGACCCAACTGCCGTGCAGCCATGTGTTCCACCCACACTGCATCGCCCAATATCTGGGATTAAAAGCACAGTGCCCCATTTGTCGGGCAGTGGTTACGCGTCCCTCTTAAAGATTGTAGTTTTATAGAATGACCGCATGCAATTTATTCTATGTATGTTTTTCGAGAAAAATAAATGTGTGACTGTGTTTTGCTCAAATTTCTCTCTTGGGGTGTTCATTGGCTGCGGTGTTTTGAACTTAAGTTTGCAGGGAGACTAGTGGAGAACTTAAGTGCTTTGGTTTCCTTTCTACCTCTGTTGATCTTCGACTCGGGTGCTCTAGCTACAGTGCACTTTTTCCGGCAGAAGTTTCGTTGCAACAATTTACACCGATCAATGAATTACTGGGGTATGACGTTTTTTGGGGGACTTGCTATATACACAGACCTAATTGCTTCATGCACATCCCATTTATTTACGAGTTTGCCATTCAATTTTTTTTCACCTTTTTAACCTTCTCTACCTTTCCCCTCTCCACTTCCTCGTCTCCTCCTCCTCCGCCATTGCCTCCCCTTAATCATGCAACTGCCGCCCGCCGCTGCTACCGCCTGTCGTCGTCTCCTTCCCACTCCTCTTTCTTCCTCCTCTCCTCTTCTTCTCCCTCTCTAACCTTCTCATTATTAACCGTACTAGCAACTTTTTTATGTCTAAAATCAACTTACACCTCTAGGCATGTAGTTAAACTATCTCCTTCAAACACAAGATTTCCTCAATATCAATCGCACCCAAAATCATCCCAACAAAGTTTGCTTGAGAAATCCTTACACCCAACTTGAGATTTTTTTTCATCCAAATTCATCGTGTCCATAGGTTCCATGGTTTGAGGGAGACCAAGTGGAGAATGGAAGAAGGAAAATTTAGATTTTCATATAAAAAATTTGCAAAGGTAATTTGGTTTAAAAAAAGCATCACCGAAGGTCAAGTGATGCTATTTCCTGATAATAAACTAACATGAGTTAGCAATGTGAAAGTGTGGTAAACGTTAGGTAGCAAGCTTAGAAGTTTAAAACGTTAGGTATTTTAGTGAAAATAGCGTGACATGCTAGGCTATTTTAGTGAAATTTCTACTATGATATTTTGCTTGTAATTTGGTGCGTTAACCACTTGATTGTTAGACCTGAAAGGTAAGATCAAAAACGAGAAGTAAACTGCCGGAGCAACGAGGAAAAACAGAGGAAGAAGGGAAAACTTATCCAGTGAAGATGAACTGCGCCGTGGCTGGGCCACTGCCTTGAAAACAACTACGGTCCGACCGTGGTGGTAATCGGATGATGTCAGTTGCTCCCCAAGGTTAAAGCAGTCGCGTCTGGACGCGTCCACTCGCGGCCAGAAGCGTGGAGTTTGCACAGAGGTCGATACCCAGGAGGAGGAATGGGAGAGAAGAGGATATTTGAGCGAGAAATGATTCTTCGCAGTAATCGGAAAAAGTCTAGACAAAAGAGTTTATAAAGAGGAAAAATATGGTGGTTGGAATTCGCCATGAAAACACAGCCATTAACAGCCATTAAAACAACAATAGCTATTGAAAAATCTCCCATGAATACGCAGCAATTAACAGCCATTAAAACAAAAATAGATGTTGAAAAAATGGCTGTTGGGAAACTTAAAAACGTATTGGGCCTTTTGAATTCTAAAAATAAAATGGGCTAAAAAAACACGAGTCAAAACTCGGGCACTTAGCGCGTGCACCCGTGAACCCTCCTGCGCAGGCATGATGCCATCGCACACACGATAAGGGTTTCCGGATCCGTCGCCCAGATTTTCCATTCGGCTCAACCCGGTTTGGGCTCGGCCCCTTGCTTGGGCTCATGTGCACGCGAGCTACCCCCAATTTCTAGCCCATTAACAAGTCCAATAGTCCATATGAGAGAAGCATATTATATACCCACACAAGGATGTTTGCCTATCCAATGTGGACTAAAAACAAGAGAGTGGGAGTGAACAAATGGCCAAAGGAGCCATTAATTCCAACAATCCTCCACTTAATGGCTCAAGAAAGAGAACAGAAAGATCCTGGGTAAAGAGGGATGAATACTTAAGTATCAATGTCTTTCGATTGAATTGATACGTAGTGAAGTGAGGCAACAACTTACTTTCTAATGAGTGAATTTCTCTTGAACTCATTAGAGTTCGATTGAGAACTCCCACAACACATATTTTTTCCTTGAGTTTGTGCAAACTCCGCGATACATAACAAGCGTTATAGGCCATGCGCACACCTTGGGTCTCGTGAGTGCTCTAGAAAGACTGCCCTTGTCTTTCATAGTGGGCTGCCAAACCCTCACACCCACATATGTGGTTCATCAAGTGCTTCTCCATAGCACCACCAAAACTGGTTATGAAACCATTAAGAGCATACAGCTCAACCTCTGCTTAAGTCCATCAAGTGCTTCTCAATAGCACCACCAAAACTGGTTATGGACTTGTCTTAAAGTGAATCCATCAAGTGCTTCTCAATAGCACCACCAAACTTGGCTATGGATTCAAAGAACACTACCACACGCCATAGGGATGGAAATGTAGTGTTTGTTAAGGATCATATGGCTTCGTTAGACCACACTGGGTATCAACCATATAACCTTAACTCATGGGCTTTAGCCCCATCCCCCTCGACGAATCAAGAACCACTTTCCTTGGCAATCCTTTGGTTAGGGGATCTGCAAGATTTCTTTCAGACCTTACATATTCTAAAGAAATTACTCCATTTTTCAGGAGTTGTTTAACCACATCGTGCCTGATCCGAATGTGTCTCTTCTTCCCGTTGTAGACACTATTTTTAGCAAAATCAATGGCTGCCTGAAAATCGCAATGAAGAGAAACTGGAGCAGTTTTCCCTCCCCACGAAGGCACGTCTGCTAACAGGTTCCTCAGCCATTCAGCCTCTTGCCCTGCCAATTCAAGAGCAATAAATTCAGATTCCTTGGTGGAGCGTGCTATACATGTCTGTTTGGAAGACTTCCAAGATATAGCACCTCCACCCAAGGAGAATAAAAAAACCACTAGTTGAATTAACTTCATCGTTATCTGAAACCCAGTTTACATCACAAAATCCTTCTAACACATCAGGAAATTTGCTGAAATGCAAACACCAATCGACAGTCCCTTCCAGGTACTTTAATAAACGATGAAGAGCAGTCCAATGTTCATTACTAGGGTTATGAGTATACCGACTTAGCCTACTAACAGCGTAGGCTATATCAGGTCGAGTACAGTTCATAAGGAACATCACATTCCTATGATCTTAGCATATTCAGATTGAGAAATACTCTCTCCTAAATTCTTTTTCAAATGTATGCTAAGGTCATAGGGAGTTCTAGCAGGAACAACATCAAAGCAGTTGAATTTCTTCAGCACCTTTTCTACGTAATGAGATTGACTCAAGGAGATGCCATAAAAGTTTCTAAAAATTTTAACTCCTAAAATGACATCAGCTTCTCCTAGGTCTTTCATCTCAAATTAAGATGACAAGAAATTTTTGGTGTCATTTACAAAATCTAGATTGTTCCTAAAAATTAGCATGTCATCGACATAGAGACAAATAATTACACAATCTGATCCTATTAGATTAGAATAAACACAAGAATCAGATGTATTTACAACAAAGCCATTCCTTATTAAGGTGCTGTTGAATCTCATACCATTGCTTAGGAGCTTGCTTTAAGCCGTATAAAGACTTTCTAAGCCTGTAAACCTTATTCTCTTCACCAGCAACTACAAAACCCTCAGGTTGGGACATGTATATTTCTTCTTTTAGATCGCCATTTAGGAAGGCTGTCTTAACATCCATTTGATGTATGTCTAACTCATGAATTGCAGCTAAGGCAATTAGAGTCCTAATGATTGCAATCTTGGTCACAAGAGAATAGGTGTCAAAGTAGTCTAAACCTTTCTTTTGAGTAAACCCCCTGATCACAAGTCTAGCTTTGAATTTTTCTATCGATCCGACAGGTCTCATCTTTTTTCTTGAAAATCCATTTATTACTAATGGGCTTATTACCTTTAGGTAACTCAGCTAATTCCCAAGTTTGATTGGATACAATAGAATCAAGTTCGCTTTTAATAGCTTCTTTCCAAAAGCTAGCATCAATGGATCGCATTGCCTCATCATAGGTTTTTGGGTCTTCTTCTATTATAAAGGTAGACACTATCTCATCACTAAGCCTGTCTATACATCCATTTTCTGACAGAAAGGCAGTTAAAAACAGGTCCAAAATTGGTTTCAGTTCTTTGCCTCTTACTCCTTCTAGGTTCTTCACTAAAAGCAGAACTACATGTATGCATATCAGAAGATATAGGTGAAGAAGAAGGAAGAGACTCAATAGGAGGTACAAGGGATAAAAATTCTGTTAATTCCTTTTTCAAAGGAAAAAACATGCTCAAAAAAATTCTGCATCTCTAGACTCAGAAATAGTGTTATCTGTTAAGGACATGAATCTATATGCAGCAATATTATGAGCATACCCTATAAAAACATTATCATAAGTTTTAGACCCGATGTTTGACTTCTTAAAGTCAGGTAGTCTTACCTTTGCCAGACACCCCCACACTCTAAGGAATTTAAGGTTAGGGATAACCTTTCCACAATTCATAAGGTGTTTTGTCTAGTTTCTTATGGGGTACTCTGTTAAGGATATGGAAAGCAGAGAGAATGGCTTCCCCCCACATGTCATCAGATAATCATGAACTTAAGAGCATCACATTCATCATTTCTTTCAAAGTCATGTTCTTTCGTTCAGTTATACCATTTTCTTGATGAACATAAGGAGCACTGAACTTATGTATGATTTCATTCTTCTCACAGAAGTCTTTTAAGGTATGGGAGCTATATTCTCCACCTCTGTCAGACCTAAACCTTTTTTGATTTTTTGATCAAGTTGGTTTTCTACTCCTGTCTTTTATTTAATGAACATGAATATGCCAAATTTGAGACAATTCGCCCAACAAAAAGAAGACACGAAAAATGGTATCTTATATTAATCAAAGGCAGAAAATATTGGAGTATTAAAAGTTCAAGATTAACATGAGAATGCACTTTTTTTAATAATAGTACAAAAATGTCCCTGACACAATAAATACCATCAAATAACCAAGACTAATTGAAATTATTCCAATTGACTCAATTGCAGGAATCCACATACGAAATGACACGAAGAAACAATAGGAACATATTATTAAATTCTTCCGTGAAACTTTAAATGTTTAACGCGATTTGACCTCGATACTGAGTAAAAATATGTATTGAAATGGCCACGCCCAGGGGTTGAACGACCAAATAAGCTGCATTATAGTTAACCCCACAAAATGTAATTAGGTTTTGACTGAAATGGCCCAATAAATCAAAATCTTTGTACTCTTCTGAGACATCCGAATCAAAACATTAAAAACACCCAAAAAGAAATATTAAAGAATAAATTTTCTTTACAAATCATCAATTTTCCTAACGTTTTTTGTGTGTGTGAGTGTTTAGAGTTCATTATCAAAACAAAAACCAGATTCCACCAAAAACTGCCGAAAGTTAACCTTGAAACCTAACAAAATTTCACTACCAAATGACATGAAAAACTGTGAGCATCTAAATTTCCAAAATGCACAATTCTTCTAAATTCATAACCAGTAAGCATCCTTCTCCTTCCAAAATTCACCAACCAAAATATTCTGTCTATGTCAATCTTCAAACAAGATCCAGAGTCGTAAACTTCTGCTAAATCAGAAGCTGTAGTAAGCAAATTAATAATTTTTTTAAAAAACAGATCGCGACAGTCTGACCTTTTCTCGCTACAGAGATGGACGAAGCACCGAAGGACCTATCTCACCGTCAGTAGCTAGGGTTTGAAAGGGACCCACCTTATTTCTCTTCATCATGTAGTTATTTTCAAATTGTTAACCACTTGATTGTTAGACCTGAAAGGTAAGATTAAAAACGAGAAGTAAACTGTCGGAGCAACGAGGAAAACCAGAGGAAGAAGGGAAAACTTATCCAGTGAAGATGAACTGCGACGTGGCTGGGCCACTGCCTTGAAAACAACTACGGCCCGACCGTGGTGGTAATCGGATGATGTCGGTTGCTCCCCAAGGTTAACGCAGTCGCGTCTGGACGCGTCCACTCACGGCCAGAAGCGTGGAGTTTGCACAGAGGTCGATACCCAGGAGGACGAATGGGAGATAAGAGGATATTTGAGCGAGAAATGATTCTTCGCAGTAATCAAAAAACCTCTAGACAAAAGAGTTTATAAAGAGGAAAAATATGACGTTTGGAATTCTGCCATGAATACACAGCCATTAACAGCCATTAAAACAACAATAGCTGTTGAAAAATATGTCATGAATACGCAGCAATTAACAGCCATTAAAACAAAAATAGATGTTGAAAAAATGGTTGTTGGGAAACTTAAAAACGTATTGGGCCTTTTGAATTCTAAAAAACTAAAATGATCTAAAACACGAGTCAAAACTCGGGCACTCCACATGCGCACCCGTGAACCCCCCCTGCGCAGGCACGACGCCAGCGCACACACGCTAAGGGTTTCCGGATCCGTCGCCCAAATTTTCCATTCGGCTCAACCCGGTTTGGGCTCGGCCCCTTGCTTGGGCTCATGTGCACGCGAGTTACCCCCAATTTCTAGCCCATTAACAAGTCCAATAGCTCATATGAGAGAAGCCTATTATATACCCACACAAGGGTGTTTGCCTATCCAATGTGGGACTAAAAACAAGAGAGTGGGAGTGAACAAATGGCCAAAGGAGCCATTACTTCCAACAATGTTGTAGTAGGCAGTTGGACCTGTACAAGATGTGTCCCTGCGATTAGACAATCACATGATCTGTATATCACAATAGCTAAGTGCATTAACAAGTCCAACCCAGAAAAGGGGCACATACTTCGACCTTGCTGATGCTCACATTAGAACCTATATGAGATAATACACAATCTAAATTTTTTTTATTAACGGCATCTCCTAAATAGGCTCTGGCTCATTTAGGTTAGGGTTGTTTGGGCTTATAATGGAATTAGGCCTTTGTGCCAATGAATATTGTGGGCTTACCGGACTTCATTTGGTTGGTATATTACCACTAATCCTCTTCCAGTCCAATCCTCCTAGTTAATGCTAGCTTGTATATACACTTCTTGGTAACGTTCTTTGTTTGATTATGGTTCATCCTTGACAGTGGATTAATTTGCAAACTTTATGTAGCTTTTCTTGTTTGATTAGGACTCCTATTTATTAGTGAACTAATTCGTAAACTCTTAGTAGCTTTTCTAATTTGACTATGATTCTTGTTGTTAAGGGAGCTTCTCTTCTATACATAGGCTCATCTTGTAAGTTTTTATTTTACACCTTAAACTCTTGATATCTTTTCTTGTTTGGTGGTTGAACCACGACGGATGGTAGGATCAGATAGCAAGTGGGGCACATGAACAAACCAAGGAGTCATATGGGTAATGTGAAGGCTCCGCATATAGGTCTAAATGAAATTGGTCACTGCCATTATTAAATTCATTAAAGAAGAGGTACTACTTTAAGTCTACATGGCTAAACTTTTTAATCAAATTAGTAATTCAAAAGTAGTAAATTTTTAAATTTTTTAATCCTAATGCAAAAAAAACTAAAGAATTAATAAATTAAAGCTGATGAATATAAACTGTACCTTTGTGCAGATATTTTTACGCGAAATCCATCCTCCAAAACATCGATGAAGATCTTCAATCTCCTCACCAACTAGAGATATAATAGTTTCAAATTGATGTTGAAATTCCTCATGATCTGAGATCTCTCTAAGAACTCAAACTTGGTCTTAATGCTA
The DNA here is from genome assembly GCA_030789695.1 of Scilla litardierei. Taxonomy (NCBI): domain Eukaryota; kingdom Viridiplantae; phylum Streptophyta; class Magnoliopsida; order Asparagales; family Asparagaceae; genus Scilla; species Scilla litardierei. The sequence continues at coordinate 257,941,711 of CM061141.1, forward strand.
GCGTTTAAGAGAAAGAGAATGAAAAAACATTTTCATTTGGAGAGAAAAAATTCTACCTCAAAGCTTGAGGTTATTTTTCTCTCTTTGATCTTGTATTGGATGCCTTTAATTGGAGAAAATGAACCCCTTTATATAGTGTTAGGAGCCCAAGAGTTCTCTAATCTTATTTGATGCGGGACTAAAAGAAGATTCCAAGAAAACCCCTTATCTTTAGGAGTTCTATTTTGAGTCAAACTTTATCTTTTTGCTCAGTTCATGATCTAACAATTGGATCAAATCTAAACCCAGTTAGATGTAAACACCCCCAAATTGAACCCACCCTAGGTGGCAAGCCGTCATTATCTGTCGCCAGACGACTAGTTGGCTCGGTTTGCCAGTGGCTGGCCGACAGCCTTCCATCGGCTGGTCGGTTGACATATGTTGATGCCAGTTCATCGTCCGTGATGGTATATGCATGGTTTTATTCATGGGTTTCATCTTTCTTTTAGATTCAAGTGCTCGTAACACTTTACAAACACTTTACACTTGATATATAACTCTATGTGAGGAGCTCCTCTCTTTCAATCAAGATGATCATAACTCCGTGTGATTCCTTGAATTGTGTATATCTCATATGCATCATTTTTTTTCCACCGATTACCGTAATGAGTCCATTATCTTTGTAAGCCTCTAAAATCCAGATTCCTATTTTAGCAGCAACTTGATTGTACTCAATAATCATGTCATAGGTACGATAGTGACTCTATTTGCATATGAACACCATCTGTTTTTGAATTATAATTATTTGGTTGATGTGAGGCTGGACTCTCCTCTAACATAAATATAGGCATATCAACAACAACTACTATGCATTTTGGTCTCTTCGTCATAACTATGTCACTAAGATGTTTAGAGTTTGGAAATATGTCAAACCCTAATAACATCATAATATCAGGAGTCATGTATGTGATACTTTAGTCAAATACGGATCAGACTTATTACTCAAATACGTATGCTTATTTTATACTGGCAAAGAATTTACTATGGATTTGTATCAACTCCCTGTGACACAAACCTCCCACGTAGGAGGAGACAAATTCCATATTGACTGACATTTCTCTTTGCATGATTTGAACTTTAACTAGAGTATCTAAAAACGACTGCATTTATGTTGAACAGTAAAATCTAAAGTGTAGCCCTACAACATGCAAGGTTCTTTATCATGTATTTGGTCAAAAGACTACGTGTACCAGCTACCACTTGAGAGATTTTATTGAAAATGAGAGTATGTTTACCATGTAGAAGCTTCTCAAGGAGTCATTTTTGACAGGATTGGTGCCTGTGGATGGGTTTGTTGGGATATTGAGACCCACCATAGTGGAACTTTGATGATGTTCTCCAATGATATGGTAATAATAATCTTATTTCAAGTGCGTAGGATATAAACAATGATGATGATCGAAGTGTTAGAACAAAAGAAACAAAGCAATGAAGAATTAGTAGCTCCAGACTTGAACTTGGAGCCATTTAAGAGTCAATAATTGAAGATTATAAGCTCATGAAGAAGACTCAATTGAAGTGTAAATGCTCAAGACAAAGTGAACAAGACTCAAGATGCGAGACTATTTCAAGTTATGTTAGTTGAGTCTTAGTTTATAATATCTTAGGATTTGGAGCGCACACAGATTAAAATGTCACAGAATGATTTTAAATAGTATCAAAATGTATTAAAATGTTTTATAAAAGTTTATATTTAGTTTCAAATGATTTTTATAGAGAATACACATGTTTCATGAAATAGCCGACTATCGAATCATGATAAACGACTATCTTGAACTGGGAATTGAACAAGAACTCTTGGGACTGTGGATAGTCGACTATTGGGTCCCAAATATGCAACTTTCCTAAGAATAGTCAACTATCACTTCAAACAGTAAAAAAACAGCCTGCCACATTTCACGAAAATGTGCGTTATTAGCAGTTAGAGGGTATTTTTAGGAGCCATTTCAACTGTTTTTCACACACTATTTAAGCTAGGTTTGCTGAGGGTTTTCAGATAATTATTGAGAAATTTAAAATATTTTAAAAGCATTTTAGCTCTTTCTTGCTCTCAAGATCTAATTTTGGCCATTGTTCTTCATCGTTTTTAATCTTCTTTTAAAACTTTTTGAACAATCTTTTGGCCATTCAATCTCTCTATTTTAATCTTCCCTTTTACAAAAGATTGTTTCATGTTTTCTTTTTGACCTTTTTGTTTTCACTTAAATCTATTTGAGATCAAAATAAGGATTTTTCTTGTAGCCACACAAAAAACACGAAAAGCTCGAATCTTTAGCTATAGGCTCAAGGGTGTATCAAGTCATCATCTGCAAAGGTTTGTAAGAATCAAGGGAGGTTTAGTAAATGATTTGGTAAGATTTTTGATTGGTTTGTAACCACACACACGGGTGTGGTGTTGATTGATATTGTGTTGTAAAATCTTAAGAGTTGAGGTTGTTGGGTTGTTGGTTGTGTTGTAAAAAGCCTCAAGAGAGGTCCTCTTATTGAAGAGGTTGTGTTGTATTGATTTCTTAGTGAGACAAAAGTTGATTGGAAATCCTAGTTAGTGAAGCCCAGAGCTCACCAATGCACCAGCGGGTATGCAGGATGTAACCACCACGTTAACCAAGCTTGTGGAGAGGATAGAGCAAGTTGACAAGAACTACAATTTATTGCTTGCTTGCTTGCGTCCAGTGATGCAGGAGAAATAGCAACGGCTCAATACTGATCTAGTAAGAATTTCTATTAATTATTGAATCATGTGACTTTAATGGTATTTAATTTAGATTAGGGCTAATGTAAGGGTGAAGAATGGATATATATGATATGGGAAACTTAAAATATGTTATATGATATTTATATATCATATATGTATCATATACAATATCTATTATATAAAAGAGGGATGTTATCAAGAGAAATTGGATAAGAGAATTTGGACATGAGAAATTGGATAAGAGAATTTAGATATGTATTATATAAAAGAGGGATGTTATGAAGAGAAATTGGATAGCTATTATATAAAAGAGGGATGTTATCAAGAGAAATTGGATAAGAGAATTTGGACATGAGAAATTGGATAAGAGAATTTAGATATGTATTATATAAAAGAGGGATGTTATGAAGAGAAATTGGATATCTATTCTATAAAATAGGGATGTTATCAAGAGAAATACGATAAGAGAAATTGGATAAGTGATAAGATTTTGAGGGATATCTATTATACATTTGACAACGATTTTTGAATCCTAGGGCTGACTAGGACAAGATAAAAGACGGCTGAGATTTGATCTTGGTGAATCAACGGTTGAGATCAGTTGATGTAAAACATTTAGGGGGGACAACTTTGATTTTTGAGAGAGAAAAAATAGGTGGGGTCAGCTGGAAATGGAAAGGGTGAATATGTGGGTTTCATTGTGTTGGGTTTAATTTGAACATGACAAGAATTAGTTCTCTTTTTGCCATCACCTCAACCCAAAAGACTGTGTTTTGTGAGAAAAATTGATATAGGGTCAGCTGGAAAGAGAAAGGGTCCATATGTGGGTTTTCTTTGGGTTGGGTACAATTTGAATATGACAATAATCATTTCTCTTCCCAAATTTCCTAGCATCTCACCCCCACCAACGCACAACGCCCTTGACTCCTCCCCATGACGCCTCGCCTTCTACACAAAAAATCGGCATCTCTCTTGATTCCTTTACTCTCACCACTTTCCCCAACCCCATTACACTCCAAAAGAACAGGCCCTAACATGCAATTTGTTCTCCCCGGGCTCAAGATCTTCATCCACCAGCCTCAAGAGCCTCAAGAGCCTCTGCTTCAATCTGCTATCATCTCTTTGATCTTTGATCTCCCATTCCGAGTTGTCGCAGCCAGCAAGGTGTCGTTTTGATCTTTGTCGCAGGTAACCTCAAGAGCAATGTTTCGATTTGTAGCAGTTCTTAGCATTTGAAACAACTTTGTTCAAGAGCATGCAAGTTTGAAACAGTTGTACCATCGATTTGTCGCAGGTAACAACGCTGGCTGATATTTTTGAACTGATAATTTTTGAAACCGTGAATTGCTAATTTTTGAACTGCTGCTTTGTGATTTCTCATTTCAGATTTCTTTTTGAACTGCTAATTTTTGATAGACCCGTGAATTGCTAATTTGGGATTTCATTTTGATATTTGCTAATTTGGGATATAAACCCGTGAACTGCTAATTTTTGAACTTTAATCACTTGAATTACTTGGTAAAATTTATTCTTTTACTTCCTTTTGAACAGTGGAGACAAATTTTTTTCAAAGGAGATGAGATCAAAGAGTAACAGTAAGGAACATTGGGGATCATGTTTTGGTTAGGGGACAACTCGCTCGGGAAAAAGCCTAGGACTTCAACTGGAATCAATTTTTTCATTTGAACGAGAAGAAGAGCGATCTGAGTGATGGAGGTGAGCGACGGTAAGCTCCCTGACGAGGCTATCATTGATGTTGATGTCAAGGTATTTATCACCCATTGCCCTATTTCGTTCTTAGCATTTGAAACAACTTTGTTCAAGAGCATGCAAGTTTGAAACAGTTGTACCATCGATTTGTCGCAGGTAACAACGCTGGCTGATATTTTTGAACTGATAATTTTTAAAACCGTGAATTGGTAATTTTTGAACTGCTGCTTTGTGATTTCTCATTTCAGATTTCTTTTTGAACTGCTAATTTTTGATAGACCCGTGAATTGCTAATTTGGGATTTCATTTTGATATTTGCTAATTTGGGATATAAACCCGTGAACTGCTAATTTTTGAACGTTAATCACTTGAATTACTTGGTAAAATTTATTCTTTTACTTCCTTTTGAACAGTGGAGACAATTTTTTTTCAAAGGAGATGAGATCAAAGAGTAACAGTAAGGAACATTGGGGATCATGTTTTGGTTAGGGGACAACTCGCTCGGGAAAAAGCCTAGGACTTCAACTGGAATCAATTTTTTCATTTGAAAGAGAAGAAGAGCGATCTGAGTGATGGAGGTGAGCGACGGTAAGCTCCCTGACGAGGCTATCATTGATGTTGATGTCAAGGTATTTATCACCCATTGCCCTATTTCGTTCTTAGCATTTGAAACAACTTTGTTCAAGAGCATGCAAGTTTGAAACAGTTGTACCATCGATTTGTCGCAGGTAACAACGCTGGCTGATATTTTTGAACTGATAATTTTTAAAACCGTGAATTGGTAATTTTTGAACTGCTGCTTTGTGATTTCTCATTTCAGATTTCTTTTTGAACTGCTAATTTTTGATAGACCCGTGAATTGCTAATTTGGGATTTCATTTTGATATTTGCTAATTTGGGATATAAACCCGTGAACTGCTAATTTTTGAACGTTAATCACTTGAATTACTTGGTAAAATTTATTCTTTTACTTCCTTTTGAACAGTGGAGACAATTTTTTTTCAAAGGAGATGAGATCAAAGAGTAACAGTAAGGAACATTGGGGATCATGTTTTGGTTAGGGGACAACTCGCTCGGGAAAAAGCCTAGGACTTCAACTGGAATCAATTTTTTCATTTGAAAGAGAAGAAGAGCGATCTGAGTGATGGAGGTGAGCGACGGTAAGCTCCCTGACGAGGCTATCATTGATGTTGATGTCAAGGTATTTATAGCAGTTCTTAGCATTTGAAACAACTTTGTTCAAGAGCATGCAAGTTTGAAACAGTTGTACCATCGATTTGTCGCAGGTAACAACGCTGGCTGATATTTTTGAACTGATAATTTTTGAAACCGTGAATTGCTAATTTTTGAACTGCTGCTTTGTGATTTCTCATTTCAGATTTCTTTTTGAACTGCTAATTTTTGATAGACCCGTGAATTGCTAATTTGGGATTTCATTTTGATATTTGCTAATTTGGGGATATAAACCCCGTGAACTGCTAATTTTTGAACTTTAATCACTTGAATTACTTGGTAAAAATTTATTCTTTTACTTCCTTTTGAACAGTGGAGACAAATTTTTTTCAAAGGAGATGAGATCAAAGAGTAACAGTAAGGAACATTGGGGATCATGTTTTGGTTAGGGGACAACTCGCTCGGGAAAAAGCCTAGGACTTCAACTGGAATCAATTTTTTCATTTGAACGAGAAGAAGAGCGATCTGAGTGATGGAGGTGAGCGACGGTAAGCTCCCTGACGAGGCTATCATTGATGTTGATGTCAAGGTATTTATCACCCATTGCCCTATTTTCGTTCTTAGCATTTGAAACAACTTTGTTCAAGAGCATGCAAGTTTGAAACAGTTTGTACCATCGATTTTGTCGCAGGTAACAACGCTGGCTGATATTTTTGAACTGATAATTTTTAAAACCGTGAATTGGTAATTTTTGAACTGCTGCTTTGTGATTTCTCATTTCAGATTTCTTTTTGAACTGCTAATTTTTGATAGACCCGTGAATTGCTAATTTGGGATTTCATTTTGATATTTGCTAATTTGGGATATAAACCCGTGAACTGCTAATTTTTGAACGTTAATCACTTGAATTACTTGGTAAAATTTATTCTTTTACTTCCTTTTGAACAGTGGAGACAATTTTTTTTCAAAGGAGATGAGATCAAAGAGTAACAGTAAGGAACATTGGGGATCATGTTTTGGTTAGGGGACAACTCGCTCGGGAAAAAGCCTAGGACTTCAACTGGAATCAATTTTTTCATTTGAAAGAGAAGAAGAGCGATCTGAGTGATGGAGGTGAGCGACGGTAAGCTCCCTGACGAGGCTATCATTGATGTTGATGTCAAGGTATTTATCACCCATTGCCCCTATTTCGTTCTTAGCATTTGAAACAACTTTGTTCAAGAGCATGCAAGTTTGAAACAGTTGTACCATCGATTTGTCGCAGGTAACAACGCTGGCTGATATTTTTGAACTGATAATTTTTAAAACCGTGAATTGGTAATTTTTGAACTGCTGCTTTGTGATTTCTCATTTTCAGATTTCTTTTTGAACTGCTAATTTTTGATAGACCCGTGAATTGCTAATTTGGGATTTCATTTTGATATTTGCTAATTTGGGATATAAACCCCGTGAACTGCTAATTTTATTGAACGTTAATCACTTGAATTACTTGGTAAAATTTATTCTTTTACTTCCTTTTGAACAGTGGAGACAATTTTTTTTTTCAAAGAGAGATGAGATCAAAGAGTAACAGTAAGGAACATTGGGGATCATGTTTTGGTTAGGGGACAACTCGCTCGGGAAAAAGCCTAGGACTTCAACTGGAATCAATTTTTTCATTTGAAAGAGAAGAAGAGCGATCTGAGTGATGGAGGTGAGCGACGGTAAGCTCCCTGACGAGGCTATCATTGATGTTGATGTCAAGGTATTTATCACCCCATTGCCCTATTTCGTTCTTAGCATTTGAAACAACTTTGTTCAAGAGCATGCAAGTTTGAAACAGTTGTACCATCGATTTGTCGCAGGTAACAACGCTGGCTGATATTTTTGAACTGATAATTTTTGAAACCGTGAATTGCTAATTTTTGAACTGCTGCTTTGTGATTTCTCATTTCAGATTTCTTTTTGAACTGCTAATTTTTGATAGACCCGTGAATTGCTAATTTGGGATTTCATTTTGATATTTGCTAATTTGGGATATAAACCCGTGAACTGCTAATTTTTGAACTTTAATCACTTGAATTACTTGGTAAAATTTATTCTTTTACTTCCTTTTGAACAGTGGAGACAAATTTTTTTCAAAGGAGATGAGATCAAAGAGTAACAGTAAGGAACATTGGGGATCATGTTTTGGTTAGGGGACAACTCGCTCGGGAAAAAGCCTAGGACTTCAACTGGAATCAATTTTTTCATTTGAACGAGAAGAAGAGCGATCTGAGTGATGGAGGTGAGCGACGGTAAGCTCCCTGACGAGGCTATCATTGATGTTGATGTCAAGGTATTTATCACCCATTGCCCTATTTCGTTCTTAGCATTTGAAACAACTTTGTTCAAGAGCATGCAAGTTTGAAAACAGTTGTACCATCGATTTGTCGCAGGTAACAACGCTGGCTGATATTTTTGAACTGATAATTTTTAAAACCGTGAATTGGTAATTTTTGAACTGCTGCTTTGTGATTTCTCATTTCAGATTTCTTTTTGAACTGCTAATTTTTGATAGACCCGTGAATTGCTAATTTGGGATTTCATTTTGATATTTGCTAATTTGGGATATAAACCCGTGAACTGCTAATTTTTGAACGTTAATCACTTGAATTACTTGGTAAAATTTATTCTTTTACTTCCTTTTGAACAGTGGAGACAATTTTTTTTTCAAAGGAGATGAGATCAAAGAGTAACAGTAAGGAACATTGGGGATCATGTTTTGGTTAGGGGACAACTCGCTCGGGGAAAAGCCTAGGACTTCAACTGGAATCAATTTTTTCATTTGAAAGAGAAGAAGAGCGATCTGAGTGATGGAGGTGAGCGACGGTAAGCTCCCTGACGAGGCTATCATTGATGTTGATGTCAAGGTATTTATCACCCATTGCCCTATTTCGTTCTTAGCATTTGAAACAACTTTGTTCAAGAGCATGCAAGTTTGAAACAGTTGTACCATCGATTTGTCGCAGGTAACAACGCTGGCTGATATTTTTGAACTGATAATTTTTAAAAACCGTGAATTGGTAATTTTTGAACTGCTGCTTTGTGATTTCTCATTTCAGATTTCTTTTTGAACTGCTAATTTTTGATAGACCCGTGAATTGCTAATTTGGGATTTCATTTTGATATTTGCTAATTTGGGATATAAAACCCGTGAACTGCTAATTTTTGAACGTTAATCACTTGAATTACTTGGTAAAATTTATTCTTTTACTTCCTTTTGAACAGTGGAGACAATTTTTTTTCAAAGGAGATGAGATCAAAGAGTAACAGTAAGGAACATTGGGGATCATGTTTTGGTTAGGGGACAACTCGCTCGGGAAAAAGCCTAGGACTTCAACTGGAATCAATTTTTTCATTTGAAAGAGAAGAAGAGCGATCTGAGTGATGGAGGTGAGCGACGGTAAGCTCCCTGACGAGGCTATCATTGATGTTGATGTCAAGGTATTTATCACCCATTGCCCTATTTCGTTTCTTAGATTTCTTTTTGAACTGCTAATTTTTGATAGACCCGTGAATTGCTAATTTGGGATTTCATTTTGATATTTGCTAATTTGGGATATAAACCCGTGAACTGCTAATTTTTGAACGTTAATCACTTGAATTACTTGGTAAAATTTATTCTTTTACTTCCTTTTGAACAGTGGAGACAATTTTTTTTCAAAGGAGATGAGATCAAAGAGTAACAGTAAGGAACATTGGGGATCATGTTTTGGTTAGGGGACAACTCGCTCGGGAAAAAGCCTAGGACTTCAACTGGAATCAAATTTTTCATTTGAACGAGAAGAAGAGCGATCTGAGTGATGGAGGTGAGCGACGGTAATCTCCCTGACGAGGCTATCATTGATGTTGATGTCAAGGTATTTATCACCCATTGCCCTATTTCGTTCCTATTCTTCAAACCCTAATCATCATTGCTGTTGAGGTCAAGGAATTAGAAATTGTCAGTGCAGGTACCAATCTTCATTTTCTTGCTTCTGTATTTGGAACAGCAACTGCAAATTATTAAAATAGTTGGATACCCGTATATGTTTGCATTGGTAGAAAATTAGTTTCACCACCCTTAATTGAACTATGGAGAAGATGCTTAATTCAAGCCGGTTGTATCAATGTTTTATTGATCAAGTGATCCACACAGAGACACTTACCATGTAACTTTTCTACAGGTAGGAGCAATCAGCCCTCAGAGTATGCCAACATTGATACAAAGCATTTAGGAATGCCTTGACAATGGTGACTGGGCCACCCGTAAGGTAGCAGCTGATACATTGAGTGTGTTGGCATCTCATTCACGTCAGTTGGTTACTGAAGGATCTGCTTCTACAATAGCTGCTTTGGAGGCTTGCCGGTTCGATAAGGTAGATCTGTTCAATTCCTTTCTATCAAGAACAAACGGGACGATACACAGAGCATTGTTTAAAATAGTAGTGAGTGATAAACAATCATTGTGGGGACAGAGCATAGACAATCCTGAACTGGATTTGTTAATACATACCATGTAAATGTAACTTCAGAGTAACTTGGTCTCCTTCTAAATAGTAACATTCTAATTCAACATTGGATATTTGGCAAAGCGTGGTTCTCAAGGCTAATTCTCAATAGCTTTGACAATGGTTCATGTTTATTATTTACTAATTCTAGATCATACTTTTGTTGTTGTTGCTTTCGAAAAGGTTGTTCATAATTATCCATATTATCATCAGTAAGAAGGCCTCACGGACACTCTACCTCAAGGCCTAAAGTAACAGGTAATCTTAACCACACCCCTTAAATATATACCAAAATGGATTATTTTTAAAAATTAGAAATTATAGAACTATTGTGTACCACTCTAACTGAAAATGCAATACAAATAAGTTAAATAAGAAGATCACCAGAATCGGTAACTATTTCTTCTCAAGCACACATGCATGGTTGATCCATCTTAATCATACATACATATTTGGTCCCTCCAAGAGGCTTAAACATTTAGTAGCTAACATTGATATGGCCTGAAATAGCTGTTATGGCAAATACATAAATTAGGACCAACGTTGATAGCACTACCTGTCAAACATGCAATCCTATGGTATAACTCAAAACGCCCTAATAAAATAGCCCATGTGAAAGTGAATAAACAGTAAAATTAGGACCAAAGTTGATAGCCATACCTGTTGAGTATTGAATCCTAGGGTAGAACTCAAAACCAGCCTAATAAAATAGCCCATGTGAAAGTGAATACACAGTCTAGAAAGGATTTGACTTAGTGTAATGTTAAATGGACACGAATATTGGTTGCATATTTTTAGACCAAACTTTCATATTAATTGAATGTCAAAAATTTTTAGGGCCAGTAGGTCCACACCTGGTCTCCAGAAAAATTCTCCAAGAAATTTTGGGTAACTTGGACTTCAGCAAGAGCTTGCACATAACTTTTTGGAGAAACTCTCTGTATAAGCCTTGAGAAGAAATTTGCAACCTTATATGTAGACATGATTAAGCATTACAATATATGTTTGATGACTTATTATCATCATCGTTGTCGTCATAATGCAAATTTAGAGTATAAATCATTTCTATCCTTGAAAATATTGACGAAATCAAATATTGTGTTCAGAAAGTATTGTACCTCCGGCTGTGCAAGCATATGAGCAGCTTTTGCAGACAACTCTCCGAACATAAGATATCTATAAAAATTGCTTTTCAGGGTTATATTGAGAACAACAGCAAAGTAGAAATTTTGAACAAGCCAACAAGAACATATCAACCAAGCAAACAATCTGAACATTTTATAGTACAAATAAAATGTTGGATTTTAAAAAATCAATAAACTAAGAAGCTTGCTACAAAAAAACTAATGATAAGTGGACTACATGGTGAACTGACCATATTGTGTGGCTTGATCTACTGGCTGAGCAGAGATGCTATCATTGCCAGTACTATTTTCTATGTCTACCCATCCAACAAACTCACATGGTTATTTGACTATACAACAACAAAGCTTTCTCCCAAACAAAACCGAGAAAATAAAAAAAAGTAAGAATGATAATCCAACATTCAGATTAAATCATATCAACAAAGGTATACCAATAATGCTACCATGTGGGTTCAAAACAAACATCCAAAATCACAAACTAGAAATCGTGAAGAGCAAGCTGATTTATGTTTCCTGTTATCATCATTTATCCCCATCTGTGACGGTTGATGTCTAACATTTGATGTGTAAGCCATCCGATGGACACCTGTAAAAATCGGTAACACTAGATAGAATATATCCCATCCATGGGTACTACATGTTTTACATCTCAAATGCAACATTCACACTTTTAAACATGATCTATAATGCCCATACAAAAAATGGTTCTGTGATTGCTTAGTTATGCAAGTTAACCCATTAAGAATGGATTTTTAAAATTGACTTGCCTACAGTTTCCCAAACCTAATATGGATACGTTTGGGTAGACACAATATACTGGATTTAAATCCTAGATTATTTTTTGACCAAAGGATTGAGGCAATCCAAAAGGCTGGTTTGGTTGGCTCTAAATTTTTTGCGTGAAATCCTATTGATTACAATCCAAGTATGCACAATCCTTCGGATTAGAAAAGGATAATCAAGAGCTCCCTTTCCTAATATAAGATACCAATTGCTCAAAAATCTAATTTTGACTTCATTTTAATGAATTATGGGGAAGTTAATACTTGCCAGCATATAAACAAGTTTTTAGAGTGTAATTCCAGGATTTCTACACCATATGAAATATGCAGAATCCAATGAATTACCAACCAAAGAATTTTCATCCAGCAATCGACACAAACCCTGGGGTTATTGAAATGTTAAGATCAATATCCAACCTCAATTCTCAAAATGGATCTTCAAATGATGATTTCTCAAGCAAAATGATGATTTCTTCATCATGTCATTTTAAACCATACTAATAGATTTAAAAACTGTTTAAAAACTATGCAATAGTATTCGCATATCAAAGTATAGGGGTGGATTTGTAATTAGATGTTCTACCATGCACTTTATAACCTACACGATAAATGAATATATAGAAAGAGATATGGACACGATAAAAACAATTTGACAATGGCGAGACATGTAAATCGATGATAAATGATTGTTAACCATCATTTACAAAGCATAGACAAATATGAAAAGTATTTCAGGTGGTTTAGGCCAAACTGCAAATTGTTGCAAACTTAGACACAATTAAGAAGCTATTAAGTATGTAAACTCCTCTTTATAAGGGAAGAAAAAAAGTACTCTTCAAGTACAAAATGATTCTCCTCATTTTCTTTTTTTATGTTTAAAATATTTTATAGTGCTACAGGTCAAGATTCTCAGTGTAAATTTTGAACTTTTAGTTCTATGGATATTTATATTCAATCATGGTGGTGCAATCATGTACGTGATTGTGATTGTGCAACAAGCATGAGTAGAAATGCCTTTAAACATGTATGAAATGTATGCATGGTGGCATCAAAATCCTTGAATGGATGGGGTTTTACAAGAATAAAGAGATTAAACCTTTCTGGGGCTCTGAGCGGGTTATGTAGCCCATGTTTTGGGCATGTAGCCAAGCATTCCACAAATGGCTGCAGATTAGTATGACAATTTTAGAATTACCAAAAAAAGAACAAACACATAAATTATAATATTGTAGAAAATTATTTTTAAGGGAAAAATACAAGCTCAAAAAAAAGATCCGAAGTGCAATCTAATTTTTCTGATGAGTTATTTCGTCTATCAAGGAAACCATGAATGTTGTATACATTTATTTCTGCTTCTTGAACTTCAGCAACATTGATGAATGGGTCACCATTTAAGGGATCGACTATTGTGTTCCATGTATCGGATGACTTCCAGCTATCCTGCACTAAACATAATCACCATCACTCTGCAGTGTAAAGACATTAACAAAAAGGAAAAGTTTTCTCAATTTTTACCCATAAAATTTGCAATTAATCCTGAAAAAACAATATTTATTCCATTCCAAAAGAAGATATAATTTACAGAGTAATTGTTTTTGACATAATAAAGGATGTATCTATATATTAAAACACAACTTTTTTGAATCGTATTGCTGACTGGGACAAGTCCTTTGCATCCAAGGGTCAAGATTTAATTCAAAAACCCACACAATAACTATATTTGCACAGAATGCTGCCACTTTTCCCTTTTTGCTAAAAAATACTCTCATTTCACATTTTACCCCTAATACCATACACACACACACACACTTTGCACTTCCCCTATTCATTTTCGAGCGTTTCTCTTTTGACCCGTGTTAAATTTGTTGCCGGCGCCCGCGTCGAAGGTGCCTGCTAATTTTTTTAACGTTAATTGGTTGTTCAGGGTCGAAATTGTTGTTCTACGTCGAAATTGTTTTTCCTTGCCGAAGGCGCCCGTGTCACAAAATATTTTTACGCTAATTTGTTGTTCTTTTAAATTTTGGCTTTGAAAATAATTTTTTGGGTAACAAACATTTCACGAGGGAAAGTCTTAAAAGAACCGTGCCCGTGGGCACGTGTTATGACTAGTTCATTATATAAAAGAGGGATGTTATAAAGAGAAATTGGATAAGAGAAATTAGATATCTATTATATAAAAGAGGGATGTTATCAAGAGAAATTGGATAAGAGAATTTGGACATGAGAAATTGGATAAGAGAATTTAGATATGTATTATATAAAAGAGGAATGTTATGAAGAGAAATTGGATATCTTTTCTATAAAATAGGGAAGTTATCAAGAGAAATACGATAAGAGAAATTGGATAAGTGATAAGATTTTGAGGGATATTCATTATATAAAAGAGGGATGTTATAAAGAGAAATTGGATAATAGAAATTAGATATCTATTATATAAAAGAGGGATGTTGTCAAGAGAAATTGGATAAGAGCATTTGGATAAAAGATGAGATTTTGAGGGATATCTATTATATAAAACATGGATGTTATCAAGAGAAATTGGACAAGAGAAATCTATCATATAAAAGAGGGATGTTATCAAGAGAAATTGGACAAGAGAAATTGGATAAGAGATGAAATTTTGAGGGATATCTATATATTAAAACACAACTGTTTTTGAATTCTAGGACTAACTAGGACAAGCTGACTAGGACAAATAGGTTGATAGAAAGACGGCTTGGATTTAATCTTTAGGAATTAATGGTTGAGATGAGATTTTGTGGAAAGTTTTGGAGGGAAAACATTTCTAGGTAAATGCAAGTTTCTGGGGAAATGAAATTTTATGGGAAATGAAAGTTTCTTGAGAATAGCAAAGTACACGCAATTAATGCATTTGAAAAAACTTTAACTTTCACTTAAAGCTGCAGATTGAATGCTGTTGCAGATCGAATGATCTCTCCCTCAACGCAGGGCCCACCGTCTCTTCGACCCATGGGGCAAAGATGAGAATAATTCCCGCGCCGGAGCCGCCCGCGGGCGCCCGCGCCTCTAAGAGCGCCCACTAAATTTTTTTTACGCTAATTTGTTGTTCCGTGTCGAATTTATTGTTCCCCACCGAAGGCGCCCGTGCTGCTAAATATTTTTACGCTAATTTGTTGTTCCACACAATTTTGGCTGTGGAAATAATTTTTTGGGGAACAAAGATTTTGCGGGAGAAAATCTTAAATGAACCGTGCCTGCGGGCACGGGTTATGACTAGTATATATATATGTATGTATGTATATATGTATGTATGTGTGTGTGTGTGACAGGTAAGTGTGAAACTTTATTGATCTCAAAACAATAAAAAATCGGGCCAATAGTTTAGCCAAGAGGATTGGAGAGAGGGGGGATAGGGCACAAGGGCCGTCACCCCTATAATCGCCATACCACCTAGCTATACCTGTGGACAAAAAAATTCTGAAAAAAAACCGGAAATTCCAGAAACAATAAAAAACATATACATGCTGCATTTACAAGGTGTCATGTATTCAAGGACCCCCAATTTGCGAAAGGGTTAGCTGAGGATGGGTGATCCCAGTCCAAATCCCAAAGAGCTATTAAGACATCACCTGCAATCACTTCGAATAGTTGTGTTTTCTCCATCCCCTTCCCCTCAAAGATCCCGCTGTTTCGTTGTTTCTATATATGCCACACCATGGAAGCCAATGCCATTTTTGCCAGAGTACTCACATTATCCTTCCTGCTGAAGTGAGTGAGGTAAAGGTTGCCTACCTCCGTAAGAGTAGATGGAGCCAATGTGGTAATACCTAGATTTAATAGGCATCTGCAAAGGAGATAACGAGTGTAGCTGCATTCAAAGTAAAGGTGCTCAACACTCTCAATCATATCATCTTTACATAACACATAATTTCTGCTGGTGGCCACCCCCCACTTGTGAAGAATATCACTGGTTAGAAGTTTGCCATGGAAAGCACGAAGAAGGGTGATAGGCATCTTGGGGGTGTGGTTACTATACTAGACCAATTTATATAAGGGGAATGGGGTGCCCAAAGTGCACGAACCTTCCCATGCGCCTCTGAAACTGAAATCAGCACCACTAAACCGTTCCCATAATTCACTCCCTTGGGTGAGCCTGATAGGTTGAAGAAGAGCCCAAAGCGAATAAACCATTCCCATTATTAATAATTATAACTTGCCTGATTTTAGAGTTCTTGGTGTCCTCGGGTTTATCTCGATGGGTACTATGCTACGGTAATGGTGGTTTGTTGGTTTTAGGGGAAACACAAATATATCTGCGTCATTAAATTAATGGTACCAATCAAAACGTGATTAATACTCAATGAAACATTAATCGGTCTAACTAATATAAATACTGACCTAACCTATCTAACTTACAAGTTATAATTATTAATAATACATTACAAGTGCAGTGATAATATCTTTAGACAGAACACAACTTATATCCTTTAGTCAAAGTAGTGTACTGGGCATTCTTTATAGTACACTGGTGGGTGTATACATCCTATAGGACAAGTGACAACCTAAAAGTAATTCTAAACATAGGGTGCCATGCATGAATCACTGGCTTATAAAAACTCACTATTTCATTTTCTGTGTACCCTTCTGTGTGTTTGCAGGCATGAGGCAGAGGAACACTACTAAAAAACGCTTGCATAGCGTTTTCTTTTTTTACACTTGGATAGCGCTTTTAAGCGCTATCCAAGCTACCGCTGTGGTAGCTTGGATAGCGCTTTTATAAGCGCTATCGTAGTGGTTTACTAAGATAGCGCTTATAAAAGCGCTAGCTAAGTGATTTACTAATGTTTGAACTGGCCGTGGCTAGTGCTTATTAGCCACGGACTGGCCGTGGCTAATGTTTAATTTTTTTATTAAAAAAATCAAACAAATTCAGTAAATCAAAGGCACATCTATGAATAAGAAAAGAGAGAAGGGGTTCTCCCAAAACATCAAACTACAGAATTACAATCATAACAAAATTCTATTTTCTTAATTCCTTTCCTTCTCATCAACTGCCTTGGGACATAACTCAATTTTGTGCCAAATGGGTATAATTTCCTTCTAATTAGTAGATAAGAACTTTATCACATGTTTTCTGTTCTTGAGAAAACTTTGATACATATATCTCCACTCATATTCCTCTCTTACAAATTTCCACATTGAGGAGAAGATCACATCTCACCCAACTGAGGAAAAGGGCAGAAAAAAAGAACACAAAACATCAACACACACACAAAAAGCTACATCAAAAAGCTCCATGTACATATTTTTGTTGTACCTTAACCAAAGGAATAATCTCTCGCCTTCTTCATATGTAGTATGAGGCTTCAATACGTACACGAGGCACAGACACCATAACCACCATCACAGTTCCGGCCACTCCCATCACACAGCCTCTACGCTCCGATGAACACCAGATTCCCCTTCCCCTTTTGCCGTCACAAAATGAAAAGTAGAAAAACAAAGGCACCACAGCAAGCAAGAACATGGGATGCTGCCATTGTTATTGGAATTCGACCAGGTGCAGATTGATGTGCACAAAAAGGAAATAACATGTAAAACATATAAAGCGGGCACCGTAAATTGTACAGAAACAAAAAAACCCAGCAACATGTTCACATATTCACTTTCTTAACCCATCAACACTTGAATCCTTTGAAGGCCATCACCCATATGAGGAGAATGACTGCGACCAGAGAGCCTCCCACGATAATCTTAAATCTGATATTGTCGAGCCATATCTTGCGTCGAAGTTGCCTGCCTTGCCTCTGGAAGCTATCAGCCTACGATTTACCAAAAACCATCAACAGTGAGGCAAGAAGTCATTTCATTCTTCCCTTGCCAATGAACAAGGTATAGCATATGTACCTGAAACTTAGGGATGAGAATGGGCATGCCCAAAGCCCGATTGGGCTTCCAAATGGGCATGCCACATCATCATCCCTACAATTCCTTCACAAATTCTAGAAAATTCCTTCACAAATTTTTCTAGAATTTGTGAAGGAATTGTAGGGATGATGATGTGGCATGCCCATTTGGAAGCCCAATCGGGCTTTGGGCATGCCCATTCTCATCCCTACTGAAACTGCAAGCTCTCAGTCTTGTCCACCAGAAGCTCGATTTTCTCCCCCCTATCAATTGGTGGAGAAAGGATGAATGAATGAGATCGAGTCATGTTACTGGACCCGTTAATCAAGTTCGAGGGCCCGGAGCCCCAAAGATAGCATGCAAACTTGGTTCCGATGGGTCTAACCCCATGTCTTCAATATTAATTCATGTGATATGTTAAAGACTTAGTTGTAACATTCCTTCCACACACACAAATTTATCCAACCTATTCAGAAAAAATTCCACCCTGAAATAAAATTTGTAGTTGCATTCAACGTATCATATCCTAAAAATCAATACAATTCAAAATCTCCAAATGAGTTTACAGAACACAACATTGATTCATTTTTCCATCCAATTAGAATAAATAATGCTGGCTCTACTTACTTTTCTGCCTATGCATAATATAGCAACAATTCCAACTAGCTGATTATGCAGATAAAAAATTAATTCTAGAGCCATCAACAATATGTTAGGTTAGCCATCTTTAATGGAAATATAATAAGAAAGAGCTTACAAAACTTCAATTCATCTCTACACTGGGAAAATCAAGAACCACTCAAGCTGAAGTTTGGAAGTGAAGGGAAAGTGTTATGTTGTATCAGAAGATCAGATTCATCTCTATAGTGGCCTAAATGATGTGTGTTCTCCTACTCAAACTATCTTTGTGAACTCATATGCACGTAAATTTCACGGGATCATAAAAGAGTACACATTCATCGTAGAAGGTTTCTGAACTGTGAAAATGTCCATGACTAACATGTGGAATGCTAATTTCAACTTCCTCAGCAGAGAATTCTTTGCTAACAACTGAAACCAATCCATGATTGAAATTTTCATTGGTCAAGAACAGAAGTAAAATGTCCTCGGTCATCAAGGATAATGAAGATATAAGTCACACACATTACTGAACATTTTAAGGCATGCATCAGAGGAATCTTATGTAACGTACCTCCCCTTGCCCAATCGACTCTTCCAAAACACGAGCCTTTTGAAGGCTCATGTTATCGGTTGCAGCCGCCACATAGAACCTCGGAGTAAATCTGTCTTTCTGAAGAATGCTAACGATGCTGAGCATCTCTGCTGTGTGACCTCCTACATGCCCATTGAATTTTTTTATACATATATTTATACATACATAACAACATTAATGTACACAAATCCTTAATGTACTGCCAACTAATCCATTCAGATACATTAAAAAAGCTTCACAAATTTTCATTAAAGGTAAAATATAGGATTTGTGTTCATCCAGCTTAATCATCATACATGTTCATTTTGACTTCGGAAGAACTTTCAGGATCCTCTTAACAATTGAGCAATTTCCACTTAAGATTGCATAACTTATTAGATAGTAAAATAAAATTATATTCACTTATTTTAAGGTCCTTTCTTTTATAAATTCATCATACATCTCGGATACCTATGATCTCTCATGCTACATACACTTTAAATTGTTATAAACTATCAAACATTAATTTAAGTTGTCGAAATAAGATAATAAAGATAAGGACGCAAATAATAAAAGCAAAAAAATTAGTTCAATTTGTCCAATGTACTAAATCAAAATCATTTCCTGATAATCGAGATCGTGCATCGATGAAAACTGAATGAGAGCCATCAGGTTTTGTTAAAACTTAAAACCCTTAATCCATTGGCAACAGATTAGGAAAAGGGGTTGAGGGGAATGGTTTAAGGATCACAGTATAAAAAAATGAATAGAAAAAAGATTTGGTTAGCCCATTACATAAAAGGATAAAGTCAACTTGTGCATGTATGGGTGATTGGGAAATGCCATGAGAATTTCATGACTCATGAATAGGTGGAGCCCCTCCCTCTTTTAAGCAGCAAACTCTTCTTAACCTGTCAGAATGGGTTAGGTTAGCATGTGTGCTATATTTTTGGGTTTGTCATGTTAGGGATAGATTAATCTGCCTTCAGCAATTGGCAACCTCAATTGAGAAATCTATCTAAAATAAAGATTATCCAACATGTAAATCCTAGTTTCTCAACTCAATTTCCACAAATGGCTCAAGAACTTAATTGGATTTCATATAGGAAATAGGAATATAGAAATTTGTCACATGATACACACCTCATGCCCTATATCTAGTTGGATTAGATATAGGACATGATTCTATTATGTACAGCAATGGTGACTCCTTTATGAAATAGAAAAATTATATCACATTTGCCACAAATCACATCCATTTGCTACCTTCCATACATATCTATATAATAACTCATGTGTAATTACTTAATAGAATAACAAGTACATTATCGCTTAAGCCCATACCTCTTTCGATCAAAACAAGACATTCATTTTGTAAATAATTTATCATTCTTATTTTAACCTCTTCAAATAAGTCAAAAACGTACATACAGTTCATAAAGATAAAAATATCTTGACTGCTTGCCAAAAAGAAATGCTCAGAAGCACAATATACAAATTAAGTTACTTCAGATAATGATGAAAATACAAGGATTAAGGTTCTCTTAATCACTACTTGTAAATAACGGGAATGGATCATGATCGTCAACTTACAAATTGACCTATAGATTAAATTGATTAACAATTGAAGGTTAAGAAACTCAAAATCGAAAATGGATTGTGTGGCAAGCTGTAAACCTCCAATGAATAAGATGACCACGTTTGGGAAAGTTGATTTTCACCACCTAAAGGGCTGCACTTAATAAAGGAAAGCTACGATGACCTTAAGAGTTTTTAGGGAGGGAAGCCACTAAAACCATAGAAATCCAGTAGAAATTTTGGGAAAGCAACTAATTTACGCAGAAATTGTCCGAGATAACAAACAAGTAGATACATTTAAAAACAACTACATTCAGAGAAACTAATCTGTGATAATCACAGGTTTAATTAGAATCGGATAGTTACTCGGGATCGGGAGATCGCAAGGGTTTTTTTGGATTTCGCGAGCTTGATGATGATCTAGCGATAATCACAGGTTGGATTGCAAAGCTTCATTTCCATTCAAGCTTCAAGCTTCATTTCCATTGCAAAGCTTCCGGCAAATATCAGCAACCTACATACAAAAAAACCCAGTATCAGATGATATAAAAACCTGGATCACCTGGATATCATACTTTTTGCGTTTGAGCTCACCTTGGCCATCACTGATAACATATTTGGCGGAATTCGGGCAAAGGAAAGCAATCATGTAATGCGCATGGTAAGCCCAAACTGGATGGAGCTTTGGCTTCCCTGTATGTGCATGCCTCCCGACAAAATCCGAATGTACTTGGCGGAGAAGCCTGCGATAACCGTCATGAAAAAAATTCAGCGAGAACCCGAAATGCATAAATGCATGGATGCACTACATATGTTTCCACGCACAGAGCATAACACTCGCATACCTGTCCCTAAGGTTGCAGCAAAACTATGCAAATGATGCAACATGCACAAATATCAAGCCACAGGTATTATGACATGTATAGCCCATTGCCTTATATCAATAATCCACTCCAAGAAGTTGATTCCCATCAGTTGGAGCGCCAAAAACCAAAAATTTAGACTAGTATGACATGTATAGCCCATTGTATCAACTAGTCATGAAATAGACAGCAGAATGAAGTGGTTTTTAGTTTTACAATTTATAACGTTTAAAGCCAACAAAAATTAGTGTCTGTCATGAACCAAGGGTCAGATTTTCTGCCAATTTTAAGGCCTCTTGATGTAAGAAAACACAAAAACATACTTCTTCTTTGTTTAGGCATTTTAATGATTCAAGTATCAAAAGGTATGGATATTCCAGTTGGAGCACAATTTATATTTTCAAGCGAAGGAACCATACTCAAGTCTCATCAATCGGATCCTACTCATTAAACTCCAGGAATATGTGCTAAAAACTGAAAAAGAAAATTCAAGACTGCAAAACATCATGCTGATTCAAGGTGAAAAACATTCTAAATACTAATTAAATTGGTATCTATTGGAACCAATAGTTATTTGAACCATCTTTGATAGGTATGTTAGAAATTGCACGAGCATATAAGCACAGTATTCAAATTTTAACAAACCAACAGTAGTCAAATTTTAACAAACCTCTGTAGAAGCAGATGATGAAATGTGTTTATGTTTTGAATAGAAATATGAACATGCTAGAGCCTTTCCATTTGACTCCATGCAATTGTTGAAAGGCTTATGATCACTAACAGAACCATCAAAATCTAATTCCATGCCATGTAAAACAATAGAATAAGATGTTTCCTCTGAATTCACATTTGTCTCTTTAACCAGGTATGCAACATCAGGATCTTTAAATTTAGCAGCAGCAGCAGCAGTGGACAAAGAAAAGACGACATCCAAATCTGAGAAACATTAAGATCACTCAGGTGTTGCAAACATAAAATTGAAAGTGGACTCTCGTTTTTGGCTAATGTATAAGAAATAACAGTAAATTACAGGAAAATGGTGACATACAAATAAATAATTTTAGTAATGTTAAGAGCTAGAGCCAAACCCTGTCAAATGCATGTGCAATGCTGGATCTAATTCAGAACACAATAAATAATCCAACTAATTATAACTTACATGCTTTGGTTTTCAATTAGCATACCTTTTTCTTTGTAAGACTAGTCAACAGATGTTTCAGTTTAAATATATATCATATTCATAGATCTAGCTATCCGATGTTTAAGATGTCTTGCAGATAACACAACAAGTAAAAAGTTGTTACAGGATTAGGAGGAAGTAATTTCAAGAAAAATAATCAAGTTGAAAAGCTGTAAATAAGATATCTCCCATTCTTTCTGCATGAGACAATTAGCAAAACCATGCAAAACACAAAACATTGTCAAATTAAAGTGGAACTATTAAATAATTTATTCCATGAAAGATCATGACCAGCAGGAATTCATGTGAAACTTCGGGCAGCTGGAATATACAGAGAAACACGCATACAAGGTAGCATACTTCAGGGCTAAGATCCCCAACGAAGATGTTATAATGCCCTATGTATAATTACAAATATAAGCAATGTTCAAGCATAAATTCAGCCAAAGATGAAAAAAAGAATAACAGAGTAAAATTAGTTTCTTTCAGGATGCTAAAATTCATCCTCAAACATGAGATAATCAAAATGACAAATCACCTTCCTCACATTCTGTTTTTTTAAATCACGTTGTGTGCGCATAGTAACAGTTAGATATGAAGATCATAACATGGCACATCACATGGTAAAAATTTGTCTTAGCCCTGAAGTATGCTACATAAATGAAACATTTTCAGCATCTCAGATTAGGAAATATCAACATGAAACATTGTCATGATAATAATCAGAACGTAGTTATACTAGTTTTTTCCCCTTAGTGTTAACAATTGGATTAGTTATAACCTCCCAAAAGGTAAATCAGATGAATAGTAACAGATAGATATGAAGATCATAACATGGCACATCACATGGTAAAAATTTGTATTCAGTATCACTTAACTACACAGAAAATCACGTAGTCTGAAAAAGCATTTTGTCACAGAACAGTAAACATGCATACAACCAGCCCTGACTTCTGTCCTGGCAATATATGAATGTGAAACCTTATTCCAGTTAAGCTGTTGTATATTGCATACAACTTGACATAATTTAGTCTAGGAAGCCAAATTAGATGTAGTTAAGCTGACCTAATAAGTTCCTCGTTATCGAAAATTGAACTATCAGAGAATTTGTAAATAAAGTGGTATTGTTCTTCATTTCCTTCCCAAATAGGCATACATGGTCATGTGTGAGAAATCATATTGACTTCTTTTGACGACACAAGCAAAATGAGTTTACCAAAATAAACAAGGTGCAGTAGCCTCTGTATTAAATGATATGACATTTTAGCATTACATGAGGAATCTTGTAAGGATTTAAATAAAGTAGAGGTATCGTTTTTGCAATATAAAAAAATGTAAGCCAAATTCAGAACATACTTAAATCATAAGTAATTTTACTCGAGTTCCATAAATTTCTAAATTTTGAATGACACCATCCATATTACTAGGACTAGCACCAAGTGCAACATATAACCCTACAGGAGCACAACATGCACAACTTATCAAGCAACCGTAACAGCGGCTGTGAGCATTATTAGCATTTACATAGATTCCATGCATGAACACCTTGGAGTCTAGCACTTCTATAGCATACTTGGAAAATAAAAACAATTACCAACTTTGAAAATTAAAGATCCAACCAATTTGGGATATATGATCTATCACCTATGCATAACAAACTGTCATAGACCAGTGATTATTAACAATAATTGTTAGGAAATAACAGAATAACACAAATCTACATGATAATTGACATTTGATGGGTTGTGTCATGGCCCGAAAATTACAAGAAGCGTCACACAGAAAGATTGTACCTGCATGCCAAAATCAGGTCAGCCCTTTGATTAGGGCCTACATACTTATATTGCGAGAGAGCATCACAAGTGACTTTCAAGAAGATCTCTCTTGGAACAACAACAGTCTTTAGCCTCTTGTATAATTCAAAAGGTATCGTGTTACTCGGATCCACATTCTCCGGATCCCACCCGAAACCACCCACATCTTCTCGTCTCTCTTCATTTCTCTTGTTAAGAGAATCCTTTTCCAAATCCCCTCGCATTTCCATCCTTATCACCTCAAATACCCTCCTGCTCATCTGATCAAACAACAGTCTTATAAAAACCATTAAAGAAATATCTAAATTCCCGCAATTTACTCAAACCACGAGCAAGAAGATCCAAAAAAGATTAAATTTTTGATCAAAGAATCAAACTTAAAAGAATCAAAAACCTTGAATGCATGGCGAGCTTTGCATCCCATGAGCTGGAGAGTGCTCTGGAGCAGCGATGGTGGAATTGAAGACACCTAAGCCGGCTGTCGATGGCGATGTGGAATCGAAGACACCCACGGGGGTTCTCATCGTTCGCTCAGCCGTGTTGTCGATCGGCCTATGAGGAGGGGAGGTCGAAGATGGCTGTGAGGAGGGGGAGGCCTGAGACGAGGGATGAGAATTTTGGGGCGGGGGAATTTTAGGGCTCGGTTGGATGCGAGAGGGTTCACGCCAGAATCGGAAAAGTTTCGAGATATTTTTTGGTTAAGCGCTATTTAAGAGATTATATATATTTAAATTTTTTAATAAAAATGCTTACATAACAATTAGTACCATAGCGCTAAAATAAAGCGTTATTTAATGTATTACTTGGATAGCACTTTAATAAAAAGCGCTATCTAAGTTATTTTTACCTTAATTTTGATTTATTTTTATCTTCTATAAGTGCAGAAGCGCTATACAAGAGCTCACTTAGATAGCGCTTTTTAGAAGCGCTATCTAAGTGGCGTTACCCAAGCCCAAATCTGTAGTAGTGGAAGGAGGCGGGGCTCGGCGTTTTGCGGCATCGCTAGGGAGGTAGCGGGGCTGCGAGCTCGGTGAGGGGGCCTCCGAGCTTGGGACCTGGGGAGGCCAGAGGAAGCGTACGGTGACATTGAGAGTCGGTGGGCGGCGACCTGAGGTGACTGCAGGTGGTTGTTGGGCGGCGTGGGCCTCAAACAGCTATCGATGAGAAGATCACCGAAATGAGGAGGAGGGGAGGCTGCACGTCGGATTGGGGAGGATGACGGTGCGCTACAGCCTGGGTTGCATGCACTGGCATGGGCGAGGCCGTGCGCGAACTGGGTTACGGTGGAAAGATCTGTCTTCGCTGCCGGAGAGGGCAGATGGCATGGGCGCACATGTTGCTTGGGCACGACATGGATAGAGGGAGGGAGGCGTTGGTGCACGGGTTGCTTGTTGCGTGGAGAGGAGCTAGGGTAGGGACGGCTACGGGTTAGGGCTAGTTGTTTCTGCGTTTTGTCCTTAGGGTTTTAGGGTGTGTTGGGTTTTAAAAGAGGTAGCAGCCCAAGAAAATCTAAGCCCTAGGATTTGTAATATAGGGGCTCGCATGATAGCCTGTGGGTTGCTTGGAAAGTTAGCTTAGGTTTGAGTTCCTATATGTAGCTTAGGGTTTGGTTATAGGTTAGCTTTAGGTTTTACTTTAGTCTGTGGGGGATTGAAAAGGGCAAAACATGTGAAGGCTAGGGATTTAAACTTGACTTATTCCCTTTACAAGGGTTGGGTGCGACCACATAGGTAGGGTTTGGCCTGATGGGTTTACAAGATAAGGCTTGGTTGATTAGGTTAGTTATATTAGGAAAGGATGTATTGGGAAAGTGTTTGAAATAATAATCAGATTTGATTTGTTATTAATGGGTTAATTAGGGCTAATAAAACCAATTTTAATTATAGGTTTAAATGAGTTTAATTTGGAAAGTTTCCAAACATTTAAAAAGTTTTAAATTTTGAAATTTGAAATTGAAATTTTGAATTCAAACATAAAATTGAAATATTTTAAATAATTATTAAAACGTATTTTTCTTAGTAGATTTAAAATAATAATAATAGTAGTTAACATGTAAAACGTTAGGAGCTGATACGGGTACGGGGTAAGATACGACTAACTACGGATACAAAGAAAGATAAACACACGAGAGGATACGAATAAAACGTATCGCTAAAAACTTGTCGTTACACGGAATGTCTGGTGAATCCCACTAGGGGCCCCGAACAAGGAGTCAACTCCACGGATGACAACCTCATCATCTCCAGCGTAGTGAAGAAAAGTATGTTGCACGAGCTTCCGGTGTTGACAAGTAACCTTTTTGCGACGATCTCCTTGATTGTAGCTGTGATGACGACATCATCATGCAGCAGTTCCACACCCTCTAGATCTTCATCCGAGAAGGAGATAGGAGGCGTAGAGTCTCTGGGGTGCTTTCACCCAACAGACACTGTCATCAAGCTTCCAACGTAGGAGCTTTGGAGAGAGGTTGATAGCTCCGGGTGCGGGGGACCTCCCATTATCATGTTGATGAGACCGACAATGGGAGGTGTCGTGGCATCCTTAGAGGATATTGATGGATGAGTCGACATGGTCGAGTGGTTTGTTGATCGGGATGTCGAATCGTGGTTTCCAACAGACGGCACCAAACTGTTAAGGCCAAAATTGATCGAGACAGGTGTCAAGCTGACATGTGCTCTTCATGCTGAGTTGGAGCCTGATCGACCCGGAATTAACTCCGAAACGATGTCATTTAACCGCAAGCACACGGTATAGTGGCAAGCAGGTATCGAACACTGGGAAGAGGTGCTATACTATCTATCTACTCCTAGGTTGAGTTAGACTTGCGGGTTTATTGGTGGATGTAGAGTATGGAGGGTCGTAACGATGATGGATGTGAAGGTTGTGTCACTCGATATCACAATCAAGGGATTCCACATAATATAAAAAGACTAGGGCTTTAGGACTCACCACTAGGACCGTCGGATGTCGACGCTAGGCTAGGACTCTTACGTTGCATTGGTTTTATTGGGTATTATAGAATCTAGGAAGTGAATTCTTGCATCTAGGCATCATGAATCTATTATACCGTATTCACCCTACTCGTGCAATAGATGCATACAATACGTGCATTAAGGATCTACAATAATCTCACCACTCTCGTGGTTCGAATGCTCTCAATTCATACCACTCTCGTGGGTTAGAGCTTCGAGGTATTTTGGTGGCTCTCATTGACACAATGGTAGTAGTCTTCAATTAGTGATATAGTTCGTCAATGGATCCCATCAAGGCATGAGCCAGGCATGGTCACGAGCCTTGGTTGAATCTACTAACTCCCTAATTAAATCCGCAGGATACTCCTTAAGCTAATCGATTCCACCGACCGTGGGCATGATCTCAGTACGAGTTCTCCTAGGGATTTTGCTAGATCAACCAAAATACAGCCCCTTTTATATCCAACGCATCATAAAAATCCTATCTTTGCATCTAGATCCTAAAATCCTAGGACTAATCCATTAGCCCTAGAAAAGATTATTCAAGCATAGCAAACATTATGAAAACAATAGAGATCATTGCTAGCATCATAGAAAAACAATAAGAAGAACTAAAATAAAATTAAAGAGATAAAATACTTAGCTTGATACAAGAGGAGGGGCATATGGCGTAGCCTAACTCTCAAATGATTTTCTCCAAAACTTCTTAGAACTCTCTAAAAACTCTCCAAAAGTCCCACTCTAATGACGGCTACAATTCAGATATATATAGTCCCCTCAAAACCCTAGCAAATAACTCAAAAACCCTCTGAAATTCATGCCCAAAGTCCAATCTGGATGCAACTTAAGTTCTGGGCCCCAGCTGACTCGGTCGAGTAGCCCCCACTCAGTCGAGTCAGTAGTAGTGCAGAAATTCATCCAAAAACATTGCTCTGTCTGCTCGGACCAAGTAGGGTCTGCTCGATCGAGTAGGTAGCTGCTCGGTCGAGTAGGTGGTCGAGTACAGATTTCAGCACTGCAGCATTAACTTGCAGAAATTCCCCAGATTTCATCCAACCTTCGATTGATGCGTTCTTGGCGGCGTTGGAACCATCATGAAGTCTACTATCCATAAAAATATGAGAAAAACAATTTACTCGTTGAAATAATAGCAGATTTCAAAAGAGGTAGAGGCTGTTTGAAAATCTGGGAGTTCGCCTTACTCGACCAAGTAGCCTTCGTGCTCGGTCGAGCTACGGTGCCTTGTGTAGAAGATCAAAATAGTCGCTATGGAAATTGTCGACTAGGGTCGAGTAGCCATCCTACTCAGTCGAGTAGGGTGTATCCGTTTCCTCTGTGAGAATTGCGTTTCAGCTCGACCGAGTCGCTTGGGAAACTGAAGGTGGTTGCTTCTTGGCTTCTCCTTTCTCTTTCTCTTCCTCTAATCTTCTTCTTTGGTACCTCAAGCATGTCATCATAAGTCTTCTTAGTGCTCTCATGTTGCCGATCATCTTATTTACTCCAAATTGCTCTGAAATGCTCCGAATTCCCTGAAATATATATATAGAAACGCTCTCAAAGTCAAATATTTCCAAATAATGGTATAAAAAAGTGTAAAATGGGGATTTGGAGGGTGAAACATAACATGAAAAGGTGTGATAAAACGTGTAATTGATGAGCACATCAAAATCCCTCAAGCTTACCTCTTACACGTCCTCGAGAAAGACTTATAAGAGCGAACCCGGAGGGAAAAATAAGAAATGGAAAATAAAGAAGAGCACTGGATAACAACTCATATCGTTCTCGTTATTCATTAACACACAAGATGAGAAACAATCAATAACCACAAATTTCACTTGACATTGTATCCTCGCATTAAATGTATATATCATGGGTTTGAATTGAAGAATAATGAACAATCAACCAATCATAATCGAAGTTAGAGTATTCATCTTATCATAGAATAACATGTAATATACTTGCTCATGGTAATAACTCAAAATCCATGAAAGATTCTCTAACCGGCATATATGTATCATGATCATTTATGCTTGGCATATTATTATATGGTGTTCATGAAATGAAATAGCAAACTCAGCCAATCAAGGAATCACCACACTAATATCCGTTTCTTGAATCCTAGGAACCCATCAAACTTGTCCATGTCTTTATTCTAAATAGAAAAGGAGGTAGAGATATGGAGTTTTGTATTTTTATATTTTTGTCTATTTTTGGGTTTTTGTCTTGCAAACTTGCGTAAATGCAATGGAGTGCAAAGAGCGGTCTATGCATCCCAGATCATGCGACCTTAGGGTATCAGGCTATAAGGAACCCCAACGACCTTTTATTTAGGACATTTATTTGGTTTTTGTCTTATTAGGATTTTTGCAAACTCACGTAAACGCGATGGAAAGCAAAGCATGATCAAAGATCATTTATTTGGCTATATTCAAAGAAAAAGGAAAAAGCATAGAATTTAGACATGGACTCCGTATCAGAAATATCCTACTCATCAATACTTAGAGTGTCATGGCGTTATCCTATCTCAATTGGATTACTACTCATACATGAAGCATATTTAATTTCTCAAACAAGTGTGCGAATATAGTTAAAATTCGAGTTTAATACTTTTCATTTTCATTTAGTCCGTTTCAAGAATACGAATCATGGAAATGGGAGCACTATTATGAAAAGCATATTAAAAATGCTATCATACTCAAGGAATATACTCTAAAACCATCACTTTCAATTAAGAGTTCGGAAAAATAATCCATTCATATACATTTCATAATTGAAGCACAAGAGATTTCAAACATCAAATAATAATTCGTGGTCATACAAAAGGATAATGTGTGTAGATGTCAAACAAGAATAATGACCATAGGAGGACAATCATTTCTAGCAAAAAATAAATAAAGAAAAAACGACTCACAAGCACACATTATGATGCATGAAACACACAAAAAGAGAAAACAAAGATGAAAAGAGAAATGGAAAATTTTGAAAAAAATTCTAAAACCCCTAAATAAAGTAAAAGTGCAACTAATTGGCATGAAAATGCACTCCCCCAAGCTTAAACTTCACTTTTTCCTCAATATGATCATAATGGAAGAATATGAGGAACAATGATAATAATAAGGGTGTGAATGAAAAATGATGAAATGAATGACATGAAATCCTAATGCAACTACATGCACATACAATGATGCATGAGAGCGCCTTTTCACAAGCTTATACCAAGCAATCCTATTCAAATGACTCGATCAAAAATGTCACGGCTTCGATAAGCGGTATCAAGTCAAACAAATAAGTAAGATTTCACTTGAAAAAATGCTCGATGGGTGGTGAGCAAAATGGTGGGACATATTAAGATATGAAGAGGGCAATTGATATATATTTAATGGGTTCGATGTGTAAAATTTTATTGTTGCCGTCATAAGAGGTGATATTTATTCAAGCAAATTTATACGGTCCTCTCGCTGTCGAGAGGATTCCTATTTATTTAAAGAATAAAATATTACACTACTGGATTGATATCACCTATAGCAAAAGGCGGATCCAGTATCTGCATCGGGGCATCCAGCTGTCCTATCAACAACTTCTGTGGCTCTGCTAGCTGTGTGTAGCTACTAACGCCAACGAACTCCAGCGATGCATCCCGTAGCATTCCTCATAGGCATCCACATGTATCCTGCAAAGAACGGAATGCATCAGCCCGTTGTGAAAGATTTTTCCCCCCAACAAATGTTTTCCAAAAAGGGTCATCAACATAAATATTTAAAATTAAGGATGGTTGACAACACTTCCCTGTAATTAAATCTTTACTATCAAGTTCCATGTCCACTCTCTCCTCGGTGTCCTCTCCAAGCTTCTCAAGAATATCCTGAACAGTTGCATATATCACCTCATCAGGTGACTCCTTATCATGCTCGTCAGGTTCTTCAAGCAAGGACACATCCAAGCATAGCTTCGGCCCATAATTGTGAGTGTCCTGTAACAGGTATGACGTGTCAAAAAGATCTGAATCAAAATAAATATCAAATGGGATACATGATTCAGAAATGGAGTGGGTAAAGAGGTCTCCCCGAGTGGGAGCTATAAGCTCTGGTGGGTGGTCCTCTGAGGAATGCTCAGCCTCTGTAGAATGTGGGGATGGCTACGGTAGCTCGAAAGGAGGAGGGCACAATTTGGGCTCCATCTGTGGGCAGATGTCATCGTCCCAAGTCACGTCCTCTTCGATGGTCTGCTCTGCTACTGTAGGCACAGCCTCCTCAATAAGATCCTCTGATGGTATAGGCTGCTCTGACTCAGGTGGGTGGCAGGGGGAGGAGACGACGGCACAAGGTGGCTCTATGGGCTCATGTATCACAACCGTGGTGTAAAAATGGGTCTTGTGCCCCTCAACTAGAGTGTAGACTCCCTCATCAATTGTGCATGTGGAAGAGATACAATGAGTAATAAAGTTTTGAAATCCGAGCCCAAAAGGATCACCTGCCGTTATTGTTAATGGACCGATTTTTCGAACTACGTCGATAATGTTTCTCAATAGATCCATATATGTGTCCTCCTTCGGTAGCTCAGATGTCTCTATTTATAGAGTGTTGATGGTGTAAATGTGGATATGATCACATTCAAGTGAAGCAAACACTCCATCTACGATAGTACCTGCACCAGAGACATTAGCCATAATGAAATCGATGAATACTTTGTCGGATGGTTTACCTACCATTACAGTTAGTGAACCGATAGATCGAGCATCATTTATCATTTTCTCCAAGGTTGCTGCCAACTGCAGATCACTGAACTTTCCCACTTGCATCCTCTCCATAAACTCACGCGAGGGTCTCTTTAGCCTTCTAGCGAAGATATCAAATAGCTTGGAATGATCCCACTCATTGTCTGACTCCGTCTGGAACATTCCCAATGTTCTTTTGAACTTGCACAAGGCTTCTCTGAAGGACTCTCCAATAGCTTGATAGAATGTAGTGAGATATGTATAGGATCATATAGAACCCGATCGCATCTTTGGAAGCACCATCGCTGCATCAACTGTACCTGATCACGCAAAGTAGACAACCTGGAAAAGATGTCAGTGGTACAAAGAGAGATAAAGATAATAATAATAATAGCAGGTGGGGGGGGGGAATCTCCATGTTTATGTGTGTGTGTGTGTGTGTGTGTGTGTGTGTCTGTCTTTTTTTGTTTTTTGTTTTTTGTTTTTACGCAGTCTAATCAACCTAACTGTGATAAATAGATAATATGGCGGAACACCTCCCCGGCAATGGTGCCATAAACTTGATCGACCCGGAATTAACTCCGAAACATTGTCGTTTAACCGCAAGCGCACGGTATAGTGGTAAGCCGGTATCGAACACGGAGAAGCGGTGCTATACTACCTATCTACTCCTTGGTTAAGTTAGACCTGCAGCTTTATTAGTGGATGTGGAGTATGGAGGGTCATAACGGTGATGTATGCGAAGGTCGTGTCACTCGATATCGCAAACAAGGGATTCCACACAATATAAAAAGACTAGGGCTTTAGGACTCACCACTAGGACCGTCGGATGTCGACGCTAGGCTAGGACTCTTACGTTGCATTGGTTTTATTGGAGATTGTAGCATCTATGAAGTGAATTTATGCTTCTAGGCATCATGAATCTAACATACCGTATTTACCCTTCTCGCGCGATAGATGCATACGGTATGTGCATTAAGGATCTATAATAATCTCACCACTCTTGTGGTTCGAATGCTCTCAACGCATGCCACTCTCGTGGGTTAGAGCTTCGAGGTATTTTGGTGGCTCTCATTGACGCAATGGCGGTAGCCGTCAATTATAGTTCGTCGGTGGATCCCATCAAGGCACGAGCCGGGTATGGTCACGAGCCTTGGTTAAATCCACTAACCCCCTAATTAAATCCGTAGGATACTCCTTAAGCTAATCGATTCCACCGACCGTGGGCACAATCTCAGTACGAGTTCTCCTAGGGATTTTGCTAGATCAACCAAAATACAACCCCTTTTATATCTAATGCATCATAAAAATCCTATCTTTGCATCTAGATCCTAAAATCCTAGGGCTAATCCATTAGCCCTAGAAAAGATTATTCAAGCATAGCAGACATTATGAAAACAATAGAGATCATTTCTAGCATCATAGCAAAACAATAAGAAGAACTAAAATAAAATTAAAGAGATAAAATACTTAGCTTGATACAAGAGGATGGGCATATGGCGTAGCCTAACTCCCAAAAGATCGTCTCTAAAACTTTTTTGAACTCTCTACAACCTCTCCAAAAGGCTCCCTTTAATGATGGCTATAATTCATATATATAGTCCCCCTCAAAACCATGTAAATAACCCAAAACCCTCTGAAATTTGTGCCCAAAGTCAAATCTGGACGCAACTTAAGTTCTGGGCCCCAGCTGACTCGGTCGAGTAGCCCCCTACTCGGTCGAGTCAGCAGTAGGGCAGAAATTCCTCCAAAAACACTGCTCTATCTGCTCAGATCGAGTAGGGTCTGCTCGATTGAGTAGGTAGCTGCTCGGTCGAGTAGGTGGTCGAGTACAGATTTTAGCACTGCATCATTAACTTGCGGAAATTCCCCAGATTTCATCCGACTTTCGATTGACGCGTTCTTGGCAGCGTTGGAACCATCATGAAGTCTACTATCCATAAAAATATGAGAAAAATACTTTGCTCGTTGGAATGATAGTAGATTTCAAAAGAGGGAGAGGCTATCTGAAAATCTGGGCGTTCACCTTACTCGACCGAGTAGCCTTCGTGCTCGGTCGTGCTACGTTGCCTTCGGGAGAAGATCAAAATAGTCGCTGTGGAAATTGACGACTTGGGTCGAGTAGCCATCCTACTCAGTCGAGTAGGGTGTATCTGTTTCCTCTACGAGAATTACGTTTCAGCTCGACCGAGTAGCTGATGCTACTCGGTCGAGTCGCCTGGAAAATTGAAGCTTTTTGCTGCTTGGCTTCTCCTTTATCTTTCTCTTCCTCTAGTCTTCTTCTTTGGCACGTCAAGCATGTCATCATGTGTCCTCTTGGTGCTCTCATGTCGCCGATCGTCTTTTTGTCTCCAAATTGCTCCGAAGTGCTCCAAATTCCCTGAAATATAAGAACGCTCTCAAAGTCAAATAGTTCCAAATAATGGTATAAAAGAGTGTAAAATGGAAATTTGGAGGGTGAAACATGACATGAAAAGGTGCAGTAAATCGTGTAATTGATGAGCACATCAGAGCCTCATCAGCATCCCCTAGGTTGGAAGAACCTGGATTGAATGATGGTGGTAGATGATGAGTTGGTGCTCGATCGACCCTCGATCAGCTTATACGTCGGTCGCTCGAGGTTGGAGAGCTCAAAAGCGACCTTTGCTGGAGATGGAGACTCGTCGATCTACACCACAGAGATACGTTAAGGGGGTCGGATCTGGGTTTCGACCCAAATCACCTCCGATGCTTAAGTTAATATGGGAACTTAAGGAAGAGAGGGAGCATGGTGCAGCTGAGATCGACCCACAGAGGTTCGTCTCAGGACTGGCGGCACAAGCTCTAAAGTATAAGAATTATCAGCTGAGAAAGTAGAGTTCTATGTCGTTGACTTCATACCTTGGAATTGGAACCCCTTTACCTTTTTCCTTTCGTCCATTTATAGGTTGTTCCTCTTTGATTGTATGTAACCATCCCCTATTGATTCAGAAACAATTTCCTTCGGGATTCGAGATAACGGCTACCCATTTACTCGGCCCCATTAACATCCCCCCGAATATCAGCGCAAGCCTAACGGTCGAACGACCCGTTCATCTGACTCGGCAACACCCCACTTTGAGCGATGGGTATCGGGTTGCGGGTGCGAAATGGATCAGGTACACAGATACTCCAGCAGGATCTGTACCCATGCACAAACAGGTCTCTACAGACTTATGAAATAAATCTTAAATAGAACAAAAGGGACAGAAGAATGGCCTTAAAAGTAGAGTCTGGGGATGTCTCTAAAGAAGATGAGGATTCTGGTCTAGATGAGGATATTGTCTTGTTGACTGAAAATTTCAATAGAATGCTGAAGAAGATCAGTAGCAAAGGGCAAAATTTCAGATCAGGAAATAATGTGCCACTGTTGGAAAAGGTGTTAGTCGTTCTATTCAAAGATATGATCAGAAAAAGAAAGGAAAATGGATACAGTGTACAGAGTGTGAAGGTTTTAGGCACGTACAAGCTGAGTGTGCTAACACGTTGAAGAAGTAAAAAGGGAAGTCCTGGACTAGTAACTGGAGTGAAGATGAGTCTGAGGGGAGTGCTGAAGATGAGGAAATCACCAGTAATTACATTACCTTCGTAGCCTATCAGAAGAAGCGACATTGTTACAACACTAGCAGCCATGTTATATCTGATGTTGCAACATTAGTCATGACATCAGCCAACAAATTAGACAATGTAAGATCCAGTGTTGCAACATAATCCATGAAATCTACAACCGAATCAGATTTTGAAGTTGACATCTGTGATGAGAAAGTTAGTGACGATGATATCCGAACAGCATACCAGATGATGTATGGGAAGTGAATGCAAATCTGCAATATTAACAAAATGCTGAAAGAGGAGAATGAAAGACTGAAGAAAGAGAAGGAGGAAGTCAAAATTAAATGTCTGAAAGTTGAGGAAAACTGTAGAGAACTGGAAAGCAACTTCAGAAATTTTCTTCTTAGGGCAGAGAAAGTAGAGTACACATTGAATAAGTTGAACTCTGGAAAAGCAAAGCTGGACGATATCTTGAACATGGGTAAGATTTCAAAGGATCGTACTGGAGTGGGCTACAACAGTTATAACATTTCTACTGCAAAAAGGATACAAGTCAAGAAGGAACTTGAGAAAATTGATTAGCACATGGGCTATGATGGTAAGAAGAAGTTAACGAAAACTGTCAAAGGTGAAAGTCCAGTGTGTGGATATTGCAAAATTGTTGGTCATTCTGAGAAGAACTGCTTTAGTAGTATGCATCATTTCATAGAGGGAAGAACTGTAAGCTCTCTCGGCATGAGAGTGAAAATGCAATGGGTTAGGAAGTCTGAATTATATAGCATAAACACTGCAGCTTTAGAGAAAACACCTCGTGTTGTGACTTGTGTTGCAATATTAGACACAACACAGAACGATGTTGATGCAGATGCTATGCCACCAAAATCGACATCTCCTCTCAATAATCAATGTGAGCAACCTGTGCCAAATTCTTATGAATCTTCCTCCAGAATTATCAGAGAATTACCTTGCCTCTCTTCTCACGGCTCATCCTCCGCCAGCGCCATCGGATCTTCGCATGTACCCTCTAGTATGGCGATCTATCGTCGATCCGTCTTTTACGGCCTATTCACCCATTTCGGCTGACTTCTCCACAGTTTTCTACTTCTTCGTCGTTTCAACCGCAACCATGTATCCAAATTTTAACATTCAGACTGCCGAAGCTTCTCTGTCAGCACCGTCGATGTCTTCAACTCACCAGCTACTATTTCGGCCTCTAAAAGCTCGACTACTACACTAGATATCGTTCCATGTTTGCAGCATACTATTAGATATGAGGTACATTTTTCATCCGCTAATTACGCTTTGCCTGAGGATTTATTTGCTAATGAGAGAGACAGGGGAGCCTTTTGATGTGTCTCGGTTGATTTTTTTTGGATTAACTATTGGAGATATGGACTTGTCTTATATTGGAGGCTAGTTGAAAAGTATTAAAGTTATCAATGAGGACACTCTTTTACTGTCGATCAGTGAATATGGTCCAACATCTTCATCTGTTGTGTTGACTGAGATAGTCATGTTGGATGACTCTGATTCTTCAACAACTGTATCTGCTGGTGTTGGTGCACATTAGACAACTGCTATAGATTTTTCAGATCCATTGGGTTCAATTTTTTCAAGATCATGTATGCGGGTGGATCTTCAGATGACAATGTGTCAGATTATCTTATTAATGAACATGTAGCCCCTGATGATTGTCATATTACTGCTGATGTTACAACATAGGAGCCAACATCTCAGGACCATCTAGTCGATTCCTCAACAGTTCATGTCATGTATCATGTTGTGACACAGGACGCAACGTGCACTTCTACTCCTCCAGGTGATGCTATAACTACTCCTACTTCCGAGCATCCTGTAACTGACCCGGTCCACGTTCCGTCTGATATGTCTGCTGACCATGCTCCAGAGGATATAGTATCTGATTATCACATTGACGACCATGATGCCCCTGATAACCGCAATATTGCCTCTAATGCTGCACATGTAGTTGGATCTGATGTTGCATCTGGTGTTGCTCCCGAAGTTGCAACAAATGCTCATGTTGCATCTGATGTTGCACACGATGTTGCAACATCGGCTCACGCTGAACCTGATGTCATGGATCATGTTGTGACACATGACACAATATGCACCTCTTCTGCACATAGTGACTCTACAGTTTCACCTGCTCCTGATCAGACCATGCCAAATCTGGAAGTTCCTTATTCTTGTCGACGTCGTCATAGTTCTGCCAAGCGACATGGTGCACTGTCTAGCTCTCCAACTCCCTCTCCTTCAATGCCAGCTTCTAAGAAAGCCAGAGTTGATCCTTAAGCATCAGCTCCTTCCCCGACTCTATTTACTGCTTCTGATGCTTTGAACAAGATGTTATTTGATCAGTATTACCAGAATCATTGGGCTACTTACTCAAACAGATGATGTTATAACACTGGAGCCGACATCTCAAGACAGTTCAGCTGATTCTCCTACTGCTCATGTTATATGTTTCGACAAAGGACAGACATCTGTTTCTGCTAGTGAGAGAATTTTATTGCAATTTATCTAGATCCGTTGGAGACTGGCAATCCAGGTGGGCATTCCAATACTTCTTATCCACGTCTTATATCTCAGCAGCTATTGTGTCAGAAACCAAATGAAGTGGCCGTCTCTTTTGAGGTGATCGATATAACTAGTAAGAGGGATGATCCTTGCTCTGCTGTTGATGTTTATACTGCTCCGACTCCAGCTATGTGTTCTTGAGGTATCATTTGGCTTATTGTGGCTCAAAGGTGGAGAATGTTTTTATAGTTTTTGGTGCACTTGCCCGTGCTTGGGTTGTGCCACATAATGTCAAATGGGGAGATTGTTGGATTGATTTTCTGTTACTATATGTTGGCATTAGTGGCACTAGATTTAAGGTGTTCAGGTTGTTGAATTAGAAATGTTTTTGAACAGGTTGAGAGGTCATGTAGTGAGTCATGTTGCAACATCAGTCACAACATGTGGGATCTAGATGCTGGATCATATGTAAAAATTCTGTTTTGGTTTGTAGATCAGTTTTGCTGCTTTCAGATCTGATTTGCTTTCCTAGAATCTTGATGTAATCTTGATGATTGCTATATTTATTGAGGGAATATCTGCTCAAGATTTGTTGAAACTATTTACCCGAAATAGTTGATTGGTTCCAAGATATGAGGGATTACTTGCTCGAAGTAGTTCCTAAATATATGGGCAGAAAAATCTACATGAGATTCTTTTTGAACTGTTTTCCAAAAAAGTTCCTAGATTGATGGTAGTCGGCGCTTATAAGGCTAATGCGGATTCTACTAGGGCTTATGATTTTTGGAAAATTGTTGATCAACATCCGAGGACGGAGGCCGATGGCTACGCACGTAAGGATCGAAGGAGTTCGATTTAGTCGATTTATGCAAGGAGATCTTGCGATTTCTACATTCGGGGACGGAGGCCGACGGCTACTCACGTAGGGATTGAAGTGAGTTTGATCTTGTTGGATTATGTAAGGGGATCTTGCATGCAAGGTGATCTTGCATAGATAACTCTATGGGGTTGATTGAGATCACCCCTCGTAATTTGTATTAAGGGTGAGTATGCTCCTCCTAATAGAAATCTGATATTAGTGATTGTAATCATTTTTATTATAGTGGAGTAATTTGATTTTCTGGGTGTAGCCTTGCAGATGTAGGTGTGCACACCGAACTGCATTACCAAGCTTTGCGTGTCATTTTATTTTGGATTTACCGCATGTTCATGATTGTTTATTTGATTAACATCAAAGTACTGAACTACAAGCCTCATCGACAGTTGGAGAACCCTAAAAACGAGAGATCTGGGTCAGAGCCCGCAAGGCTCTCTCCATATTATCCCATTGCTCAGCAGATCTGGATGTTGGAGATGAAGCCATGGTGAGAATCGTCAAAGGAAAGGACAGGGAGGTGAATGGGTTATATTCGAATATTTAAACAATAAAGTTCTCCTCATCTCTCCTTTTTCAATATTTATATGATAGGTAGTCCTACCACCATTAAGTCCAACCATCTCATCTGAGGGCAGGGCACGTG
This sequence comes from Scilla litardierei, assembly GCA_030789695.1. Classification (NCBI taxonomy): domain Eukaryota; kingdom Viridiplantae; phylum Streptophyta; class Magnoliopsida; order Asparagales; family Asparagaceae; genus Scilla; species Scilla litardierei. The sequence goes on from CM061141.1 coordinate 257,981,575, forward strand.
TCGGCAATCTATGGGTATCCATATCCCAAGCCTCACATCGACGCAATGGCCGAATCGAAAGAGTGAGAATTTTGGCGGTAACAATCAAATGCCCCCGCTTCGATTGCCACGGCTATTTAATAAGGTATCACATCACTCGGTCTTAATCGATGTCTCATCTGAGCTTAAATAATGGGGGCCATTGTTATAGCTCTGGGCAGGCCCTTGAAGGGTAGAGGGAGACGTCATGGACAAAGGGGCACACGATGGATGCATCGTGGCCTATCATGCCCATGGAGTCACAAGGAAGGCCAACCATTTGCCCAACCTAGACTAAGCCACATATGACCGTTGAAGGCCCTAATCCCAATGGATCAGTTGATAACAGGATGTATATTTATGGCGGAATTAATGGACGACGGTTACGCCCATCTTTCGGGGACAATCGTGCCACCATTATTACAAGGCCATTACCCACCAACGGCATTGGGGGTTATCCATCATGTATTAATAAGCTGAACATTAAAAACACAAAGGACGATTCCAGAAGTACTGAATACTAGGTATTCTAGCATCTCTCTCTCTCTCTCTCTCTCTCTCTCTCTCTCTCTCTCTCTCTGTTTTCCACTTATATATCTTCCTCTAAAGCTCAGTGTGACAGAACCAAGTCGACTTTCCATTAGGTCAATTTTGACTGTCCGGAGCCATCTTAAGTCCCGTACTGACTTAAGCATCGGAGGGGATTTGGGTCGGAACCCAGATCAGATCCCCCGACGAGTGTCTGTGCTGTAGATAGCTTTTTAGAAGACTCATCATGTAGCTTAGATAGCTCGACAGATCACTCAGAGTGATCCAAAGTTAGGTCGGGCTTCCCCCTCCATCTTAGACTCAACCTTCCCAAACTGGGATCGAGTAGCCATTGGGTCTCTTTCATCAGTCGACAAAGGGCCACATCAACTTAGGCATCCACGTCAGCTCCACCTTTACCGTTCGACGAAGTCATCCATCAACACCAATAGATTATTACATCCCATACCATATTTGGTCACATATTTAAATGGTAGACTATATTCTTCAAATATATAAGGTGAGAGTAGCCACTAACAAATGATCCCGTTAGAATACATAAATGGCAACACAAGTTCACTATTATTGGGATAATTATGACATCATTATAAGTCATACTTCATAATATAAAACACAACTTCAATGATACCAGTATGCCATTTAACACTAACTTCACACTTATATACCAAAATAAAATGTGACAATAACGCCAATGGCCTTCATCTAATCATACAATAATTTACACGTATCAAAACAAAGGTCAAACCAAAGGTTGACCTCAATATCTCATTTATCTAATGTTGGCTTTTCTATGCACTTACAAAATTCTATAGCCAATGAAGTAGTTAGCTAATGTGCCTACTAAGTAATGATGGGATCAGTGATCATATGAACAAAGTATTGAAATGTACCATCCCACAGAACAAGATAAGTATAACATTTTGTATTCTGAAATGAATGCATCGAAGATGATACAGATAAAGATTTTCTCTGATAAGCATGCCGTCAGTTAGGAAACAAATTTGTGGCAGTTGGCCATACAGACATTTTAAGTATCATCATGTTCCATTGAACCATTAGCCACAAACATATGGCACCAGGTATTGTAAGGCCATTATCCTCATGTACATAGAACTAGGTCTTGTATAAAAATTAGCCTCAAGTATATGATACCAAGTTTGTAAGAGTATTAACCTCAAACATATGTGTGTTCTCGGCCACCTCTTATCCAACCAATACAAAAACACAATTAATGTTCATAAGCGACACAAGATGATCATGAATATTTCAGGATACAAGATATGTCATGTCTAAAGTCCAGAAAAGGTTCATATTTATATACTAGTTTTAAGAAACTTCGTATATTCATTCACTCAATTGAATGATAGTACAATGACTAACAAATATATGTGTTTCATGCATAACTTCAAGATACAAAATATGCCACGTCAAAAGAAACACATTGATTCACATTCTTATACCACCCTTAAGATGAGTAATTTATAAAATGATTCATTTATTTTTTATAATTTATATTACATGCCAATATTACAAGAAATTTCTATACTTAACTCGAGTATGAGCTTCTGATACTATTCTCTTATGCAATCTTTGATACCGAGATATCCTTAAGTTTCCTATTGTTCATAACATAATTTGCATTTTACTTTGTTAACATTTAACCTCTTAACTATTTCTCTTCTTACATATCTTTTTGTAATGTTGTACATCCTCAGATTATGATGGTCTTAGATTATTATGTAGCATACTAGGTTTTGCTAGTTAACTATGTCAATGCTAATAGGCTACTATGATCATGATCTTATACCTATTCTGTGATTATTCACTACTCAAAGATCATCGTCTTGTTACAAAATCTGATAAGATCAAACTAAAGATAATTTTTATCAATATTTATTCCCACTGTTATGCATGATTTCCAGTTGTTAATATGTTATCTGTTTCAGAGTGTTTTCTCACTACAAAGCGTTGACCGTGGATAACCCAGTCAACGTGGTCAAGGGGCCCGCTTGGGTCCCTCGGGGGTTTCTAGTCGGTGCAGATGGGGCGAGGGGTAGCCTCGGCCCTTGTTGAGACGCTCAGCCTCGGACAGACGAGCACGGCCTCGGAGGAAGAACGACGAGGGGTAGCCTCAGTCGTCCAGCCAGATGCGTGGTCGGCGAGGGGCGAGGGGAAGCCTCGGCCCAGGTTGAGACGCCCGACCTCGGTAGGAAGTGCTCGGCCTCGGCGGTCGGACGATGAGGGGTAGCCTCACTCGTCTAACTGGGTGTGTGGTCGGCGAGGGGCAAGGGGAAGCCTCGGCCCGTTGGTTAGCTGTCTTCCTGCGTAGACGAGAACGCTCGTCAGGGGGCCGGACCTTGGTTCCGGCCAAATCCCCTCCGATGCCTAAGTCAGACAGAGATCTGAAAGAGGAGGCCCGGCGGAGACGGTTCGACTCGTGAGGAGGTCGGAACGGCGTCTCACGGCGCGAGCGGGGGAGGAAGGAAATGAAATGGGGGGAACTAGGTCGTTGATGGAGTACCTTAGGTTTCAGATACCTGAGATGCCCTCCCTTGCTTCGTCGTCCTCCTAACCCTTTTAAAGAGCTCCCAGCGTGATTGCCTCTCGCCCACTTCCCTCGCCCGCCCTCAATCGTGCCCCCTCAATCCGTTCCCCATCGCCGCCCCTTGCACCATGCCCGCACATCCCCATTACCGTCATTTAGTGGTCGCGGAACCGGGGGAGCGGTTATCGCAGGAGTGGGCGAGTGACCAGTGGGTACCGGGGCCGGGTCGGATCGATAGTAGGGGGGTCCCTTAGTGGGTCTTGTAAAACGGGCCGGTATACGTAGATGGGCTCCCGGCCAGCAGTTGGGCTCCTGGGCTCGTGTCTTTTGGGTCTCGGTCAAATAGGCGTAACAATTGCCCCCATCGGTCGGGTTGATCGGCTTCGGCCTGTTCGGCTCGGCCGATGTGACTTCTGCCGATTTTGACAAGCTCACCAGTCGATGCCGACTCATTTATTAGTCGTCATCATGAGTGGGCCCGTTCGATATTTTTAAGGCACGGGCTCCGAAGCGCCGTCGGTCCTCTGATGCCGCCACGTGTGGCTGCAAGCTTATCCCCACCGTTCGCGGGGTCGTCTTCAATTGAGAAGCTGAGGGGTTCGAGCGCCGCCATCGGTGGGATCGATCGGCCTCGGCTAGCTCGGTATAACCGCTATGCCTCCTGGGGTTCCGAGTGGCGCTTCAGTCGAGGCGTGGTCATAAATGTAGGTCATGATGAGGCGGATCGATTGGACTTCCCCTGGCGCCGATTTCGAAACGCCACCAGTTCTTCGAAGCCTGCCGCGCGTTCTTGTCAGCCGCTTCGAATTCACTCCTGCGCCCGGTATATAAGATCCTCAACCGCGTTGATCTCCACTTCTATCTTGCTCCTCCCGTTGTTCAAAGCTTTCCACAACTCGGAGTTTCCAGTCGCCTTCGCTTCCTTGCCTTCTCCAAACTAGTCGAAAAAGGTAATTCCTCTCTTGCTTTCGTCTTATGGCTGCTCTTAGGATATGCGGTTCTGGTCAAAGGGCGAGGGGTCCTCCGGAGTCCAGGCGGGGCGAGCCCCGGCTGGGGGAATTAGGTTCCCCTGCCGGGAGTCATTCTCTTCAAGATAAGGGGAAGGGGAAACTTTTCCCAGACTAAGCCCGTGATGACGTGGCGTCGGCTGCCGTGCGGCTTAATGTGCCCCCGGTTGTCCTCCGCACGCTGTCGGGGACTCCTCCTTCGGTGGCCGCGGAGATCTGGGAAAGATATCTCTGCTTCCCATACGAGGTTCGAGTTCCATTTGTCGACGAGCGGATTTGCCTTCCGAGGAGCAATGAGGTCGGCGCCTACGTCGAGATGTTCCGCCTGGGTCTTCGTTTCCCGCTCCATCCCTTCTTCATCCAGGTCATGGAACATCTCACGGTATCCCTTTGCCAGTTCACCCCGTGTTCGATCACGGTACTGACGTGCTTCGTAACGCTCTGCTGTACCCGTGGTCTGGAGCTGTCTCTCCCCCTTCTCTTTCACTTTTACCAGGTCCAGACGGTCGGGCCGGGGTCATGGCTGCAACTCCGAGCCTGTTCGAGGAGGGAATGCCTGATCGGGTTACCCCGCTGGTCGAGGGATTGGAAATCGGATTATGTCTTCGTGGTCTTCTTGGGTGATGCCCAGATTTTGACAAGTTGGGGCGCGTCTGTCCAACCTCGCCCGCCGCTAGCCCTTTCTGACGTTGATCAGGCAGCCGCCGCGACGCTGTCGGCTCTTCCTTTGGAATCGAAGTCCATCTGGTCTTTGTTGGACGACCTACTCCTGAAGGCCGTCTTGTGGTCTCCGGGTAGGTCGCTTTTTCATCCTCGAATCGCCCTGTGACTCATCCTGATTTCGGTTTCCTTTGCAGGGATGGCAGGCCACGAGTTCGTTCGTGACGTCGATGAGTTGATCCGCCGTGGAGCCGCTCGGAGCCGAGGCAGTACCTCCGGAAAGGCGCCTCGACGGACCGTTGAGGAGGAGGTGCGCCGAGCCGAGCCCTCCGTGGGCAAGGTAGCGGCCGTGCCTCCCGCCTCTTCTTCTGGCGATCTCCTCCCCGGGGGCGTCGTAAGGGCCGGACCCGCCCCCTCAGCCCGAGAGGCTGGGGGTAATGACGGGTCCGGTGCAGTCCCTCCTGCCCCTGGAGCGTCCCCTCCCATCCTCGAGAGTGGAGAAGGGGCGAGGCGGAAGCGTTCCCCTTATTCGCTTGTGGAGCCTCACGGAGGGAAGAAGAGGAAGGAGGATGCGGAGCCCTCCACCCTGGCCTGTTCTGTGCCTCCTGCAGCTACCACTGAGGACCTTCAGGTGGCTCTGACTGCCACCCCCGTCGCAGCGTCCCCGCTTCCATCTCCGGGAATCGGAGCTCTGTTGGCGGGCCATATGGCTTCCCTCGATGTCGCCCCCGGGAGTTCGGTGTTCGTCGACCGAGCCCTGGCCCAGCAGGTGGCCGAGAGTTCCGTCTTCCCCCGGGACCGCAGCACCCTCGAGAAGATTCCCGCCGACAAGGTGTCGGACTCTTTAGTTTGGGCCCTTCAACAGGTTCGGCCATCGTGCAGTCCTTTCTTTTCCTCCGCTCTCTTCTTAGCTCATGTCCCGTCTTCCAGGGTTCAACGCTCGCCGTGGAGTTGCAGCAGCGAGCCATCCATTTGAGGAAGCTGGAGGAGTCCTCCATGAGGGCCCAAGAGCGAGCCAGGGCGGCGGAGGTAGCGATGGTGAAGGCCCAGATGGAGTCCCGTCATCTCCAGCTCCGCGTGACCGAGCTGGAGGGATGAGTGGGTGATCTCCAGGGAAAGTTGGAGGACGCCCTGCAGTCGGCTGAGGACGCGGCAGAGTCGTTCCGCCTAGAGAGGGAGGAGCTTCAGAGGGAGTTGTCTGATCGGCGCCAGGTGACGCGGCTCGCGGAGGAGGTGGAGAGGGGCGTCGTTGGGACCCTGGGGAAGAGAATCTTCGAGGTTCTCAGGGAGGCCTTCGGTAAGTATGAAGACCTCATCGCCCCTCGGATCGTCGACGTCGTCCAGTCTTCCTTCCGGGAATGTGTGGAGCGCGTTCGGCAAGCCCCTCCGCCAATCGATCCTCCTCGCTCCGAGCAGGGCGAAGCGCCCGAGGATGTGTCCTCTCGTGCCCGGGCTCCCTAAGTCGTCCCATCTGGCCTTACTCTCCAATTTTTTAGCATCCGCTTCGCTTTGGGCCAGTCTACTTGAAATGGGCCCCCGCCTCTGCCATCTCCTCTGGCTTCGCTATCGACTCCCCGCTTCAGAGCCAACAATTGCTGGTTGCATGGATGTTCGCTGAGGCCAGCAACCGTGGGTCCTTAGCCAACAAATTTTGCTCTGTCGGTGTCGCCCTAGAATTTGTTGTCCGCTGAGAGTTGATCACTTGTCGAGGGGCTCCCTCGGTCTTTAATTCCCTGTAAATGAGACACGCTTTTGTATCTTGGTTAACTATTATAAATGAAATTGACTTACTCGGATTTCTTGTATATTATGCTTTGCTGTCTCGTCCTCGGTCTAGGACTAGGGGAATTGCCTTTAACTTCAGGAGCTATGGAGCCGGTCGGCGAGGGCAAGGCTCCTCGGCTTAGGACCGGTCGGCGTCTGCACTGGCTGGGAGAGTTGCCCCCAGGCGAGCGCAAAAGTCGGTCGGCGAGGGCAAAAACTCCTCGACTTAGGACCGATCGGTGTCCGCACTGGCCGGGGGGATCGTCCCCAGACTTATGTGCGCAGGAATCGGTCGGCGAGGGAAAGACTCCTCGACTTAGGACCGATCGGCGTCCGCGCTGGCCGGGGGGATTGCCCCCGGACTTACGTGCGCAGGAATCGGTCGGCGAGAGTAAGGTTCCTCGGCTTAGGACCGGTCGGCGTCTTCGCCGGCTAGGGGAATTGCCCCCAGACATACGAGCGCCTCTCTTCCAGTGAGGCAGCGGTCCTCATTCTTTCGCGCCCTTAGTGAGACGTTGATTCCATCGAGGATTTAAGAGAAGTCAAAAGGGAATGTGATTGTACTCTTAAATGTCCTGTCGGACTAGTACATTTGGAGGAAAAGGAAAAAAGGAAATGATGCTAGACAGAGGGATGTAAACCTAGATAATTCCCTCCTACTAGGCTGCAATCAGGGGGAGAGACCTCGCCCGCTCACTCTATGATGCGGAGGGGCCCTTGGACGGTGTTGATCTTCTTTCCCTTGTCTGGCTGCACGGAGGTCCCTTCTCCGTGGGTCGGCTCGTCGGCCAGGCTCCTGGCGTGCCCCCGGCTCATCAGCTTCTCAATGTCTTTCTTCAAATGCCAGCAGTCTTCAGTGTCATGGCCATCGTCCTTGTGGTACTTGCAGTATTTCTCTCTATTCTTCCCACCTCTTTTTGCCCTCGGTGGGGGGCGATCGATGCGTTCTTCCTTCTGCACTTGAGCGAGGATGGCGTCTGGGGTGGCGTCTCTCGTGCCTTCTCCTCGCTGCCTATTCCTCGGCCTCTTCTCGGCCCGGTATACTTCGGGGCTGCCTCGTCCGCTGTCACTGCGCTTGGCCCCTCGAGTGGCTTTTCCTGCCTCCTCGGCCAATGCCTCCTCGGTCAACATGAAGCGCTCGGCCCTCGCCATGATCCCGGGGAGGTCCTTCGGGGGATCGTTGTGCAGGGACTTCTTGAGGCCTCTGTGGCGAAGCCCTTTCTTAAGGGCCGTTTGGACCACCAGGTCGGGAGGGCTGTTCACGTTCAGCCTCTCCGCATTGAAGCGGCGCATGAACTGTCGGAGCGGCTCGGCTGGGCCTTGCACAATGTTGAACAGATGTTCAGCACCAGGCTTGATCTGCCTCCCCGCCATAAACTGTTTGCAGAACAACTGGGTGAGCTCCTCGAAGCTGTCGATGGAGCGGCCGGGTAGGCTGCGGTACCAGGTCCTCGCCGCTCCCCTGAGGGTAGAATAGAAGCCTCGGCAGAGCAGGTCATCGTCAGCTCCCTGGAAGGACATGTCCCCCTCGTAGTCCATCACGTGGTGTCCCGGGTCCCCTATCCCGTCGTACTTCCCCAGCGCCGGGATCCTGAATCGAGAAGGAACCCGTGCGTTGGTTATTCTCCGTGATAGGGGGCACCGGTCTCCGTGGATGCCTCCGGGGATTCGGCAGTCGCCCGCCTCTGGCTCGCTTGGTGGTGGAGGGTGCACCGGCGCCGGCGGGGCTGGTTCCACGGCCCTCGCCACGCTGGGGGTCGGGCTGACCCTGCGCTCCCGACTCCTCCGGCGGGAGCTCCTGCTTCACCGCGATCGGTGTCTCGAGTGGCGTCGTTCGCTTCTCCTGCGGCAGGACGACCGTGACCGAAGAGATGATGCGGTCATCGATTCGCCTTCAGTCCCTTCGGTTTCTCTTCGGCTCCTTTCATGATAAGGGGAGGAGGCGCGTGATCTCGCCTGACGGGAGCCGGACAGCGTGAACCGACGATCCGTGTTTGGTTTTTGGGTCCCGTGGTCGTCGACCACAGCGGACCGCAAGAGCGGGGGACCCCCCGCCCAGCGATGGCTTTCGCCCAACGCACCTCCGTTGGATGGCGCGGGGCCGACAAGCTGCTGCACCATCGCGACCAACGTCTGGAGGCTCGCGTTGGTCTCCTGAGCCAGAGCGCGGAGCTGTCCCTGTGTGGCCTGTCCCGAGTCGCCAGCCTCTTCGGTTGAGGGGGTGGGGTGATTGCCGACGAGCGTGCCTTCGGGGTTGCCGTTGGATGCGCCATTCCCCTCCTCCGGGATGGGGGGCATGCGCTTCCTTCCATTGCTGACTCGTGCCATTGCTGGTGTGGTTTGCTTCTTCGTGGGATGGTTTTTCTTTCCCACAGACGGTGCCAGATGTTTCAGAGTGTTTTCTCACTACAAAGCGTTGACCGTGGATAACCCAGTCAACGTGGTCAAGGGGCCCGCTTGGGTCCCTCGGGGGTTTCTATCGGTGCAGATGGGGCGAGGGGTAGCCTCGGCCCTTGTTGAGACGCTCAGCCTCGGACAGACGAGCACGGCCTCGGAGGAAGAACGACGAGGGGTAGCCTCAGTCGTCCAGCCAGATGCGTGGTCGGCGAGGGGCGAGGGGAAGCCTCGGCCCAGGTTGAGACGCCCGGCCTCGGTAGGAAGTGCTCGGCCTCGGCGGTCGGACGATGAGGGGTAGCCTCACTCGTCCAACTGGGTGTGTGGTCGGCGAGGGGCGAGGGGAAGCCTCGGCCCGTTGGTTAGCTGTCTTCCTGCGTAGACGAGAACGCTCGTCAGGGGGCCGGACCTTGGTTCCGGCCAAATCCCCTCCGATGCCTAAGTCAGACAGAGATCTGAAAGAGGAGGCCCGGCGGAGATGGTTCGACTCATGAGGAGGTCGGAACGGCGTCTCACGGCGCGAGCGGGGGAGGAAGGAAATGAAATGGGGGGAACTAGGTCGTTGATGGAGTACCTTAGGTTTCAGATACCTGAGATGCCCTCCCTTGCTTCGTCGTCCTCATAGCCCTTTTAAAGAGCTCCCAGCGTGATTGCCTCTGGCCCACTTCCCTCGCCCGCCCTCAATCGTGCCCCCTCAATCCGTCCCCCGTCGCCGCCCCTTGCGCCATGCCCGCACCTCCCCATTACCGTCATTTAGTGGTCGCGGAACCGGGGGAGCGGTTATCGCAGGAGTGGGCGAGTGACCAGCGGGTACCGGGGCCGGGTCGGATCGATAGTAGGGGTGTCCCTTAGTGGGTCTTGTAAAACGGGCCGGTATACGTAGATGGGCTCCCGGCCAGCAGTTGGGCTCCTGGGCTCGTGTCTTTTGGGTCTCGGTCAAATAGGCGTAACATTATCCCTGCCAAATATTGCACGCACACACCTAATTCCATGAAAATTCATTCTTTTCTACCTTCTATTACTAATATAATTAGATGATCATGAATCGTTATTGTTACGACCTAAAAATCGTAGCTGCCCGATTCCCGTCCAGACCCGCTAACATACCCCATTGACTCACCCTTTTCACAAAAGGTCCGCCGCCCCGAAAATGCCGGGCGACCAGCCAAGCGGGCGCACCTTGCAGCGCTCCATGAACCGGCCGAGGTGAACCACCGCAGCCGCTCGACTCTTAGTCCGCCGCTAACGACAAAACAGCTTAGGATAAGGACATGACTGACACGTACGTCACCTGACATCCCGACAAAAGCACCCCCAGGCGGCTAGCCTATCGGACGGTTAGTGCTTTCGGCCCTGACATCCCGACAAAAGCACCCCTGGGCCGTTGCGCCGCCTGACAGAGGCAGGCCGAGAACTCCTGTTCCCGGTGTCCTTGTCCGAAACCTCCGCTGACACCCGGGCCAGCTCAGCACGCCTAGTCATCACCCGTCAGGTATAAATACCCCCCCTCCTCTTACGGAAAAAAGGTTGGCTGCTGAATTCTTCCTCATTCTATTATTCACACACGAGTGCAAAGGTCTTCCATATCTTTGCTCTCCCACCTATAGCTCGCCACGCTCGGTCGACACACCGTTGGCCCGACCGGCGTGACCAGCCCCCCATTTTAAGCGCCATCACTGACTTAGGCATCGAAGGGGCTAAGGGTTGAACCCCAACCCAGCCCTTCTGACGGGTTGTTCGTGTTGCAGGAGAGCTCGCCCATCAACACAGGTCGGTGTCATTCCCCTGCCCTTCAACCTGATTCAGCTGCATCCGGCGAGATTCACCCCGTGACCATCACAGGCATCGGGATCGACTTCTTCGCCCCACTAATCGCTTGTTAAATAGCCTATCTAAACCCCCTTCTCCATATAACCACCGTGCCCTTGGTTCCCATTAATACAAATTCATTGTACGCGAGTTCCACCTCGTAACAATTGGCGCCGTCTGTGGGAACGAAGGGTCACACCCATGTTAGATTCCATACCAATCCCGCGGAACCCGGACCACGGCAAAGATCCCGTGGGGCAGGAACCGCTCTCCCTACAAATCACCCCGGCGTCCGACCCACTTTTAGGGATGATCTCCGAGATTGAACACACTTCAGTCCCCGCCGTTCTGAAGAGCTTCGAGGCTGTCGCTCAGGCCAGGGGAGGCTTTCAGACGACTGGAACGGAGCCTCTGCCCGGCCCCTCGGAGCCCCTGAACGTGAGGCGAAACCTCCACCCTCAGTTCGAGGAGGAGGGGGAGCATAGGGGGCTCGCTGAGGAGATCGCGGCCCAGCAAAGGCTCCTGGAGGAGGAGGTAGAAGTTGCGCAGCGGTGGAGGCGCCTGGGGGAGGCGGCCGCCGCGCAAAGGCGTCTGGACGAGGCGGCTGAGACCGCCCGGAAGGCTTACCAGGAAGAGGAGGCCGCCCGCCGCCAGCTTCGCTTCATCATCTTGGAGCGCGAGAGGCTGAGGATGGAGAACAGGAGCAACCGAGAAATCCTGGACGAGGCGGCGACGACCCGACGGCCTGGGAACGGGCGGGACCCGTTGCTGAACAGGTCCCCGCCTGGAGGAGGCGGCCCTTACCACCAGCATCATCCCTCCGATACCCTGCACGAGGAAGCCGTTTGTCGGCAACTACGCTTCCTCACCGCCGAGCGCGAAAGACTCCTTCGGGAGAATCAAGAACGAACGGAGGCCCGAAGAGAGCTGGCCGGGAGGCGCTGGCGCGGGGAGGACCGTAGCCCACAACCCGTCGAATCCTCGGCCCAAGGAAGGAGCCCCGCCTGGAGACCGTCGGGCTACTCCCCGGGGACGGAGGACCATCGGAGGCCGAGGCGCGACCGAAGCCCGACCCCCGAGTGGCGGAGGGGGGATGCGCCGGATCGCCCAACCTACCCGGAGGAGGCCACGCCACTCGCCCGGTGGATCACTTCCGCCCCCAGGCCCGTAAGGTTCAAACCCCCTCACTTGGCCACGTACAATGGGAGGGGCGACCCCCTCACGCATGTGCAACAATACCGGGGGGTGATGGAAGCCCAGGACGTGGATGAGGCGTTCCTTTGCCGACATTTCTCCCAAAGCCTGAGGGACACCGCGCTGGACTGGTACTTTGGCTTGCCCGCGAGGTCCGTAGGGAGCTTCGGCGAACTATCCCATAAGTTCTGCCAAGAGTTCCGGGCCGGGCGAACAAAAAAGAAGCCCTTAGACTATCTCAGCACGATAGTCCAAAGGGAGGGGGAAGGAACGGGAAGATACCTCCGCCGCTTTCAGGAGGAGAGACGGGCGGTGGTGACATGCGGCGACGAGGTGCTTATGCTGGCCTTCAAGACGGGGCTGCGGACGCGAAGCCTCCACAAATCCCTGCTCCGAGATCCGCCTACCGACTATGAAGAGTTGGTAGCAATGGCGGAGAGGCACGCGTTGGCGGAGGAGACTTTGGGTGCAAAGGTTGTGTTCCCCCAGGCGAAACCACCCGCAGATGGGTCTCGGCCGCACCCTCGGCCGAGGCAGGAGGAGAGGGGGCGAGGCCGCGATCGGATGGCCCTACCGCGGCGGGAGCCACACGAGCCCCGCCCGCTAGATCGCCTTGGCCCGGCTCGCGAGTTCGCTCCGGCACGGAGGCCCCCCGGAGTCATCCCAAGACCAGAAGACCTCCCGCCGGTGCATTACACGCGACTCAATGCCCCCATGATGGAGGTGCTGGCCGCGGCGACGAGGGCCGGGTTATTGCCGGAGCCTCCCAGGGAGATGAGGACGGACCCGGCGAGGCGGGACCCCCGGAGATACTGCCGATATCACCGGGACCACGGCCACGACACCGACCATTGTTACTCCCTTAAGAGAGAGATCGAACGACTGATCCAAGCGGGTCACCTGGGAAACTTTGTCGCGGGAAGGCGGGAGATGGCGGAAGAGAGAGCCCCCCGGAGGGAGGGGGACGGGAACCACTGGCAGACCGCGATAAGGAGGAGCCACGCCCCCCAAGGGCGGTCATGCGAATTGAGATGATAACTGGATGGCCCTCCTCGGCGGGGCGGGCGCCCGCCATCCCGAAGGCCGGGGCCCGACGGGCGATGACGGCGGCCGCCGACCACCGGCCGAAGCGAAGAAGGACACACCGACCCCCGATCACCTTTACCGAGGAAGACTGGCGAGAAGCGCGGAGCCAGAACAACGACGCCCTCGTCGTCGAGGCTCGGATCGGGGCGGTGGACGTCGGCCGGCTCCTGATTGACACCGGAAGCTCCTGCGACATCCTTTTCCTGTCAACAGTCGAGAGGATGGGATGGGGGCGCGCAGACCTAGAGCCCTGCGGGGGCCCTGTGGCCAGCTTCACCGGCCATGAGATCCCTACCGAAGGAACGATCACCTTGCCCATGACTCTGGGGGAGGAGCCGAGGATCGTCACCAAGGAAACGCTTTTCGTCATCGTCGACATCGCATCGGTGTATAACGGAATCATAGGGCGCCCATATATGACGGCCATCGAGGCGCTCCCCAGCCTGCAACATCAGACGATGAAGTTCCGGACCCCGCGGGGGGTGGGACAGGTGCAGGGAGGTCGAGGGGGGCCCAGAAACCACAACCGTGTGCCGTCCCCGCCTGGGGGCCCCGGGCGGACCCCGACGCCTCTCGTCCCCGACGAAAGGGAGGACTTCTGCGACCAGCGGCCGACCCCGGCCGAGGAAGTAGAGGAGGTCCCGATAGCCTCGGACGAGGGAAGAGCCGTCTCCATCGGGACGAAACTCCCCTCCGCCTTGAGGACGGCCCTCGTCGCCTTGCTCCGGGAGAACGCGGACATATTCGCATGGTCACCGGCCGACATGCCCGGGGTGGACCCGGCGGTAATCTCCCACAGGTTGAATACGGACCCAGAGGCCCGGCCTGTTCGACAGAAGAAGAGGAGTGCGGGGGGCGAAAAGAAGAGGGCGGCCGAGGAAGAAGTAGAACGGCTCCTCGAAGCCAAGTTTGTTCGGCCGGTGGACTACCCCGACTGGCTTGCCAACGTCGTTCTAGTGAAGAAGCCCAGCGGGAAGTGGCGCATGTGCGTTGACTTCACCGACCTCAACAAGGCTTGCCCGAAGGACAGCTTCCCTCTGCCCAGGATCGACCACTTGGTGGACCACGCGTCCGGTTATGAATTGTTGAGCTTTATGGACGCCTTTTCGGGATACAACCAAATACCGATGGCGGAGGAGGATGAGGAGAAGACGTCCTTCGTCACCGATAAAGGCACCTTCTGCTACACCAAGATGCCCTTTGGGCTGAAGAACGCCAGGGCGACTTATCAACGGATGGTTGACCGAATTTTCGGCCCTCAGGTGGGGCGAAATTTGGAGGTCTACATCGACGACATGCTGGTGAAGAGTGGAAGGGCCCTCGACCACCTCGCCGACTTGCAGGAGACCTTCCAGAGGGTCCGCCGATACAACCTGAGACTAAACCCCGCAAAATGAATCTTTGGCGTGCAGTCGGGAAAGTTCCTGGGCTTCATGATAACGAGGCGGGGGATCGAGGCGAACCCCGACAAGGTGGCGGCCCTCACCGATATGACGGAGCCCCGGACAATCCGGGACTTGCAGCGACTGAACGGCCGGATTGCTGCTCTAGGACGATTCCTGTCGAAATCGGCGGAGAAGTCGCTCCCCTTCTTCAGGGTCTTACGCACGGCCTTTGGCGAGGCTAAAGACAAGAGGAAGGTGATCCAGTGGGACAACGACTGCACGCGGGCGTTCCCGGAGCTGAAAGCCTACCTACAAGGCCCACCGCTCCTCGCACGACCGGAGGAAGGTGAACCCCTGGGGTTGTACCTGGCGACCACCGAGGAGGCTGTTAGCTCCGTCCTGATCAAGGAGGAAGGAGGGGTGCAACGCCCTGTTTACTATGCCAGTCGGATCCTCCGGGATGCGGAGACTCGTTACAGCCCCATCGAGAAAGCCGCCTACTGCCTAATCACCACCGCTCGGAAGCTCCGACCCTATTTCCAGGCCCACCCCATAACCGTCCACACCAACATGCCCCTCAAAAAGAACCTGAAAAGACTGGAGCGGTCAGGGAGGATGCTCAACTGGAGCGTCGAGCTCAGCGAGTTCGACATAACGTACAAAGCCCGGACGGCGATCAAGGGTCAGGCGCTGGCCGACTTCGTGGTGGAATGCACCACGGAAACCCCGCCGGGGAACCGGATAGAGCAACCGTCGGCGCCCACGTCCCCCCGGAGGATCGAGGCGGGCGAACCCTCAACGCCCTCCCCGACAACAGCGGGCGGATTATGGACCATCCACGTCGACGGCTCCGCGACGGGCTCCGGAACAGGAGCGGGAATCGTCATTCAGACTCCAGACGGATGCTCGTTGGAGTACGCCCTACGCTTCGACTTCCCGTCCACCAACAACGTCGCGGAGTACGAAGCCGCGGTTAATGGGTTAAAACTCGCTAGGGCGGTCGGTGCGACGAACGTGTTGCTCCTAAGTGACTCCCGTCTCGTCGTCCAACAAATCCTAGGGGGCTTTGAGGCCCGAGAAGAGACCATGAAGCAGTACCTGAATCGCATCCAGATCGAACTCCGCAAGTTCAAGAAAGCGGACGTGCAACACCTGCCTCGCTCCAACAACCTCCGGGCAGACACCCTGTTTAAGCTGGCTTCCTCCTCAGCGGCCGAGATCGGGAAGGCAATCTACGTCGAAAGCCTGTCGACACCCTCCATCAACGAAGGGGAACTGATGTGCACGGGCACGATGACGTCCTGGATGACCCCCATTATGAAGTATTTAGAGACGGGTGAACTACCCGAGGAGCGGTTGCTGGCTAAACAGGTGGAGAGACGGGCCCTGACATTCGTGCTCCTTGATGGAGTGCTGTACCGCCGCCGCCGCGCCAATTTCGACGTCCTGCCCTACCTAAAGTGCTTGGGACCAGAGCAGGCCGAGCAAGTCATCCGTGAGGTACACGAAGGCTTCTGCGGAAACCACCATGGCGGACGCACCATCGCCCACAAGGTAATGCGCCAAGGATACTACTGGCCGACGATGATCCGAGACGCGGTACAATACGTCAAGAAGTGCGAAGCGTGCCAGAAGTTCTGCCGACGGACGACTGCGCCACCGGCCAACCTGATGCCCATCTTGAGCCCGGTCCCCTTCGCCAAGTGGGGACTCGACATCCTGGGGCCCTTCCCAAAGGCCTCCGGGGGAAGGAAGTATCTAGTCGTCGCCGTGGACTATTTCACAAAATGGGTCGAAGCGGAGCCGCTGGCGCGAATCACGTGGACGGACATGAAGGGCTTCATCTGGCAATCCGTCATATGCCGCTTCGGGATCCCCCGTTCCATAGTCACGTATAACGGAAAGCAGTTCGATTGCGAGGGCTTCCGCGACTTCTGCTCGGGCTGGGGGATCAAACTCCAGTTCGCGTCGGTCGCCCACCCACAGTGCAACGGAATGGCAGATGCCGTGAATAAGTGTATCCTGAACCCGATGAAGAAGAAGGTGGACGCCGCCCTGGGGGCATGGGTCGATGAGCTGCCAGGGATCCTATGGTCCTATCGCACCACCCATAAGGCCTCGACCGGAGAAAGTCCCTTCATGCTAGCATACGGATCGGAGGCGGTTGTACCTGTGGAAATCGGCAAAGAGACGCTCCGGTTAAAACTCTTCGATGAAGAAATCAACGGAGAAGGGCTCGGCCTCAGTCTTGAGTTGATAGACGAGGTCCGGGACAGGGCCCTAACCAGCCTCGTCAAACATAGCCAGAGGATGGCCCGATACTACGACTCCCGGGTGAAACCGCGGACTTTCAGGATCGGCGATTTGGTCCTTCGGGACGCCACCTTCCGCCCCGAGACGGCGCAGCGGGGAAAGCTGGCCGCCAAATGGGAAGGGCCCTACACGGTCGTTGACATTATCGGACCGGCCACCTACATCCTTGCTACCCCCGAAGGGAGCGAGCTGGCCCACCCTTGGAACGCGAAACATCTGCTGAAATTCTACCAATAGTTGTGAGTTTCTCTTTTTTCGCGCAATATACACATCTACACGTTTTTCCCAACATTGTTGTTCCTACACAAGCTTTGCAGCTCGCTAAAACTCCGAACCTCTGGGGCAGGGCCAACCCTAGCCACCCAAACCAGAGCAGGGCACGGGCCGGGCCACGCGCCCGCTCCCCCCCCTCAAGACCACTGGGGCGGGGCCAACCCTAGCCACCCAAACCAGAGCTGGGCACGGGCCGGGCCACGCGCCCGCTCCCCCCTCAAGACCTCTGGGGCAGGGCCAACCCTAGCCACCCAAACCAGAGGTGGGCACGGGCCGGGCCACGCGCCCGCTCCCCCCCTCCAGACCTCTGGGGCAGGGCCAACCCTAGCCACCCAAACCAGAGAAGGGCACGGGCCGGGCCACGCGCCCGCTCCCCCCCTCCAGACCTCTGGGGCAGGGCCAACCCTAGCCACCCAAACAAGAGAAGGGCACGGGCCGGGCTACGCGCCCGCTCCCCCCTCCAGACCTCTGGGGCAGGTCCAACCCTAGCCACCCAAACCAGAACTGGGCACGGGCCGGGCCACGCGCCAGCACCCCCCCTCAAGACCTCTGGGGCAGGGCCAACCCTAGCCACCCAAACCAGAGGTGGGCACGGGCCGGGCCACGCGCCCGTTCCCCCCCTCCAGACCTCTGGGGCGGGGCCAACCCTAGCCACCCAAACCAGAGAAGGGCACGGGCCGGGCTACGCGCCCGCTCCCCCCTCCAGACCTCTGGGGCAGGGCCAACCCTAGCCACCCAAACCAGAGAAGGGCACGGGCCGGGCTACGCGCCCGCTCCCCCCCTCCAGACCTCTGGGGCAGGGCCAACCCTAGCCACCCAAACCAGAGAAGGGCACGGGCCGGGCTACGCGCCCGCTCCCCCCTCCAGACCTCTGGGGCAGGGCCAACCCTAGCCACCCAAACCAGAGAAGGGCACGGGCCGGGCTACGCGCCCGCTCCCCCCCTCCAGACCTCTGGGGCAGGGCCAACCCTAGCTACCCAAACCAGAGCTGGGCACGGGCCGGGCCACGCGCCCGCTCCCCCCCTCAAGACCTCTGGGGCAGGGCCAACCCTAGCCACCCAAACCAGAGGTGGGCACGGGCCAGGCTAAGCGCCCGCTCCCCCCCTCCAGACCTCTGGGGCAGGGCCAACCCTAGCCACCCAAACCAGAGAAGGGCACGGGCCGGGCTACGCGCCCGCTCCCCCCCTCCAGACCTCTGGGGCAGGGCCAACCCTAGCCACCCAAACCAGAGCTGGGCACGGGCCGGGCCACGCGCCCGCTCCCCCCCTCAAGACCTCTGGGGCAGGGCCAACCCTAGCCACCCAAACCAAAGGTGGGCACGGGCCGGGCTACGCGCCCGCTCCCCCCCTCCAGACCTCTGGGGCAGGGCCAACCCTAGCCACCCAAACCAGAGAAGGGCACGGGCCGGGCTACGCGCCCGCTCCCCCCCTCCAGACCTCTGGGGCAGGGCCAACCCTAGCCACCCAAACCAGAGAAGGGCACGGGACGGGCTACGCGCCCGCTCCCCCCCTCCAGACCTCTGGGGCAGGAACAACCCTAGCCACCCAAACCATAGAAGGGCACGGGCCGGGCTACGCGCCCGCTCCCCCCCCTCCAGACCTCTGGGGCAGGGCCAACCCTAGCCACCCAAACCAGAGAAGGGCACAGGCCGGGCTACGCGCCCGCTTCCCCCCTCTAGACCTCTGGGGCAGGGCCAACCCTAGCCACCCAAACCAGAGCTGGGCACGGGCCGGGCCACGCGCCCGCTCCACCCCTCAAGACCTCTGGGGCAGGGCCAACCATAGCCACCCAAACCAGAGGTGGGCACGGGCCGGGCTACGCGCCCGCTCCCCCCTCAAGACCTCTGGGGCAGGGCCAACCCTAGCCACCCAAACCAGAGCTGGGCACGGGCCGGGCCACGCGCCCGCTCCCCCCCTCAAGACCTCTGGGGCAGGGCCAACCCTAGCCACCCAAACCAGAGGTGGGCACGGGCCGGGCAACGCGCCCGCTCCCCCCCTCAAGACCTCTGGGGCAGGGCCAACCCTAGCCACCCAAACCAGAGGTGGGCACGGGCCGGGCCACGCGCCCGCTCCCCCCCTCCAGACCTCTGGGGCAGGGCCAACCCTAGCCACCCAAACCAGAGAAGGGCACAGGCCGAGCTACGCGCCCGCTCCCCCCCTCCAGACCTCTGGGGCAGGGCCAACCCTAGCCACCCAAACCAGAGAAGGGCACGGGCCGGGCTACGCGCCCGCTCCCCCCCTCCAGACCTCTGGGGCAGGGCCAACCCTAGCCACCCAAACCAGAGAAGGGCACGGGCCGGGCTACGCGCCCGCTCCCCCCCTCCAGACCTCTGGGGCAGGGCCAACCCTAGGCACCCAAACCAGAGAAGGGCACGGGCCGGGCTACGCGCCCGCTCCCCCCCTCCAGACCTCTGGGGCAGGGCCAAACCTAGCCACCCAAACCAGAGAAGGGCACGGGCCGGGCCACGCGCCCGCTCCCCCCCTCAAGACCTCTGGGGCAGGGCCAACCCTAGCCACCCAAACCAGAGGTGGGCACGGGCCAGGCTACGCGCCCGCTCCCCCCCTCCAGACCTCTGGGGCAGGGCCAACCCTAGCCACCCAAACCAGAGAAGGGCACGGGCCGGGCTACGCGCCCGCTCCCCCCCTCCAGACCTCTGGGGCAGGGCCAACCCTAGCCACCCAAACCAGAGCTGGGCACAGGCCGGGCCACGCGCCCGCTCCCCCCCTCAAGACCTCTGGGGCAGGGCCAACCCTAGCCACCCAAACCAGAGGTGGGCACGGGCCGGGCTACGCGCCCGCTCCCCCCCTCCAGGCCTCTGGGGCAGGGCCAACCCTAGCCACCCAAACCAGAGAAGGGCACGGGCCGGGCTACGCGCCCGCTCCCCCCCTCCAGACCTCTGGGGCAGGGCCAACCCTAGCCACCCAAACCAGAGAAGGGCACGGGCCGGGCTACGCGCCCGCTCCCCCCCTCCAGACCTATGGGGCAGGGCCAACCCTAGCCACCCAAACCAGAGCTGGGCACGGGCCGGGCCACGCGCCCGCTCCCCCCCTCAAGACCTCTGGGGCAGGGCCAACCCTAGCCACCCAAACCAGAGGTGGGCACGGGCCGGGCTACGCGCCCGCTCCCCCCCTCCAGACCTCTGGGGCAGGGCCAACCCTAGCCACCCAAACCAGAGAAGGGCACGGGCCGGGCTACGCGCCCGCTCCCCCCTCCAGACCTCTGGGGCAGGGCCAACCCTAGCCACCCAAACCAGCGAAGGGCACGGGCCGGGCTACGCGCCCGCTCCCCCCCTCCAGACCTCTGGGGCAGGGCCAACCCTAGCCACCCAAACCAGAGCTGGGCACGGGCCGGGCCACGCGCCCGCTCCCCCCCTCAAGACCTCTGGGGAAGGGCCAACCCTAGCCACCCAAACCAGAGGTGGGCACGGGCCGGGCTACGCGCCCGCTCCCCCCCTCAAGACCTCTGGGGCAGGGCCAACCCTAGCCACCCAAACCAGAGCTGGGCACGGGCCGGGCCACGCGCCCGCTCCCCCCCTCAAGACCTCTGGGGCAGGGCCAACCCTAGCCACCCAAACCAGAGAAGGGCACGGGCCGGGCCACGCGCCCGCTCCCCCCCTCCAGACCTCTGGGGCAGGGCCAACCCTAGCCACCCAAACCAGAGAAGGGCACGGGCCGGGCTACGCGCCCGCTCCCCCCCTCCAGACCTCTGGGGCAGGGCCAACCCTAGCCACCCAAACCAGAGCTGGGCACGGGCCGGGCCACGCGCCCGCTCCCCCCCTCAAGACCTCTGGGGCAGGGCCAACCCTAGCCACCCAAACCAGAGGTGGGCATGGGCCGGGCCACGCGCCCGCTCCCCCCTCCAGACCTCTGGGGCAGGGCCAACCCTAGCCACCCAAACCAGAGGTGGGCACGGGCCGGGCTACGCGCCCGCTCCCCCCCTCCAGACCTCTGGGGCAGGGCCAACCCTAGCCACCCAAACCAGAGAAGGGCAAGGGCCGGGCTACGCGCCCGCTCCCCCCCTCCAAACCTCTGGGGCAGGGCCAACCCTAGCCACCCAAACCAGAGAAGGGCACGGGCCGGGCTACGCGCCCGCTCCCCCTCTCCAGACCTCTGGGGCAGGGCCAACCCTAGCCACCCAAACCAGAGAAGGGCACGGGCCGGGCTACGCGCCCGCTCCCCCCCTCCAGACCTCTGGGGCAGGGCCAACCCTAGCCACCCAAACCAGAGAAGGGCACGGGACGGGCTACGCGCCCGCTCCCCCCCTCCAGACCTCTGGGGCAGGGCCAACCCTAGCCACCCAAACCAGAGAAGGGCACGGGCCGGGCTACGCGCCCGCTCCCCCCCTCCAGACCTCTGGGGCAGGGCCAACCCTAGCCACCCAAACCAGAGAAGGGCACGGGCCGGGCTACGCGCCCGCTCCCCCCCTCCAGACCTCTGGGGCAGGGCCAACCCTAGCCACCCAAACCAGAGCTGGGCACGGGCCGGGCCACGCGCCCGCTCCCCCCCTCAAGACCTCTGGGGCAGGGCCAACCCTAGCCACCCAAACCAGAGGTGGGCACGGGCCGGGCCACGCGCCCGCTCCCCCCCCTCAAGACCTCTGGGGCAGGGCCAACCCTAGCCACCCAAACCAGAGGTGGGCACGGGCCGGGCCACGCGCCCGCTCCCCCCCTCCAGACCTCTGGGGCAGGGCCAACCCTAGCCACCCAAACCAGAGAAGGGCACAGGCCGGGCTACGCGCCCGCTCCCCCCCTCCAGACCTCTGGGGCAGGGCCAACCCTAGCCACCCAAACCAGAGAAGGGCACGGGCCGGGCTACGCGCCCGCTCCCCCCCTCCAGACCTCTGGGGCAGGGCCAACCCTAGCCACCCAAACCAGAGAAGGGCACGGGCCGGGCTACGCGCCCGCTCCCCCCTCCAGACCTTTGGGGCAGGGCCAACCCTAGCCACCCAAACCAGAGAAGGGCACGGGCCGGGCTACGCGCCCGCTCCCCCCTCCAGACCTCTGGGGCAGGGCCAACCCTAGCCACCCAAACCAGAGCTGGGCACGGGCCGGGCCACGCGCCCGCTCCCCCCCTCAAGACCTCTGGGGCAGGGCCAACCCTAGCCACCCAAACCAAAGGTGGGCACGGGCCAGGCTACGCGCCCGCTCCCCCCTCCACACCTTTGGGGCAGGGCCAACCCTAGCCACCCAAACCAGAGAAGGGCACGGGCCAGGCTACGCGCCCGCTCCCCCCCTCCAGACCTCTGGGGCAGGGCCAACCCTAGCCACCCAAACCAGAGCTGGGCACGGGCCGGGCCACGCACCCGCTCCCCCCCCTCAAGACCTCTGGGGCAGGGCCAACCCTAGCCACCCAAACCAGAGGTGGGCACGGGCCGGGCTACGCGCCCGCTCCCCCCCTCCAGACCTCTGGGGCAGGGCCAACCCTAGCCACCCAAACCAGAGAAGGGCACGGGCCGGGCTACGCGCTCGCTCCCCCCCTCCAGACCTCTGGGGCAGGGCCAACCCTAGCCACCCAAACCAGAGAAGGGCACGGGCCGGGCTACACGCCCGCTCCCCCCCTCCAGACCTCTGGGGCAGGGCCAACCCTAGCCACCCAAACCAGAGAAGGGCACGGGCCGGGCTACGCGCCCGCTCCCCCCCTCCATACCTCTGGGGCAGGGCCAACCCTAGCCACCCAAACCAGAGAAGGGCACGGGACGGGCTATGCGCCCGGTCCCCCCTCCAGACCTCTGGGGCAGGGCCAACCCTAGCCACCCAAACCAGAGAAGGGCACGGGCCGGGCTACGCGCTCGCTCCCCCCTCCAGACCTCTGGGGCAGGGCCAACCCTAGCCACCCAAACCAGAGAAGGGCACGGGCCGGGCTACGCGCCCGCTCCCCCCCTCCAGACCTCTGGGGCAGGGCCAACCCTAGCCACCCAAACCAGAGCTGGGCACGGGCCGGGCCACGCGCCCGCTCCCCCCCTCAAGACCTCTGGGGCAGGGCCAACCCTAGCCACCCAAACCAGAGGTGGGCATGGGCCGGGCTACGCGCCCGCTCCCCCCCTCAAGACCTCTGGGGCAGGGCCAACCCTAGCCACCCAAACCAGAGCTGGGCACGGGCCGGGCCACGCGCCCGCTCCCCCCCTCAAGACCACTGGGGCAGGGCCAACCCTAGCCACCCAAACCAGAGGTGGGCCCGGGCCGGGCCACGCGCCCGCTCCCCCCCTCCAGATCTCTGGGGCAGGGCCAACCCTAGCCACCCAAACCAGAGAAGGGCACGGGCCGGGCCACGCTCCCGCTCCCCCCTCCAGACCTCTGGGGCAGGGCCAACCCTAGCCACCCAAACAAGAGAAGGGCACGGGCCGGGCTACGCGCCCGCTCCCCCCTCCAGACCTCTGGGGCAGGTCCAACCCTAGCCACCCAAACCAGAGCTGGGCACGGGCCGGGCCACGCGCCCGCTCCCCCCCTCAAGACCTCTGGGGCAGGGCCAACCCTAGCCACCCAAACCAGAGGTGGGCACGGGCCGGGCCACGCGCCCGCTCCCCCCCTCCAGACCTCTGGGGCAGGGCCAACCCTAGCCACCCAAACCAGAGAAGGGCACGGGCCGGGCTACGCGCCCGCTCCCCCCCTTCCAGACCTCTGGGGCAGGGCCAACCCTAGCCACCCAAACCAGAGAAGGGCACGGGCCGGGCTACGCGCCCGCGCCCCCCCTCCAGACCTCTGGGGCAGGTCCAACCCTAGCCACCCAAACCAGAGCTGGGCACGGGCCGGGCCACGCGCCCGCTCCCCCCCTCAAGACCTCTGGGGCAGGGCCAACCCTAGCCACCCAAACCAGAGGTGGGCACGGGCCGGGCTACGCGCCCGCTCCCCCCCTCAAGACCTCTGGGGCAGGGCCAACCCTAGCCACCCAAACCAGAGCTGGGCACGGGCCGGGCCACTCGCCCGCTCCCCCCCTCAAGACCTCTGGGGCAGGGCCAACCCTAGCCACCCAAACCAGAGGTGGGCCCGGGCCGGGCCACGCGCCCCGCTCCCCCCCTCCAGACCTCTGGGGCAGGGCCAACCCTAGCCACCCAAACCAGAGAAGGGCACGGGCCGGGCCACGCTCCCGCTCCCCCCTCCAGACCCCTGGGGCAGGGCCAACCCTAGCCACCCAAACAAGAGAAGGGCACGGGCCGGGCTACGCGCCCGCTCCCCCCTCCAGACCTCTGGGGCAGGTCCAACCCTAGCCACCCAAACCAGAGCTGGGCACGGGCCGGGCCACGCGCCCGCTCCCCCCCTCAAGACCTCTGGGGCAGGGCCAACCCTAGCCACCCAAACCAGAGGTGGGCACGGGCCGGGCCACGCGCCCGCTCCCCCCCTCCAGACCTCTGGGGCAGGGCCAACCCTAGCCACCCAAACCAGAGAAGGGCACGGGCCGGGCTACGCGCCCGCTCCCCCCCTCCAGACCTCTGGGGCAGGGCCAACCCTAGCCACCCAAACCAGAGCTGGGCACGGGCCGGGCCACGCGCCCGCTCCCCCCCTCAAGACCTCTGGGACAGGGCCAACCCTAGCCACCCAAACCAAAGGTGGGCACGGGCCGGGCTACGCGCCCGCTCCCCCCCTCCAGACCTCTGGGGCAGGGCCAACCCTAGCCACCCAAACCAGAGAAGGGCACGGGCCGGGCTACGCGCCCGCTCCCCCCCTCCAGACCTCTGGGGCAGGGCCAACCCTAGCCACCCAAACCAGAGAAGGGCACGGGCCGGGCTACGCGCCCCCCCCCCCTCCAGACCTCTGGGGCAGGGCCAACCCTAGCCACCCAAACCAGAGAAGGGCACGGGCCGGGCTACGCGCCCGCTCCCCCCCTCCAGACCTCTGGGGCAGGGCCAACCCTAGCCACCCAAACCAGAGAAGGGCACGGGACGGGCTACGCGCCCGCTCCCCCCTCCAGACCTCTGGGGCAGGGCCAACCCTAGCCACCCAAACCAGAGAAGGGCACGGGCCGGGCTACGCACCCGCGCCCCCCCTCCAGACCTCTGGGGCAGGGCCAACCCTAGCCACCCAAACCAGAGAAGGGCACAGGCCGGGCTACGCGCCCGCTTCCCCCCTCCAGACCTCTGGGGCAGGGCCAACCCTAGCCACCCAAACCAGAGCTGGGCACGGGCCGGGCCACGCGCCCGCTCCACCCCTCAAGACCTCTGGGGCAGGGCCAACCCTAGCCACCCACACCAGAGGTGGGCACGGGCCGGGCTACGCGCCCGCTCCCCCCTCAAGACCTCTGGGGCAGGGCCAACCCTAGCCACCCAAACCAGAGCTGGGCACGGGCCGGGCCACGCGCCCGCTCCCCCCCTCAAGACCTCTGGGGCAGGGCCAACCCTAGCCACCCAAACCAGAGGTGGGCACGGGCCGGGCCACGCGCCCGCTCCCCCCCTCAAGACCTCTGGGGCAGGGCCAACCCTAGCCACCCAAACCAGAGGTGGGCACGGGCCGGGCCACGCGCCCGCTCCCCCCCTCCAGACCTCTGGGGCAGGGCCAACCCTAGCCACCCAAACCAGAGAAGGGCACAGGCCGAGCTACGCGCCCGCTCCCCCCCTCCAGACCTCTGGGGCAGGGCCAACCCTAGCCACCCAAACCAGAGAAGGGCACGGGCCGGGCTACGCGCCCGCTCCCCCCCTCCAGACCTCTGGGCAGGGCCAACCCTAGCCACCCAAACCAGAGAAGGGCACGGGCCGGGCTACGCGCCCGCTCCCCCCCTCCAGACCTCTGGGGCAGGGCCAAACCTAGCCACCCAAACCAGAGAAGGGCACGGGCCGGGCCACGCGCCCGCTCCCCCCCTCAAGACCTCTGGGGCAGGGCCAACCCTAGCCACCCAAACCAGAGGTGGGCACGGGCCAGGCTACGCGCCCGCTCCCCCCCTCCAGACCTCTGGGGCAGGGCCAACCCTAGCCACCCAAACCAGAGAAGGGCACGGGCCGGGCTACGCGCCCGCTCCCCCCCTCCAGACCTCTGGGGCAGGGCCAACCCTAGCCACCCAAACCAGAGCTGGGCACAGGCCGGGCCACGCGCCCGCTCCCCCCCTCAAGACCTCTGGGGCAGGGCCAACCCTAGCCACCCAAACCAGAGGTGGGCACGGGCCGGGCTACGCGCCCGCTCCCCCCCTCCAGGCCTCTGGGGCAGGGCCAACCCTAGCCACCCAAACCAGAGAAGGGCACGGGCCGGGCTACGCGCCCGCTCCCCCCCTCCAGACCTCTGGGGCAGGGCCAACCCTAGCCACCCAAACCAGAGAAGGGCACGGGCCGGGCTACGCGCCCGCTCCCCCCCTCCAGACCTCTGGGGCAGGGCCAACCCTAGCCACCCAAACCAGAGCTGGGCACGGGCCGGGCCACGCGCCCGCTCCCCCCCTCAAGACCTCTGGGGCAGGGCCAACCCTAGCCACCCAAACCAGAGGTGGGCACGGGCCGGGCTACGCGCCCGCTCCCCCCCTCCAGACCTCTGGGGCAGGGCCAACCCTAGCCACCCAAACCAGAGAAGGGCACGGGCCGGGCTACGCGCCCGCTCCCCCCCTCCAGACCTCTGGGGCAGGGCCAACCCTAGCCACCCAAACCAGCGAAGGGCACGGGCCGGGCTACGCGCCCGCTCCCCCCCTCCAGACCTCTGGGGCAGGGCCAACCCTAGCCACCCAAACCAGAGCTGGGCACGGGCCGGGCCACGCGCCCGCTCCCCCCCTCAAGACCTCTGGGGAAGGGCCAACCCTAGCCACCCAAACCAGAGGTGGGCACGGGCCGGGCTACGCGCCCGCTCCCCCCCTCAAGACCTCTGGGGCAGGGCCAACCCTAGCCACCCAAACCAGAGCTGGGCACGGGCCGGGCCACGCGCCCGCTCCCCCCCTCAAGACCTCTGGGGCAGGGCCAACCCTAGCCACCCAAACCAGAGAAGGGCACGGGCCGGGCCACGCGCCCGCTCCCCCCTCCAGACCTCTGGGGCAGGGCCAACCCTAGCCACCCAAACCAGAGAAGGGCACGGGCCGGGCTACGCGCCCGCTCCCCCCCTCCAGACCTCTGGGGCAGGGCCAACCCTAGCCACCCAAACCAGAGCTGGGCACGGGCCGGGCCACGCGCCCGCTCCCCCCCTCAAGACCTCTGGGGCAGGGCCAACCCTAGCCACCCAAACCAGAGGTGGGCATGGGCCGGGCCACGCGCCCGCTCCCCCCTCCAGACCTCTGGGGCAGGGCCAACCCTAGCCACCCAAACCAGAGGTGGGCACGGGCCGGGCTACGCGCCCGCTCCCCCCCTCCAGACCTCTGGGGCAGGGCCAACCCTAGCCACCCAAACCAGAGAAGGGCAAGGGCCGGGCTACGCGCCCGCTCCCCCCCTCCAAACCTCTGGGGCAGGGCCAACCCTAGCCACCCAAACCAGAGAAGGGCACGGGCCGGGCTACGCGCCCGCTCCCCCTCTCCAGACCTCTGGGGCAGGGCCAACCCTAGCCACCCAAACCAGAGAAGGGCACGGGCCGGGCTACGCGCCCGCTCCCCCCCTCCAGACCTCTGGGGCAGGGCCAACCCTAGCCACCCAAACCAGAGAAGGGCACGGGACGGGCTACGCGCCCGCTCCCCCCCTCCAGACCTCTGGGGCAGGGCCAACCCTAGCCACCCAAACCAGAGAAGGGCACGGGCCGGGCTACGCGCCCGCTCCCCCCCTCCAGACCTCTGGGGCAGGGCCAACCCTAGCCACCCAAACCAGAGAAGGGCACGGGCCGGGCTACGCGCCCGCTCCCCCCCTCCAGACCTCTGGGGCAGGGCCAACCCTAGCCACCCAAACCAGAGCTGGGCACGGGCCGGGCCACGCGCCCGCTCCCCCCCTCAAGACCTCTGGGGCAGGGCCAACCCTAGCCACCTAAACCAGAGGTGGGCACGGGCCGGGCCACGCGCCCGCTCCCCCCCTCAAGACCTCTGGGGCAGGGCCAACCCTAGCCACCCAAACCAGAGGTGGGCACGGGCCGGGCCACGCGCCCGCTCCCCCCCTCCAGACCTCTGGGGCAGGGCCAACCCTAGCCACCCAAACCAGAGAAGGGCACAGGCCGGGCTACGCGCCCGCTCCCCCCCTCCAGACCTCTGGGGCAGGGCCAACCCTAGCCACCCAAACCAGAGAAGGGCACGGGCCGGGCTACGCGCCCGCTCCCCCCCTCCAGACCTCTGGGGCAGGGCCAACCCTAGCCACCCAAACCAGAGAAGGGCACGGGCCGGGCTACGCGCCCGCTCCCCCCTCCAGACCTTTGGGGCAGGGCCAACCCTAGCCACCCAAACCAGAGAAGGGCACGGGCCGGGCTACGCGCCCGCTCCCCCCTCCAGACCTCTGGGGCAGGGCCAACCCTAGCCACCCAAACCAGAGCTGGGCACGGGCCGGGCCACGCGCCCGCTCCCCCCCTCAAGACCTCTGGGGCAGGGCCAACCCTAGCCACCCAAACCAGAGGTGGGCACGGGCCAGGCTACGCGCCCGCTCCCCCCTCCACACCTTTGGGGCAGGGCCAACCCTAGCCACCCAAACCAGAGAAGGGCACGGGCCAGGCTACGCACCCGCTCCCCCCCTCCAGACCTCTGGGGCAGGGCCAACCCTAGCCACCCAAACCAGAGCTGGGCACGGGCCGGGCCACGCGCCCGCTCCCCCCCTCAAGACCTCTGGGGCAGGGCCAACCCTAGCCACCCAAACCAGAGGTGGGCACGGGCCGGGCTACGCGCCCGCTCCCCCCCTCCAGACCTCTGGGGCAGGGCCAACCCTAGCCACCCAAACCAGAGAAGGGCACGGGCCGGGCTACGCGCTCGCTCCCCCCCCTCCAGACCTCTGGGGCAGGGCCAACCCTAGCCACCCATACCAGAGAAGGGCACGGGCCGGGCTACACGCCCGCTCCCCCCCTCCAGACCTCTGGGGCAGGGCCAACCCTAGCCACCCAAACCAGAGAAGGGCACGGGCCGGGCTACGCGCCCGCTCCCCCCCTCCATACATCTGGGGCAGGGCCAACCCTAGCCACCCAAACCAGAGAAGGGCACGGGACGGGCTACGCGCCCGGTCCCCCCTCCAGACCTCTGGGGCAGGGCCAACCCTAGCCACCCAAACCAGAGAAGGGCACGGGCCGGGCTACGCGCTCGCTCCCCCCTCCAGACCTCTGGGGCAGGGCCAACCCTAGCCACCCAAACCAGAGAAGGGCACGGGCCGGGCTACGCGCCCGCTCCCCCCCTCCAGACCTCTGGGGCAGGGCCAACCCTAGCCACCCAAACCAGAGCTGGGCACGGGCCGGGCCACGCGCCCGCTCCCCCCCTCAAGACCTCTGGGGCAGGGCCAACCCTAGCCACCCAAACCAGAGGTGGGCATGGGCCGGGCTACGCGCCCGCTCCCCCCCTCAAGACCTCTGGGGCAGGGCCAACCCTAGCCACCCAAACCAGAGCTGGGCACGGGCCGGGCCACGCGCCCGCTCCCCCCCTCAAGACCACTGGGGCAGGGCCAACCCTAGCCACCCAAACCAGAGGTGGGCCCGGGCCGGGCCACGCGCCCGCTCCCCCCCTCCAGATCTCTGGGGCAGGGCCAACCCTAGCCACCCAAACCAGAGAAGGGCACGGGCCGGGCCACGCTCCCGCTCCCCCCTCCAGACCTCTGGGGCAGGGCCAACCCTAGCCACCCAAACAAGAGAAGGGCACGGGCCGGGCTACGCGCCCGCTCCCCCCTCCAGACCTCTGGGGCAGGTCCAACCCTAGCCACCCAAACCAGAGCTGGGCACGGGCCGGGCCACGCGCCCGCTCCCCCCCTCAAGACCTCTGGGGCAGGGCCAACCCTAGCCACCCAAACCAGAGGTGGGCACGGGCCGGGCCACGCGCCCGCTCCCCCCCTCCAGACCTCTGGGGCAGGGCCAACCCTAGCCACCCAAACCAGAGAAGGGCACGGGCCGGGCTACGCGCCCGCTCCCCCCCTTCCAGACCTCTGGGGCAGGGCCAACCCTAGCCACCCAAACCAGAGAAGGGCACGGGCCGGGCTACGCGCCCGCGCCCCCCTCCAGACCTCTGGGGCAGGTCCTACCCTAGCCACCCAAACCAGAGCTGGGCACGGGCCGGGCCACGCGCCCGCTCCCCCCCTCAAGACCTCTGGGGCAGGGCCAACCCTAGCCACCCAAACCAGAGGTGGGCACGGGCCGGGCTACGCGCCCGCTCCCCCCCTCAAGACCTCTGGGGCAGGGCCAACCCTAGCCACCCAAACCAGAGCTGGGCACGGGCCGGGCCACTCGCCCGCTCCCCCCCTCAAGACCTCTGGGGCAGGGCCAACCCTAGCCACCCAAACCAGAGGTGGGCCCGGGCCGGGCCACGCGCCCGCTCCCCCCCTCCAGACCTCTGGGGCAGGGCCAACCCTAGCCACCCAAACCAGAGAAGGGCACGGGCCGGGCCACGCTCCCGCTCCCCCCCTCCAGACCCCTGGGGCAGGGCCAACCCTAGCCACCCAAACAAGAGAAGGGCACGGGCCGGGCTACGCGCCCGCTCCCCCCTCCAGACCTCTGGGGCAGGTCCAACCCTAGCCACCCAAACCAGAGCTGGGCACGGGCCGGGCCACGCGCCCGCTCCCCCCCTCAAGACCTCTGGGGCAGGGCCAACCCTAGCCACCCAAACCAGAGGTGGGCACGGGCCGGGCCACGCGCCCGCTCCCCCCCTCCAGACCTCTGGGGCAGGGCCAACCCTAGCCACCCAAACCAGAGAAGGGCACGGGCCGGGCTACGCGCCCGCTCCCCCCCTCCAGACCTCTGGGGCAGGGCCAACCCTAGCCACCCAAACCAGAGCTGGGCACGGGCCGGGCCACGCGCCCGCTCCCCCCCCTCAAGACCTCTGGGACAGGGCCAACCCTAGCCACCCAAACCAAAGGTGGGCACGGGCCGGGCTACGCGCCCGCTCCCCCCCTCCAGACCTCTGGGGCAGGGCCAACCCTAGCCACCCAAACCAGAGAAGGGCACGGGCCGGGCTACGCGCCCGCTCCCCCCCTCCAGACCTCTGGGGCAGGGCCAACCCTAGCCACCCAAACCAGAGAAGGGCACGGGCCGGGCTACGCGCCCCCCCCCTCCAGACCTCTGGGGCAGGGCCAACCCTAGCCACCCAAACCAGAGAAGGGCACGGGCCGGGCTACGCGCCCGCTCCCCCCCTCCAGACCTCTGGGGCAGGGCCAACCCTAGCCACCCAAACCAGAGAAGGGCACGGGACGGGCTACGCGCCCGCTCCCCCCCTCCAGACCTCTGGGGCAGGGCCAACCCTAGCCACCCAAACCAGAGAAGGGCACGGGCCGGGCTACGCGCCCGCTCCCCCCCTCCAGACCTCTGGGGCAGGGCCAACCCTAGCCACCCAAACCAGAGAAGGGCACAGGCCGGGCTACGCGCCCGCTTCCCCCCTCCAGACCTCTGGGGCAGGGCCAACCCTAGCCACCCAAACCAGAGCTGGGCACGGGCCGGGCCACGCGCCCGCTCCACCCCTCAAGACCTCTGGGGCAGGGCCAACCCTAGCCACCCACACCAGAGGTGGGCACGGGCCGGGCGACGCGCCCGCACCCCCCTCAAGACCTCTGGGGCAGGGCCAACCCTAGCCACCCAAACCAGAGCTGGGCACGGGCCGGGCCACGCGCCCGCTCCCCCCCTCAAGACCTCTGGGGCAGGGCCAACCCTAGCCACCCAAACCAGAGGTGGGCACGGGCCGGGCCACGCGCCCGCTCCCCCCCTCAAGACCTCTGGGGCAGGGCCAACCCTAGCCACCCAAACCAGAGGTGGGCACGGGCCGGGCCACGCGCCCGCTCCCCCCCTCCAGACCTCTGGGGCAGGGCCAACCCTAGCCACCCAAACCAGAGAAGGGCACAGGCCGAGCTACGCGCCCGCTCCCCCCCTCCAGACCTCTGGGGCAGGGCCAACCCTAGCCACCCAAACCAGAGAAGGGCACGGGCCGGGCTACGCGCCCGCTCCCCCCCTCCAGACCTCTGGGGCAGGGCCAACCCTAGCCACCCAAACCAGAGAAGGGCACGGGCCGGGCTACGCGCCCGCTCCCCCCCTTCAGACCTCTGGGGCAGGGCCAACCCTAGGCACCCAAACCAGAGAAGGGCACGGGCCGGGCTACGCGCCCGCTCCCCCCCTCCAGACCTCTGGGGCAGGGCCAAACCTAGCCACCCAAACCAGAGAAGGGCACGGGCCGGGCCACGCGCCCGCTCCCCCCCTCAAGACCTCTGGGGCAGGGCCAACCCTAGCCACCCAAACCAGAGGTGGGCACGGGCCAGGCTACGCGCCCGCTCCCCCCCTCCAGACCTCTGGGGCAGGGCCAACCCTAGCCACCCAAACCAGAGAAGGGCACGGGCCGGGCTACGCGCCCGTTCCCCCCCTCCAGACCTCTGGGGCAGGGCCAACCCTAGCCACCCAAACCAGAGCTGGGCACGGGCCGGGCCACGCGCCCGCTCCCCCCCTCAAGACCTCTGGGGCAGGGCCAACCCTAGCCACCCAAACCAGAGGTGGGCACGGGCCGGGCTACGCGCCCGCTCCCCCCCTCCAGGCCTCTGGGGCAGGGCCAACCCTAGCCACCCAAACCAGAGAAGGGCACGGGCCGGGCTACGCGCCCGCTCCCCCCCTCCAGACCTCTGGGGCAGGGCCAACCCTAGCCACCCAAACCAGAGAAGGGCACGGGCCGGGCTACGCGCCCGCTCCCCCCCTCCAGACCTCTGGGGCAGGGCCAACCCTAGCCACCCAAACCAGAGCTGGGCACGGGCCGGGCCACGCGCCCGCTCCCCCCTCAAGACCTCTGGGGCAGGGCCAACCCTAGCCACCCAAACCAGAGGTGGGCACGGGCCGGGCTACGCGCCCGCTCCCCCCCTCCAGACCTCTGGGGCAGGGCCAACCCTAGCCACCCAAACCAGAGAAGGGCACGGGCCGGGCTACGCGCCCGCTCCCCCCCTCCAGACCTCTGGGGCAGGGCCAACCCTAGCCACCCAAACCAGCGAAGGGCACGGGCCGGGCTACGCGCCCGCTCCCCCCCTCCAGACCTCTGGGGCAGGGCCAACCCTAGCCACCCAAACCAGAGCTGGGCACGGGCCGGGCCACGCGCCCGCTCCCCCCCCCTCAAGACCTCTGGGGCAGGGCCAACCCTAGCCACCCAAACCAGAGGTGGGCACGGGCCGGGCTACGCGCCCGCTCCCCCCCTCAAGACCTCTGGGGCAGGGCCAACCCTAGCCACCCAAACCAGAGCTGGGCACGGGCCGGGCCACGCGCCCGCTCCCCCCCTCAAGACCTCTGGGGCAGGGCCAACCCTAGCCACCCAAACCAGAGGTGGGCACGGGCCGGGCCACGCGCCCGCGCCCCCCCCTCCAGACCTCTGGGGCAGGGCCAACCCTAGCCACCCAAACCAGAGAAGGGCACGGGCCGGGCCACGCACCCGCTCCCCCCCTCCAGACCTCTGGGGCAGGGCCAACCCTAGCCACCCAAACCAGAGAAGGGCACGGGCCGGGCTACGCGCCCGCTCCCCCCCTCCAGACCTCTGGGGCAGGGCCAACCCTAGCCACCCAAACCAGAGCTGGGCACGGGCCGGGCCACGCGCCCGCTCCCCCCCTCAAGACCTCTGGGGCAGGGCCAACCCTAGCCACCCAAACCAGAGGTGGGCATGGGCCGGGCCACGCGCCCGCTCCCCCCTCCAGATCTCTGGGGCAGGGCCAACCCTAGCCACCCAAACCAGAGGTGGGCACGGGCCGGGCTACGCGCCCGCTCCCCCCCTCCAGACCTCTGGGGCAGGGCCAACCCTAGCCACCCAAACCAGAGAAGGGCACGGGCCGGGCTACGCGCCCGCTCCCCCCTCCAAACCTCTGGGGCAGGGCCAACCCTAGCCACCCAAACCAGAGAAGGGCACGGGCCGGGCTACGCGCCCGCTCCCCCCCTCCAGACCTCTGGGGCAGGGCCAACCCTAGCCACCCAAACCAGAGAAGGGCACGGGCCGGGCTACGCGCCCGCTCCCCCCCTCCAGACCTCTGGGGCAGGGCCAACCCTAGCCACCCAAACCAGAGAAGGGCACGGGACGGGCTACGCGCCCGCTCCCCCCCTCCAGACCTCTAGGGCAGGGCCAACCCTAGCCACCCAAACCAGAGAAGGGCACGGGCCGGGCTACGCGCCCGCTCCCCCCCTCCAGACCTCTGGGGCAGGGCCAACCCTAGCCACCCAAACCAGAGAAGGGCACGGGCCGGGCGACGCGCCCGCTCCCCCCCTCCAGACCTCTGGGGCAGGGCCAACCCTAGCCACCCAAACAAGAGCTGGGCACGGGCCGGGCCACGCGCCCGCTCCCCCCCTCAAGACCTCTGGGGCAGGGCCAACCCTAGCCACCCAAACCAGAGGTGGGCACGGGCCGGGCCACGCGCCCGCTCCCCCCCTCAAGACCTCTGGGGCAGGGCCAACCCTAGCCACCCAAACCAGAGGTGGGCACGGGCCGGGCCACGCGCCCGCTCCCCCCCTCCAGACCTCTGGGGCAGGCCAACCCTAGCCACCCAAACCAGAGAAGGGCACAGGCCGGGCTACGCGCCCGCTCCCCCCCTCCAGACCTCTGGGGCAGGGCCAACCCTAGCCACCCAAACCAGAGAAGGGCACGGGCCGGGCTACGCGCCCGCTCCCCCCCTCCAGACCTCTGGGGCAGGGCCAACCCTAGCCACCCAAACCAGAGAAGGGCACGGGCCGGGCTACGCGCCCGCTCCCCCCTCCAGACCTTTGGGGCAGGGCCAACCCTAGCCACCCAAACCAGAGAAGGGCACGGGCCGGGCTACGCGCCCGCTCCCCCCTCCAGACCTCTGGGGCAGGGCCAACCCTAGCCACCCAAACCAGAGCTGGGCACGGGCCGGGCCACGCGCCCGCTCCCCCCCTCAAGACCTCTGGGGCAGGGCCAACCCTAGCCACCCAAACCAGAGGTGGGCACGGGCCAGGCTACGCGCCCGCTCCCCCCTCCAAACCTTTGGGGCAGGGCCAACCCTAGCCACCCAAACCAGAGAAGGGCACGGGCCAGGCTACGCGCCTGCTCCCCCCCTCCAGACCTCTGGGGCAGGGCCAACCCTAGCCACCCAAACCAGAGCTGGGCACGGGCCGGGCCACGCGCCCGCTCCCCCCCTCAAGACCTCTGGGGCAGGGCCAACCCTAGCCACCCAAACTAGAGGTGGGCACGGGCCGGGCTACGCGCCCGCTCCCCCCCTCCAGACCTCTGGGGCAGGGCCAACCCCAGCCACCCAAACCAGAGAAGGGCACGGGCCGGGCTACGCGCTCGCTCCCCCCCTCCAGACCTCTGGGGTAGGGCCAACCCTAGCCACCCAAACCAGAGAAGGGCACGGGCCGGGCTACACGCCCGCTCCCCCCCTCCAGACCTCTGGGGCAGGGCCAACCCTAGCCACCCAAACCAGAGAAGGGCACGGGCCGGGCTACGCGCCCGCTCCCCCCCTCCATACCTCTGGGGCAGGGCCAACCCTAGCCACCCAAACCAGAGAAGGGCACGGGACGGGCTACGCGCCCGGTCCCCCCTCCAGACCTCTGGGGCAGGGCCAACCCTAGCCACCCAAACCAGAGAAGGGCACGGGCCGGGCTACGCGCTCGCTCCCCCCTCCAGACCTCTGGGGCAGGGCCAACCCTAGCCACCCAAACCAGAGAAGGGCACGGGCCGGGCCACGCGCCCGCTCCCCCCCTCCAGACCTCTGGGGCAGGGCCAACCCTAGCCACCCAAACCAGAGCTGGGCACGGGCCGGGCCACGCGCCCGCTCCCCCCCTCAAGACCTCTGGGGCAGGGCCAACCCTAGCCACCCAAACCAGAGGTGGGCACGGGCCGGGCGACGCGCCCGCTCCCCCCCTCAAGACCTCTGGGGCAGGGCCAACCCTAGCCACCCAAACCAGAGGTGGGCCCGGGCCGGGCCACGCGCCCGCTCCCCCCCTCCAGATCTCTGGGGCAGGGCCAACCCTAGCCACCCAAACCAGAGAAGGGCACGGGCCGGGCCACGCTCCCGCTCCCCCCTCCAGACCTCTGGGGTAGGGCCAACCCTAGCCACCCAAACAAGAGAAGGGCACGGGCCGGGCTACGCGCCCGCTCCCCCCTCCAGACCTCTGGGGCAGGTCCAAC
The DNA here is from genome assembly GCA_030789695.1 of Scilla litardierei. NCBI lineage: Eukaryota > Viridiplantae > Streptophyta > Magnoliopsida > Asparagales > Asparagaceae > Scilla > Scilla litardierei. The sequence continues at coordinate 258,017,651 of CM061141.1, forward strand.
CCTAGCCACCCAAACCAGAGCTGGGCACGGGCCGGGCCACGCGCCCGCTCCCCCCCTCAAGACCTCTGGGGCAGGGCCAACCCTAGCCACCCAAACCAGAGGTGGGCACGGGCCGGGCCACGCGCCCGCTCCCCCCCTCCAGACCTCTGGGGCAGGGCCAACCCTAGCCACCCAAACCAGAGAAGGGCACGGGCCGGGCTACGCGCCCGCTCCCCCCCTTCCAGACCTCTGGGGCAGGGCCAACCCTAGCCACCCAAACCAGAGAAGGGCACGGGCCGGGCTACGCGCCCGCGCCCCCCTCCAGACCTCTGGGGCAGGTCCTACCCTAGCCACCCAAACCAGAGCTGGGCACGGGCCGGGCCACGCGCCCGCTCCCCCCCTCAAGACCTCTGGGGCAGGGCCAACCCTAGCCACCCAAACCAGAGGTGGGCACGGGCCGGGCTACGCGCCCGCTCCCCCCCTCAAGACCTCTGGGGCAGGGCCAACCCTAGCCACCCAAACCAGAGCTGGGCACGGGCCGGGCCACTCGCCCGCTCCCCCCCTCAAGACCTCTGGGGCAGGGCCAACCCTAGCCACCCAAACCAGAGGTGGGCCCGGGCCGGGCCACGCGCCCGCTCCCCCCCTCCAGACCTCTGGGGCAGGGCCAACCCTAGCCACCCAAACCAGAGAAGGGCACGGGCCGGGCCACGCTCCCGCTCCCCCCTCCAGACCCCTGGGGCAGGGCCAACCCTAGCCACCCAAACAAGAGAAGGGCACGGGCCGGGCTACGCGCCCGCTCCCCCCTCCAGACCTCTGGGGCAGGTCCAACCCTAGCCACCCAAACCAGAGCTGGGCACGGGCCGGGCCACGCGCCCGCTCCCCCCCTCAAGACCTCTGGGGCAGGGCCAACCCTAGCCACCCAAACCAGAGGTGGGCACGGGCCGGGCCACGCGCCCGCTCCCCCCCTCCAGACCTCTGGGGCAGGGCCAACCCTAGCCACCCAAACCAGAGAAGGGCACGGGCCGGGCTACGCGCCCGCTCCCCCCCCTTCCAGACCTCTGGGGCAGGGCCAACCCTAGCCACCCAAACCAGAGAAGGGCACGGGCCGGGCTACGCGCCCGCTCCCCCCTCCAGACCTCTGGGGCAGGGCCAACCCTAGCCACCCAAACCAGAGAAGGGCACGGGCCGGGCTACGCGCCCGCTCACCCCCTCCAGACCTCTGGGGCAGGGCCAACCCTAGCCACCCAAACCAGAGAAGGGCACGGGCCGGGCTACGCGCCCGCTCCCCCCCTCCAGACCTCTGGGGCAGGGCCAACCCTAGCTACCCAAACCAGAGCTGGGCACGGGCCGGGCCACGCGCCCGCTCCCCCCCTCAAGACCTCTGGGGCAGGGCCAACCCTAGCCACCCAAACCAGAGGTGGGCACGGGCCAGGCTACGCGCCCGCTCCCCCCCTCCAGACCTCTGGGGCAGGGCCAACCCTAGCCACCCAAACCAGAGAAGGGCACGGGCCGGGCTACGCGCCCGCTCCCCCCTCCAGACCTCTGGGGCAGGGCCAACCCTAGCCACCCAAACCAGAGCTGGGCACGGGCCGGGCCACGCGCCCGCTCCCCCCCTCAAGACCTCTGGGGCAGGGCCAACCCTAGCCACCCAAACCAGAGGTGGGCACGGGCCGGGCTACGCGCCCGCTCCCCCCCTCCAGACCTCTGGGGCAGGGCCAACCCTAGCCACCCAAACCAGAGAAGGGCACGGGCCGGGCTACGCGCCCGCTCCCCCCCTCCAGACCTCTAGGGCAGGGCCAACCCTAGCCACCCAAACCAGAGAAGGGCACGGGACGGGCTACGCGCCCGCTCCCCCCCTCCAGACCTCTGGGGCAGGGCCAACCCTAGCCACCCAAACCAGAGAAGGGCACGGGACGGGCTACGCGCCCGCTCCCCCCCTCCAGACCTCTGGGGCAGGGCCAACCCTAGCCACCCAAACCAGAGAAGGGCACGGGCCGGGCTACGCGCCCGCTCCCCCCCTCCAGACCTCTGGGGCAGGGCCAACCCTAGCCACCCAAACCAGAGCTGGGCACGGGCCGGGCCACGCGCCCGCTCCCCCCCTCAAGACCTCTGGGGCAGGGCCAACCCTAGCCACCCAAACCAGAGGTGGGCACGGGCCGGGCTACGCGCCCGCTCCCCCCCCTCCAGACCTCTGGGGCAGGGCCCACCCTAGCCACCCAAACCAGAGAAGGGCACGGGCCGGGCTACGCGCCCGCTCCCCCCCTCCAGACCTCTGGGGCAGGGCCAACCCTAGCCACCCAAACCAGAGCTGGGCACGGGCCGGGCCACGCGCCCGCTCCCCCCCTCAAGACCTCTGGGGCAGGGCCAACCCTATCCACCCAAACCAGAGGTGGGCCCGGGCCGGGCCACGCGCCCGCTCCCCCCCTCCAGAACTCTGGGGCAGGGCCAACCCTAGCCACCCAAACCAGAGAAGGGCACGGGCCGGGCCACGCTCCCGCTCCCCCCTCCAGACCTCTGGGGCAGGGCCAACCCTAGCCACCCAAACAAGAGAAGGGCACGGGCCGGGCTACGCGCCCGCTCCCCCCTCCAGACCTCTGGGGCAGGTCCAACCCTAGCCACCCAAACCAGAGCTGGGCACGGGCCGGGCCACGCGCCCGCTCCCCCCCTCAAGACCTCTGGGGCAGGGCCAACCCTAGCCACCCAAACCAGAGGTGGGCACGGGCCGGGCCACGCGCCCGCTCCCCCCCTCCAGACCTCTGGGGCAGGGCCAACCCTAGCCACCCAAACCAGAGAAGGGCACGGGCCGGGCTACGCGCCCGCTCCCCCCCTTCCAGACCTCTGGGGCAGGGCCAACCCTAGCCACCCAAACCAGAGAAGGGCACGGGCCGGGCTACGCGCCCGCTCCCCCCCTCCAGACCTCTGGGGCAGGGCCAACCCTAGCCACCCAAACCAGAGAAGGGCACGGGCCGGGCTACGCGCCCGCTCACCCCCCTCCAGACCTCTGGGGCAGGGCCAACCCTAGCCACCCAAACCAGAGAAGGGCACGGGCCGGGCTACGCGCCCGCTCCCCCCCTCCAGACCTCTGGGGCAGGGCCAACCCTAGCTACCCAAACCAGAGCTGGGCACGGGCCGGGCCACGCGCCCGCTCCCCCCCTCAAGACCTCTGGGGCAGGGCCAACCCTAGCCACCCAAACCAGAGGTGGGCACGGGCCAGGCTACGCGCCCGCTCCCCCCCTCCAGACCTCTGGGGCAGGGCCAACCCTAGCCACCCAAACCAGAGAAGGGCACGGGCCGGGCTACGCGCCCGCTCCCCCCCTCCAGACCTCTGGGGCAGGGCCAACCCTAGCCACCCAAACCAGAGCTGGGCACGGGCCGGGCCACGCGCCCGCTCCCCCCCTCAAGACCTCTGGGGCAGGGCCAACCCTAGCCACCCAAACCAGAGGTGGGCACGGGCCGGGCTACGCGCCCGCTCCCCCCCTCCAGACCTCTGGGGCAGGGCCAACCCTAGCCACCCAAACCAGAGAAGGGCACGGGCCGGGCTACGCGCCCGCTCCCCCCCTCCAGACCTCTAGGGCAGGGCCAACCCTAGCCACCCAAACCAGAGAAGGGCACGGGCCGGGCTACGCGCCCGCTCCCCCCCTCCAGACCTCTGGGGCAGGGCCAACCCTAGCCACCCAAACCAGAGAAGGGCACGGGACGGGCTACGCGCCCGCTCCCCCCCTCCAGACCTCTGGGGCAGGGCCAACCCTAGCCACCCAAACCAGAGAAGGGCACGGGACGGGCTACGCGCCCGCTCCCCCCCTCCAGACCTCTGGGGCAGGGCCAACCCTAGCCACCCAAACCAGAGAAGGGCACGGGCCGGGCTACGCGCCCGCTCCCCCCCTCCAGACCTCTGGGGCAGGGCCAACCCTAGCCACCCAAACCAGAGCTGGGCACGGGCCGGGCCACGCGCCCGCTCCCCCCCTCAAGACCTCTGGGGCAGGGCCAACCCTAGCCACCCAAACCAGAGGTGGGCACGGGCCGGGCTACGCGCCCGCTCCCCCCCTCCAGACCTCTGGGGCAGGGCCCACCCTAGCCACCCATACCAGAGAAGGGCACGGGCCGGGCTACGCGCTCGCTCCCCCCCTCCAGACCTCTGGGGCAGGGCCAACCCTAGCCACCCAAACCAGAGAAGGGCACGGGCCGGGCTACGCGCCCGCTCCCCCCCTCCAGACCTCTGGGGCAGGGCCAACCCTAGCCACCCAAACCAGAGAAGGGCACCGGCCGGGCTACGCGCCCGCTCCCCCCCTCCATACCTCTGGGGCAGGGCCAACCCTAGCCACCCAAACCAGAGAAGGGCACGGGACGGGCTACGCGCCCGGTCCCCCCCTCCAGACCTCTGGGGCAGGGCCAACCCTAGCCACCCAAACCAGAGAAGGGCACGGGCCGGGCTACGCGCTCGCTCCCCCCTCCAGACCTCTGGGGCAGGGCCAACCCTAGCCACCCAAACCAGAGAAGGGCACGGGCCGGGCTACGCGCCCGCTCCCCCCCTCCAGACCTCTGGGGCAGGGCCAACCCTAGCCACCCAAACCAGAGCTGGGCACGGGCCGGGCCACGCGCCCGCTCCCCCCCTCAAGACCTCTGGGGCAGGGCCAACCCTAGCCACCCAAACCAGAGGTGGGCACGGGCCGGGCTACGCGCCCGCTCCCCCCCTCAAGACCTCTGGGGCAGGGCCAACCCTAGCCACCCAAACCAGAGCTGGGCACGGGCCGGGCCACGCGCCCGCTCCCCCCCTCAAGACCTCTGGGGCAGGGCCAACCCTAGCCACCCAAACCAGAGGTGGGCCCGGGCCGGGCCACGCGCCCGCTCCCCCCCCTCCAGACCTCTGGGGCAGGGCCAACCCTAGCCACCCAAACCAGAGAAGGGCATGGGCCGGGCCACGCTCCCGCTCCCCCCTCCAGACCTCTGGGGCAGGGCCAACCCTAGCCACCCAAACAAGAGAAGGGCACGGGCCGGGCTACGCGCCCGCTCCCCCCCTCCAGACCTCTGGGGCAGGTCCAACCCTAGCCACCCAAACCAGAGCTGGGCACGGGCCGGGCCACGCGCCCGCTCCCCCCCTCAAGACCTCTGGGGCAGGGCCAACCCTAGCCACCCAAACCAGAGGTGGGCACGGGCCGGGCCACGCGCCCGCTCCCCCCCTCCAGACCTCTGGGGCAGGGCCAACCCTAGCCACCCAAACCAGAGAAGGGCACGGGCCGGGCTACGCGCCCGCTCCCGCCCTTCCAGACCTCTGGGGCAGGGCCAACCCTAGCCACCCAAACCAGAGAAGGGCACGGGCCGGGCTACGCGCCCGCTCCCCCCCTCCAGACCTCTGGGGTAGGGCCAACCCTAGCCACCCAAACCAGAGAAGGGCACGGGCCGGGCTACGCGCCCGCTCCCCCCCTCCAGACCTCTGGGGCAGGGCCAACCCTAGCCACCCAAACCAGAGAAGGGCACGGGCCGGGCTACGCGCCCGCTCCCCCCCTCCAGACCTCTGGGGCAGGGTCAACCCTAGCTACCCAAACCAGAGCTGGGCACGGGCCGGGCCACGCGCCCGCTCCCCCCCTCAAGACCTCTGGGGCAGGGCCAACCCTAGCCACCCAAACCAGAGGTGGGCACGGGCCAGGCTACGCGCCCGCTCCCCCCCTCCAGACCTCTGGGGCAGGGCCAACCCTAGCCACCCAAACCAGAGAAGGGCACGGGCCGGGCTACGCGCCCGCTCCCCCCTCCAGACCTCTGGGGCAGGGCCAACCCTAGCCACCCAAACCAGAGCTGGGCACGGGCCGGGCCACGCGCCCGCTCCCCCCCTCAAGACCTCTGGGGCAGGGCCAACCCTAGCCACCTAAACCAGAGGTGGGCACGGGCCGGGCTACGCGCCCGCTCCCCCCCTCCAGACCTCTGGGGCAGGGCCAACCCTAGCCACCCAAACCAGAGAAGGGCACGGGCCGGGCTACGCGCCCGCTCCCCCCCCTCCAGACCTCTGGGGCAGGGCCAACCCTAGCCACCCAAACCAGAGAAGGGCACGGGCCGGGCTACGCGCCCGCTCCCCCCCTCCAGACCTCTGGGGCAGGGCCAACCCTAGCCATCCAAACCAGAGAAGGGCACGGGCCGGGCTACGCGCCCGCTCCCCCCCTCCAGACCTCTGGGGCAGGGCCAACCCTAGCCACCCAAACCAGAGAAGGGCACGGGACGGGCTACGTGCCCGCTCCCCCCCTCCAGACCTCTGGGGCAGGGCCAACCCTAGCCACCCAAACCAGAGAAGGGCACGGGACGGGCTACGCGCCCGCTCCCCCCCCTCCAGACCTCTGGGGCAGGGCCAACCCTAGCCACCCAAACCAGAGAAGGGCACGGGCCGGGCTACGCGCCCGCTCCCCCCCTCCAGACCTCTGGGGCAGGGCCAACCCTAGCCACCCAAACCAGAGAAGGGCACAGGCCGGGCTACGCGCCCGCTTCCCCCCTCCAGACCTCTGGGGCAGGGCCAACCCTAGCCACCCAAACCAGAGCTGGGCACGGGCCGGGCCACGCGCCCGCTCCACCCCTCAAGACCTCTGGGGCAGGGCCAACCCTAGCCACCCAAACCAGAGGTGGGCACGGGCCGGGCTACGCGCCCGCTCCCCCCCTCAAGACCTCTGGGGCAGGGCCAACCCTAGCCACCCAAACCAGAGCTGGGCACGGGCCGGGCCACGCGCCCGCTCCCCCCCTCAAGACCTCTGGGGCAGGGCCAACCCTAGCCACCCAAACCAGAGGTGGGCACGGGCCGGGCCACGCGCCCGCTCCCCCCTCAAGACCTCGGGGGCAGGGCCAACCCTAGCCACCCAAACCAGAGGTGGGCACGGGCCGGGCCACGCGCCCGCTCCCCCCCCTCCAGACCTCTGGGGTAGGGCCAACCCTAGCCACCCAAACCAGAGGTGGGCATGGGCCGGGCCACGCGCCCGCTCCCCCCTCCAGACCTCTGGGGCAGGGCCAACCCTAGCCACCCAAACCAGAGGTGGGCACGGGCCGGGCTACGCGCCCGCTCCCCCCCTCCAGACCTCTGGGGCAGGGCCAACCCTAGCCACCCAAACCAGAGAAGGGCACGGGCCGGGCTACGCGCCCGCTCCCCCCCTCCAGACCTCTGGGGCAGGGCCAACCCTAGCCACCCAAACCAGAGAAGGGCACGGGCCGGGCTACGCGCCCGCTCCCCCCCCTCCAGACCTCTGGGGCAGGGCCAACCCTAGCCATCCAAACCAGAGAAGGGCACGGGCCGGGCTACGCGCCCGCTCCCCCCCTCCAGACCTCTGGGGCAGGGCCAACCCTAGCCACCCAAACCAGAGAAGGGCACGGGACGGGCTACGTGCCCGCTCCCCCCCTCCAGACCTCTGGGGCAGGGCCAACCCTAGCCACCCAAACCAGAGAAGGGCACGGGACGGGCTACGCGCCCGCTCCCCCCCTCCAGACCTCTGGGGCAGGGCCAACCCTAGCCACCCAAACCAGAGAAGGGCACGGGCCGGGCTACGCGCCCGCTCCCCCCCTCCAGACCTCTGGGGCAGGGCCAACCCTAGCCACCCAAACCAGAGAAGGGCACAGGCCGGGCTACGCGCCCGCTTCCCCCCCTCCAGACCTCTGGGGCAGGGCCAACCCTAGCCACCCAAACCAGAGCTGGGCACGGGCCGGGCCACGCGCCCGCTCCACCCCTCAAGACCTCTGGGGCAGGGCCAACCCTAGCCACCCAAACCAGAGGTGGGCACGGGCCGGGCTACGCGCCCGCTCCCCCCCTCAAGACCTCTGGGGCAGGGCCAACCCTAGCCACCCAAACCAGAGCTGGGCACGGGCCGGGCCACGCGCCCGCTCCCCCCCTCAAGACCTCTGGGGCAGGGCCAACCCTAGCCACCCAAACCAGAGGTGGGCACGGGCCGGGCCACGCGCCCGCTCCCCCCTCAAGACCTCGGGGGCAGGGCCAACCCTAGCCACCCAAACCAGAGGTGGGCACGGGCCGGGCCACGCGCCCGCTCCCCCCCTCCAGACCTCTGGGGCAGGGCCAACCCTAGCCACCCAAACCAGAGAAGGGCACAGGCCGAGCTACGCGCCCGCTCCCCCCCTCCAGACCTCTGGGGCAGGGCCAACCCTAGCCACCCAAACCAGAGAAGGGCACGGGCCGGGCTACGCGCCCGCTCCCCCCCTCCAGACCTCTGGGGCAGGGCCAACCCTAGCCACCCAAACCAGAGAAGGGCACGGGCCGGGCTACGCGCCCGCTCCCCCCCTCCAGACCTCTGGGGCAGGGCCAACCCTAGCCACCCAAACCAGAGAAGGGCACGGGCCGGGCTACGCGCCCGCTCCCCCCCCTCCAGACCTCTGGGGCAGGGCCAACCCTAGCCACCCAAACCAGAGAAGGGCACGGGCCGGGCTACGCGCCCGCTCCCCCCCTCCAGACCTCTGGGGCAGGGCCAAACCTAGCCACCCAAACCAGAGCTGGGCACGGGCCGGGCCACGCGCCCGGTCCCCCCCTCAAGACCTCTGGGGCAGGGCCAACCCTAGCCACCCAAACCAGAGCTGGGCACGGGCCGGGCTACGCGCCCGCTCCCCCCCTCCAGACCTCTGGGGCAGGGCCAAACCTAGCCACCCAAACCAGAGCTGGGCACGGGCCGGGCCACGCGCCCGCTCCCCCCCTCAAGACCTCTGGGGCAGGGCCAACCCTAGCCACCCAAACCAGAGGTGGGCACGGGCCGGGCCACGCGCCCGCTCCCCCCCTCAAGACCTCGGGGGCAGGGCCAACCCTAGCCACCCAAACCAGAGGTGGGCACGGGCCGGGCCACGCGCCCGCTCCCCCCCTCCAGACCTCTGGGGCAGGGCCAACCCTAGCCACCCAAACCAGAGAAGGGCACAGGCCGAGCTACGCGCCCGCTCCCCCCCTCCAGACCTCTGGGGCAGGGCCAACCCTAGCCACCCAAACCAGAGAAGGGCACGGGCCGGGCTACGCGCCCGCTCCCCCCCTCCAGACCTCTGGGACAGGGCCAACCCTAGCCACCCAAACCAGAGCTGGGCACGGGCCGGGCCACGCTCCCGCTCCCCCCCTCAAGACCTCTGGGGCAGGGCCAACCCTAGCCACCCAAACCAGAGGTGGGCACGGGCCGGGCTACGCGCCCCGCTCCCCCCTCCAGACCTCTGGGGCAGGGCCAACCCTAGCCACCCAAACCAGAGAAGGGCACGGGCCGGGCTATGCGCCCGCTCCCCCCCTCCAGACCTCTGGGGTAGGGTCAACCCTAGCTACCCAAACCAGAGCTGGGCACGGGCCGGGCCACGCGCCCGCTCCCCCCCTCAAGACCTCTGGGGCAGGGCCAACCCTAGCCACCCAAACCAGAGGTGGGCACGGGCCAGGCTACGCGCCCGCTCCCCCCCTCCAGACCTCTGGGGCAGGGCCAACCCTAGCCACCCAAACCAGAGAAGGGCACGGGCCGGGCTACGCGCCCGCTCCCCCCTCCAGACCTCTGGGGCAGGGCCAACCCTAGCCACCCAAACCAGAGCTGGGCACGGGCCGGGCCACGCGCCCGCTCCCCCCCTCAAGACCTCTGGGGCAGGGCCAACCCTAGCCACCTAAACCAGAGGTGGGCACGGGCCGGGCTACGCGCCCGCTCCCCCCCTCCAGACCTCTGGGGCAGGGCCAACCCTAGCCACCCAAACCAGAGAAGGGCACGGGCCGGGCTACGCGCCCGCTCCCCCCCTCCAGACCTCTGGGGCAGGGCCAACCCTAGCCACCCAAACCAGAGAAGGGCACGGGCCGGGCTACGCGCCCGCTCCCCCCCTCCAGACCTCTGGGGCAGGGCCAACCCTAGCCATCCAAACCAGAGAAGGGCACGGGCCGGGCTACGCGCCCGCTCCCCCCCTCCAGACCTCTGGGGCAGGGCCAACCCTAGCCACCCAAACCAGAGAAGGGCACGGGACGGGCTACGTGCCCGCTCCCCCCCTCCAGACCTCTGGGGCAGGGCCAACCCTAGCCACCCAAACCAGAGAAGGGCACGGGACGGGCTACGCGCCCGCTCCCCCCCTCCAGACCTCTGGGGCAGGGCCAACCCTAGCCACCCAAACCAGAGAAGGGCACGGGCCGGGCTACGCGCCCGCTCCCCCCCTCCAGACCTCTGGGGCAGGGCCAACCCTAGCCACCCAAACCAGAGAAGGGCACAGGCCGGGCTACGCGCCCGCTTCCCCCCCTCCAGACCTCTGGGGCAGGGCCAACCCTAGCCACCCAAACCAGAGCTGGGCACGGGCCGGGCCACGCGCCCGCTCCACCCCTCAAGACCTCTGGGGCAGGGCCAACCCTAGCCACCCAAACCAGAGGTGGGCACGGGCCGGGCTACGCGCCCGCTCCCCCCCTCAAGACCTCTGGGGCAGGGCCAACCCTAGCCACCCAAACCAGAGCTGGGCACGGGCCGGGCCACGCGCCCGCTCCCCCCCCTCAAGACCTCTGGGGCAGGGCCAACCCTAGCCACCCAAACCAGAGGTGGGCACGGGCCGGGCCACGCGCCCGCTCCCCCCTCAAGACCTCGGGGGCAGGGCCAACCCTAGCCACCCAAACCAGAGGTGGGCACGGGCCGGGCCACGCGCCCGCTCCCCCCCTCCAGACCTCTGGGGCAGGGCCAACCCTAGCCACCCAAACCAGAGGTGGGCATGGGCCGGGCCACGCGCCCGCTCCCCCCTCCAGACCTCTGGGGCAGGGCCAACCCTAGCCACCCAAACCAGAGGTGGGCACGGGCCGGGCTACGCGCCCGCTCCCCCCCTCCAGACCTCTGGGGCAGGGCCAACCCTAGCCACCCAAACCAGAGAAGGGCACGGGCCGGGCTACGCGCCCGCTCCCCCCCTCCAGACCTCTGGGGCAGGGCCAACCCTAGCCACCCAAACCAGAGAAGGGCACGGGCCGGGCTACGCGCCCGCTCCCCCCCTCCAGACCTCTGGGGCAGGGCCAACCCTAGCCATCCAAACCAGAGAAGGGCACGGGCCGGGCTACGCGCCCGCTCCCCCCCTCCAGACCTCTGGGGCAGGGCCAACCCTAGCCACCCAAACCAGAGAAGGGCACGGGACGGGCTACGTGCCCGCTCCCCCCCTCCAGACCTCTGGGGCAGGGCCAACCCTAGCCACCCAAACCAGAGAAGGGCACGGGACGGGCTACGCGCCCGCTCCCCCCCTCCAGACCTCTGGGGCAGGGCCAACCCTAGCCACCCAAACCAGAGAAGGGCACGGGCCGGGCTACGCGCCCGCTCCCCCCCTCCAGACCTCTGGGGCAGGGCCAACCCTAGCCACCCAAACCAGAGAAGGGCACAGGCCGGGCTACGCGCCCGCTTCCCCCCCTCCAGACCTCTGGGGCAGGGCCAACCCTAGCCACCCAAACCAGAGCTGGGCACGGGCCGGGCCACGCGCCCGCTCCACCCCTCAAGACCTCTGGGGCAGGGCCAACCCTAGCCACCCAAACCAGAGGTGGGCACGGGCCGGGCTACGCGCCCGCTCCCCCCCTCAAGACCTCTGGGGCAGGGCCAACCCTAGCCACCCAAACCAGAGCTGGGCACGGGCCGGGCCACGCGCCCGCTCCCCCCCTCAAGACCTCTGGGGCAGGGCCAACCCTAGCCACCCAAACCAGAGGTGGGCACGGGCCGGGCCACGCGCCCGCTCCCCCCCTCAAGACCTCGGGGGCAGGGCCAACCCTAGCCACCCAAACCAGAGGTGGGCACGGGCCGGGCCACGCGCCCGCTCCCCCCCTCCAGACCTCTGGGGCAGGGCCAACCCTAGCCACCCAAACCAGAGAAGGGCACAGGCCGAGCTACGCGCCCGCTCCCCCCCTCCAGACCTCTGGGGCAGGGCCAACCCTAGCCACCCAAACCAGAGAAGGGCACGGGCCGGGCTACGCGCCCGCTCCCCCCCTCCAGACCTTTGGGGCAGGGCCAACCCTAGCCACCCAAACCAGAGAAGGGCACGGGCCGGGCTACGCGCCCGCTCCCCCCCTCCAGACCTCTGGGGCAGGGCCAACCCTAGCCACCCAAACCAGAGAAGGGCACGGGCCGGGCTACGCGCCCGCTCCCCCCCTCCAGACCTCTGGGGCAGGGCCAAACCTAGCCACCCAAACCAGAGCTGGGCACGGGCCGGGCCACGCGCCCGGTCCCCCCCTCAAGACCTCTGGGGCAGGGCCAACCCTAGCCACCCAAACCAGAGGTGGGCACGGGCCAGGCTACGCGCCCGCTCCCCCCCTCCAGACCTCTGGGGCAGGGCCAACCCTAGCCACCCAAACCAGAGAAGGGCACGGGCCGGGCTACGCGCCCGCTCCCCCCCTCCAGACCTCTGGGGCAGGGCCAACCCTAGCCACCCAAACCAGAGCTGGGCACGGGCCGGGCCACGCGCCCGCTCCCCCCCCTCAAGACCTCTGGGGCAGGGCCAACCCTAGCCACCCAAACCAGAGGTGGGCACGGGCCGGGCTACGCGCCCGCTCCCCCCCTCCAGGCCTCCGGGGCAGGGCCAACCCTAGCCACCCAAACCAGAGAAGGGCACGGGCCGGGCTACGCGCCCGCTCCCCCCCTCCAGACCTCTGGGGCAGGGCCAACCCTAGCCACCCAAACCAGAGAAGGGCACGGGCCGGGCTACGCGCCCGCTCCCCCCCTCCAGACCTCTGGGACAGGGCCAACCCTAGCCACCCAAACCAGAGCTGGGCACGGGCCGGGCCACGCTCCCGCTCCCCCCCTCAAGACCTCTGGGGCAGGGCCAACCCTAGCCACCCAAACCAGAGGTGGGCACGGGCCGGGCTACGCGCCCGCTCCCCCCTCCAGACCTCTGGGGCAGGGCCAACCCTAGCCACCCAAACCAGAGAAGGGCACGGGCCGGGCTACGCGCCCGCTCACCCCCTCCAGACCTCTGGGGCAGGGCCAACCCTAGCCACCCAAACCAGCGAAGGGCACGGGCCGGGCTACGCGCCCGCTCCCCCCCTCCAGACCTCTGGGGCAGGGCCAACCCTAGGCACCCAAACCAGAGAAGGGAAGGGCCGGGCTACGCGCCCGCTCCCCCCCTCCAGACCTCTGGGGCAGGGCCAACCCTAGCCACCCAAACCAGAGGTGGGCACGGGCCGGGCGACGCGCCCGCTCCCCCCCTCAAGACCTCTGGGGCAGGGCCAACCCTAGCCACCCAAACCAGAGCTGGGCACGGGCCGGGCCACGCGCCCGCTCCCCCCCTCAAGACCTCTGGGGCAGGGTCAACCCTAGCCACCCAAACCAGAGGTGGGCACGGGCCGGGCCACGCGCCCGCTCCCCCCCTCCAGACCTCTGGGGCAGGGGCAACCCTAGCCACCCAAACCAGAGAAGGGCACGGGCCGGGCCACGCGGCCGCTCCCCCCCTCCAGACCTCTGGGGCAGGGCCAACCCTAGCCACCCAAACCAGAGAAGGGCACGGGCCGGGCTACGCGCCCGCTCCCCCCTCCAGACCTCTGGGGCAGGGCCAACCCTAGCCACCCAAACCAGAGCTGGGCACGGGCCGGGCCACGCGCCCGCTCCCCCCCTCAAGACCTCTGGGGCAGGGCCAACCCTAGCCACCCAAACCAGAGGTGGGCATGGGCCGGGCCACGCGCCCGCTCCCCCCTCCAGACCTCTGGGGCAGGGCCAACCCTAGCCACCCAAACCAGAGGTGGGCACGGGCCGGGCTACGCGCCCGCTCCCCCCCTCCAGACCTCTGGGGCAGGGCCAACCCTAGCCACCCAAACCAGAGAAGGGCACGGGCTGGGCTACGCGCCCGCTCCCCCCCTCCAGACCTCTGGGGCAGGGCCAACCCTAGCCACCCAAACCAGAGAAGGGCACGGGCCGGGCTACGCGCCCGCTCCCCCCCTCCAGACCTCTGGGGCAGGGCCAACCCTAGCCACCCAAACCAGAGAAGGGCACGGGCCGGGCTACGCGCCCGCTCCCCCCCCTCCAGACCTCTGGGGCAGGGCCAACCCTAGCCACCCAAACCAGAGAAGGGCACGGGACGGGCTACGCGCCCGCTCCCCCCCTCCAGACCTCTGGGGCAGGGCCAACCCTAGCCACCCAAACCAGAGAAGGGCACGGGCCGGGCTACGCGCCCGCTCCCCCCCTCCAGACCTCTGGGGCAGGGCCAACCCTAGCCACCCAAACCAGAGAAGGGCACGGGCCGGGCTACGCGCCCGCTCCCCCCCTCCAGACCTCTGGGGCAGGGCCAACCCTAGCCACCCAAACCAGAGCTGGGCACGGGCCGGGCCACGCGCCCGCTCCCCCCCCTCAAGACCTCTGGGGCAGGGCCAACCCTAGCCACCCAAACCAGAGGTGGGCATGGGCCGGGCCACGCGCCCGCTCCCCCCCTCAAGACCTCTGGGGCAGGGCCAACCCTAGCCACCCAAACCAGAGGTGGGCACGGGCCGGGCCACGCGCCCGCTCCCCCCCTCCAGACCTCTGGGGCAGGGCCAACCCTAGCCACCCAAACCAGAGAAGGGCACATGCCGGGCTACGCGCCCGCTCCCCCCCTCCAGACCTCTGGGGCAGGGCCAACCCTAGCCACCCAAACCAGAGAAGGGCACGGGCCGGGCTACGCGCCCGCTCCCCCCCTCCAGACCTCTGGGGCAGGGCCAACCCTAGCCACCCAAACCAGAGAAGGGCACGGGCCGGGCTACGCGCCCGCTCCCCCCTCCAGACCTTTGGGGCAGGGCCAACCCTAGCCACCCAAACCAGAGAAGGGCACGGGCCGGGCTACGCGCCCGCTCCCCCCTTCAGACCTCTGGGGCAGGGCCAACCCTAGCCACCCAAACCAGAGCTGGGCACGGGCCGGGCCACGCGCCCGCTCCCCCCCTCAAGACCTCTGGGGCAGGGCCAACCCTAGCCACCCAAACCAGAGGTGGGCACGGGCCGGGCTACGCGCCCGCTCCCCCCCTCCAGACCTCTGGGGCAGGGCCAACCCTAGCCACCCAAACCAGAGAAGGGCACGGGCCGGGCTACGCGCCCGCTCCCCCCCTCCAGACCTCTGGGGCAGGGCCAACCCTAGCCACCCAAACCAGAGAAGGGCACGGGCCGGGCTACGCGCCCGCTCCCCCCCTCCAGACCTCTGGGGCAGGGCCAACCCTAGCCACCCAAACCAGAGAAGGGCACGGGCCGGGCTACGCGCCCGCTCCCCCCCTCCAGACCTCTGGGGCAGGGCCAACCCTAGCCACCCAAACCAGAGAAGGGCACGGGCCGGGCTACGCGCCCGCTCCCCCCCTCCATACCTCTGGGGCAGGGCCAACCCTAGCCACCCAAACCAGAGAAGGGCACGGGACGGGCTACGCGCCCGGTCCCCCCTCCAGACCTCTGGGGCAGGGCCAACCCTAGCCACCCAAACCAGAGAAGGGCACGGGCCGGGCTACGCGCTCGCTCCCCCCCTCCAGACCTCTGGGGCATGGCCAACCCTAGCCACCCAAACCAGAGAAGGGCACGGGCCGGGCTACGCGCCCGCTCCCCCCCTCCAGACCTCTGGGGCAGGGCCAACCCTAGCCACCCAAACCAGAGCTGGGCACGGGCCGGGCCACGCGCCCGCTCCCCCCCTCAAGACCTCTGGGGTAGGGCCAACCCTAGCCACCCAAACCAGAGGTGGGCACGGGCCGGGCTACGCGCCCGCTCCCCCCCTCAAGACCTCTGGGGCAGGGCCAACCCTAGCCACCCAAACCAGAGCTGGGCACGGGCCGGGCCACGCGCCCGCTCCCCCCCTCAAGACCTCTGGGGCAGGGCCAACCCTAGCCACCCAAACCAGAGGTGGGCCCGGGCCGGGCCACGCGCCCGCTCCCCCCCTCCAGACCTCTGGGGCAGGGCCAACCCTAGCCACCCAAACCAGAGAAGGGCACGGGCCGGGCCACGCGCCCGCTCCCCCCCCTCCAGACCTCTGGGGCAGGGCCAACCCTAGCCACCTAAACCAGAGAAGGGCACGGGCCGGGCTACGTGCCCGCTCCCCCCCTCCAGACCTCTGGGGCAGGGCCAACCCTAGCCACCCAAACCAGAGCTGGGCACGGGCCGGGCCACGCGCCCGCTCCCCCCTCAAGACCTCTGGGGCAGGGCCAACCCTAGCCACCCAAACCAGAGGTGGGCACGGGCCGAGCCACGCGCCCGCTCCCCCCTCCAGACCTCTGGGGCCGGGCCAACCCTAGCCACCCAAACCAGAGAAGGGCACGGGCCGGGCTACGCGCCCGCTCCCCCCCTCCAGACCTCTGGGGCAGGGCCAACCCTAGCCACCCAAACCAGAGAAGGGCACGGGCCGGGCTACGCGCCCGCTCCCCCCCTCCAGACCTCTGGGGCAGGGCCAACCCTAGCCACCCAAACCAGAGAAGGGCACGAGCCGGGCTACGCGCCCGGTCCCCCCTCCAGACCTCTGGGGCAGGGCCAACCCTAGCCACCCAAACCAGAGAAGGGCACGGGCCGGGCCACGCGCCCGCTCCCCCCCCTCCAGACCTCTGGGGCAGGGCCAACCCTAGCCACCCAAACCAGAGAAGGGCACGGGCCGGGCGACGCGCCCGCTCCCCCCCCTCCAGACCTCTGGGGCAGGGCCAACCCTAGCCACCCAAACCAGAGCTGGGCACGGGCCGGGCCACGCGCCCGCTCCCCCCCTCAAGACCTCTGGGGCAGGGCCAACCCTAGCCACCCAAACCAGAGGTGGGCACGGGCCGGGCTACGCGCCCGCTCCCCCCCTCCAGACCTCTGGGGCAGGGCCAACCCTAGCCACCCAAACCAGAGAAGGGCACGGGCCGGGCTACGCGCCCGCTCCCCCCCTCCAGACCTCTGGGGCAGGGCCAACCCTAGCCACCCAAACCAGAGAAGGGCACGGGCCGGGCTACGCGCCCGCTCCCCCCCTCCAGACCTCTGGGGCAGGGCCAACCCTAGCCACCCAAACCAGAGAAGGGCACGGGCCGGGCTACGCGCCCGCTCCCCCCTTCCGGACCTCTGGGGCAGGGCCAACCCTAGCCACCTAAACCAGAGAAGGGCACGGGACGGGCTACGCGCCCGCTCCCCCCCCTCCAGACCTCTGGGGCAGGGCCAACCCTAGCCACCCAAACCAGAGAAGGGCACGGGCCGGGCTACGCGCCCGGTCCCCCCTCCAGACCTCTGGGGCAGGGCCAACCCTAGCCACCCAAACCAGAGAAGGGCACGGGCCGGGCTACGCGCCCGCTCCCCCCCTCCAGACCTCTGGGGCAGGGCCAACCCTAGCCACCCAAACCAGAGCTGGGCACGGGCCGGGCCACGCGCCCGCTCCCCCCCTTAAGACCTCTGGGGCAGGGCCAACCCTAGCCACCCAAACTAGAGGTGGGCACGGGCCGGGCTACGCGCCCGCTCCCCCCCTCCAGACCTCTGGGGCAGGGCCAACCCTAGCCACCCAAACCAGAGAAGGGCACGGGCCGGGCTACGCGCCCGCTCCCCCCCTCCAGACCTCTGGGGCAGGGCCAACCCTAGCCACACAAACCAGAGAAGGGCACGGGCCGGGCCACGCGCCCGCTCCCCCCCTCCAGACCTCCGGGGCAGGGCCAACCCTAGCCACCCAAACCAGAGAAGGGCACGGGCCGGGCTACGCGCCAGCTCCCCCCTCCAGACCTCTGGGGCAGGGCCAACCCTAGCCACCCAAACCAGGGGAGGGCACGGGCCGGGCCACGCGCCCGTTCCCCCCCTCCAGACCTCTGGGGCAGGGCCAACCCTAGCCACCCAAACCAGAGGTGGGCACGGGCCGGGCTACGCACCCGCTCCCCCCCTCCAGACCTCTGGGGCAGGGCCAACCCGATGGGGGCCACGTACCCTTGACAAAAAATGATATATGATAAAAATGATTCATATATAAAAAGGGGGGGGCACACGAACCGGGACAAAATGACATCAATTCCCAAGTCGACGGCCCCGATGTGACTCGACGAAACGAAACGACGCTCGAGAAACATGCCACCATTAATAATGCACACCAACAGAGGACACGCAAGAGCCACCTGACATAGGCGGTTTCCCACAGGCGCGAATTCGAGGAGCCCATTAATAATGCCAGCTCAGCGCAATAAATAAGGGAGAAACGGTCAACAAGATCTGCCTATAAAGAGGCCATCTCCACCGCGGAGAGAAGCAATCGACAGACATGAAAAACCACCCCATGATCCCCCCACCCTCCGGGAAAAGGGCCGAGATACACCGCCTTAACAAAAGCGAGGTCACCGGCCATCAATGGTTCCCGCCGCCCGGAACGGCGGTGCCTAGACCCCCAGCACCACTACCTGGATATTCCGCTTACAAACGGATCGCTATCCGGATATTCCGCTTACACACGGGAAATCCACCTTTCTTACCTCCGTCCCATAAACGGGGACGAGGCGGAGAAAGAATGGCATCCGTTCAAAGTAATCTGGGCAGGCGAGAGCCCCCAGCGCTGGCCGGCCAGTACCTCCTCGCCCTCGACCTCCATCCGAGGACCTCGGCAGGGCTGCATCCCCGACAAGCCCAAACGGCGAGTCCTGGCATGTCAGCTCGCCGATGCACCATCGGGCTCAGAACCCCACCCTCAAACCGAAGCAGCGAGACGTGGGGCAACGGGGGGCGGCCCTATGCTCAAGAACCTCCCCAGGGGGCAAGACGGGGCACGCCAGCTTTCCTTCTCAAAGCCTATACCGGACCGAGGAAAACCCTGTCCGTAGAAAGAGACAAGACAGCGGAGGGAAGGCGGCCTAGTCGGCAAAGTACCCCCCAAAGAGAACTTGCAACACTTCAGCCCAGATGGCGACCACACTCCTCCGCGCCAAGACCGGCTCAAGACATAACCGACCCACACGGCCCGCGGAAGCCCCAAGACCCGGCGGTCATTAGGCCCGTGCGACCGGGCAAGGACAGCTCTAAAGCCCCTCCCCGAATAGGCTCTGACCCGACAACGGGCGATGAGCTAAAACCTGATGTACAAGCTGTGGCCCAGCGCTCATAAATTTAAACGAAAACATTGTTCTTTAAATATCATGGCATGTGTCTATCCCCCTCCGCCAGGCACCGGGCGAGCAACGCGCCGTCCCGCCTAGCTGACCTAGGACGCCCACGAAACCTAGAACGCACGGCCCCGCTCCCCCTGCTCCCTGAAACCCGCCAACAACTCTCCCCATAGCGAGAGGGGGTGCACGGGGGCTCGCCCCGCGTAACCGGTTTGGCCAGACACCAAATCGGGAGACCAATGCGTCCCATCCCGAACCCGTTTGAGGTCGCCCCAAACGCAACACAGGAAGACAACATCCCCCTCCCCAGACGGGGCACGGGAATGTTGGGGGCATAATGGGTGATTGCGTAGCTCCCGCAAGAAGCCAATACACGTGACCCGGATCGGACCGGTCGCAAGACAGAAACCCCGAAATATACGCCCCGTCCTGAAAAGACAGCGGCTTTGTCCCGTCAGAACAGCGCCACGATGCGACTCAACGTAACGAAAGGACGCTTGTTCAACACGCCATCAGCAACAACACGCCCCCAAGAGGCCAGAGGGCCGGATACCGTCAGGAAAAAGTGATTCCCGAAGCGCGTGATTCCGCAGAGCCCATTAGCGACGTTAATCCACGGCGTTACCCAAGAGAAACCCGTCCTCAATACCTCGCTATAAATACCCCCTCCAGAGGTCAGGGTAAAGAAGGAAGAGAGACGGGGATTCCCCCCCTCACTCCGGGCATAAAGCGGCCCTAAACGTCCCAACGAGCTACGAAAAAAGCCGATAGTCACCGACGGACCTCACTTCCCCCGACGATGGGCGCCACAGCCCCGCCACCCCCAACCAGATATTCCCCTTACATGCGGAAGGCCCCGCCCACTAGCTTGCCTCCTGCTTGTTACTGTATCAAAAGGCGGGTTCAGAAGGCCGTCCGCGTGCCGCAACGCCCCAATTAACGCCGTCCCCCTCGGCACCGCCACCGCCACCTCGCCCTCAGCCTCCCTGGGGTTCCCCCTCGGTGCGCAGGATTCCTAGCGAGGAACTCTCCAGCGCGGCGGCGGCAAGGCAGATCGCGAGGAAGCAAGGAAAGGGAAAGGAAGAAGCTCCACCCGACAAACGAGGGTCAGCCCCTCGGAAGGGGGAACCACCCCGGGACTTCGTCCCCGATCAAACCAAATGGTGGTTCACGGCGCGTTGGCTCCCCCCCGGACAACGAAGCAGAAGGAATTAAGCGGTCAGTAAAAGGGAAAACTGCCCGGCAACAAGGATCTACCCATCCCGATATAGCGGGCGACGAGTATAAACCACCGCCCGTCCCAACCATAGGCTGGGTCACACCTGCTCTCTCACTGTAAATATCATCTAAATCTCCGATAAAGGTTGGTGAATAATATTCCTCCCTATGAACTCCTTCCCTGAGCCTAAGAGCACAACAGCTGGGAGGTCCACCGGGCACAGTGCGGCGGAAGTCCCGCGAAAATCACAAACATGTCCGATAAACACATCTCGGCAAAAACCACAACCTTCTCAAAAAGTCGGGCTCCCCCAAAATCCGACCCAGCCGCCACATAAAGCGGCGCGCCGTTACGAGGCAACGCCCCACTCGGTTCCCACTCGGGATGAGACCTCGCGATCCCGCAACAGCGGGCAATACCCCGCGGGAGCAGCGTCGCCAACCCTGAGCGTGGACCCAAGCCCGAGTCAGGTTAAAGGGTAATGTCACGCCATCCGAGCCGAGTCGGGCTACCGCCTCAGACTCGAATGCCGGGGGCAATTGTTACGACCTAAAGATCGTAGCTGCCCGATTCCCGTCCAGACCCGCTAACATACCCCATTGACTCACCCTTTTCACAAAAGGTCCGCCGCCCCGAAAATGCCGGGCGACCAGCCAAGCGGGCGCACCTTGCAGCGCTCCATGAACCGGCCGAGGTGAACCACCGCAGCCGCCCGACTCTTAGTCCACCGCTAACGACAAAACAGCTTAGGATAAGGACATGACTGACACGTACGTCACCTGACATCCCGACAAAAGCACCCCCAGGCGGCTAGCCTATCGGACGGTTAGTGCTTTCGGCCCTGACATCCCGACAAAAGCACCCCTGGGCCGTTGCGCCGCCTGACAGAGGCAGGCCGAGAACTCCTGTTCCCGGCGTCCTTGTCCGAAACCTCCGCTGACACCCGGGCCAGCTCAGCACGCCTAGTCATCACCCGTCAGGTATAAATACCCCCCCTCCTCTTACGGAAAAAAGGTTGGCTGCTGAATTCTTCCTCATTCTATTATTCACACACGAGTGCAAAGGTCTTCCATATCTTTGCTCTCCCACCTATAGCTCGCCACGCTCGGTCGACACACCGTTGGCCCGACCGGCGTGACCAGCCCCCCATTTTAAGCGCCATCACTGACTTAGGCATCGGAGGGGCTAAGGGTTGAACCCCAACCCAGCCCTTCTGACGGGTTGTTCGTGTTGCAGGAGAGCTCGCCCATCAACACAGGTCGGTGTCATTCCCCTGCCCTTCAACCTGATTCAGCTGCATCCGGCGAGATTCACCCCGTGACCATCACAGGCGTCGGGATCGACTTCTTCGCCCCACTAATCGCTTGTTAAATAGCCTATCTAAACCCCCTTCTCCATATAACCACTGTGCCCTTGGTTCCCATTAATACAAATTCATTGTACGCGAGTTCCACCTCGTAACAGTTATAGTAATTGCAAAAATGATAGCATTTTCAATTTACATGTAACATTCAACAAGAAGTTAAGGAGCTTTTGTTGGTTTACCATTTAACTCCTCTCCCTAAGCTCTGAATTTATAATTGTCAAAGTTATGGCATTTTTTATTTAAAAAATCCCCTTTAATTTTACTTAACTCCATGTAAAAGGAAAAAAAATTATAAGACAACTCACGAATCACATGCCCAATTTGATTTGAGTTCACAAGTCAACCCATTAGTTGGGTTACAATTAGACTCAATCCAGTCAATTTCTAATAAATTTAAAGAGGAATATGAGTTTTAGCTATCTTTGGAGAAAAACCCTAATATAATGATTTTAAATACACAACTCTTCACCATTTCTTATGTGATCCATATCATTAATTTAGATTTTAATACTCCAAAATACCAACACATCGAATATCTAGTGAAACCAAGGTGTTTTCCTCAATAATTTATTTTTTTAAAAAAATCTCTTTTTGAAATGATCCAAACATGTTATGAAACCGTGAAAACCCCATTTTTAAATTTTATTACTTGCATAACAACATGCAAAATCATGTAAATGTGCCCGATTAGGTTCATTAATATGTAACTTTACTATCTTATAGAAACATACAGTTAGACTATTTTCATACATGTATGTTTTTGTCCTTTTAAAGGTAGTTAATGAGTTAGGCGCACGATCTAGGGTCCATTACAGAAAGGTTTTATCCCGTGTGCTATGATGGCACTCATCTACACATGAATGTTAAACTTTGTTTCTTTCATTTTAAGGCAAGCAATTAAGACTACGTGCGTGCGTGGGTGCACGAGGGGATTAACGTAGGACAAATGGCACCTGACCAACTTGGGTCAGGTGCGCTGACGTGGTGGCCTCTCATTGGCCGTCCAAAAAGCAATTACTTTTGGGCAGCCAATGAGAGGCTCCCATGTCAACCCACCTGACCCAAATTGGTCAGGTGCCATATTTTTGACATTATATATGTATGTGTGTATATGTGTGCGTGCGTGCGTGCGTGCGTGTGTAGGAATTAATGAATTAATTGTCCTAAGGTTTATTAAGTGGTAAGTATGGGAAATTGGATTGTAAGAGTTCACATGTTGAATGATAGGGTCTATGACCTTTGTTCCCTTAAAACAAGAAAAGGTCATCAGGAACCTAGGAGTAATGACATATTTGTATTAGAACCAATTTTGTTTTTGAATACCCTCTCACCTCTTGAATGATGTTTACTACTTTTAGACACCTCTAATACATAGAAGATGAACATTAGGAAAATAAAAATCATTATTATAGAAAATATGAGCTGATTAAAATTATTCATAATTCAATTGTGCATGTGTCAGCTATAAATTCACTGACTGCTTCTTTTATTTTTTGTGTATGCGATACTTTTCCTTAAACCTAGGTTAGAGTAATTTGTATAGTTGCTACTTTTTATTTAGGCTCTTAATGTACGCAATAAATTCTATTACATAAATTAGGAACTAATTCCCTATATGCTAACCATATAGTACAATAGTTGAATATTGAGACATCATATATAAAGCTTAAATTTGTTAATCCCCCTAACCCTAAATGCACACCTGACCCATTAGACCTTCACCCATAACCGTATGCACATCCATAGTAAATGAATAAAGGAATTAAGAAAATATAAGAAACTGAAACAGGAAAAAGAACAAAGTTGGGGGGGGGGGGGTTCCATGACTTAAAAACAGTGAAACCTTTTTTTCCATAGCTCAGACATTGTTCTAAATATATTAAATAGTTTTTCATGACATGATTGATATTATCACTCTTGAAAATTTAATACAAAAGTTTCATGTCAATTCGTACAACCTGCAGGACCACCGAAATAATATGGATCATTTCCACTAATCTTATAACAACTCTGTTTGGTCGCTAGCAACCTAGTTGTAAAAAATCCAGGAACATAAAAATTTTCATTTTTGTCCACAAATTCAACATGTCCAAATGATGCTGCTTTTCCTTCTCCTTCTTTGGGAAAATGTCCACTACCCATTGGAGGGCCCACATTGTTATCAGAAGCAGCATATCCACCAATCTCAATTATGGAGGCATAATTGGCTAAACTTGTAAATAAATATTTTGACCAATAACCCACTACATGATTACCTTCATCTCCATGATACAACCACCAATTACCAGCTTTATCCTACAAAAGAACACAAACATAGGACATATTAAAAATGAATTAATGAATGTATGTGTAGATACACATTTGTAAAAAAAGATTAGAAATATGATTTCTTTTTTCATTTTCCTAATACTTATTCAAGAAAACAGTTTGATAGCCCATCCTTAAAATTAAATTATAAGATGTCCATCTCAAAAATATTTGATAAGCGAAGCAAACATTAAATGATCCCTTGTTTATGTTATGTTCTAAAGATGTCATTGGTCTAGTTAGAAGTAAACTATTATGTAATTTGGAGATCTCTAATTACTGTGATGAGATGCATAAATAAAAATATCTTATAATGATGAACTGGAATACATGATATAATGAAAGTACATTTAAGATTCTTTTCTAATTTATCTTCAATGTCCATAAGTCAGAAGGATATTAAATTATATGAAAATCAAGTCAATATAAATGAAAGATGGAAAATGTTTTGATACCTAACTAGGTTCAATGAGTTCACTTAGGCCCAATCATTCATAGGATCAATTATGGCATGTAAGTAATAATTAAACTTGGGATAAAGTTATTGAAATATCCTTGGTCAAATTATCTATATAGATGTGCTATCCATCACCCAACATTGGGGTTTCTCACTTTAAGTATTCTTTATACTAAAACTCTTTATCTTTCTTTAATAGTTCTTAGCTCATTGAGATACAAATTTGAGCTTTGAATCATTAAATCAGCAGACATCCATCCTCGTTGGCTCGGCTTATATCTTATGTGGTGCGTAGGCCCACAAGCAGGAAAATTCATCCCTCAACCATCCAATCACAGGAGTCCATGTTTAAATTTCTTACATGTTAGGTATTGGCTTCAATGTTGGCATCATTTATAGGAACATATAAAAATCATGACTTGACGATTCAGTTGTGCCATCCCATTGCCAGGAAGCCAAGACATCCCTAATAATGGAAAGAGTCATGATAACATTGATGGCATTAGAACATCACGACTAGCAAATGATCAACAAATAGCTTACCAAATTCTTCAGCAAACTTCTAATCATATTCTCCAACAACAGCACACCACCATTAAAGCACTTGAGCCATAATATGTAACGCAAGAGCAATTTCCAGAGATGAACACCCAATTGCTCCAAATAAAGGAACATATCACCTAGTTCACTTAGTTGGGTTCATGACCTCATGTAGCCACATTATATTCAACATTGTTTACAACTCCTCTAGTAACGTCATCCTCCATTTTGACAATAGCTTCCTCGTCAACTTTCCTAGCAACATCCTACCAATTTCATCAGCAACCACCTGATCATTCATCTTAGTATCTACCAAATCACCAAACTTATCAACCACCTCTTCATTAGTCTCACCAATAAACTATCTAGCAATAGTTACAAGACAATTGTAAAAGCAACTATAAAGAAAAAATGGATTTAGAAGGAGATATCCTTTATTAAGGGGCCAGATATCATGAAAGAAGAAGAGTGAAATGAAACCAGATCTCACATGAAGGACGAAGACATGGCATATGGGGAGTTACAGGAGGAGTAAAGAAAACTTTCTATGACCATAGCCAAAAGACCTCAATATACAAAATCACCACTCCTGATGAATACAAGATCAAGCTTTGTACATGAAGAAGAGGTTGAAAGAGTTTTAGAAGTGAAAGAACTGAAAGGTAAAAGGCTCAAATAATGAATTGAGAGATCCATATTCTCCTAAAAGATACTTACATCACCTTTCCCCAAGAATTTCATCTACCATACATGGATAAGTCTGAGAACATGGGATCCCTGAATCATGTCACTAATTATCGAGAAATCATGCAGCTACATGACTTTGGCGTTGCCATCCAATATTGTGCCATTGTCATATAGTTTCTAAGGACTAATTCAATACCGGCAAGTTTGGGATAATTTCTGGTTTTTAAAAATAACAAAATTTTCACCTAGTAATTTGTCATAACTAAAAGTAGAAAGAGGTCTTCTATCCATCTATTAAATGTAAAATATAATAAAAGAGAGTTAGGAAGTGATGCTTCCATATACCTAAGAAATGATGCTTTCCTGATCCCAATATGCACTTCCCTAGTCCTAAGAAGTGCCGCTTCCCTTATCTGAGGAAGATTCAGTGGCAAGACATTTACATTGAAACTCAATGGCTGCTAAGTTGGCATCTTCAGTCCTCCTAATCGTCTTAGCCAAACACCATGCCAAGCTCATCACTTAAGGGGCTCCCCATGAGTAGATGAAAGAGAAAAGAAACAAATAATAAGTAAAGGAGGAAGGGTAAGAGTTGATTATCCCTCCCTGACTCTAGACCCATTTTGTCTTCCCCCTACTAGTAGTAAACAATAAAGAAAGAGGAGAGAGGCCAGGGGGCAGACCCATGTTGGAGTTGGGGGACTCGCCCCCCTACAAAATTTACATACATACATACATACACACACACCCCCCCATATATATATACATATACATATACATATACATATACATATACATATACATCTATTCTATATTTGATGAAGAGTTTTAATCTTATCCTACTAGGACAAGTGACTAGGACAAAGGGGCTTATGACTAGGATAAGTGATTGATGACTAGGACTGGGATAAGTTTTGAGGGGGAATTTGTGGGGAAGATTTGAATTTGGGGGGGGGGGGGCTTAAATTTCGGGGTAAAACTTAAATTGGGGGGGGACATGAAATTTGGGGGAACTTGAAATTTGTGTTGTGTGTGTGTGTGTGTGTGTGTGTGTGTGTGTGTGTGTGTGTGTGTGTGGTGGGGGTGGGGGAGGGACTCAGCCATTAAATAAACCGTTCCCTATGGGCACGGGTAATGACTAGTATACATATATAGAAGATCTTGTTGGAAAAAATAACTATTAGGGTTGGGCGTACTGGCGGCTAGCCCTAGGGAAAGTGCATCGGGGGTTTGATCGATCTCCGACGGGGGGGTCTCTACCTCTCCAGCAGCGGAGCTTGGATTTCTACCCCTCTGGCTATGATCGGGTGTGGATCTGATCCGGTTCCTCAAAGATCCGGCGTCCTTCCGGTCAATTCGCTTCTCGAAGATCCGGCGTTCTCGAATCCGGTCGATCCGCTTCTTGAAGATTCGGCATCCTCGAAGATCCGCTTCGCGCAGACCTGATCCGGTCGATCGAAGACCTGATCGCTTCAGGCGCTCGAAAATCCGACGTTTCCTCGACACCCACCGCTTCAGGTGCTCTCGACGCCAGATCATGCCCATCAGGCGCACTCAGGCGGTCGCGGGGCTCTCCTCCGACGGGTTCAGATCCGGGGGTTCTGATCTTCTGCTCTGATCGTCTCTGCTCAGGGGGCACTGATGTTCAGCTCATGTAGATCTGTATAGGTGATCTGATCATCTTCACCGCTGGCTGACTGATCAGGGTCATCTTTGTTCCACGAGCAGATCATGGGTAGCAGATCCAATCCCGCTTGTATCAACACGGGAAACCCTTTTCATCGATGTTCTTCATTCTGTCTTCAAAGGATGTCTACGTCTTCTGTAGGAAAGTCAACACCCAATTACGCTGAAGAATATCCCCCACTACAATGGAATTGTAATAACATTCGGAAGGAAAAAGCTGTCGGCCAAACACCTGCTCCTTTGAGAGTGGCGAAGACAGGTCGAGAAGCCTGGAGTTCGCTTTTTTCTGTAGGGTGCATTGTTGAAGAGATTAGCAAATTCTCTTACTATCCTCTTTAGGAGGTTCCTTCAGGCAAGACTGTCCCTTGTATTCCACAGGAAGCAATCTCTACCAATGTTGCAAAATGGGGACGGGCACTAGCTGGTTATGTTGTGGGTGACAAACCTTTATATTCTCACCTTCTGCATGTGTCCATCGTTTGTGGTAGCCAAATGGTACTTTACAGGTCCACTCTAGAGAAAATGGTTTTTTCTTCTTCGTGTTTGAGCTGGAGGAAGATTGCAGCAGGGTACTCCAAGGAGGGCCTTGTATGTTCGATAAAAGGGTGATAGTGCTGCGACGCTGGACTCCAGACCTCACTATGGACAAAGATCTTCTGTCATCAATTCCAGTATGGTAAGATTTCCTGACTTACCATTGAAATTTTGGTCTACAGAGTGCATAAGTATAATTGCTAGCTCTATAGGTAAGCCCTTATTCCTTGATAAGGCTACAACATTGGGAGAAAGGTACTCCTATGCAAGATGCTTTGTTGAAATTGATGCAAAGGCCAAATTGCAAAATACAATTGAGATTGCTGTGGAGGATGAGGAGAAAGTGATCATTAAAGTGGAATATGAAAACTTGCCTTCAAGATGTCCAACGTGTGAGTGCTTTGGGCATTCAACCTTCCAATGTCCATTTAAGAAGGTTTGGGTGGAGAAAGGTAAGGCTACTATGTCTATGGCTGGAAGTGTGTTGATTAATGAAGGGAATGTTATGAGTAGAGGTTTTTCAGCTACTATAGAGCCTGGAGGTCCTTCTAATGGAAATGTAGATGTTACTAATGGTGATGCAGCGGATGTACATGTGATTCCAAATTCTACGGAAGCTGGGGACCTTTCTGGTAATGACCGTGTTGATGACCCTGACAATATTGGGGATGAAAATGCTGATGAGGATGAATATGAGGAAGAATAGGTGAAAGAATTTGATGGAGATGCTACAACGATAAACCAAGAGTGGTAGGATGAAATGCGCCGCTAAGCTCCAAAATTAAAGTCATTCAAAAAGACTTATTTGGATCCACCTCGACGTAAAAGCGCAAGGGAAACTCGGAATCCTAAATATCGCTAGGATTCCTTGCTTTATCAGAGTTGTAGGTTTATGTATGGCTTTGTTTCTCTTGCGTTTTATGTTTGGTTCTATTCTATAGACCAATATTGTAATTTGTTGAGTTATATGAATAAATTTTCTTACCCTGCAAAAAAATACATATACATATATACACATATAAATATACATATACATATACATATACTCCCCTCGGAGATTCAGCACATCCTTCATCTCCTGTCTCCTGCTGCTGTGACTGACGGTCTAGACTCTTGGGAGTGGGCCATGGGGGGAGTCTGCTCTCTTCGGTCTGCTTGGTCCTCTTCGCATCATTGCCTCCCCCCTGCTTGCCAGGCTTCGGTTGTCTGGTTTCCTGGGCACACGCCCAAGTTTGCTCTCACCTTGTTGCATGCCCTCGCCGACCGCCTTCCCACTCCCCACCTACTTGCTAGGCGGGGGATTCGTGATCAGTCTACTTGTGCTCTGTGTGGATCTTACCATGAGTCCTCTCGCCATATCTTCTTCCGCTGCGACTACAGTGCGTTCATTTGGGCGGCATGCAAACTCCGGCTGGGTCTTCCATCTTGCTCCAAATCTATCACTGTTGACGCACATATGCTGAGACGCAGGTTTGGAGCTAGAGGGAAGACCACCCCCCATGGCAAGCTATCATTGCTTGTCTTTTCTGCGGCCGTTTGGTACATCTGGAAGGAGCGAAACATCCGCATCTTCCGTTTCCTTCGGAGCCCTATGGCTACTACTCTCGCTAGGATCACTTTAGCGGTCTCGGATGCCCTACTTGGTCTTGACCTTAGTGATGTGGATACTGTGGATCTTAGTGTTTTTGGTAACCAGAGACTTTCCTAGGCTCTTTTTGTATGCCGCCCCAGTTTAGGCTTCCTTTTTCTTTCTCTTTCTTGGCTTTACCTTAGTTGTGCTTGTATGGGGTGACTGCTTCCCAGCCTCTCCCCCGTCTGTGCCGCTTGTTGGTCCTTGCCTTGATGTAGCTCCATGTTTATATTTATACACATAAACACTTACTTTTCAAAAAAATATATGTGTTTATTTGTGTGGGTGTGTGTGGTAGCAAACCCATAATGTAAGGATAAGTAAACAAATTTCATCACCAATAACACCATTATTGCTTTGGCATTGTGACTGTGCATTCCCTCCACAATCATGAGGTTACGAGTTCGATTCCTAATGACAACATCTGATTTTAGGGAGATATTTTTAATAAACTTTTAGATTTTAAACAAAATAACGTTAAAAATGTCTGCAAAATTTTTAGATTTTCGTTTGAAGGCATGCCTGTTTTTTTCTTCATGTTTACAATTATAGCATAGCGGAGTCAGCATCTGATTGAGAAAAGAAAAACATATAAAAATATATAACTTAGTTTAAGCTTAAATTCTCACATAGATATTTTGTAAAACAGAGAATTGTCTGATCACACAAGTAAACGTTGTGATCTATAATTAAATTTTTTAAATTGTCATGGTTAACTTAATCTATCTAAAATGTTCAGTTACTAAACACACATCTCACATTCCCATAAATTTAAAGGATTAATTAATTCTTGGCAAGTCCCAATGATTATATTTTTAAATTTTTTTACAAATTAAGGATGTAATCAGAGTCAGTTTCTCGTTCATATCTTCGTTAATATGTGAACGATGTTGTGTTTAATAAAGACATGTGAAAATTTGCTACTTATTTAAAGTAATTTGGTTTGAATCTTCGTAACTTATTTTTGTTATAAAGCAATTAAAACTTGTTTTTGTTTTCGGATTTCTTACTCGATCCCTCAAACATATGTTGCGTTGGGCATATGCAATGAATTTCATATCTGCTTTGTTGTTCATTTCGTCACCTCAAATATATTTAAATGTAATGGTAAAACACCTCCTTTATCTCTTTGAAATCGTCGACTTGAACATCATCTCATCTATATACTTTACAAATGCAGTTTGTATGCCTTTTTGCAACGCCACCCAGCCCCCGGTCATCTAATACTGGTTCCACCTCTGGATAGAGGTGCTTGGGCAAGTACAAACGTTGAATACCCAACCCCATCAGCAAAAATTCATATAGCTTTTCCATTACAAAATGCACTTAATCTTGACCACATACTTGAGGTTAGGACCCAAGAACCACCAACTTTCGATCGCATGCTTTTGTGCATAATCAGACTGCCAACCATCCTTGCAGAATGCTATTAAGTAGGCATTAATTTCCTTTCAAACACCATGCATCTAAGTTATTCGATGAAATGATATATCAAATTCTAAGAAATAGATAAGTTACATGCTCCAATTTTCCCATGCTCCAACCATCAACTTTACACACTTGAATTCTTGCTTCCTTAAAAGACTTGTATGTTGCTTATCTTCACCTCTAGATGTTATGAACTACTAATCACCTTTCACTTAGGTCCTACTGTATCTAAACCTGAGTTAATGCTTGTTATCCTTTTTCATATAGTCTAGCAAGTGGATGAGTTCCTCTTTGTTATTACCAGCTAACAATATGAAGACTTGTAACATGAACCTTCTCCATCGACAATTGGGAGCTAACTTGCCTTTGAACACCATACATACAAGGTGTTGGATCAAATT
Source organism: Scilla litardierei (assembly GCA_030789695.1). NCBI lineage: Eukaryota > Viridiplantae > Streptophyta > Magnoliopsida > Asparagales > Asparagaceae > Scilla > Scilla litardierei. Next base: position 258,048,822 of record CM061141.1, read on the forward strand.
GCATAACAAAATATATAACATTGATAATTCATGTGTTCACTCATACTCATACTCTAGCTCAGTCACTACGCACACATGCACCTACATGTCACTTGCTATTACTTTTCTTGCCTTGCATTATCAATTACCTAGTATTGCAATGCACTTGACTACTAAAGTTTCAAGTCCTTAAGAGAACATATAGGTATTTAGAGAACATATGGTTGAAATATGAATTCATTATCCACCTTCCTGCTGATACATCATCTTGAATAAAAGTCAACAAAAAGAATTATTAAAGCTTGTTGTATGAGCTCAAGATACTTAAATAAAGAACTATTCAATTTATTCAAAGTTGACTTAGACTATTATGAAGGGGACTAGTATTGATTTACCTAACCAAGCCCATTAAGCCCACCTTAAGCCTAGGCCATCCGAAGCTCAATTATAGCATGCAAGTTAATTATTGGACAAGAGATAAAATAACCAAAATTATTTTAGTCAATTTGTATAAACTTTCATGCTTTCTCCACCTAAGGGGATGTCTATTTTAAGTATCCTTTCTAATAAAACTCACTCTTTTACTTTACTATTTAATGAGCTAATAGAGATACTATTTTGCCTTGGTTAATGCTTTTTATCTTCTGTGGTGTGTAGGTTGACTAGAAAGAAGATCCATCCTTCAACCATCCAATCATATATGTCTAAGTCTAATTTATTACATGTTAAGTATTTGCTTCAACAAAAAGAAAAACATGGATCATCCTATTTTGTAATATGTGGATATGTAGTATAAAAAATTTCATAATAATTATGAATTATATAAGAAAAAATTTCTATCATAGTACTTGCAAGATTATAACAACTTTACCTTAGATATTCTGAGTGTAATATAGTATTGTTGTCCTCCATAATTTGAAACAGGTTTTATTATATTTCCTGGAATATACGTAGAAGATTTATCTAGTACAAAACCTGGACAAAGCAAATTATAACATCCTTTATTGTCACCTACCTGTAACAAAAGAGAAAATGCTTACAAAAGATATATGGGAAAAATAACTTTATAAAAAATATAATTTTGCATTTGAAACTTACTCTCCAGCCTACAAAGAAATGAGTTTCACTGTCATTGTACACAGATGGATGAACCTAAAATATAAAAATCAAATATGTAAATTAATAATAATAAATATGAACTAAAAGAAAAGTTCACATACGCTTTAGAGAATTCCTTGGCTTGAATCATAATAATGATCCCAAAACTAGAAAATACACATATTATATGAAATAAAATAATATTTTATTGATTCATTACGAGTTAAAATGAATAATTTTGAATTTAATCGGAAGCGACTACTATATACATGCCTAACGCGTTGGTTAATTAATGATAATAATATTTAGATTTTAGAACGTGAATTATTACATCACATTCCCTATGGAGATATTTAATACTCTTTATTTATATTTGAAGTGGAAATATATACAAATTATATGTCATCTAAAAGTGATGAAATTCATTCTACATGCAGGATTTCTTGAGCGCATATATATAATCTTTTAAATCAACAATTATTATCTCTCATAGATTTTATTGAATCAATTTAGCTATTCATATTAACACTAGTAAACACATCTAGCAAGTAATATCATTAATTAGTCTATTATAGCTAGTACTTTTTTTCAAATTTAATTTTTCTTCCTTACTTTTTTCTTTCCTCTTACTAACTCTCTTTTTATGCATGTTGATAATTATGGTACAAATAGACATTAGTTTGAATTAGAATTGGATTTAAGAGTTGGATTCCGTTAGAATTCCCGCTGGGTAAAGAAATTGGATCCATGATAGAAGTCATATTAGCTTGGTACTTTTGTTTTTTTAGTTGTGTGCTACAATTAAATAAGCTTGCACTAGGCTATATTTCATTTTATAAGGGTTATTCTAGAATAGGAATTCCTTATACCACTTTATATACCTTTTATTGTTAAATGAAAGGGTGATTGGCTTGGCTTTAGCTTTGGTGGTCATGGAAGCCATGTGATAGAGATTGGGTGTATATGGGAATGCAAAGAGATTATAAGTAAGATGATTGTGCATCTTGTAATACTTTATTCATTTCACTTAGTAAATTTCTCTATTAGTGCTTCGTGGATATGTATACTGAGATTGATCAAATGAACGATGCAAGTCTTTGTGTTCTTCTTTATCTAGTGTAATTGTTTGTTCTCTTGCATGCCTACTTTTCCATAAGGGTATCGAAAACTCCAACAATTTGTATCAAAACTTCACAGGATCAGTCTTTGGTTTTGTAAGCTAGATGAAAGAGATCATGCAAAAATCACTGGTGCATGAAATCAAAGAACAAGAAAAATAAAAAAAAGCCAAAAAGCCAAAAAGCCAAAAAGCAAAAAAAAATCGCAATTACTGTTGCTACAGTACCATCTCTATGGTAAACTAAATAGTAACTATGGCTTTATAGAGAAGCATGTAGGTTATTTGGTAATTGGATTCCCAGGATTGGTTTGAGCATATATTACTTATTTGGTAGCAGATTTGGATGATCCAAGGGTTGAACTATATGTTTTTTCGATGCTTTGGATGCAATAATTGAAGCATATAGAGTAAATTCCATTATTCAGCGGAGGTCAATTGCAAGGTCAATATGGATAAGGAAAATTGGATGCAAGTCGAATGATCAAAAGATTGATGGTGGCATTAACAGTACATGCGTAGTGATGTAGTCTCATGATTTAGACACTGACGAGTTTCAAGGTATGGTGTGACACATGGTGTGCATATCACATGTTCATCTCCGTTGTTAGTTATGGCGAATGGATGAAGGTGGAGCATGGTATATTGATTGGAAGCATCTGAAGCATGCCATGGGAGCATCACACGTGCTCAATTAGAGTTCTGGATCGAACATGGTGTAATGATTATGATTATCCAGGGCATGATAATGGATCATCATAAGTGCTTTGTTTTTACATACATAGAGCATAATGTAGAGATTATGATTATCTGAGGCATAATTGGAGAGCAATAATGACTGCTCAATTAGAGACTATGATGAACTTATGTAATGTTTTCAAAAGGTGGATCATGGGGTATATGTAGATTTGCCTATGAAGTGGGAGGACAAGAATAACAGTATACTTCAGCTTTGTGTGGCTCATAAGATACGAGCAAAGGTGGAGCGCTATAATTATGTTTCACATCTTGATATTGTATCCAAGAGATCTTCCGTGTTAGTATTGAGGTGGACTGTTAAGAATTGTGATACAAATACACAAGAGTTTGAATGTGGATCAGATCCAAGAGTTGGATTTAGGCTAGCATTTCATTTGAGTAAAGGAATTCGATCCAAGATGGAAATCCTATTAGCTTAGGACAATGATTTTTTAGTTATGTGGTCATAACTAAATAAGAGCTTTACACAGATATGTTTTCTTGTATAAGTGTTATAATATAATAGAAATTCCTTGTACCACTTTACACACATACATACTGTAATTCAGTACGCAGTAATGAAACATAAATCCAATGAAACAGCACAAGACAATCAGAGACACACAAGACTTGATAACGCAGTTCGGTGCACACACCTACATCTGCGGGGCCACGCCCAGAAAAATAGAATACTCCATATAATAATCAAAGAGTACAAACTCTAAAAATCACATTTATACTAGGAATAACACTCTCCCCCTTAATACAAACCGTGAGAGGTGATCGCAATCAACCTCGTGGTGTATTCTCGACAAGCTCCCCTTGCCAGCAAGCTCCCCTTACACCACCGACTAGATCAACTCCCTTGATCATACGTGCGTAGGCGTCGGCCTCCCTCCCGGAGTATTACAGATCTTTTTCACAAAAGTCGTAACCTAGCCGTCCCGCTGTCGAACCCTAATAATATTCGCTCCCCCTCGATTCACGGTTCGATCAGCAAGTATCCAATCAAATCGGTTACAGCTAGGCAACCACAATATCCACAACTCTCAACAACCATGAGATCCCATAAAATCCTCAAGAGCTCGTTGCGAAAGATATTGCGAACGAAAATCTCTCTAACCGTCTTTCAACAACATAACCGAGAGATATAAATTGCCAATCAAATATTTAACCGTATTTAATCAATATAAATACCTGAACTGTTAAAGATAGAAGTTAAGATCGCTAGATTCCTAGATCCGAATCCAAGTAAAAAGCGAACATTCATTGTCGCATATAGACACAACGTGTTGAACACTATGGTGCAACATAATGTTCAACAATTCTTCTAACACACCAGGCTGAGTCGTTTCTCTTCTTCAAAATCCTGTTGCTCAGATACAACATCAGGTTCAACAAAAAAGCCAACATCATCATGGAGAGCAGTCTTTCTTCTTCAAGATATTTAAGGACAATCAACAAGTATCATAGTGCCACTAATGACAATGAAGTCATGAATAAACCTAACAATCTTCCCTCATGGCATTTAGTGACACAATAACATATGATATGAAGCTGACGCAGACAAAGAAGAAGAAGGAGCAGGCACATCACCAGAAAGTAGGGAACCACGATCAAAAAAAACACCAACACCATCAGAAACAGGTACAGAGCCAAGCATGGCAAGTATCAAGATTAACAAACAAACCCAACATCCCCAGACAAAACATTACCTATCAACATAGACACCCCCACGACAACAGCCCCCACAGCAACAGCGAAATATATCTCCCCCTTTGGGCCACTAAAGAAAGAGACATACCTCCGGAAGAGAGTGCCAAAAGAGCATGAAGGAGAACTATCACAGATCCTCAGCAAGTTTGTTCTTCAAAGCAGACAGTTTGTTCTGTAACATAAGTTTGTGGCTATCTAGGAGACCTTTCTGGCTTTGAAGCAACATCAATTGATCATCAACATTTTGAATTTCCCTCTCAAATAATTGTATATCCTCCAGCACTGAGGGAGAAGAAACTGTAGCAGCTTGCACAGGGGGAGAAGGAGGAGACTCATGATGCACAGAGAAGGTAGGATCTGCAACCTGACGAGAGGACAAAGACGACGGTGCACCATGGAGAGAGGGTAACATTTTTGAGATATCATCAACCTTTCTAGCAATGGACTTAGCAGTGTACGAAATGCTGTCGCAAGAGGTAGGCAGATCAGATGCAGACAGGGATATCTTTTGAGCCAAAAGCATCATTGAGATGAGACAAGCATGAGGCAATGATGATGCTGGAGAGGATGAATCGGATAAGGATAGAATCGAGTCAAAGATGATTCTCCCCAAATTGAAGGGCTGCTTAGATCCAGCTGAAAAAAGTAGCTTGCACATATCTTTGGTGACTACATAAATATTAGATGTGGGAAGCCAATTCCTTGTTGCAATCCTGTACAGGACAAAATGTTTAGCAGAAAGAGCAGAGGAAGGAAATGTGGATGATTTGGGCCAGCGCTGCAGCTTTCCTGCTATCACAACATGTATGAACTTATTAAAGTCATCTCCCACTGACTCCCCGAAGGATGGCAACGACTGAGGACATTTCCACCCTAAAATTTTATTCAGCTCTGAAGGAGAGAAAGAGAAGATCTTTCCTCTCACATAACTCCTGAATCCCCATCGTGAGGATGCATCACTAGCAGACTTGGACAGATTACAGTAAAATTCACGTACTAACACAGGATAAAAAAATTTGAAGCAAGAGGCAGCTTGGAATAAACCTAGGTCTTTCAGAATAGAAACCATCTGAGTCTTACCAAATGATGACACATTCAGAACTTCCTCAGGCAGGAAGCTTCTCTCAGAATAAGTTGCCTATATATTCTTACATGTCTTATCGAAGAAAACTTTGCTAAAAGCGTCAGAAGATGTAAACAAGGGGGGACGAGATGGACCAGATGCAGAGGAGGAACTTTTAGACCTCTTAGAGGGGGGACACAGCTGCATGACTTGAAGGAGCAGAACGCTTTTGAGAGGCAGATCGGACCTTTCTCAGAGGGGAGGACACAAGAATATCGTCGGGATCAGCAGCCTCACAAGTTGAGTCTAATGTTGCAACATTATGTGTAATATTACTGACTACATTTCCTATCGGCAAGGAATCAGTCTCGCATATGGCTTCAACATTAGTACCAATAGCCTCGCCAGTCTTGGAAGAAACATTAGGCAACACACAACATTCAACGTTTTCCACATCAGCTGTACTCTGAACATGCTCTTCAACATCGCCATGTGATTGAATCTTCTCAGGAGTAACATCAACACGCGGCGTATTTAACAAGGTGTCATCTTGACTTGTGAGAGAAATATCTTCAACACAGACATTATGACCACCAACATCTACATTAGAATCCCTTACGGATTCATATTCTACTTCAGGAAAATTCTGGACACTATCATCCACACACATAGGAGTTGAACTAACAGGTTCCTCTTCCTGAGATGGGTCAACAGATGCAGCTTCAACATTTACCCCATCCTCAGGATCAACACCCTCATTCAACTTCGCAGAGTTTAGGTCATCAGATTCCTCAGTAGCCTTGGGGCAAGATGAAGCTTCATCAACTCCCCATGTCTCGGTCTTCTCATCAGAGACAGATGAGTCAGAATCAGAAATGTCAATAATTTCATAGATTTTCACGAAAACTTCCAGATTCCAGGTACGTATGACAATTCTGTTATGTCGAGGCACTTCAACACTCACAACTTTAACCAGAATCGTCTTGCGCATTAGCTGATCAAAGTGAATGTGGTAAACATCAACCCAAGAAAGATCCAATCTCCGTCCAGTACGTCGTAGGTACCAAAACCAATCTTGAATAGTGACAGGGGCAGGATAAACATCATCGTCACAAGAATCGGACATCAAGGATTCTCGCGGAAGAGGTATTTCCAGAATTGGGGAAAATCTTACAATCTCCAAATTCGAATCACCAGAGGAGTGCATGTCATTGATAGAAACATGAGATTGAAAAGAAGAGGAAATACCAGTAAAAGAGGCATGCAAAGATCGTGGAACTACACCCTTCCTCTTCATAGTAGGAGGAGAGGACGAAGGAGCGTTCCGCTGTGACGAGGAGGTCCGACGAGAGTAGCGTCGAGGGGGCTGTGATGACTTCTCCTTTCGATCTCTTGCCATTTTCAGAAAACAAGAAGAATTCCACACGACGAGAACAAGAACCTTAGAAGAACTGCTCTGAGAATCTTGAAAATAATTTTGAGAGAGAAAGAAGCGCCTTGGTTAGAGTAAGTGAAAACAGGAGAACAATAATAGTGGGCCAAAGGAAAGAAATATCAGTGAGATAGCCGGCCTAGTAACATATGAACGCTCCGTTCCACTTTATGTTGCAACCTGATGTTGCAACATTTTCCACAACAATAAGTTCAACATCAGATACGACATAGCCCTAGGGCTTGTCGCAGTTCTTCAAATCTGCCAGAATCCAAAGGCTTCGTGAAAATATCAGCTAGTTGATTTGTAGTAGCTACATATTCCATGATGGGAGACTTCTTCTCGACCAATTCTCTGATGAAGTGATGCCGGATGTCGATGTGTTTAGTTCTGGAGTGCTGAACTGGGTTCTTGGAGATGTTTATAGCACTCTGATTATCACATAGGATAGTTAATATCCCTTGTTCCAACCCATAGTCTGTCAACATTTGCTTCATCCATAAGAGTTGAGTATAACAACTCCCTGCTGCAATATACTCAGCCTCTGCCGTAGATAGTGAAATGGAGTTCTGTTTTTTGCTATACCAGGAGACTAGATTATTGCCCACATAAAAACATCCTTCTGTAGTGCTCTTTCTATCATCAATATTCCCAGCCCAGTCTGCATCACTGTATCCCGAAATTAGGGTGTTAGTATCCTTGGTGTGCCATATGCCATAGTCTGCCGTCCCACTAACATACCTGATAATCCTCTTTACAGAAGTGATATGTGATTCTTTGGGGCATGCTTGATAGCGGGCGCAAACTCCTACACTGAAGCTGATATCCGACCTACTGGCAGTCAAATACAAGGGAATGCCTATCATACTTCTATATAGAGTAACCTCAATAGCTTTTCCTCTGTCGTCCTTGGAGAGTTTTTCAGTGGTGGACATAGGGGTTCGGACATGTCTTGCACTTTCCAGACCGAATCTCTTAACAAGGTTCTTCGCATATTTGCTTTGTGAAATGAATAGGCCATCAGTACACTGATTAACTTGAAGCCCAAGAAACAAGCTTAACTCACCCACCATGTCATCTCAAATTCCTTCTGCATGAGGATAATGAACTCACGTACCAACTGTTGTGACGTTGATCCGGAAACTATGTCATCTACATAGATCTGAGCAACTATTACACTTGATCTCGTCCTTTGAATAAACAATGTTTTGTCAGCTCCTCTTCGTTCATATCCTTTTTAAAGAAGATATGTGGTTAATCTCTCGTACCAGGCCCTCGGTGCTTGTTTCAATCCGTAAAGAGCCTTCTTCAAACAGTACACGTGATTCGGAAGAAAAGGATCTGCAAAACCTTTTGGTTGTTTGACATATACTTCTTCATTCAAAAGTCCATTTAAGAACACGCTCTTCACATCCATTTGATGTAGTTTGAAGTTTAGACTACACGCAACTGTCAATAGCAATTTGATTGATTCCAAACGAGCGACTGGAGCAAAAGTCTCGTCAAAATCGACTCCTTCGACCTGGGTATATCCTTGAGCCACTAGTTGAGCTTTGTTACGAGTCACATTATCCCTTCTCATCAGTTTTATTCTTGAAAATCCATTTTGTCCCGATAACATTTATTCCTTTAGGTCTCTCAACCAAGCTCCAGACATCATTGCATTCAAATTTGTTCAGCTCCTCTTGCATGGATGCAACCCAGAATTCATCAATAATGGCTTCCTTCACATTCTTGGGTTCAACAACGGAGAGAAACCAAGCATACCCGGCCAGGTCCCAATAATTGACACGACTAGTACCTCTTGTCCGGCGGCTGTCATGCACATCACCAATGACCAATTCAGGAGGATGATCGTGTATAACTTTAGTGATTCCCTCAGCACCTTGAGCATCCTTAGCCTCAGCCTATAGTATCTCAGCAGTAGTTGTATCATGTGTTACAACATTTTGTTCAACATTGTTTTGATTAGTCTTGCTTGTTGCAACATTATTTTCAGCATGACCCTCCTCATCATTACCGTCTTCTTGAAACACTATTTCTCCACTTAAAACGGCCTCTCCCTGATCAAAATCATCAACCACTTCATTGATAGATTCCATCATAACATTAGTGCGTTGATTCAGAACTCTGAAAGCACGACTCTTTGTAGAATACCTAAGGAAGATTCCTTTGTCGCTCTCGGCATCGAACTTCCGTCTGGGGGTACGGTCTTGTAGGATATAGCATTTACTTCCAAAGATGTGGAAGTAGGATACATCCGGTTTCTTGCCTTTCCAGATCTCATAGGGGGTTTTCTCGGTTCTTGGCAGAAGATAAACCCTATTAATAGTATAACAAGCCATGTTGATGGCTTCAGCCCACCACTTAACATTAACCACTCGAGCATTCAACATGACACGTGCCATTTCTTGAAGTGTGCGATTCTTCCTTTCAACCACTCCGTTTTGTTGAGGATTCTTTGGAGCCGAAAATTCATGTCCTATACCTTGTGATTCACAATATTCAGAGAAAGAGTGATTCTCAAACTCCTTTCCATGGTTACTCCGGATCCTGATGACTTTGCCAATGCTGTCTCCTTTTTCCACTTGTAAACGAGTGCACAATCTCTTGAAGGCTTCAAATGTGTCTGATTTCTCCTTGAGAAAATCAACCCAAGTAAACCGAGAAAAATCGTCAATACATACAAAAGTATATTTCTTACCTCCCACGCTAGTTTCTGATATGGGTCCGATCAGGTCCATGTGTAGAAGCTCCAGATTTTTCAAGGTAGTGATGTCTGAATTTGCTTATGACTCATCTTCTTCTGCTTTTTCAGTTGACACGATTCACAAACACCTTCTTTCTTCTTGGTTAGGGTGGGCATTGCATGAACAGCTCCGGCTTGAGAGATCTTCATTAAGGTCTTGAAATTTACATGGCCCAGCTTTTAATGCCACTGATCAAAAACATCAGTGGTGACATTAAAGCACTTGTTAAGATCTTGCAAAAGATAGCAGTTGTCGTTTGACCTTTTTCCAGTAAGAATACACACATCTTCTTCATTGAATACAAGACATTCATCTTTGGTAAATCTAACAAGTAAGCTTGATCGCACAACTGACTTATGCTGATGAGGTTTTGCCTTCAAATCCTCTACATGCATCACGTCCTTCAGCTTCAGGGACCTTGTCACATTCAGGTTTCCTTTTCCAACTACCTTGCTTCTCTGACCATCGCCAAAGGTAACATGACCTTTGTTCCCGGCAGAATACTTAGTAAGAAGTCCCTTATTTCCAGTCATGTGTCGAGAACACCCGCTGTTAAAATACCACAGACTTTCTGAGAATGTAACTAATGAAGTGTATGCCACCATGCTTACCAGATCAGATTTCTTAACCCATTTCATAGTTGTTCTTTTGTTAGGATGACTTACACTTCTGCCTTCATTCCAATGCTTCATACGTCTGAAGCAACTCCAGTCAATGTGCCCAACCTGCCTACAGTAATCACATACCGGACGCCTGGATGTTGAACCTTTTGTTGGATCTTTTCTTTTCTTCCCATTTGACTTATCCCTGTTGAGCTAACTCCGTTTTTCATGCTCCTTAGTAATGAGAACGCATTTTGTCTTGGAGGTATGTAGGTGGCTCCCTCTGTTGTATCCGACTTCAGTTCTGTCTCCAGACACCTTTCCCATGTTGAGAATATCATCAAGTTTAGACTTCCCAGAGTTCCATCTGTTGAGAATGCTTTCCGCCTTCTCAGCTCTAAGCAGTGTTCTCTTCAGACTACTCTCAAGGTTTCGGAGACTCAACTCTGTCTTCAACAGTTTAGCTCTGGTCTCATCCTTCTCACTTCTCAGTTTAGAACATTCATTCTTCAACTTCTTGTTCACTTTGCAAATATTCATCCATTTGTTGAACATAATCTGATATGCTGACCGAATATCTTCTTCTTCAACATCTTCTTCACTTTCACCTGCAGAGTCAACCTCGGTCTCGAATGTTGTACTATTTGTTTCAACATCATGTATTACATTTCCTTGTCTAGTATTTGATGTTGAAGCAGATGTTGCAACATTATGTTCAACATTTCTAGACTGGTCATACTCAGACTTGTTTTTGAGAGTTGCAGTGAAAGCAACATAGTTGCTGGGTTATGTCTTCATCTTCTGCACTTCCTTCAGAATCTTCATCGCTCCAGGTGCTGGCTAGAGACTTCCCCTTTTGCTTCTTAAGAGTATTGGCACATTCCGCTTGTATGTGACCAAACCCTTCACACTCTCGACATTGAATTCCCTTTCCTTTGGTTATAGGATCATACCTCTGAGTAGGGCAGCTAGTAGTCTTTTTACCAGCAGGAGGACCTGAACGCAACATCTTATTCATAGGTTTGAGATTCTGACCTCTGTTACTAATCTTTCGCATCATCCTACTGAAGTTTTTGGTGAGTAACGCAATATCATCATCAAGCTCTGACTCATTATCAGATTTGGAAGTTTCACTTGCATCTGCCTTTAATGCTACCCCCTTCTCTCTTTTGTTTTGCTTGAGATTCATCTCAAAGGTTTGTAGAGAACCCATGAGTTCATCCAGTCTCATGGTGGAAGTATTTCTCACTTCTTCAATAGCCGTGATTTTGGCAGAAAACTTTTCGGGTAGGGACCTCAACGTATTCTCTACCAGCTTCTTCTGAGAATATTTCTTGCCCAGTTGAAATGCCTGATTGGCTATATCCCTTAACCTACCATTAAATTCAGCCACAGTCTCGTTTTCATTCATCCTAAGATTTTCAAACTGAGATGCGAGCATTTGAAGTTTGGATGCCTTAACTGTACTGGTTCCCTCATGAACATTTTGAAGAATGTCCCAAGCTTCTTTAGCTTGCTCACATGTGAAAATCAGCTTGAACTGCTCTTCATTGACTGCAGTGAAGATGGCATTCACCGCCTTTGAGTTTCCTAATGCAGTACGCTCTTCTTCTGGATCCCAGTCTCTCACAGGTTTGAGGTATTCATTGCCTTCCTTGTTAACTTCAGTCAGAGGGCTCCATCCTTCAGCCGTAGCCACCCATGCTTTTTCATCTAGGGACTTGATAAACACTCGCATACGAGACTTCCAATATGTGTAATTTGATCCCGTGAGTAAGGGAGGACGAGTAACAGAGGCGCCTTCTTTAGTATTCATGATTTACGTACTAACACACAAGATCACACCCACTTTGACGAGGCAAAGTTACGCAGATGACCTGCTCTAATACCAATTGTAATTCAGTACGCAGTAATGAAACATAAATCCAATGAAACAGCACATGACAATCAGAGACATACAATACTTGGTAACGCAGTTCGATGCGCACACCTACATCTGCGGGGCCACGCCCAGAAAAATAGAATACTCCACTATAATAATCAAAGGGTACAAACTCTAAAAATCACGTTTATACTAGGGGGAACACTCTCCCCCTTAATACAAACCGTGAGAGGTGATCGCAATCAACCCTGTGGAGTATTCTCGGCAAGCTCCCCTTGCACCACCGACTAGATCAACTCCCTCTATCCTACGTGCGTAGCCGTCGGCCTCCCTCCCGGAGTATTATAGAACTTTTTCACAAAAGTCGTAACCTAGCCGTCCCGCTGCCGAACCCTAATAACATTCGCTCCCCCTCGATTCACGGTTCGATCAGCAAGTATCCAATCAAATTGGTTACAACTAGGCAACCATAATATCCGCAACTCTCAACAACCATAAGATCCCGCAAAATCCTCAAGAGCTCGTTGCGAAAGATATTGCAAACGAAAATCTCTCCAACCATCTTTCAACAACATAACCGAGAGATATAAATTGCCAATCAAATCTTTAATCGTATTTAATCAACATAAATACCTGAACTGTTAAAGATAGAAAGTTAAGATCGCGAAATTCCTAGATCCGGATCCAAGTAAAAAGCGAACAGTCATTGTCGCATATAGACACATCGTGTTGAACACTATGGTGCAACATAATGTTCAACAATTCTTCCAACACACCAGGCTGAGTCGTTTCTCTTCTTCAAAATCCTCTTGCTCAGATACAACATTAAGTTCAACAAAAAACCCAACATCATCATGGAGAGCAGTCTTTCTTCTTCAAGATATTTAAGGACAATCAACAAGTATCATAGTGCCACTAATGACAATGAAGTCATGAATAAACCTAACACATACTTAATTACTTACTTACGTACATATACATATATTACATACATATATTCATAGATACATACATGCATACAAACATACATACACATATATTACATACATGCATACATACATGCATATACATACATAGATAGATACATATATATCTACACATACATATGTATATATGTATATGTGGTTGTTGGCTGCTGGCCATGACTGTTTTTTGGAGGGGGGTTTGTGTATTTTTTTTTCTTTGGGTTCCTCCTATTTTGTTATGTTATTTGATGGCTGGCGCTTGTGCCTTGCCATGCTTCTGGGGTCTCCCCATGTCCGCCTGATTGCTAGCGCCTAGTGATTGCTCCCTGGCCTCTCCCATGTCTGCAATCAGACAAGGTGGATGAGATGTTCCCGTACTTTGTACACATCAGCATATATACATAATTTACTTACTTTTCCAAAAAAAATGTATATGTGTATATATGTATGCACACACACACACACACACACACACACACACACACACCATCGTTAGATGAGAGGGTGCTTGGCTTGGCTTTGACTTTTGGTGGCCATGGAAGATATGAGATAGAGATCGGGTGTACATGGGAAGGGGAGATACTCTCGGTGAGATGAGCATCTTGTAATCTTGTTTTCTCTTCACAAATTGGATTTTCTCTATAGGTGCCTTCCTGATGTAGGCTAAGATTGGTCAGTTGAACCACGTAAGTCATGGTGTTCATCTTCTTGCACTTGTATTATTGTTTATTCTCTTGCATGCTCAGTTTTCAACATGGGCTTTGAAACCCCCAACAATGCCTTACACAGAACATTAGTATCTAACTTTATAACATCTTATCGATTTATGGTAACTTAAAAGTCATTATTATATACTTGTTTAAATTTTTCTTGATTCCTCAATGTTTACTTTTATTACAACCTAAATTAAATGGAACCTAAAGTCTTAATTGTTAGGTATAATAGGCAATTTTGATTTAAAAAAGTACTCCATTATATACAAATAAATTTTTTACTCTAATGTGTATCAAAATATGTACACATTAAAATATATTGATTTAAAAACAATTATCAGTATTTTTGGACATATAAATATAAGAAAACTCGATATATTTTTATTTCATTTTAAATTATAATGATAATAAATGCAAGTATTCATTAAAAATAAGGAAATGTGCGCGCTCGTGTCTATATACATCAAAATAATGTATATTTGATGTCTGTATGGGAATGTTTTCTATACTTATGCACATATACACCTATTTTATTTTTATAAATTATTTTTTCGATGTTTTCTTAGAGACATGAATATGGTTGTATGTAGGCCACGTTGTATTATGTGTATTCATGACCTTTGGAAACTTACTAGGCCAAACTAATAACTAGAGAACTTGTAGGACCAAAATTATAAATACATGTATCCAATGAGTTTAATATAATTATGGTGTCATATTAAGACCCTCTTATGCTTATATTTTGGTTGGCCTTTTCATTCCCATTTTTGGATTTCACTATTTTGTGACAAAATATACTTCTGATTATGTCATCATTGAATAAATACACTTTGAATACAAATTTGTTTGAAGTATGATCTAATAAAATAAACAACCGGTCATTAAATAATCAAACTTACATATATTATTCTAAATAACTATAAATTTGATTAATTATGTGTTTCATAAACTTGATCTGTTATTATGTACTGTTGGAGCAGTTCATTAAATTTTGGTCCTAAAGTAATGGAGACATTAATGACATATCATGTGATCAAATAATGAAATTAGAGTCTAGCACAGAAGGGTTAACTTCATGGAGTTGCTAGTATCTTTATAGGTAGAATTTGAAAATGAGCCATATAACCTTAGAAAGTTTGTTTCGTCTACAGTCCAAGAATATAAGATTGTGAAAATTGGATGCTAGATGAGGAAGTTATAACCCAGACCAGTCAGGTATATCTGGATATTTAGATTCAGTCTTGTTTACGGGTGTTTTCTTACCACGGAATCGTTGACCGACGACTGGACGGTCAACGTGATCAAGGGGTCGAAAGGATCCCTTTGTCACGCCAGGCACACGTGCTCTCGTCGTGGGTAGGCGATGGTGCCGCGGTTGAGTAGATGCTTCTTGGTGGAGCGTCGGTCTTCGGTCGACGTGGAGGCGAGGGGAAGCCCCAGTTCCTGGTCGGATGCTCGGCCTCGGCTGGATAAGCGTCGAGGGGTCGCCTCGGCGCCTTGAATGCTCCTTGATCTCGATTAGCATCGGATCCCACTGGAGATGAGCGGGCCCGTTCTGTGGCGAAGGGTAGCCTCGGCACCTCGGTTCAACTCCTTCCTGGACAGACGAGAAAGTTCGTCAGGGGGGCCGGACCTTGGTTCCGGCCAAGTCCCCTCCGATGCCTAAGTCAGAACGGATCTGTGCGGTGCTCGGTAGGCACGGCACGGCTCAAGGCGAGACCGGTGCTCGTATCCTCAATCCGAGCGGTGGCGGAGGACAAAATTTGGGGAAAAAGCAAGGTCAAGTTATCGGAGTACCTCAGTTATAGGTGTCAAGGATCCACCCTCTTCTTGGTTGTCCCTGCCATCCCTTTATAGGGTTTTGTCCCACGATTGCCCTCAATCCACGTTCCTCGGCCGCCTCCCCTCACGCCCCCATGATCCGCCCTCATCAAGACGCCTACGTGTGTCGTGGGGAGCATTGATACATGGGCTCCTTAATGGTCATTAAGGTGCCGCGGGTTCAGGGGGATGGTTTATCTCCGGGGGGTGCGAGCTAATCGTGCGCCTTCTGGGCCGGGCTGGTCAGACATTGGGTTTATCCGCGGGCCTCGTTGGGCAAGCCTAGACTCATTCCTGGGCTTCTCCTTTTGGGCTTGGGCTTGGATCTCTGGCTCTTGGGCCCTTCCAAAATAGGTGTATCAATTGCCCCCATCGTCCGAGCCGTTTGGTTTCTGCTGGTTCGGTTCGGGTGATGTGACTCTTAAGGATTTGACAGGCACGTCAGTCGAGGCCAATTCATTGAATGGAGGTCATTATGACGTGACCCGTTTGAGTTTCTCTTGATGTGGGTTTTGAAGCGCAGCCGATCTTCACATGCTGCCACGTGCCCCTCTCCGGACGGTTTGGATTCCGCGATTGCTTTCCATATAAAGGTGTAGGCCTCCCAAGGTTCAATTCTTTCGTGCCTTTCGTTCTAATTTTGGTCTTGCAAGCTCCTCCTCTCCGTCGTTTGTCTTCCTTCAAATTATTTTCAAGATTACCTCCTCTTTCCTTCATTTGCCACATGGCTATGCTTAGGATAGGCGATTCAGCGTCGGGTTCAAGGGACCCCCCGGCACTCGAGTCTGGCAATGCCCGGCCTCCCGGAGTCCCTTCGGGGACATGTCCTGCACAGGACAAGGGGAATAGAAAGCTTTTTACGGACCCTATCGGTGATGACGTGGCTCGAGCTGCTGAGAGATTCGATGTTCCCCCGGTGGTCCTCGGGTCACCGTCAAGGGCCCCCTTCTCGGTGGTTACGGAGATCCGAGAGAAGTATTTGTGCCATCCATACGATGTCAGGGTCCCTTTTAGCAACGAACGGATTTGCTTCCCGCGAATTAATGAGGTCGGCGTCTATGTCGAGATGTTCCGCCTAGGACTCCGCTTCCCTCTTCATCCTTTTATCATCCAAGTTATGGAACATTTGATGGTGGCCTTGTGCCAGTTGACTCCATACTCCATCGCGGTGCTGACCGGGTTTATCATGATCTGTCGCATCCATGGCTTGGAGCCGTCTCTTCCCCTTCTTTTTCACTACTACCGGGTCCAGACGGTCGGCCAAGGATCGTGGCAGCACCTCCGAGCCCGTGCAGGAAGGGAATGCCTGCTCGGTCTACCCCACTGGGTGGGGGACTAAAGCTCGAGCTATGTTTTTGTCGTCTTCCCTGGAGACGCCGTGATATTGATAGGTTGGGGAGGGTTATGTCAATATAACTTGGCGCTAACCCTCTCCGAGGCTGACCAAGCCGCTGTCTGGCTTCTGTCATCTCTTCCTCTAGAGGAGAGGTCAGTCGGGCCTCTGCTGGACAACTTGCTTCTTAAGAATGTCATGTAGTCTCCCGGTAGACGCTCCTTTTCTTTTCGATTTCCCTCTCGCTTACCCTGATCTTCTTTCCGTCTATAGAGATGGTTGGGCATGAGTTCACCCGCAATGTCGACGAGCTCATCTGGCGGGGGTCCGGTCGGAGCCGAGGGAACCCTTCGGGCCAAGCGCCCCGCCGTACCGTTAACGAGGAGGCACATCAGGCCGAGCCTACTGTGGGAAGGGTGGAGGCTTTGCCTCCCCCTTGGCCGCGACGGATCTCCCTGTAGGAGAGGCTACGAGGGCCGAACCCCCCTTCTCCGTCCAAGCTGAGGGAGGCAACGATGGAGCCGGACCAGTTCCTCACGTGCCTGTGAGTGGTCATGGCGCAGGGCGCAAGCGCTCCCCCCCGACGTCCAATGGACCCAGTGAGAGGAAGAGGATGAAGGAGGGTAGGGAAACCTGCATCTCGGTGGCTCCCGAGGCGCCGATGGTCTCCAGCAAAACCTTCCCGTTGACTTTGGTGGCCACCCCCGTTGTCTCGGCCGAGCCTTCCTTGGTGGGAGCTGGTGGCATGCTGGCAAATGTCCTGGTGAGCCCCGAGGTTATCCCCGGGGACTCGGTATTCGTTGACTGGGCCGTGGCCAACCAGTTGGTGCACGGCTCTCTCCTCCCGAGAGACCTTTCTCTCCTGGAGAGAGCTCCAACCGACAAATTGTCAGACTCCTTAGTCTGACAGCTTCAACAGGTTTGGTCGCCTAGCTGCTCTCATACCTGCCTCTTAATCCTACTTAGCATAACGTCTTTCTCTTTGCAGGCCACTGTAATGGCCGTGGAGGCGCAGCGTCGGGCGGCCCAGGCAAAGGACCTCGAGGAGTCCTCGGCTCGGGAGCGTTTGAGGGCCGGCGTGGCTGAGGTTGCCACTGAAGATTCACGAATGGAGGCTCGGCAGCTTCGATGCCGGGTGGATGAGCTTGCCTCCCAGGTGCTGGACCTTCAGGGGGAACTGGCTGACGCTCAAAGGTCGGCCCGCGAGGCGGAAGAGGCGTTCCACCGGGAGAGGAGTAATCTCTGGGGCGAGCTGGCAGAGCTGTGTTAG
The DNA here is from genome assembly GCA_030789695.1 of Scilla litardierei. Classification (NCBI taxonomy): domain Eukaryota; kingdom Viridiplantae; phylum Streptophyta; class Magnoliopsida; order Asparagales; family Asparagaceae; genus Scilla; species Scilla litardierei. The sequence continues at coordinate 258,067,301 of CM061141.1, forward strand.
ATGACCCGGTTCGTCGAAGAGGTTGAGAGGGGAGTCGACGGGGCCCTGAGGCCAAGGATCGCAGAGGTCCTGAGGGAGGCCTTCGGCTCCTACAAGGACCTCCTGGCCCCTCAGATTATCGACGTCGTCTGGGACTCCTTCCGATGGTTTGCGGAACACGCCCGGCAACCGCTCCCACCCTCGGCAGGTCTTGCTGACCCCCTCGCTCCGATCATGGCGAGGTTCCAAAGGACGCTTCCTCCCATGCTCCGGGGCCTTAGGCGGCCCCTCTCTATAATGTTCCCTCCCCCTGTTTGGCTTGTAATTTCGAACAATTTATATATAAAGCTTCTTTGTCGGTCCGTGTGCTTATCGTCATTTTTATTGTCGTCGGGGTTTTCCGCTTTGTTGGGGCCCTCGATCTCTTTGATCTTTTGTTGTGTTTGACCTTGTCGTGAACTCCATGATTTGTCGGCATCTCTTTATCACTCGAGTGCGAAGGGTCTTCGGAACTCTGGGCCCGTTGACCCCATAGACTAGGGCCTTGGAGGCGCTCTTGGCCGACCCGCTGTGGCTCTTTCTTCATGTGCGATACTTGGGTTGTTCGGATAATCGCCTTGCACGTTACAGGATTGCCCCTAGTCTTGCAGCTAATCAAATGGCTCGGCCTGAGGGAGGAACCGACCCCGGTCCCTCAGTTGACAGGATCCATCAAGTCGCAAGGGATGTCGTCCCCTGGCTTATACCCATCTGTCGCTCCGATTCGTCAGGGGAGTTGTCCCTTGCCTTGTAGCAGATCGAGTCGACTGGTTCGCAGATGGAGCTAACTCTTGGCTTACGACCAACTGGCTGTCCTGCCCACTGGAGGAGTTACCCGCAGCCTTATGGATGGGCTTGGTGGTCGATCTGCTGAGGGTGTTTCCCTCTGCCTTGTGGTCGGTTAGATCGGTCGGTCAGCATAGGGCGCTACCCCTCGGTTTATAACCAATTGATGTCCCTGTCTGCTGGGGGAGTTGCCCCCAGCCTTATGAAAGGGCTTGTCGATCGGCCTACTGGGGGAGTTTCCCCCAGCCTTACGATCGGCTGATCGGTCGGTCAGCGGGGGTAGCTATCCCTTGGCTTATAACCAATCAATGTCCTCGTCTACTGGGGGAGTTACCCCCAGCCTTACGAATGAGCTCAACGATCGGCCCACTGGGGGAGCTGCCCCCAGCCTTACGATCGATTGAGTCGACTGGTCTGTAGGGGAGCTACCCCTCGGCTTATGACCAATCGACGTTCCCGCCTGCTGGGGGAGTTGCCCCCAGCCTTATGGACAGGCTCGGCGATCGGCCTACTGGGGGAGCTGCCCCAGCCTTATGGTCGATCGAGTTGACTGGTCTGTGGGGGAGCTACCCCTCGGCTTATGACCAATCGACGTTCCCGCCTGCTGGGGGAGTTTCCCACAGCCTTACAGACGGGCTCGGTGATCGGCCTGTTGGGGGAGCTGCCCCCAGCCTTATAGACAATCGTTTCGTTGGTTTCCCCCTGGAGGGGGCTTTCTGCCTGTTCTTCAATCGATCATCTAGCCAGCCAAAGTGAAAGACAAAGAGATGTACTAACTCGGTTCTTTCCATTCTTCGAACCCGGGTGTACATTTGGAGTAAAAACATAAAACGTATGTGGCGAGGGCAAGCTAGCCTTGCCTAGGCTAGGCGGCGACTGGCGGTCCTGCCAGCTCACTCGTTGACGCGCATGGCCATCTAGACCACATTCACCTTCTTCCCCCTTGTCTGCTTGCTTGGATGTCCCTTCCCCGGGGGCGGTGGCCAAGCCGTCGACGAAGTTCTTTAAGTGCCCCTGGCTGACCAGCTTCTCTATATCCTTCTTTAAGTGCCAGCAATCATCAGTGTCGTGACCGTTGTCCTTGTGATACTTGCAATACTTCTCCTCGTCTTTTCTGTACCTCTTCATCCTTAGAGGAGGCCTGCTAAATCGCCCCGCCTTTTGGGCGTGTGTGAGGACAGCTTCTGGGGCGGCGTCCATCTTGGAGCGTCGTGGCTCCGCCTTGCGGTGCTTCCCTTTAGCCCTCTTCTCCTGACACTGCTCGTCGAGGCCTCGGCACTCGCTTTCGTCACGCTTTGATCACCGCCTCGTTCCCATGGGGCGGCCTCCGTCGTCCACGGCCAGCGCCTCCTTCGTCAGCATGTAGCATTCCGCCTGGGCTATGACGCCGGCGAGGTCCTTCGGAGGATCGTTGTGCAAAGATTTTCTCAGGCCCATATGTCGGAGCCCTTTCTTCAAGGCTGTCTTGACGATCGGCTTGGGACAACTATCCATATTCAATCGTTCCGCATTGAAGCGGCGCATGTAGTGCCTCAAGGTCTCGCCGGGGCCCTGCACCACATTGAACAAGAGTTCTGAGTCGGGCTTCACCTGTCGCCCATCCATGAATTGTTTGTAGAATTGCTGGGAGAGGTCTTCACAGCTATCTATGGAGCGGTTGGGAAGACCATGGTACCAACTCCGGTCTGTCTTCCGGAGGGTGGAATAGAAGCCTTTGCAAAGCAGGGTAACATCCGCTCCCTGGAACGCCATGACCCCTTCGTAGTCCATCACGTGGTCGAGCGGATCGCCCGTGCTGTCATACTTCTCCAACGTCGGCACTTTGAATCTGGAAGGTACCCGTGCCTCGGTTATCCTCCGAGACAGCGGGCAACGGTCGCCTCTGGCTCCTTCTGGGTGCCCTCCAACACCCACACCGTTGTTGCCTGCTGGAGATGAGCGTGCGCGGTCATGCCGGGGGCTCGCCTTTGTTCCTGCTGAGCTATGGGCAGGGGTTGATTGGCGGGCGCTCTTCTTCTCCCCACAGTATTCTTGCTTCTCCGATTTTGCTCGATGAGGACTTCTGCTCCGGCGGGATTTGGCTTCCCGAGGTTCGGTGGCCGGCAGGCCTCCGGCTTGCAGAGCCTGGTCATCGAGACGAGGCAGTAACCGAGTTGCCCACAGCTTGCTCGAGTCCCTTCCCCTCCCCCTCATGGAGCAAAGTGGGGGTGAGGGACCTCTCCAGGACGAAGCCCGACATGGTAAATCGTCGTTCCGGGTTAGCGGCTCCATCCCCATGGTTGGTGACCACAGCGGACCACACAGGTTGGTGGTCCACTCCTCGTTGGCGGGTTCCTCCCGTCCCTGCTCGCCGGACGGAGGGGTTATCGACAAGCTGTTGAATCGTGGCGACCAACGTCTGGAGATTGGCGTTGGTTTCCTGAGCGAAGAGGCGAAGTTGCTCCTGTGTCAACGATCGGGAGTCGCCCTTTCCTTCGATGGTGTGGCTGTGCGGGTTCTTGGTGGGGACGTAGTCTCCCTCCTCTTGGATGGGGGCATCCGCCCTGAGCCTTTACAGACGGGTTCCATTCTAGTGGATTGACGTGGGCCTGGTTCTCGGTTCCCACAGACAGTGCCAGATGTTTACGGGTGTTTTCTTACCACGGAATCGTTAACCGACAACTGGACGGTCAACGTAGTCAATGGGTCGAAAGGATCCCTTGGTCACGCCAGGCACACGTGCTCTCAGCGTGGGTAGGCGATGGTGCCGCGGCTGAGCAGATGCTTCTTGGTAGAGTGTCAGTCTTCGGTCGACGTGGAGGCGAGGGGAAGCCCCAGTTCCTGGTCGGATACTCGGCCTCAGCTGGATGAGCTTCGAGGGGTCGCCTCGGTGCCTTGAATGCTCCTTGATCTCGATTAGCGTCAGATCCTACTGGAGACGAGAGGGCCCGTTCCGTGCCGAAGGGTAGCCTCGGCACCTCGGTTCAACTCCTTCCTAGACAGACGAGAATCAGGGAGGCCGGACCTTGGTTCCGGACAAGCCCCTCCGATGCCTAAGTTAGAACGGATATGTGCGGCGCTCGGTAGGCATGGCACGACTCAAGGCGAGACTGGTGCCCGTATCCTCAATCCGAGCGGTGGCGGAGGACATAATTTGGTGGAAAAAGCAAGGTCAAGTCATCGGAGTACCTCAGTTGTAGGTGTCAAGGATCCCCCTCCTTCTTGGTTGTCCCTGCCATCCCTTTATAGGGTTTCGTCCCACGATTGACCTCAATCCACGTTCCTCGGCCGCCTCCCCTCACACCCCCATGATCCGCCCTCATCAAGATGCCTGCGTGCGTCATGGGGAGCGTTGATACATGGGCTCCTTAAGGGTCATTAAGGTGTCGTGGGTTCAGGGGGACGGTTTATCTCTGGGGGCGTGAGCTAATCGTGCGCCTTCTGGGCCGGGCCGGTCAGACATCGGGTTTATCCGCAGGCCTTGTTGGGCGAGCCTAGACTCATTTGTGGGCTTCTCCTTTTGGTCTTGGGCTTGGATCTCTGGCTCTTGGGCCCTTCCAAATTAGGTGTATCAAGTCTAATTCTGAACATGATGTTGACTCTAGCTGTATTCATCGTTAGAATTGGGTTAAAGTTTTTAATATGAGTAAGATTTCTAATAGAATAATTGAGATAGATTGATATCTAATAGTTTTTGGATCCTTTGAGGCTTGAGATTCAGTAAATCTAAAGTTATATAAGGAGTGTAATTGTTTTACATAAAAAAGAGAAGAAAGAGATGTAAGGAAAAGAAAGAGAGTTTCTTGCATGAGAACTAGATATTTCTAGATCTTGAGAGATTTCTATTGTATTAGGAGAAGTGGGTGTTGAGAATCGAGAAAAGAGTCTCCTCTTTATAATTCTTATTGATGTAGTACAATCTTTATAAGGGTATAGTCTCCTCTTTATAGTTCTTATTGATGTAGTACAATCTTTAAATGGTAATAAAGCTACCGGGTAAATTAATGCATTGTTCTTTGTTGTTTTGGTCTTACATTTCAAATGATTTTGAATAGGAATATAAAAAGGTCTACTTTCTTAACAAGTAGGAGGGCACCAAAAAGGAAGTTTAAAAAGAAGCTGGGTAGTGGTGAAATTACAAAGTGAGCAATCGCTTAGTTTATAAAACATACACTTTTTAAACATAACATATTGTAAGCTCTACATACAACAAATAAATAAATATAAATGATAAAATATCCATTTCAAGCACAAACTTATCGAATTGAATTTATAGGATATATATTTTTCACAAACATTTGATCTAAATATGAATCACTTAAATTTCATATAAGTCATCAGCTATATAATTCCACTTGGAAAAAAGATGTTCTTTTGTTTTATATTTATGGTATTGATTTTATAAAAGAAACCAATCAATAAAAATGATTTTTCCTTCATTTTCCTATGAAATGTTATATTCAGATTTCATAAATGATGATAAGTGACAAAAAAAATCATTAATTTTGATTTACTAAATATTTGATTGTTGTAACAGTATGAAAAAATATAAGGGTTTGAAATATTTTCAACATTAAAAATCACATTGTTTAAAAATTAATCTAATGTAAAATTTTAAATCTAAGTAAACTATAAGCATTTAAAAGAAGCTTAATACTTACATGCCAACCAGCTTTAATCTCATTAAAATTATCCCGTGGTCCGCCAATTCCATTTACGATCCAAATGACTGCCGAACTATCATGATATTTTGTAAGCTCTGGTAATCCATACACATTTAATGTTGCTTTGGCACCATAATACTTTCCTTTTTCAGAATAGAGTATTGCCCACTGCAAAGATAATCATAAATAATAATTTAGGTGTAAGAAAACTTAATAGACTAAGTAATCATTTAAATATGTAAAGTTTATCCATTTGAAAAATACAAGGAAGTAAAGATTAGTTCATCTATAGTACTCTTAAAAGCAAATAATGTACATTGAGTTTTTTCCTTAACATGGGTAACAATGTAATTATGCTTTTCATATTTTTAATTTTTAATTATATAAATTTAGAACTATTCTCTTTTGCTTATTACCCCTTTCTTACTCTAAAAAATAAGCTTACAATGTTTCTCTCTACCTATTAGCATCAATCTTCCTACTATTCTTATCTTCCTCTTTCTTATCTACCTAGTTCTTTCTTTCACCTAATGATATTTAAAATTTGAATTCTTAATTATTTCTAAAACTCTTCTCAGCCATAATTTCCTAATTATTTTATTTGTTAATGTAGTCGAATATAAACCTAAAATGGTCATATTTAACTCTCAAGAACTATATTTATTATATTCACAAAATAATTTCAGACTTCCTAGAAAAATTTGATTACTTATTTTATCATTTCACACACTTAGATAACCTTAATGTTTAAACCCTTATTCTTACTTGTCAGTTATAGTTTATAATTCAAACTAATAAGACAATTTTTTTAGTTTATGAAGCATCTCAATTTTTAAAAAAGATTTGAATTTGTTGGTTTTAACTTTCTTCATCATAATGGCTAACTTTCGTTTTAATTAGAGTATCGGGTGCCCATAAACAATAAGGACATCATATTTGAATTATATTTTCCATTTACAATTGAATTATTTTATTAATTATTGATTACAAATTATTTTAATTTAAAATCTTTATATATGTCAATTACTAAGTATATTATTTTGAACTTTAATATTTTTATCTGTATTTCCATCATGTTTAGTTAGATCTCTTTTAGCTACGTACTCAATACATATTATTTATAAAATATTAATATCCCTAAATCAATTGTTATTATGTAATTTTTCTTTATTAAAAATATATATAATTATCTTTTGTATATCTCAAACGTGTCAATATACTAATTTTTTAAATTTTGTATTGATTTTCTGCCAAAGACATGCATCGTAAGTACCATGCATGTGTGTTAATATATACAGAGTGAAAAAGAAATTACAATATAAAAAATCATATTTCTATAAAATGACATAATGTTTAGTAATAATTATTTTTGTGTTTGTAATCCATAGAGTTGTTGAAAAGTAGTGCTAAACAAATATTTTCATATTAAATTAAATTTGGTTTGTATAATAAAAAATAAACAATATTCTAAATTACTTACATTGTCTATTCGCTCTTCGCTATATTGATGGATCTTTTCGTGATAAAATTTTGTATAACTTGAGAATGATCTTTCCCATTGTTTCAATTTCTGAAAGCATGCTCCAAAGTCACAGTTTCTTCTCTGGTAAGATTTGCTTCGTATAGTTGATGATATCTCCGTAGGACCATTTTTCGAAATATTTGCGACTGGCATGAACATATCCTAATAAATGTAATTATATAAAACAGTCACATAAAGCTAGAAAATGTTGGAATGTAAAGAATTAAATTTCAAGCGTTAAAAGGATTAATAAGAATATATTTCAAAATAAATTTAAAAGATACTACATGAAATCTCAATATATTTAATTATAAAATAATTAGTTTTCAATTATTAATAAATACGACAAAAGTTTCCTATTATTCTCACCCTTAGAATACATCTTTTAGAGATTAAATGAAAAAAAGATGGCAATATGTATAAAAGAACAAGTAGAACTATTCCATAACCCTTAAAAATACCTACTATAAAAAATATAAACCTAACCTATAGAATTTAAAAAAGATATAAATACATGATAATTTTATTAGGATTCATTATCTTCTAAAATCATAGAAATGATAATTCATCCATAAATCTAAGTATTAACAAAAATTATACTGAATTTTTTAAATGTTTTTATTACATAAACTCAGAGATGACTAAAATAAGTAATTGGATAAATACAAAAGGAAGGTACTGAATCCTCCTTCAATAAAAAGAATATATAAACTGAAATGTTTAATCATAGTAAAATGGTTCTATAATTAATATTTGTGGCTGCATGCATATAATGATACATATTGAGTATATCTCGCACCCTAATTATATATTTACCTTAAATCTCTTCTGCACCTTTTCATTATTAAGCATATTCGTAGCAAATGCTAGTTGGCATGAGAAAAGAGATAGAAATAAGAAAACTAGGATAAAATAATTTTTAGTAGCCATAGCGAATCACATAGTATGTACAATACACTTGTGCATTTATATAGACTTTTAAGTCAAAATTTGCAAAGTAAATGAAATTCAATTAATTGTAAATATTAATGAGAGAGAACATTATAAAAGATTTGTTTTCTTATCATTAAATTAATGACATTAGGACATAAGAAAAGATTTCTTTTCTTATCTTAAATTAATGATAAGATGGTACTAGAAAAATATCAACTTTCTTATCTAACAACGATGATAATATAGTCACCTATGAAATTTGCATTCATAATAATGATATGGCCTTTTAACGTTAAGTGTGATACATTACATGTCTACTAGTAATGTACCATGGCACATCGGTCCAACTCAGTAAAGGCCCACAAACCTAGCAAATTTGGCAGCCCGAATAAGACCAATGCATGTAACAAAGGCCCAACATGTGAAAAATACTAAAATGCATGTTGACTTACTTTATATAAATAACTCATTTCAAAGGAAGATGTAACTCACTTTATCAGAAACATTTTCACTTTTAGAAAATCTCTTTCAAGTTCTAACTTGCGTATCAAAGGAGCTGAAGTCAGGACCTTGCACGCGATTTAACTCACTAATGCTTTTCTTGCCTGTGGTGTGCAAACCACATGATCTTCTAGGTAATAACCCAACTCAACTCAAACATGATCTTCTCCATCAGTGACCTACTTTAGCATCAGGGAGCATCCATGAGCATCTCTCTCTTCACCTATAGCTCCCATATTTATAGGAAGGATGCGAGGATACAAGCTCGCTACTTCTGCCGTAACTGAACTCTTCTCTTACCATAAACTTCTCTCTACCCATATTACTCTATATTTTATACATCTAAAGCCATCAATTTCACTACTAAAGCCCAATCTTCATTTGGGGCATGAAGCAATCGAGATTTCCATTAACAACCTTACACATTGATAGCTAAAGAAGACCGCTTTCACTTATTTTTACCAAACACGAGGTGATACGTCCAATAATGATGTATATTGGGGACTTTAGTGAACATCTTCTTTTCATCAAGAAAGTTGAACCGTACAATACATGCGGTCGCTTTTACACCAAAACAAGCATTAAACCTATTCAAGAATGGAGGAACTCTAAATCAATGGCATCAACAACCATATAAATAACAAACCTCAAACATTTAATATTAGCTATTGCCTCGTCTCAAAAGATGCGAGCGTTACTCCCAAGTGCAGGAGATCGAACAAGTAATATCCTGGTGAGTCCAGGTATTGAATCCACGGGACAACTGACTTGCAAAACCACGAACTTCAGTTTGTAAATAGTAATAATACGGTAATATCCAACCACCTAACGATATAAAGGTATATGATCAAGAGTTTAGAATAACAAAAGAAAATCCTATGATAACTACGGTGAATTCGAAATAGGGTACTAATATGGAGAGTATGTGTTGGTATTGATTTCGTTAGGGTGTGTGCAATCAATGATTTTAAATATCTTTTCTATGACTCAACGTTTCGCCCGGTCAGGGCACGAGAACGTCGGAAAATATAACGATAAAAGAACATCGAAAAGTGCCTTAAATATCGATAAAATACTAGTTTCATGAGGAAAATAAGCTTATGTTCCCGCAAGGGTCATGCCACGAATAAATTTTCAGAGATTATATTTGATACAAGTACACCAATAACGATAATACTTGAAAAATACGTGTAGAAACTAGCAAAATACGCGATTATACAATGAAATAGGGCGAAAAGACATTAAAATCAATGATTACAACACCTTAACTACATCAACACCACCACATATGAAGATTAACCACGCATGGAGAGATTATAATCAGTATTCATAGACAAATACATCATAAAACATCAAAATACGTGAATAATACTTCAATTCTAAACTAAATACGCAAAATACAAGGCTAAAGATATGCAAAATGTCACCAATTCTCTCCAAATAGCCCCAAATATTCTTCAGATTGTAGATATAGCCTCTGTCCCCAGGGCCTCCAAATTTGGTGGCAAAATATGGCTCCTAGAGCCCCCAATACGCCAGAATACACTCAAAAACCGTAGCAATACCTTAAATATAAAACATTGCAGGTTTTACTATGCTATTGGGTTTGAAACCCGCTATCCGCAGAGCGCCTCAAATTTCGATCGCACGATCTCGGCGGGATTCGATCACAGCTTGACACGTGGCAGCGGATTCACTGCATCCGAGCTTAAGTCGGAGTTTTTAGGAGCCGTTTGATTCATATCGGAGGGTCCAAGTTGTGCCACGTCGCCGTAAATGTCGATCGCTCCGTCGCCCGCTTCTCGTTCGCATCAGGGTTAAGCACGACCGTTGGATCGAGATCGTGCGATCCTCGAGAGGCCACGTCGCTCTACTCTTTTGCATGCTTTGCATGTACATCGACCGATCGCAGCGGTTGGATCGTATGCGGGGCGGCAAATATCTTGCCACACGTCCCGAAGAGCAAGTAAATCGTCCACCTCATCTATTCGTTTTTGTGTTGTCACCGGCCGTTGGATTTGCATCGGACCGCCTAGAAATTGCCACGCTGCCGCTTCTAATTCTCCGTCGCTTCAACCATAATCATCGGATGCCATGCGGGATTGCCTCATGTGCTGCCACGTGGCACTAGCGGGTCGAATCCCGCTCAATTTCGACTCGATGCAGGCTTGTTATTGGCAGTTGGATCATCATCTAGTGGCTGACAAAGAGCCGCGTCGCTCGCTGTTTTGATGCGTTGGATTTGAGCGGGAGCCGCTGGATAGCTGCCACGTAATGCGCCAAGGTTCGTGCATATTTCTTTATTTTATTGGTATTCTGCATTCAAAAATACACAGTAATTAGCACAGATCTCAGAAAAATACAAATAAATAGTCGTTGGAATCGTAAGATCGAGACCTAGCCATGAAAAATATAAAAACTGCAGAAAAACTCAGTTTATTGCTGTTTTGTGCTTAAATCAAGTGATTTCTCTAATAAATGATGATATACAAAATACAAACGTATTAGAGACTAATTAAGCACCATATAAGCACAAAATAGGGCTAAATGGGGTGTTATATATACAATATTCACCTCGAATCACACCCCCAACTAGCGATTTGCTAGTTCCTAGCAAAAAGAGCGATGAAGTCGAATGATTAATAAAACAATAAATTCTATCAATCGCTTATGGCATGTCTGAATAATACGCTTTCCAACATGATTTAGACCATCAATATACACAATCCATGCACAAGATCAATCACATGATATTTTCTCTAATTTAATTTGAATAAATAACATGCAAGCATCCTTTTGCGCAACCGAAAGTATAACACGTCGTTATATTCCAGTTTTCTCATTTCCAAGGAATTGGCATCTCAAAACGATCATTCAAATCATGGGTATTGAAGTTGCTTAGTTTATTCACCATTTCTTTCTCTGTTTTATTTTTTTAGTTTCGCGTAACGCGCATAAAGCAACATTTGCGGAAAAAAAAGTATAACTTGGATCGCTCCATCAAATGATTGAGATTCTGGTCAATGGCTCCCAAATCAGACGATAACTGGGCATTAGGCCAAAAAGGACCACTCGGACTGTACTACTCGAGCCAACCAAGTTATTTTTTAGTGACATCCTTATTCTTCTTTTTTTGTTTCTTCATTGTTTCTCCTTTTTTCTGTTTTTTCGTAAGCAACTCAACGCCCATTCTTCGAACATAAACATTAATAACCACGGCCAAATTCCTCTTCAACTTGAAGACTATTCTAATAAATCGTGTATACTAAAGCTTTTTCATCACCGTAGCATGCATGAAATAAATTCAAACTATTTAGAGATATTGATCATGGCCATTGAAAGTTTTCATGAATAGCATATTAACGAGTAATTTCATGAAGGAAAAATAATTAACTCAAGCCATCAACAATTTTTAGAACTCAATCAATGCATAATAATATGCATTTGGAGTGTGAAGGAGTTTTAAATGATGAGAATGGTGGTTTATTATTTTCTTTTGCCTTGTTTTTTATAAAAAAAAATCATAAGGTCTCATACACTCCCCTCAACTAAAGATGGACATTGTCCTCAATGTCGAAAGGGGTATGAGTTTATTCAAAGCAAGCATCCTAAAAAGCATAGAAAATCTACACTAATGGAAGAACACACCGTGGTCAAATGGCGGATCCCGAATCTTTAATGGTGGAGGAAGTTGTTCAATTTGCTCCTTGCGCTCCTCGGCGAGTATCCTTCCTCCAAAAGCTAAATTGGACCCCAGCAACACAACTCCAAGCATCTCTATAACGTGTTTACCAATGTCCTGCAAGAGATGAGTTATGTCAGTCCAAATTAGTTTAAAATTCTTTGCCACAAACATATTCCAAATATAGTCATCAAAGTAAGTAAAATAAAGTAAAGCATGTTGATGACTACTCCCTGAAAGATATGCACTACTCTCGGTATGATGCTCAATCATCAGGGAGAGTGATAAATGATTTTGGGAAAAACTGGGGGGGGAGAGAATGGTTCGGGCCCCATGGCGATAATCACTAAACCTATGTCCCTAGCGGTGTCCTCCTCTTGTTCATCCAAAATTGTTGGCTCATCCACTCTTTTGCACACACTTCCTGCCATGTCAATATTTTTATTCGTGTCCTCAACGTGACATGGCTCGCTCGATATACCTGTAATAGAAGATAAAATCGTATTAGATTCTTGAAATTAAATTTCAAAAGCATTACTTTCTTCTAAGCAAGTGGCAATCAGAGTAAGATTTTCAATGGATTTCTGAATCTGTCGACTCCAAGCAAGGAAATTCGCTTGGAATTGATGGGATGTTGCCTCCTATGTCTGAATAAGAAAGTACACTTCCTCTTTCAAGGATTGCAATGGTACGTCTACGCTTTGCTCTCCTTGATCAAGGCATGAAGGCTCCGTTGAATCGCACTCTGAAGTCTCTTTTATGATTTCTTCATTCTCTTGTAAAGACTCCATGTATTTCCACGCCTCTGTTGGCGTCATGACTCCGAAGAATTCCTGCAGCTGTGGTCGTAGTCCATTTAGGAAGGACTCCATAAGCTCTTTCTTTGTGTACCCATGCTGCGGATAGCTCGATATTATGTCTGTGAACCTCCTCCAGGCCTGAAAGAAAGTTTCACAATAAGTCTGATTAAAACTAACGATCTTGAGCTTCTCCATCCTATGTTTGTGTGCAGCAATGTACTCTGCATCATGCCAATTGTTTGTGAATAGAAATTCATGTATTCCATATACTCCATTTTTTGAATTTTTTTATAAAGAGAAAACAAAAGAAAAAAACTATTTAAAAATCCTAAACTATAAGATGGAAAGGTCTCACCGAATGTTTCTCCAAACGAACTGAAATCATAGATCGCAAGTACCGTTATCCCCGGCAACGACGCCAAAAACTTGCCTCGTCTCAAAAGATGTGAGCGTTACTCCCAAGTGCAGGAGATCGAACAAGTAATATGCTGGTGAGTCCAGGTAACGAATCCACAGGACAACTGACATGCAAAACCACGAACTTCAGTTTGTAAAGAATAATAATATGGTAATAGCCAACCACCTAACGATATAAAGGTATAGGATCAAGAATTTCGAATAACAAAAGAAAATCCTACGATAACTACTGTGAATTCGAAATGGGGTACTAATATGGAGAGTATGTGTTGGTATTGATTTCGTTAGGGCATGTGCAATCATTGATTATCAATATCTTTTCTATAACTCAACGTTTCGTCCGGTCAGGGCACGAGAACGTATGAAAATATAACGATAAAAGAACATCGAAAAGTGCCTTAAATATCGAATAAAATACTAGTTTCATGAGAAAAATAAGCTTATGTGCCCGTAAGGGACATGCCACGAATAAATTTTCAGAGATTATATTTGATACAAGTACACCAACAACGATAATACTTGAAAAATACGTGTAAAAACTAGCAAAATACGCGATTATACAATGCAAATAGGGCGAAAAGACATCAAAATCAATGATTACAACACCCTAACTACATCAACGCCACCACATATGAAGATTAACCACGCATGGAGAGATTATAATCAGTATTCATAGACAAATGCATCATAAAATCAGCAAAATACGTGAATAATACTTCAATTCTAAGCCAAATACACAAAATACAAGGCTAAAGATAGGAAAAATGTCACCAAATCTGTCCAAATAGCCCCAAATCTCCTTCAGATAGTAGATCTAGCCTCTCAGGGCCTCCAAATTTGGTGGCGAAATACGGCTCCTAGAGCCCCCAATATGCCATAATACGCTCAAAACCCCTAGAAATACCTTAAATATAAATCATTGCGTGTTTTATTATGCTATTGGGTTTGAAACCCGCTATCCGCAGAGCGCCTCAAATTTCGGCCGCACGATCTCGGCGGGATTCGATCCCGGCTTGACACGTGGCAGCGGATTCGCTGCATCCGAGCTTGAGTTGGAGTTTTTAGGAGCTGTTTGATTCATATCGAAGGGTCCAAGTTGTGCCACGTCGCCGTAAATGTCGATCGCTCCGTTGCCCGCTTCTCGTTCACTCAGGGTTAAGCACAATCGTCGGATCAAGATCGTGCGATCCTCGAGAGGCCACGTCACTCTACTGTTTCGCCTGCTTTGCATGTACATCGGCCGATCGCGGCCGTTGGATCGTAGGCGGGATGGCAGAGATCTTTCCACTCGTCCCGAAGAGCATGTAAATAATTCGCCTCATCTTTTCGTTTTTACGTTGTCACCGGCCGTTGGATTTGCAGCAGACCGCCTAGAACTCGCCACGCCGCCGCTTCTAATTCTCCGTCGCTTCAACCATAACCGTCGGATGCCAAGCGGGATTGCCTTATGCCGCCACTGGCGCTAGCGGGTTGAATCCCGCTCAATTTCGACTCGATGCGGGCTTGTTATTGACCGTTGGATCATCATCTGGTGGCTGAGAAAGAGCCGTGTCACTTGCTGTTTTGATGCATTGGATTCGAGCGGGAGCCGCTGGATAGCTGCCATGTAATGCACCAAGATTCGTGCGTAATTCTTTATTTTATTGCTATTCTGCAATAAAAAATACACAATAATTAGCACATAACTCAGAAAAATACAAATAAATAGTCGTTGGAATCGTGAGATCGAGACCTAGCCATGAAAATATAAAAAGTGCAGAAAAACTCAGTTTATTGTTGTTTTGTGCTTAAATCAAGTGATTTCTCTAATAAATGATGATATACAAAATACAAACGTATTAGAGACTAATTAAGCATCATATAAGCAAAAAATATGGCTAAATGGGGTGTTATATATGCAATATTCACCTCGAATCTGCTATGAAATGTTCACTCCCATCTTATTTAATAACTATGTCTAAAAAGGGTGAAGTAAAAATTAAAGACAACATGCTAGCTAGGACTGTTGGGAATTAACCGACGTGCTATCTCAAGACCAATGTGTGCACATCGGATAAGTAATAATAATGTGTAACCAACTTCAAAAAAACAGAGTTAGGATCTTGGAACTAATTATTGAAAGCACAAGAAGTAACCACCACAAAATCAAAAGAAACACATAGATGCAATATTTATATTGGTTCGGCCCAAATCATTGGCATACATCCAGTCTTCCGTTATCACGGTTTCCACTAAATTAGATATGCTTACAGAACGAGATTACACTGGCTTCCAAATCTTCTCTAAATAATATGTAACTATCTTGATGAAATAATCCTATCACTCTAGCGATTACAGGATCTCAAGCATAGAAGCAAGGGAGAAAACTCAATCAGAAACCCTAGAAGAAGACTATGTCACCTCCAAGAGCTCAAGCCGACTTCTTCTTCCTCATTCTCCTTCAAAGCAATCACCCAAGCCTTGATACAGCTGCCCATAGGGCTTAAGAGAGGCTTAAATAGGGTTGAGGGTTCATCAAGATTAATGGTCGTTCGATTTGACTTAAAATCAATTGAACGACCAAGGTTAAAAATCGCCAGGCTATAATTGTACCTGTCAGACGTCGGGGTCAAGCAGCCAGATGTCGGGTGACATACTAGATGATTTCTTCAAGCAATCAGACGTCTGACCCAAGATTGCCAGAAGTTTGGAAAAATATTGCTACAATTTCCCGAGAGCAGCCAATCTTTTGAGTCCCATTCTCCAGACATCTGATGACAGTTGGACAGGTGTTTGGTCCACAGCCAGACGTCTAATGGTCTAACATCAGACATACGTTTAGCGTATCTATCTGATATGCATGCTTTGAAGTACCAGAACCAGATGGATGGTCATATACTACCTGGCGGCTAGTAGCTATGTAACTTCTAGAATGAAGTTTGAAGCATGAATTTCAACACTCTACCATACTTCAAACTTTCTGCAACACACCAACAACACTCCAAGCATCTCCAAGACTCCTCTAAGCTCTCTCCATAATGACTCTACCCTAATCCACATAATCTCTATCATGATCTAATATTTATATAACCATTGACAACGAGAAAACATCAACCACTCGCCATGTATAGATTAAGCTCAAGCAATGCCTAAACTTGACTGCAGGAATCCTCTTCGTGAGCATATCTATATGATTATGATCCGTCGAGACCTTCTCCAATGCTATCACCTTCTTCTTCTCTTGTAGGAGGAAGTCTCACACTTCAATGTGATTGGTCCTCGAACTACCCGTCTGATGCTCTGTCAAGTGAATAGCTCTCATGTTATCGCAATAAACCTCCACCACTTTTTGCGAAATACCCAAGTCTCTTAGCAGACTTTACATGTACATGCATCCCTTGATTGTCTTTACTACATCTATTAGTTTTTCCTCCATGGTTGATAAGGCTATGATGGATTGAAGGACCGATCTCTAGTATACCGCAGTAGTACCTAATGTGAACACATATTAAGTCGTAGATCTCTTCTTACCTCTATCACCTGCATAATCTGAATCACAGAATCCAGATATTACCAACCTCTCACCCTTACCGTAATACAAACCAATTCTAACTGTTCTCGTCAGATATATCAATATCCATTTCACAGCTGGCTTGTATTCCTTCCCTGGATTTTCCATGTACATGCTGACTACTCTAACTGCCTGGGCCAAGTCTGTGCATGTACAAACCATGGCATACATTAGAATTCCCAAGGCACTAGTATGGGGAACTTTATACATGTAGAGTGTCTTCTTGTTGGAGCTTGGTGATTGTTACGTATAAATCTGGAACTGAGCTCCTAACGGTGTGGTGATAGGCTTCACCTTTTCCATTCCATAGTGTGCTAGTACTTTCTTGATATATCCCCCCTTACTCAATCTCTACTCACCCTTGTTTTTGTACATGTTGATTTTCATTCCAAGGATCTTCTTTGCATGCCCCAGATCCTTTATGTCAAACTCTTCTACAAGTTTCCCCTTTAACCTATTGATTTCCTTCTTGTCTCGTGACACAATCAACATATCGTTATTGTATAGGATCAAGTATTTCCTTGACCCATCATCATGTGTGTGAACATAAACACACTAGTCCTTTATAGTCTGTTCAAAAGTAATGCTCATCATGAAGGAATTGAATTACTACCACTGCCTTGGACTCTGTTTTAAATCGTATAAGGATTTCTTCAACTTGCATGCCTTCTGCTCTTGCCCTCCATCACAAAGCCTTTATACTGGTGCATGTAGATCTCTTCATCAAGATCTCCATGTAAGAATGCTATCGTCACAATCAGTTACTCCAGCTCTAAGTACTGAGTTGCTACCAAGACCAGAAACACACAGACAGACGTGTGTCTCAACATAGGCGAGAAGATCTCATTGTAGTCTCTCCCTTCCTCTGCACAAATCCTTTTGCCACCAGTCGAGCTTTATATCTCACATCACCACCATCTCTTTCTTTGACTTTATATACCCATTTACATCCAATGACCTTCCTATCATTGTGCAATTCTACCAATTCCCAAGTACCATTCTTGTAGAGGGATTCCATCTCCTCTTCCATCGCTAGCTACCACTTTGCAACTACGCTTAATGTCTGGGCTGTTGGATTTTGATGGACACTTAGGGCATAAAATCTATGCCCGTCCTACGTCGGACGGACGATAGAAGCATAAAAGGTAGTGGAATAAAATACATTAAATTATTTAATGTCAGCAATAATAGTTTCATGAACCCTAGCCAGGAAAATCTAATGTCTTTGGGTTGGGTCTGACCAACCCCAAAGAAAGATCTAAGCTACTGCAACATATATGAAAGCATAGTAAAAGAAAACATACCCGGAACTTTGTTTCCGCAGAATAACGTCGTTTTAAGCAACCTTTCTTTGACCTCCAAAGTGATGCCCTGCATTGGGGCTGAGCCGCTTCTCTCGAGCTAAACCGCATCCCGAGCTAACCCGCATCCCGAGGCGAGCCAATGATCGGCCCCGAATATACACCCGGAGAACGATTGTAGTTTTACCGCAAGCGTACGGTCAAGTGGCAAGCGGGTATCGAACACGAGGAGGTGGTGTTGGTTCCAATCTATCTTAGGTTGGCTCGACTACGAATGTTTTATTGGTGGAGATGGTTATGGTGTGATGTAATGGAAATGGTGGTGGATGTCGGTGTCGGTGATAGAGATGTTGGTCAAATATCGATTCAAATACAATATAATAAAAGTGTCTAGGGCTAGGAAATCCCTACTACGGATCATCATATATCTCTGTGAATCGTGAATCTCAATATTACTAGACTTGTGTTGAGGTGAACTAGTCGTAACTGAATATAGACCAAGCTCACGCTCTCGCGCTATTGCCGGTTTATATCAACCTAGATTAGGGCCCACTCTCGTGCAAACCCTAACCTAAGCCACTAGCATGAAGATCGACATCATCGTCCAATCGCACATCGAGCCCACTCTCGTGCAAACTCGAGTTACAATCTAGGTTATGATAGTTCGTATTCGTCCAATCTCTTACAAACGAATATTATTATATATTTATAATAAAAATCCTAGCTTTGGTCCAATCTCTTACAAACCAAATCTAGAGAATCTCAATTATAAACCTAAATCGAATATCTAGGCCTTCTTATCAACTGGGCTCCAATCTCTTGCAAATCCCAATCGATAGAAATTCCTAGCTACTCGTAATAAATCAATCACAACCTAACCATTATCAATCCTAGCAACAATTCTATTCATTCATCACAATTCAAGAGATCGGGTCCATAGGGTTCATCCCCATACCCTAGAATGACGAAACTACTCACAAATCATCATGGAAATCTCAGAAATAACAAATAGGATCATAACACAATTCATTATAGAGAAGAAACAATTCATAAAAATAAGAGTTTTAGCAAGAAAGAACAAACCAAAATTGTCGCATATGATCTCCAGCTGAGATTTACAAAAGGAATAGCCATCAAAAAAATAATAGAAGTCTCTCCTAAAACTAGGGATAAAACTAGGTTTAAATACAAGCCAAATTCGTCCAAAAAATACTGACATATTTGCCCTTGCGCAGCCCAGAAATCCTAATTTGCGTAGCAGTCGGATTGCGTTACTCGGCCGAGTGACCCATGTCACTCGGCCGAGTGACAGATCCAATAAAAGACAGAGAGTTTGGGAGATTTGGGGATCTGTCGCTCTGGCTGTCTCGGCCGAGTGGGCTTCTTCACTCGGCCGAGTGAGCAATCTTGCTCGGCCGAGTGGGTCTTCTCAGAATTTCTAGTAACTTGGGTGCTTCTCAGGAGAAAATCCATGTAGCACTCGGGCGAGTGAGCTTTATCACTCGACCGAGTGGACTTCCTTACTCGGCCGATTGAACGCTGAAAATTTACTGTGCGTATCCGTTTCACTCGGCTGAGCACAGCTCTTCACTCCACCGAGTGAAACATCTACTCGCCCGAGTGAGCTGTACTAGGCTCTTTCCTTCTCCTCCTCGCCTCCTCGGTGCTTCTATCGAATTCCTTCCTCTTCCACTCATCCTCTAGCGCTGCTAACTCCTTAAATGAGCTGTGGGTGATGCTCCGATGTGCGTGAAAATTCTTTGATCTCATTTTCGTTCCAAATCGCTCCATATCTCCTGAAATACAACAAAAACAAGAAATAGTGAAAAGCAATGCTATATCGTCGAATAATCGTGGAAAACGCAATATGTGCGATCAAAACGACATGAAAACATGCAGAAAAAGGTGTAAAATAAGGAACGATCAAAATCTCCCAAGCTTGCCTCTTAGTCGTCCTCGAGGAAGATGAGTAAAAGGCGAACCCGATGGATAAAGATAAGGAAAAATGAAATAGAAGATAGAAAAGAAAACAAAGAGGGAGGTGCTAAATAATTTTCTCAGGACGTGGACTTGCGTACTCAAATAGCATACGGCGAATAAAACATGCCAAAGATTTTTATCTCGATATCATGATCAAATAGAGATGCATTCAATATAGAAACCCAGGAATATCAAAATAGTATGAAATATGGAAACATTCTAGAATTAGCATCGGCTGAAGCATCTAAAATAATATACATAATCATATACCACACACTTTTCAATTGATCGCTTTCTATTTGGAGTGTAAGAGGTATCATACAATTTGAAGCGATAAGAATAGAAAGGAGTGGTTTTCATGAGATGCATGCTCAGTTTCAGTTCCTGGACTTCGTAGTACTTTTAGTAATCTCCCCAAGTATAGAAAATTACTTAGCTTAGGTTTTCATGCACAGACAAGTAGTCACTCTCTCACACATCATTGGAGCCTCTCTCCCAAGCTTATCCATAAGCGTGGTGGCATCAAATTTAGCAATAAGTCTTTTCCCCATTTTTGAAGCTCCAAGAAATGAAAAATTAAAAGAGGGAAGAAAGAGAGAAAGAATATGAGGTGGGATCATTATGAACTTCTTTTCTCTCTCTTTTTTTCTTTTTTTTCTTTTTTTTATTTTTTCTTTCTTTTTCAATCAATATATACAACTGTGATCCCAAATCAAAAGATAGAGAGATATACATGTATGTTTTTTGATTTTGGGGTGTTGGAGCATGGACTTTTTATAGTAGGGGAATATGCCAATATAAGATTCGCTAAAGTGAGATTCACCAGTGATTTTAAGTATAGAAATGATGCTCAAGATATGTGGAGAAAGAAAAATATGTAACACTCGGTTCACTCTATAGAATGTGCACGACAACTTTCAGCAGAGTAATGCAATCTACTTAGTTTGATCTCAGAAAGTAAACTAATCATGTCATATCAACATAGCATACATTCAATCAACCTGAAAGTGAAGCGTAGAATTTCCATGCAATAAGAAGTGATATCAGACAACAAAGCAGTACTCCAAATTTAAGCAATCAATGCGTGAAGCTTGGTGTGTTTTCTATGAAGAGTATACTATATAAATCATCAGACTCAGCTAATAGAAGAATTTCATCCACATTCATACATGAAAGTGCGGGTTACTATCTCGAATGCATAGTAATCATGGCATATGGTATCTGAAATAAAAACGATGGCATGACAAAATGATATGCATATAGAGATAAGCTAATTTCACGTCGTCGTCATCACAGAAAATTCATCTCTAGCAAAAGGATAAAGGAAATAAGGATAAAAGAAAAATAAGAGCTACTATACAAATGCAGCACACACAAAAAGTAAGAAAACGTGATGTATGAGAGAAAAATGAAAAAGTGGGTCAAAACAAGTGTAAAATAAAGAAAGGTGGGAAAAATAGATGTAAAAGTGATGAAAATGAAAAGTGCGTGAGACACTCACTCCCCCAAGCTAAACTGCACAGTGTCCTCAATATGCTGAGTGTGGCACACCGAGAAGAAAAATGATATGGGTGGGGTAGGTGAGAATGCATGCATGACGGAAATAAAAAAATGGGATGGATATGGTCGAAAAAGTGATGCATGCAGAGGTCGAAATGGTAGAATATAGGTGTCCCCAAAATACCTCATCTCTCTCAAAATGATATAGATATTCATGAGCAAAAAGTGACCAAAACGTGTGTGGAGGAGGGGTGCAAAATCAGCAGAAGGAAGATATCCGATAGCAGAGACAAAAGTCTGAGGGGCATCCAGTGTGTGCCTAAGTGGGTGGTGGAGCACCAGCACCGTCCTGTGGTGGAGGTGGGGGTGGGGTGGGGGTGGGGGTGGTGGGGGATGGTGGGGGATGGTGGGGGTGGTGGCTGTGACAGACGCGCAAGAATCTGGTTCAGGCTAGCCTGAATACCAGGAAGTAAAGCGACGTGCCTCTGTACAGCAGCGACGGTAGCGGACAGAGCCTGAAAATATCCTCTTAGCCATTAACTGTCCCCTCTATAGCATGGAGGTGCTAAACTAGTGTGTTGGGGGAAGGTAGGGCAGAGGGTCGAATAGGTGAGGAACGGGGCTGGCTCGCATGGCTACCATAAACGACGGGTGTAACTACCTGGTGGGGCTGAGGTGCTGTGCTCACAAAAAGATGCTCAGCCTCTGTGGGAGGCTGAGACGTAGGAATGGTCGAAGAGGAAGGGACATAAGCAGAAGCAGAAGTTGTGACAGAGGGCGAGGGGGGTAGAGAGGTCGTTGACATAGAAATGGGGACAAACGTCACGACATAATTATAAATTGTTTTAAGGTAACGACAGACTTTTGGATTTCAAAAATTAACAAAACAACAAAAAATATCCTAATAATTAACGATGAGGAATAGCAGATTGATCCCTCGTCGTCCGAAAATTACGAAGAAAATACCGGGGCGATCACGCCTTCGAGAGGATCGTGAATACAGGGTTTGGTCGTGCGTATGAACTACAGAAAGAAGTAATAAAAATCAAATACACAAAACGCACAGGAAACATGGCTACGCGCTAAGATACATACGGTCGGAACGTGACCGTGACATCCTACCCACCTTAAGAAAATATTCCGCCCTCGGAATCTACATCAACTACGGCTCAGGAAATAGATGCAGGTAGCGCTCTCTCATCTCTTCCTCGCGTTCCCAGGTAGGCTCCCCCAGGTGAACCATAACGCCACTGCACTCTAACCAGGTCGACGGTCTTATTCCTCAACTGCTTCTGTCGTCGATCCAGAATCTCAACTGGCTGCTGATCATAAGTTAGATCCGGACGAACCATGATCTCCGAGAAATCCACAGCATGCGACGGATCACTAACGTATCGACGTAACTGAGATACGTGAAACACGTCGTGAACTCCCTCCAGTGACGGCGGTAATGCCAATCGATAAGCCACCGCTCCGACTCTCTCTAGAACATCAAAAGGCCCAATGTACCTTGGACTCAGTTTGCCTCTCTTTCCAAATCGGATGACTCCTCGATTCGGAGAGATCTTCAGAAAGACGTGATCTCCAGGCTGAAACTCCAAAGGTCGCCATTTAGCATCTGTCCAATGCTTGAAACGGTCCTGAGCAATCCTCAGCTTCTCCCGGATGTTCCTCACAACATCCACTGCCTCCACAATCATCTCTGGTCCTAACAGCTCCGTGTCTGCAATGTCATTCCAGCTCAGTGGCGATCGATATTTCTTCCCCTATAGCGCGGCGAATGGCGCCATGCTGATACTCGCCTGGTAGCTGTTATTGTAGGCAAACTCCACATGATGAAGATGATCCTCCCAAGATCCTTTGAAGTCCAACATACACGCTCTTAGCATGTCCTCCAAAATCTGAATCGTCCTATCTGATTGGCCATCCGTCTGCGGGTGGTACGCGGTACTAAAACTCAGACTCGTACCCAGGCTCTTCTGCAGACTATGCCAAAACTGAGATGTGAATCTCGTGTCTCTGTCCGACACGATACTCACGGGGACTCCGTGATGTCACACGATCTCCTGCATGATTCACGTTACATCACTATATAAACTAGAAAAAGGAAATAAAAACAGAGAGTAAAAATTTAGCTCCATGTATCTCCTCGCTAGAGTCTCAGTGGACTGTCCTACTCGAAAGGGAATAAAGTGCGCATATTTGGTCAACCGATCCACGATCACCCAAATCGCGTCATTCTTCTTCGGACTCCAAGGTAGTCCAGTCACGAAATCCATAGTGATGTGTTGCCACTTCCACTCCGGAATCGGAAGCGGTTGTAGCAACCCAGCCGTACGCTGATGCTCCACCTTAACCTGCTGACAGACAAAACACTTGGCAACACTCTGTGCCACACTCCGCTTCATGCCATTCCACCAATAGTTCAGGCGAAGGTCCTTGTACATCTTGGTGCCACCAGGATGCACAGAATACGGCGAGCTATGTGCCTCAACAAGCAACTCCTCTCTAATATCTCCAGCTGGCACACAAACTCTGGCACCAAACCTCAGCTAGCCATCCTCATGAATCCGAAAGTCAGTCCGCAGACCTGCTTCTACCTGCACACGGATCCTCTTCTGCTTCCGATCTCCAGCCTATGCTGCCTTGATCCGATCCACGATCGTCGACTGTATCTGCATACACATCAACGACGAAACCTCTCCAAGAAGCACAATCTCAATACCAGACTCGCAAAAATCCTGCTGCAATCTCCACTGCAAAGTCAACATCATCACTGTTGGAAGTCTGCTCAGCACATCCGGAACCACATTCACCTTGCCAGGATGGTACTACAAGTCAATCTCATAATCTGCCATGAGCTCTAACCATCGACGTTGTCGCATGTTGAGCTCCTTCTGCGTAAAAATATATTTCAAGCTTTTGTAATCATTGAAGATCTTCACCTTCTCACTCAGCAAGAAATGCCTCCAAATCTTGAGCGCAAATACGACTGCAGCCAACTCCAAATCGTGCGTCGGGTAATTCTTCTTATGAGCCTTAAGCTACCGAGAATCATACGCGACCACATGCCCATGCTGATGCAAGACACACCCGAGACCTTTGCCAGAAGCATCGCAAAAGATCTCGAAACCTCCACTCCGATCAGGCACAGCTAGAACAGGGGCAGTCGTCAATCTCTCCTTCAGAATAGAGAAGGCCTCCTCACAAGCATCAGACCAAATGAATGGTATATCCTTCCTCGTCAGTCTGGTCATCGGCTCTGCAATACGAGAGAAGTCCTTAATGAAGTGCCGATAATATCCTGCAAGCCCAAGAAAACTCCTGATCTCAGACGCTGACTGTGGAACCGGCCACTCTCTGATAGCCTTGATCTTCTCTGGATCCATGGATATGCCATCTCCCAAGACCACATGTCCAAGAAAAGCCACTCTATCTAGCCAGAACTCGCACTTGGAATACTTCGCATACAAGCGATGCTTCCTCAAAATCTCCAGAACAGTCCTCAAGTGCTCAGCGTGCTCCTCCTCCGACTTCGAATAGATCAAGATGTCGTCAATAAAGATAACGACAAACTTATCCAAGAAGTCATAAAATATCAGATTCATCAGATTCATGAAAACTGCGGGTGCATTGGTCACAACGAAAGGCATAACCACGAACTTGTAGTGTCCATAATTCGTTCTGAACGCTGTCTTCTGCACGTCTTCCCTTTTCACCTTCAGCTGATGATACCCGCTCCTGAGATCCAATTTAGAGAATACCCTCGATCCTCCAAGCTGATCAAAAATATCGTCAATCCGCGACAACGGATACTTGTTCTTGATGGTGACATCATTCAACTCTCTGTAGTCCACGCACATCCGACACGAACCGTCCTTCTTTTTCACCAATAAAACAGGTGCTCCCCACGGAGACACACTCGAATTGATGTAACCTTCTGCAAAAGCTCATCCAACTGTTTACGTAACTCCTTCGACTCTGTCGGAGCCATACGATATAGTGCTTTCGAAATAGGCTGCGCTCCCGGAATAAGATCAATCGAAAAATTAAGAGCTCGATCGGGCGGCAGTCCTGAAATCTCCTCGGGGAAGACACCATCGAAATCTCTCACCACAGCTGGTCTAGTCACCTCCATCTGCATAGCTATAAGCTCCACCACTGGCTTGGCCTGAAATCTGACCGGTCCAAGCGAACTGCTCCCGCTACTGAACTCGAAGGTCGGATAACCAGGAATCTTGAACACAATCTTCTTCCGTCGGCAGTCGATCGTAGCGTAGAAGTAAATAAGCCAATCCATCCCAAGAACAACATCATAGTTGGTAATGTCGTGGACGATAAAATCGACGTAAAGCTCGAGTCCACAAACTACCAAGGGACAAGATTGACATCCAAGGGACACCGAGATCACCTCATTCCCTGTAGCAATATCCCAACTCTTGGAAAGAGGGGAAGTCATCAGAGAATGCTTTTCCATGAAACTCCGGGATATGATGCACATGGATGCACCGGAGTCGAAAAGAACTCAGGCGGGACAAGCACAAACCAAAATAACACCTAACAAGCAAACTAGCAATCAAAACCTATTCTAGCAAACAAAATCTAATCTAACATGCAAAATCAACTAAAGAAAAATAAAGACCAGTCTGAGGGTTACCTGCAATAATGCTATCCTCAGCCTCGGCCTCTACCTCGGTCATCGTGAAAGCCTGCCTTCTAGGCTGAACAGCCTGCTGAAATGCCTGCTTCTGGGGAATGAGAGGCGCTCCACGTACAGCGGCTATCGGTGCTTTCGACGGGTGTCTAGCAAGTTGGCAATCCTTCACTGCATGCTTAGGTTCGCCACAAAGTATGCACTGGCCCAGAAATCTCCTACACTGGTCCTTCACATAGCCGGTCCGGCCGCAAAAATGGCACGTCTTTTGAACAGACCCTTCGGGCTTCTTGAACTGCACGGACTGATTAGGCTTCATCACTGGCCTACCCACGGCTCTGGCCTGCTCCATAGGCATCTTTCCAGCACCAGAATACTGCCCTCTCCTCTGATTGGCAATCAGCTCCTGCCTCATGGCAGCGGTCAGCAACTTCTGATAAGAATCCAAGTCCGAAGAGGACATCAGACTCTGCAGCTCCAAAGATAAACCCTGCAAGAATCTCTGAGCTCGATCTTCAGCGGTCTCCACCATCTTCGACGCAAAGCGACTCAGTCTCATGAACTCTTGGTGGTACTGATCCACCGTCAGATTTCCCTACTTCAGATAGATAAACTGCTGCATCAGCTCCCTCCTCACAGCTCGAGGGAAATACTCCTCATCAAACCTCTCCTTGAAAGTATCCCAGGAAATAGGCTTTTCTAGCATCAGCTCTTCTGACTCCCACCAGCTACGAGCATTATCCTTCAATTGCTTCTTCACCAAGTCAACCCATCCAGCTGGGTTAACCTTCGAGAGAAGCAGATTATCCTCTGTATTCTTCATCCACTCGTCTACAGCTAACGGTCCTTCCGACCCATTGAAATATGTCGGGCCCAGCTCCTGAAACTGCTTCGCTCCCGGCTCGAAGCAAGGGGCATTCTGAAGCATCCCCTGCTGAACCTGCATCATCTGATGCATCATCCTCATCATCTCAGTTGTAGTGGGCTCTCTATCAGCATCCGCAACACGTCCAGCTCCTCCACCAGCTCCAGGTCCACTACCAGCTCCTCGAGTGACGCGTCTACCGGCCATCTAAAGCAAAGAAATGTTCAGATTAGACTTAATCATGACATGAATGTTAGGAATAATTAATTGGATGTTGTTTTATCATTATTGTTGTTCCGATATTTCGCGGATGCAAAAAGGACCTGCATGGGCCACCAACAAAACCTGTCACGCCCCGCTTCCCTAATATGGAAGACGAGACGTGAGAAGGTCCGCTCAGACGTGGAGCTGTTAAGCTACAGTCTGATAAGCGTCTATAAAAATTTCAATGATAGCAGGTCCTTTGCATTGCGACGAAACAACAACAATAATAAAGCAGATAAGGAACATCCACCAACAAAACATCCAGAAATTATTTCAACATCGCAGAAAAGACGACTAGCAGTTCACAAACTGCTCGTCCTCAGCGGGTAACTCTAACTCAGAACCTGACATGTGACACCCAAAGAG
Organism: Scilla litardierei; assembly: GCA_030789695.1. Classification (NCBI taxonomy): domain Eukaryota; kingdom Viridiplantae; phylum Streptophyta; class Magnoliopsida; order Asparagales; family Asparagaceae; genus Scilla; species Scilla litardierei. The sequence goes on from CM061141.1 coordinate 258,095,083, forward strand.
AAAAGGGCACATGTCAGCAAAAGCCTCCTAAAAGAAAGCAGAGAGCTTTTGTGCAAAGATACAAATAACAAAAAGACGACTAGCCGTTCTAAAATAATGCATTGAGTTGTAATGACATTTAAGAATGCAACAATTAAAGATGACATGATGGCATGCATTACGAGAACATTAATTCATAATCACGATCACTATCCTATAGCATTGTGCACAGAGTTTTCCCCTTACAGCTGAAGGAGCGGATCAGGCATACTTCTATGCTGCGTGGCAGATTAACCCTACCCCTCCACATGTATCGAGCCAGGGTTTCCCAAGTACATGAGCTCGCTTCTGGATCACGAGGCTGGAAGTGTTTTTGGCATAGGGTTGTGCCCGCAAAAGTAGGTGCCTAGCCTCAATCATTACAATAAGTGTATCGTGTGCTACTCAATGACGATGAAACATTTGATGCATGCAATGACATGGCAATGTACAGATAATTTGGGTATCGTTAATTGAATTTAAACATGGCATGGTAGTATGAATGCAAGCATGGTGAAGGTGTCGGATCTGGCTTCGTTGTCAAGCCAGATCTAAAAGTGTCGTCTAGGCAGCTATCATTTCACTGCCTAGTCTCTTTTACACTACTGTACAAAATGGCCTAAGACGTGGCCTAAACAGAAAGCTGGTAAGTATCACTTGCCCGAAAAACAATCAAGTCACGATCCTGCTCATTCAGTCCGAGTCTACCTACGTGTTCAGTTCGCAGTCCAGCCTACAGTCCCAATTTTATTATCTTGATTAGTGAGTTACAAAATAATCGAAAGCTATGATTTTTAAGTTGATTAACAGGTGTGGTGTGGGGTTCCTACGGATAGCGACTTACCTCAACACGACGCGAGAGCTACTCTGACGTCGGGTAGCGACGTCAGGGGTTGGCTTACGGTAACGCGTACGGTACGGGACGAATGTTTCTCTGTTTGATAAAACACGTGTTAGAATTAAGTTCGTTACAACGGAACTAGAATATTAGGCAATCCTAAAAACATCTAATGATCCAGTTTTATTAGATTATCTATCCTAAGACCTAAGACGGGGTTCATATCAATATAATTAATGATACTATCTTGGTATCTAAGTTACTTACTATTTATAGGTATGGGTTTACATATGACTAACCGTGCACTATATATATGTAACCACATAAACAGCTACCTGTAGCATGGGATATAGTGATAAATAACACAAAATATAGCTAATGTGCTTACTACATGATATATTGCATGCTAAGTATCCTATAATTAATATACTGTATAAGAAACTTAAGCCAACATGGGCGAAGACACATAGTAAAGCTAACACATTCCTATATAATCATAGTATCTGTCTTATTTTATGACGTACTGCATGCATCTAATACTAAATAATAGCAACTCACGTTTGTGTTACTTGCCTCGTGTTCGTTCTTCTGTTGCTTTGCAGGCAAGGGCGACGACTAGCGGCGATGAGCTCCGTTTGGCGGCGAGAGGCGGTGCGACGGGGTAGGCGACGGCACGGCTCCGAGTCTGGTCGGGGCGCAGTTAAGAGGATGCGCTGATCGGCTTGCGGGAACGTCGGTTGGGGTTCGGTTCCTGGCGTGGAGATGGTGGAAAGGAGAGGGCAAAGTCGGAGATGGCGTTGTGCCGCAGGCTAGTGGGCTGACCGTCGGAGATAGGGAGCGTCTGCGGTTACTCGAAGAGGGATGCGGGAGATGGCGAGGCTTGCGAGAGCTTGGAGACGGGCTGGGAATGCTCGGAGTTGACAGGGGATGGGTTTGTTCGCCGCAGGTCGGAGGCAGCGGTCGGAGAAGTATGGAGGATGGTGGCCGACAGCGGTCGGAGTGGCTGGGTTCTTGGCGTTGCTGGTGAAAGTGGCGGTGAGCAAGGTGGGTGCGAGGCTCGGGTGTTGGGTTTCGTTTTGAAGGGGGTGCACATGGATTTAAGGGCCTCTTTCCCCAACCTCATTCCACTCAAAAGAACAGGCCCTAAAAGAACAATAAGAAAAGTAGAGGGAATGACGGTGGGCGACGTGGGGAGTTTGTGCGAGTTCCATTCGCGTGGGTGCTGTTGAGAACTGGGAGAGATTCACGTGGGGTTGTTAAGATTTGCGTGCGATCGAGGAGAGAGTGTCAACGGCTGTGGGGAGTGTGCGGTTACCGCATCCATTGGGGAGTGAACGGCAGGGGGATACGTGGGAAGGGGCTATAGGATCCTATAAGGTAATTAGGTTGGGAAATTGATTAGTTGGGATATAAAATATAAATCAGTTAAAGTTATAATTCGAACCCTCTTAAGAAGACATATGTTTAATTTTAAAAGAATGAAACTCGGTTTCTGAATTCCAAGGGTGAACGAGAGATAATAATAGTTGGTTTTTTTAAAAACTTTTTTAGTTAAAAGATAATAATAATAGGTTAGGTTATAACCTTAATAATTATAAATTGATTTAATGTAACGACAGACTTTTGGATTTCAAAAATTAACAAAACAACAAAAAATATCCTAATAATTAACGATGATCGGAATAGCAGATTGATCCCTCGTCGTCCGAAAATTACGAAGAAAATACCGGGGCGATCACGCCTTCAAGAGAATCGTGAATTCGGGGTTTGGTCGCGCGTCTGAACTACAGAAAGCAGTAATAAAAATCTAATACACAAAACGCACAGGAAACACGGCTACGCGCTAAGATACGTACGGTCGGAACGTGACCGTGACATCTTGAACGACCCTTGTCCTTCCTAGAACCATGGCCACCCCTGGAATCTTGACGTCCCCTGATGAAGAGTGCATTCCCTTGATCACCACCTTCTCAAGAAGTCACTTTAACACGAAGAACCTCAAAGTGTACTGCTTACTCTACCTCCTTCAGAGATAAAGATTCACGTCCATATAACATGTACCTCACCAATGGGTCAAAATCATCTATAAAGAAAACAGCAATATCATCGCCAGCTGTTCATCCTTGATGTTGAACCCCCCATACTCTGCAATTCAGACATAATCTTCGTGAAAGCATCAATGTGATCCCTAACATGGGCTCCCTCTCTCATCTTCAGCACATATAATTGTTGCATCAAGTACAACCTGCTCGTCAGATTCTTCTTTTCATATAGTGCCTCCAGCTTTTTCCAAAGCTTCTCCACAGTAGTCTCCTCAGCCATCTTTCTGAGCACTTCATCTGAAAGTGATAACTACAGCGCACTCAATGCCTTTCGCTCCATCTCTGCCTTCTGAGCATCCGTGACGTCCTTGTCAAAACTGTCTTTCTCAAAGACAATTTGTGAGCAACCCTCTCTCATGAGAAAAGCATTCATCTTTAGTTTCTAAAGATTGAAGTCATTTCTCCCCGTGAACTTGTCCATCTTGAACGATGTGGTAGATGATGATATCTTGGCTCCGTACTTCTCCTCACTAGTAACTCTGATACCACTTGTTGGGAAAATCTGACACAATATCAAACAACGCCTAAGTGTGAAAAGCGAAATATATGAAAAACAATATTGTGTTGCCAACCCAAACAATGCAGAGTTAGGATATTGGATGAATCATAAGAAGCACAAGATAGCACCACACAATCAAGCCAAGCAATCACATAAAGAGACAAGATTTATACTGCTTCGACCCAACTTATAGCCTATGTACAGTCTTCCATTATCATGGCTTCCACTAGATCAGAGATGTTAATTCAGAGAATACACCGACTACCAATCTCATCTAATACAATATGTATGCCTTCTCGACAAAATAACTCTAGCACTCTGGTAATTATAATGTCGCATGCACACACCCCATGGAGAGATTTTACCAGAGTCTCTAGAACAAAGAATACTCCTCTCCCAAAGCTCATATTCACCATCTTCTTGAAGACGCAAGTAAATCTTCTCTATTCTCTGTCACGTATGCGTGGCATCCTTTTTCTTGTTCGTATGCGTCACATGTGTTTCTCTTAGTATTATGATAGAAACAATCCCTAGGGTAGAAGAGGGCGTTTCCATCATGTTAATCAGATTAAACTGGAAATCAACGGTCGTGATTAGAAGCTCAAATCTGGCAGTTCTAGGGTTTCTAGTTATCGACGCAGCCATGCTGCATATCCATACGATCGTGTGCCAATCTACGACTGTAAAACAAAAAGCTTTTGATCTGCATGGACAATAACACGGACGGCTGCACGACCATGCCGCAAATCTGCGAAAGTCACCTGATATGTCTTCTGACACACACGGTAGTGCTAAGACACGCACGGCCGTGTTAACCTCTCAGATTCTAAGTTTGAAGCATAAATCAACATTATGAAATGAAAGCATCGAAGGTGATTCAGATAAAGACTTCCTCTGATAAGCATGCCTTCAATTTTGGAACCAAATTTTTTGCAGTTGGCCATAAGGACATTCCAAGTATCATCATGTTCCATTGAACCGTTAGCCTCAAACATATGGCACTAGTTCTTGTAAGGCCATTATCCTCAGGTACATAGTACTAGGTCTTGTATAAAAATTAGCCTAAAGTATCATATACCAAGTTTGTAAGAGTATTAGCCTCAAATATGTTTGTTCTAAGCCACCCCCTATCCAACCAATACAAAAACACAATAAATTATAATGGATACAAGAGGATCATGAATAGTTCAAGATATAAGATATGTCATGTCTAAAATCAAGTAATGGTTCATATTTATGTACTAGATTTAAGAAAATAAATCATATACTCAATCAATCAATTGAAGGATAATACAATGACTAACAATTATATGTGTTTCATGAATAACGTCAAGATATAAGATATGTTATGACATAAGAAACACAATGATTCACATTCGTATACCACCCTTAAGATGAGTAATTTATAAAATGATTCAATTATTTTTGATCATGTATAGTATATGCCAATATCATAAGAAATTTCAACAATCATATGTTAAAAGGTCTATACTTAACTTGAGTATGAGCTTCCGATACTATTCTCTTATGCGATCCTTGATACCACTATATCCTTAAGTTTCCTATAATCTATACCATAATTTGCATTTTACCTTATTAATTTTGACTTCTTAGATATTGTCCATCTACATATCTTTTTGTGATGCTGTGCATCCTCAAATTATGATATTCCTAGATTATTATGTAACATACTAGCTTCTGTTGGTTAACTATGTCAATGTTAATAGGCTATACTGTGATCAGGATCTTGTACATATTCTGTGATTAGTCAGTACTCAAAGATCATCACAGAAAAGATAATTTTTATCAATATTTATGCTTAGTGTTATGCAGGATTCCCAATTGTTAGTTTGTTATTCATGCCAAATATTACACGCACATAACTAAGTCCATGAAAATTCATTCTTTTCAACCTTCTATTACTAAAATAACTAGATAATCGTGTATCTTTATTTTAATTGAAAAATGTTAGCATTTTCAATTTTTACCTATAATATTCAATAAGAAATTAAAGAGCTTTTATTGGTTAACGTGTTAAGAGATCAACTCTAGAGACTCATAGGAGACAAAGTTTTCTTGCAATAGGAATGAGTCCCCATGGCAAACACAATAGTTCTATCTTTATTCACATCCTCATTACTGTAGTAGCCCAAGAGTCACCCACCAAAGGCTTAGTGGGGTGGTGGTGTACTGGAGGGATAAATGAGGAGGGAGCCAAAGGGCCTCCCTCAACTCATAACACTCCCCCTTATCCATCCATTACTCTAGGACTTAGCTTATGAATTCTTCAGGATTCATAAAGCTAGTAGGGTGGATACTTCTGGAACCTGAGCCACTATGGTTGCCTCGTTAAAACCTTAGATGCGAAAAACCCAATGGGAAAAACCGTCAGCTTAAGGAAAAAGAGTACACCCCACAGGTGACTCCCCTGATCTATACAAGCCCTATGCTTATAGATCTTTCAGCTGTCGCATACCAATGTTCTTTACAAGCTTTACAAAAATACATCTGGGCAAAGACTTAGTAAAAAAGTCAGCTAAGTTGTTGCAGGACTGGATCTGCTGAACTTCGATCTGCTTGTCCTCTTTTAGCTTGTGCATCCAGAAAATCTTGGGAGATATGTGCTTCGTTCTGTCGCCCTTGATGTAGCCCCTTTGAAGTTGAGCAATGCACACGGCGTTGTCTTCAAACAGGACAGTAGTCTCCAAATCACCAGTCTTCAGGCGAGTGGAGTGAAGAATGTTGGATGACGGAGCGAAGCAAATAACACTCTCTGCTTGCTTCATGGATCGCAATGAGCTCTAAATGAGTGGATGACGTAGCTGTTGTGGTTTGCTTACCGATCTCCAGGAGATAGCAGTACCTACGAAGGTAAACACAAAACCTGTATGTGATTTTGCCATGTGCAGATTTGAAAGATAACCTGCATCGGCATAACCAAGTAATTGGAGGGAGGCACCTCTCTGGTAGTAAAGTCCCAGATCTATTGAACCCTGGAGGTATCACAGAAGATGCTTTACTCCGTTCCAGTGGCGCTTTATAGGCGCTATGACGTCCCCCGCGTTTGCACGTCAGATGTGTGCAATATATAATTGGGGGCGTGAGATTTAAATATTTATAACCGCAAGCGCACGGTGTTGTAGTGTGGCTTGGGGGGTCAAACTCAGGGAGGCGTGGTTGTGCTTGTGTCAAGAAGGATCAGATTCACCCCATGGGCGAGCTAGCCCGAATCGGATGATGGGTTGTCACAGAAAATAGAATGCGAGGGATAAACAATATAAAGGGAAAACCCGGGACTTCGGTTTTCACCCTATCGTGCGATTCTCGCCTATACGGCCTACGGGAAGGATAACGATCGGAATTAGGGTCTAATGGTGAGACGTTGCCTCTAAGAGTGGTACCAGCATCCCATGGGCCCGATATTCCGGTCGGTGCCCATGATGATACGCCGGACTTTTCAGGTTCGGTCAGTGGGCATTCCCATGTCCATTAACACTGACCGACTCCGGGAGCACTAAGCTCACAACGATAACTCCCAACATCTCATCCTACCGCTCTCTCGCGCTAGGATTCGACGTCTACGCTAAGGGCGTGAGCTATGGCTAGGGAGTCAACCGCCAAGTTTATTCCCCCTTGGCCCAACGGTCAAAGGCGGTCTTTTCCCCCCGATGACAATAAAACACCCCGCGTAACCGGTAGATTCCTAATCCCTATCGATTTCCTACTCCTATGGACGCATCGGGGAGAACCCACAAAGGGGTTTCCACCAAAATCCCAGATTAGGGAACTACTCACACATATTTACTAAAAAGCGGTCTAAATCAAAATCGACCGTTAAAAACATGATCACGCGATTGAAAAGTAGTAAGAGCAATGCAAATAATACTATATTAAAGTTTGGTAAAGATCAGACAACTTACAAATATCTAGAAAATTATAGCCGTCAAGAGAGAGAAAAAACAGCAAAAAATAACAACTCTCGTTACTGGAAAACCTAGGGGTCATATATATAGAAAACGATATCACCCGATCGGTTGAAAATTCAACCGATCGGGTGATCTGCTTCGTTCTTCGGCAGCTCAGCATGGGACTTCACCCGGTCATACGGCACGGTCGGGTGAGGGTTGAAGCTGACCGGTTGGATCTTCGCGCCGTCGGGTGAACCGGTCGGTTGAGCTCTCCGTGTCTTGGCTTCGGAGAATTGGCTACATATGAACCGATCGGGTGAAGGTCACCCGATCGGTTGGCATTCAGCATCAAATTCCAGAGAGTTGGGACGTGTGAACCGGTCTCTGAACCGACCGGTTGACTTTCTGACCGCTCCAGCTTGTGTCTGGGTGGTGCACGCGTGCATCACCCGATCGGTTGGAAGTGACCAACCGGTCGGGTGAGGGGCTGAAAGATTCTATCTTCGTCGTTTGACCTCCTGGATCACGCGCGACTCCTCCCGTTGCTCCGAGGACTTATGATATCTTCGTTATTTGTCCCTTATGCGGGCAATCTCCTGAAAACACACAAAAACAAAGAGAAGTGAAAGAAAACGAGAAAACACGAGAAAACGGACACGAGACGGCGGAAAACAACGGAAAAACACAAAAGAAGACGTGCGTGAACATATGAAATATAAACGCACGTCACGCTGCACTATGTTTGGCTAGGAGATTAACTGCAGACGCTATATCGGGACACATACAGTTAGCCAGATATAGAAGTGCTCCAATGGCACTGAGGTAGGGTACTTCAAGACCCAGTATCTCATCCCCTTCTTCTAGTGACCGGAAGGGGTCCTTATGTACATCTAGTGATCTTACGACAATAGGAGTACTTAAAGGATGACATTTATCCATATGAAACTTGCCTAGAAGTTTCTTTGTATAATTTGATTGGTGTAATAGGATTCCACCTCGTAGGTGTTCAAACAGTAAGCCAAGACAATACTTTGTTTTGCCTAGGTCTTTCATTTCAAAAGTATGCTTTTGGCTTTCAGATATCTCATTGATCTCTGCAGGAGATCCTATGAGATTTAAGTCATCAACATATACTGCTATGATGACGAATCATGTTCCCATTCTTTTGATAAAGATACACGGGCAGACTTCATTATTTGTTAATCCTTGCTGTGCATGGAAATCACTAAGTCTGTTATACCACATTTTGCCCGATTGCTTTAGACCATATAATGATCGTGCAGCCTTACAGAGAATACGTCCCGAGGTATCTCTTTCATCTCTGGGGGTAGATTAAACCCATCAGGAAGTCTCACATAGATCTTTTTATCTATATCACCATATAGATATGCAGTCACAATGTCCATTAGCTGCATTTCTAGGCTTTCCAGAGAAGTTAGGTTTATTAAAAATCGGAATGTGTTCGCATCCATGACCGGGTAATATGTATCTTTATAATCAATCCCCGATCTTTGGGAAAATCCTGGGCTACAAGGCGTGCCTTGTAGCGAACGATCACATTTTCTTCATTTCTTTTTCTTATGAAAACCCACTTATATCCCACAGGTTTAACACTTGCTGGTGTTTGGACTACTGGTCCAAAGACTTTACGTTTCAAGAGTGAGTCCAGCACTACTCTTATTGCCTCGTCCCACTTTAGCCAATCATCTCTGCATTTACATTCCGCTAGAGATCGTGGTTCGACGTCATCGTCGTATTCAGCGACGTGAACGACAATAGCGAATGCAAAATCGTTGTTGGTAACTGTGCTATATCTGTCCAGTACGTACAAAATTTAATGATGTTTCTCCTATTCTTTCCTCTGTAGGGGAAATAAGGAGGGGAGAAGTAGCTGGTCTGAGCTCAACATCCTGTCGGGGGATAATCTTGTTATCTCCAGGAATCTTCCTCTTTCGAGAAACTTTATCTTTTGAACCTGGTGGGCGTCCTCTTTTCAATTGAGGTACAGCTAATTCTGCTGCTGGTGGATTGCATCCATCTTTGGGGATGTCAATCCTAGCTGGCATGTTAGCAGCAGGGACGTGTGAACGGACAATCTTCTGGTTGTCAGTGAATTTATCTGGTAAAAGATGTAATGTATTCTGAATGTGAAGGATCTTCAGGATCTCATCTTCACACAGATTAGTACGCGGATCATATAGGGACAAAGACTTCTGGTCCCAAGTAATGGTCTTAGTAGCTTCAGGCTTCTTAGACGATGTGCTTAGTTTAGGAAAAATTTTCTCATCGAATTCACAGTCAGCAAGACGTGCCTTAAATGCGTCCCCTGTGAGGGGTTCTAGGTATCTGATAATAAAGGGTGAATCAAACCCAATATAGATACCTAGATGACACTGAGGACCCATTGATGTCTCCTAGATTTTGCAATGTGTAGTTAGAACGGGGATGCCAGATTTAAATATTTATAACGCAAGCACACGCTGTTGTAGTGTAGCTTGGGGTCAAACACGGGGAGGCGTGTGGTGTACTTGTTGTCAGACAGGATCCAGATCACCCGTTGGGTGAGCTAGCCCTATCGCTCGGTGGTTTGTCACGAAATGAAACTACAAAAGATGTAAGATATATAAAAAGGAACCTAGGACCTTGATTTCCACCATATCATTTTTCCTCTCTATTACGACCGACGGATATGGATACGATTGGATTCTAGGTTTTAGTGGTGAAGTTGCCTCTAAAAGTGATACCTAGCGTCCCATGGGCCTGATATTTCGGTCGATGCCCAGGATGATACACTAGGTCTACCCGGCTTCAGACGGTGGGCATTCCCATGACCATTAACACCGACCGACTCCGGGAGCACTAAGCTCGCAACGATTGCTCCCAACATTTCATCCTGCCGTTCCCACGTGCTAGGTTCAATGTCTACGCTAAGGGTGTGAGCTGTGGCTAGGGGATCAAACTCCTGTTTTATTTCCCCTTGGCCCGATGGTCAGAGGCGGTCTTTCTCCCACCAATGACAATGAAACGCCCCGCGTAACCATCTAAATTCCTATATCCTATCGAAACCCTAATCCTATGGTCGTTCTAGGGAGAACCCACGAAGGGGTTTCCATCAATGTCCCAGATTAGGAAACTACTCACGATTCATTGTAAAAAGAGCAACACAACAAATTATAGCCATTAAAATCAAGATCAGAGAATAGAAATATGGTGCAAATAGTATTAAGATCGCAATATCAAAGTATCAAGACAATCAGAAAACTTACAAGACAAAATAAATTCGTAGCAGCCAAAAATCCCCAAAAGACAGTTTTAGAAAAGGAGATATCATTCTAGGAAAAAGCCTAGGGCTATATATAGAATACACGACCACCCGATCGGTTGAAGCATCCACCGATCGGGTGAGTCGATGGTTGACTTGGCCTTCGGTTCTTCAGACACTTCACCTGATCGCTGAACAGATCGGGTGAGTCATCGGGTCATCAGCTAGGAAACTTTGGCTACTGATGAACCGATCGGGTGGGTTTTCACCCCGATCATTTGGAATTCAGCTCCAAAAGACAGAGAACATTGTCGCCACCACCCGGTCACAGAACCGATCAGGTGGGATCTTCTTCACTGCTTCTGTCCGGGTCAGAAACGCGTGCACGAACCAATCGGGTGGGTCTGTCCACCCAATCGGTTGAGGGCTGAAATGTGATATTCTTCAATGTTTGGCCCTTGGATTCATGCGTGGCACTTCCCGTTGCTCCGGGAACTCATGATATCTGCTTTATATCTCCCCAACGCTGGCAATCTCATGCAACGGCACCGAAACACAAAGAAAGTGAAAAGACACTAAAAATCACAAAAGAATGAATCGAAACACCGGAAAACAACGAAAAATCACAGAGAAGACGTGCGTGAATATATAAAATATAAACACACATCAAAATCCTCCAAGCTGAACCCTTCTTCGTCCTCGAGGAAGACGAGTGAGAGTAGGGCTTGGAGGGAAAATAGAGAGAAAGAAACAGAAAAAGAAATCAAAGTCATAGATCGCCCGTCAGACCCAACAAAAACCAACTCACCACACTAAGCAAGCATGCGGTAAACATATCACTAAACCCAGGAATATGAGTCCATACAAGTGTCGTGGGTCCACGCGGTGAAGCGTGAGTGAGTGAGATCGTGAGCTAGCAGACGGTGTTACTATCTAAATTGTGCAATAAAGCTTTATATACATATACCTAAGGAATGACCCAAATATCGATTCAATTCAAATAAGCGGTGAATAATAGCTCAAGCATGCATGAGAGTAGAATAAGAATTGAAGCGTATCATGTGTCGGGGACTCCACTGCTAGGAACTAGAAGATCACCGCACTATCGCCTAGATAATCGCTAAAAAATTCCTATGCCAAGTGTGTTCGAAAACAAAGGAGGTTGAGAAGGTGTGGAGTAGAACACTTGGCGCAAATTCTCTCCTTCCCTTTATTCACAGTGGATAGGAATGATATTCACAACGGGAATTTTTTTTGGGTTTTGGGTATTTGTATTTTTTTTGATTTTTTTGGCTATACATATTTTTTTCTTTTTGGATTTTTTTCTTCCCTCTTTTTCTTCTTTTTTTTGGATTTTTTGGATTTTGGGCTATATATTTGTGTACTCTCCCAAGTGGGAGAACGGTACACAAGGAGGGGATTTGCACCAAGTAAAACAAAAAAGAAATCAATTTCTAAAAACTTGGGCAAAAGAAAATTTTTCTCGCGGATCAGAGCATAAGCAAAATGAGTTATCCTAGTCCTATTGGTGGAATCCCGAAACATGCGACTTGAAGAGTAATATATATAACATTCATTCGTTAAGAAGCAGACAGTGGAGGCAAATGCCGCATATTCGAAATTGAAGCATGATAGTCTAGGGGTCAACCAAGGACATGTATATAAAAATAAAATCACAAAGTAGAAGCACGCCAACTAGCTAGCCACGACAAACAACTCAGACAAAAGCAAAGTGAACCCATGAAGCATGAAATGCAATAGGACACGGCTTCCTAGGGTTAGTGAAAGTGAATATCGTAGCTAAGCTAAGTGTGTGTGTGGTTCCGTGGCAGTTCATCATGTGGGGTCATCTCTAGGAGAGGGAGAACAAAAGGATAAGAAGAAAAAGAAAAATACGATTAAAACGACTCAAAAACGATGAAAAAGATAAAACTGACGCACAAAGTGCGACTCCCCCAAGCTGAACCTTGCATTGCCATATATGCAATAATAGTAAATATGGGAGGGCATCGAAAATGGAAGGGAAGTACTCACCGACACAAAAAAGATGAAAAATATGAAAGACACACAAAACGAAATAGAAAAATAAAGAAAATAGACACGCAAAACAACTACATAAAACACAAGAACACGAACACCTATAAACAAGCACACAACAAACATGAAACGACAACATAACAGAAAAGATTGACTTCCCCCAAGCTGATCATGACAATGCTAGAGAAAAGATTTGATCGTGGTGAATCAGAAAAAATAGCTAGGGAAAAAATCAGAAAAAAAAAATCAAGGTGCAGGAGGGATGATCTCCCCATCCTCCTCGGAAGAGACCTGGGGGTGTGGATGGGAGAGGTGATGGGTGTGCGGAGAAGTGGGGAAGGAGGAGGAGATGGAGGATGGATGGGAGATGTGGTGGTGTGTATGATGGGTGGTGTGTCGGTGGCGACGATGGATGGTAAAGAAGCGGCGATCGATGAGGTGGGGGTGGGTAATGATTTCGAGCGCACAACTAATTTCTTACAACACGAGTATGTTGTGGTGATAGATGTGAAAGGTGGTAGGGCTGTAGGATCGACAATAGTGGTCGTGGGTGGAGAGAAAGTGGAGGGAGGAGGGGATGATCGCCTAGGGGGGATGGAGGGGGTGATGATCGTCGAGGAGGCGAAGGAGGAGGTGATGATCACCGAGGTGGTGATGGAGGAGGTGATGGTGGTGGAGTGGCTGGAGGAGGACCGTGAATATGTGTAAGAATGCGGAGAATGGTGGCCATGTTTCGCTCGAGTGCGAGGAAGTGTGGATGTGAAAAGAAAGAAGTGGATGGGTCCGAGGAGGTAGAAGAGGATGCGCCAGTGTGCAGAGTAGCCAGCTCAACCTCAAGAGCGAGGCGAGCAGAGGTGGCATGCCGAACATTAGAAGTGGTGCCGGCGATAGTGGTCGTGTTGGTACCAGAGGCTAGGCCTAAGAGGGTCGTAGTGAGTGCCTCAGAAGAAACAACGGCAGAAGCCAGGGTCGTGATACTAGGTCCAGGCCCGGGGTCTCCTCTGAATGCAGGGATATCCTACATGCCTAAGTGGGCGACAAGGGACGGTGGTCGAGGTGCGTCAGCGAGTGGAAACTGAAGATGTAACCCCCCCATAAACTCTGGATCGGGAGGAAACGATCAGTCTGCCTCAAGATGAATAGCCATGTGGCCAAGATTAGGCAGAGTGGTATATGGGGCAGGGGGTGGCCATAGTAAAAACATACCGACCGATGTCACGCGGTCGGATCATGTGGGTGTGCCTCAGGACATCAAGATCTAGATATGTAGATCCTGGGGCACGCGACAGATCGCGGGGGATAACGGTGTTGAACGGGGGGGGGGGGGGGGGTAAGGCAATGAGGGTAATGAGTCCTCTGCAGCAATACTTACCCTTGCCTGTGCGGCTAATATCAATGAGTTTTTGTATTAGCCATGCACCGGCGTCAATGCATACGCGCGGGGCCTCGAAAGCGATCCCGTCAACACCGGAAATGAATGGGAAGGTCATCGCCCATAAAATGAATAAATCAGGGATGGTCACAGTACCGGACTCACCCTTAGGAAAGAAAGCGCTTGCTATGATGCGGTGGGTGAGACGGAATACGGGGTGGATGATGGAGGAGGCCTTGGCCTTGCCTCGAGGATAATGGTCATGAAGAGTGAGGCGTCCCCAAAAATGATTGACATCGAAGTCGCGATGCATTTCATAGGGGGTATATGGTCCTCGAGAATATAGAAACCGAAAATGTTGTTTATAGTGTTGACGTGGGTGCGGAAGTTTCGTTTTCGTAGGTGGAAATCAATAATCGACCCCGCCTCAGTTTTGAGAGTCGAGAGGAATTCGAGTGTGATGGCGGGGTACGATGGTGCATGGGAGCTTAAGAAACCTAGCCAACCTAAGTTTGCAAATAAGGACTCGACCCCAGAGAAAACTCTGAGATCGATAAGGGGTTGACTATGGGCAAACTTAGTGGCTAAGTGGGATCGTTGGTCGAGTTGAGTATAAAAACCTTTATGTTCTAGACTCATGAAACGGATTCCCTGTAGGCCCATCAGTGGGTCCACCAGAGGAATGATGGGTTGGGGTGGTGGTCGGGTAGGCTGGGAAGGAGGAGCTCATACACGCGGTGAACGTGTGGATTTGTGTCTCTTGCGAGACGGCTCCTCTTCCTGCATGATCCGCTTACCCTTGTCCGTGTCTTTAGCCATGATTGTGTGGTGGTGGAATGTGGTATGCAAGATTATATGAATGCACACAACCAATGACGATGGAAAAAATGCTAATGTTTGGGCAACGTAAAAGTAAAGCTCGGGAGCAAGTGTACCCAGTATCGAGGCGATTCCTTGCTGGCAAAAGGTCTTACTCCGTGCAATGGAGGAGTATGTGAAGCCGCCGCACTTCAAACCAACAAGAGAACAATTTTCGAAAACCTCGGGCTAGGGCTAGGGTTTGGGCGGATTCGGGGATGAAGTGTGGTAGATGGAGGATTCGGAAGGTCGGAGTGTAGTGGGGAAGTGGGGAAAAACAAGTGGGAGTAGTGGAAGAGAGGAGGAGATCGGTTTGAAAGAGGAGGAAGATGAACCGCTCGGAGGAAAAATTGGGGGATCGGGTGAAATGAAGCGGGCGATGGGGGTAGTATTTATAGGGTTAGGCTAACAAATCGGGTGAGATTTCACCCGATCGGGTGAGTCGATTTCGAAAATTTCTCGTTGGAAAGCAGCTACAGGTGAACCGATCGGGTGAGTTTTCACCCGATCGGTTGACCGCTTCACAAATTTCCCGAGAGTTCTGTACTCTTCACCCGGTCTGCCACCCAATCACAGCTACAACTCAACCGATCGGTTGGTTTTACACTAAAATTCCCGAGAGCTATGTAGTCATCACCCGATCTGCCAACCGATCATCCGCATGTGCCACCCGATCGGTTGACTTATGTTCTGATACTGGCCATCTTCTGATATTGGCCACCCGATCGGTTGATGCATGAACCGATCGGGTGGGGGTAATTTCCTGCATAATACAAAAAGTTGTCTAAGTCCCCCAACGAAAAATCCCATAGTAAAATTTATTTGCGAAAATTAGTAAACTAATCCTATAAACAACGATGAAAGTTCAGAACATGGGTTGCCTCCCATGAAGCGCTGTTGTTTAAAGTCGTTTGCTCGACTCTCGGTATATGATCTTCAGGGTGGTTGGTGCGGGTGATGCCCAATGATCGGCATCCCTTCATCTTTCAGAGAAGTGGCCCTTGGTGTTGACAGAGGTGAAAGGTGAATGGTCTCAACAACTTTCCCGCTGGTGATGTCTGGGGGCTCTTCCCTCATATTGGGATTAACCGCCACTCTTCTTAGGATCTGGACTTCACAGCTGTAAGCTCCAGAGGCTCTTTTCCCTTGTTCTTTGCCCGTGCAACTTTCTTGAATCCGAGGGGAGTTGTCCTGTGGACGCATATTTCTTCTGCTACTTCTTCCTTTCCCAATCCAATGTGCTCCTCAAGGCCTTTTAAGCTATCGGGGGGGGGGGGGGGGGGGGGGGGGGGTTCCTTGAAAGAACTTCCCAAGATCCAGCCTCAACAACTCTTTCTTCCTCAACCTCCAGCAGATTGCATCTTTGTTCCTCCGGTGGAGACTTCATTGACAAAGCTAAGTCAAACTTGACTTTCTGATCTCCCACATTCAGGGACAGCTTTCCATTCTTCACGTCAATGAGTACACCCGCGGTTGCTATGAAGGGCCTCCCGAGGATGATTGGGGTATGATTATCCTCAGGCATGTCCATAACTATGAAATCAACTGGCACATGCACACAGCTGATGTTGACGGGTAAGTCATCCACTACCCCTATCGAGTACTTAACGGATCTGTCCGCCAGCTGCAGAGTCATTCCAGTGGGTTCAAGATCGCCCATATTTATCCTCTTGTATAGAGAAAGAGGCATCAGACTAATTCTTGCACCCAAGTCAACAAGCGCCCGATTGATTTTCACGTTCCCTATTGAGTACAAGATAGAAAAACTCCAGGGGTCCTTCAGTTTTGGGGGATTTGCCCGTTGGATAAGGGCACTGCACTCTGCCGTGAGGACAACTTTCTCCTTTCTCGACCCCTTTGTAATAAAGTCCTTCAGAAACTTGGCATACGAGGCGATTGTCTCTATGACCTCCAGAAATGGGATTTGAAGACTCAAATCCTTCACCATGTCGAAGAGCTTGCCGTATTTCTCATCGATTCTTGCCTTGGCAAGCCTTTGTGGGAATGGCAGAGCAGGCTTGAAGACCCTCGAGTTGTTCTCCTCGTTTCTCTTCTTCTCTTCAGAAACTCCATCCGGAGTTATGGGGTTCGACAACGAAGCTCCATCGTTATTTTCTTTCAGAATTGGTCCATCATCAACCAATGGTGCTTCAGGTTCTTTTGTTGGATATGGACGACATGAATACACCCATGAGAGGATGTATGAGGGTATACGGACCTCAGATGTCGCGTGTACGAAAGCGTGCACGAAGGGAACCTTTTCTCGTGTGAAAAGGACCACTCGATAAGTGGAAAAAGCCACTCGATAAGTGGAAAAAGTCACTTTATAAGTGCATAAAGGCACTTGATAAGTGAATGAAGAAGAGGATAAATGAATGTGCTAATATAGGCTAATAAGCTTATATTTAGTTATTTCCTACAATAACTACCCCTAAAGCCTATAAATAGGACCCAAGGGTAAGACATTCATACTACACTTTCCATGCCATAAGTTTGCATAAGGCATCTTATGTTCTTCTTCTCCCTTCCATTAATATCCTCTTCTAAATAGAGATTTAGGCGGTGAAACTCTGCTTCGATCCTCCGTGACGAAGTACCGACCGTTGTGGCGAATCCGAGGGCGAAGTTCCGAGACTACGGTGCCGCATACGTAAGCGTAAGTCTCTACTTTATTATTCGATCCTAACATCCTTGTTTTGACAGGATCCAACATTGGTATCAGAGCAATACGGGTTCGCCCCGGTCAAACCATCGCCCTGTCAAACCGATGAACGAGGCGTTGTCTTTTTCACGAATGGGTATCCTACCATTATGGATATGGTAGGAACACTTCATGACGGAGAGAGCGCATCGGTTGTTCTTTTCACGTTAGGGTCTTCTGTCATTACGGATATGGCATGAACTCTCCGTGACAGGAAGAACCGACCGTTCATATCGCCAAAATCGCACTCTTCATGGATGCTGAGTCTCCATTCAAAAGGGAATGGGCGCTCTCTTCATGTGGAGCGTGTAGTTTACGAACTTTAAAGTATGTTATTTTTTTCATTTTGGCACATGGCCATTGAAGGATAACTACTTTCTCGACGAACGGGTGTCTCATCGGAGAAGAAGATGGTGGTTATTCCTATCGGAGAAGATGACTTTTGGTGCATGATCACCATGGTCATATGGGCCATGGAGGCTATGCATCCCCCTTCCCCATGCGGAGGGCGTTGGCTACGGCCAAATGACAACGAAAACCACCCCGACGAGGGTGTGCGGCCAACCCCATGCAAGGGGGTGGCCGGCCATGGCCATATGGGCCATGGCCGGCCAATGCCAAAGGGCCATGGCCCGGCCATGGCTAGGGGGCCCTGGCCAGGCCGGCCTCGGCCAGGGCCAGGGGCCCTGGCCGTGGCCAGGGCCAGGGCCTGGCCGGCCCTGGCTGGACGCCAGGGCCCGGCTAGGGCCCTGCCGGCCCTGGCCGGACGCCAGGGCCCGGCCAGGGCCCAGCCGGCCCTGTCAGAGGCTAAGGCCGGTGCCCTGGCCTCCGGCCAGGGCTGGTGCCCTGGCTTGCGACCAGGGCCTGGCCGGCCCTGGCCGGGGGCCATGGCTAGGCCAGTGGCCTGGCCGGCCCTGGCAGAGGCCAGGGCCTGGTAGAGGCCAGCCATGGCCGCTGCCAGGGCCACGGCCGGCCCTGGCAGTGGCCGGGGCCAGGCCAAGGCCTGCCGGCACTGGCCGAGGCCGGTGCCCGGCCACTGCCGGCCCTGATATCGGCCAGTACCGAGCCCCGGTTGACCCAATTTTTTTGATGGGGGGACTTACGTGACTGAAAGGGGGAAACTTGCATGGCGGTGGCTTGCATGAACAACCCCTACGAGTCCGACGGTAGTACTCTGCGACAATATTCTCCTATAGGGGGGAGCGCTTGGATCCATACGGGGGCCGGCGACGGTGGCTTGTAGAAAAATCCCCTCAGGAGGGATCCGGCCTTGGCATGACAACGGTTCAACCCCGGCAATGGCCAGGGATTGCCGAATATTTCGCTAGTATCATAAGGGTACTAGGTTAAAATACATATTTTGAAATATACGTTTTCAAAAACGCTTTTCCACTGCAAAGTACTAAAAGAGTACTATTATTTGATAAAGTGATGGGAAAATATTGAAAGTTACTCTAGATGGTGATTGGAAACGTAGTGACCTTTCTGATTCTAGAGTAACATCTTCAATATTTTTCGAAAGTAACTTATCAAATTATAAATATCATTCCAAGTGGGAGTTGAAATTAGAACTATCCAAATGGGATATTCTATTATCATTTCAAGTGGGAATTATATTTTAAGAATTTTTAATGCAATGATTTTGATCAAACCTTCGGTTTTGTGTCTTTTGCAGCATTTTAAAAGTAAAATATCTTTCGCTTCAAAGAATATCGTCGCTGAGTTAAACAGAGGTGAAAAAATCAACGGCGATAATTACAAACTATGGTCCATTAAGATACAATACGTTCTAGAGGAGCAAGAAGTGCTCGAAACTCTGAAGAACGTAATGATTGAACCCGAGTTGGGCACTACGGCCCAACACAGACGAGACAAGGAAGCTTTTGATGCTTGGTCTCGGAAGAACAAGATAGCCCGCATTACGTTATTGTCCAGTATGGCCGATGACATAATGCGCATCTTCCGAGAGCATGACCTAGCCATGGACATATGGTCCAAGCTAGAGGAGAAGTTTGGTGGCACATCGGTGTCCAAACTTCGTGCCTTAACTATAAGATTCGATTCATACAAGAAACGTCCAGATCATTCCATGGGGAAACATCTGCGACATATGGCGAATCTTATCTCAGAGTTAAAGGATGAAGGTCATGTGCTCACTGATGAGCAACAAATCCAAGCAGTCATACGTTCCCTACCAAATGGGTGGGACCAAATGAAGATGCATCTCACTCATAATGAGAGCATCAAGAACTTCAGCGACGTTTCTAAGCACCTCGAGTTAGAGGAAGAGCGGCTTGCGGCCGCCAAGCCAAGTGCAGAAGTGCACATGGTTGCTAGTTCCTCACACGGGGGAAAGAAACGGAAAGATCGTTCAAAGTATACAAATGAACGTAATAAGCAACCTGAGTCTACCAAGAAACCCAAACATAAGGGTGGGCACAAGAAGTGGCACAAGAAGAAAGACTTGAAGAAGATCAAGTGCTTCAAGTGCAACAAGCTCGGTCACTATGCTCGTTCGTGTACGAGTGGAGGCGACGAGGTAACTTGTAATTATACTAGTTACATATGTATTTCTAGTTCAATATTTCTTGTGGAATCTAATCCATTTTGGATAATTGATTCAGGTGCCACCGACCACATAGCAAGGGACAGACGGTCCTTCGTGGAGTATCACCGGATACCCCAAGGAACGAAGTGGATCTATGTAGGAAACAACACACGTGTTGAAGTGAAAGGCGTTGGGACTTGCAAGCTAGTCTTGGACAACGGCTGCACTCTCCTACTTCATGATGTTCTCTTCGCTCCAGATATTCGAAGGAATATAATATCTGTGGTCGTGTTAATGGGTCTTGGTAATAGCTGGGTTTTTCAAAATTGTAAAGTGGACTTGTGTTGTAATTATACTCTAATTGGTTCTGGGAATGTATTTAAAGGATTTATTGTATTAAATACAATGTAAAATTCCTCTAATTGTAATGAAAATTTCCTTGTTGCAAATTCTTCGACTTATGAGTCTGATATAATTTGTTGGCACGCAAGGCTTGGTCATATTGGACCAACGCGTATGGATAGACTTGCCAAACGTGGCTTTCTATCCAATGTTTCAAAGGTCGATATGTCAACCTGCGAACATTGCCTTGTGGGGAAATCTTGTCGCAAGCCGTTTGGAACCGGCACAAGGGCCGAGGTTCCATTACAGCTCATCCATTTGGACATATGTGGTCCGATGAATGTCAAGACAAGACGCGGGAAGTCCTATTTCATCACTTTTATTGATGATTTCACCCGATTCGGACATATCTATTTGATATCCCACAAAAGTGAAGCATTAACCTGCTTTAAAAACTATATGAGTTTAGTGGAGAATCAATTAGATCACAAGATTAAGGTCTTGCGAACCGATAGGGGCGGAGAATATCAATCAATAAGTTTTAAGGAACTTTGTGATGAAAAGGGTATAGTACATCAGGTAACTATGACTTATACTCCTCAACAAAATGGTGTTGCTGAAAGGAGGAATAGGACTTTAATGGAAATGGTCAGTTCAATGATGGCGCAAGCTAACTTGCCTATCACCTTTTGGGGTGATGCATTATTGACGGCCGCTTTCATTTTAAACCGCGTACCCTCGAAATCAGTTAGCTCCACTCCTTATGAGTAGTGGAACCAAAGGTCTCCTGACTTAAACATTTTAAAACCTTGGAGATGTGCATCCTACGCACATATTTCCTCCCATAAGTATGGCAAACTTGGGCCACGGGGAAGGAAATGTATCTTTATACGATACGCAGAAAACTCCAAAGGTTATGTTTTCATTAGTCAGGAAGACAATGGAGGTCTAATTGAATTTGAGTCGAGGGATGCCACTTTCTTGGAAAACGAGTTTCCAAGACAGGGCGAGATAAGTCAGGACTTATCTCTATTTGAGATTAATGATTAAGAAGGATTACCTCATTCGAGTGGGAGAATTCTTGGTGAAGACGAAAATACGTTTCAAACTTCACCAATGGATGATACGAATGACGCTAATCCTATTCCATACGGGAATAATGATCCAAGTGGGAGCATTTCTAACGACATTCCAAGTGGGAGTGATATTAGAATTGATCTAAATTCGAGCCAACAAGGGCTTGAAGAATCTCAAATACGACGTAGTAGTCATACAAGGTTGACTCCTCTAAGATTTGAGGATGAATTTCCGCAAACCTTTATGACTTTACTACAAGATGATGACGAGCCTGCTACTTTCAAACAGGCCGTATCATGCCCTGCGAAAGACAAATGGATGGAAGCGATGAAAGAGGAGTTGGAATCCATGAAAGTTAACCAAGTATGGGACTTAGTTGACTTACCCAGAGGACGTAGAGCTATTGGGAATAAATGGGTTCTCAAGATCAAGCATAAGGCTGATGGCTCTATTGACAGATATAAAGCTCGCCTTGTCACGAAAGGTTTTACGCAACAGGAAGGGATAGACTACGAAGAGACCTTCTCACCTGTTGTCCGTTTTACCTCAATTCGCCTGATTCTGGCTATGGTAGCTTGCTTAGACCTCGAATTACATGAGATGGATGTAAAGACTACCTTTCTCAATGGAGAATTGGACGAGGAGATCTATATGGAACAACCAACATGGTTTGTAAAAGAAGGAAATGAAGATAAGGTTTGTAAACTTCGTAAGTCCATATATGGTCTTAAACAATCCTCGAGGCAATGGTATATACGATTTCAAGAAGTTTTCTTATCAAATGGTTTTTCCATGCTTGATGAAGATAACTGTGTATATATCAAGAGGATTAAAAGCAAGTATGTTATTATGTCTCTATATGTAGATGACATTTTAATAGCCGAAAATGACAAGGGCTTTGTGATGGATATCAAGGCTTGGCTTTCATCAGTTTTTGAGATAAAAGACAAGTGAGAAGCCGCATATATTCTTGGAGTTAAGATTTCAAGGAATCGTTCGAAGAAACTTCTTTCTCTTTCACAAGAGACTTATATAAAGAAGGTTCTAGTACGTTTTAATATGCAGGACTGCAAGTCCATTGATACCCCTATAAGCAAGTGCGATAATTTATGTCTGAAATCATGTCCAAAGAACCAAAAGGAAAAGGAATTTGTCACGCCCCGCTTCCCAAAATACCCGGGAGCGAGAACGCGACGAAGGTCCGTTTGTACATAAAACAAGGAGGAATTTTTTTTTCTTCCTTGTTCGATGCACAATAAGCGTCTGTAGTAATTCCATTGAAGGACAGGTTCTTGTCATGCAATCTCAGAGAAACAACACACAACATCTTTATTATCCCAATAGATGATAAGTAGTACATGACTGGGCCTTATAGTACGGCCTACATCGACTCGACAGAAAAGTAAAGTACATCACTCGGAAGTAAATAGCACACTGGCAATAAGGAAAGCACACTGACGATGGTAAGGAAAACACACTGACGATGAAATCAAGTGGATGCTGTGGTCGAATCGGAAACTCCTACTCCTCTGTAGGTGCGGGCTCAGTAACGTCCTTTGATCCCTGGTCAACGAGATCGTCTTCGGTGTAATACTCCACGTACTCCGTTGGCTCGTAGTCTGACATGCATTTCAGAGAAAACAATGAAATACATGTCAGCGCTAAGCGACAAGTAAAAACCAACAGAAAGTAAAGGCAGCTATGTAATGAACGAACAAGAGAGAACAAACGTCGCTTGGCTATCTAATACTGTAGGCATGCCTAATAATAAGAAGTCTAACTTAACTTCCAAATCAGCCAGTTAGTTAGGGCTTGAAGGCACAGGTCACTTCAAAGACCGCAGGAACAAGTCCCTTGGTTGACCAACCCCCTTCCCGTTCCTTTCTAGACACTGATTCGGTTGTAATTTAAGACCGCTTGTTATTACGCCGCTCTGCCATGTTCGAGTAGTCTTAACTTAGTCAGTAGGATAGTGGTATCAAGTCAGCAATAATAACATAGTAACAAGCTAGTGCATTAGCCTTAGCCCTAGTGCACGATATGCAACCAGAAGTGCACCCATCCCACGGAGCAACTCGTGGAATCTCTACCTACCATCCCCTGCAGGGTGATGGTACATCTTAACTAATAAGGGTGGACCCGGTCACTCCCGTACACTTCGTAGCTCAAGACTACCCCATACCCCGTGTCGTATCACATTAACCGTATCCGTATCCGTATGGCTTTATAGGCCCTTCACTTTGAACATTCAACAATACAATGAGCACAAGTACAACAAGCACATATACGGTAGATACTTGCATATACCCGGTAATTACTTGCCTGTAGTCGTGACCGGTTGTAATCCGGTTTCTTGGGCGGGTCTCGTACCGTGTCCGGGAGTCGATGTCTTCCCGGGACGCCTACCTACAAACACCACACGCACACACCCATGTTTTATTAATATAAAGCCAAGATTACAAAATCCGTACTACGTGCATGTACGTTCGTGCACGTATACGTATACACGTATAAAATAAAAATAATTCCTAAAAACACTTAACTAAAATCCTAACAAAATCTCCCCCCCTCTCTTCTCTAATCCTATTCTTTCCCTTCACAATTTCTTTACAAATTTTCTTTTCAAATTCCCTACACAAATCAAAATTTTTATTTCCTTCACAAAAATAGCACAGCACAAAACTGTGAAATATGAATTCTCTTCTTTTTTTTGTTCATCTCTTCTTCTTGTTGTGTAGGAGATCAATGGAGGTGCAAAGGAGGAGGAAGAGGGGAGAGCCAAGGAGGAGGGGTGGTGACCAGGTGGTGGTCGGCCACCTGGCCGGCCGCCGTCGGCCGCCGGCCACCGGCCAAAAAAACAGCCATGTTTTTTTATTGTTGTTTTGACCATGGGAAGAGAGAGGGAGTTGTAGAGGGAGAGGAGATCAATGGAGAGAGGTGGAAGCCATGGGATTGCCGGAATGGGAGAGGTTCGCCGGAGTTTTCCATGGCCGGAGGTGGGTTGAGCTTGGTGGGTTTCATGGGTTTGTTTGAGCTTTTGTTGTGTTTTTAGAGAGAGATTGAGAGAGATTGAGGGAATGGAGGAGGAAGTTGAAGATATGGAGATGGAAGAGGGTAGTGGGGGCTCACCGGAGATGGGAGAGTTCGCCGGAAAGTTGGCCGGAGTTTCACCGGAAGGGAGGTTGAAGATGGCATGAGAAGAGGGATTAGGGGGTTTAAATAGGTTTAAGAAATTGATTTTTAATTTAGTAATTAAAACTTAGTCAAAAGTGGCATTAAATGTACAGATTATGATAAGATTAGCTTTTTGAATAATTTAGAAAGATGTTAAACGTATCACTCCTCACATGTTAGTCATGGTTAGGTAATTAGTAATTAGGTTAATGTAATTAGTAATTAGGCAAGGTAATTAGTGATGGTAAATTTGTAACAAAATTACGATTTTGCCCCTACTAGTAAACGTGTCCGAAAAATTACGAAAACATACCCACGGGTTCGTATCGTCACGAGTATCGTGAATACGAAGTCCGATTCACGATTTGAGCTATGGAAATACGAGTCGAGGGCCAAAACGTTTAGAAAGCGGGTTAACGGGTTCTCTACTGATTTGTTGTCGAAAAATTACGAAATTAATGTGGGAAGCCCTAAATAATTATAGGATGATACCGTAGAAGTTTGAAAACGTTTTGACGATTTTTGTATAGAAAATTAATTCATTAAGCAAAAACGGTAATAATCGAAAATGAATTTTTATCGGATTATTTAGAGGTATTCGATGAAATCCGAACTTACTAAAATACCCCATAACTACTCCAATACTTTAAAATATTTTTATAAGAATTTTTGAAATCATAAAACTCCGGACGAAAAATAGTTTAATAAGTAAAACACGCATATTGATGAAAACAGACCATTACATCCTACATTCCTTATAAAAATTTCGTCCTCGGAATTTAAGAAAAGAGATGAGGATAACGCTCGCGCATTTCCTCTTCACGTTCCCAGTTGGATTCACCAGGCGAATCATGATGCCACATAACTCTCACTAGCTCAATAACTTTGTTCTTGAGAGTCTTCTGTCGACTGTTTATGATCTGCACTGGTTGCTGCTCATAGGTGAGATCCGGACGAACAGTAATCTCCGAGTGGTCGACTACATGCTTGGGGTCGCTGATGTAACGCCGCAGCTAGGAGATATGAAATACATCATGAACTCCCTCCAATGATGGTGGCAGGGCAAGACGATAAGCTACTTCTCCAACTCGCTTTAGCACATCAAACGGTCCGATGAATCTCGGACTGAGCTTTCCTCGTTTTCCAAAGCGTATCACTCCTCTGTTTGGTGATATCTTTAGAAAAACATGATCTCCAGGTTGAAATTCCAAATGTCGATGCTTGGCGTCAGCCCAGTGCTTGTAGCGATCTTGTGCGATTCTCAGCTTGTCTCTGATAGTACGCACCACATCAACAGCTTCCACGATCATCTCTGGACCTAAAAGTTCTCGATCACCAATGTCATCCCAACTTAATGGAGATCGACATTTCCTTCCATAGAGTGCCGCAAAAGGGGCCATGCCGATGCTGGCTTGGTAGCTATTGTTGTAAGCAAACTCTACCAAGTGCAGATGATCTTTCCATGATCCTTTGAAATCCAGCATGTATGCTCTTAGCATATCTTCAAGAATCTGGATGGTACGCTCTGATTGTCCATCAGTCTGCGGGTGATACGCAGTGCTGAATTTGAGATGTGTACCTATATTCGATTGCAGGCTCTTCTAGAAATGTGAGGTGAACCTTGTGTCTCGGTCGGAGACGATGCTCACTGGAACTCCATGTAGCCTCATAATTTCCTGCATGATAAACATATATCACTATGTATACTGTAAGGAGTTTAAAGGTATGAGATATATCATTACCTCCATGTACTTCTTTGCGAGTATCTCCGTGGATTGTCCTACTCGGAATGGTACGAAATGTGCCGACTTGGTTAATCGATCAACGATCACCCAGATGGCATCATTTTGCTTTGAGCTTCGAGGTAGACCAGTTACGAAGTCCATAATGATGTGTTGCCATTTCCACTCTGGAATAGGCAAGGGTTGAAGTAATCCAGCGGCTCGATGATGTTCAGCCTTCACTTGCTGACATACGAGGCATTTGGCGACACTTCGGGCCACGCTTCTCTTTATTCCAATCCACCAGAAGTTCAGTCGCAGATCTTTGTACATCTTGGTACCACCTAGATGTATGGAGTAAGGAGAGCTGTGTGCTTCGTTTAACAGCTCTTCCCTGATCTCTCCTGAAGTTACACAGATGCGACTTCCATACCTCAAGGATCCATCTTCATGAATATGAAATTCTGTTCGTAGACCAGCTTCAACTTGCGCCTTGATCTTCTGCAGCTTCGCATCTCCAGACTGAGCAGCTTTGATCCGATCGATGATGGTAGATTGAATCTGCATGTTCATCAATGATGATGTAGCTCCTGGTAATACGACTTCGATTTCCATTTCTTTCAAGTCTTGTTGAAGTCTCCATTGAGTCGTCAGAGTCATGACTATTGGTAGTCGACTCAATGCATCAGGCACGACATTCACCTTCCCAGGATGATACTGGAGGTCGATGTCATAATCAGCCATGAGTTCCAACCATCTTCGTTGTCTCATGTTGAGCTCCTTCTGTGTGAAAATATACTTCAAGCTCTTGTGGTCAGTGAATACCTTTACTTGCTCTCCCAACAGAAAATGTCTCCAAATCTTCAGAGCAAAGATGACAGCCGCCAACTCTAAGTCGTGTGTTGGATAATTCTTCTTATGATTCTTCAGTTGTCGAGAAGCATATGCAACTATGCGACCATGTTGATGCAGCACACTTCCAAGACCTTTTCCAGATGCATCACAGTAAACTTCGAACCCTCCAGTTCTATCCGGAATAGTTAGAACTGGTGCGGTTGTCAGCTTCATCTTCAATCCTTTGAATGCTTGCTCACAAGCTTCAGACCAAACAAACTTAACATCCTTCCTAGTCAGTCGTGTCATCGGCTCAGCAATCTTTGAGAAGTCCTTGATGAATCGACGATAATAACCAGCTAATCCGAGAAAACTTCGGATGTCGGAAACTGATCGGGGTGTTGGCCAGTTTCTAACAGATGCGACTTTCTCAGGATAGACGGAAATACCATCTCCCGAAACTATATGTCCAAGAAAGGCGACTCGATCCAGCCAGAATTCACACTTGCTGTAATTGGCATAGAGCTGATGACGACGCAGAGTCTCCAAAACTATCTGCAGATGCTTGGCATGATCTTCCTCGTTCTTCGAGTAGACCAGGATGTCATCGATGAAAATAACTACGAATTTATCCAAGAACTCATAGAATATAAGGTTCATGAGATTCATGAATACCGCTGGGGCGTTAGTCACACCAAAAGGCATGACTACGAATTCGTAGTGTCCATACTTGGTCCGAAAAGCAGTCTTAGGAATATCTTCCATCCTGACTTTCACTTGATGATAACCACTTCTGAGATCCAGCTTGGAGAAGACTCGTGATCCACCGAGTTGATCAAAAATATCATCGATGCGGGGCAAAGGATATTTATTCTTTACAGTCACCTTGTTCAGTTCTCGATAGTCCACATACATTCTTCTTGATCCATCCTTCTTCTTGACCAATAAGACATGCGCACCCCAAGGAGACACACTGGGATGTATCAATCCTTTCTGCAACAGGTCGTCGAGTTGACTCCGAAGTTCTTCCAATTCAGCAGGAGCCATGCGGTAAGGAGCCTTTGAGATAGGTTGAGTGTTTGGCATAAGGTCAATTGTGAATTCGAGATCTCGGTCTGGTGGTAATCCCGAAATATCTTCAGGGAATACGTCTTTGAAATCTCGAACTACTAAGGGTTTCTCGGGCTCAACCTGCATTGATGCGACTATTGTTTCATTCGGCTTGGCCTGAAACGTAATAGGACTAAGCGAACGACTTCCATTCATGAACTCGAACACCGGATGTTCAGGAATTTTAAACACTACACTCTTCTGGTGATAGTCGATGTTAGCGTAGAAAGTCCCTAACCAATCCATGCCGAGTATCGCATCAAAGTTGGCTATGCTGATAATCATGAAATCAGCGAATAGTTCATGTCCACAGATCACTAGCGGGCATGACTTGCATCCGGTAGAGATTTTTACTATTCCATTTCCAGTGTTGACATTCCAACATCTTGGAAAATCACAGATAGTAATAGAATGATCAGTTGCAAACTTTTGCGACAAGAAGCTATGTGAAGCTCCTGAATCAAACAAGACTAGAGCCGGAGATCCAGATATTAAGATAACACCTAGGTTAAGGTAGAATACGTCTTAGCAAGAGTTACTCACCAATCAAGCATATGATATAGAGCTGTAAGAAACTGAGGTCTAGAGATTACCTGAGATCACTTGATCAGTGGTCTCGGCTTCAACAGCAGTCATAGTAAATGCCTGACGCCTTGGTGGATTTGGCTTGGCATTCTGAAAAGCTTGTTGCTGAGGAGGCAGGGTTTGCTTTTGCTGAGCTGATCCTGAAGCCATCATAGGGTTGGCTGGTTTGATAGTGCTAAGAGGGCAGTCCTTGGCAAGATGGTCAGATGCACCACACACTAGGCACAGTTTCAAGAACATGCGACAGTCCTTCTTGACGTGTCCAACACGGTTGCAGTAGTGGCACACCATAGTGGATTTGGTGTTGGCTGGGGCTGCTGGCTTCTTGAAATTGGTGGTTTGAGTCGGACGGAAATTGTTCCTGGCAGGTTCCATCGGGCGTTTGCCTGTATTAACTTGAATTCCTCTTTCAAGTCGTGCAACGGTTTCATGAGTTCGTGCAGCTTCCATAACATCCTCAAGGGTAGTAAGCTTCACTGAAGTCATCGAGGCTTGAACACGGGGGTTTAGTCCTTGACGAAATTGATAGGCACAGTCTTCTGGATTTTCGACCATGTGCGGAGTGAAACGGCTGAGCATTGAGAACTCTGCTTCATACTCATCGACAGTCCTATTGCCTTGTTTCAGATTAGTAAAACGACTTTGGAGTTCTCTCTTGGCTGAGGGAGGAAAATATTGGGCGTTGAACCTTTCCCGGAACATGCCCCAAGAGATAGGCTTAACCAGACGTCGTTCTTCACGATCCCACCAGCTTCGAGCATTGTCAGTCAGTTGCAGTTTTGCAACTTCAACCCATCCTGCTTGAGGGATGCGGGCAGCCGCTCAACTTGTCTTCAGTAGCTAGGGCCCATTCTTCAGCTCCAAGTGGTCATTCCTTTCCAGAGAAAGTCTTCGGACGAAGCTCCGGGAATTGCTTAACCCCAGGCTCAGCGGATGGTGGTGGTGCTCGTGGTTCCTGCTGAAGCATCTGGTGTTGTATTTCCAACATTTCTCTAATCACTCCCAGGACTGCAGATATCTCGGCAGCACCATCGGCACCGTTTCCATTGGCGCCATTTCCGTTGCGGGTGTTTGATCTTCCTGCCATGCTGCAAAACAATAAACCTGAGTCAATATCTACTCAGTAAGCTTAGGATCGTAAAGATGTGTATATTGCTCTGAGTAGTTGCATGACCTACATGGGCCCCCACAGAAACCTGTCACGCCCCGCTTCCCAAAATACCCGGGAGCGAGAACGCGACGAAGGTTCGCTTGTACATAAAACAAGGAGGAATTTTTTTTTCTTCCTTGTTCGATGCACAATAAGCGTCTGTAGTAATTCCATTGAAGGACAGGTTCTTGTCATGCAATCTCAGAGAAACAACACACAACATCTTTATTATCCCAATAGATGATAAGTAGTACAGGACTGGGCCTTATAGTACGGCCTACATCGACTCGACAGAAAAGTAAAGTACATCACTCGGAAGTAAATAGCACACTGGCAATAAGGAAAGCACACTGACGATGGTAAGGAAAGCACACTGACGATGAAATCAAGTGGATGCTGTGGTCGAATCGGAAACTCCTACTCCTCTGTAGGTGCGGGCTCAGTAACGTCCTTTGATCCCTGGTCAACGAGATCGTCTTCGGTGTAATACTCCACGTACTCCGTTGGCTCGTAGTCTGACATGCATTTCAGAGAAAACAATGAAATACATGTCAGCGCTAAGCGGCAAGTAAAAACCAACAGAAAGTAAAGGCAGCTATGTAATGAACGAACAAGATAGAACAAACGTCTCTTGGCTATCTAATAATGTAGGCATGCCTAATAATAAGAAGTCTAACTTAACTTCCAAATCAGCCAGTTAGTCAGGGCTTGAAGGCACAGGTCACTTCAAAGACCGCAGGAACAAGTCCCTTGGTTGACCAACCCCCTTCCCGTTCCTTTCTAGACACTGATTCGGCTGTAATTTAAGACCGCTTGTTATTACACCGCTCTGCCACGTTCGAGTAGTCTCGACTTAGTCAGTAGGATAGTGGTATCAAGTCAGCAATAGTAACATAGTAACAAGCTAGTGCATCAGCCTTAGCCCGAGTGCACGATATGCAACCAGAAGTGCACCCATCCCACGGAGCAACTCGTGGAATCTCTACCTACCATCCCCTGCAGGGTGATGGTACAGCTTAACTAATAAGGGTGGACCCGGTCACTCCCGTACACTTCGTAGCTCAAGACTACCCCATACCCCGTGTCGTATCACATTAACCGTATCCGTATCCGTATGGCTTTATAGGCCCTTCACTTTGAACATTCAACAATACAATGAGCACAAGTACAACAAGCACATATACGGTAGATACTTGCTTATACCCGGTAATTACTTGCATGTAGTCGTGACCGGTTGTAATCCGGTTTCTTGGGCAGGTCTCGTACCGTGTCCGGGAGTCGATGTCTTCCCGGGACGCCTACCTACAAACACCACACGCACACACCCATGTTTTATTAATATAAAGCCAAGATTACAAAATCCGTACTACGTGCATGTACGTTCGTGCACGTATACGTATACACGTATAAAATAAAAATAATTCCTAAAAACACTTAACTAAAATCCTAACAAAATCTCCCCCCCTCTCTTCTCTAATCCTATTCTTTCCCTTCACAATTTCTTTACAAATTTTCTTTTCAAATTCCTTACACAAATCAAAATTTTTATTTCCTTCACAAAAATAGCACAGCACAAAACTGTGAAATATGAATTCTCTTCTTTTTTTGTTCATCTCTTCTTCTTGTTGTGTAGGAGATCAATGGAGGAGCAAAGGAGGAGGAAGAGGGGAGAGCCAAGGAGGAGGGGTGGTGACCAGGTGGTGGTCGGCCACCTGGCCGGCCGCCGGCCACCGGCCAAAAAAACAACCATGTTTTTTTTATTATTGTTTTTGTTGGGGAATTGGCGGTCCCTCAGGGCACAAAAACTCTAGTCCCGTCCTAAGTCGGACGGAACATAGACACAAAAACCAATAGCAGCGGAAGAAAAAACTATGTTAACTAATTAACATGCAGTTAAAACTATTTTTAACTTAGCCCTAAGGTCCAAGACCCTATGCCAAGATCTATGCCGACTTGGGATGGATCTGACCATCCCAAGAAGGATCTAGCCTACTGCGATTAAACTAAACTAATGCTAATAAACTACTTTAACCACATACCCGGAATCTCAGCCCTGGAGCAGGCGAGATGTTCCGCGCCGTCTTCCGAGCTGCTCCTGTCCCACGCCGAGCCGCTCCTCGAACCGCTCCCCGAACCGCTCCTCGAACCGCTCCGCATCCCGAGGCGATCAATCCCCGTGCCGCCGAGCCAACCAACCGCCGAAGAAAGTTTCACGCGAGTGAAACCTCCGCCAAGATTTCAGATCCAGAATCCGAACTCCTTTGTGGCTTTGCTAGAGCCCGCAGGAGTAAGGCAGAAATTTAGGGAGAAGAGAAATATTAATTTAAGCCTAGATCCGAGCGTGCTCCAACATTTACGAGAGCCGCTCAGATCTAGAGCTTGGGACAAGTTTTGAGAAAGGGGGGAGACCCCTATTTATATAGGCGGCGGACTCTCCCCTTTTCTCAAAATCCGATGTGGGACTAAATGATGAGTTAATTAAAATCAAGTTAGTTTGCACTTCACAAAGTGCAAACTTCCGTGAATTTTAACTCACTCACCGTTGAGCTTCAAGATCGATACAACCTATCAATACGACAAGCGTTCAACGGTGAACGCATAGGAAAAAACCATTCGTCAATCGGAGTTCGTTTGACCCTCCAATTGATCGTCCAAAGATCAACCCACGGCTAGTTTTTCATAAAAACTGAGCCGTCAAATCTGTTCTGCCCTAGGGCAGAATTTCTGCACAAGCGGGACCCACCAGACCAACTGGGTGAGCCCAGACCAGGCTGGACGCCTGGTCTGGGCGCACCCAGGCTGGTGCACCCAGTCTGGGCGCCTGGCCCAGGCCAGGGCGCCTGGCCCGGGCCTGGGCCAGGCGCCCAGGCGCCCAGGGCGCCTGGGCGGCCCGCCTGGGCCAGCGCCCAGGCGCCCAGGGCGCCTGGGCGGGCCCGCCTGGGCGTAGGCCCAGGCGCCCAGCGCCTGGGCCTGAGCCCAGGTGCCTGGGCTGGCGACCTGGCTCAGCCAGGTCTGGCCAGGCGCCCAGACCAGACTTAGTCTGGTCTGGGTTAGCCTGGTCTGACCCGGTCTGATCCTATGGGCTGTTTTGAGCATAACTTGATCATCTGGTGTCCGATTTGGACGTCGTTCGAACCTGGGTCTAGACCTGGACATTCCCGTCTTACCCGTGAACTTTTCCTCGCGTTTATATTATTAAATTTTGTATTAAAAAATTTAATACACATTTAATCGCTTTTGCATCAAATGCAAAATAGTCCCTATCTAAGCTTAAATTATCATATTGCATCAAATGCAATTATTTCATCCCTTGCATCAAAAATGCAATTATTCTCCCTAACTGATTTCTACCTATTACTAGACGAAGCGTTGCACTCTGTGTGAGACCCTACAGCCTGACCCTTACAACAGGTTGGGCTCGAAGCCCTATACGGCAGTGACCACGAGCAGTGGTTGTCGTCCCTGCTTCAGGAATCATCATTATGTGGTTGACTCATTGACATGAGTATTGTCGGGACCACCTGACTGTTTCCGTGATGAATTCCGTAGTTATAGTCTCTTCGTCTTAAATATGTCGCGCAGATCAAGTCTAGGGTACGGTCAAACTGTCAACCCCAATAACTTGACCCCGGTTAGTTTCTATCGATCTTTAGTCAACTAATGTTGGACTTCTTCCAACATACTCTGCGCAGAGTTTTTACTAAAGACCGAACTAACTCTACGACACTAACTCCCATTGACCGGGAGAGACGAATCCTCTCTTGGTCATTACTCGCCTCGTACGTTTCAAGTGACACCCAATCAAAAGACCTTTCGACAGGCCTTGCCTCGAAGCTAGGTCAGTTGATCTAAGTGGCACCGTTCACGCACAGGTCCGTTAAAATGACCTCAAGTCAAAAGACCAACTATCCTATCATCACTCAGAGTTATCACTGACAGATTGGTCAATATAACCATATGACAACTCTAGTGGATCGTTCAGTGAACTCATTCTAATGAGCACCTGTGTCTCGTCTTCGACTTCGCCAAGTCAAGCGATCATGAGATCATCGCCACCGCTAAACGGTAAAGACTAAGACACAATGGTCTATCCGATGTTTCGATATCCTTGTCTCGAAACATCTACGACCACGAACCATTTCAGACTTATGCTACAGACGGTCAAACGTTTCTCCATGATCGAGATACTCATCTCGATACTCGTTTGACCTTGCATAAAGTCTCAGGACTTTACCTAAGTTGATATCTAATGTTAACTACATTACAATATAACTTAGATAAATTTATTACCAAACAGCTTACTGTTATTTCGAACAAGATGTTTGTGCTATTCACACAGGAATAAATGGCCTCGAGGGCATCATATTCCTACATCTCCCACTTGCACTCAGGCCCATTTATCTCGATATCTAATATCGTTTTTACACATAAGTTTTCCCGACTTCATGTGATAGAGCCTTCGTGAGTGGATCTGCTAAGACCATCTACACTATAGACTTAATGGGTTTTTATGTTTGTGTTAGACCAACCATTTGAATCTCATTCATTTGGTCTATCGGAATCTATAATATTTTATTTCCCTGGATCTTATCCAGTTCATCGTACCTTACGATAATAATTTTAAATTAGTAATTGGTCATTACAAATGGCTCATATTTACTTCTGATAAAGTATCAAACCTTTTGATTACTTAATCAAAATATATGTTCTATCCTTTTGATGATTCGCATGTAATTTATACGCTCCCACTGACCTTGAAAACTATCTGGCTAATTCATATAAGTTGGCCTGTCTAAATCATATTTAGAAAAACGAACTTATAAGTGAATGCTCCAATTTTCATGGTCAACTTAAGCGTTTTACATCGGCTTTGGTCCGAGTAGATCTGTACACATCTTGTTGGCGAAACTGGTTTCATCATAATTCGTTTTAAAGAAATTAGGATGAAAACCGTTCTCGTCCAACAAGATTGTACTTCACTATTTTCCTTTCTGCATCAATCTTTTAACTTAAAGATTTACTTGCGGAAAGTGCGGAAACACTTTCCTTGGGCACGTAGACTAAATTCTCAAATTTATTTACGCACACGGACCTGCATCAAGTTTTAAATCGGAGTTACTACTCCGAATTTTATCCCGGAAGTTGACTAAGTCATCATCAGTTATGATGTCTTAACTCGACTTTTTCGTCTTACGAAACTCGAGTAAATATACAACTTCCTCATGATTGATTTAATGAATATCTTATTGATAATGTTCTCATAGAACTTTATCAAAACCTAGGCATTACTATTTGGGACTTAACCCAGAGGGAGGACTTAACTCAGAGTCACTTACAATGGATCACACTAAATCTAATTAAGTGTGATTCATACCTTTTAACACACCGATGTGTTAACAGACTTGATCTGAGAGAAAATCACATTTTCTTTTAATTACACAAGATTTTATGTAGCTAAGTATTTGACCATTCGATCTAATTGAATCAGTTTAAATACTTTAGTCATTTCGTTCTTTATTTTATCAGACTTGCGTTTCATCAAGAACACGTGTCTTAATAAAATATACGAATAACTTATTTTGTTAAAAGTAGACTCGGGTACATCAGTATGTACGAGACTGAGTTCGACAACTCATTCTCCCACTGTCTCACAGATGGGTTTCGGCCATAGTATCTAAGAGGCTAAGACTCACAAGTGTCCGTAGACTTCATAATACGAGAGGTCAGACCCCTCTTTATGTGACTTGTGAAGCTTAATCTCTAGATACGGCCTAGTCTAATTTTACCATATAAGTTTGCTACTATCTTGTGTATTTATATATTAACATTTAATATATATTTAGTTATTTACAAATTACTTAACGCAAAACATTACTTCAGAAGCAATGTGACGACATTCGTCAAAATGTGTTAAACGTCTTTTGTATAACAATTCATTCTGAAATCATGACATCAAAATATGTCACATTTTCATATCCTCCTACTTATGCCTTTACTAATGATAAATTAAACTAACTTTCTCAATTGACTTTCCGAAGTGCCTTCTTCCTTTTCTAAATCAAATTTAGATATCAACATAAATAAATAGCTATGCAAGCAACTTATGTATCCAAACGCTTGAGCTTTGCAATCTTGAGTGTAGCTCAAGAAGTTGCTTGTCTCAAGATCCGGTTGGGATACATAGTCTTGCACCGCTCATGCACTCGTATTCGACTCAAACGGTTTAATCGAATTCTCGAACTTTGCGGATCAAAATTGTTTGTCCATACAACCTTGAGGGTAGCTCGACAAGTTGTAGGGAGAAACATACTTTGAATGTCCTATATGTTCAAGCTGCCTCATATAGAGACGAGTGACATGTAGCTTTAATTTATTTGTTGGACCCAGAACTTAATGAAATCATATTTCTTAAGTCTGTTCTTTTAGAAGGTCATTTAATTTGTCAACGAGAATATAGTTTAATTCTATCAATTAGAATTTAACTTGATATTCAATTAATCAACTTTTTGACCAATTAACTTATTAAAATATTATATTTTAATTCCTACGGTAAACATAGTCTTGCCCTAGTTTTAGCATATGTTCAATATTAAATATAGGTAGATTGGCTTTTATCTATATATATCCTCCCACTAATTTTACGAACGTTTTAAAGCTTAATAACGAACGATTTAATCGAATTAAAATTAATGGGTAAGAGTTCCAATCACCTTGAGTCTAAACAACCTTGAGTGTAGCTCAACAAGTTGATTGACTCTGCGATCGGAAGATGACTCTTCATCGATCATATCGGATATGACTCTCTTAATCGGTTTTTGCCCCTAGCCATTCGTGATCATGAGTGTGCTCATCCAAATCACAAAGTCTAGTCTAGTCGGACCCTTGTTTTCATGTCTAGCCTGACTTGCCCCTCAGCTCGGTGTATGCACGACACGTCGGTTTGGGTCAGGTCTTAGACTACATCTAGGCAGACCAAATCCTTGACTAAACTTGCGCCGCCGCTCGGTGTATTCACGACAACGTCGGTTTGGGTCAAGTCAAGATGTCATCTTATGTATTTAAGAAGTTGGTTTCTACAAGGTTGCCATGTCACAGCTTGAGTGTATCTCAACAACTATAACACGGGCCCTATAGTTGCTAACCCCTAAAACAAGGAGGGCTACGGCTAATCTTGAAAAAGATCATTAACGTATTTGACTTAGATATAGTCCAGGGTGTCATACAATCGTGATTCGCGACATTGCGGTCCAGCGGAACTCAGCCAGGGAATTGACTAAGCCAGGATCACTACCCCTTGGACTAGCAAGGGTTGACCCAGAACTCTTAGCCAAGCACATTGACTGGATCATGGTCCATTGAATGAAGCTTGTCATTTTTGTATGTATGCCATAGACTAAACAGCTTTTATTAACAACTAATTAATCCTATCAACTAGTTGAATCCTTAAATTCAAAATTTTAGGATGTGTTTAATAACTTTTATTAAGTCCTTATCAACTATAAGGTTCACGTGCTACCCTAATCGTTATTAGGATTTTAATAAATTATTAACAACGCTAGAAGCGAAGTCCTTTAATGAAAATTAATTATAACAATTAGAATTTGAAAATTCATTTAAAGGACTACCCTAATCAGGAATTAGGTCTTTAATATTGTTGTTAATGATTTATTAAAGCATAGCATGTCATTAAAATTCAAGTAATAAATTTTAATCATTTTTAATGGCTAACCTAAAAGGGTTGTCTTGTGTTATCAAATAAGGGACAAGATTGTCAAGCCATTAAAATAAAGCTACACTAATTTATCGCATAAAGATAGTGCATAACTATTTAACATTTAAATATACTAAGTTTATCGCATAAACAATTTTTGCATGCAAACATAAATTTAACAATTAAATTTAAAATATGATTTTGAAATTATTTTATTTTTATCTCATAAAAACTTAATTTTAAAATCATAAATTTGCATGCTACTTAAAAAAAATTTATCGCATAAAAATTTTAATCTTTAAAATCAGTTTTAAAATTATCTCATAAAATTAAAACATCATTTTAAAACTTTCAAGCTTAAAAATTTATCAAATAAAATTTTAGGCAATTTAAACTTATCGCATAAATTTTAAAAGATTTAAAATTGGTTTTAAAAATTATCACATAAATTTTAAAATGTCATTTAAAAAAATTTCCATGTTCAAAATTTATCAAAAAGAATTTTTGAACATCTAAAACATTTTTAAAATATTATCTCATAACTTTAAAAACTTTTGAAAGTATTTAAAAGCATTAACACGTTTAATCAAAATCGCAGTACCTAGATCGCTACGCAAACCTAGGCTCTGATACCACTGTTGGGGAATTGGCGGTCCCTCAGGGCACAAAAACTCTAGTCCCGTCCTAAGTCGGACGGAACATAGACACAAAAACCAATAGCAGCGGAAGAAAAAACTATGTTAACTAATTAACATGCAGTTAAAACTATTTTTAACTTAGCCCTAAGGTCCAAGACCCTATGCCAAGATCTATGCCGACTTGGGATGGATCTGACCATCCCAAGAAGGATCTAGCCTACTGCGATTAAACTAAACTAATGCTAATAAACTACTTTAACCACATACCCGGAATCTCAGCCCTGGAGCAGGCGAGATGTTCCGCGCCGTCTTCCGAGCTGCTCCCGTCCCACGCCGAGCCGCTCCTCGAACCGCTCCCCGAACCGCTCCTCGAACCGCTCCGCATCCCGAGGCGATCAATCCCCATGCCGCCGAGCCAACCAACCGCCGAAGAAAGTTTCACGCGAGTGAAACCTCCGCCAAGATTTCAGATCCAGAATCCGAACTCCTTTGTGGCTTTGCTAGAGCCCGCAGGAGTAAGGCAGAAATTTAGGGAGAAGAGAAATATTAATTTAAGCCTAGATCCGAGCGTGCTCCAACATTTACGAGAGCCGCTCAGATCTAGAGCTTGGGACAAGTTTTGAGAAAGGGGGGAGACCCCTATTTATATAGGCGGCGGACTCTCCCCTTTTCTCAAAATCCGATGTGGGACTAAATGATGAGTTAATTAAAATCAAGTTAGTTTGCACTTCACAAAGTGCAAACTTCCGTGAATTTTAACTCACTCACCGTTGAGCTTCAAGATCGATACAACCTATCAATACGACAAGCGTTCAACGGTGAACGCATAGGAAAAAACCGTTCGTCAATCGGAGTTCGTTTGACCCTCCAATTGATCGTCCAAAGATCAACCCACGGCTAGTTTTTCATAAAACCTGAGCCGTCAAATCTGTTCTGCCCTAGGGCAGAATTTCTGCACAAGCGGGACCCACCAGACCAACTGGGTGAGCCCAGACCAGTCTGGACGCCTGGTCTGGGCGCACCCAGGCTGGTGCACCCAGTCTGGGCGCCTGGCCCAGGCCAGGGCGCCTGGCCCGGGCCTGGGCCAGGCGCCCAGGTGCCCAGGGCGCCTGGCGGCCCGCCTGGGCCAGCGCCCAGGCGCCCAGGGCGCCTGGGCGGGCCCGCCTGGGCCTGGCCCAGGCGCCCAGGGCGCCTGGGCGGGCCCGCCTGGGCGTAGGCCCAGGCGCCCAGCGCCTGGGCCTGAGCCCAGGCGCCTGGGCTGGCGACCTGGCTCAGCCAGGTCTGGCCAGGCGCCCAGGCCAGACTTAGTCTGGTCTGGGTTAGCCTGGTCTGACCCGGTCTGATCCTATGGGCTGTTTTGAGCATAACTTGATCATCTGGTGTCCGATTTGGACGTCGTTCGAACCTGGGTCTAGACCTGGACATTCCCGTCTTACCCGTGAACTTTTCCTTGCGTTTATATTATTAAATATTGTATTAAACAATTTAATACACATTTAATCGCTTTTGCATCAAATGCAAAATAGTCCCTATCTAAGCTTAAATTATCATATTGCATCAAATGCAATTATTTCATCCCTTGCATCAAAAATGCAATTATTCTCCCTAACTGATTTCTACCTATTACTAGACGAAGCGTTGCACTCTGTGTGAGACCCTACAGCCTGACCCTTACAACAGGTTGGGCTCGAAGCCCTATACGGCAGTGACCACGAGCAGTGGTTGCCGTCCCTGCTTCAGGAATCATCATTATGTGGTTGACTCATTGACATGAGTATTGTCGGGACCACCTGACTGTTTCCGTGATGAATTCCGTAGTTATAGTCTCTTCGTCTTAAATATGTCGCGCAGATCAAGTCTAGGGTACGGTCAAACTGTCAACCCCAATAACTTGACTCCGGTTAGTTTCTATCGATCTTTAGTCAACTAATGTTGGACTTCTTCCAACATACTCTGCGCAGAGTTTTTACTAAAGACCGAACTAACTCTACGACACTAACTCCCATTGACCGGGAGAGACGAATCCTCTCTTGGTCATTACTCGCCTCGTACGTTTCAAGTGACACCCAATCAAAAGACCTTTCGACAGGCCTTGCCTCGAAGCTAGGTCAGTTGATCTAAGTGGCACCGTTCACGCACAGGTCCGTTAAAATGACCTCAAGTCAAAAGACCAACTATCCTATCATCACTCAGAGTTATCACTGACAGATTGGTCAATATAACCATATGACAACTCTAGTGGATCGTTCAGTGAACTCATTCTAATGAGCACCTGTGTCTCGTCTTCGACTTCGCCAAGTCAAGCGATCATGAGATCATCGCCACCGCTAAACGGTAAAGACTAAGACACAATGGTCTATCCGATGTTTCGATATCCTTGTCTCGAAACATCTACGACCACGAACCATTTCAGACTTATGCTACAGACGGTCAAACGTTTCTCCATGATCGAGATACTCATCTCGATACTCGTTTGACCTTGCATAAAGTCTCAGGACTTTACCTAAGTTGATATCTAATGTTAACTACATTACAATATAACTTAGATAAATTTATTACCAAACAGCTTACTGTTATTTCGAACAAGATGTTTGTGCTATTCACACAGGAATAAATGGCCTCGAGGGCATCATATTCCTACAGTTTTGACCATGGGAAGAGAGAGGGAGTTGTAGAGGGAGAGGAGATCAATGGAGAGAGGTGGAAGCCATGGGATTGCCGGAATGGGAGAGGTTCGCCGGAGTTTGCCATGGCCGGAGGTGGGTTGAGCTTGGTGGGTTTCATGGGTTTGTTTGAGCTTTTGTTGTGTTTTTAGTGAGAGATTGAGAGAGATTGAGGGAATGGAGGAGGAGTTGAAGATATGGAGATGGAAGAGGGTAGTGGGGGCTCACCGGTGATGGGAGAGTTCGTCGGAAAGTTGGCCGGAGTTTCGCCGGAGGGGAGGTTGAAGATGGCATGAGAAGAGGGATTAGGGGGTTTAAATAGGTTTAAGAAATTGATTTTTAATTTAGTAATTAAAACTTAGTCAAAAGTGGCATTAAATGTAAAGATTATGATAAGAT
Source organism: Scilla litardierei (assembly GCA_030789695.1). Classification (NCBI taxonomy): domain Eukaryota; kingdom Viridiplantae; phylum Streptophyta; class Magnoliopsida; order Asparagales; family Asparagaceae; genus Scilla; species Scilla litardierei. The sequence goes on from CM061141.1 coordinate 258,136,630, forward strand.
TAGCTTTTTGACTAATTTAGAAAGATGTTAAACGTATCACTCCTCACATGTTAGTCATGGTTAGGTAATTAGTAATTAGGTTAATGTAATTAGTAATTAGGCAAGGTAATTAGTGATGGTAAATTTGTAACAAAATTACGATTTTGCCCCTACTAGTAAACGTGTCCGAAAAATTACGAAAATATACCCACGGGTTCGTATCGTCACGAGTATCGTGAATACGAAGTCCGATTCACGATTTGATCTACGAAAATACGAGTCGAGGGCCAAAATGTTTAGAAAGCGGGTTAACGGGTTCTCTACTGATTTGTTGTCGAAAAATTACGAAATTAATGTGGGAAGCCCTAAATAATTATAGGATGATACCGTAGAAGTTTGAAAACGTTTTGACGATGTTTGTATAGAAAATTAATTCATTAAGCAAAAACGGTAATAATCGAAAATGAATTTTTATCGGATTATTTAGAGGTATTCGATGAAATCTGAACTTACTAAAATACCCCATAACTACTCCGATGCTTCAAAATATTTTTATAAGAATTTTTGAAATCATAAAACTCCGGACGAAAAATAGTTTAATAGGTAAAACACGCATATTGATGAAAATAGACCATTACAGAAATTATGGAAAACGTTCCATATTCCAGTGCAGTTGGTAGTCTTATGTACGCTATGATGTGTACAAGACCGGACATCTGTTTTGCCATTGGAATGGTAAGTCGTTACCAATCCAATCCAGGGCAAGTACACTGGAAAGCGGTTAAGAGGATATTGCGGTATCTTAAGGGAACTGCGGACTATGCTTTATGCTATCAAGAAGATGCCTTAAGGCTCGAAGGCTACACTGATGCTGATTGGGCGGGTGATCTCGATGAGCGACGATCGACCTCAGGATATGTTTTTCTACTCGGATCTGGTGCAATATCCTGGAGTAGCAAGAAACAATCCTGCATCGCACTTTCAACCATGGAAGCCGAGTTTGTAGCATTTAGCATGGCAGTCCAAGATGCTGTTTGGCTTAGGAAATTCTTAGACAGGCTAATTGATGCAAGTGACTCAGGTGCTGTTCCCATACACAGTGACAGTCAAGCATCTATAGCCTATGTCAAAGATTATAAATTCCATTGTAAGACCAAACACATAGATATCCGCTACAAATTTGCAAAAGACTATGATAAGACCAAGAAGGTAGACATAAGGTACATATCTACGTATAAGATGATAGCGGATCCGCTTACGAAGGCGATCCCTAGAGATGTGTTTTACAAACACTTATCATCTCAAGGATTGCGTAAGAGCTGAGTTGTACCAATGTAAATTTCCATGTCTGTAAAGGATCAAATTTAATAAAAGAATAAGTTCTTTTCAACATTGCATATGACTTTCTTGAAAATGTTTGTGTACATTTTAAATCTCAACTGGTTTTTTAGTATGTCGGACAGATTGAGGTTGGCTCTCTCACATAAGCAACCGCCTTTATTATATCAGACGGATAAAATAAAGATGAGACCTGTTTAAAGTCAAAATCGTCAGACGGATGATTTAGAGTCATGACTTAAACAAAATGGTTGTATAAAAGATCTGCATCATATGGATGCTTACAAAAGATCTAAGAGGATTCTTAAATCCTATCTGTCTTATGCGGGATGTGAGTCCAGAAGATTATTTGAGTAGTAAAAGGGACTCAAAATCAGACATTGTGGTGTCTGATCATCATCCTTACAACATCATTAAGACATATGCTCCCTGGGAAAGGAGTGATGTTGTAATACGTATTCATACTACGTATGCATTTTGACCATTGGGTTAGAATAGTAATTGTGTTTACTATTATATGAGACCCGAAGACCACATGGTTCTTAACTCATTACCCTTATGGACTCTAATTGGTTCCTTTAGGTTTGACTGGGTGATTGCTATCTTAGCATGTTGCTTATGGACTATGGTCAATTCGGTCCGGCGGGGCATGTTAGAAAAGCAAGTCAAGTCAAGATCAAAAGGATCGCAAGAAGGGGAAGATTAATTTCATATTCACATTTGGACTTTAAAGATTCAAAGCTGGCCAGCCAATTGTAATCCAGATGGGATTCAATTATTGAATATAAAGTATAAGAAATGTGAAGAAATAATCTAGGGTAAAGCATGCGTTGATCTACTCAACTTTGCACCTCGAGGAGTGTTGTGTATCTCTAACAAGTGCACAGCAGTGGACTCTATGCGCATGATGGTCACACGACCTATTTCTCGGTATGATAAACAGAAGAGTAAAAGGAAAGATGTTTCCTTACAATCCCCTCAAGTGTGAGTGGGAGATGTTGGATATGGACGACATGAATACACCCATGAGGGGATGTATGAGGGTATACGGACCTCAGATGTCGCGTGCACGAAAGCATGCACGAAGGGAACCTTTTCTCGTGTGAAAAGGACCACTCGATAAGTGGAAAAAGCCACTCGATAAGTGGAAAAAGTCACTTTATAAGTGCATAAAGGCACTTAATAAGTGAATGAAGAAGAGGATAAATGAATGTGCTAATATAGGCTAATAAGCTTATATTTAGTTATTTCCTACAATAACTACCCCTAAAGCCTATAAATAGGACCCAAGGGTAAGGCATTCATACTACACTTTCCATGCCATAAGTTTGCATAAGGCATCTTATGTTCTTCTTCTCCCTTCCATTAATATCCTCTTCTAAATAGAGATTTAGGCGGTGAAACTCTGCTTCGATCCTCCGTGACGAAGTACCGACCGTTGTGGCGAATCCGAGGGCGAAGTTCCGAGACTACGGTGCCGCATACGCAAGCGTAAGTCTCTAATTTATTATTTGATCCTAACATCCTTGTTTTGACAGGATCCAACATCTTTCACGGCCTCTCACACTGGAATCTGTGCACCACTCCTCAAAACTATCGTAGACACATTTGCTTGATCACGTGTCAAGGCTAATGTTTGATTTGGTCCCCTGGGGTTCACTTCTGGCTGCCCCGGTAATTGCCCTTGTGTCTTCTGAAGGTTGGCCACTTGCAACCCCAGCTGGGTCACTTGATCGGTCAAAGTTTTCTGCCCAATCTGCAGCTGTAGGTTAATCTTCTCCTGGTTTGATATATATTGGGTCAAGAGATTCTCGACTGGAGAGACTACCTGTTGTTGGTTATATTGTTGCTGCTGTGGCGGGGGCTGCTGATTTCTGGGGGGTACTACTGATACCTCTGCTGCTGAGGTTGTTATTGCTGCTGGTATAACTGCTGCTACTACCGAGGGGGCTGATACAACTGCTGGTGAAGTTGTTGGGGCTGCTGGTATAGTGTCCTGTAGCTGAGGTTCGGGTGGGTCTGGTTATTAGGAGAATACGCCGGATTTGAGCTTGTCCTCGGTGGATAAGGTGCATTACCCGTGAGGTTAAAGAAAAGAGCACTCGTTTGATCCACCGGTGTCGATATATCCCCACCGTCAAATTCTCCTAAGACTTCAGCTTCTACCGCTGCCACTTGCTGAGTGTTGGCACCACCGGCCCCTACCATGAATGTCGAGATCTGTGTAGATATCAAATCAAATTTGCTAGACAGTTTGTCAACCTTCTCTACTCGGTGCATTCCTCCAGATCTTGGCGTGGCCCGTTCATCGCTCCACCTTTCATTGTTTGATGCCATACTCTCCAGAATGTTTCCTGCATCTACTTCGTTCCTTGCCATGAAGGACCCTCCAGCCGCGGCATCCATCGAGGACTTTAGGTCATCCCTCAGCCCATTATAGAATAAGTTGATGATTTGCCATTTGGGGAGCTCATGGTGAGGGCATTTCCTTTGCTTCTCTTTATACCTCATCCATGCCTCATGCAAGGATTCGTGGCTGGCTTGGGAGAAGGAGGAGATCTCGCTCTTCAGCTTCACTGTCTTACCCGGGGGAAAGAACTTGTTCAGGAATGCATTAGATAGCTTCTCCCAAGTTGCAAAAAGTATTGGGGTCCTTCCCCCTTAGCCACTGTTTTGCTTTGTCCCGCAGAGAGAAGGGGAACAATCTCATCCGGATGGCTTCAGTTGACACGCCATTGATCCTGAAAGTGTCGTACTTCTCCAGAAATGAGTCCAAGTGCTCGATTGGGCTCTCCATAGGAGCTCTTGAAAACTGGTCCTGTTGGATCCAAGTCACCAACGATGGCTTTAGCTCGAAATTTCCGGTCGTAATGGTCGGAGGCTGGATGCTGGATGTGGACCTGATGGACGGCATCGAGTACTCAAGCAAGGACTTCTGGGGAGGGGTATTTTCTCCCATGTTGGCGGCAATCTCTTCCCTTCTTCTTCTCTCGTGTTCAAATGCCTCATGGTGGCGTTAATCTCTGGATCTAGAGGAACTAAGTCGTCAAGACTTCTTGAGTTCCTGTGCATGAAAAATCAAGAAACACCCGTGAAGCACATATGGTATAAAGCCAAATAAAAACAAATAGTAAAGAATAGATGGTAAAAATAAAAAAATAAAAAAATAAAAATTAGAATGCGAAAATTATCGCGTGACAAGGATGTGAACTAGTCTCGGGGGTTCACATGGTCCTAAAAGAAACAAGCACGTTGCTCCTCGGCAACGGCGTCTTAAAGCTTGACGTCCCCTAGATTTTGCAATGCATAGTCAGAACGGGAATACCAGATTTAAATATTTACAACCGCAAGCACACAGTGTTGTAGTGTGGCGTGGGGGTCGAACACGGGGAGGCGTGTGGTGTACTTGTTGTCAAACAGGATCCGGATCACCCAGTGGATGAGCTAGACCTATCGCTCGGTGGTTTGTCACGAAATGAAACTACGAAAGATGTAAGATATATAAAAAGGAATCTAGGACCTTGGTTTCCACCCTATCATGGGTCCTCTCTATTATGACCGACGGATATGGATACGATTGGATTCTAAGGTTTAGTGGTGAGACGTTGCCTCTAAAAGTGATACATAGCGTCCCATGGGCCCTACCTTTCGGTCGATGCCCAGGATGATACTCTAGGTCTACCTGGCTTCGAACGGTGGGCATTACCATGACCATTAACACCGACCGACTCCTGGAGCACTAAGCACGCAACGATTGCTCCCAACATTTCATCCTGCCGTTCCCACGCGCTAGGATTCAATGTCTACGCTAGGGGTGTGAGCTGTGGCTAGGGGATCAAACTCCCATTTTATTTCCCCTTGGCCTGACGGTCAGAGGCAGTATTTCTCCCGCCAATGACAATGCAATGTCCCGCGTAACCATCTAAATTCCTATATCTTATTGAAACCCTAATCCCATGGTCGTTCTAGGGAGAACCCACGAAGGGGTTTCCACCAATGTCCCAGATCAGGAAACTACTCACTATTCATTGTAAAAAGAGCAACACAACAAATTATAGCCATTAAAATCAAGATCAAAGAATTGAAATATGGAGAAAATAGTATTAAGATCGCAATATCAAAGTATCAAGACAATCGGAGAACTTACAAGACAAAATAAATTCGCAGCCGCCAAAAATCCCAAAAAGACAGTTTTAGAAAAGGGGATCTCGTTCTGGGAAAAAACCTAGGGCTATATATAGAATACACGACCACCCGATTGGTTGAAGCATCCACCGATCGGGTGAGTCGACAGTTGACTTGGCCTTCGGTTCTTCAAACACTTCACCCGATCGCTGAACCGATCGGGAGAGTCATCGGGTCATCAGATGGGAAACTTTGGCTACAGATGAACCAATCGGGTGGGTATTCACCCGATCGGTTGGAATTCAGCTCCAAAAGACAGAGAACATTGTCGCCACCACCCGGTCGCTGAACCGATCGGGTGGGCTCTTCTTCACTGCTGCTTCTATCCGGGTCGGATACGCATGCACGAACTGATCGAGTGGGTCTGTCCACCCGATCGGTTGAGGGCTGAAATGTGATATTCTTTGACATTTATCCCTCGAATCGTGCATGGCACTTTCCGTTGCTCTGGGGACTCATGATATCTGCTTTATATGTCCCTAGCACTGTCAATCTCTTGCAACGGCACCGAAACACACAGAAAGTGAAAAGATACTAAAAATCACAAAAGAATGAATACGAAACACTGGAAAACAACGAAAAAGCACGGAGAAGACATGTGTGAATATATAAAATATAAACACACGTCACCTATTTTGGTCCTCTGTGGTGGTGCTATTGGGACATATACCGCACAACCAAACACTCTCAAATGAGAGATACCTGAAGGTGCACCATATGCAAGTTGCATCGGGGATAATGTATGACCTTCAGAGGGCCTTATCCTAATAAGTGATGTGGCATGTAAAATAGCATGCCCCAAGCATCCACAGGCAACTGGTATTGCATAAGAAATGGACGTGCATTCAATTGGAGTCTCTTTATAAGAGACTCTGCTAATCCGTTCTGGGTGTGAACATGTGCTACTGGATGTTCAACTTCAATACCCGTTGCCCGGCAATAGTCTTCGAAGACTTGTGAAGTGAATTCACCCACATTATCAAGACGTAGTTTCTTAATATGGTTATCGGGAAAATGAGCCTGAAACCTTATTATTTGTGCCAATAGCTTTGGAAATACTAGGTTGCGGGTGGACAAGAGGCACACATAAGGCCATTTTGTGGATGCATCAATCAATACCATGAAGTACCGAAATGGGCCACTTGCGGGGTGAACAGGCCCACAAATGTCACCATGAATTCTCTCAAGGAAGCCAGGAGACTCTAATCCTACTTTCAGGAGGGAGGGTCTCGTTATTAGCTTTCTCTTGAAACAAGGGGGACAAGGAAATTCACCCTTATGAAGAATCTTCATGTTCTTCAAATTATGTCTACTGGATTCAGTGATGATGTGTCGCATCATAGCTGATCCAGGGTGACCAAGTCTATTGTGCCAGAGTTGGAACTATAGCAATGATGGGCACGCCTGGTGCTTAGTCATATTGGCTTCTATTGGTTAAATGTATGTATGGTAAAGACCCGACGGGAGTCCATTGAATCGTTCACAGATGGTCTGTTATCAGATACATGGAATCCCTCACAGGGGACGCATTTAAGGCACGTCTTGCTGACTGTGAATTCGATGAGAAAATTTTTCCTAAACTAGGCACACAGTCTAAGAAGCCTGAAGCTACTGAGACCATTACTTGGGAACAGAAGTCTTTGTCCCTATATGATCCGCGTACTAATCTGTATGAAGATGAGATCCTGAAGATCCTTCACATTCAGAATACACTACATCTTTTACTGGATACGTTCATTTACAACCAGAAGATTGTCTGTTCACACGTCCCTGCTGCTAACACGCCAGCTAGGATTGACATCCCCAAAGATGGATGCAATCCACAACAGCAGAATTGGCTGTACCTCAATTGAAAAGAGGACGCCCACCAGGTTCAAAAGATAAAGTTCCACAAAAGAGGAAGATGTTGGTAGCAACGATCTGTGAACTTCGTGTTTGATGATAACAAACGTGTGTGAACGGTTTTAACGTGTGTGTTAAGTGTTTCATGAATGGCGAACTTGTGATTAATACATGGATAGACTTGGTCAATGTGCAAAGGAGAAAGGGGAAGATCCTAGCTTGAGTTGTCTCATATCTATTTGAGTCAAACCCACATCCTATTCCGTATCAAGTCCAAACTCCATTCCTATTGCAAAACACCCTATCACCAGAATTACCAATAGTCTAATTAATCCCAGTCATTAATTCTCCCTTGCCGCAACAATCCAATACCTCTCCTATATAAGTTAGCATCCAAAGCCAAGGGAAAGCTATCGGCCCAAAACCCTAGCATTTAAAGCCAAGTGCCGCAATTTTTAAAAACAAGCCGAATTTTTTTGTTGAGTACAGCCGAAACATTGAGAGTCAAAATTGAAGGGCGGCCGCATCTCTCAAAGTTAATTTTCGGAGAGATCATCAATTTATTTTTAAAGGCTTTCGTTTGTTTTTCTCAGAGCCACACTTGCATCAAAAGAAACCAGAGGAGTTTTGTTTTGAAAGGCCATAGATCAAAAATAAAGAGGAGAGCCGGCCGATTTCCAACTTCAAGCCATCAATTTTTTAATCCCTTTGTGAAGCAGCCGAAATTAATTTGGTGATCTCCAATATTTTTAGGGGCTGTCGAATTCTTGTGGGGTGTTCCTATTTTTTTTTCTAGAAAGCCAATCAAAAAATTCCCCACAGCCGCATGCATCAAAGTGCCGCACGCAATCAAAAATAATTTGCATGCCTTTTGATTTTTATTGGTGTTCATCTAAACATTGGGTTCAAGTTTTATTCTTTTTGTGCAGCTCTCTATTGGGAACGATTTCTGTGTTCAAGGTCTTTTTGTGCCAAAGCTTATTTTTTTTGCAAGACCTCTTTTGTGCTGACCGTTGTGTGTTCCGAATTTTGTTGTGCAATAAAATTGCAAGAGGGCAGCATAAATATTGTAGAGGCCGAAAAAATTTCTCACAGACACACAAGTCTCCATTTTGAGTGCACCTCCAAAAATTTGTGAAGAGGCCTTTCGTTTTTGTTGTTTTTCATAACATTTTTTTTGCAGAGGCCGCACAAATATTTCAAAGCACAGGGAGCACTTCACCTTGATTTGTTGAAGACAAGGCAAAGAAATAAAAAGCCCAGGCCACAACATTAAGGAGAAAAGCAGCCGGCCATAAACAAAAAGAAGAAGGCAACAACCTAGGCCTGCGAATTTGTGTTGCAATTTTCCCAAGGAGGCAGCGCACAAATCCTCTGAGAACAGAGCCGCAATTCTTGAAGACAGGGAGTTAAATTGCATATGTTATTTTGAGCTTGGACATTAAATTCCTATACTCCTCTAACTTATTTGTTTGGCTCTGTTTACAGCTGTACAAAGGCACAAGATTTAATCAGGAGCCGAAACTTTCAAGAGGAGTAGTGCAAGCTGCAATTCTCAAAAGGCGCAAGTTTCATCGAGAGGCGAGCAGAACTATTGAGAGGACATCAGAGACTACATCTACGTCAGACGAGATCTGACCCGTGCTGATTGACGAGGACATCGCCGCTACACAAACTGAGATTCCTAAACTCTATTTATCATTATTTTGTGTAGTTATTGTGTTAAATCCTCGTAGGGGAAACTTTACCTTTTGTGTTACTTTTTGGGGACCTGACAACTTGGGAGTCGTCACGGAGGGAGAGCATCTGACTAGATTGATAGTGTAGAGCACGTGGAGTGCGTATGAGCTAGGTGAGAGTAGATTTGGGATCTTGACTCATTGTAGCTGTACTTGATTACATATCTATCTAGTATTTGCTTTTGGGGGCTGGAGTAGGTCGTGGGGACGACCGAACCAGGTTATATCTTTGTGTATTCTGTGATTGCTACTTTATTGCCCTGTCTATGCCTATAACTGCGTGGGATTGTTCGTGGGTTGCACGAATATTTTTATTAGCCTATTCACCCCCCTCTAGGCTACGATCCAGATCCAACAAGTGGTATCAGAGCCAGTTTAGAGGATATAGCTTAGATTTTTAGATGACCATGAATATATCTGATTGTGCTTTTGCTGAAGGTTAGTCTATAGCACGTCCCCCTAAGTTTAACGGTGTAGACTTTGCATATTAGAAGGCTAGGATGAAAATCTATCTAGTGTCTGTAGATTATGATGTGTGGGATATTGTTGAAAATGGTTATAGTCTACCCACTATTAAAATTGAAGACACTGTTATGCTTAAGCCTAAAGACAAGTGGGATTTAGCTGATAAGAAACTTTATACTCTTAATGGTAAAGCTATGAATGCGATTATATGCTCTCTTGATAAATCTGAGTTTAATCGTATCTCACATTGTCTAACTGCACAGGAAATCTGGCATACTCTGGAGGTGACACACGAGGGAACATCGCAAGTGAAGGAATCCAGACTTGCGTTGCTTTGCACAGAATATGAGAGCTTCCGCATGCTACCAACAGAATCTGTGAAAGAGATGTTTGCGAGGTTCACGGACATCGTCTACAAATCCAGTTCCCTCGGTAAGCCATACACTAGCCATGAACAGGTACAAAAGATCTTAATGGCGGTACCAAGCTCGTTCAGGCCTAAAGTCACCGCTATTCAAGAAGCTAAGGACTTGTCAACAATGAAAGTGGAGGACTTGATAGGCAACCTAATGTCACACGAGCTTGAGTTGCAGAGTATAGAAGCCAGAGAGAAACCTGAAGAGAAGACCAAAGCTTCCACACCATTAGCTCTTCAAGCTAACGATGACGATCTTGATGAAGAGCAAGCCCTAATGGTCAGAAACTTCAGGAGATACATTCAGACTGATCAAGGAAGAGCTGAGATGGGAAAAAGGTTCATTCGTTCTAATAATTCTAATTTTGGTAGAAATTCCTATGATCAGAAAGCTATTAATAGAAGTGAATGTTTTAAATGCAGGAAGAAAGGGCACCACATAAAAGATTGCCCACAACAACACACAGCTCAAGTTGCAAAAGGAAAAACGAAAGTGCTGATGTGGGATATGGATAGCGAAGCTGAGGATGAGGAGGATGAACATGAAGCCCACTCCTGCATGGCATTAATGGCCAAACACAATGAGGGAGGGTCCCCCACTAAAGCTGAATTGTTAGAAATCTTGAAAGGAATGCAAAATACTATTAATGAGCTAGAAGCTGACGTGGATAGTTATAGAAATGATAACTTTGATACGCAACAATCTGAGTATGACATGTCTAAGGAAATTGAAAATCTGAAAACTGAAATTGTTGCATGTAACGCTATGATTGACATGTTAAATAAGGAGAAAGCTAGCTTGCCTGAAAAAATTAATTGTCTTTCATGTCCCTCTTTATTAAAGGATATTAGCATGTATAAGCTAGATAAGGTAAAGCTTGAAGTTGAAAATGAATTGCTTTCTGAAAAGATTAACATGGTAAATCTTGAACTTAAAGAAAAAATGAGGGATTTTGAAAAGAAAGAAGAGGAAAACAAGCAAGCTTTCATTAGTAAATGTACTTTGCTTGTGAATGAAAACGATATCTTGAAATCCAAAGTCGCCACCCTAGAATTGTCAATAAAGAGATTTTCCATTGGAAAACAAAATTTGGACATTATTCTTGGAAATCAAATTTATGGCAATAATAGGCGAGGACTAGGATATGGTCTTAAAAATGTTGAAAAATCAAAATATAGAAAAGTTCACATTGAATCAACAAAGGTTGGAAATTTTCATGCTAAGTGCTTTACATGTGGATGCGTTGGTCATACTTCATATCATTGCAAATATAGGAACAAAAACATTAAGTTCAAACAAATATGGGTTCCTAAATCTTTGATGACTAACGTGAGTGGACCTTGTTGGATTCCAAGGTCACACACGACACCTCTTTTGTAGGTGGATGGAAATTTGACGAGGAGCGATAAATTGAATGTCTCATTACCTTTTAGCTCCTTAGTCAAACGGCGACGCGAAGGTATATTTCATTCTTTGATCTTAAGGAATATCTTCATTTTTTGTGTGTGTGCATGACTTCTCTTGTTTGTGTGCTAGTAATTGCATTGTGTGCATGATTTCTTTTGTTTGTGTGATTGCATCTCATGTTTGCTTTAGTACTTCATGCATATTAAAAAAAACTGAAAAACTGAAAATAATAAAAAAATTGGTGCTTAAATGTGTATCTTTCTCTTTGATTCATTAAAAGAAGTATGCACGAATGATTTTCATATCTATGTAGAAATTGGTGTATTATTGATTTTGCCACATGCGCATGTTCATCTTTCTAAATATGCAGGGCATGTTCAATGACTGAGAATAACTTGATTTCTACACCACCTACTTCACTTCCACATGGATTATTATTGTTGCACATTTGGAGATATCGTTTATGAAGTATGGAAAGTGATTGTAGGAGGAAAACCTAACTGAAAATCTAAGGGATATGATATACCTTGCCATGGATAAAAATTGAGCAAAAGAAAGTGTTGTTATAAGTATTTTTTAAAAAAATGAAAACAAAAGTAATTGCTCCGTATGAAAAATGGATACAATCCTTGGCAACAGTATTACCCACGAGTATCTAACATAAGCTTTATGTGTAAACTTTAGCGTTGGTGTATTTACTCGTCAAGCACTGCCACACCCACATCTAAGAGTCCTTATAGGCTATGTTTTGGGGTGTGGTACCTTGAACTCATTTTTAATGAGGTGGGAAAAATCAATCCTAGGTGATAGAATGTTATTTGGAAAACGTGGATTGGTTCTGGTTGACTCTCTTAATGATTCTCCCCATGTGCTTCAATTTTAATCCTCACACGTACACATTGGTGTTGAATTCTTAGTTGCTTAATTTCATTGGAATTTGACTTGTTTATTCTATGAGTGTATGCATGTAATTGTTGGTAATGTTTAATAATACTTTCTTTTTGCATGATATATAATTTTGACTTCGTGATAAGACTTTTGATGATAACAAAGGGGGAGAAAAATTTGGGAAGATTTGGTATTTACTTGGTGTGCTTGATATTTGGCATTTGGTATCTTTGTAATGCTCGTGAAAATATGATTGTTTGATTAAGGGGGAGCTTTAATGAATATTGGGGAAGCACAAAAATAGGGGGAGCATGCATACTGTTAAACTTTGCACATCATTGTTTGCACATCATTATATCTCATTGCATGCCATCCTCTATTGTTACACTTTCACACACACTACTTTGGAACTTTATTGTGCAAATCTTCTATATAGTTTGTCATCATCAAAAGGGGGAGATTATTGGTAGCAACGATCTGTGAACTTCGTGTTTGATGATAACAAACGTGTGTGAACGGTTTTAACGTGTGTGTTAAGTGTTTCAGGAATGGCGAACTTGTGATTAATACATGGATAGACTTGGTCAATGTGCAAAGGAGAAAGGGGAAGAGCCTAGCTTGAGTTGTCTCATATCTATTTGAGTCAAACCCACATCCTATTCCGTATCAAGTCCAAACTCCATTCCTATTGCAAAACACCCTATCACCAGAATTACCAATAGTCTAATTAATCCTAGTCATTAATTCTCCCTTGCCGCAACAATCCAATACCTCTCCTATATAAGTTAGCATCCAAAGCCAAGGGAAAGCTATCGGCTAAAAACCCTAGCATTTAAAGCCAAGTGCCGCAATTTTTAAAAACAAGCCGAATTTTTTTGTTGAGTACAGCCGAAACATTGAGAGTCAAAATTGAAGGGCGGCCGCATCTCTCAAAGTTAATTTTCGGAGAGATCATCAATTTATTTTTAAAGGCTTTCGTTTGTTTTTCTTAGAGCCACACTTGCATCAAAAGAAACCAGAGGAGTTTTGTTTTGAAAGGCCATAGATCAAAAATAAAGAGGAGAGCCGGCCGATTTCAAACTTCAAGCCATCAATTTTTTAATCCCTTTGTGAAGCAGCCGAAATTAATTTGGTGATCTCCAATATTTTTAGGGGCTGCCGAATTCTTGTGGGGTGTTCCTATTTTTTTTCTAGAAAGCCAATCAAAAAATTCCCCACAGCCGCATGCATCAAAGTGCCGCACGCAATCAAAAATAATTTGCATGCCTTTTGATTTTTATTGGTGTTCATCTAAACATTGGGTTCAAGTTTTATTCTTTTTGTGCAGCTCTCTATTGGGAACGATTTCTGTATTCAAGGTCTTTTTGTGCCGAAGCTTATTTTTTTTGCAAGACCTCTTTTGTGCTGACCGTTGTGTGTTCCGAATTTTGTTGTGCAATAAAATTGCAAGAGGGCAGCATAAATATTGTAGAGGCCGAAAAAATTTCTCAAAGACACACAAGTCTCCATTTTGAGTGCACCTCCAAAAATTTGTGAAGAGGCCTTTCGTTTTTGTTGTTTTTCATAACATTTTTTTTGCAGAGGCCGCACAAATATTTCAAAGCACAGGGAGCACTTCACCTTGATTTGTTGAAGAAAAGGCAAAGAAATAAAAAGCCCAGGCCACAACATTAAGGAGAAAAGCAGCCGGCCATAAACAAAAAGAAGAAGGCAACAACCTAGGCCTACGAATTTGTGTTGCAATTTTCCCAAGGAGGCAGCGCACAAATCCTCTGAGAACAGAGCCGCAATTCTTGAAGACAGGGAGTTAAATTGCATATGTTATTTTGAGCTTGGGCATTAAATTCCTATACTCCTCTAACTTATTTGTTTGGCTCTGTTTACAACTGTACAAAGGCACAAGATTTAATCAGAAGCGGAAACTTTCAAAAGGAGTAGTGCAAGCCGCAATTCTCAAAAGGCGCAAGTTTCATCGAGAGGCGAGCAGAACTATTGAGAGGACATCAGAGACTACATCTACGTCAGACGAGATCTGACCCGTGCTGATTGACGATGACATCGCCACTACACAAACTTAGATTCCTAAACTCTATTTATCATTATTTTGTGTAGTTATTGTGTTAAATCCTCGTAGGGGAAACTTTACCTTTTGTGTTACTTTTTGGGGACCTGACGACTTGGGAGTCGTCATGGAGGGAGAGCATCTGACTAGATTGATAGTGTAGAGCACGTGGAGTGCGTATGAGCTAGGTGAGAGTAGATTTGGGATCTTGACTCATTGTAGCTGTACTTGATTACATATCTATCTAGTATTTGCTTTCGGGGGCTGGAGTAGGTCGTGGGGACGACCGAACCAGGGTATATCTGTGTGTATTCTGTGATTGCTACTTTATTGCCCTGTCTGTGCCTATAACTGTGTGGGATTGTTCGTGGGTTGCACGAATATTTTTATTAGCCTATTCACCCCCCCCCCTCTAGGCTACGATCCAGATCCAACAGAAGATTCCTGGAGATAACAAGATTATCCCTCCACAGGATGCTGAGCTCAGACCAACTACTTCTCCCCTCCTTATTTCCCCTGCAGAGGAAACAATAGGAGAAACATCATTAAATTTTGTACGTACTGGAGAGGTACTGGACAGATATAGCACAGTCGTCGTCGACGATTTTGCGTTCGCTATTGTCGTTCACGTCGCTGAATACGACGATGACATCGAACCACGATCTCTAGCAGAATGTAAATGTAGAGATGATTGGCCAAAGTGGGACGAGGCAATAAGAGTAGAGCTGGACTCACTCTTGAAATGTAAAGTCTTTGGACCAGTAGTCCAAACACCAGTAGGTGTTAAACCTGTGGGATATAAGTGGGTTTTCATAAGAAAAAGAAATGAATAAAATGTGATCGTTCGCTACAAGGCACGCCTTGTAGCCCAGAGTTTTTTCCAAAGACATGGGATTGATTATGAAGATACATATTCCCCGGTCATGGATGCGAACACATTCCGATTTTAATAAGCCTAACCTCTCTGGAAAGCCTAGAAATGCAGCTCATGGACGTTGTGACTGCATATCTATATGGCGATATAGATAAAAAGATCTATATGAGACTTCCCGATGGGTTTAATCTACCCCTAGAGATGAAAGAGATACCTCGGGACATATTCTCTGTAAGGCTGCATAAATCATTATATGGTCTAAAGCAATCAGGTAAAATGTCGTATAACAGACTTAGTGATTTCCTTGCACAGCAAGGATTCACAAACAATGAAGTCTGCCCGTGTATCTTTATCAAAAGAATGGGAACATGATTCGTCATCATAGCAGTATATGTTGATGACTTAAATCTCAAAGGATCTCCTGTAGAGATCAATGAGATATCTGAAAGCCAAAAGCATACTTTTGAAATGAAAGACCCAGGCAAAACAAAGTATTGTCTTGGCTTACTGTTTGAACACCTACGAGTGGAATCCTATTACACCAATCAAATTATACAAAGAAACTTCTAGGCAAGTTTCATATGGATAAATGTCATCCTTTAAGTACTCTTATGGTCATAAGATCACTAGATGTACATAAGGACCCCTTCCGGCCACTAGAAGAAGGGGATGAGATACTGGGTCCTGAAGTACCCTACCTCAGTGCCATTGGAGTACTTCTATATCTGGCTAACTATACGTGTCCCGATATAGCGTTTGCAGTTAATCTCCTAGCCAGACATAGTGCAGCGCCTACAAAGCGTTACTGGAACGGAGTAAAGCATCTTCTGCGATACCTCCAGGGTTCAATAGATCTGGGACTTTACTACCAGAGAGGTGCCTCCCCCCAATTACTTGGTTATGCCGATGCAGGTTATCTTTCAGATCCACACACGACAAAATCACATACAGGTTTTGTGTTTACCTACGAAGGTACTGCTATCTCCTAGAGATCGGTAAAGCAAACCACAACAGCTATGTCATCCAATCATTCAGAGCTCATTGCGATCCATGAAGCAAGCAGAGAGTGTTATTGGCTACGCTCCGTCGTTCAACACATTCTTCACTCCACTCGTCTGAAGACTAGTGATCTGGAGCCAATTATTCTGTTTGAAGACAACGCCGCGTGCATTGCTCAACTTCAAAGGGGCTACATCAAGGGCGACAGGACGAAGCACATATCTCTCAAGTTTTTCTGGAAGCACGAGCTAAAAGAGGATAAGCAGATCGAAGTTTAGCAGATCCACTCCTGCAATAACTTAGCTGACCTTTTTACTGAGTCTTTGCCCAGATGTATTTTTGTAAAGCTTGTAAAGAACATTGGTATGCGACAGCTAAAAGATCTACAAGCATAGGGCGTGTATAGATCAGGGGGAGTCACCTGTGGGGTGTACTCTTTTTCCTTAAGCTGGCGGTTTTTCCCATTGGGTTTTCCGCAGCTAAGGTTTTAACGAGGCAACCACAGTGGCTCAGGATCCAGAAGTATCCACCCCACTAGCTTTATGAATCCTGAAGAATTTATAGGCTAAGTCCTAGAGTAATGGATGGATAAGGGGGAGTGTTATGAGTTGAGGGAGGCCCTTTGGCTCCCTTCTCATTTATCCCTCCATTACACCACCACCCCACTAAGCCTTTAGTGGGTGACTCTTGGGCTACTGCAATAATGAGGATGTGAATAAAGATAGAGCTATGGTGTTTGCCATGGGGACTCATTCCTATTGCAAGAAAACTTTGTCTCCTATCTCTAGAGTTGATCTCTTAACAGTTAAACGTTTAACTCCTCTTCCTAAGCTATTAATTTATAATTGTCAAAGTTATGTCATTTTTAAAAGAAAAATGCCCCTTTAATTTTACTTAACTCCATGTACAAGGGAAAAAAATTATCAGACAACCCACAAATCACATGCCCAATTTGACCTGAGTTCACAAGTCAACACATTAGTTGGGTTTAAATTAAACTCAATCCAATCTATTTCTATAAATTTAAAGAGGAATATGGGTTTTTGCTATCTTTGGAGAAAACCCTAATATGGATTTCAAAACACAACTCTTCACCATTTTTATGTGATCCATATCGTTCATTTTGATTTTCATACTACAAAATACCAATTCACAAAATATCTAGTAAACCCAAGGTGTTTTACTCATTATTTTCTTTTAAAAAAAAAACTCTTTTTGAAATGATCCAAACCTATTATAAAACCATGAATAAAACATTTTTTAACTTGTATTACATGCATAACAACATGCAATATCATTTAAATGTGCCCGATTTGGTTCCCTAATATTTAACTTTATTATTTTAGAGAAACATATAGTTAGACTATTTTCATACATGGATGTTTTTTGTTCTTTTAAAGGTAGTATAATGAGTACTACATATGATCTAAGTCCATTACTGAATGGTTTTACCCATTGTGCTATGATGTCTACACATGAATGTTAAACTTTGTTTAATTCATTTTAAGGCATACAATTAAGACGGTGTGTGTGTGTGAATAATGGGTATTATATGACATAAGAGGCATCTCCTCATATACCACGACACAAAAAGTGGGATGGTACGACAAGTACATGACCATGTGGGCTTGTATCACCCCACTTTGGGAATTAATTGTATAAGGTTTATTAAGTGGTAAGAAGGGGAAATTGGATGGTAGGAGTTCCCATGTTGAATGTTAGGGTCTATAACATTTGTTCCCTTAAAATAAGAAACGGTCATCAGGACCCAGGAGTAATGACATATTTCTATTACAACCAATTTTTTTGAATCCTCACTCACTACTTGAATGATGTCTACCACTACTAGACACCTCCAATACATAGGAGCAGAATGTTAGAAAAATTAAAATCATTGATCTAGAAAATATGTGTAATTAAAATTCTTTATAATTCAATTGTGCCTTTGTCGGCTATAAATTTACTGACCGCTTCTTTCAATTTTTTGTGAATGAGATACTTTTCCTTGAACCTAGGTAAGAGTAATTTGTATATATGCTACTTTTTATTTATTTAGACCCTTAACGTATACAATAATTCTATTACATAAATTAGGAACTAATTCCCTAGATGCCTAACCATATTGTACAATAATGGAATATTGATATATCATGTATAGAGCTTAAATTTGTTAATCCCTCCAACCATAAATGCATACCCGACCCATCACACCTTCACCCATAACTATATGCACATCCATAGTAAATAAATAAAGAAATAAGAAAATAAAATAAAATAAAAGGGAAAAAAGAACAAAGGGGTCTCTCATGATGTAAAAACTATGGAACCTTTTTTTCATAACTAAGACATTGTTCTAAATATAATAAATAGTTTTTCAGATATTATCACCATTGAAAATTTAATACAAAAATTCCATGTCAATTTGTGCAACCAGCAGGACCACCAAAATAATATGGATCATTTCCACTAATCTTGTAACAACTCTGTTTAGTCGCTATCAACCTTGTTGTAAGAAATCCAGGAACATAAAAGTTTTCATTTTTGTCCACATATTCAACATGTACAAATGATGCAGCTTTTCCTTCTCCTTCTTTAGGATAATGTCCATTACCCATTGGAGGGCCCACATTGTTATCAGAAGCAGCATATCCACCAATCTCAATTATGGAAGCATAATTGGCTAAACCTGTAAATAAATATTTTGGCCAATAACCTACTACCTGGTTACCTTCAACTCCATGATACAACCACCAGTTACCAGTTTCTTTATCCTATAAAAGAACATAAACAAATGTCAGAGTAAAAAATGAATCAATGAATCTAAGTGTAGATACACATTTGTAAAAAAGATTAGAAATATTATTTATTTTTTCATTTTCCTAATCATTATTCCAGAAAACAGTTTCATAGCCCATCCTCAAGATTAAATTATAAGATGTACATCTCAAAAATATTTGATAAGCGAACCAAACATTAAATGATCCATAGTATTTATTATGTTCTGAAGACGTCATTGGTCTAGTTATAAGTAACCTAATATGTAGTTTGGAGATCTTTAATTAATGGGATGATTAGATACATAAATGAAAATATCTTATAATAATGAACTGGAATACATGATATAATGAAATTATACTTAAGGTTCTTTTCTAATTTATCATCAATGTCCATAAAGGCATAAGGATATTACATTATATGAAAATCAAGTCAATATAAATGAAAGATGGAAATTTTTTGTATACCTAACCAAGCTAAATGAGCCCACTTAGGCACAATCATTCATAGGATCAATTATGGCATGCAAGGTAATTATTATACAATGGGTAAAGTTATTGAAAGTACCATTGGATCCCTATTCATCTAAAAGATACTTATTGCACCTTTCCCCAAGTCGTTCATCTATATAATACACGTATAAGTCTGGGAACATGGGATCCCTGCATCATGTCACTGAATCGAGAAATCATGCAGTTACATGACTTTATCAATGACATCCAATATAGCTTAATTTCATATAGTTACTTAGGACTAATTCAATATCGGAAAGTCTGGGATAATTTCTGGTTTTAAAAAAATAACAACCATTTTCACCTAGTAATTTGTCATAACCAAAAGGAGAAAGAGGTCTTCTATCCATCTATTAAGTGTAAAATAGAATGAAAGAGAGTTAGGAAGTGATGCTTCCATATACCTAAGAAATGATGCTTTCCTGATCCCAATATGCACATCCCTGGCCTAAAAAGTGATGCTTCCCTTATCTGAGGAATATTCAGAGGCCTGAAATTTACATTGAAACTCTAAGCTAGCATCTTCAATCATCACAATCATCTCAGCCAAACACTATGCGAAGCTCATCACTGAAGGGGCTCCCCATGATAAGATGCAAGAGAAAAGAAATAGATAATAACAAAAAGAGGAAGTGGAAGCAGAGAGTATTCCTCCTTAACTCTCGACCCATTTTGTCTTCCCTCTACTAGTAACAAACATTAAAGAAAGAGGAGTGAGGTGGTTGGACACGCCTTGAATACCCAACCCCATCAGCAAAAATTCATATAGCTTTTCCATTTAAAATTGCACTTAATCCTGGCCACATACTTGAGGTTAGGACCCAAGCAGCACCAAATATCGATCACATGCTTTTATGCATAATTAGACTGCGAACCATCCTTGTAGAATGCTAATAATTAGGCATTACTTTTCTTTCAAACGCCATGTATCGAAGGTGTTCGATAAAATGATATAACAAAATCTAAGACATAAATAAGTTACGTGCTCAAATTTTCCCAACTCCAACCCATCAACTTTACACACTTAAACCCTTTCTTCCTTAAAAGACTTATACGTTGCTTATCATCACCTCCAGATGTTGTTCACTGCTAATCACCTTTCACTTAGCTCCTACTGTATCTAAACATGAGTTAATACTTGTTATCCTTTTTCATGTACTCTAGAAAATGGGTGAGTTCCTCTGTGTTATTACCAGCTAACGATATGAAGACTTGCAACATCAACCTTCCCCATCGACAGGTGGGAGCTAACTTGACTTTGAACACCATACACATAAGGTGTTGGATGAAATTACATAACAAAATCTATAACAAGGATAATTCATGTGTTCACCCTTACGCCTACTCTAACTTACAAACTACGCATACATGCACCTACATGTCACTTACTATTACTTTGCTTTCCATGCCTTATCAATCACCGAGTACTACAATGTGCTTGCCTACTGAAGTTTTAAGTCTTTAAGAGATTATATAGGTAATTAGCGAACATATGGTTGAAATATGAATTCATTCTCCACCTGCCTACAGATACATTATCTTGAATAAAAGCCAACAAGAAGAATTATTAAAGCATGTTGTATGAGTTCAAAATACTTAGATGAACCACAAAGATAGAAAGAACTACTCAATTTATTCAAAGTTGACTTAGATTACTATGAAGGGGACTAGTATTGGTTTACCTAACCTAGGCCAATGATCCCACTTAAGCCCAAGACATCCAAAGCTCAATTATAGCATGCAATGTAATTACTAAGATAGAGATAAAATTATCAAAATACTTTTTGGTCAATTCGTATATATTTGCCTGCTTTCTCCACCCAAGGGGCTGTCTATTTTAAGTATCCTTTATAATAAAGCTCTCTTTTTTTCTTTACTATTTACTAAGCTAATCGAGATACTAATTTGTCTTGGCTACTGCTTTTTCTTTCTGTGGTGCGTAGGTCGACTAGAAAGAAGATTCATCCTTCAACCATTCAATCATATAAGTCTAAGTCTAATTTATTACATGTTAAATATTTGCTTCCAAAAAAGGAAAACATAGATCATCCTATTTTGTAATATATTGATCTTTAATTTAAAATTTTTATAATAATTATGAATTATATAAGAAAAAATTATATCATAGTAATTACAGGATTATGACAACTTTACCTTAGATATTCTGAGTGTAATATAATATTGTTGTCCTC
Source organism: Scilla litardierei (assembly GCA_030789695.1). NCBI lineage: Eukaryota > Viridiplantae > Streptophyta > Magnoliopsida > Asparagales > Asparagaceae > Scilla > Scilla litardierei. The sequence continues at coordinate 258,158,303 of CM061141.1, forward strand.
CATAATTTGAAACTGGTTTGATTATATTTCCTGGAATAAACGTTGAAGATTTATCAAGTACAAACCCTGGACAAAGCAAATTATAGCATCCTTTATTGTCACCTACCTGCAATAAAAGCTAAAATGCTTACAAAAGATATATGGAAAAAATCATTTTATAATAAATATAATATTGCATTTGAAACTTACTGTCCAGCCGACAAAGAAATGAGTTTCAGTGTCATTATACACAGAGGGATGAACCTAAAACAACATAATCAAATATGTAAAATAACAATAATAAATATGAACTAAAAAAGACAAGTTCGTATATGCTTTAGACTATATTTAGATATAATTATTTTATTAGATTGTGGCTACTTTCAATAATAAGTTAAAAGTGAATTCCTTTGCTTAAATCATAATAATGATCCCAAAACTAGAAAATACATATATGATATGAAATAAAATAGTATTTTATTAATTCTTTATGAGTTAAAAATGAATAATTTCGAATTTAATAGGAAGCAACTACTATATACATGACTAACGTGTTGGATAGTTAATGATATTAATATCTAAATTTTAGAAAATGAATTATTATACATCAAATTCCCAATGTAGATATTTAATTAATATTCTTTATTTATAACTTGGAGTGGAAATATAAACAATTTATATACACTCTGTTTCGGGGTGTTTTCTCACCAATGGTGGGTAGTTTGGAGGTCTGGGGGTCGTCACGGTCACGTGAGACTCGTGCGACCTCCGGAGTCGGTTATCCGAGCATTTGCTTGGGCATAAACATACGTACCTATGTGTCGATGTGTCGAAGGGTAGTTTCGGCAGAACGACGGTTTCCTTGAAGGATCGGTCGAATGGGCCTAGGGCTCGAGAGCGCTCAGACCTAGACGATGGGACACTGAAGGGCAGCTTCAGCTGGTTGAAGTCTCTTCTGGCCTGCATAGACGAGAGAGCTTGTCAGGAGGATCGGACCTTGGTTCCAACCAAGTCCTCTTTGATGCCTAAGTCAGTACTTGTCTGAAGGATGCTCGGTGGGATCAAGTATGGTTCACGGAGAGACCAATACGCGAGTCCTCAGGCCGAGCTTTGGAGGAGAAAAATATGAAGTGGAAGAAAGGTCTTGGAGAGGTGGAATATCTGAGATCTAAGTATACAGGATTCGATCCCTTGGTGTTTCGTCTTTCTGGCCTCTTGTAGGAGTCTGCATGTCAACGCCTTTATAGCGTCCTGCCATCTCGCCCTTTGTGCCCCCCCCCGCTTTGATGGTCCCTACAATGGTGATCAAGGCATGCGTGATCTGGGGAGCGGTTTCCTCGAAGGGAAGGAGGCCAACATTGCAAAGAGTGGTGGTACCGGGCTGCGATGGCATGCGCCTGCTTATGGGGCTTTTTAGGCTTGGGCCCAGTTCAACTTCTTGGACATGAGGTTGGCCCGTCTCTCTTCGACCCATTCGAGGATCGTACCAATTGCCCCCATCACTCAGGCTGTTCGGATTTGGCAGTTCGGTTCGAGGGATGTGATATGCTGGGATTTGGCCGATGCATCAGTCGAGGCGACACATTGAATGAAATACCTGTTGAGTATTCCCCGGATTTGGTTTTGATGATGAACAAACATAAATATAGTGAACTAACTCTTTGTGAGCGCAGTTATGGAGATCGTCGCCAAGTTTCTATGAACATCTAAAGCGACGTCTTGAGACTTCTCAAAGCGCGTGATCGTGTGCTTGAAGCTTCGTTGAAGCTCAAGGACCATTATTGAAGTCAAGAAGATTCGATTGAAGCTTTTGAAGAAGGTTTGTCAAGTTTTATTTATACTCTTCTAGCTTCGTTTCGTAGATTGTTAAGCCTTGAGTAGGTCTTACATTTTAATCTTCATAACGCTCATATCTTAGAGCTAGGATCTTATTAGAAGCCCATAGAAACTTTCCCGAAGCCTCACGCTTCTTATCACGGCTTCTTGTGCATGTGAGTTGGTTCAAGAAGAAGAACCAACCGACTAGATGGCAATCTAGTCGGTCGACAATCCTTCTTGAACCGACTAGAATGCCTTGTTCATTTTCAGCTCACTTACTGTTTACAGTTAGTCGGTCCAAGAAGGTTCACCGACCGACTAGTTGTCAAACTAGTCGGTATGGAATCCTTCTTAGACCGACTAGTTGTGTATTCAGTTTTTCAGCCTGAGCTACTGTTTATCGTTAGTTGGTCAAAGAACAACTGTCGACCGACTAGTTGAGAAACTAGTCGGTTGGAATTTGTTCTTAGACCGACTAGTTCAACTTGAATTTAGCCTATACTATTTCATCTCTTAGTCGGTCAAAGAACACTCACCGACCGACTAGTTATGAAACTAGTCGATTGGCAAGTCTTCTTAGACCGACTAGTTCTTTATGACTGAACTTTCTCTTTTGGCTGTTCTCCAGTTAGTCGGTTCAAGTTGAATCACCGACCGACTAGTTGAGAAACTAGTCGGTCAGTGATCCTTCTTTGATCGACTAGTCTGCTTCAGAATAGAGCCGTTGGAGTATTAAATGCCACGATTTTTGCTCTCTCTTTCCTCTATCCTATATATACTTGAATGGCTTCTCTCATAGCATTCAAGGCTAATATTTATTGAAGTTTAGAGAATCAAAGAGAAGCATTTATTCTCATTTCCAAGCTCATTCATTTCTCAAGAATCTCTCTCTCACTCTTATTTCCAAAGAGAGATTCACATTTATTGTGAGCCACTCAAGCCAAGAGCTTGATCCAAGGTCACCAACATCTTCCTAGCTTCCCATTGCTGGTCAACATCTTGGAGCTAGGGTTTGGTGCCTTCATCTTCCCCAAAATCCTTCTTGCCCTAAATCGTAAGTTTTACTCAAGGCATATGATTTTGTGGTAAGCATTTCATATTTCAATTTACTTTGAATATTGCAAGATTTACTCTCGGTTGTGAGAGTTGTGTGTGATCCCGGTTTGTGGGAGTCACATTTCATTTGTGTATGATTTAATCTTGTAGAGGTTTTCTACAAGTATTTCATAGTGCAAATTTGAGTTAGAGATTTCTAACTCAAGTAGCCTGAGGGGATCCGGGTGTTTGGGACGTAGGATCACCGGGAACAAGTCGGGGAGACTTGGGTGGATCCGAACCCGTTATATCGTTTGTTTGCGATTGCATTTCTTTGTTATCATATTTACATTTCCGCATTGTTGGTTGAGTTTGCAAGATAATTAGGAATTATCTTCTTAATTATTTTAAAGTACTATTCACCCCCCTCTAGTACTTGTGCAGTAGCTATCAGGGCATTACATTTGGTATCAGAGCCAAGTTCATAGCTATGTCTTCCAACGACAACAAAACCGTACGTCCACCTTCAGACTACAGCACCTTCAGGAACCGTGAAGGAGCTTCTTCGGTGATGGAAGGACACTCCTCGACTAGGCCTCCTTTCTTCAACGGTACCAACTATGGGTACTGAAAATGCCGGATGGAAACATTCCTCCGGAGTGCTTCACTATGGAGAGCCACGTTGACGGAGTACGTCGAGCCCGAAGAAGAAGATTTCGCTAAGTGGACTACCGTGGAGGTCACCGCGGAGGTAATCAATGCCAATGCAATGAATGCCTTGCAATGCGCTTTGGAGCCCGAAGACTTCAACAAGATATGCACATGTAAGAGTGCATATCAAATCTGGAACTCTCTCCTCATCTTGCATGAAGGAACGAGTAGGGTAAGAGACTCCAAACTCGTTGTTGTAAATAAAGATTATGAGTTATTTCATATGCAACATGGTGAGAAGATGAAGGAGTACTATGTAAGGACCCTGTCTATGGGGAAAACACTAGAAGGGGGGTTGAATAGTGTTTATGCAAATTTAAAAGGAATTTACGCCAAATAAAATGCAATCCAACAAATAATGCGGAATAGAAAAACGACCCAAAGAGAAACACACGCAAACACAGATATGTTTCAAGGGTTCGGATTACCCAAGTCAACTCCCGACTTGTTCCCGGAAATCCTACGTCCCTACCACCCGGATACCACCGGATACTCAAGTTAGAACCCTAACTTGAGGTTTCCTTATAGCCCACTTGTAGCAACTCTACAAGTGCAATCGAATACAATCGATGTCCTTGACTCCCACAACTTGGGAGCAAGCAAAACCACTCTCACAACCGAGAGCACAAATCAAATAACGAAAGTTATGAAATATGAAAGCAACACTTACAATCACCTATGCCTTGAAGTAGAACTTGAAGGAGAAGTGTGATGTGTGTTGAAGAACTCTCTTGGAAGAGAGGTGAAAGCCCTTTCTCTTGACTGCACCAAATGCCTAGAAGATCAATCTTTGGTTCTAGGTTGGAGAGCAAGAGAACAAGATTTGGAAATACTTAGGGCTTTGGATTTGAGAGCTTTGATCTTTGGAAATGAAAGCTTGAAGGATTTTGCAATGAATGAGTAACCTTCCAATGAAACAGTAGAAGCTCTATTTATAGCTTTCTCAAATCCATAAAACAGTTTTGGCAAAACCCAATCGAAATTCGTGAGAAAAATCTCAACGGATATAATCTGAACTCGCGACAGTCGACTGTTGAACAATCCACAGTCGACTGTTGCACAGTCAGCAAGGGTAGGTGAGAATTCATAACGGTAACTTACCACGTGGACAGTCGACTGATGAAGCCAAGATAGTCGTCTGTTAAACCAACAGGTGACTGTACATTCTTCGACAGGCGACTGGCCGAGAGAAGAGTAAGTTAGATAAAATACTGGAAATCTCACAAGATACAGGACAGACGACTGATGCAAGGAACACAGTCGACTGTTAATCAGAACAGGCGACTGTATATCCTTAAACAGACGACTGTCAAAGACAGGAGAAATTTCCAGAGAGCTGAGTCAAAGAATAGACTTACAGACAGGCGACTGTTGCAGCATAGACAGTCGACTGATCTAATAGACAGTCAACTGTATATACAGCATAAGTCGACTGGCCGTAGAACTCAGATCAAACAGAGTTTGGGCATGGAGAGACATGCGACGGATGAACAATTCACAGTCGACTGTCACTAGTACAGGTGCCTGTTAATCGTTCAACAGTAGCCTGTGCGAGAAAATCAGAGAAGGCCCAAAAACTACATTGTAATAGTATTTGCATAACAGGCGACTGTATAACAAAACACAGTTGACTGTTGTTGAGACATGCGACTGTAAACTGTTAAGCAGTCGGCTGTTATAAACAATCCTAGCACAAACACAAGAGGATTGAATTGGGATCAAAGGACAAAAGTCTAAAGATGTCATATGACAGAATGTAGATGTGTGTGAGTGCTCCATCAAAGTTCTACTTCTAAGCTACATACTAGAAGAGATAAAAGAAAAATTACATTGACGAATAATCTCTTCTTTCCATCGTATGAGCTTGAAGTCTTTACGGAGCTTCAATCATCAATCTACGATCATCCAATTCATATCATTTGCCTTCAATGACGTTTGTGAGTCATCCATTGCTAGTTGATCTTTATAATAAGCTTAGGCAATGGATTAACTGCAAAATAGGGGATTAGTCACAAGTATTTATGTTTGCTCATCATTAACACTAAGTAGGGAGAAGTCTAATACTCAACATTCTCCCCCTTTTTGATGATGACAAACAAACATAAACAAAAAGATAAATAATTGTGCGCAATGAAAACTTACTCCCCCTACATAGATGCCAATCAAGTTAGTCAACAAATATTAGAGCATCTACATAGAAATTGAAGCAAATGAGTGAGATATGAATGAATTCAAATCAAGAAATCTAGGAAATAAAGTCCCTATTCATTATAATCTTACTCCCCCTGAACCTAAGGCAATGAAAATCTTAGATTCAAGCGTTAGAACATAATTAGCACATCCATTATCCATTATGAATCTTGTATATTTATTTCTCTCCCCCATGGCATTATCCAAAAGGTGGGAGCAAATAACAACAACAATATTAGTGCTACTTACGAACTAACAACAATCAAGGAGTATAAAGATATATCGAATCAAAAACTCATAAAATCTCAACATATACACATGTGAGTAATGGAATTTAAATCCAATATCAACATTTTAGGTATACGATATTGGCGGAAAATTTTGTTCACAAATTCATCACAACAAGATAGCATGAATTAGCCAATATCAAAAATCATATATTGTCTCAAAAGCATATCAAGAAGAGTGAAGCATACATGGAGACAACATAACATACATCACACAGATACGATAAACAATATAGCAAAGTGTGACACAAAAGAGGGTGCCACATCATATATATATACTAGTCATTACCCGTGCCCATATGGCACGGTTTATTTAATGGCTGAGTTTTTCTCCCCCACAAATTTCAAGTTCCCCCTAATTTCAAGTTTTCCCACAAAATTTCAAGTTTCCCCCCAAATTTAAGTTTTCCCCCAAAATTTAAGTCCCCCCAAAATTGTCATTACCACCAAGGACAAACTTGCCACGTATGACAAAGCTTTGTCCTAGTAGGATAAGATTCAAAATCTTCATAGAACTGGAAAAAAAATGGCCGGAAGGGGTGAGAATAAAAAGTGTGGGTGTGTGTGTGAGGAGGGTCCATAGGCAAAAATACAAAAACCGGGGTTGTATGTGCAAAATTCCCAACCTCCCCTTTTATCCCTCAAAATCTCATCTCTTATATTTTCTCTTATTCAATTTCCCTGTTTTATATAATAGATATCCAAATTCTCTTATCCAATTTCTCATGTCCAAATTCTCTTATCAATTTCTCTTGATAACATCTGTCTTTTATATAATAGATATCCCTTATCCAATTTCTCTTGTCCAATATCTCTTGTCCAATTTCTCTTGATAACATCTCTCGTTTGTAATATAGATATCTCTTATCCAATTTCTCTTGATAACATCACTCTTATCCAATTTCTATTGTCCAATATCTCTTATTCAATTTCTCTTGATAACATCCCTCTTTTATAATATAGATATCTCTTATCCAATTTATCTTTTCCAATATCTCTAATCCAATTTCTCTTGATAACATCCCTCTTTTATAATATAGATATCTCTTATCCAATTTCTCATGGCCAATATGTCTTATCCAATTCCTATTGATAACATCCCTCTTTTATAATATAGATATCTCTTATCCAATTTCTCTTTTCCAATATCTCTTATCCAATTTCTCTTGATAACATCCCTCTTTTATAATATAGATATCTCTTATCCAATTTCTCTTTTCCAATATCGCTTATCCAATTTCTTTTGATAACATCCCTCTTTTATAATATAGATATCTCTTATCCAATTTCTCTTGATAACATCCATCTTTTATAATATAGATATCTCTTGTCCAATTTCTCTTGTCCAATATCTCTTGTCGAATTTCTCATGATAACATCCATCTCTTATAATATAGATATCTCTTATCCAATTTCTCTTGTCCAATATCTCTTATCCAAAATCTTCAAAGAACTGGAAAAAAATGGTCGGAATGGGTGAGAATAAAAAGTGTGGGGGGTGTGTGGGGAGGGTCCATGGGCAAAAATAAAAAAACCGGGGTTGTAAGTGCAAAATTCCCCACCTCCTCTTTTATCCCTCAAAATCTCATCTCTTATATTTTCTCTTATCCAATTTCCCTGTTTTATATAATAGATATCCAAATTCTCTTATCCAATTTCTCATGTCCAAATTCTCTTATCAATTTCTCTTGATAACATCCGTCTTTTATATAATAGATATCTCTTATCCAATTTCTCTTGTCCAGTATCTCTTATCCAATTTCTCTTGATAACATCTCTCGTTTGTAATATAGATATCTCTTATCCAATTTCTCTTGATAACATCACTCTTATCCAATTTCTATTTTCCAATATCTCTTATTCAATTTCTCTTGATAACATCCCTCTTTTATAATATAGATATCTCTTATCCAATTTCTCTTGTCCAATATCTCTTATCCAATTTCTCTTGATAACATCCCTCTCTTATAATATAGATATCTCATATCCAATTTCTCATGTCCAATATCTCTTATCCAATTTCTCTTGATAACATCCCTCTTTTATAATATAGATATCTCTTATCCAATTTCTCATGTCCAATTTCTCTTATCCAATTTCTCTTGATAACATCCCTCTTTTATAATATAGATATCTCTTATCCAATTTCTCTTGATAACATCCCTCTCTTATAATATAGATATCTCTTTTCCAATTTCTCTTGTACAATATCTCTTATCCAATTTCTTTTGATAACATCTCTCTTTTATAATATAGATATCTCTTGTCCAATTTCTCTTATCCAATTTCTCTTGATAACATCCCTCTTTTATAATATAGATATCCAAATTCTCTTATCCAATTTCTCATGTCCAAATTCTCTTATCAATTTCTCTGGATAACATCTGTCTTTTATATAATAGATATCCCTTATCCAATTTCTCTTGTCCAATATCTCTTATCCAATTTCTCTTGATAACATCTCTCGTTTGTAATATATATATCTCTTATCCAATTTCTCTTGATAACATCACTCTTATCCAATTTCTATTGTCCAATATCTCTTATTCAATTTCTCTTGATAACATCCCTCTTTTATAATATAGATATCTCTTATCCAATTTATCTTTTCCAATATCTCTAATCCAATTTCTCTTGATAACATCCCTCTTTTATAATATAGATATCTCTTATCCAATTTCTCATGTCCAATATGTCTTATCCAATTCCTATTGATAACATCCATCTTTTATAATATAGATATCTCTTATCCAATTTCTCTTTTCCAATATCTCTTATCCAATTTCTCTTGATAACATCCCTCTTTTATAATATAGATATCTCTTATCCAATTTCTCTTTTCCAATATCGCTTATCCAATTTCTTTTGATAACATCCCTCTTTTATAATATAGATATCTCTTATCCAATTTCTCTTGATAACATCCATCTTTTATAATATAGATATCTCTTGTCCAATTTCTCTTGTCCAATATCTCTTGTCGAATTTCTCATGATAACATCCCTCTTTTATAATATAGATATCTCTTTGTCCAATTTCTCTTGTCCAATATCTCTTATCCAATTTCTCTTGATAACATCCCTCTTTTATAATATAGATATCTCTTTGTCCAATTTCTCTTATCCAATATCTCTTATCCAATTTCTCTTGATAACATCCCTCTTTTATAATATAGATATCTCTTTTCCAATTTCTCTTGTCCAATATCTCTTATCCAATTTCTCTTGATAACATCCCTCTTTTATAATATAGATATCTCTTGTCCAATTTCTCTTATCCAATTTCTCTTGATAACATCCCTCTTTTATAATATAGATATCCAAATTCTCTTATCCAATTTCTCATGTCCAAATTCTCTTATCAATTTCTCTTGATAACATCTGTCTTTTATATAATAGATATCCCTTATCCAATTTCTCTTGTCCAATATCTCTTATCCAATTTCTCTTGATAACATCTCTCGTTTGTAATATATATATCTCTTATCCAATTTCTCTTGATAACATCACTCTTATCCAATTTCTATTGTCCAATATATCTTATTCAATTTCTCTTGATAACATCCCTCTTTTATAATATAGATATCTCTTATCCAATTTATCTTTTCCAATATCTCTAATCCAATTTCTCTTGATAACATCCCTCTTTTATAATATAGATATCTCTTATCCAATTTCTCATGTCCAATATGTCTTATCCAATTCCTATTGATAACATCCATCTTTTATAATATAGATATCTCTTATCCAATTTCTCTTTTCCAATATCTCTTATCCAATTTCTCTTGATAACATCCCTCTTTTATAATATAGATATCTCTTATCCAATTTCTCTTTTCCAATATCGCTTATCCAATTTCTTTTGATAACATCCCTCTTTTATAATATAGATATCTCTTATCCAATTTCTCTTGATAACATCCATCTTTTATAATATAGATATCTCTTGTCCAATTTCTCTTGTCCAATATCTCTTGTCGAATTTCTCATGATAACATCCATCTTTTATAATATAGATATCTCTTATCCAATTTCTCTTGTCCAATATCTCTTATCCAATTTCTCTTGATAACATCCCTCTTTTATAATATAGATATCTCTTTGTCCAATTTCTCTTATCCAATATCTCTTATCCAATTTCTCTTGATAACATCCCTCTTTTATAATATAGATATCTCTTTGTCCAATTTCTCTTATCCAATATCTCTTATCCAATTTCTCTTGATAACATCCCTCTTTTATAATATATATATATATATATATATATATATATATATATATATATATATATATATATATATATATATATATATATATATAGGCTAAAGTGTTCCTAGGGTGACTCCTTAGATTCAATCTAAGGAGTCGCCCCCATTTTCCCCATGTCCCACATTTTTTTCGGAATTTTTTTTCATGGGGTTGTTGTTCACCCCATGGATGATCAACATACCAAAAATCAATTCATTCTAATACTTTTAGAGCCCCCATCTACCCCTTGCAACTTCATGGGTTTTCAGCACGTTTTCAGACCGTTGAAGTTGCAAGGGGTAGATGGTGGCTCTAAAAGTATTGGAATGGCTTGATTTTTGGTATGTTGATCATCCATGAGGTGAACAACAACCCCATGAAAAATAAAATCCAAAAAAATTGTGGGATATGGGGGAAAATGGGGGCGACTCCTTAGATTTAATCTAAGGAGTCACCCTAGGAACACTTTACCCATACATATATATATATATATATATATATATATATATATATATATATATATATATATATATATATATATATATATATATATATATATAGAGTAATGCTATTATGAGATGGTGAGCTCAAATCCTTATCGTGAGCTAGCACAATCGGCAACACCAATTAACGATCGGTACCGTTCATCTTCAAGAGCATGTCGATAGATCTATACCCTAAAAAATTAGAGATTATAAACCCCAAAATCCTATGGATCAACCCGTTCTAATTTTGTTACATTTACAGGTAGCTTGTAAACCGTTCATCTTGCAAACACTTGATGGATCTGATAGAAATGTCCAAATGACACAAAAAATTATACATAAAGATCACTTGATAGATAGAAGAAGATGGACGGTTCCGATTGATGATTTGGCAAATAGTTTTGGCTAGTTCGAGATATGAATATCTCATCTCACCATCTCACCATCTCATATTAGCATCTTTCTATATATATATATATATATATATATATATATATATATGGAAAAAGGGGATCTAAGGTGCCTCCTTAGATGAAAATCTAAGGAGGCGCCCCCATTTCCCCACATCTCCTACAATTTTTTTTGAAATGTTTTTTCATGGGGTTGTTGTTCACATCATGGATGATCAACTTACCAAATTTCAAGGGATTCCAATACTTTTTGAGCCCACATCTACCCCTTACAACTTGAACGGTCTCAAAACATGCTTAAAACCCCACGAAGTTGCAAGGGGTAGATGGGGGCCCAAAAAGTATTGGAATCTCTTGAAATTTGGTATGTTGATCATCCATAAGGTGAACAACAAACCCATGAAAAAACATTTCAAAAAATATGGGAGATGTGGAGAAATGTGGGCGCCTCCTTAGATTGAATCTAAGGAGGCACCTTAGGATCCCTTTACCCTATATATATATATATATATATATAGGAAAATTTTCAAATGAGAACATTTCGCACCGTGCGAAAATGTTTTTATCTTTTTTTTGAATTTTTTTTTTCAAAAATTCTTTTTTCCACCCTCATTATATGTTGTTATACCCCCCTCAAAAAATAATGGTTGAGAAATAATGTCATTTGGCCTTCGATCAAGCCATTTCATCAAATACGCACGTTTTGAGACCGTTAAATTTGTAACGGGTGGATGGGTGCTCTAATGCCCAACGGGTTCACCCATTATTTTCCCTGGGGTATATAATTGTATGGATTAAACATCAAAAAAAGAATTTTTGAAAAAAAAAATTTCAAAAAAATAAAAAAAAAGTTTTCGCACGGCTTTCGCACGGGATTTTTCGCACCCGAAGATTGCCATATATATATATATATATATATATATATATATATATATATATATATATATATATATATATATATATATATATATATGGAAAGAAAGAAAATCTTTATTAGATGGTAAATAATTACAACACTATATAGAGAATGAGTAAGGAATCAGTACAAAGAGGATAGGGCACAAGCGCCGTCACTCTTCAATAAAGATTCCTCACCCTAAAGCGATCTATACAGAAAAAGAACATGCAGATTCAGCCCATATCTCTGAACTCCCAATTAGCAAAAACAGATAACTCCGCAGAAGTAGATGGGTCAAGATCTCTTAATGCCACTCGAATATCAGCCGCAACCGCCTCAAACAGGTCTGTCTTCCTACTACATTTATCTTCAAATATACGCCTATTACGCTCCCGCCAAAGGTGCCAAACAACAGCAGAGAGGGTAGTTTTTGCAAATCTGCATAATGTACCCTTCCCCCCCAAAGTGCAACAGGAAAAACTCCCCCACCTCTGTAATTGTGGTTCCAATTTGATTCTTGATATTCAACTTTAGCAAAGCCCTCTTTAAGATATAGCTAGAATAATTGCAAGTAAAGAAAAGATGCCCAAGATCTTCCACGATGTCGCCACCACATAAAACGCAATTGACAGGGCTATTGATACCCCATCTGCAAATAATTTCTCTGGTCAGGAGCTTACCCTTGAAGGCTCGGAGAAGGCAAAGCGACATCTTGGGAACATGGCCCGGAAACCACACCAATTTCTGAAATTTGAAAGGGGACCCACGTATTCGAACTCCCTCCTAAGCGTCTTTAAACCTGAAAACATCTGACTGGCTGGGTGCTGAAGTAGATAGTGGCATAGAGGACAAAACAGTCCCATGCGAATTGGATGAAATCTGGGAAGAGGAAACACGGGGGGCCCAAATCCATTGGTCAGCGCCTGAAGTAACCCGTGTATTAGCAAGATGATTTCGCACCTGACAGAGCTCAGGGACATCCGCCCAATCACCCTGCTCCCAGTAGTCAGAGACCTTCTTCAAGGAGCCGTTCTCTGGAATAGGTACCAAGTTTTTGAGAGGCCCACACTCTAGCCAGAAGTCATGCCAGAAGAGAGTTGTACGGCCATCTTTCACTACTCTCCTAATTAATTTTTGCGAAACATTTCTGCATTTCAACATGTGCTTCCAAGTTCCCGAATGGGTCACCAATCCTCTAGCTGCAAAGAACCCATCTGACACATCATATCTGTGTCGCATTTGCCTCGCCCACAGGCTATTAGAAGTAAGAAAACGCCATGTAAGCCTTACCCCTGATGCTACATTGAGGTCCTCCAGTAACCTGATCCCAACCCCCCCTCAGACTTGGGCGAACAGAAATCCTCCCACGCCCAGGCACGAGAAGGTCCCAAAATAAAACGCCTGCAGAGAGAAGTAATAGTCCGGATGATGGAGTAGGGAATACGGAACGCTTGCATCCAAAAAGCAACCATACCGTAAACAACTGTCTTTACCAGCTCAATCCGCCCAGAAATAGATAACATGGATGACGACTAGCCCATGAGTCGCTTTTTGCATTTATCCACAAGTCTACTGTACAACGGGGACTTAGGATACTTGGAGGATAAAGGTAGCCCCAAGTAAGTGGAGATAGTAGTGGAGATTTTAATGCCCAGTACGTCTGCCAGGCCAGACTTGTTTTTAGCGCCCTTACTAAACAAAGCAGAGCTCTTCTACCAATTCACAGTAAGACCAGAGTAATCATAAAATGACTGAAGAACGGTCTTAATACTCATAAAGGACTTGTAATTTGCTCTGCAGAAAACAAGCAGGTCATCAGCGAATAGGAGGTGTGATATGGAACCGGCACGCTGCATAGGCTGCAAAGAGCCACAACTCAGAGCTTTGGAGATTAAAATAGAGAATGCTTCCATCACAATAACGAACAGGTATGGAGAAAGGGGATCACCTTGCCTGATACCCCTATTGCCCTTAAAATACCCCACCGGAGAACCCTTGACCATAACAGAAAAAGTGGGAGAAGTAATGCAAACTCTGATCCACCCTACAAAAACCTCAGGAAAACCCATCCGTCTCAGAAAGTAGAGAATAAAATCCCGATTTACGCTATCAAATGCCTTCCTCAAATCCAACTTAAGACAAGCTCTTCCCCCCATTGGATTACTAAAGTCTCTGATCTGCTCATGGGCTATCAAGGTGCAATCTGATAACAATCTTCCTTTAAGGAAAGCCGCCTGATTAGGAGATATTAACTCATGTATGACCACCTTAAGTCTGTTGCAAATAATTTTGCTAATAATTTTGTATAAAAAATTACAACAGGCGATAGGCCTATAGTCGCCAAGAGAAGTTGCGTTAGAGTTCTTAGGGACACGAGATAGATGAGTATGATTAATTTCCCTCAAAATATTTCCTGAAGAGAAAAAAGACTTTACAGCACCTGAGACGTCATCTCCAATAAGATGCCAATAATGTTGATAGAAATGGCCATTGTACCCATCTGGGCCAGGCGATTTGTCAGGCCCCATCTGGAAAACAACATTCTTAATTTCATTGTTGGAAATCCTCCTGATAAGCCAGCCCGCAGCATCTTTGGTGAGGATACGTTTAGGCGATAGAGTGGGGAAAGAACTCCCATAGTGATTCTGGGTGAAAAGACCCTTATAGTATTCTAGAGCATCCCTCTTTAGGTCATCATAAGAGCTATTTGGCCTACCCGAAGAATCGACTAGATGTCCAAGATTGTTGTGGCTTTCTCTTGACTTCATAGCAGTATAAAAAAATTTTGTATTACGATCACCCAAGCTCATCCAGTCTTGCCTACTTTTCTGGCGATACATATCCTCCTCAAGATTCACAGCATTTGCTAATTCTTTTATAGCGACTTGTTCCAGACCCTGAAGTCTGAAATCCGTAGGGAGAAGAGGGTTATTTCTAATAGCCTCCAGCTTTGCACGGCTCGCATTCACAAGTTTGCTAGCATTGTAAGAATGAGACCAGGACCGAAGAATTGGCTTCAACCGTTTCAGTTTCTGGACCACGCAATACATAGGAGTACCCACAACAAATCCATGCCAACTTTCTCCAATAGTATCCGCGATCCCAGGGCATTTGGACCAATAATTAAAAAACTTGAAGGGTTTGGGATCAGATAGTACCTGAGGATGGAGCCTGAGGACCATAGGCGAATGGTCACTAGTGAAGGGATCCAAGTACTCCGTAAAGGATTCTGTAAGAAGATTAAGACCGACGGTATTAACAAACACATGGTCCAGGCGGGCAGAGATACGGCAGCTCCCCACTCGATTATTGCACCAGCTAAATTTGTTTCCAGAGCTCTTAAGTTCCTGTAGCTGACAAGAAGTGATGCAGTCATTAAAATCAAGAAGAAGCTTCTCATCCACTTTTCTCCCTCCTATTTTCCCTGCTGAAGTAATGACACTATTAAAATCCCCGCCAACCATCCAAGCACCAAAATTCAAAGACACCGCATCAGATTTTAAGAGGTTTCATAACACCTTCCTTTCACCAACTGTGTTACAGGCATAGATTCCAGTTAGAGCCAAAGTTAAGCCCCCCGCATTAGTACACAACAAAGTGATGTGTTGATCAGAAGAAGACTTGAGGGTAGCACTCCAGATAGCAGAGTCAAGCCCAACTAAGATTCGGCCACCTGGAGATTTGTCAAAATTGGAGAAAGAAAGCCAGGATTTTGGGAAAACAGGTTTGTTTAAATCCAAAGGAGATTTAAGTTTCGTTTCCAAGAGAATGAGGGCCGAGGGCTTAATAGAAGAAACCCTATCTCGAAGATCTCTACGACGAACAGGGTTGTTCAACCCTCTGGTGTTCCATATAAAGACAGTCATTAATGATTGATAGGGTTTTTAGGAGTGCTTCCCTGAATTCTGGAGCTCCTCCTAGCACTGGGTTCCACCTGACCCTCCGTTTTCCTCTTACCCTTCTTAACCTCTTCAGCATGCTTTAAACAATTCAGCTCCTCTGACACCCAATCGGGATTATCCACAGCAAGGACAGGAGGTATCCTATCCAACTCCTCGTCTGCCGGCGAGTCCACAAGAAGAGAAGCCAATGGAGCATCTCTCTGACATACAACCCCAGCCCCTAGGGTAATACCCGCAGAAACCTCCTGTCTGGAATCCGACAAACCCAGGCCCGCGTGTAACATGTTTGAGACTGATTGGGAAAGCACAGGCCCCGGATTTTCAATTGCTGCCACCAAATGGTCCACAATCCCATTAGGCTCAAGGAGATTATGAAGAGGACCCACGGCCACATTCACATCAGGATTAATGTGAATGTGAATGTATATGTATATATATATATATATATATATATATATATATATATATATATATATATATATATATATATATATATATATATATATATATATAGTCAGAGTACATCAAAGGATGGTCATCGACATGGCCATCCAAACACGGTACATCATGATCAAAAAAATATCACATCATGACGACATCAAAAAGTATATCACCATACATATATGAAGAGTCACAGACAACATCATCCATCATACAAAGACAAAACATATATCAGAATCACTCAAAATATCATCACTCAAACATCGATCTAAGAGTGAGCGTCTCCAGGGGTTGCAGACGAGGAAGCAGGCTATGTAGCAGCAGGAGTATCCTCTGGAGGAGGGTCAGAAGGAGCAACAGAGGCAGCAGCAGCAACATCCTGTGTAGAAGCAACACCAGGAGGCTCAACGGCACCAGTAGGCTGAGGAGGCACAGGAAGCTGGGGAACAAACTGTCTCAAATCCTCAGGGAAGGTAATTCCCTGATGGAGGAAAGAGAGAGACAACAATCTGTAGATACCAGAGACCATCGCCAAAAGAGTATCCTGAGATGGTGGAGCAGATGAAGAAGGCACATCAGCTGGAGGCACAGTGGACGAGGATGGAGCTGAAGTAGACTTCCTCTTCTTCGAGGCAGTCTGCAGAGTCGAAGAGGACTTAGACTTCGCAGAAGCATCGAGGAGAGGGCCAAAGGGCATGGGCTCATAACGAGTCAAATCAACACCAAAATGCCGGAAGACACGAGTCAGAAGGCCACCATAAGGAATGTGAGATGAGGAGGACGTGAACTCAACCTTGTCCATCCTGTCAAGGAGGACACCAGCCCAGTTCACGGGCATGCCAGAAAAAATAGCATACATACACTTCAGGATATACTGAGATGGCTGGTCAGACGATCCATAACGCGGCAGAATGTTGGACTTCACCACTAGGTGAACAGCCCAACCCCGTGCAGAGAACATGGATGATCTGACACCCGAATCAAGAGCTAAAGGAACCTCTCGAAACATATCCCGGAGGACAGACTGGTCAAGATCGTTAATCTCCGAAAAGCTGATATCAGTGGTGAGGGAACCAACAAAGAGAATCCTAAGAATAGTCACTAAGAGAGAGGGAGTGATCTGTATGTGGGTTCCCTAAACGACAGTATCAAGGATGCCGGTAGACGAATACTCACTGCGAACGCGGTTCGCATAGAAGAGCTTCACCAGAAATGGATAGGCTCTGGGGGACTCGCTCTGAGAGAAGCAAAAAAGATCGGCCAGGTGAGTAGCGGAAAGAATGTCAGAGAGTCTCTCAGTAGTGAAGGCGGGGAAAGCAATGTACCGCTCCCTAAGTAGGTTGATCCCTAGGAGAGAGTGAAACTTTTCCAGACAAAGGTCGTCTCGGCAAACGGGAACTAGGGGATCAGAGGGGGGTACGGCAAGAGTTTCTTCAGACGAAATGGACACAGAAGAAGATACATGAGGGTTCTCAGCAACAGGCTCACTGATGTGAACACCAGTAGGCTTGCGCTGACGATGAATCAAAGGCTGAGCATCGCTAGAAGAAGCAGAAGGAGAGTAACCCGACGAAGATGAACGCACGGGTGACAGGGCATGCTTGGTTTGGGCTTTATAGGGTTTCTTCTTCTTAGTAATGAGTTTCTTAGGTGCCCTAGAATGTTTAGGGACATTGATCTTCTCTTTTCCCTTAGTTTTAGGAGCCATGGAAACAAGAGAAGGAGAAACTTAAAGCAAAGAAAACGAAACCACAACGAAACCAAGAAGAAGAAGCAAACCAAGAAGAAGCAATGACGATCGCGGAGAAGGAGATCGATTGCAACGACAGAACACGAGCGACGCTGACAGAAAGGAGAAGTTCGACAGTTTTGGAAACACGATCGATCGTTTTTGGAGAAGAAAACGAGCGGGAAGTTGAACAGTCGAAGCGGAGGAGAGAGAAAGTCGACGTGGGGAAGTGGTCGCGAATACTGAATATAAAATTGGGGAAATCAATCTGAGCCGTTGGATCAAGGAATCGACGACTCGGATCAAATCACAAGAACCGACATAGCAAGAGACAGTCGACTGATGAACAAAAGTTAGTCGACTGGATGAAGTGACAAAAATAAAGCTCAGAAAGATGGGCAGTCGACTGGCAAGTAATATGCAGTCGCCTGTCCACTGGACAGTCGACTGACATATACACAACAGTCGGCTGGCCGAGAATTAATACAGTTCACAAAAAAGAACAGAGAACACTGTAAAAATTCGACAGAGAGTACAGTCGCCTGATGACTAAAATACAGTCCCCTGTTAGATTAACAGTCGACTGTAAAACAGTCATCAGTCGGCTGTGCAAAAGATACCAATTTTCATATAGAGGATATAGAGTAGGGCAGTCGACTGTCAAAAGAAAAACAGTCGTCTATCCTGGTCCAAAAAAGCACAGTGAGATAGAATTCCAGAGAATAAGAACACTCACCCTAGGACCTATACTCTAATCATAACAACATCGTAAAATCATTGTGAAAACAATAAATCCATTGAAACACAAATTACTCCAATCAACCTCAAAACTCATGAAATCAATTAAGACACAACTGTCTTTCTTAAGCTCATAAAACAATAAAGCACATGAAGAAAGACAATCAGAAAGATATGAGCTCAATAAGGAGTTATAGCATGAAAGATTGAGCTTCTAAATTTCAGATTCACCCATAATTCCCAATTCTCCACGCAACCTCACACATGAATCTTCTTTAAGAGGTTTAGTGAAGATATCGGCAATTTGTTTTTGGGTTTCAATGTACTATAAGATGATGTCCTTCTTAGCTACATGATCATTTATAAAATGGTGTCTCACGTCTATGTGTTTGGTACGGGAGTGGTGTACCGGATTCTTGAAAAGACAAATAGCACTTTGATTATCAACCATGATAGGACAAGTATCACAATTGACACCATAGTCACTAAGAGTGTGTCTCATCCAAAGAACTTGTGCACATGTGTAATGACCACTTTTTGTTGTACGTTGTTCGTGCACGTGCTTTTGACCGTGCACGCGTTTATTTTAGACTTTGTTTGTTTGTGAACACTTTGTTGTGATATGCCGTTGTGAACGTCTCGGAGAGTAGTAAATTATGGCACTAATTTGGAACGATAATTCTCGAGTCGTTTTCCCACGATTTGATCTTATTCGAAGAGACATTGTGATTTTCACTTCTGACGGAAGACGTTTCTATTTTTAGTTTCATCGTCCGACTTCGAAATTGAAATCCATCTTCTTAGTTAGCTTTCTTTCGTCATCACGATCACACCGATATTTATTTTATAATTTTTGGAGTTCATTTGACCTACTTTATATTTTTAGCAAGGTTTAAAATATTTTTAATAGCCACGTTTTAAATTATTTTCGGCCAAATAAAATTTATTTAAGTTTAAAACGTTTTAAATAATTTTTGAGCCAAATCATAGCCCCTATCTTGGTCGCACCCAATCCCTATGTGATTAGGAAGGAGAGATTTGAATTTTAAATATTTTTAAACACCTAATCCCATTATGATTAGCCCTAGACCAAGTCAACCCCTCTACACTATATAAACAACCCATAGGAAGACTCATTTTCGCAAGAAAATAACCCTAGCCGCGTCCAAAATCCAAATTCATGCTTGCGACGAATCGTCGCAACGTTGCTGCACCAAGCCCCGCACCGACTGAAGGAATCACCCCAAAACCCCCTCACCGACCGACAGCCGCCCCCGCTCACGCCCGCTCCGCACCCCACTGCATCGCCCGCTCCGTTCTCCCGCTCCGACCAAGAGAATCTCTCGGTCTGACCAAGAGATTTCCCCGCTCCGCATCGCACCCGCACCATTGCAAGCCCCCGCTTCGCAAGACCGCATCGCCCCGCTCTGTCGTCCGCCCCGCACCGTGCCCGACCGAAGAAGCCGCCCGCACACACTTCGTTGCAACGTTGCAACGTTGCAACTCTCGTCCGCCCGCACCGATCGACGGTTTGCTCCGCACCGACCGAGAGCCCCGACCCCCGCACCGTACCAGCAGCTGTGCACAGCTGTTCCCCGCACCGACCGAGCCAAGCCCCCGCACCAAGCGTGTCTGACCGAGAGCCATTCGTCGCAACCCCGCACCCGTCGCACCGCTTTCCACCATGGGCCCCCCAAGTTCTCCAGAGGTATTGTGGGTCCCCTATTGGTCCCTAGGACTACTGTGGGCCCCACCTAGATGCTTTCTCTTCGAGGACTTGCCGTTTACGACATTGCGATACGTCGTAGCCCGTCGTCGCACGTGCTAGCTTTAGAATCTGGATTCGTTGCTCCGGTTGCTGCTCTGAACTTTCCAGCGAGGAATCTATTTTGGAATCAGGACTTGGAGCGCGTTCTTTTATTCCAACCCATGGCGTCGCTACCCGACACCAGCGTAGCTTTCGCGTCGTGTTGAGGTAACGCTTTGCACCCCTAGGACCCCAACCTATTTCATGTTAATCAAGACTAAAATCAATGTTTTTAAAGTATTTTAAATGTTTTAGAATTCACTAATCAAGATTAATAAAACGGATGTAGGCCGGTGGACTTGTGCACGTAGGATATTGTGACTTTGGACTCGTTGGACGGTGGTGCTCTGACGTGATACTTGCAGGCAAGTGAAACTTGCCAATTATTTCTGAGGGCCATGTTTTTAGGCCACTTCCTTGTTTTTAGTGTAAAAGAGACTAGACAGTGAAATGATAGCTGTCTAGACACAACTTTAAGATTTAGCTTGACAACGAAGCTAGATCTGTCACCCTGCCATGTCATTCATGCATTGTTATCTGTCACGTTTAAATTCCTTATCTGTACGCACTTTTAACTGCCATGCATTGCATCCTACATGTCATCCAAGTTGATTGTTGCATTCGTAGCACACGCTACGAAATACTTGTACTTCCTTGTCCGGCTAGGTGCACCCCTATGCCATCAAGATAAAACACTTCCTAGCTCGTGATCCAGAAGCGAGCATTCCCGTTCGGGGATAAGGCCCTGGCTCGATACACGTTGAGGGGTAGGGATAAGCGATCACTTGAGCTTAGGAGTTGGCCCGCGCAGCCACTCTAGCCAAAAGGCGAAATCTCTGTGCACGAGGTGTTGGATCCTGCCAAAACAGAGTTAGGATCGATAATATGAAGTGTAGACTTATGCTTGCGTACGCGGCACGGTAGTCTACGAACTTCGCCTTCGGATTCGCCACGACGGATCGAGTCTACTCACGAACGGAGTAAGGCTACTAAATCCACAATCTAAATCTCTACTTTAGATTAAGAACTTGGATAGAGTGAGAGAAAGGATTTCTGCAGAGCTTCGCGAGGATGAAGATGCATGCATGAATACCATGCAAAAGGTGTAAGAAATGGCTTACCCTTGGGTCTTATTTATAGCCCCCAAGGTAGTTATTTTTAGGGTAAGTTGTTCCTTTGGAACAACTTAATTAAGGTGTACCATGATACATGGCACATTATAAGCTTAAGTTGTACCATATGCATGGTACAACATAGGCTTAAGATATTCCCCCTTTATTAGCCATATGTCGCATGCACTTATGCATATATAATGCGACTTTCCCACTCATCCAGAGATCCTCTCTGCAAGGGAACAGATTCCCTTTGCACACAACTTCGTGTACGCGACGTTCGAGGTCCGTATTCCCCCGTACATCCCCCACAAGGGTGTACAAACGTCTTCCATATCCAACATCTCCCACTCACACTTGAGGGGATTGTAAGAGAACGTCTTTCTCTTAGTTCTTTCATCTATCATACCGAGAAATAGACCGTGCGACCGTCATGCGCGTAGAGTCTGTTGTTGTGCACTTGTTAGAGATACACAACGACCTCGAAGGTGCAAAGTTGAGTAGTTCAACGCATGCTTTACCCTAGATTATTTCTTCACATTTCTTATACTTTATATTCAACAATTGAATCCCATCTGGATCTCAATTGGCTGGCCAGCTTTGAATCATTAAAGTCCAAATGTGAATACGAAATCAATCTTCCTCTTCTTGCGAACCTTCTGATCTTGACTTGATTCGCTTTTCTAATGTGTCCTGTCGAGCCGAATTATCATAGCCCATAAGTAACACGCTAAGATAGCGATCATCTCGTCAAATCTAAAGGAACCAATTGGAGTCCTTGAGGGTAAGAGTTAAGACCCGTATGGCCTTTGAGTCTCACATAATAGCAAACACTATTGCTACTAACTCAGTGGTCGAAATGCATACGTGGTATGAACACGTATTACAACATCACTCCTTTCCCAGGGAGAGTATGTCTTAATGATGTTGTACGGATGAAAAGATCAGACACCACAGTGCCTATCTTTTTGAGTCCCCTTACTACTCGTGAAATATTCACGGACTCTCATCCTGCATAAGACAGATAGGATTTAAAAATCCTATGAGATCTCTTTCAAATATCCTTGTGATACAGATCTCAGATCTTTTGTAAGCATCCATATGATGCAGATCTTTCATTCGACTATCTTGTTTAAGTCATGACTCTAAATCATTCGTCTAATGATTTTGACTTTAAACTAGTCTCATCTCTATCTTATCCATCTGATAAGATAAGGCGGTTGCTCATGTGAGAGAGCCAACCTTAATCTGTCCGACATACACACAATTCAGCTGAGATTTCAAAAAATGTACACAAACATTTCTTAAGAAATTCATATGCAATGTTTGAAAAAGAACTTATTCTTTTATTAATTTTGATCATTTACAGACATGGGAATTTACATTGGTACAACTCAGCTCTTACGCAATCCTTGAGATGATAAGTGTTTGTAAAACACATCTCTGGGGATCGCCTTCGTAAGCAGATCCGCTATCATCTCATGCGTAGATATGTACCTTATGTCTACCTTCTTGGTCTTATCATAGTCTTTTGCAAATTTGTAGCGGATATCTATGTGTTTGGTCTTACAATGGAATTTCGGATCTTTGACATAGACTATAGATGCTTGACTATCGCTGTGTATAGGTACAGCACCTGAGTCACTTGCATTAATTAGCCTGTCTAAGAACTTCCTAAGCCAAACAGCCTCTTGGACTGCCATGCTAAATGCTACAAACTCGGCTTCCATGGTTGAAAGTGCGATGCAGGATTGTTTCTTGCTACTCCAGGATATTGCACCAGATCCGAGTAGAAAAACATATCCTGAGGTCGATCGTCGCTCATCGAGATCACCCGCCCAATCAGCATCAGTGTAGCCTTCGAGCCTCAAGGCATCTCCTTGATAGCATAAAGCAAAGTCTGCAGTTCCTTTGAGATACCGCATTATCCTCTTAACCGCTTTCCAGTGTACTTGCCCTGGGTTGGATTGGTAACGACTTACCATTCCAACGGCAAAACAGATGTCCGGTCTTGTACACATCATAGCGTACATTAGACTACCAACTGCACTGGAATATGGAACTTTTTCCATAATCTTCTTCTCTTTTTGGTTCTTTGGACATGATTTCAGACATAAATTGTCGCACTTGCTTATTGGAGTATCAATGGACTTGCAGTCCTGCATATTAAAACGTTCTAGAACATTCTTTATATAAGTCTCCTGTGAAAGAGAAAGAAGTTTCTTTGAACGGTTCCTTGAAATCTTAACTCCAAGGATATATGCGGCTTCTCCCATGTCTTTCATCTCAAAAACCGATGAAAGCCAAGCCTTGATATCCTTGTCATTTCCGGCTATTAAAATGTCATTTACATATAGAGACATAATAACATACTTGTTCTTATTCCTCTTGATATATACATAGTTATCTTCATCAAGCATGGAAAATCCATTTGATAAGACAACCTCTTGAAATCGTATATACCATTGCCTCGAGGATTGTTTAAGACCATATATGGATTTAAGAAGTTTACAAACCTTATGTTCGTTTCCTTCTTTTACAAACCCTGTTGGTTGTTCCATATAGATCTCCTCGTCCAATTCTCCATTGAGAAAGGCAGTCTTTACATCCATTTGATGTAATTCGAGGTCTAAGCAAGCTACCATTGCCAGAATCAGGCGAATTGAGGTAAAACGAACAACAGGTGAGAAGGTCTCTTCGTAGTCTATCCCTTCCTGTTGCGTAAAACCTTTCGCGACAAGGCGAGCTTTATATCTGTCAATAGAGCCATCAGCCTTATGCTTGATCTTGAGAACCCATTTGTTCCCAATAGCTCTACGTCCTCTGGGTAAGTCAACTAAGTCACAGACTTGGTTAACTTTCATGGATTCTAACTCCTCTTGCATCGCTTCCATCCATTTGTCTTTAGCAGGGCAAGATACGGCCTGTTTGAAAGTAGCAGGCTCGTCATCTTCTTGTGGTAAAGTCATAAAGGTTTGCGGAAATTCATCCTCAAATCTTAGAGGAGCCAACCTTGTACGACTACTACGTCGTATTTGAGATTCTTCAAGTCCTTGTTGACTTGAGTTTAGATCAATTCTAATATCACTCCCACTTGGAATGTCCATAGAATTGCTCCCACTTGGATCATTATTCCCGTATGGAATAGGATAATCGTCATTCGTATAATCCATTGGTGAAGGTTGAAACGTATTTTCGTTTTCACCAAGAATTCTCCCACTCGAATGAGGTAATCCTTCTTGATCATAAATCTCAAATAGAGATAAGTCCTGGCTTATCTCGCCCTGTCTTGGAAACTCGTTTTCCAAGAAAGTGACATCCCTCGATTCAAACTCAATTAGCCCACCATTGTCTTCCTGACTAACAAAAACATAACATTTGGAGTTTTCTGCGTATCGTATGAAGATACATTTCCTTCCCATTGGCCCAAGTTTGCCATACTTATGGGAGGAAATATGTGCGTAGGATGCACAACCCCAAGGTTTTAAAATGTTTAAGTCAGGAGACCTTTGGTTCCACAACTCATAAGGAGTGGAGCTAACTGATTTCGAGGGCACGCGGTTTAAAATGAAAGCGGCCGTCAATAATGCATCACCCCAAAAGGTGATTGGCAAGTTAGCTTGCGCCATCATTGAATGGACCATTTCCATTAAAGTCCTATTTCTCCTTTCTGCAACACCGTTTTGTTGAGGAGTATAAGGCATAGTTACCTGATGTACTATGCCTTTTTCATCACAAAGTTCCTTAAAACTTATTGATTGATATTCACCGCCCCTATCGGTTCTCAAGACCTTAATCTTGCGATCTAATTGATTCTCCACTAAACTCATATAGTTTTTAAAGCAAGCCAAAGCTTCACTTTTGTGGGATATCAAATAGATATGTCCGAATCGGGTGAAATCATCAATAAAAGTGATGAAATAGGACTTTCCACGTCTTGTCTTGACATTCATCGGACCACATATGTCCGAATGGATAAGCTGTAATGGAACCTCGGCCCTTGTGCCGGTTCCAAATGGCTTGCGACAAGATTTCCCCACAAGGCAATGTTCGCAGGTCGATATTTCAACCTTTGAAACATTGGATAGAAGGCCATGTTTGGCAAGTCTATCCATACGCGTTGGTCCAATATGACCAAGCCTTGCGTGCCAACAAATCACATCAGACTCATAAGTCTTAGAATTTATAATAAGGAAATTTTCATTACATGAGGAATCATACATTGTACTCATTACAATAAATCCTTTAAATACAAACCCAGTACCAATAAGAGTATTATTACAACTTAAGTCCACATTACAATCATGAAAGAACCAGTTATAGCCAAGACCCATTAATACGACCACAGAAATTATATTCCTTCGAATATCTGGAGCGAAGAGGACATCATGAAGTAGGAGAGTGCGGCCGTTGTCCAAGACTAGCTTGCAAGTCCCAACGCCTTTCACTTCAACACGTGTGTTGTTTCCTACATAGATCCACTTCGTTCCTTGGGGTATCCGGTGATACTCCACGAAGGACCGTCTGTCCCTTGCTATGTGGTCGGTGGCACCTGAATCAATTATCCAAAATGGATTAGATTCCACAAGAAATATTGAACTAGAAACACATATGTAACTAGTATATTTACAAGTTACCTCGTCGCCTTCACTCGTACACAAACGAGCA
This sequence comes from Scilla litardierei, assembly GCA_030789695.1. NCBI lineage: Eukaryota > Viridiplantae > Streptophyta > Magnoliopsida > Asparagales > Asparagaceae > Scilla > Scilla litardierei. The sequence continues at coordinate 258,184,760 of CM061141.1, forward strand.
TAGTGACCGAGCTTGTTGCACTTGAAGCACTTGATCCTCTTCAAGTCTTTCTTCTTGTGCCATTTCTTGTGCCCACCCTTATGTTTGGGTTTCTTGGTAGACTCAGGTTGCTTATTACGTTCATTAGTGAACTTCGAACGATTTTTCCGTTTCTTTCCCCCGTGTGAGGAACTAGCAACCATGTGCACTTCTGCACTTGGCTTGGCAGCCGCAAGCCGCTCTTCCTCTAATTCGAGGTGCTTGGAAACATCGCTGAAGGTCTTGATGCTCTCATTGTGAGTGAGATGCATCTTCATTTGGTCCCACCCATTTGGTAGGGAACGTATGACTGCTTGGATTTGTTGCTCATCCGTGAGCACATGACCTGCGTCTTTTAACTCTGAGATAAGGTTTGCCATATGTCGCAGATGTTTCCCCATGGAATGATCTGGACGTTTCTTATATGTATCGAACTTTATAGTTAAGGCGCGAAGTTTGGACACCGATGTGCCACCGAACTTCTCCTCTAGCTTGGACCATATGTCCATGGCTAGGTCATGTTCTCGGAAGATGCGCATTATGTCATCAGCCATACTGCTTAATAACGTAATGCGCGCTATCTTATTCTTCCGAGACCAAGCATCAAAAGCTTCCTTGTCTCTTCGGTGTTGGGCCGTAGTGCCCAACCCAGGTTCAATCATAACGTTCTTCAGAGTTTCGAGCACTTCTTGCTCCTCTAGAACGTATTGTATCTTAATGGACCAAAGTTTGTAATTATCGCCGTTGAGTTTTTCACCTTTGTTTAACTCAACGACGATATTCTTTGAAGCGGAAGACATTTTACTTTTAAAATGCTGCAAAAGACATAAAAAAACCAAAGGTTCGATCAAAAATCATTGCAAAAATTTCTTATACACATAGTCATCATACATTTTCATGATTCATTAGTCTCGGCCAGCGGACCGACCAGGGAAATGGCTAAGTCATGGTTCACTATCCTCAGACTAACTGAGGTGTCTCACAAACTAGTCCAAAAGACCACTGGTCGAATCATGATCCATTGAGATACTGAATCAATCAAATGTGAAATTTCAGACTAGTTTAATATCACTCCCACTTGAAAAAGAAATCCCACTTGGAATGATATTATTACATTTGATAAGTTACTTTCGAAAAATATTGAAGATGCTACTCTAGAATCGGAAAGGTCACTATGTTTCCAATCACCATCTAGATTAACTTTCAATATTTCCCCATCACTTTATCAAAAGTTAGTACTCTTATAGTACTTCGCAGCGGAAAAGCGTTTTTGAAAACGTATTTTTCAAAACGTATGAAAACGTATTTTTCAAAAAAAAATTATATTTCAACTTAGTACCCTTATGATACTAGTGAAATATTCGACACTTCCTGACCATTTGTCGGGAATGAGTCGTAGCCGTGCCTAAGTCGGATCCCCCTTTTGGGGATTCTTCTGCAAATTATCGTTGCCGGCTCCCGTATGGATCCTGGCGTTTCCCCCCGTATGAGAGAATTTTGATGCAGACGACTGCTGTTTGGCCCCGTATGGGCTAGTTGGCACGTTCATGTTCAACCAAGGCCTTTTGCCGAATTGGTCTGAATCACTGCCGGCCAATGCCGATCAGTCCGGCCCCCGGCCAGACCATGACCGCTGCCAGGGCCGACCGTGGCCCTGGCAGCGGCCAGGGCCGGCCATCGGCCAGGCCATGGCCGAGGCCAGGGCTGACCAAACCCTGGCCTCTGCCAGGGCCGGGGCTGGCCAGGCCCTGGCCTGAGGCCAGGGCGCTGCCCTGGCCTCTGCCAGGGCGGCCAGGCCCCTGGCCGGGGGCCAGGGCCCCTGCCCTGGCCCCGGCCAGGGCGGCCAGGCCCTGGCCTGAGGCCAGGGTGACCAGGCCCTGGCCCTGGCCAGGGCGCCGCCCTGGCCCCGGCCAGGGCGGCCTGGCCCCTGGCCTGGGGCCAGGGGGGCCTGGCCCCTGGCCGGGGCCAGGTGGCCCCGGCCAGGGCGGCCTGGCCCTGGCCTGGTCGTGGTCGGCCAGGGCCGGCCGGCCATGGCCCTTTTGGCCATGGCCGGTTTCCCCTTTCATGGGGTGGCCGCACACCCCGTCGGAGGGGGTTGCCGCGGTGGTTATTGGCCGTAGCCAACCCATCCGCATGGGGAGGGGGGTGCATGGCCTTCATAACCCATTTGGTCATGGTGCACATGCACAAAAAAAATCATCTTCCCCGATGGGAATAACCACCACCTTCTTCTCCGGTGAAGCACCCGTTCGTCGAGGAAGTAGTTGTCCTCCAATGGCCGTGTGCCAAAAAATGAACCCACTTCAAAAATTCGTAAACTACGCGCTCCTTATGAAGAGAGCGCCCATTCCCTATGAATGGAGACTCAGCATCCATGAAGAGAGCGCGTTTGACGATATGAACGGTCGGTTCTTCCCGTCACGGAGAGTTCCTGCCATATCCGTAATGACAGAAGACCCTAACGTGAAAAGAACAACCGCTGCGTTCTCTCCGTCACGAAGCGTTCCTACCATATCCGTAATGGTAGGATACCCATCCGTGAAAAAGACAACGACTCGTTCATAGTTTCTCCGGGGCAAACCCGTATGGCTCTGATACCAATGTTGGATCCTGCCAAAACAGAGTTAGGATCGATAATATGAAGTGTAGACTTACGCTTGCGTACGCGGCACGGTAGTCTACGAACTTCGCCTTCGGATTCGCCACGACGGATCGAGTCTACTCACGAATGGAGTAAGGCTACTAAATCCACAATCTAAATCTCTACTTTAGATTAAGAACTTGGATAGAGGGAGAGAAAGGATTTCTGCAGAGCTTCGCTAGGATGAAGATGCATGCATGAATACCATGCAAAAGGTGTAAGAAATGGCTTACCCTTGGGTCTTATTTATAGCCCCCAAGGTAGTTATTTTTAGGGTAAGTTGTTCCTTTGGAACAACTTAATTAAGGTGTACCATGATACATGGCACATTATAAGCTTAAGTTGTACCATATGCATGGTACAACATAGGCTTAAGATATTCCCCCTTTATTAGCCATATGTCGCATGCACTTATGCATATATAATGCGACTTTCCCACTCATCCAGAGATCCTCTCTGCAAGGGAACAGATTCCCTTTGCACACGACTTCGTGTACGCGACGTTCGAGGTCCGTATTCCCTCGTACATCCCCCACAAGGGTGTACAAACGTCTTCCATATCCAACACGAGGTGCTTACTTGACTTGTACTTGTCTTTGTGAATGATTCATGTAAAACTTGTCATCCATGCTATGTTTAAATGCCATGCTCGTACTTTACCTTACTTGTCGCTCTCATTACTTTAACTGCCATGTCATTGCATCATGCTAGAATTGCTAGGTTGCTTTACTTTTACCTACTTTCAGTTTCCTTGCACAATTCTCTTGTAGACTTGCTGACATGTGCCCCTTGCTCTTTTGGGTGTCATATGTTAGACCCTGAGCCAGAGACCGTAGCTGAGGACGAGGTGTTTGCTGACACTGAGCCAGAGCCTACGTTTGACGAGGAGTTGGTAGACACCGGAGACCAGTCTTAGAGGCTGTTTGAGTTTCTTTGCTTTAGGTTGTTGTTAGTTGTCGGTGCGTAGCACCATTACTTTGCTTTTGTACTTTGTACTTTTGTTGGCCATGCTGGGGCCTCTTTTTAGACTCTTTTATTTTAGCCTGGTGGCTTTTCTGCGATGTTGGAATTTATTATTATGGATATTATGAGATTTATCTTTTGTCTCATTTCCCTTATTATTATCTTTGTTTCGTTTCGCATTGCAAGGACCTGCAGTTTAAAGTTGATTGACGCTTATCGGACTCGCAGCTTTGTAGCTTCAAGTCTGAGCGGACCTTCTCACGTCTCGCCTCCACATATTTGGGAAGCGGGGCGTGACAACATGCAAGACCTGCGGCAATATATTCTGCTTCAGTCGTGGACAATGACACCGAATTCTGTTTCTTAGAAAACCAAGAAACTAAGGAATTTCCTAAGAAATGGCATGTGCCACTAGTAATTTTCCTGTCGGACTTGCATCCGGCAAAGTCGGCATCACTATATGAGATTAACTCATATGTGCTAGACTTAGGGTAAAGTAACCCATAATCGAGGGATTGATTGAGATAACGAAATATTCGTTTAACCGCAATCAAGTGTGACTCCTTAGGTCTTGCTTGATATCTAGCACAAAGACATACAGAAAACATGATATCGGGCCTACTAGCGGTTAAGTAAAGTAAGCTACCGATCATGCCTCGATATAGACAAACGTCTACATCTTTTCTGCTTTCATCCTTGTGCAGATGAGTAGTAGTACTCATGGGAGTCCTTTTGCACGAAGACGATTCCATTCCGAATCGCTTAATAAGCTCCCCTGTGTATTTTGTCTGATGTATGAACGTGCCATTCTCCATTTGTCGAATTTGCAATCCAAGGAAGTAGGTGAGCTCTCCCATGTGGCTCATCTCAAACTCATCCTTCATAGACTTGAAAAATTCTTAACAAAGATTAAAGTTAGTAGAACCGAAAATAATATCGTCTACATAAACTTGAATCAAAAGAATGTCATTCTCATAATCTTTAATGAAGAGCGTAGAATCAACTTCTCCCATTTTAAAACCTAAATTCCAAAGAAAGGTCTTAAGACGATCATACCAAGCTCTAGGAGCTTGTCTCAATCCGTACAACGCTTTCTTAAGTTTGAAAACATGGTTTGGAAATTTTTCATGAATAAAACCGGGAGGTTGAGAAACATAGACTTCTTCATTGACAAACCCATTTAAAAATGCAATTTTAACATCCATTTGAAATAATTTTAAAATTCTTATGGGATGCAAAAGATAAAAGCAACCTAATAGCTTCTAATCTAGCTACGGGGCACAAGATTCTTCGAAATCAATACATTCCTCTTGCCGGTAGCCTTGAGCTACTAACCTTGCTTTGTTCCGTGTGATTACCTCGTTTTCATCCATCTTGTTCTTGAAGATCCATTTGGTCCCAATAACTTGGTGACCACTAGGAAGAGGTACAAGTTCCCAAACTTCGTTTCTCTCAAATTGCGATAGTTCTTCTTCCATTGCCACTATCCAAGAGCTATCCTCACAAGCTTCTTGGATGTTCTTTGGCTCAATGGTAAAGACGAATGCGCAATGAGAGAATTCTTCAATTCTTGATCTCGTTCGAACACCCACACCAATATCTCAAATAATTTGGTTATGGGGAAGGTTGCGAACGGTTGGGTAAGCTTTGGGTAAACCTGGATAACTAGGAACAACTTCAACAACTTCGTTAGAAGTGTTAGTCTCAACAATATTATCATTAATCTTAACATTATTAAGAGAGTCACAAAGAATCTCTACATTATCATCATCAACATGAGGAAAATCAAAATCTTCATAAAACGATACGTGAAGTGATTCCTCAATCGTTGAAGAAGTTTTGTTGTATATCCGGTAGGCTTTGCTACGTGTGGAATATCCAACAAAAATACGAAAATATTTCACTTGAGGAATTTTATCATAAAACAACTCAAAACAAGTTTTGTTTGTTCGGGGTCTCACTAGAATCCTATTGAGCACATAACATACCGTGTGCACCGCTTCTGCCCAAAATTGTAGTCCTAAATGACTATCATGGAGCATAGTGCGAGCACACTCAATAAGAGTTCTATTCTTTCTTTCTACAACACCATTTTGTGGTGGAGCACGAGGAAAGGAAAAGTTATGAGTTATCCCGGAGTCATCACAAAACTTAGTAAAAGGCTCATTCTCAAATTCTCCTCCATGATCACTACGAATAGTGATAATGGTGGATCCTAAAAGATTCTGAATCTTCTTTGCAAATTTGGTAAACTCTTCATGAGCTTCATTCTTATTAGTTAAGAATGAAACCCAAGTAAATCTAGAAAAGTCGTCAACGACAACTAGTCCATAATGAGCATTACCTAAAGAAGCGGTTCTAGTTGGCCCAAATAAATCTAGATGAAGAAGTTCTAGGGGCCTCTTAGAAGTAATCCCTTCTTTAATCTTAAAAGAAGATTTACTTAGTTTACCTCTTTGACATGAATCACAAAAGTTTTTCTTATTAAAAACAATCTTTGGAAAACCTTTGACTAGATCATGCTTAGCTAACTTATATAGGTGCTTGAAGTGAACATGACCAAAACGGCGATGCCATAATAGTTGTTCACTTGTGTTAGCAACTAAGCAATGTTCTATGGTTTTAGGCAAGCTCAAATAATAAATATTTTTACGCCTAATACCGGAAAATAAAACATTTGAATCACAATCAACAATAGTGCACAATCCTTCTCCAAAGTTAACCTTGTAACCTTTGTCACAAAGTTGACTAATGAAAATGAGATTGTGACATAAACCACTAACAAGATAAACATTAGTAATTAGAGGTTTGGAAGGATTACCAACGATACCTACTCCAATGATGGTTCCCTTTTGATTACCTCCAAAAGTGACCGTTGCACCATCTTTGATGCTATTCACTTCGGAGAGCAATGAGGGATCTCCCGTCATGTGTTTGGAGCAACCGCTATCAAGAATCCATCCTTTTCCTTTAGAGCTAATAAGACATTTATTGCTCTTCTTCTTTCTCTTGGATACCTATATAATATACCATAAGCTTTTGGTACCCAATGTTTGTTGGGTCCAAGGGGATTAGCCCTTTGGAAGCCAAGTCCAAGTGGACTTCCGCTTCCCAACATAGTTACTATTTCTAATTACATCATGAAAGTAGGAATCGACATAAGCATTCCTAACATTTAGACTAGTGTTCTTAGGACCCCAAATAGTGTACATCTTGGGAGTCCTATTCCTAGTTGCATGTATATGTGTTGGTATTCTATGGTATGCATGCTTCTTAGGAACATGATTTCTAGCATAGATATGTGGTGGAGGATATGCATTGTACATTCTAGAATGAAATGTATGCTTGGAAACATGCATATTATAAGAAACATAAGGATCATGCATGACATATGGAGGATGAGCATACATGAAGGAATGATGCGTATGAGCATATGGGTGTGTAGGAGCACGTACATGAGTATTTCTCATGTGTGGTTGTGTACGTGTCCGTGGGTGCGGAGCATAAAATGTGTCATGATTATCCACTTGTGAAGTAGGATGTTTCCTATGTGGATGAGTGTTAGTGTACATAAAAGCATGGCATTGCTTTTGGTTTCCACCCTTAGTAGGTTTCTTGCCAAAAGGAAGAGAAGGTGATGTGGTGACATTCTTGGTAGGATTGCTACCTACAGTGTCTTTGACACCACTTGTGGATGCACTGGAGGAAGGCCTCACAAAATCTATAGTGACACCACTATATTAGGTGCGAGCATTAGATGCATTTGCTTTTACAAATCCAAGACCAACACGATGTGTGGCCGGAAATTGGTTTGCAAGCAAATCATCCAATTGTCCTTTTCCCTTATTGAATCTCATAATACGGGAGGACATGAGCTCATATTTCTCCATTAAAGAAGAAAGGTTGGTATCCAAGGTGGACACCCGTGCTTTGAGCTCGTGTACTTGGGTTTTAAGAGAATCATTCTCTACACCCAATTGTGTATGACGTGTATCTAGATCACTATTATCCTTGGGATGTGTTTGATCTAGTTGAGATTTGAGGGAATTCACCTCATCTCTCAATGTGACATTTTGAGAAGCTAAGTTTGCTTTCTCAAGAGTTAAAGTATCAACAATGGTGTCATTATTGATAATGCATGGAATGGATGACTTGCTAACATTTGATTTCTTTAAGCTAGTGTATCTAAGCATTAAAGATTGGTATTTAGCAAATAGTTCTTGATTAGCTATACGAAGTTCATTCATTGTTACCTCGGTGTTATCCGTGTCGGAGTCACTCTCATCCGAGAGTGGGTCTTCAAGTGCCATGAAACACATGTGGGCGCTCTCACCCTTCTCATCATCGGAGTCGCTTGATGAGTCATCACTTAAGTCATCAAAGGTACCTACGAGTCCTTTCTTCTTGTCTCTCTTGTTCTTGTCGGACTTGTGGTACTTTGGTGCCTTCCATTTTTCTTTGTTGTTTAGCATTGGGCAATCCCTCTTGATGTGCCCTGGCTTATTACACTTATAACAAAGAGAGGAAGTAGCATTAGTAGACTCAACACGTTTGTTGGAGGGAAATTTACCTTTGCGGAAGAAGCGTTGGAACTTCTTCGCCATTTGGGCCATTTCACCCAAATCCATCTCGTTCTTGGATTCATCACTTTCGGAGGATGACGAATTGGCGTTGAACGCCAAAGCTTTCTTCTTGGCCTCCGAGGGATTCATCATGGCTCGAATCTTCAATCGGTTATCCCGTCTTACTTCGTAAGACATAAGAGTCCCGATGAGATTCACCACGGGGTAGTTCTTCAAATCATTGACCTCCTCAATGGCGATTGCTCGTCTTTCCCATTTGGAGGTCATCCCCATGATGATCTTCCTTACCTTTTCAGGCTCGGTGTATATTTGGCCAAGGGCTTCCAATTCGTTTGTGATGTCGGTAAAGCGTCCGTACATCGACACAATGCTCTCATTTTCCTGCATGTGAAACAAGTCGAATTTTTGCACGGCAACATATAACTTTGAAAGCTTTACCTTGTTCGTTCCCTCGTGGGTAACGATGAGATGGTTCCAAATTTGATATGCACTCTTACATGTGCATATCTTGTTGAACTCATACGGGTCCAACGCACAATGAAGAGCGTTCATTGCTTTAGCGTTGTTGACTTCGGCGGACTTCTCGGAAGTTGTCCATTTCTCGAAGTCATCTTTGGTGGGTCGACGTACTCCTTGTGGAGAGTTCTCTAAAGAGAAGCACTCCTAAGGAATGTCTCCATCCTACACTTCCAATAGCCAAAATTAGTACCATTGAAACATGGAGGACGTATCGTAGATTGACCTTCGAAAAGAGTGGACGCTCCATCACGGTCGTGATTGTTGTACGAAGGCGGAGGAGGAACGTTGTTGTTGTTGGATGCCATAGATGAAACCTTGTGCATTGATACCAATTGTAAGGACTCTGTCTATGGGGAAAACACTAGAAGGGGGGTTGAATAGTGTTTATGCAAATTTAAAAGGAATTTACGCCAAATAAAATGCAATCCAACAAATAGTACGAAATAGAAAAACGACCCAAAGAGAAACACACGCAAACGCAGATATGTTTCAAGGGTTCGGATTACCCAAGTCAACTCCCGACTTGTTCCCGGTAATCCTACGTCCCTACCACCCGGATACCACCGGATACTCAAGTTAGAACCCTAACTTGAGGTTTCCTTATAGCCCACTTGTAGCAACCCTACAAGTACAATCGAATACAATCGATGTCCTTGACTCCCACAACTTGGGAGCAAGCAAAACCACTCTCACAACCGAGAGCACAAATCAAATAACGAAAGTTATGAAATATGAAAGCAACACTTACAATCACATATGCCTTGAAGTAGAACTTGAAGGAGAAGTGTGATGTGTGTTGAAGAACTCTCTTGGAAGAGAGGTGAAAGCTCTTTCTCTTGACTGCACCAAATGCCTAGAAGATCAATCTTTGGTTCTAGGTTGGAGAGCAAGAGAACAAGATTTGGAAATACTTAGGGCTTTGGATTTGAGAGCTTTGATCTTTGGAAATGAAAGCTTGAAGGATTTTGCAATGAATGAGTAACCTTCCAATGAAACAGTAGAAGCTCTATTTATAGCTTTCTCAAATCCATAAAACAGTTTTGGCAAAACCCAATCGAAATTCGTGAGAAAAATCTCAACGGATATAATCTGAACTCGCGACAGTCGACTGTTGAACAATCCACAGTCGACTGTTGCACAGTCAGCAAGGGTAGGTGAGAATTCATAACGGTAACTTACCACGTGGACAGTCGACTGATGAAGCCAACACAGTCATCTGTTAAACCAACAGGCGACTGTACATTCTTCTACAGGCGACTGGCCGAGAGAAGAGTAAGTTAGATAAAATACTGAAAATCTCACAAGATACAGGACAAACGACTGATGCAAGGAACACAGTCGACTGTTAATCAGAACCGGCGACTGTATAACCTTAAACAGACGACTGTCACAGACAGGAGAAATTTCCAGAGAGCTAAGTCAAAGAAGAGACTTACAGACAGGCGACTGTTGCAGCATAGACAGTCGACTGATCTAATAGACAGTCGAATGTATATACAGCATAAGTCGACTGGCCGTAGAAATCAGATCAAACAGAGTTTGGGCATGGAGAGACAAGCGACGGATGAACAATTCACAGTCGACTGTCACTAGGACAGGTGCCTGTTAATCATTCAACAGTAGCCTGTGTGAGAAAATCAGAGAATGCCCAAAAACTACATTGTAATAGTATGTGCATAACATGCGACTGTATAACAAAACACAGTCGACTGTTGTTGAGACAGGCGATTGTAAACTGTTAAGCAGTCGGCTGTTATAAACAATCCTAGCACAAACACAAGGGGATTGAATTGGGATCAAATGACAAAATTCTAAAGATGTCCTATGACAGAATGTAGATGTGTGTGAGTGCTCCATCAAAGTTCTACTTCTAAGCTACATACTAGAAGAGATAAAAGAAAAATTACATTGACGAATAATCTCTTCTTTCCATCGTATGAGCTTGAAGTCTTTACGGAGCTTCAATCATTAATCTACGATCATCCAATTCATATCATTTGCCTTCAATGACGTTTGTGAGTCATCCATTGCTAGTTGATCTTCATAATAAGCTTAGGCAATGGATTTATAGCAAAATAGGGGATTAGTCACAAGTATTTATGTTTGCTCATCATTAACACCAAGTAGGGAGAATTCCAATACTCAACATACTATGCTCGCTTCGTCGACATCACCAACGAGTTGGAGGCTCTTGGAAAGACTTACACCCAAAAGGAGAAAGTCTCAAAGATCATTGACGGACTTCCTTCTTGTTGGGAAAAGCGTACCTTCGCAATCGAGGAAGGTAATGATATGAGTAAGTATACTGTTATCCAACTAATGGGTACCTTGATGTCTTATGAGGTATGCAAGGATAGCAAACTAAAGTTACAGGACAAGATGAAGTCTTACTTGAAGCAAGACGAGCCAAAGGAAAAGGCGATTGCGTTTAAGGCCGCTCCATCTACATCTACATCTACCGATGATGAAGAATCGGAAGAAGAGTTGGACTTGGAATCCATTGCCCTCATGGCAAAGAAGTTCAACCGATTCTTCCGAAAAGGTAATTTCAAGAACAAATCTAAATTTAGTTCTTCTAACGCCTCCGCTCCTTTGTGCTTTAAATGCAATAAGCCAGGACACATGAAAGCGGATTGTCCTCAAAACAAGCAAAAGGAGAAGTGGAAGGCGCCAAAGTTCGACAAGTCAAAGAAGTACAAGAAAGGGTACAAGAAAGGGCTTGTCGGGACATTCACCGATCCGAGGATGACTCCTCAAGTGGAGAGTCGGACGATGAACAAGTGGAGCAAGCACACATGTGCTTCATGGCAAGAGAGGAACATGATCAAGGATCCTCCTCCGATGATAGCAAGGATGAAGGCGATGAGGTAACTATGGATGACCTTAGATTAGCTAACGAGCTAATATGGTCTAAGTATTCTAAATTAGTAAATAGATATACTAAGATAAAAGATGAGCTAGCTAGTATCCAAACCTTGCCTAAGCCTATCACCATCGACAATGACACCATTGTTGAAGGTTTGAGAAATGAGATTGAAAATCTCAAATCTCAACTTGAGCATGTTCATATTGAGGAATCGGATGAACATGAGATAGCAGATTTGATTTCTCGAAACTCAACTTTGAGTATTGAGAATGAGAATCTCAAGTCTCATGTTTGTGTACTCTCAACTCAAGTGTCCACTTTGGATGCTTCTATACTTTCTCTCACCGAGAAGTATGAGTCCACATTAGGCCGGATTAACAAATTCAATAAAGGTAAGGACCATTTGGATAATATCCTAAATGACTACTTCCGGCCAATCATCGCATTGGCTTGGGGTATAAGATGGGAAATTCATCCAAATCGGACACTACCTTTGTTAGGCCAACTTCCGATGCCTCAACGAGTGGGAGCAAACACTCTATTGGTAGTTCATCTACCAATGGTGTTTCCACTTCGTACACACCCTCGTTTGGAAAGAAACCCACTTTGGGTGGACCTCCAAAGAAGGGTCATGCATTTATGTACACCAATACCATGACACGTAGGAACACACATCCTACTCAACATGTTCACAATTATGATGATTTTTATGCTTCACGTCCATGGGCACGTGCACACCAAGTGAGACACCCTCACGCACGTGTTCCTCCACATGTATATGTTCACCCACACATCATATGAACAATTATCATCATGCACCATTTCATCATGTGCCATATGCCTATCCACGACATGCATCACGTAGAAATCAACAACGCATGCATGCTCCCCAATAGGAATAGGGCTCCCAAAATCTTCACTATTTGGAGCCCGAAGGACACAAGCATGCATGAAAAACAAGCTTACATGAATTCGTATTTTATGAATGTCGTGCATAATGATGATTATGTGGGGAAGTCTAAGTCCAATTGGACTTGGCTTCCAAAGGTCTAATCTTTTAGGACCCAATGACCTTGGGTACCATGGAATGATATTTCTATCTTTAGGTACTCAAGAAAAAGAAACGGAGCAACAAATCCAAATATTGCTCCAAGAATAATTGGATACTCGATAGCGGGTGTTCAAAACACTTGACGGGTGATGCTCAATTGCTCTCCAAAGTGGTACCCATTGCAAATGGGAACCGGGTAGTCTTTGGAGGCAACGAGAGCGGAACCATCATAGGTGTTGGTAAAGTAGGCAATCCTTCTAAACCACTAATAAGTGATGTTTACCTTGTTAAAGGATTAAACCACAATCTTATTTCAATAAGCCAACTTTGTGACAAAGGTTACAAAGTTAGCTTTGCGAAAGGAATGTGCCATATTTTGAGAAAAGATAATAATGATTTATTATTTTCTGGCACACGCCATAAGGATATTTATATATTAGATCTCCCAAAATCACATGAACAGTGTCTCATTGCCAACACAAGTGAACAGCACTTATGACATCGACGTTTTGGTCATGTGAACTTTGGAACACTTTTTAAGCTTTCCAAGTTAAATTCTATTAGAGGCTTTCCTAAGATTGTCTTTCAAAAGAAAATCTTTTGTGACTCGTGTCAACGAGGCAAGCTTCCAAAATCGTCATTTAAACCTAAGAAAAGCATTTCATCTAAGCGGCCTCTAGAGCTTTTACATCTAGATCTTTTTGGGCCAACTAGAGTTGCTTCATTAGGAAATGCACGATATGGACTTGTCATCGTTGATGAATTTTCTAGATTTACTTGGGTATTTTCCTTAAGTAATAAAAATGATGCTTTTGAAAACTTCACAATATTTGTTAAGAAAGTACAAAATCTCATTGGAACCACCATTGTCACTATTCGTAGTGATCATGGAGGGGAATTTGAGAATGAGTCTTTCTCAAATTTTTGTGATGAAGTTGGTATTACTCACACCTTTTCTTTCCCTCGCACACCCCCTCAAAATGGTGTTGTTGAGAGGAAGAATAGGACGCTAGTGGAATGTGCTCGCACTATGCTTGATGATAGCCAACTTGGCCATCAATTTTGGACGGAAGCGGTACATACCGCTTGCTATGTGTTTAATAGAATACTTTTGAGGCCCGGCACCAAACAAACTTGTTATGAATTGTTGTTTGGTAGATTGCCTCAATTAAACATTTTCGAGTTTTCGGCGTAAAATGTTTTATTAAAAACACGTATGGTAGTTTGGACAAATTTGATCCAAGATCCGATGAGGGGATATTTGTTTGATATTCCTCCCGTAGTAAAGCCTACCGGATATACAACAAATGAACCTCAACGATCGAGGAATCACTTCATGTTTCATTTAATGAAGGTTTTGTCTCGACTAGAATTACTAATGATGATGACTCCATGGATGTCTTATGTGATTCTATTGGTAATTCTAATTCTATTGATTCTATTGATACTAACCCGACTGATGATACTTTTGAGAATGTTCTTAGTGATCAGGGAATTCCCAAACGGCTTCATACAGTTCGTGACCATCCCCATGAGCAAGTCATTGGAAACATACTTGATAGTGTCAAAACGAGATCTCAAGTCAACTACTTCGCTCATTGTGCCTTTGCCTCCTCAATAGAGCCAAAGAATATTAACGAAGCGTGCGAAGATAGTGCTTGGATCTTAGCCATGGAGGAGGATCTCATTCAATTTGAGAGGAATGAGGTTTGGGAGCTTGTTCCATTGCCTTCGAAGAACCACACCGTTATAGGAACGAAGTGGATTTTCAAGAACAAGACCGACGAGAACCAAATCGTCGTCCGGAACAAAGCTCGGTTAGTAGCTCAAGGCTATCGGCAAGAGGAAGGTATAGATTTCGAAGAATCCTTTGCTTCGGTAGCTAGATTAGAATCTATAAGATTATTGTTATCTTTTGCATGCCATAAAGATTTTAAACTCTTTCAAATGGATGTAAAAAGTGTGTTTTAAACGGAGATGTTGTTGAGGAAGTTTATGTTTCTCAACCTCTGGGTTTTATAAATGAAAAATTTCCAAATCACGTTTTCAAACTTAAGAAAGCACTTTACGGTTTGAGACAAGCTCCTCGAGCTTGGTATGACCGTCTAAAGAACTTTCTTTTGGATTTGGGTTTTAAAATGGGAGAAGTTGATTCTACATTATTTGTTAAGTATTCGAATAATGATATTATTTTAGTTCAAATTTATGTTGATGATATCATTTTCGGTGCTACTAACTTCACTCTTTGCGAATAGTTTTCTAATGTTATGAAGGATCAATTTGAGATGAGCCTCATGGGTGAGCTCAAATATTTCTTAGGTCTCCAAATTCGCCAAATGAACGAGAGATCTTCATCCACCAAACCAAGTACACTGTGGAGTTGCTAAAGCTATTTGGTATGGAGAATGCTTCCGGGAAGAAGACTCCAATGAGCACTACTACACATCTTGATAAAGATACGGGCGGTAAAGATGTAGACATTCGTCTATATCGAGGTATGATAGGTAGCTTATTATATCTTACTGCTAGTAGGCCCGATATTATGTTTGATGTATGTGTATGTGCTCATTATCAGTCTCAACCTAAGGAATCTCACTTAGTAGCGGTAAAACGTATTTTCCGTTATTTAAGTTAAACACTCGACTTCAGATTACTTTATCCAAAGTTTAGCACATATGAGTTAATCTCATATAGTGACGCAGATTATGCGGGATACAAATCCGACAGGAAAAGTACTAATGGCACTTGCCATTTTATGGGAAATTCTCTTGTCTCTTGGTTTTCCAAGAAGCAGAATTCCGTATCACTTTCAACCACCGAGGCAGAATATATTGCCCCGGTGCTGCGTGTGCGCAGGTTCTTTGGATGAGACACACTCTTAAAGACTTTGGTATAAACTGTGATACTTGCCCTATCATGGTGGACAACCAAAGTGCAATATGTCTCTCTAAGAATCTGGTACACCATTCCCGTTCTAAACACATAGATGTCCGTTACCATTTCCTTGATGATCATGTTGATAAAAAGGACATCATTTTAGTGTACGTTGAAACCCAGAAGCAAATCGTCGATATTTTCACGAAACCACTCAAGGAAGACTCCTTTGTGCGGTTACGTCGAGAATTGGGGATTATGGGTGAATCCGAGATTTAGCATTCATATTTTGTTCAATAATCTTGCATGCTAATAAATTTCCTTTATATATGCTCATGCTAGATTAGTTGAGATTTTCTGGATTTTTGGTTGAATTTTCAGAATTTATGCTCGAATTATTCATGAACGTCGTATTTAAGATTTTCGATGTTTTATGGGGTAGTATAATGATATATGAGAGTATTTCGATGTTTCGTCCAAGTGCGTGTAGGAGAGAACTCAAAATTTCTGAATTTCAAATTTTTGGACTCTCTTAGTCGGTTTATGTTCATTGACTGACCGACTAGATTCAGTTCTAGTCGGTCAGTGTATGAACGCAGACCGACTAACTCAAGCCCTAATTTTGGCTTCAGTTACTGTTTGCACTTAGTCGGTTCATGTTCATTGGCCGATCGACTAGATAGCAATCTAGTCAGTCAGCGCTTGAACTGTGACCGACTAAATGCGTCGAGGACTGTTGCGTCTTTTGGTCTTCCAATCGTTTTATTAAGCCCTGCACAGATTAAAATCCATTCTAATCTGTGCAAACTTCTCTTCTCAGCCCAAAACCGTTCGTTTCCCTCACTCTCCACCGCCGTGTGTCGTCGTTTTCCGGCCATCTCCGACCCTAGCCGTCGATCTCCCTCCACCTAGGGTAAAGTTCTCACTTTCTCTCTGTGTTTAGGGTTTCATTCTAGGCCTCTTCGTCGATTTCCATCGTTTTTAGGGTTTCGACCTAGGTTTATTTCGTTCGATTATCTGTCGATTTCATGCGTTTACGCGTGTCTCGTCTCGATTATGGCGAAGACGCGTATCCCCATCCGTCCATCTAGTCCGTCTCCTATGACCGTAGAGTCGCCTCCTACGGACCCCCCTCAACCCAAACGTACTCCTCCCAAGCGTCGAGTCAAAACCACCCATCCATCCTCCTCATTGCCTCCTCTTAAGAAGAAGAGGACGGCGACTATGAAACCTAGAGCCCGATCTACTCAATCTAAGCCCAGCTCATTTCGTGCTCCCACTCCTCCCGATGACTCTGACACTGAGTATATTCCGGAGATCGAGCATACCGCTAGGGCTCCTCCTCCTCCTCCTCGGTCTAGCACTCGTCCATCTAAGGGGAAGGCTCACATGCCATTGGGCGGTGTAGATACATCGTTGTGTCGTGATGACCTGTTGTGTCTCGCGGCTTACAATCGTATCAAACACTGTCCACTGTTATTGGAGCACTTCGTTCAGTTCTCCGATTTTCCACATCTCGCCTCTTCTTTCCGATAGCGGTCTCATAGACTCTCTTCGCCATGACCCTAAGGCGAATCCTCCTCCGTACCCCCGTCTCGTCAAATTATTTTATGCGAATCGTGTCCGGGGTCAGTATGACGACACCCACTCCAATGAGTCCACTGTCTTGGGGACACGTATTGTCCTCACTGCAGAGATTTTAGGGGAGTTGATAGGTGTCTCATCTTCTGGCCTCCTTCCAGCTGATATCTCCGTTGATGATATTTCTGATCTTGACCAGGTCGTGCTTGCCAAAATGTTTCATGTTATCCCTCCCGCCATGATTGGCGTCCCTTCTAAATCTTTTAAGCTGAATGCCTGGGTTCTTAATCTTATCCTGAAGTCGTGCCTCCTTCCGACGTACGGCTCATCTAGCTTACCCTCCCAGCCATTCCTTAAGCTGATCTACGCTCTTTTTATGGGGAGCGAGATCAATTGGGCACCGATTATTCTTGACAAGATGGATACCTTTGAGTGCATAAGGAAATCCTCAAGTCAGCCCACATTCCATATCCGTGCCTATTGACTCTCATTTTCCATCACTTCGGCATCCCTCTCCCTCCAGATGACCAGTGTCCTCTTGGTCCTCCTCTGAATGCGACGACCGTCAAGAAGTCTCTTGCGGTGCTTCGTCACGTTCAGAGGACGACCCCTTCAGCTTCAGCTTCAGCTCCTCCTCCTACTCCTACACTCGCTGAGTTTGTCGTTTCCTTGAGATGTGTGGAGTCTCGTGTCTCTCGTTCTGAGGCGATGCTAGCTCGCATCTGCTCTCACTTGGGCATTGAGGTTCCTCCGTCAGTTTCTGACGATGAGGAGATGGATGAGGATGAGCTCCAGGAGCTTGTTGGATCTGCTGCTCGTGCCCCTGAGGGTACGTATGCTCATGCTGCTGCTACTTCTGCTAGTGATCCCGAGAGCACACCTGCTGCCACCATTCCTCTGGTGGATACTTCGTCTGTTGGTGCTCCCGAGACCACTCCAGTTGCCACTCTCCCATCAGTTGACACTCCGGTCGTTCCTGAGACCACCACTCCTTCTACAGAGCTTGCTGCTGCTGCTGACCCTCCCACTGCCTCCTGAGCTTACGTTGGAGGACTCTCCCTATGCACATTAGATGATATATTTTGTAGTGAGAGTGTGGGGTAGGATAGTTTGGGTGGTTCTGGATTTTTGATGTATTTTTGGTGTTCTGATGCTCACTTCTGTTGTATGATCATTTTGATGTTTGTGAGATATTTTGTATGATGTGCTCCGATCATTCGATCGTTTATATTATTGTTGGCAGATGTATACTTTTGATGTATCCATACTTTATATATATACATCGTGTTGACATTTCCTTCATTGTGCGCATTATATTCTTTTTGTCTCTGATGTTAACTTTGTCGCTCGACGATTACATTTGATTTAATAGAAATTAATTCTATGAAAACATAGAATTGTTTTTCATTCACTTAATTCATCAAGAATGTTGATATTGGATTGGAGAGTATGTTCCATAACTCAATACGTGAAATTGATTTGAGTTTTGATGATTTCGTTTTACGATTATCGACTATGGTCTCGTTGGCACGCTTTGATTTACTTCGTATTTTCTTTTGGTGTCATTTGGACCGTGGTCGTATTCTACGACTCCCGTGCTTTTATTTGTAGCCATTGTTGTTGTCGTTGATCTCCCCCCGCTCTTTTTGCTTATGCCAAAGGGGGAGAGAATTAATAATGACGATGTGCGACATAATAATTCAAAGCAATTTACCGTGAATCTAATTTGATATGTTAGATTGAGGGGGAGTTAAGATATAAAAATGGATTTAGATCCTAAATTTCGATAATTGGATTCACATTTTATACTTTCCTCGTCTGCTTGATGCTTATGATTATTGTTTAATATGGAATTAACGTGTCATCAATGCAGGGGGAGTAAGTAAATTTCATCTGAATCATTATTATTGATTATTATTTATGTTGGTTTGTCATCACCAAAAAGGGGGAGAATGTTGAGTATTGATTCTCCGGATTTGGTTTTGATGATGAACAACATAAATATCGTGAACTAACTCTTTGTGAGCGCAGTTATGGAGATCGTCACCAAATTTCTATGAACATCAAAAGCGACGTCTCGAGACTTCTCAAAACGCGTGATCGTTTGCTTGAAGCTTCGTTGAAGCTCAAGGACCATTATTGAAGTCAAGAAGATTCGATTGAAGCTTTTGAAGACGGTTCGTTAAGTTTTATTTATAGTCTTCTAGCTTCGTTTCGTAGATTGTTAAGCCTTGAGTAGGTCTTACAATTTAATCTTCATAACGCTCATATCTTTGAGCTAGGATCTTATTAGAAGCCCATAGAAACTTTTCTGAAGCCTCACGCTTCTTATCGCGGCTTCTTGTGCATGTTACTTGGTTCAAGAAGAAGAACCAACCGACTAGATGGCAATCTAGTCAGTCGGCAATCCTTCTTGAACCGACTAGAATGCCTTGTTCATTTTCAGCTCACTTACTGTTTACAGTTAGTCGGTCCAAGAAGGTTCACCGACCGACTAGTTGTCAAACTAGTCAGTTTGGAATCCTTCTTAGACCGACTAGTTGTGTATTCAGTTTTTCAGCCTGAGCTACTGTTTATCGTTAGTCGATCAAAGAACAACTGTCGACCGACTAGTTGAGAAACTAGTCAGTTGGAATTTGTTCTTAGACCGACTAGTTCAACTTGAATTCAACCTATACTATTTCGTCTCTTAGTCGGTCAAAGAACACTCACCGACCGACTAGTTATGAAACTAGTCGGTTGGCATGTCTTCTTAGACCGACTAGTTCTTTATGTCTGAACATTCTCTTTTGGCTGTTCTCCAGTTAGTCGGTTCAAGTTGAATCACCGACCGACTAGTTGAGAAACTAGTCGGTCAGTGATCTTTCTTTGACCGACTAGTCTGCTTCAGAATAGAGCCGTTGGAGCATTAAATGCCATGATTTTTGCTCTCACTTTACTCTATCCTATATATACTTGAAGGGCTTCTTTCATAACATTCAAGGCTGATATTTATTGAAGTTTAGAGAATCAAAGAGAAGCATTTATTCTCATTTCCAAGCTCATTCATTTCTCAAGAATCTCTCTCTCACTCTTATTTCCAAAGAGAGATTCACATTGATTGTGAGCCACTCAAGCCAAGAGCTTGATCCAAGGTCAGCAACATCTTCCTAGCCTCCCATTGCTTGTCAACATCTTGGAGCTAGGGTTTGGTGCCTTCGTCTTCCTCAAAATCCTTCTTGCCCTAAATCGTAAGTTTTACTCAAGTCATATGGTTTTGTGGTAAGCATTTCATATTTCAATTTACTTTGAATATTGCAAGTTTTACTCTCGGTTGTGAGAGTTGTGTGTGATCCCGGTTTGTGGGAGTCACATTTCATTTGTGTATGATTTGATCTTGTAGAGGTTTTCTACAAGTATTTCATAATGCAAATTTGAGTTAGAGGTTTCTAACTCAAGTATCCGGAGGGGATCCGGGTGTTTGGGACGTAGGATCACCGGGAACAAGTCGGGGAGACTTGGGTGGATCCGAACCCGTTATATCGTTTGTTTGCGATTGCATTTCTTTGTTGTCACATTTACATTTCCGCATTGTTGGTTGAGTTTGCAAGATAATTAGGAATTATCTTCTTAATTATTTTAAAGTAGTATTCACCCCCCTCTAGTACTTGTGCAGTAGCTATCAGTGCATTACAAAACCATCATGGCGCTGGACGTTAAGGATCTTCCCGCCCTTTGGGTGCAGGACTCGGTGATCCGCCTCTTCTGGGATGCTGACGCGTGTGTGCTTACGAATGGCCGGTGATGATGCAAGGGGTTTCAGCGAGGGCCATATAAGAAGGGGTGGCTACCTTTTGAGTGAAGGTTATGCCCCTCTGTCACGCCCCGCTTCCCAAAAACGTGGAGGCGAAGCGTGAGAAGGTCCGCTCAGACTTGAAGCTACAAAGCTGCAAGTCCGATAAGCGTCAATCACTTTAAAACTGCAGGTCCTTGCAACGCGAAACGAAGCAAAGATAATAATAACGAAAAAGAGATAAAGAAACATTTTAGAATATCCATAATAATAAATCTCAACATCGCAGAAAAAGCCACCAGGCTGAAATAAAAGAGTTTAAAAGAGGCCCAGCATGGCCAACAAAAGTACAAAGTGCGAAAACAAGGAAATGGTGCAAGCACCGACAACTAACAGCAACCTAAAGCAAAGCAAGTAAAATCAGTCTCTAAGACTGGTCTCCGGTGTCTACGAACTCCTCGACGGACGTAGGCTCAGGCTCAGCATCAGCAACACCTCGACCTCAACAACTATCTCTGGCTCAGGGTCTAACATGTGACACCCAAAGAGAAAGGGGCACATGTCAGCAAGTCTGGAAGACTTGTGCAAGGAAACTGAAAAGTAGGTAAAAGTAAAGCAACCTAGCAGTTCTAGCATGATGCAATGACATGGCAGTTTAAACTAATGAGTGCAACAAGTAGGGTAAAGTAAAGTAAAGTACGAGCATGTCATGACATTCACAAGAAAAGTAAGCACTTCGTGCATAGAGATTCCGTCTTTTGGCTAGAGTGGCTGCGCAGGCCAACTCCTAAGCTCAAGCGAACGTTTATCCCTACCCATCCACGTGTGTCGAGCCAGGGCCTTACCCCCGAACGGGAATGCTCGCTTCTGGAACACGAGCCAGGAAGTGTTTTATCTTGTTGGTCTAGGGGTGCACCTAGCCAGTCAAGGGAGTACAAGTACAAGTATTGTAGCGTGTGCTACCAATGCGACATTCAATGCATGGATGACATGACATGACAAGTAGTAAGGCGTACAGGTAATGAAAGTAAACGTGACAGTTTAGTATGCATGAACAACAAGTTTAAGGGTTGGATCGAGCTTCGTTGTCAAGCTAGATCAATTAGGTGACGGATCTAGTTTCGTTGTCAAACTAGATCAAGAAGGCGTCTAGCCAGCTATCATTTCACTGACTAGTCTCTTTTACGCTAAAAACAAGGAAGTGGCCTAAAAACATGGCCCTAAGAAAGAGTTGGCAAGTTTCACTTGCCTGCAACTATCACGTCAAGAAAACACCGTCCAACGAGTCCAGAGTCACGATTCCTACGTGTACAAGTCCATCGGCCTACATCCGTTTTATTAATCTTGATTAGTGATTGCTAAAACATTTAAAAATACTTCAAAATACTGATTTTTAGTCTTGGTTAGCATGCAATTTGGTTGGGTGTCCTATGGGTGCAAAACGTTACCTCAACACGATGCGAAAGCTACACCGGCGTCGGGTAGCGACACCGGGGGTTGGAATAAAAGATCGCGCTCCAAGTCCAGATTCCAATTAGATTCCTCGCTGGAAATTTCAGAGCAATCAACCCGGAACGACGATTCCAGATTCCAAAGCTCGCACGTGCGACGACGGGCTACGACGTGCGACGACGTCGTACGCGGCAAGTCGTCAAAGAGAACGCACCTATGTGGGGCCCACAGTAGTCCTAGGGACCTTTGGGGGACCCACAATACCTCTGGAGAACTTGGGGGGCCCACGGAGGCAAGTGGTGTGACGGATGCGGGGTTGCGACGAATGACTCTCGGTCGTACCCAACCAATGCGGGAGATCCTCTCGGTCGCTACGGGGGGGACGGGGTTGTGCAGCTGCGGGGTGCGGGCGCTAGGCGGTTGCGGGGGCTTCCTTCAGTCAGAGCGGGGGATCGGGTCGGTCGCTGCGGGCGACAATGCGTTGCAACGTTTGCAACGTTGCAACGAACGGCAAGCGCACGGTGCGGGCGGGCGCCTCGGTCAGATGCGGAGCGATGCGGGGTGACAAGCGGGCGACGGTGCCGAGCGGGGCGACAAGCGGGTGCGGGCCAATCCCTCGGTCAGACCGAGGGAACGGAGCGGGCGACAAGCGGAGCGCTGTGCTGCGATGCGGAGTGGCTAGGATGCGGGGCGGGGCTTCGGTCGGAGCGGGGGAACGGAGCTGTTTTCCTCGGACAGATCGGTGGCTGAACGTCGCAACGGTGCGACGAATCGTCGCAACGTCCAATTTGAGTTTTGGAAGAGGCTAGGGCTAATTTCTTACGAAAACAGGTCTTCCTAGGGGTTGCTTATATAGTGTAGATGGGTTGACTTGGTCTAGGGCTAAATCTAATAGGATTAGAAGTTTAAAATAATTTAAAATTTGAAATTCAACTTCTCCAACTCACCCAAGGATTTGACTTGGTCCAAATGAGCTAGAAATTTGCTCAAAAATTCTTTAATATGTTTTAAACTCAAATAAATTTTATTTGGCCGAAAATAATTTAAAAATTAATTATTAAAAATAATATAAAACTTGTTAAAAATATAAGAGTGGTCAAATAAACTCCAAAAATTATAAAATAAATATCGTGGTGATCGTGATGACGAATGTGAGCTAACTAAGAAGACGGATCTCAAATTCGATGTCGGATGACAAAACTAAAAATAGGAACGTCTCCCGTCAAAAGTGAAAATCGTCACGTCTCATCGAGTAAGATTAAGTTGTGGGAAAACGACTCGAGAAGTGTCGTTCCAAGATAGTGCCACTATTTAATACTCTCAGAGACGTTCACAACGGCATATCACACTAAAGTGTTCACAAACAAACAAAGTCTAAAACAAACACGTGCACGGTCAAAAGCACGTGCACGAACAACGTACAACGGAAAGTGGTCGTTACATCCTCCCCACCTTAGAATAAAGTCCGTCCTCGGACTTTCTAATATAGCTAGTCGCTCTAGTAACTACCCCAATCAAGTCACATTATATTTCAAGCCAGGTATAGCTATTGCAAGTGCTTACATATGCATTATGTAGTCAAACATTAACACTACCAACACGTATATATATACATTCACATACGTCATATACTTATACCTATTATAGTCAGTCAAATCCATACACGTATTTCAATCACGTATATAAGCATGCACCCCTTATATAACTACTACAAACAATATTTCAGATACTCATATAAGTATTATCTCGCACTAGCAAATACAATCATTGCTCTACGTATAGATAGCTACCTATGCACAAACATCAAGGGTATACTACCCTCTAATATTCATCCAATACCAAACATCTCATCACATATAGTCACACCATACCATTATTAAATCAAATTCACTATATCTAATATACATTCACCACTACTATAATTTCACCATATATAGTCATACAGTGCATGCAAATAGTTCACCATATATTCTCATCACATACGGTCCTATAATTGTATTTACGACACGCCTCATATATCGTAGTCATCAATACCTATAACTAAGCACATACTTACCCGTGCATGGTGCACACCCATACACGTTAACATTTCATTTACGCATACCAATCATACCATTATATTACTAGCACATCTATGCGCCTAGTTTAGCTAGCACACAAGCAAGTCCTTAGTAAATAACTATACCACAAGACCAACACCTATAACCATATACTGGCGTAGCGACCCACAGTCATGTGCGTAACTCAACCAGGCACATACACTTCTATCACTATACATACATCAAGCATTGCTATGTTCAAACTACAAACATTCATTCAATATACTTAGAGTATACCCACTCAAGCTTGAGTGAGACTCAATACACATACCAGGATATTCTATATACGTAACACGGCATTCATACCTATACCAATATCACTCCAATATTATATACATCTACCAATACAACCATATACATTCCATATATCAATCACACTTAATATTTAGTCAGGCAATACTCACGTAGTTCAATCATTCTATATACCATAATAATAATACAGACATCAGCACGCGTATATTTATAATACACTCCCTAATACATGCATATGTATTCATCGTATAGTCACTCACATGTAACATATATATTCACACCATAGCCTACTACCTATAACTGGTGTACCAATACCTATTATTATTATCACACCTAACATACATATAGCTTCACCAGCATATTGCTTCAACCATTATAAGTATTTCTAATTACATACACAACTTAGATATTTCAACGCTAACTCTAATACACACCGGCATCCCTAGTATAGTATAGCTATCCACACAAAAATCTATAACTACTAACACACAACGACTTCATACTATCACGAATAACTCCGAACATATATATATATATACCACACAATAGGCAAGCATCTATATACTATGGGGGTACACTCATTCAAGCCCACGTACACAACTTAGGTACGTGCACTATGACTACCTCACAAGGTCCAAGGGCCTGCTAACAATAAAGAGTTGACACAGACATTGAAGGACCCTAAGGCCTAAGCAATAAAGAGAGATCAAGAGCGTGACGAGGGAAGAATCGATAAGCACGAGTTCAGATAGGACGAATACAAGGAGACAGCTTGGTTAGACGAAACATTGACTCAATGATGATGTTTAGGTTGAGGGAAAAGGGAGATGTAGTGGTGCTTATATAGGAGGGGAAAAAGAAAATGTGGTAAGTAGCACAAGCTAAAATACGTGGATTTTGAAAACTGTCGTACTTCAAAAGTTGAAATCCTCGTCTGGAAAGAGATATTTGGAGATCGATAAAACGTGTTGTTTCAAAATAAGTTTGAGTCGAATATTCATAATAAGAGAAAATGGTCTATTGGTTTAAAAAAATCATTAAAAAGGAAGTAAAATCATTTACACGAATATTGAAGACGTAGTTTAGAAATTATTATACGGCAGTAGTTTAATATAATGTTTGTGAAAGTAAAAAAGAAATCAAGTAACTGAAAGATTTAGACTCATGTCAAATGCCTTCAAAACTTTTAGGTTATGGAAAATTTTAAAATAATCAATATCGAAACTACTTTTCAAAGGAACCAGGATTTGCAAAAATGAAAAAAACTGATTTACACACGGTCCTTAGCATACGAGCACAAAGAACCTGATACAGTTATATAAAAATAATTGAAAGTATATATGGTGCATGGAAAATAATATTAACTTCGTAGTGAAATTATCAAAACTGTAGTAAAGCTTTTAAAACCAAACTATGGGAGGTCTGGGCCAGGAATAGTAATTTCTTAAAATTTTGAAATAGCGTAAACGATGAGCATAAAACCGACTGGCTAAAAGCTGAAATTCCAGGTGACTTGAAAGTATATTAAAGTAAACACGACGTATCATTGCATATAAGAAGGAAAATTATAAATCGAATTGGCAAGGCTAAAGTACAGTTCAGAAAGAAATTAATATATGAAAGGAAATATGTATTTTCATAGGTACAAAAGTGTAGGCTGAAGAAGTATTATAAAATATTATTCAAAAATTTCGACAAAAAATTTTAAAAAAATAAAAAAAAAATTTTAAATCAACGAGGAACATGAAGTGTAAGCATATATACATATTAAAATTTGAACACATTTAAAACTTAGGGAAAGAGGAAATCAAAAAGAAAATACTTTCAGAAGGTTCAAGATTTGCAATGGAGGGATTTGAAAATTGACGACGATTGTCATGAGGCGATCTCGGTGATCGAGGCAAAGAAAACGGTCAGATGTTCAAAACATACATACGCCTAGGATATGGCCCAGGGTACCTACGGGAAAACTCCTACGGTCGTCCAACTAAAGCTTAAGAAACTTAGCGCTTGGTCCTTCTAAGGGAGCTAGGCGGTAATGGAATGCGTTCAGCTTGGTCCGAAATCGATGAACCCAAACGAACGACTAAAGGAATTCTAGAAGTCTGATATGGTCAGGAGTAGACAAGGACCACTAAGGTAACTCCTATGACGATTAAATCAATTCCCAGCAAGGAATCTAATTACCAGTCTAACAATCAACCCTATTTTTGCAAACAATCATATGCAAGCAACCAAACATGTTTTAACAAGCTAGAACTAAGGGAAGAAACAACTAGGTCAAGAGTTACCTGCGATAACCTCATCCACAGTCTCGCTCTCCACTGCCGTCATCGGATAAGCCTGCTCCCTTGGCTGCATGGCCTGCTGAAAAGCCTGCTTCTGAGGAGCGAGGGCTGGTCCACGACTGGTAGACACAGGTGCTTTCTGCTGTAATGGCTGTGCGGCAACGGGATCCTTCCAAGGTAGTTTAGATCTCGGGCAATCCTTCATGGTATGAGTAGGATCTCCACAAACCAGGCACTGGCCCAGCCTCTTCCTGCACTGTTTCTTCTCATGACTAGTCTTGCTACAATGATGGCATACCTTCCGACTTGGCCCAGTTACTGGTGCTTCCTTCTACGGAATTCCCTCCGATGCCTTCCGCAATTTATTTGCATGCCGACAATCCTTCTCTGAATGAGTAGCAGCACCACAAATCAAACACCGGCCTAGAAATCTTCTACACTGCTCCTTGTTGTGCCCGGTCTTGCCACAGAAATAGCAAGTCTTCAGAGTAGGTCCGCCACCAACTCGAGTCTGTCGTCTTCTCGCCATCTAACGACATAGAAAACGAACAAAAATTTAGACTCCATAGCTTAATGACTTAGATGTTGTAATTTATTTAATGGATATTCCGTTTATTATCGTTGTTCCGTTAGTTCGCAATCGCAAGATAGGACCTGCATGGGCCACCAACAAAACCTGTCACGCCCCGCTTCCCAAAAACGTGGAGGCGAAGCGTGAGAAGGTCCGCTCAGACTTGAAGCTACAAAGCTGCAAGTCCGATAAGTGTCAATCACTTTAAAACTGCAGGTCCTTGCAACGCGAAACGAAACAAAGATAATAATAACGAAAAAGAGACAAAGAAACATCTCAGAATATCCATAATAATTAATCTCAACATCGCAGAAAAAGCCACCAGGCTGAAATAAAAGAGTCTAAAAGAGGCCCAGCATGGCCAACAAAAGTACAAAGTGCGAAAACAAGGAAATGGTGCAAGCACCGACAACTAACAGCAACCTAAAGCAAAGCAAGTAAAATCAGTCTCTAAGACTGGTCTCCGGTGTCTACGAACTCCTCGACGGACGTAGGCTTAGGCTCAGCGTCAGCAACACCTCGACCTCAACAACTATCTCTGGCTCAGGGTCTAACATGTGACACCCAAAGAGAAAGGGGCACATGTCAGCAAGTCTGGAAGACTTGTGCAAGGAAACTGAAAAGTAGGTAAAAGTAAAGCAACCTAGCAGTTCTAGCATGATGTAATGACATGGCAGTTTAAAGTAATGAGTGCAACAAGTAGGGTAAAGTAAAGTAAAGTACGAGCATGTCATGACATTCACAAGACAATTACAAGACAAGAAAAGTAAGCACCTCGTGCACAGAGATTCCGCCTTTTGGCTAGAGTGGCTGCGCGGGCCAACTCCTAAGCTCAAGCGAACGTTTATCCCTACCCCTCCACGTGTGTCGAGCCAGGGCCTTACCCCCGAACAGGAATGCTCGCTTCTGGAACACGAGCCAGGAAGTGTTTTATCTTGCTGGTCTAGGGGTGCACCTAGCCAGTCAAGGGAGTACAAGTACAAGTATTGTAGCGTGTGCTACCAATGCGACATTCAATGCATGGATGACATGACATGACAAGTAGTAAGGCGTACAGGTAAGGAAAGTAAACGTGACAGTTTAGTATGCATGAACAACAAGTTTAAGGGTTGGATCGAGCTTCGTTGTCAAGCTAGATCAATTAGGTGACGGATCTAGTTTCGTTGTCAAACTAGATCAAGAAGGCGTCTAGCCAGCTATCATTTCACTGACTAGTCTCTTTTACGCTAAAAACAAGGAAGTGGCCTAAAAACATGGCCCTAAGAAAGAGTTGGCAAGTTTCACTTGCCTGCAACTATCACGTCAAGAAAACACCGTCCAACGAGTCCAAAGTCACGATTCCTACGTGTACAAGTCCACCGGCCTACATCCGTTTTATTAATCTTGATTAGTGATTGCTAAAACATTTAAAAATACTTCAAAATACTGATTTTTAGTCTTGGTTAGCATGCAATTTGGTTGGGTGTCCTATGGGTGCAAAACGTTACCTCAACACGACGCGAAAGCTACACCGGCGTCGGGTAGCGACACCAGGGGTTGGAATAAAAGATCGCGCTCCAAGTCCAGATTCCAATTAGATTCCTCGCTGGAAATTTCAGAGCAATCAACCCGGAACGACGATTCCAGATTCCAAAGCTCGCACGTGCGACGACGGGCTACGACGTGCGACGACGTCGTGCGCGGCAAGTCGTCAAAGAGAACGCACCTAGGTGGGGTCCACAGTAGTCCTAGGGACCTTTGGGGGACCCACAATACCTCTGGAGAACTTGGGGGGCCCACGGAGGCAAGTGGTGCGACGGATGCGGGGTTGCGACGAATGACTCTCGGTCGTACCCAGCCAATGCGGGAGATCCTCTCGGTCGCTGCGGGGGGATGGGGCTGTGCAGCTGCGGGGTGCGGGCGCTAGGCGGGTGCAGGGGCTTCCTTCGGTCAGAGCGGGGGATCGGGTCGGTCGCTGCGGGCGACAATGCGTTGCAACGTTTGCAACGTTGCAACGAAGCGGCAAGCGCACGGTGCGGGCGGGCGCCTCGGTCAGATGCGGAGCGATGCGGGGTGACAAGCGGGCGACGGTGCCGAGCGGGGCGACAAGCGGGTGCGGGCCAATCCCTCGGTCAGACCGAGGGAACGGAGCGGGCGGCAAGCAGAGCGCTGTGCTGCGATGCGGAGCAGCTAGGATGCGGGGCGGGGCTTCGGTCGGAGCGGGGGGACGGAGCTGTTTTCCTCGGACAGATCGGTGGCTGAACGTCGCAACGTTGCGACGAATCGTCGCAACGTCCAATTTGAGTTTTGGAAGAGGCTAGGGCTAATTTCTTGCGAAAATAGGTCTTCCTAGGGGTTGCTTATATAGTGTAGATGGGTTGACTTGGTCTAGGGCTAAATATAATAGGATTAGAAGTTTAAAATAATTTAAAATTTGAAATTCAACTTCTCCAACTCACCCAAGGATTTGACTTGGTCCAAATGAGCTGGAAATTTGCTCAAAAATTCTTTAATACGTTTTAAACTCAAATAAATTTTATTTGGCCGAAAATAATTTAAAAATTAATTATTAAAAATAATATAAAACTTGTTAAAAATATAAGAGTGGTCAAATAAACTCCAAAAATTATAAAATAAATATCGTGGTGATCGTGATGACGAATGTGAGCTAACTAAGAAGACGGATCTCAAATTCGACGTCGGATGATGAAACTAAAAATAGGAACGTCTTCCGTCAAAAGTGAAAATCGTCACGTCTCATCGAGTAAGATTAAGTTGTGGGAAAACGACTCGAGAAGTGTCGTTCCAAGATAGTGCCACTATTTAATACTCTCAGAGACGTTCATAACGGCATATCACACTAAAGTGTTCACAAACAAACAAAGTCTAAAACAAACACGTGCACGGTCAAAAGCACGTGCACGAACAACGTACAACGGAAAGTGGTCGTTACACCCTCCAATGCTATTCCCTCCTCTCTTGCTTTCTCATTCACAGCCAATTCTCGTAGCGCTTTGCCATGTGTCCTTCGTCTTCTTCTTCCTCTGCATCAAGGGCAAGTCGGCCGACGGCTGCCATCGATGGTGTTGGGGGATCGTTGGTGGGCTACGCTGTTGAATATTGGACTCCCCGGATTTGGTTTTGATGATGAACAAACATAAATAATCCATGAACTAACAATTTGTGAGCGCAGTTTTGGAGATCGTCGCCAAATTCACGAGAACATTCAAAGCGACATCTCAACACTTCCCAAAGCTCGTATTCATGTCTAAAGCTTCGTTGAAGCTCTTGCGCCGTTTTGAAAGTTATGAAGATTCAATCGAAGCTCTCAAAGACCGTTCTTTAAGGTTTTATTTATAGTCTTTTAGCTTCGATATATAGAATGTTAAGCCTTGAGTATATCTTACGTTTCTATCTTCATTTCGCTCATTTCGTAGCTCTAGGATTCTTGCACAAGTTCATTTTAACCTCCTCGAAGCATCGCGCTACGATTCGGACTTTATTGTGCATGTTAGTTGGTACAAGAAGGAGTACTGACCGACTAGATGGTGATCTAGTCGGTCAGTAACTCTTCTTGGACCGACTAGTTTGATTCCTTAATTTCTTGGACTTTACTGTTTACAGTTAGTCGGTCTACGTTGACTCACCGACCGACTAGTTTGTGAACTAGTCAGTCAGTGATGCTTCTTTGACCGACTAGTTGTGACTTACTGTTCATGCTTAAATTCTCCTAAGCTACTGTTTATCGTTAGTCGGTCTAAGAACGTTTGGTGACCGACTAGTTGACAATCTAGTCGGTCAACTTTTGTTCTTGGACCGACTAAGTCAACTTGCTTTCAGACTAATTCATTTTGCCTCTTAGTCGGTCTACGTTCATTGACTGACCGACTAGTTGTGAAACTAGTCGGTCAGACAGTCTTCTTGGACCGACTAGATTTCTAGGTCTGAAATTCTCTTTCTTCTCAGTTTCACTCTTAGTCGGTCCATGCTGTTTGACTGACCGACTAGTTGATGAACTAGTCGGTCAGTGATTGTTCTTTGACCGACTAATTCTCCCAGATTTCTATCCGTTGGAGAATGACCTAAGTTGTTTTTATGGGACCCTATAAATACGAACCTAGGTCATTTCTATCTAGGTTAGAGCTTCCATTCAGAGATTCATTGAGATCAAAAGAGATAGCCTTTCTCACTCAAATCAAAAGCTCTCTTCCTCACAATAACCCATTCTCTCTCACATTCTAGATCTAGAATCCATCTAGAGAGAAGCTTGTTCTTGGTGAGCTCTTCAAGCTATTGCTTGATCCAAGTCTCCAAATCATCCCTAGGCACCGATTGCTGGTCATTTCCTTGGTGCTAGGTCTTGGTGACTTCATCTTCCTCAAATCCTTCATTTCACCTATTGGGTAAGAAAAACTCAAGGTATAGGATTTTGTGGTAAGTTTGCTTATTTCAATATAACTCTTTTATATTGCTTGTTGATTCTCTCGGTTGAGAGAGAAGGTTGTGATCCCGGGTTGTGGGATTCACTTGTGCTTTTGCATGTATGATTTGATCTTGTGAAGGTTTTTCACAAGATATTCATAGTGGAAATCTTGAGTTAGGGTTTCTAACTCAAGTATCCGGATGGGATCCGGGTGGTTGGGACGTAGGATCACCGGGAACAAGTCGGGGAGACTTGGGTGGATCCGAACCCATTAACATCGTTTGTTTACATTGTTAATTTAATTGTTGTCATTCAATTTAAGCTTCCACAAATTGATTTGGTAGTTGTTTGCACTTTAATTTGGAATAATACTCCTTGTTAATTTTAAAGTACTATTCACCCCCCTCTAGTACTTGTGCAGTAGCTTGTAGGGCATTACATTTGGTATCAGAGCCAGATACTTAGCTATGTCTGCCAACGACAACAAGACCGTGCCTCCACCTTCCAACTATGACACCTTCAGGAACCGTGAAGGAGCGTCATCGGTGATGGAAGGACATTCCTCTACAAGGCCTCCATTCTTCAACGGTACCAACTATGGGTATTGGAAATGCCGGATGGAAACCTTCCTCCGGAGTGCATCCTTATGGAGGACTACAATGAAGGAATACATCGAACCCAAAGAAGAAGACTTTGAGAAATGGACTACCGCGAAGGTCGCCGCGGAGGTAAGCAATGCCAAGGCAATGAACGCCTTGCAATGCGCATTAGAGCCCGAGGATTTCAATAAGATATGCACATGTAAGAGTGCATATCAAATTTGGAACTCCCTCCTTATTCTTCATGAAGGGACGAGTAGGGTAAGAGACTCTAAACTCGTAGTCGTAAACAAAGATTACGAAATGTTTCATATGCAACAGGACGAGAAGATGAAAGAATATTACGCTCGCTTCGTTGACATAATAAACGAGTTAGAGGCCCTCGGTAAGTCCTACACTCAAAAGGAGAAGTGCTCAAAGATTATCGAAGGACTTCCCTCTTCTTGGGAAAAACGTACCTTCGCCATCGAGGAAGGTAATGACATGAATAAATATACCGTTGTTCAACTAATGGGTACTTTGATGTCATACGAGGTACGCAAAGATAGCAAGGTGAAGTTACAAGAAAAGATGAAGTCCTATTTGAACCTAGATGCGCCTAAGAAAAAGGCGATTGCATTCAAGGCGGCTTCATCCACCTCTACCGATGATGAGGACTCGGAAGAAGAAATGGACATGGAATCCATTGCACTCATGGCAAAGAAGTTCAACCGCTTCTTCCGAAAGGGTAACTTCAAACAAAAATCTAAGTTTATTTCTACTAACGCCTCTCCACCTTTGTGTTTTAAATGTAATAAGCCGGGACACATCAAAGCGGATTGTCCTCAAAACAAGCAAAAGGAGAAGTGGAAGGCGCCGAAGTTCGACAAGTCAAAGAAGTACAAAAAGGGGTACAAAAAGGGACTTGTCGGAACAACATTCACCGACTCCGAGGATTCCTCAAGCGGAGAGTCGGATGATGAGAAAGTGGAGCAAGCGCACATGTGCTTCATGGCAAGAGAGGAGCATGATCAAGGATCCTCCTCTTCCGATGATAGCGACGACGAAGGCGATGAGGTAACGATGGATGATCTTAGGGATGCTAACTCTCATTTATGGTCTAAATACACTAAGTTAGTAAATAGATACACTAAAGTAAAAGATGACCTAGCTAGCATTCAAACCTCGCCTAAGACTATCATCACCAACAACGACACCATTGTTGAAGAGTTAAGAAATGAGATTGTTAATCTCAAATCTAAACTTGAACATGTTAGCATAGATGATCCGGAAGAACATAGGATAGCGGATTTAACTTCTCAAAACTCGACTTTGAGTATTGAGAACGAGAATCTTAAATCTCGTGTTTATGTGCTCACATCGCAAGTATCTACTTTAGATATTTCTATACGTTCTCTCAAAGAGAAATATGAGAACACATTAGGCCGAATCACTAGATTCAATAAAGGTAAGGGCCATTTGGATAAAATCCTAAGTGACTTACTTCCGGCCAATCACCACATTGGTTTGGGGTACACGATGGGATGTCCATCCAAAGCGGCCACTACTTTTGTTAGGCCAACTTCCGGTGACTCTACGAGTGGTAGCAAACACTCTATTGGTAGTTCATCTACCAATGGTGCTTCCACCTCGTCCACGCCCTCTTTTGGAAAGAAACCCACTTTGGGTGGACCTCCAAAGAAGGGGCATGCTTATATGTACACCAATACCATGCCACGTAGGAACACACGTCCTACTCCACCATCACACACATATGATGATTTTTATGCAACACATTCTCGGGCACGTGCACACCATGTGAGACACCCTCACGCACGTGTTCCCACACATGCATATGTTCACCCACCGCATCATATGAATAATTCTCGTCGTGCACCATTCCATCATGTTCCTTATGCCTATCCACAACATGCATCACGTAGAAATCAACGTAGCATGCATGCACCCAATAGGATGAGGGCTCCCAAAATCTTCACTATTTGGAGCCTGAAGGACACAAGCATGGATGAAAAACAAGTATATATGAATGCTTATTTTTCGAATGTTGTGCATAGTAGAAATTATGTGGGGAAGTCAAAGTCCAATTGGACTTGGCTTCCAAAGGTCTAACCCTTGAGGACCCAATGACCTTGGGTACCATGATATGAAATTTTCTATCTTTAGGTACTCAAGGGAAAGAAAAAGAAAAGGAGCAACAAATTCAAATTTGGCTCCAAAGGGAATTGGATACTCGATAGCGGGTGTTCAAAACACATGACGGGTGACGCTAAATTACTCTCCGGAATTGTTCCCATTGTAAATGGAAATCGCGTCGTATTCGGAGGCAATGAGAGCGGAACCATCGTCGGTGTTGGTAAAGTGGGTAACCCTTCTAAACCCTTAATTAGTGATGTTTATCTAGTTGATGGTTTAAATCATAATCTTATTTCAATAAGCCAACTTTGTGACAAAGGTTACAAAGTTAGTTTTGCGAAAGGATTATGTCATATTTCAAATGATAATAATAAATTATTATTTTCCGGCACACGCCATAAAGATATTTATATTTTGGATCTTCCCAAGTCATATGAACAATGTCTCGTTGCCAACACAAGTGAACAACACTTATGGCATCGACGCTTTGGACATGTGAACTTTGGAACACTTTATAAGCTTTCGAAATTAAATTCCATTAAAGGTTTTCCGAAACTCGTTTTTGAAAAGAAAAGTTTTTGTGATTCTTGTCAACGTGGCAAGCTTCCTAAATCTTCATTTAAACCTAAGAAAAGCATTTCTACGAAACGGCCACTAGAGCTATTACATCTAGATTTATTTGGGCCAACTAGAGTTGCTTCCTTAGGAAATGCAAGATATGGACTAGTCATCGTTGATGATTATTCAAGATTTACATGGGTATTCTTCTTATGCAATAAAAATGAAGCTTTTGAAAACTTCACAATATTTGTAAAGAAAGTACAAAATCTCATCGGAACCACCATTGTCACTATTCGTAGTGATCATGGGGGTGAATTTGAGAATGAGTCTTTCTCAAATTTTTGTGATGATCTTGGAATTACTCACACGTTTTCTTTCCCTCGCGCACCTCCTCAAAATGGTGTTGTTGAGAGGAAGAATAGAACGCTTGTGGAGTGTGCTCGCACTATGCTCGAAGATAGTCAACTTGGCTATCAATTTTGGTTGGAAGCGGTACACACCGCTTGTTATGTGTTTAATAGAATACTTTTGAGGCCCGGCACCAAACAAACTTGCTATGAATTGTTGTTTGGTAGATTGCCTCAAGTTAAACATTTTCGTGTTTTCGGCGCAAAATGTTTTATTAAAAACACATATGATAATTTGGACAAGTTTGATCCGAGATCGGATGATGGGATATTTGTTGGGTATTCCTCACGTAGCAAAGCCTACCGGATATACAACAAAAGATCCTCTACGATCGAGGAATCACTTCATGTCTCTTTTAATGAGAATTTTACTACTTCTAGAATTTCAAATGATAATGATTCTATGGATGTTTTATGTGATTCGTTTGAAAATTCTAAGTCTATTGATTCAATTGATTCTATTGAGACTAACCCGACTAATGAAGTTGTTGAGAATGTGCCTAGTGATCAAGGTATTCCCAAGCGGCTTCAAACCGTCCGCGACCATCCCCATGAGCAAGTAATTGGCAATATTCATGATAGTGTCAAGACGAGATCGCAAGTCCACCACTTCGCCAATAGTGCCTTTGTCTCATCAATAGGGCCAAAGAATATAGTTGAAGCGTGCGAAGATAGTGCTTGGATCCTTGCCATGGAGGAGGAACTCATTCAATTCGAGAGGAATGAGGTATGGGAGCTTGTTCCTTTGCCATCGAAGAACCACACCGTCATAGGGACAAAGTGGATCTTCAAGAACAAATCTGAAGAAAATCAAGTCGTCGTCCAGAACAAAGCTCGGTTAGTTGCTCAAGGCTATCGCCAAGAGGAAGGTATCGATTTCGAAGAATCCTTCGCTCCGGTAGCTAGATTAGAATCAATTAGACTTTTATTGTCTTATGCATGCCATAAAAATTTTAAGTTATTTCAAATGGATGTTAAAAGTGCATTTTTAAACGGAGATGTTGTTGAGGAAGTTTACGTTTCTCAACCTCCGGGCTTCATAAATGAAAAATTTCCAAATCATGTTTTTAAACTAAAGAAAGCTCTTTATGGTTTGAGACAAGCTCCTCGAGCTTGGTATGATCGCCTAAAGAATTTTCTTTTGGATTTGAATTTTAAAATGGGCGAAGCCGATTCTACACTTTTTGTGAAGCATGCGAATAATGATATTTTATTAGTTCAAATTTATGTTGATGATATTATTTTTGGTGCTACTAACTTCACTCTTTGCGAAGAGTTTTCTAATGTTATGAAGGATCAATTTGAGATGAGCTACACGGGCGAACTCAAATATTTCTTAGGTCTCCAAATTCGCCAAATGAACGATGCAATCTTCATCCACCAAACGAAGTATACGGTGGAGTTGCTTAAGCGATTTGGAATGGAAAGTGCTTCCGGGAAAAAGACTCCAATGAGCACGACTACGCATCTCGATAAGGATACGGGAGGTAAGGATGTAGACATTCGTCTATATCGAGGTATGATAGGTAGTTTACTTTATCTTACCGCAAGTAGGCCCGATATTATGTTTGCCGTATGCGTATGTGCTCGTTATCAGTCTCAACCTAAGGAGTCTCACTTAGTAGCGGTAAAGCGTATTTTCCGTTATCTAAGTTACACTTTAGATTTTGGATTACTTTATCCGAAATCTAGCACGTATGAGTTAGTCTCATACAGTGATGCCGATTATGCGGGATGCAAATCCGACATGAAAAGTACTAGTGGCACTTGCCATTTTCTAGGAAATTCTCTTGTCTCTTGGTTTTCCAAGAAGCAAAATTCCGTATCACTTTCAACCACCGAGGCGGAATATATTGCCGCCGGTGCCGCTTGTGCCCAGGTTCTTTGGATGAGACACACTTTGAAGGATTTTGGTATTCACTGTGATACTAGCCCTATCATGGTGGATAACCAAAGTGCTATCTGTCTTTCAAAGAATCCGGTGCACCATTCCCGATCAAAACACATAGATGTCCGACACCATTTCTTAGATGATCATGTTGCTAAAAAGGACATCATTTTAGTGTACGTTGAAACCCAAAAGCAAATCGCCGATATTTTCACGAAACCCCTAAAGGAGGACTCCTTTGTGCGGTTGCGTCGAGAATTGGGGATTATGGGTGAATCCGAGATATAGGATTCATATTTAAACTCAATCATCTTGTATGCTAATATGTTTCGCGATATTTCATTCATGCTAGATTTGTTGAATTTTTGGGAATTTTATGTGAATTGTTTGAATTTATGATCGAATTCATATTTCAATGTCGTATTTAAGATTTCGACGTTTTATGGGGTAATTTAGATGACTAATGAGAGTGTTAAGATGTTTCATCCAAGTGGTTTGTGAAGAGAAATCAATTATCAATTTTTGGACTCTTCTAGTCGGTTTCAGTTCACTTGTCAACCGACTAGATGCTCATCTAGTCGGTCAGCAAGTGAACTCAGACCGACTAGATTAAGCTTCTATCTCTCTCTTATCTTTTTCATTCTTTAGTCGGTCACAGTACACTTACCGACCGACTAGATTGAAAACTAGTCGGTCAGTGAGTATACTGCGACCGACTAAATCTTGCCCTAAAAATCACTGTTTCCCTCTGTTTCGACTTAGTCGGTTCAAGCTCATTGACCGACCGACTAGATCGTGATCTAGTCGGTCATTTCTTGAACTGTGACCGACTAAGTGGGTTAGGGCATTTGTGTCTTTTCCAGATCCAGATCGACTTATACTCATTTCAGTCGACTAAATCTCTATTTAGTCGGTTTTCACCTCAGCTCAAACCCGAAAAACCCCAAACCCCCCTCCGAGCCTCTTCAACTTCCCGTCGACTCCGGCCTTATCTCCGGCCATCGCCGCCGTCCGCCGTCGTCGCCTCCTCCTCCTAGGTATCTCCCTCCTCCTCCTAGGTCGATTCCTACTCTAGGGTTTGTATTTCATCTCATCTAGGGTTCTTGCTCCTAGGGTTTCAAATTTAACCTAGGGCTTGTGTTTCGGATTCTCTCTTCTAGGGTTTGTGCCAGGTTGTTTTTGATCTTATCATCGTTTGCTTATGCTCGTCGTGCCACGACCATGGCTAAGACAAGAATTCCTATCGCCTCTTATGGGGCTTCACCTATGTCTATAGGGCCTTCCGACCCTAGGAATCCCCCTAAGCCTAAGCGCCGTGCCAAATCTACCTAAGCTTCCCCCTCTTCGCCTCCTCTGAAGAAGCAGAGGTCGGCGACTCTTAAACCCAGAAAGAATTTGCCTAAAAAGCCCATTCTCCACACACCTGGTACTCCTCCTGATTCTGACCCTGAATTTATCCCTGAGGATGAGCCTAGCCCTAAGGAACCCACTCCTCCACTTCGTCCTAGGACTCGCCAGCCAAAGGGAAAGGGCCCAATGCCAGCGGGGGGTGTTGACATATCGTTGTGTCGCGACGACCCTTTGTGTCTCGCGGCCTACAACCGTATTGAACACTGCCCGATGCTATTGGAGCACTACGTCCAGTTTTCTGATTTCCTTGGCTTAGCTGACCTACTCTCCTATAGTGGTCTCCTTGATTATCTCCGATACGACCCCAAGGCCAATCCTAAACCATATCCTCGCCTTGTGAAATTGTTCTATGCCAATCGTGTTCGAGGCCAGTACGATGCTAGCCACTCCATTGAGACTACTGTCTTGGGAACTCCTATAGTTCTCACGGCAGAAATCTTGGGGGAGATTCTTGGTTGTTCGTCGTCCGGTCTCCTTCCTTCGGACATTTCCGTCGATGATATTTCCTCCTTGGATCAGTCAGTTCTTTCAGATATCTTCCAGGTTATCCCCTCCGCATTCATTGGTGTTCCTTCGAAATCTTTCAAGCCAAATGCGTGGGTCCTTAACCTGATCTTGAAGTCATGTCTTCTCCCTAAGTATGGATCATCTTCACTTCCATCCCAGCCGTTCTTGAAATTGATCTACGCTCTTTTCTTGGGATGCGAGATTAATTGGGCTCGCGTGATACTCGATAAGATGGACTCTTTCGAGTGTATACGCAAGACCAATAAATCTGCGCATATTCCATACCCTTGTCTGCTGACCCTTGTGTTTCGTCATTTCCGAGTCCCTCTCCCTTCTGACGATGAGCGTCCCTTGGGTACTCCTCTGAACGCGACGGCCGTTAAAAAACCTCTAGCGGCGCTTCTTCACGTGCAGAGGTCTACCGCATCTGCTTCCCAGGCTTCTCCGTCAGCTGCTGCAGCCCCCTCTCGTCCTGCTACATTGGATGATGTCGTACGCCTTCTTCGTCGGCACGAGTCGCGCTTGGCTCGTACCGAGGAGGTCGTCTGCCGTATGGCTCAGATGATGGGGATTGATCTTCCTCCTTCAGTTTCTGAGGCCGAGGAGATGGACGATGAGGAGATTGACGAGCTTGTCACTTCTTTGGCTCGTGACGATGTTGCCACGGCCACTGCTGCTGCTGCTGCTGCTACCACATCTTCTGCTCCTGGAGATGGCACCACTTCCGGTGCTCCAGAGCCTTCTGCTTCAGCACTTCAGTCTTCTGAGCCTCCTGCTGATCCTGTTGCCATGCCTGATGACATTCCTGTTGACACATCTGCCGTCGAGCCCGTCGTTGACGTCTCGAATCCTGCCCCGTCGATCCCGTCTGTTGAGACGCCTCTACTCCCTGCAGAGCCTGAGTCCACTCCGTCGACTGGACCCGCGGACACTGCAGATCCAGCCTCTTCCTCGTGATCGTTGTTCCGAGGACTCTCCACTACGCTTTGGATGATATATCTTAGTGAGAGTATTTTGGGTTAGGATAGAGTATGAGGGTTCTGATGTTTTGATGTACTTTTGGAGTTTTCTGGATGTCGGTTGGATATTTTTGATGTGTTGTATTTTGATGTACTCTGGATATTGATGATGATGTTCTATTTTGATGTAGACGATGATGTTGTTCTTTTTGATGTTTATATAGATGATGTGTTGCATTAGATGTGATGTACATTTTTATATTTGATATCTTTTTGGATGTACTCAACATGTAATCATTTCTATATATACATCGATGTTCATGTTGTGATATTTACTTCGTAGTGCATATTAATTCTCATTCAATGTCCTTGCAATGTGATTTCATCGCTCGATGCTTAAATGTTTGGTTCAATAGATGGAAATTCTATAATTGTATAGAATTGTTTTCCATGCACAAAATTTAACCAAGATTATTGAATATTGAAGAGTATGTTTCTTTATTCAAGAAATGAATAATTATTTGGTATTTTTGATGATTTTGATTTTCACTTTGTGATAATGGATAATTGGCACACTTTGATTTGATTTTATCGCTTTTACTTTGGTGTCAATTAGTTCCATCGTCATTGTCTACGACTCCTGATGTTGGATTTTCCGTTTCCTAGTTGTTGTCGTTGTATGCCCCCCATTTTTGGGATAATGCCAAAGGGGGAGAGATAATGATAATAAATAGCGCAAATGAAAATTTAACTCATTTTCCAAGAATCTAGTTTGATATGTTAGATTCAGGGGGAGTTAAGATACATATAAGGATTTACAAAATCCGATATTTCGAAAATTGATTCTCTTTATTTATCTTACTCATCTGATTGATGCAATTCATATATATTCATTTTGGAATTAACGTGTCATCAATGCAGGGGGAGTAAGTATTTTACATTTGAATCATTATTTTTGATTGTTATTTATGTTGGTTTGTCATCACCAAAAAGGGGGAGAATGTTGAATATTGGACTCCCCAGATTTGGTTTTGATGATGAACAAACATAAATAATCCATGAACTAACAATTTGTGAGCGCAGTTTTGGAGATCATCGCCAAATTCACGAGAACATTCAAAGCGACATCTCAACACTTCCCAAAGCTCGTATTCATGTCTAAAGCTTCGTTGAAGCTCTTGCGCCGTTTTGGAAGTTATGAAGATTCAATCGAAGCTCTCGAAGACCGTTTATTAAGGTTTTATTTATAGTCTTTTAGCTTCGATATATAGAATGTTAAGCCTTGAGTATATCTTACGTTTCTATCTTCATTTCGCTCATTTCGTAGCTCTAGGATTCTTGCACAAGTTCATTTTAACCTCCTCGAAGCATCGCGCTTCGATTCGGACTTTATTGTGCATGTTAGTTGGTACAAGAAGGAGTACTGACCGACTAGATGGTGATCTAGTCGGTCAGCAACTCTTCTTGGACCGACTAGTTTGATTCCTTAATTTCTTGGACTTTACTGTTTACAGTTAGTCGGTCTACGTTGACTCACCG
Organism: Scilla litardierei; assembly: GCA_030789695.1. NCBI lineage: Eukaryota > Viridiplantae > Streptophyta > Magnoliopsida > Asparagales > Asparagaceae > Scilla > Scilla litardierei. The sequence goes on from CM061141.1 coordinate 258,226,695, forward strand.
ACCGACTAGTTTGTGAACTAGTCGGTCAGTGATGCTTCTTTGAACGACTAGTTGTGACTTACTGTTCATGCTTAAATTCTCCTAAGATACTGTTTATCGTTAGTCAGTCTAAGAACGTTTGGTGACCGACTAGTTGACAATCTAGTCGGTCAACTTTTGTTCTTGGACCGACTAAGTCAACTTGCTTTCAGACTAATTCATTTTGCCTCTTAGTCGGTCTACGTTCATTGACTGACCGACTAGTTGTGAAACTAGTCGGTCAGACAGTCTTCTTGGACCGACTAGATTTCTAGGTCTGAAATTCTCTTTCTTCTCAGTTTCACTCTTAGTCGGTCCATGCTGTTTGACTGACCGACTAGTTGATGAACTAGTCGGTCAGTGATTGTTCTTTGACCGACTAATTCTCCCAGATTTCTATCCGTTGGAGAATGACCTAAGTTGTTTTTATGGGACCCTATAAATACGAACCTAGGTCATTTCTATCTAGGTTAGAGCTTCCATTCAGAGATTCATTGAGATCAAAAGAGATAGCCTTTCTCACTCAAATCAAAAGCTCTCTTCCTCACAATAACCCATTCTCTCCCTCATTCTAGATCTAGAATCCATCTAGAGAGAAGCTTGTTCTTGGTGAGCTCTTCAAGCTATTGCTTGATCCAAGTCTCCAAATCATCCCTAGGCACCGATTGCTGGTCATTTCCTTGGTGCTAGGTCTTGGTGACTTCATCTTCCTCAAATCCTTCATTTCACCTATTGGGTAAGAAAAACTCAAGGTATAGGATTTTGTGGTAAGTTTGCTTATTTCAATATAACTCTTTTATATTGCTTGTTGATTCTCTCGGTTGAGAGAGAAGGTTGTGATCCCGGGTTGTGGGATTCACTTGTGCTTTTGCATGTATGATTTGATCTTGTGAAGGTTTTTCACAAGATATTCATAGTGGAAATCTTGAGTTAGGGTTTCTAACTCAAGTATCCGGAGGGGATCCGGGTGGTTGGGATGTAGGATCACCGGGAACAAGTCGGGGAGACTTGGGTGGATCCGAACCCATTACCATCGTTTTTTTGCATTGTTAATTTAATTGTTGTCATTCAATTTAAGCTTCCGCAAATTGATTTGGTAGTTGTTTGCACTTTAATTTGGAATAATACTCCTTGTTAATTTTAAAGTACTATTCACCCCCCTCTAGTACTTGTGCAGTAGCTTGTAGGGCATTACATACGCTACCGTGGCCATCACTCTTCCTGGTGCGGGCCTCGAGATCCATATGGCTGAGGGTGACCCTTTTGATGTGCCTCTGGCGGTGATGGAGCGATCATCAGTGGTTAGCGCCACCTCCGCTGGGCCGCTCCAGACTAGGTACCTCCTTCCTCCTCATCGTGTCAGGGCCCCAAGATGAATGAGAGGATTTGCTTCTCCAGCAGTTGTGAGGTTGGGATGTACGTAAAGAATTTTATATTCGGGCTGCGGTTCCCTCTCCGTCCCTTCATGACGATGTTCCTGAGGGCCTTTGGGCTCGCCCTATGCCAGTTTAGCGCTAACGCCATCGGGTCTTTAGTGGGGTTCCTAGTGCTATGTTCGCTTCAGGGGGTGGAGTCATCTCTCCCCTTTTTCTACCACTGCTATCATCTGAGCCATCATAAGTCAGGCGCTTGGCTTTACATCACCGCTCAGAAGGGGAGGAATCTGGTGTCGGGGCTGCCATCCTCCTTGAAGTATTGGAAAGAGGACTATGTATTTGTGACCCTCCTCGAGGAAGAAAATTTTTTGGTACATGGGGGTAGTCCATGTTCGCTGACCCTCACGCTGGAGAGTCTCACCGACGCAGAGCTCGTGTGGTTAGCAAGCTGTCTGTGGTCCCCCCTGTCGAGCAGTACGTCTAGATCCTCTTCCAGGATCATGTTATGAGGAAGACCGTGTGACCCCTCGGTGAGTCTTCATTTATCTGGTTTGGATTTTTCATCATTTCTTGGTCGCTTCCTTATCTCCATATTGCTAGGTGGGTTTGCCTCCGGTTCTTCCCGACACGCTCTGTCGGTCGCCCTTCTTGACTCAAGCCCAAGGAGGGGGATCACGTTTTAGAGGTTTGGCCAAAACAGCGAGTTGGGGCTTCCCAGGTCAGCAAGGGTCCTCCTGGGAAGGCCATGAAGATGGCAAGGGATCGCTCGTCGTCGGGGCAAGGGAGAGACAAGGGGAAAAAGGCTCGGGTCCCAGCCTCTGGTGAGAAAGCTGTAGCTCCCAAGGCCCCAACATCCCCCACCCATTCCCAGTGGGTCGAGGACAAGTGGCCTGGGGGCGGTCTCTCCCCGGCCTGCCCAGGCTCACTCCTCGCGGACTACGAGAGGTCTTTGGGCGTGTTCTGATTGCCTGAGGCTGATCTTCTGTAGTCGAACAATGGGTTGATCATCTCTCCGTTCCTAGTGGGACTGAAGGAGTCTGTCTTCATAGACTGTGGGGTCGTGGCTTGGTTGGCTGAAAACTCCTGCCAGCCCCTAGATCAATCCATGCTGGATGGGGTGAAGGGCGATAGGCTCGCAATATTTGTAGTGCTCACCGGCTAGCAGGTAAGCTTACTGTCATCACCATGCATCATCCTTAGTGGGCGGTCCTGACCTACAGTTTTCACTTAGTGCAGCTGTCCTCGACCGGCCTGTCATTGAGGCGGCAGTTTGTGGTGCTCGCAGATATGGAGGCGAGTCTCGCCCAAAAGTCAGCATCGGAGGGAACGGTCGAGGAAGAGGCTCAGGAGGCCGAGGCATGTGTAAGTTTGATGGAGACCAGGATCTCCGAGCTTACTGTAGACATCGAAAGGCTGGACGTTGAGAGGGCCTTGGTGCTGGCCGAAAAGTCCCAGGCCAAGGAGAGGGCTGTCAAATCAATGGCATCCAGGGAGGCCGAGGATGAGGCTAGGATCCAGGAGCTTGAGAAGCTACTGGAGGCAGAGGAGGAGAGGGAGGGCAACCTCACAGCCAAGCTTGCCGAGGCTTCTCATGCGAACAATGCAGAGAAGACGAAGAGGTCGAGGCTCCAGGGTCAGGTAGCCGTCTTTGAGGCCCGGGTCAGGAACTGGAGAAGGTGGACCCTGTCCGAATAGCACAGGAGGTAGTGAAGGAGTATTCCGAGACCTTCGTCACCTCAAGGATGTTCAGGGCATTTGAGGATGGGTTGCTTCACTGTCGGCACGAGATCGAGCACAAATTCCTAGGCTCGAGGGTTGCGTTCGAGAAGCTCGAGATGGTTCCTGGCGAGGGTGTAGAGGTCACTGACGTTGCCCATCCAAAAGACGCTCCCAAGGTGGCTACAGACGCCTGGCCCAAAGCGGAGGCTTAGCCTTTTTTGTGGTGATTTTCTTTATTTTGTTTATTCTATAAATCGTTTCGACTTTCGCCGATTTTTTGTAATTGGAATCGATGATCATCTCGTGTTTGTTGTCCACATCAATTATTTGTTTGTAGCTATGCCTCCTTCCTCAATCTTGGTAGTGCTCTAGCTGTCGTTTGGCCAGGTTTGGGGAAAACCAATAATCACCTGTTGATCGTTTTGCTCATGGTTGGTCTAATGATCGGCACGTCGGGGGTGTTGCCCCGGCCTGGAGATTAATGCATGGTCGATCTACTGGGGGAGTTGCCACATCCTTACGGTCAACATGGAGTCGGCCTGCTGGAGGAGTTGCACCCAGCCTTATGGCCGACGTCGAGTCGGTCGGCTTACTGGGGAGCTAACCCCAGGCTTACGGTCGATCGAATGATCTTCCTGCTAGGAGAGTTACCCCAGCCTTACGGTCGATACGTGGTCGGCCTGCTCGGGGTGTTGCCCCCTAGACTTATGATCGACAGGTCGATCGGCCAGCTGAGGGAGCTACCCCTAGTCTTACCGTCGATAGAATGATCGGCATGCTGGGGGAGTTGCTCCCAGCCTTACGGTCGATGCAAGGTCGGCCTGCTAGAGAGTTGCCCAAGCCTTATAGTCGACAGGTCGGTCGGCCAGCTAGGAGAGATACCCCCAGTCTTATGGTCGATCGAATGATTGGCCTGTTAGGGGAGTTGCCCCCAGCTTTACGATCGATGTGTGGTCGTCCTGCTGGGAGATTATGATGGACGGGTTGATCGGCCAACTGGGGGAGCTTTTCCCAATCTTGCGGTTGACTGAATGATTGGCATGTTGAGGGAGTTGCCCACAGCCTTACGGTCGATCGGGTGATCGGCCTGTTGGGGAGTTGCCCCCAACCTCACCGTCGATCGGGTGATCGGCCCACTGGGGGAGTTACCCCAGCCTTACGGTCGATCAATTGATCAGTCTGCTGGGGGAGTTACCCCAGCCTTACTGCCGAATATATTTTACTATGCATGATTCAGGATGCCTAGGTGGAAAAGTGGCTCCTTCTTTACTTTATTTGGAACATTTTCTCGTTTTGGTACAATGTTTTAGAGGTCCATACATTCTTTGCCTCACTAGTAGTATTTATGCCAGTGCTCCACGTTCCAGGTGTGGCTGACCGCTTAACCTTCTAGGGTCAAGAGCCGGTAAGTCACCGGGCTGAGGACCTCGGTGATCCTGTATGGCCCTTCCCATTTCGTGGCGAGCTTTCTCTTGCGAGCAATCTCTGGGTTGAATATGGCTTTCCTTAGGACAAGATCTCCTTGGTAGAAACCTCTTCCCTTGACCCGGGAGTTGTAACTGCGGGCCACTCGTTGCTTCTGTCGGATGACAGAGGCTAGAGCCTAGTTGCATTGCTCATCCATGTGCTATAGATTGATTTCTAAGCCCTCCGAATTCCTCTCTTCATCGAAGTGTCTGGGCAGAGCGACTCTTTGCCTACTTCAAAAGGAACAACTGAATCGGTCCCATAGGCCAGCTTGAAGGGCATCTCCCCCGTGGCTTTCTTGTGGGTAGTTCGTTATGAGCAGAGTTTCCCGGGGAGCTCTTCAGGCCAAGCTCCATGTGCTTCCCCTACCTTCTTATGGAACGGTTTGAGGATGCATTTATTACCAGCTTCGGCCATCCTGTTGGTGTGGAGATGGGCCACGGAGGTGAATAGGAGTTTGATCTTCTAATCAACGCAAAACTCTTGCAGTCGAATTGTTTCCCATAGTTTATGACGATGGATCGAGGGATTCCAAACCTGCTGATGGTGGACTTCCATACGAAGCTCTTTACCTTCTTCCAGGTGATGGTGGCCAAGGGTTCAGCCTCGATCCATTTGGTAAAATAGTCCACCGTCACGATCAGGAACTTCATCTGTCCTTTCACGAAAGAAAAGGGGCCAAGAATGTCCAGCCCCATGTAGCAAAGGGGGTGTGGCTGATTATAGGTACAAGGTTGGCCGAAGGTGATGAACTGAGCTTTGCAAACTTCTAGCACTCCGAGCATTTACGAACATACTCTGCCGAGTCGTGGGCCAGAGTCAGCCAGTAGTATCCTTGCCTTAGGATCTTCATCGTGACTGTCTTGCCTCTGTGATGGTTCCCACAAAGTCCTTCATGGACGTCTCAGATTACATAATCCGCTTCATGCCATCCAAGGCACTTGGGGTAGGGTAAGACATCGGTTTTGGTCAGCGCCTTCTGTATAGTACACCTTCATGGAGTACGTACCGAAGAGCCGTCCGCTCCAACATTTGGTGCTCCTCCAGGTCTGGGGGCCTCGCTGGTGCCAAGGATCTGCACGATGGGGTCCATCTAGAAGGTTCTCTGTGATGTTCATTAGCTCATCTCCCTTCGTGCTAGGTCTTTGGAGGCTATCGACATAGATGGCATGACCCAACTCTTTGAGGGAAGAGGAGGCCTGCTTGGAGAGGGCATCTGCACGTGCATTTTTTGACCTCGGCATATGGATGGACTCAGCGTGCTTAAATCTGGACAGTTCGGACTTGGCCGAAGTCAGGTAGTGCTGCATGGTTTCATCGCAGGCCACGTAGTCTCCTTGTAGTTGGCTGATGACGAGCCTGGAGTCGCTGAGGAGGTTCACCGAGTTTGCCTCCAGTGCCAGGGCTAGTTTCAGGCCATTGATGACAGCCTCGTACTCGGCTATGTTGGTGGTGGCTGGAAATTCAAACTAGAGGGCATACTCTGTGGTGTTCCCATCGGGGGATCGAATGACAATGCCCGCTCTGCTACCTACCTTGGTTGCAGATCCGTCCATATGGATGACCCACACATCCTTGTCATCTGGTCGATCATCAGGAGCGTTGTCAGTCAAAAAGAGGGATAGGGGTGAAGTGTTACCATGTCTGAGTTTGCACTGTCAGGGGCATCGTGTCGCCAATGGTACACTCGGTGATGAAGTATGCGTGCTTGCGCTTTGATGGCCATCCTTAGCTTGTACCTGAGGTCAAATTCACTTAGCTCGAACCCCCAGTTCAGCATCCTCCCCATCTGATCAAACCTCTTGTGGTTTTGTTCGAGCTGGGAGTCGGTCAGTACCAGGATGGTATGGGCTTGGAAGTAAGGTCAGAGTGGCCGTGCCGAGAGGACGAGGGCATAGGCCAATTTCTCTAGGGGATGTACTGCTCGTCTGTGTCTCGTAGGACCCGACTGGTGTAGTACGCTGTCCTCTGTACCCATATTTCTTCCTTGATTAGCAACAAGCTCACTGCTTCCCCGGTGCTAGCCAAGTACAGGCTTAATGGTTCCCCATCCTTAGGCTTGGAGAGGAGCAGGCGGCTGTGGAGGTATTCCTTTAGTTCGGTGAATGCATGGGTGTAGCTTGTGGCCCACTCTATGGCTTTTCTCTTCCCATCCAGCTCGACGAGGGCCCTTCTCAGGACCCTGAAGAACGGGAGCGATCTTTTCGCTGATTTGGACAGGAAGCGCCCCAAGGCCACGATCCGCCCATTCAGCCTGTATAGCTCCTTGATAGTGGTTGGTTCTCTCATGTTGATCATAGACTCAATTTTGTCTAGGTTATTCTTAATGCCACTGTTGGCGATCATGAAGCCCCAGAACTTCCTGGACTTCACCCCAAATGTGCACTTCGTGGGGTTGAGCCTGATGTTGTGCTTCTGTAATTGATCAAAGGTCTCCCAAAGGTTGGTGATGTGGTCAGACGGCCTCTTGGACTTGCCTAACATGTTGTCCACGTAAACCTCCAAGTTCCTCCCAATCCGGGAGCCGAAGAATCTGTCAAGCATCATTTGATAGGTCGCCCCTGCATTCTTCAGATCGAAGGGCAACTTTGTGTAGCAGAACATCTCACGATCGGTGATGAACGACGTTTTCTCCTTTTCCTTTGGGTCCATTTGAACCTGGTTATATCTAGAGTAAGCATCTATGAAGCTGAGCATCTCATAGCCTGAGGCACTGTCTACGAGGTGGTTGATGCAGGACATAGGGTAGCTGTCCTTGGGGCAGGCCTTGTTGAGGTCAGTGAAGTCTATGCACATTACTTGCCGCTTGACTTTTTCACCATTATTATGTTGGCTAGCCATTTGGGGTACCAGACTTCTCTGAAGAATCTGGCCTCAAGTAGGCACTGAACTTCCTCTACAGTGGCCCTCATCTTCTCGCTGCCCAAGTTCCTCTTCTTTTGCCTGATCGGCTTGAAGTTGGGGTCGATGCGTAGTTGGTGGGTGATTACACGAGGGTTCATGCCATGAATGTCTTTGGGTGACCAAGCGAAGATGTCCAGGTTGGCTTTCAAGCATCCGATCAGTTCATCCCTCAAGGCGGGGTTGAGCTCCGATCTGATAGATACAAACCTGCCTTCCACGTCGGTGACATGAATGATTTCTGGTTTCTCGACAGGAATGGGTCTCGAGTTATCCGAGACCCCTCTCTGGTCGAGAAGGTCCATCGGGTTGTACTGTTTTGTGTCAAGCTCCTGGCTAGACAGCTGGTAGTAGGTTCTCGATCTCGTTGGGTCGCCCTTCATCCTCTCGACTACCTCTTGGGTCTTGAACTTGACCATTTGATGGAGGGTCGAGACTACAGCCCCGATCGTGTTGAGGAGCAGCTAGTCGATTATCCCGTTATAAGCCGACCTGACTCTCAAGGCCATGAACTCAATCGTTAGAGTGATTGAGTGGGGTGGCTACCCAAGCGTCACTAGGAGGCAGATCATTCCTATGATCGGAGCGAAATGTTCCATGAAGCCAACTATGGTAACCAAATAGGGCTCTTGGTCCTCCGCCCGCAACCCTATCTTCTCTCACGTTGACATGAACAGGGTGTCGCACGAGCTTCCCGTGTCGATAAGCAATCATCAGACCAGGGAGGTGTCGATGACTACCGAGACAACCAGCACGTCATCGTACGACAGCTCGACCCCCTCCAGGTCCTTCTTGGAAAAGCAGATGGGCTGAAGGCTATCTTCGGTCTTCTCATGGTTCATGTCCACAGCCATTGCTCCCAGGATGCTTGGTTCCTTGGTTTGGGACAGACGTCTAGTGGCCTTAAAGGAGTGGACTTTGGCAGAGCCTAGTGTAGGTGCTGGGCTATGCCCCTCTGTCCCTTGGCATGCGGGTGCGCCATTTTCAGTGTGGTTGTTTGACGTGGATTTAGACTCGTCGTTCCTATAGACGGCACCAGCTGTTTCAGGGTGTTTTCCCACCATTTTCAGTTTGGAGGTCTGGGGGTCGTCACGATCACGTGAGACGCATGCGGCCTCTGGAGTTAGTTATCCGAGTGTTTGCTTGGGTGGAAACACACAGACATGTATATCGATGTTTCGAAGGGTAGCTTTGGCAGAACGACGGCTTCTTGGAATGATCGGTCAAACGGGCCCAGTGCTCGAGAGCGCTTGGACACGAACGATGGGATGACGAAGGGTAGCTTTGGCTGGTTGAATTCTCTTCAGACCTGCATAGATGAGAGAGCTTGTCAGGGGGTTCGGACTGTGGTTCTGACCAAGTCCCATCTAATGCCTAAGTCATCACTTGTCTAAAGGATGCTCGGTGGGATCGAGTATGGTTCACATAGAGATCAATACACGAGTCCTCAGGCCGAGCTTTGGAGGAGAAATGTGTGAAGTGGAAGAAAGGTCTTGGAGAGGTGGAATACCTGAATCTGAGTATCCAGGATTCGATCCCTTGTCGTTTCGTCTTTCTGGCCTCTTGTAGGAGTCCACATGTCAACGCCTTTATGGCGTCCTGCCATCTCGCCCTTTGTGCCTATTCGCTTTGATGGTCTCTTCAATGGTGATTAAAGAAGGCATGATCTGGGGAGCAGTTTCCTCGAATGGCGGGAGGCCAACAGTGCACCAGGTGGTGGTGCCGTGCCACGATGGCCTAGGCCCGCTTATTGGGCCTTTTAGGCTTGGGCCCAGTTCAGCTTCTTGGTCGTGAGGTTGGCCCGTCTCTCTTCGGCACATTCAGGGGGTCGTATCACACTCTAAAAGTGATCAAATCTATTCTACATGTAGGATCTCTTGAGAGCATATATTTAATCTTTGAAATCATCAATTCTTATCTCTCATAGATTATATTGAATCGATTTAGCTCTCCATATTAACATTGGTAGGCACATCTAACAATTTATAGCATTATTTAGTCTATTATAGATACTATTTTTTTCAAATTTAATTTTTCTACCTAACTTTTTTCTTTCCTCTTAATAAATCTCTTTTTATGCTTATTGAAAATTATGATAAAAGTACACATGAGTTTGAATTCAAATTGGATTTAAGAGTTGGATTCAGTTATAGGTCCCTCTAGGTAAAGAAAGTGGATCCATGATAGAAGTCATATTAGCTTAGGACTTTGGGTTTTTTTTAGTTGTGTGCTATAACTAAATAAGCTTGCACTAGGATATGTTTCATTTTATAAGAGTTATTCTAGAATAGGAATTCCTTCTACCACTGTATATATCTTTCATTATTAAATGAAAGGTTGTGCTTGGCGTGGCTTTAGCTTTGGTGGTCATTGAAGCCATGTGGTAGAGATTGGGTGTATATGGGAATGCAAAGAGATTATTGGTAAGATGAGTGTGCATCTTGTAATATTTTATTCCTTTCAATTAGTAGATTTCTCTATTAGTGCTTCGTGGATATATACTATGATTTGTCAAATGAACTATGCAAGTCTTGAAGTTATCTCATGTGATTCTTTGTTCTCTTGCATGCCTACTTTTCCATATTGGTCTCGAAAACTCCAACAATTGGTATCAAAGCTTCACATGATCAATCTTTGGTTTCATAAGCTGGATGAAGGAGATCATGCAAAAAATCATTGGTGTCATGAAATCAAAGAACAAGAGATGGGGGGAAGGAAAAAAGTCCAAAAAGCGCAATTATTGTTGCTACAGGAACATCTCTATAGTAAACTGAATAATAACTAAGGCTTTATGGAGAAGCATATGGGTTATTTGGTAATCAGACGGCTAGAATTGATTTTAGCATAGATTACTCATTTGGTAGTAGATTTGGATGATCCAGGTTGTACCCAATGTTTTCGATGCTTTGAATGCAATAATTAAAGCGGATTGGGTAAATTCCATTATTTGAAGTAGGCAATAGAGGTCAATTGCCAGGTCAACATGGATAAGGAATTTGCAAATCAACTGATCAAAAGCTTAATGGTGGCATTGACGGTATGGGTGTAGTAATGTAGCCTCATGATTTGGATGCTGATGAATTTCAAGGCATGTTGTGACACATGGTTAGTATATCATGAGGCTCATCTCAATTGTTGGTCGTAGTGATTAGATTAAGGTGGAGTATAGTAAATTGATTGCAAGTATCTAAAGCATGACATGGTAGCATTATGAGTGCTTAATTACAGATCTAGGTGGAGCATGGTGTAATGATCATGATTATCCCAGCATGATAAATGTTCATCATAAGTGCTCAGTTTTGACTTATATAGAGCATGGTGTAGTGATCATCAATATCTGAGGTATAATAGGAGAGCAATAATGAACACACATGACAAATTCAGAAGGTGGAGCATGGTGTATATGCGGATTTGCCTATGAAGTGGGAAGACAATAATAGCAGTATACTTTAGCTTTATGTGGCTCATAAGATATGAGCAAGGTGGAGTGTTGTGATTATGTCTCACATTTTGATATTGTATTCAAGGGATCTTGTGTGTTAGTATCCAGGTGGAATGTTAAGAATTGTGATACAAATACACAAGATTTTGAATGTGGATCGGATTCAAGAGTTGTATTTAGGTTGGCATTTCATTTGAGTAAAGGAATTGGGTCCAAGATAGAAACCCTATTAGTTTCGGACTTCGATTTTTTAGTTATATGGTCTATAGCTACATAAGAGTTGTACTAGGATATGTTTTCTTGTATAAGAGTTATACTATAATATAATTTTGTAACCACTTGATGCATGTGCAAAACATGTTCAAATAAGTTTAAATTTTGTTCGAAAGTAGTTTAGACATATTAGATCACATCCAATGGAATGGATTTTCTATTTAGGTTGTCTAATTTTAATTTTGACTTGGATAGATCGGCATATTTGATCCATCTGAATGGATCTTAGTCAACATGTGTGTGTGCGCATGCGAGCGTGTGTGCGTGCATGCGTAATTGTTAGATTAGAGGGTGCTTGGCTTTGGCTTTGGCTTTAGTGGCCATGCAAGCTATGGGATATAGATCGAGTGTACATGGGAAATGGAAGATATTATCGGTGAGATGAGTGTGTATCTTGTAATCATGTTTTCGCTTCACATATTGGATTTTCTCTATCGGTGCCTTACGTATGTAGGTTAAGATTGGTCAGTTTAACCACATAAGTCATGGTGTTCATCTTCTTGTGCTTATATGATTACTTATTCTCTTGCGTGCTCAGTTTTTTACATAGGCTTTCAAAACCCCAACAACGCCTTACACAGAACATTATTATATAACTTTATAACATCTTATCGATTTATGGAATATTAGAGAAAGTCATTATTATATACTTGCTCAAATTTTTCTTAATTACTAAATGTTTAACTATCATTACAACCTAAATTAAATGTAACCTTAATTATTAAGTGTTAGGTATGATAGTCAATTTTGATTTTAAAAAAGCACTCCATTATATACAACTAATTTTGTTACTATAATGAGCACCAAAATATGTACACATTAGAATATATTGATTTAAAAACAATTATGAGTTTTTTAGACTTATAAATATTAAAAACTCAATATATTTTTATTTCATTTTAAATGATAATGATAATAATGCAAGTATTCATCTAAAAAATAAGTAAATGTTTTTTTGTTTATCAAAATAATGTATATGTACTGTTGCTGTGGGAAAATGTCCCATATTGACGCATACATATTTTATTTTTATAAATTAGTTTTTCAGATGTATTCCATACAGCATGGATGATCAACATACCAAAAATTAATTGAATACAATGTTAATTGTCCTTCGATCCACTTGTTGCAAATTCAACAGTTCCAGAGCACTAGAATTTTTTGTAACAAGTGGATCAAAGGTCAAATCCCTCTAGGGTTCAACCATATTTAGGATTTTAAAGTTTTAGAATGTGTACACCAATCCTATATAAAATTTCAAAAGAGGGAAAAGTAGATATTTTATGCTATCCGCATAGGAAAATTCCTGCGATAATAGCACATATCTAGTTCCTATATATGCATGTGTGTGTGTGCGTGTGTGTGTGTGTGTGTGTGTGTGTGTGTGTGTGTGTGTGCGCACTTACACACATGTGTGTGTGTAAGTTTAGAGATTGTATTATGATAGATTCTAGATTCTTAAAGATATGAATATGGTTAGAAGTAAGCCATGTAGTATAATGTGTAGACATGAACTTAGGAAACTTACATAGGCCCAAATAATACCTAGAGAACATGTAGGTCCAAAATTGTAAATACATGTATCCAATGAGTTTAATATGATTATTGTGTAATATTAAGACCCTCTTATGCTTGTATTTTGGTTAGCCTTTTCATTCTCAGTTTTGGATTTCACCATTTTGTGACAAAATATACATCTAATTGTGTCATCATTGAACCAATACAATTTGAATACAAATTTGTTTGAAGTATGATCTAATAAAATAAACAATCATTCATTAAATAATCAAAAATTATATACATTATACTAAATAACTATAAATTTGATTAATCATGTGTTTCATAAACTTAATTTGTTATTAAGTACTGTTGGAACAGGTCCTTAAATTTCGTTCCTACAGTAATGAAGACATCAATGACAAAATCATGTGATAAAATAATGAAATAAGAGTCTAGCACAGAAGGTTTAACTTCATGGAGTTGATGGTATCTTTATAGCTATAATTTGAAGAGGAGCCATATATCCTTAGAAACTTTTTTCATCAACTGTCCAAGAGTATAAGATTGTGAAAATTGGATGTTTGATGAGGAGGTATAACAAAAACAAGTCAGGTATATCTGGATATTTAGGTTCAGTCTAATTCTGAACATGATGTTGACGGTAGCTGTATTCAGAGCTAGAATTAGGTTAAAGTTTTTAATATGAGTAAGATTTTTAATAGAATAATTAATATGGATGGGTCTCTAATAGTTTTCGAATTTTTGAGGCTTGAGATTCAGTAAATGTAAAGTTATATAAGGAATATTATTGTTGTTGCATAAAAAGAGAAGAAAGAGAGGTAAGGAAAAGAGAGAGAGTTTCTCGCATGAGTAATAGATGTTCCTAGATTTGAGAGATTGATAATGTATTATGAGAAGTGGGTGTTAAGAGTCAAGAAATGAATATCCTCGTTATAATTCTTATCGATGGAGTACAATCTTTTATAAGGCTACCAGGTAAATTTATGCATTGTTCTTTGATTTGTTTTGGGCTCGCATTTCAAATGATCATGAATATGAATTAAAAAAGGTCTATTTTCTTAATAAGTAGGCGGCACCAAATAGGTAGTTAAAAAGAAGAGGGGTAGTGGTGAAATTGCAAAGTGAGCGATTGCTTAGTTTATAAAAATTACATTTTATAAAAATACACATATTGTTAAGTCTATATACAACAAATAAATAAATCTAAATGATAAAATATTTATTTTAAGCACAAATTTATCGAATTGAATTTATCAGATATAAATATTTCACAAATATTAGATCTAAATATGAATCACTTAAATTTCATACGAGTCATCAACTATAGAAGTCCACTTGAAAAATAGATGTTCTTTTGTTTTATATATTTATGGTATTGATTTTATAAAAGAAACCAATCATTAAAAATGAGTTATCCTTCATTTCCTATGAAATGTTATATCGAGATTTCATAATCGATGATAAGGGATAAAAAGTTAATAATTTTGATTTACAAAATATTTGATTGTTGTAATATTAAGAACAAATATAAAGGTTTGAAATATTTTCAACATAAAAAATCACATTATTTAAAAATTAATCTGATGTAAAATTTTAATTCTAAGTAAATTATATACATTAAAAAGAAACATAATACTTACATGCCAACCAGCTTTAATCTCATTAAAATTATCTGGTGATTCGCCAATTCCAGTTGCAAGCCAAATGACTGCCGAACTATCATGATATTTTGTAAGCTCTGGCAATCCATACACATTTAATGTTGCCTTGGCACCATAATACTTTCCTTTTTCCGAACAAAGTATTGCCCACTACAAAGATAATCACAAATAATAATTTAGGCGTAAGAAAACTTAACAGACTAAGTAATCATTTAAATATATAAAGGTTATCCATTTGAAAAATACAAATAAGTAAATATTAGTTCATCTATATATTGTACTTTTAAAAGCATATAATGTACATGGAGTTTTTTCTTAACATGGGTAACCTTGTAATTATGCTTTTCATATTTTTAAGTTCTAAAAATATAAATACAGAAATGTTCTCTTTTGCTTATTACCCCTTTCTTTCTTTACAAAAATAAACTATCATTTTTTGTCTCTATCTATTCGTATCAATCTTCCTACTATTCTTATCTTCTTCTTTCTTATCTACCTAGTTCTCTCTTTCACCTAACAATATTTAAAATTTGAATTCTTACTTCTTTCTAAAACTCTTCTTGGTCATAATTTCCTAATTTTTTTCTTATTAGTTAATGTAGTCGAATATAAACCTAAAATGGTCGTATTTAAATCTCAAGTATATTTATTATATTCACAATAAAATTCACTTATGAAAGTTAAAGTTTTTGATTAATTTCTCTCCTCATATAAGACTTTCTAGCAAAATTTGATCACCTAATTTATCATTTCACACATTTAGATAAACTTAATGTTTAAACTCTTATTATTACTTGTCAGTCAAGGTTTATAATTTAAACTAATAATACATTTTTTTAGTATTATGAAGCATTTTGTTATGAATGAGGGAGGCCTTTGGCCTCCCCTCCTTCATTACCCACTCATTGGTCCCCATTACTATGGGTAATGGGGACCCTTGGTCTCCTTGAGGCCCTTCATCTCCCTTCTCTAGTTTAATATATAGAGAACCATGGCCTATTGCCATGGTTACTCACTCTTTTCCTAAGAAAGCTTGTCTCTCTCTCTTGAGTTCTATTGCCTTTTAACACGTTATCAGCACGTTTGCTCCTATCTTTTGAGCTTTTCTACGTGCAAAGGAATCTCTGGCTTAAACATACTTTTGAAATGAAAGACCTAGGCAAAACAAAGTATTGTCTTGGCTTACAGATAGAACACCTAAGAGGTGGAATCCTATTACACCAATCTAATTATACAAAGAAACTTCTACACAAGTTTCATATGGATAAATGTCATCCTTTAGGTACTCCTATGGTCGTAAGATCACTAGATGTACATAAGGACCCCTTCCGGCCACTGGAAGAGGGGGAGGAGATACTGGGTCCTGAAGTACCCTACCTCAGTGCCATTGGAGCACTTCTATACCTGGCTAACTGTACGCGTCCCGATATAGCGTTTACAGTTAATCTTCTAGCCAGACACAGTGCAACGCCCACAAAGCGCCACTGGAATGGAGTAAAACATCTTCTGCGATACCTCCAGGGTTCCATTGATCTTGGAATTTACTACCAAAGAGGTGCCTCCCCCAAATTATTTGGTTATGCTGATGCAGGTTATCTCTCAGGTTCGCACACGGTAAAATCCCAAACAGGTTTTGTTTTTACCTACGGAGGTACTGCTATCTCCTGGAGATCGGTAAAGCAAACCACAACAGCTACATCATCCAACCATTCGGAGCTCATTGCGATCCATGAAGCAAGCAGAGAGTGCTATTGGCTACGATCTGTCGTCCAACACATTCTTCAATCTACTGGCCTGAAGACCGGTGATTTGGAGCCTACCGTCATGTTTGAAGATAACGCTGCATGCATTGCTCAACTTCAAAAAGGCTACATCAAGGGAGACAGGACAAAGCACATATCTCCCAAGTTTTTCTGGACACATGAGCTAAAGGAGGACAAGCAGATCGAAGTTCAGCAGATACAGTCCTGCAACAACTTAGCTGATCTATTTACGAAGTCTTTGCCCAAATGTATTTTTGTAAAGCTTGTAAAGAACATTGGTATGCAACAATTGAAAGACCTGCAAGCCTTAAGCTTGTACGGATCAGGGGGAGTAACCCGTGGGTTGCACTCTTTTCCCTTAAGCTGTTGGGTTTTTCCCACTGGGTTTTCCACAGCTAAGGTTTTAACGAGGCAAACACACTTACTCTGGATCTAGAAGTATCCACCCCTCTTTGCCTCAGATGCAGAGACCAAAGTGATGAATGGGTAAGGGGGAGTGTTATGAATGAGGGAGGCCTTTGGCCTCCCCTCCTTCATTACCCACTCATTGGTCCCCATTACTATGGGTAATGGGGACCCTTGGTCTCCTTGAGGCCCTTCATCTCCCTTCTCTAGTTTAATATATAGAGAACCATGGCCTATTGCCATGGTTACTCACTCTTTTCCTAAGAAAGTTTGTCTCTCTCTCTCTCTCTTGAGTTCTATTGCCTTTTAACACATTTGAATTTTTAAAAAAGATTTGATTTTGTTTGTTTTAAATTTTTTCATCATAATGGCTAACTTCCATTTAGAAGAGAATCAAGTGCCCATAAACAATAAGGACATCATATTTGGATCATATTTTCTATTTACAATTTAATTATTTTATTAATTATTTATTATAATTCATTTTAATTTAAATTTTTTCTATATTTCAATTACTAATTATATTATTTTGAACTTTAACATTTTTTTGTATTTCTACCATGCTTAGTTAGATCTCGTTTAGCTATGTACTTAATACATATTATTTTCAAAATATTAATATCCCTAAATAATTAGTTATTATGTATTTTTGCTTTATTAATAAAATACCATTATTATCTTTTGTATTTGGTATATCACAAACTTGTCAATATACTTTTTTTTTAAATTTTGTCTGGATTTTTGGCCCGACATGCATCGTAAGTACTATGCATGTCTGTAAGTATATACAGAGTGAAAAAGAAATTACAAAAAAATCATTTTTCTATAAAATGACATGATGTTTAATAATAATTATTTTTGTGTTGGTAATCCATAGAGTTGTTGATAATTAGCATAAAACAAATATTTTCTTATGAAATTAAGTTTAGTTTGTATAATAAAAATAAACGATATTCTAAATTACCTATGTTTCAGAGTGTTTTCTCACTACAAAGCGTTGACCGTGGAGAGCCCGGTCAACGTGGTCAAGGGGCCCGCTTTGGGTCCCTCGGGGGCTTCGAATCGGTGCAGAAGGGGCGAGGGGTAGCCTCGGCCCTGGTTGAGACGCTCGGCCTCGGACAGGTGTGCTCGGCCTCGGCTGGTAGGGGGACGAGGGGTAGCCTCAGTCGCCCGGGTAGATGCACGGCCGACGGGTGGCGAGGGAGAGTCTCGGACCCGATTAGGACGCTCGGCCTCGGTAGGACGTGCTCGGCCACGGCAGGCTGACGGTGAGGGGAAGCCTCACTGTCCGGTTGATCGAGTGGTCGGAGAGGGGCGAGGGGTAGCCTCGGCCCGTTGATCTGTTGTCCACCTGCGCAGAAGAGAACGCTCGTCAGGGGGCCGGACCTTGGTTCCGGCCAAATCCCCTCCGATGCCTAAGTCAGATAGAGATCTGAGAAAGGAGGCCCGGCGGAGACGGTCCGACTCGTGAGGAGATCGTAACGGCGTCTCTCGGCGCGAGCGGGGGAGGAAGGAGATGAATTGGGGGAACGAGGTCGTTGATGGAGTACCTTAGGTTTTGTTACCTGAGATGCGGTCCCTTTCTTCGTCGTCTTCCTGGCCCTTTTGTAGAGCTCCTGCGTGATTGCCTCTGGCCCACGTCCCACGCCCGCCATTGATCGTGCCCCATCAGTCCCCCCTCGCCGCCGCTCTCTCCGCCATGCCAGCACCTCCCCATTATCGCTATTTAGTGGTCGCCCATCCGGGGGAGTGGTTTTCGCAGGTGTGGGTGAGCGACCAACGGGTTATTGGGGCCGGGTCGGATCGACGTTCGAGAAAGTTCCTTGTAGGGCCTTTGTCGAATGGGCTTTGAGGACGCAGATGGGCTCTTGACCAGTAGTCGGGCTCCTGGGCTTGTGCTTTATGGGTCTCGGTCAAATAGGCGTAACAATTGCCCCCATCGGTCGGGTTGATCGGCCTCGGCCGGTTCGGCTCGGCTGATGTGACCTCTGCCGATTTTGACAGGCTCTCCGGTCGATGCCGACTCATTTATTAGTCGTCATCACGAGTTGGCCCGTTCGATGTTTTTAAGGCGCGGGTTCCGAAGCGCCGTCGGCCTTCAGATGTTGCCACGTGTAGCGGCAAGCTTATCCCTGCCGCTCGCGGAGTCATCTTAAGTGGAGAAGCCGAAGGGTTCGTGAGCCGCCATTGGTGGGGTCGATCAGCCTCGGCTCGCTCAGATCGCCCGTTGTGTCGCCTGGGATTCCGAGCGGCGCTTCAATCGAGGCGAGGCCATAAATGCAGGTCATGATGAGGCGGATCGATTGGACTTCGACTGGCGCCAATTTCGGAACGCCGCCGACTCTTCGAGCCTCGCCACGCGTTCTTGTCAGGCGCTTCGAATTCTCCCCTGGCATATAAGATCCCCAGTTGTGTTGATTTCCACTTCTCCCTTGCTCCTCCCGGTATTCAAAGCCTTCACCAACTCGGAGTTCCCCGTCGCCTTCGCTTCTTTGCCCTCTCCAAACTAGTTGAAAATATGTAATTCCTCTCTTGCTTTCATCTTATGGCTGCTCTTAGGATAGGCGGTTCTGGCCGGAGGACGAGGGGTCCTCCGGAGTCCGGGCGGGGCGAACCCCGGCTAGGGGAGTCTGGTTCCCCCGCCGGGAGTCGTTCTCTTCAAGATAAGGGGAAGGGGAAACTTTTTCCAGACTACGCCCGTGACGATGTTGCGTCGGCTGCCATGCGGCTTAATGTGCCCCCGGTCGTCCTCCGTACTCAGTCGAGGACTCCTCCTTCGGTGGCCGCGGAGATCCGGGAAAGATATCTCTGCTTCCCATACGAGGTTTGAGTTCCATTTGTCGACGAGCGGATTTGCCTTCCGAGGAGCAATGAGGTCGGCGCCTACGTCGAGATGTTCCGCCTGGGTCTTCGCTTCCCGCTCCATCCTTTTATCATCCAGGTCATGGAACATCTCACGGTGTCCCTGTGTCAGTTCACCCCGTGTTCGATCGCGGTACTGACGGGCTTCGTAACGCTCTGTTGCATCCGCGGTCTGGAGCCGTCTCTCCCCCTTCTTTTCCACTTTTATCAGATCCAGGTGGTCGGGCCGGGGTCATGGCTGCACCTCCGTGCCCGTTCAAGGAGGGAATGTCTGATAGGGCTTCCCCGCTGGTCGGGGGATTGGAGCTCGGATTATGTCTTTGTGGTCTTTTTGGGTGATGCCCAGATCCTGACAAGCTGGGGCGCGTCCGTCCAGCCTTGCTCACCGTTAGCCCTTTCCGACGCTGACCAGACAGCCGCCGCGATGCTGTCGGCTCTTCCTTTGGAATCGAAGTCCATCTGCTCTTTGTTGGATGACCTACTCCTGAAGGCCATCTTGTGGTCCCCGGGTAGGTCGCTTTTTCTTCCTCGGACTGCCCTGTGACTCATCCTGATTTCGGTTTCCTTTGCAGGGATGGCAGGCCGCGAGTTTGTTCGTGACATTGATGAGCTGATCCGTCGTGGAGCTGCTCGGAGCCGAGGCAGTACCTCTGGAAGGGCGCCTCGATGGACTGTCGAGGAGGAGGTGCGCCGAGCCGAGCCCTCCGTGGGCAAGGTAGTTGAGGAGGATGTGCGCCGAGCCGAGCCCTCCGGGGGTAAGGTAGTGGCCGGGCCTCCTGCCTCCTCTTCTGGCGATCTCCTCCCCGAGGGCGTAGTAAAAGCCGGATCCGCCCCCACCAGCCCGAGTGGCAGGGGCTGATGGCGGGTCCGGTGTAGTCCCCCCCGCCCTCGGAGCGTCCCTTCCCGTCCTCGAGAGTGGGGATGGGGCAAGGCGGAAGCTGCTGAAGGCCATCTTGTGGTCCCCGGGTAGGTCGCTTTTTCTTCCTCGGACTGCCCTGTGAATCATCCTGATTTCGGTTTCCTTTGCAGGGATGGCAGGCCGCGAGTTTGTTCGTGACGTTGATGAGCTGATCCGTCGTGGAGCTGCTCGGAGCCGAGGCAGTACCTCCGGAAGGGCGCCTCGACGGACTGTCGAGGAGGAGGTGCGCCGAGCCGAGCCCTCCGTGGGCAAGGTAGTTGAGGAGGATGTGCGCCGAGCCGAGCCCTCCGGGGGTAAGGTAGTGGCCGGGCCTCCTGCCTCCTCTTCTGGCGATCTCCTCCCCGAGGGCGTAGTAAAAGCCGGATCCGCCCCACCAGCCCGAGTGGCAGGGGCTGATGGCGGGTCCGGTGTAGTCCCCCCCCCGCCCTCAGAGTGTCCCTTCCCGTCCTCGAGAGTGGGGATGGGGCAAGGCGGAAGCGCTCTCCTCCGGCGCTTGTGGAGCCTCACGGAGGGAAGAAGAGGAAGGAGGGTGCGGAGTCCCCCAGCCCGGCCAGTTCTGTGCCTCCTGCCGACACCACCGGGGGTCTTCAGGTGACTCTGACGTCCACCCCCTTCGCAGCGTCCCCGCCTCCGTCCCCGGGAATCGGAGCGCTATTGGCGAGCCATATGGCTTCCCTCGATGTTGCCCCCTGGGAGTTCGGTGTTCGTCGACCGAGCCCTGGCCCAGCAGGTGGCCGAGAGCACTGTCTTCCCCCGGGACCGCAGCACCCTCGAGAAGATTCCCGCCGACAAGGTGTCGGATTCTTTGGTTTGGGCCCTTCAACAGGTTCGGCCCTCTCACAGTCCTTTCTTTCCCTTCACACCCTTCTTAGCTTATGTCCCGTTTTCCAGGGGTCGACGCTTGCCGTGGAACTGCAGCGGCGAGCCATCCTTTTGAGGAAGCTGGAGGAGTCCACCATGAAGGCTCAGGAGCGGGCCGGGGCGGCCGAGGTGGCCATGATGGAGGCCCAGATGGAGTCTCGGCGCCTCACCCTCCGTGTGGCTGCGTTGGAGGGACAAGTGGGTGACCTCGAGGGAAAGCTGGAGGATGCTCATCAGTCGGCTGAGGAAGCGGCGGAGTCGTTCCGCCTGGAGAGGGAGGAGCTTCAGAGGGAACTGTCGGACCGGCGTCAGGTAATGCGGCTTGCGGAGGAGGTGGAGAAGGGCGTCGTCGAGACCCTGGGGAAGAAGATCTTCGAGGTTCTCAGGGAGGCCTTCGGTAAGTATGTAGACATCATCGCCCCCCGGATCGTCGAAGTCGTCCAGTCTTCCTTCCGGGAATGTGCGGAGCATGTCCGGCAAGCCCCTCCGCCAGTCGAGTCCCCTCGCTCCGAGCAGGGCGAAGTGCCCGAGGATGTGTCCTCTCGAGCTCGGGCTCACTGAGCCGCCCCTCCCGGCTTTATCCTCAAATTTTTTAGCATCCGCTTCGCTTTGGGCCAGTCTACTTGAAATGGATCCCTGGCCCCCCGCCATCTCCTTCAGCCCCGTGGCCAACAATTGCTGGTTGCATGGCCGTTAGCTTGGGTCACCTACTCTGGGTCTTTTGTCAACCAATTTTGCTTTGTCGGTGTCGATCTAGCTTCTGTTGGTGATGAACTCCGTCATTTGTCGTGAGTAGATTGTTTGTAGGGTGTTCCCTTCGCCTTGATCCCCTGTAAATAAGACGCATTTTTGTACTCTGGTTAACTATTATAAACGAAATCGACTTACTTGGATTTCTTGTGTACTTTGCGTTGTCGCCTTGTTCTTGGCTTGGGAATGGACGAAACTGGCGTTGGGGATTCTCCCCAGACTTATGGGCGCAGGGGTCGGTCAGCGAGGGCAGAGTTCCTCGGCTTAGGACCGGCCGGCGTCCGTGCCTGCTGGGGGAATTGCCTCCAGACTTATGAGCGCTGGAATCGGTCGGCGAGGGCAAAGCTCCTCGGCTTAGGTCCGGTCGGCGTCCGTGCCTGCTGGGGGAATCGCCCCCAGACTTATGAGCACTGGAGTCGGTCGGCGAGGGCAAAGCTCCTCGGCTTAGGACCGGTCGGCGTTCGTGCCTGCTGGGGGAATCGCCCCCAGACTTATGAGCTCTGGAGTCGGTCGGCGAGGGCAAAGCTCCTCGGCTTAGGACCGGTCGGCGTCCGTGCCTGCTGGGGGAATCGCCCCCAGACTTATGAGCACTGGAGTCGGTCGGCGAGGGCAAAGCTCCTCGGCTTAGGACCGGTCGGCGTCCGTGCCTGCTGGGGGAATCGCCCCCAGACTTATGAGCACTGGAGTCGGTCGGCGAGGGCAAAGCTCCTCGGCTTAGGACCGGTCGGCATCCGCGTCTGCTGGGGGAATTGCCCCCAGACTTATGAGTGCCGGAGACGGTCGGCGAGGGCAAAGCTCCTCTTCCTCCTCCAGTGAGGCGGCGGTCCCCGGCCTTTTACGTTATTGGCGACATGTCAACTCCGTCGGGATTTTAAATAAAGACAACAAAAGAATGCGTTTGTACTCTCATGAGTCCTGTCGGACCGGTACATTCGGAGGAAATGGAAAAAAGGAAATGAAGCTAAACAGAGGGATGTAAAACTAGATAACTCCCTCATACTAGGCTGCCACCGGGGGGAGAGACGTTGCCTGCTCACTCTATGATGTGGAGGGGGCCTTGGATGGTGTTGATCTTCTTCCCCTTGTCTGGCTGCGTGGAGGTCCCTTCCCCGTGGGCCGGCTCGTCGGCCTGATTCCTGGCGTGCCCTCGGCTCATCAGCTTCTCAATGTCCTTCTTCAAATGCCAGCAATCTTCCGTGTCATGGCCATCGTCCTTATGGTACTTACAGTACTTCTCCCTGTTCTTCCCGCCTCTTTTAGCCTTCGGTGGGGGGCGATCAGCTCGCTCTTCCTTCTGCACTTGGGCGAGAATGGCGTCTGGGGTGGTGTCCCTCGTGCTTTCTCCCCGCTGCCTGTTCCTCTGCCTCTTTTCGGTCCGGTACCCTTCGGGGCTAGCTCGTCCGCCGTCGCCACGCTTGGTCCCTCGAGCGGTTTTTCCTGCATCCTCGGCCAAGGCCTCCTCGGTCAGCATGAAGCGCTCGGCCCTTGCCATGATCCCGGGGAGGTCCTTCGGGGGGTCGTTGTGTAGGGACTTCTTGAGGCCCCTGTGGCGAAGCCCTTTCTTAAGAGCCGTCTGGACCACCAGGTCGGGTGGGTTGTTCACGTTTAGCCTTTCCGCATTGAAACGGCGCATGAACTGTCGGAGTGGCTCGGCCGGGCCTTGCACTATGTTGAACAGATGTTCAGCACCAGGTTTGATCAGCCTCCCCGCCATGAACTGTTTGCAGAACAACTGGGCGAGTTGCTCGAAACTGTCGATGGAGCGGCCGGGCAGGCTGTGGTACCAGATCCTCGCCGCTCCCCTGAGAGTAGAATAGAAGCCCCGGCAAAGCAGGTCATCGTCAGCTCCCTGGAAGGCCATGTCCCCCTCGTAGTCCATCACGTGGTGTGCCGGGTCTCCTATTCCGTCGTACTTTCCCAGCACCGGGATCCTGAATCGAGAGGGGACCCGGGCGTCGGTTATTCTCCGTGATAAGGGACACCGGTCCCCGTGGATGCCTCCGGGGATGCGGTATTCGCCTGCTTCCGGCTCGATCGGGGGTGGGGGTAGCACCGGCGTCGGCGGGGCTGGCTCCGCAGCCTTCGCAACGCTGGGGGTCGGGCTGACCCGACGCTCCCGACTCCTCCTGCGGGAGCTCCTGCTCCGCCGTGATCGGTCTCTTGAGTGGTGTCGTTCGCTTCTCCTGCGGCGGGACGACCGCGATCGACGAGACGATGCCGTCATCGATTCGCCGTTCGTCCCTTCGGTCTCTCTTCGGCTCCTTTCACGATAGGGCGAGGAGGCGCGTGACCTCGCCTGACGAGAGCTGGACAGCGTGTACCGACGCTCCGTGTTCGGTTTCTGGGCCCCGTGGTCGTCGACCACGGCAGACCGCAAGTGCGGGGGACCCCCTGTCCATCGATGGTTATCGTCCAACGTGCCTCCATTGGGCGGCGCAGGGCCAACGAGCTGCTGCACCGTCGCAACCAACGTCTGGAGGCTTGCGTTGGTCTCCTGAGCCAGGGCGCGGAGCTGTCCTTGCGTGGCCAGTTCTGAGCCGCCGGTCTTCTCGGTTGAGAGGGCAGGGTGGTCGCCGACGGGCACGTCCTCGGGGTTGCCGTTCGACGCGCCATTCCCCTCCTCCGGGATGGGGGGCATGCGCTTCCTTCCATTACTGGCTCGTGCCATTGTTGGTGTGGTTTTCTGCTTCGTGGGATGATTTTCGGTTCCCACAGACGGCGCCAGATGTTTTAGAGTGTTTTCTCACTACAAAGCGTTGACCGTGGAGAGCCCGGTCAACGTGGTCAAGGGGCCCACTTTGGGTCCCTCAGGGGCTTCGAATCGGTGCAGAAGGGGCGAGGGGTAGCCTCGGCCCTGGTTGAGACGCTCGGCCTCGGACAGGTGTGCTCGGCCTCGGCTGGTAGGGGGACGAGGGGTAGCCTCAGTCGCCCGGGTAGATGCACGGCCGACGGGTGGCGAGGGAGAGTCTCGGACCCGATTAGGACGCTCGGCCTCGGTAGGACGTGCTCGGCCACGGTAGGCTGACGGTGAGGGGAAGCCTCACTGTCCGGTTGATCGAGTGGTCGGAGAGGGGCGAGGGGTAGCCTCGGCCCGTTGATCTGTTGTCCACCTGCGCAGACGAGAACGCTCGTCAGGGGGCCGGACCTTGGTTCCGGCCAAATCCCCTCCGATGCCTAAGTCAGATAGAGATCTGAGAAAGGAGGCCCGGCGGAGACGGTCCGACTCGTGAGGAGATCGTAACGGCGTCTCTCGGCGCGAGCGGGGGAGGAAGGAGATGAATTGGGGGAACGAGGTCGTTGATGGAGTACCTTAGGTTTTGTTACCTGAGATGCGGTCCCTTTCTTCGTCGTCTTCCTGGCCCTTTTGTAGAGCTCCCGCGTGATTGCCTCTGGCCCACGTCCCACGCCCGCCATTGATCGTGCCCCATCAGTCCCCCCTCGCCGCCGCTCTCTCCGCCATGCCAGCACCTCCCCATTATCGCTATTTAGTGGTCGCCCATCCGGGGGAGTGGTTTTCGCAGGTGTGGGCGAGCGACCAACGGGTTATTGGGGCC
This sequence comes from Scilla litardierei, assembly GCA_030789695.1. Lineage (NCBI taxonomy): Eukaryota > Viridiplantae > Streptophyta > Magnoliopsida > Asparagales > Asparagaceae > Scilla > Scilla litardierei. The sequence continues at coordinate 258,252,187 of CM061141.1, forward strand.
GGGTCGGATCGACGTTCGAGAAAGTTCCTTGTAGTGCCTTTGTCAAATGGGCTTTGAGGACGCAGATGGGCTCTTGACCAGTAGTCGGGCTCCTGGGCTTGTGCTTTATGGGTCTCGGTCAAATAGGCGTAACAACCTACATTGTCTATTCTCTCCTTGCTATATTGATGGATCTTTTCGCTAATTATTTTGTGTAAAATTTGAGAATGATTTATCCCGTTGTGTCAATTTCTGATAGCATGCTCCAGCGTCACAGTTTCTTCTATGGTAAGGCTTGCTTCGTAAAATTGATGATATCTCCGAAGGACCATTTGCCGAAATATTTGTGAATGGCATGAACATATCCTGGTAGATGTAATTATATACAACAGTCACATTAAAGATATAAAATATGTGAATGTAAAGAATTAAATTTCAAGCATTAAAAGGATTAATAAGAATGCATTTAAAAATAAATTTAATAAATACTACATGAAATCTCTAGACATTTAACTATAAAATAATAATTTTTTTGATACATTAGAAAGCTGGTTAAAGGCGCGTGCGTGTTCCACATCCATCAGGAATCGATTATTAGTTTTCCATTATTATTAAATAGGCCAAAAGTTATCTATTATTTAACTATAAAATAATTAGTTTTCAGTTATTAATAAATAGGCCAAACGTTACCTATTACTCTCACCCTTAGAATACATCTTTGAGAGAGAAAATGAAAAAAAAGATGGCAATATGTATAAAGAACAAGTAGAACTATTCCAAAACCTATAAAAAATACCGCCTATAAAATATATAAACCTCACCTATATAATTTTAAAAAGATCTAAATACATGATAATTTCATTAGGATTAATTATCTTCTAAAACCATATAAACGATAATGAAAAATTCATGCATAAATCAAAAGATTGAAGAAAAATTATAATGAAATTTTTTAATGTGTTTATTACATAAATTCAGAGATGACCAAAATGAGTAATTGGATAAATATAAAAGGAAAGTATTGAATCGTCCTTCAATTAAAAGAATTTACGACAAATGTATAAAATGAAATGCTTAATCATAGTGTTTCAGAGTGTTTTCTCACTACAAAGCGTTGACCGTGGATAACCCGGTCAACGTGGTCAAGGGGCCCGCTTGGGTCCCTCAGGGGTTTCTAGTCGGTGCAGATGGGGCGAGGGGTAGCCTCGGCCCTTGTTGAGACGCTCGGCCTCGGACAGACGAGCACGGCCTCGGAGGAAGAACGACGAGGGGTAGCCTCAGTCGTCCAGCCAGATGCGTGGTCGGCGAGGGGCGAGGGGAAGCCTCGGCCCAGGTTGAGACGCTCGGCCTCGGTAGGAAGTGCTCGGCCTCGGCGGTCGGACGATGAGGGGTAGCCTCACTCGTCCAGCTGGGTGTGTGGTCGGCGAGGGGCGAGGGGAAGCCTCGGCCCGTTGATTAGCTGTCCTCCTGCGTAGACGAGAACGCTCGTCAGGGGGCCGGACCTTGGTTCCGGCCAAATCCCCTCCGATGCCTAAGTCAGACAGAGATCTGAAAGAGGAGGCCCGGCGGAGACGGTTCGACTTGTGAGGAGATCGGAACGGCGTCTCACGGCGCGAGCGGGGGAGGAAGGAAATGAAATGGGGGAACTAGGTCGTTGATGGAGTACCTTAGGTTTTAGATACCTGAGAGGCGGTCCCCTGCTTCGTCGTCTTCCTAGCCCTTTTATAGAGCTCCCAGCGTGATTGCCTCTGGCCCACTTCCCTCGCCCGCCCCCAATCGTGCCCCCTCAATCCGCCCCCCCGTCGCCGCCCCCTGCGCCATGCCCGCACCTCCCCATTACCGTCATTTAGTGGTCGCGGAACCGGGGGAGCGGTTATCGCAGGAGTGGGTGAGTGACCAGCGGGTTACCGGGGCCGGATCGGATCGATAGTCGGGGGAGTCCCTTATAGGGCCTTGTTGAACGGGCCCGTATACGCAGATGGGCTCTCGGCCAGCAGTTGGGCTCCTGGGCTTGTGTCTTTTGGGTCTCGGTCAAATAGGCGTAACAATTGCCCCCATTGGTCGGGTTGATCGGCTTCGGCCGGTTCGGCTCGGCCGATGTGACTTCTGCCGATTTTGACAAGCTCGCCAGTCGATGCCGACTCATTTATTAGTCGTCATCATGAGTGTGCCCTTTTGATATTTTTAAGGCGCGGGCTCCGAAGCGCCGTCGGTCCTCTGATGCCGCCACGTGTGGCTGCAAGCTTATCCCCCCCGTTCGCGGGGTCGTCTTCAACTGAGAAGCTGAGGGGTTCGAGCGTCGCCATCGGTGGGATCGATCGGCCTCGGCTAGTTCGGTATAACCGCTATGCCTCCTGGGGTTCCGAGTGGCGCTTTAGTCGAGGCGTGGTCATAAATGTAGGTCATGATGAGGCGGATCGATTAGACTTCCCCTGGCGCCGATTTCGAAACGCCGCCAGTTCTTCGAAGCCTGCCACGCGTTCTTATCAGCCGCTTCGAATTCACTCCTGCGCCCGGTATATAAGATCCTCAGCCGCGTTGATCTCCACTTCTCTCTTGCTCTTCCCGTTGTTCAAAGCTTTCCACAACTCGGAGTTTCCCGTCGCCTTCGCTTCCTTGTCTTCTCCAAACTAGTTAAAAGGTAATTCCTTCCTTGCTTTCGTCCGATGGCTGCTCTTAGGATAGGCAGTTCTGGCCAAGGGGCGAGGGGTCCTCCGGAGTCCAGGCGGGGCGAGCCCCGGCCGGTGGGGTCAGGTTCCCCTGCCGGGAGTCGTTCTCCTCAAGATAAGGGGAAGGGGAAGCTTTTTCCAGACTACGCCCGTGATAACGTGGCGTCGGCTGCCGTGCGGCTTAATGTGCCCCCGGTTGTCCTCCGTACGCCGTTGGGGACTCCTCCTTCGGTGGCCACGGAGATCCGGGAAAGATATCTTTGCTTCCCGTACGAGGTTCGAGTTCCATTTGTCGACGAGCGGATTTGCCTTCCGAGGAGCAATGAGGTCGGCGCCTACGTCGAGATGTTCCGCCTGGGTCTTCGTTCCCCGCTCCATCCCTTCTTCATCCAGGTCATGGAACATCTCACGGTATCCCTTTGCCAGTTCACCCCGTGTTCGATCGCGGTACTGACGGGCTTCGTAACGCTCTGCTGTACCCACGGTCTGGAGCCATCTCTCCCCCTTCTCTTCCACTTTTACCAGGTCCAGACGGTCGGGCCGGGGTCATGGCTGCAACTCCGAGCCCGTTCGAGGAGGGAATGCCTGATCGGGTTACCCCGCTGGTCGGGGGATTGGAACTCGGATTATGTCTTCGTGGTCTTCTTGGGTGATGCCCAGATTTTGACAAGTTGGGGCGCGTCTGTCCAACCTCGCCCGCCGCTAGCCCTTTCTGACGTTGATCAGGCAGCTGCCGCGACGCTGTCAGCTCTTCCTTTGGAATCGAAGTCCATCTGGTCTTTGTTGGACGACCTACTCCTGAAGGCCGTCTTGTGGTCTCCGGGTAGGTCGCTTTTTCATCGTCGAATCGCCCTGTGACTCATCCTGATTTCGGTTTCCTTTGTAGGGATGGCAGGCCGTGAGTTCGTTCGTGACGTCGATGAGTTGATCCGTCGTGGAGCCGCTCGGAGCCGAGGCAGTACCTCCGGAAAGGCGCCTCGACGGACCGTTGAGGAGGAGGTGCGCCGAGCCGAGCCCTCCGTGGGCAAGGTAGCAGCCGTGCCTCCAGCCTCTTCTTCTGGCGATCTCCTCCCCGGGGGCGTCGTAAGGGCCGGACCCGCCTCCTCAGCCTGAGAGGCTGGGGGTAATGACGGGTCCGGTGCAGTCCCTCCTGCCCCTGGAGCGTCCCCTCCCGTCCTCGAGAGTGGAGAGGGGGCGAGGCGGAAGCGTTCCCCTTCATCGCTCGTGGAGACTCACGGAGGGAAGAAGAGGAAGGAGGATGCGGAGCCCTCCAGCCCGACCTGTTCTGTGCCTCCTGCAGCTACCATCGGGGACCTTCAGGTGGCTCTGACTGCCACCCATGTCGCAGCGTCCCCGCTTCCATCTCCGGGAATCAGAGCTCTGTTGGCGGGCCATATGGCTTCCCTCGATGTCGCCCCCGGGAGTTCGGTGTTCGTCGACCGAGCCCTGGCCCAGCAGGTGGCCGAGAGTTCCGTCTTCCCCCGGGATCGCAGCACCCTCGAGAAGATTCCCGCCGACAAGGTGTCGGACTCTTTGGTTTGGGCCCTTCAACAGGTTCGGCCATCTTGCAGTCCTTTCTTTTCCTCCGCTCTCTTCTTAGCTCATGTCCCGTCTTCCAGGGTTCAACGCTTGCCGTGGAGTTGCAGCGGCGAGCCATCCATTTGAGGAAGCTGGAGGAGTCCTCCATGAGGGCCCAAGAGTGAGCCGGGGCGGCGGAGGTAGCGATGGTGAAGGCCCAGATGGAGTCCCGGCATCTCCAGCTCCGCGTGACCGAGCTGGAGGGACGAGTGGGTGATCTCCAGGGAAAGTTGGCGGACGCTCTGCAGTCGGCTGAGGAAGCGGCGGAGTCGTTCCGCCTAGAGAGGGAGGAGCTTCAGAGGGAGTTGTCTGATCGGCGCCAGGTGACGTGGCTCGCGGAGGAGGTGGAGAGGGGCGTCGTTGGGACCCTGGGGAAGAGAATCTTCGAGGTTCTCAGGGAGGCCTTCGGTAAGTATGAAGACCTCATCGCCCCTCGGATCGTCGACGTCGTCCAGTCTTCCTTCCGGGAATGTGTGGAGCGCGTTCGGCAAGCCCCTCCGACAGTCAATCCTCCTCGCTCCGAGCAGGGTGAAGCACCCGAGGATGTGTCCTCTCGCGCCCGGCCTCCCTAAGTCGTCCCCTCTGGCCTTACCCTCCAATTTTTTAGCATCCGCTTCGCTTTGGGCCAGTCTACTTGAAATGGGCCCCCGCCTCTGCCATCTCCTCCGGCTTTGCTATCGACTCCCCGCTTCAGAGCCAACAATTGCTGGTTGCATGGATGTTCGCTGAGGCCAGCAACCGGGGGTCCTTAGCCAACAAATTTTGCTCTGTCGGTGTTGCCCTAGAATTTGTTGTCCGTCGAGAGTTGATCACTTGTCGAGGGGCTCCCTCGGTCTTTGATTCCCTGTAAATGAGACACGCTTTTGTATCTTGGTTAACTATTATAAATGAAATTGACTTACTCGGATTTCTTGTGTATTATGCTTTGCTGTCTCGTCCTCGGTCTAGGACTGGAGGAATTGCCTTTAACTTCAGGAGCGATGGAGCCGGTCGGCGAGGGCAAAGTTCCTCGGCTCAGAACCGGTCGGCGTCCACGCTGGCTGGGGGATTGCCCCCAGACTTGCGCGTGCGGGAGTTGGTCGGCGAGGGCAAGGCTCCTCAGCTTAGGACCGGTCGGCGTCTGCACTGGCCGGGAGAGTTACCCCCAGACGAGCGCATGAGTCGGTCGGCAAGGGCAAAAACTCCTCGACTTAGGACCGATCGGCGTCCGCTCTGGCCGGGGGGATCGTCCCAGTCTTATGTGCGCAGGAATTGGTCGGCGAGGGCCAGGCTCCTCGGCTTAGGACTGGTCGGCGTATGCACTGGCTGGGGGGTCGTCCCCAAATGAGCGCAAGAATCGGTCGGCGAGGGAAAAAACTCCTCGACTTAGGACCGGTCGGCGTTCGCGTTGGCCGGGGGGATTGGTCGGCGAGGGCCAGGCTCCTCGGCTTAAGACCGGTCGGCGTCCGCACTGGCTGGGGGAATTGCCCCCAGACTTATGAGCGCCTCCCTTCCAGTAAGGCAGCGGTCTTCATTCTTTCGCGCCCTTAGTGAGACGTTGATTCCATCGAGGATTTAAGAAAAGACAAAGGGGAATTCGATTGTACTCTTAAGTGTCCTGTCGGACTAGTACATTTGGAGGAAAAAAGGAAATGATGCCAGACAGAGGGGTGTAAACCTAGATAACTCCCTCCTACTAGGCTGCAACCGGGGGGAAAGATTTCGCCCGCTCACTCTATGATGCGGATGGGTCCTTGGATGGTGTTGATCTTCTTCCCCTTGTCTGGCTACGTGGAGGTCCCTTCTACGTGGGCCGGCTTGTCGGCTAGGCTCCTGGCGTGCCCCCGGCTCATCAGCTTCTCAATGTCCTTCTTCAAATGCCAGCAGTCCTCAGTGTCATGGCCATCGTCCTTGTGGTACTTGCAGTACTTCTCCCTGTTCTTCCTACCTCTTTTTGCCTTCGGTGGGGGGCGATCAGCTCGCTCTTCCTTCTGTACTTGGGCGAGGACGGCGTCTGGGGTGGTGTCCCTCGCGCCTTCTCCCCGCTGTCTGTTTCTCGGCCTCTTCTCGGTCCGGTACCCTTCGGGGCTGCCTCGTCCGCCGTCGCCGCGCTTGCTCCCTCGAGTGGTCTTTCCTGCGTCAGTGGCCAAGGCCTCCTCGGTTAACATGAAGCGCTCGGCCCTCGCCATGATCCCAGGGAGGTCCTTCGGGGGATCGTTGTGCAGAGACTTCTTGAGGCCTCTATGGCGCAGGCCTTTCTTAAGGGCCGTTTGGACCACAAGGTCAGGAGGGCTGTTCACGTTCAGCCTCTCCGTGTTGAAGCGGCGCATGAACTGTCGGAGCGGCTCGGCTGGGCCCTGCACTATGTTGAACAGATGTTCAGCATCAGGCTTTATCAGCCTCCCCGCCATGAACTGCTTGCAGAACAATTGGGTGAGTTGCTCGAAGCTGTCGATGGAGCGGCTGGGTAGGCTGCGGTACCAGGTCCTCGTCGCTCCTCTGAGAGTCGAATAGAAGCCCCGACAAAGCAAGTCGTCGTCGGCTCCTTGGAAGGACATGTCCCCTTCGTAGTCCATCACGTGGTTCCCTGGGTCTCCTATCCCGTCATACTTCCCCAGTGGCGGGATCCTGAATCGAGAGGGGACCCGTGCGTCGGTTATTCTCCGCGATATGGGGCACCGGTCTCTGTGGATGCCCCCGGGAACTCGACAGTCGTCTGCCGCTGGTTCGCTCGGTGGTGGAGGGAGCACAGGCGCCGGTGGGGCTGGCTCTGTGACCCTCTCCACACTGGGGGCTGGGCTGATCCGGCGCTCCCGGCTCCTCCGGCGGGAGCTCCCGCTCCGCCGTGATCGGTCTCTCGAGTGACGTCGATCGATCCTCCTGCGGTGGGATGACCGTGGCCGACGAGACGACGCGGTCACCGATTCATCCTCCGTGTCTTCGGTTTCTCTTTGGCTCCTTTCACGATAGGGGGAGGAGGCGCGCGATCTCGCCTGACGGGAGCCGGACAGCGTGAACCGACAATCCGCGTTCGGTTTTTGAGTCCCGTGGTCGTCGACCACAGCGGACCGTAAGAGCGGGGGACCCCCCGCCCAGCGATGGCCATCGCCCGACGCTCCCCCGTTGGATGGCGCAAGGCCGACGAGCTGTTGTACCGTCGCGACCAACGTCTGGAGGCTCGCGTTGGTCTCCTGGGCCAGGGCTCGGAGCTGCCCCTGTGTGGCCAGTTCCGACCCGTCGGTCTCTTCGGTTGAGGGGTCAGGACGATCGTTGTCGGGCGTATCCTCGGGGTGGCCGTTGGGTGCGCCATTCCCCTCCTCCGGGATGGGGGGCATGCGCTTCCTACCATTGCTGGCTCGTGTCATTGCTGGTGTGGTTTGCTTCTTCGTGGGACCATTCGTTCCCACAGACGGCGCCAGATGTTTCAGAGTGTTTTCTCACTACAAAGCGTTGACCGTGGATAACCCGGTCAACGTGGTCAAGGGGCCCGCTTGGGTCCCTCGGGGGTTTCTAGTCGGTGCAGATGGGGCGAGGGGTAGCCTCGGCCCTTGTTGAGACGCTCGGCCTCGGACAGACGAGCACGGCCTCGGAGGGAGAACGACGAGGGGTAGCCTCAGTCGTCCAGCCAGATACGTGGTCGGCGAGGGGTGAGGGGAAGCCTCGGCCCAGGTTGAGACGCTCGGCCTCAGTAGGAAGTGCTCGGCCTCGGCGGTCGGACGATGAGGGGTAGCCTCACTCGTCCAGCTGGGTGTGTGGTCGGCGAGGGGCGAGGGGAAGCCTCGGCCCGTTGATTAACTGTCCTCCTGCGTAGACGAGAACGCTCGTCAGGGGGCCGGACCTTGGTTCCGGCCAAATCCCCTCCGATGCCTAAGTCAGACAGAGATCTGAAAGAGGAGGCCCGGCGGAGACGGTTCGACTCGTGAGGAGATCGGAACGGCGTCTCACGGCGCGAGCGGGGGAGGAAGGAAATGAAATGGGGGAACTAGGTCGTTGATGGAGTACCTTAGGTTTTAGATACCTGAGAGGCGGTCCCCTGCTTCGTCGTCTTCCTAGCCCTTTTATAGAGCTCCCAGCGTGATTGCCTCTGGCCCACTTCCCTCGCCCGCCCCCAATCGTGCCCCCTCAATCCGTCCCCCCGTCGCCGCCCCCTGCGCCATGCCCGCACCTCCCCATTACCGTCATTTAGTGGTCGCGGAACCGGGGGAGCGGTTATCGCAGGAGTGGGTGAGTGACCAGCGGGTTACCGGGGCCGGATCGGATCGATAGTCGGGGGAGTCCCTTATAGGGCCTTGTTGAACGGGCCCGTATACGCAGATGGGCTCTCGGCCAGCAGTTGGGCTCCTGGGCTTGTGTCTTTTGGGTCTCGGTCAAATAGGCGTAACACATAGTAATAGTGGTTCTATAGTTAATATGTGTGGTTACATGCATATGATGATACATAGTAAGAATATCACATATACTAATTATATATTTACCTTCAATCTATTCTCCACATTTTCATTATTAAGCATATTCCTAGCAAATGCTAGTTGCCATGAGAAAAGAGATAGAAATAAGAAAAATAGGATTAAACAATTTTTAGTAGCCATAGAGATTCACATAGTATGCACAATACATTTGAGGCATTTATATGGACTTGTAAGTCAAAATTTGCAAAGTAACTGAAATTGAATTAATTGTCTTTATTAATGAGAGAGAACGTTATAAAAGATTTGTTTTCTTATCTTTAAATTAATGAAATTATGACATAAGGAACGATTACTTTTCTTATCTTATATTAATGACAAAAAGGGACTAGAAAAATATCAACTTTCTTTCTAACAAAGACGAGAATATAGTCACCTATGAAATTTGCATTCATAATAATAATGTGGCTTTTTAAAGTTAACTGTAATAAATTACATGTTTACTAGTGATGTACCATGGCACATTAGCCCAACTTAGTAAAAGCCCATAGTCCTAACAAATCCGGTAACCTGCATGTAACAAGATCTTAGCATGTGAAAAATATTGAAATGCCTTTCGACCTACTTTATATAAATAACTAATTTCGAAGGAAGAGGTAATTCATTCTATCCCAACCTTTTTCTCTCTTACAATTATGCTTCTAATATCTTTCAAGTTCTAACTTGAGTGTCAAAGGAGCTGAAGTCAAGACCCTACACGGGGTTCAACTCGCTAATTCTTTTGTTGGTTGTAGTGTGCAAACCACATGATCTTCTAGGCATTAGCCCAACTCAACCCAAACTAGATCTTCTACATTAGTGACATACTTCAGTATCAGGGAGCATCCATGAGCACCTCTCTCTTTGCCTATACCCCCCTTATCTATTGGCATAATGTAAGGATCTAAGCTCGCTACTTTTGAGATACCCAAACTCTTCTCTTACCATAAACTTTTCTCTAACCAGAGGACTCATGTGTCTATATTTTCTACATCTATTGCCATCAATTTCACCACTAAAGCCCAATCTTCGTTTGGGGCATGAAGCAATCAAAATTTTCCTTAACAACCTTACATATTGATAGCTAAACAAGAATGCTTTCACTTATTTTTTACGAACATGGGGTGATCATTCCAATAATGATGTTTATTAGGGACTTTAGTGAACATCTTCTTTTGATCATGAAAGTTGAATCGGCCAATACCTGAGATTGCTTTTACACCAAAACAAGCATTGAACTTATTCAAGGTGGGAGGAACTCTAAATCGATGGCATTAATAACCATATAAATAACAAACCTCATAACATTTATGGTTAGCTATGAAATGGCCTGTTGTGTGCTTCAATACATGTCCACAAGCGCACGGAATCATGTGTAGTGGGTGTCGAACTTAAGGAGGCAAAGAATTAAAGTCTAAGATTGGTGACGAGTTTTATGTTGTCGTGGGAGTGTATGATGAGTGTAAAGAGAAATGAGCTAAGAGAAGACTCAATGGGAGAAGGAGCTAGGGCTAGCGTATCACCACTACTATATAAATTGAGACAATGAATCTAGCTTCTTGACACAAGGATTATAGTCATCGATGAGGGCTAAGCTTCAATCCTCCTCCCCTTGATGTCTAACCGTGAGGGAGGGGACTCGGAGGATAGGTTGGATCCCTATCGTGGTCTCGATAGTTAGTTGGTCACCACGATATTAGTAATCTAGTGAGTGTGCCCGATTGGTCATCAACGCTGGGCACTAGAAAGTCATTCAACCGATAGGGAAGTCAAATCAAAAACCCAAGGGTTAGTTGTCAGTTATGATTATATAACACATTAACGGAATAGAATGAATTCGGCACATCATCCAATCCTATATCGGGACTAGAATCTTCATTGGGTCAATATTTGGGACGATCCATTGCAATCAATTCATACAATATGGTTCTAGAAGGCATAGCTTAATTAACTACTCACTAATCATAGTTAAAACCAATGAAGTTAATGCAATGTGGTTCATAGCTAATGAGTGTAAAAATAAACTAGGAAATGACAATCAACACAATCTAATAGCAATGCAAGAGAGAAACAGAAACTAACAACTAGTTAAAATAAGGATCAAGGGTTCTTACAGTCAAAAACAACAAAAGAAAGACCTAGAGATTCACCTCAAAACACCCAACAAAAGTTCTAAATGAAAAACAGCTCTCAAAGTTCGTTACAATGGTTTCTTTAAATAGAAAGCCTTGTGCACGGCTGTGCCGATGAGTGGCACGGCTATGTCAAGGCCCAAGCCCTAAGGTAAACATGCACCGTCATCAGCCTGCACGTCCGTACCGCTAATCGACACGGCCGTGTTATGAAACTTCTGCTGCCCTAGCTACCCTGCCTTCTGGAATAATTATCGCACGGCCGTGTAGCATAGCCCGATCTTTTGCAGCTCTGTCCTTGCACTTGGTGCATTGGCACATCAGTGCAAGTGCGTGCACGGCCGTTTCATGACTCTTTCTTCTCTAATGGGACTCCAAAGCTCAACCAAGTCCTCACCTCTCCTCGATCTCCCTCCTTCGGCCTTTATACTGCCTGAAATGCAGCATTTTGGGCTCGATCACCTGCAACTCACAGAGAAAGGTACCCCGAGTGTAAATGTGACAAAAGAAAATAAAAGGCAGTAGAAATAAAGGCGATGACACAAAGTAAACCAAGGAAAACACGGGAAAAATGTGGATAAAATGGCTGCAAATATGTCTAACAAATTCCCCAAGCTAGACTCTTGCTCGTTCCCGAGCAAGACTAGAAATGAAGAATGTGTAGGAATAGGTTGAAAAGCTTGACGATCAGCCTCTCAAACCACTCACACTCACAAGTCGGGTACACGTCAAGGCCAGGGGTGAACTCTCGCACACATACACAACATCTACCTAACGTGGCAGCGGACTAAAACACTACCCTTCTTATTAGGTATTGGTGTTTTGGACCAATAGTATTTTGATGATGATTACAAAATTATGTTGTTACTAATGACTCTCATGTTTTAGTCTCATGATTATCAAATGAAGAATAGCATGATTTGGAGACTAATATCTTAGTGCAAGGATGTACATCAAGATGAGCATAGCCAAAGCTTGGATCATGATGAAGGAAAGCTCATCAAGAGGTGCCAAAGCTTAGAAGATTATGAGGAACATCAAGGTTGAAGATTAGACTCTAAGATAAGTAAATGTAATCCATGTATTATTTCATTTAATTGTTTTTCTATTTTTGAGTCATATGATATTGAAATGCCTTGATAGATGGTCTACTCATTCACGTATATGCATATAAACATATTAGTGATCCTTAGGATTATCATATAATCCAACTCAATAGGTTCTCCATGCCAAATGACTCAATTAGAGTTTCTGGCTCTCCAACATGCGACTTCTAAAAGAAGGACATGTGATTGGGTGATCCCAGGCGCTGGCCAGCCTTCTACAGCCGACTATTGTGCACAGCTTAAGTCAAATATTTATTGACTCTTTCTTGAGCTTTTAGAGCAGGCGATCGAAGTTCAATTGATAGGCGCCTGGATATGGTTCTTCAGTCGTTTGTATACCAAAGTATGTAACTTGTCATTTCTGGATTTCACTCCAGCTTGTGTGACAGTCGACTGTTGTAGAGTGTACAGTCGCCTGTAATTCTTCAGGTGCGAGGACTTTGCTCTTCAGTTGTCTGAATGCACAAGTGCATAACTTCTATTTTTCTGGGCATCTCTCCAGCTTGTGTGTCGGTCGATTGATATAGAGTTTATAGTCGCCCGTCATTGTTGAGTATTGGTGTCTCATAGCAATCTTATTTTGATGATGATCACACCATTATATTGTTGCTAATGAATCTCATGTTTTAGTCTCTCAGTTTATTTCAAGGATATCTTTCTTGGAGACTAATCACTTGGTGCAAGGATGGACATCATGTGAAGAAGGGCCAACGTTTGGACTCAAGGAGTGCCAAAGCTTGGAGATGATGGAGAGAAATCAAGACATCAAGATTGAAGACTTAGACTCTTAAGAAATCTTTGTAATCCATGTAATTTACTTTATTGCTTTCCCTCTCTTTTGAGTCTAGGGTTGATGTAATGCCTTGCTAGATGGTTCGCTCATTCATGCACATGCATTTAACCATCTTAGTGAACCTTAGGATTATCATAGAATCCAACCCAATAGGTTCACTCTGTCCAAAGACTCACTTGGAGTCTCTGGCTTTCCGTCAGTCGCCTGATGAGGGAAACACAGCCGACTGGGTGATTTCCAGTCGCCTGTAGATCCTTCTACAGGCGCCTGATCTGCACAGCTCAAGTCAACATTTCTATTGACTCAATCTTGAGCTTTACGCACAGTCGCCTGACGATCAGTTTACAGTCGTCTGTATATTTACAGTCACATGGAAATTGGCCAACAGTCGCCTATCTAACGTAAGTGCAATCTCTGCATCTCTCTGTCTTCTCTCCATACTTTACAGTAGTCAACTGATGAAGAATGTACAGTCGCCTGACTATTTGACAGTCGACTGTATTATTAACATCAGTCGCCTGTGCGAAGAATTGGAGAAAGAGTGCAGCTCTCTATTTCGATCCATCCCCTGCAGCAGTCATCTGCTGAAGGATTAACAGGCTCATGTCCTGTTTATCAGTCGACTGTATTGACTTCGTCAGTCGACTGTCCTGGCTCAGATTATAGCCGTTGGATATTTTCTAGCCGTTGATCAGTCGACTGTCTTATGATCATCAGTCGATTGTTCCTGTCGTTTTCACCCAGTTTCTAGCCGTTGCAGATTTGATTATTTGGTTGTTTCTTTGGGGTTTTGGGCTTGATATAGGATTCATATATATATATGAGTGTGCTGCCATCACTTGAGAACTCTTGACAACATTTGATAAACTCTTGACTCTATAGAAAATCTCAAGAGATCAATAAGCCACTCTCAAGCTCCCTCATTTCCCTCTATTGAGCATTAATCTTCCTTCATGCATTGAAGTCCAGCTCAAGGGAAATCATCCAAGTGCTCTCAAGCATATTCCAACACTTGGAGATCCTCTTTCATGCCTTGCATTCATTCATGAGTAAGCATCTCAAGGCATAGGTAAGAGTATTTACTTTACAGGGTGTAATTTGCTTTCCTATTTCTCTTTGTGGGATTAGGATACTCTCTTTGTGGGAGTTTCTCTCTTTGTGGGAGGTTGTCTCTTTGTAGGACTAGGGAATTCTCTTTGTGGGAATTAACTCTCTATGTGGGAGTTCTAGTGTCCTAGTGTATGGCTAACCCTAATTCTCTGTGTGGGAGTTAGTGATTCTCTGTGTGGGAGTTTTGATCCTTGTGTAGGATTGGTTGGGTCCTTGTGTAGGGCATAAATCCTCTTTGTGGGGTATCTCCTTGGGAGATTTGTATTCACTTCTCTGTGTGGGAATATAGTGAATATTGGTGTGGCTGGATGTACCCAAGTTTGGGGAACCAGGGTAAAACTTTGTGTTTACGTTTGGATTGATTGTGTCAGTTAATTCCTCTTGCATTTATAATTCCGCATTTGCAAGTTAAATTTTATTTGAACAATTTTATTTCCATTACACTATTCACCCCCCCTCTAGTGTGTGTTGTTAGTATTGCAAGGGTTAGACGATCCCTACAATTGGTATCAGAGCGAGGTTAACGCATACTGCAACGATGGCATTCAACGCCTCATCTGCGTCTCATGAAGAAGGTCACTCAACCGTTCGACCCCCGCTCTTCAACGGAACCAACTACCCTAGTTGGAAGATCAGAATGATGATTTACATGGAGGGTCAAGACCTATGGGACATCACGGAGGTGCCATTTGAGAAGCCCACTACTCCTGCAGCTTCAAGGACAAAGGCGGAGAATGACTCAATCAAGTTCAATGCGAGAGCTATGAATGCATTACATTGCGCTCTCTCATCTAATGAGTTCAACCGCATATCCATGTGCAAAACGACAAATGATATTTGGCATACCTTGGAGATTTGTCATGAAGGGACAACGAAGGTAAAGAAATCTAAACAAACTGTGTTTAGATCTAAATATGAAATGTTTAAGATGCAGGAAGGAGAAAGCATTTCAGAGATGTTCACGAGGTTCACTGATATTGTGAATGCTTTGGAGGGACTCGGGAAGACGATTTCCCAAGAGGATCGTGTTGAGAAGATCCTAGACTGTCTTACACCTCGTTGGGAGTCAAAGGCCAACAGAATTTTGGAGTCTTATGACACGTCCAAATATACCGTTGAGGAGTGCATTGGAAATCTCATGGCGTATGAAGTAAAGCTTCAACACAAGAAGGAGATTCAACCAACAAAGCCTGAGAAGCTTAAGAAGCAAAAGGGGGTTGCATTCCATGCCAAGGAGGAGCCAATCAAGTGGAGGAGGAAATTCCATCGAGAAGCTCCTAGCGATGAAGATGAGCACGAAGATACAAGTGGAGAAGAAATTGAGGATCTTCCCGAGCAATTCAAAGCATTCCTCAAATGCAAGCAAGGTACGTCTTTGTCAAAGTTTGCCTCCAATTCTAACAAGGTTCCTACTTGTTACACTTGCAGTGGAAAAGGTCACTTGTCCACCGAATGCCCTTCCAAACCCATCAAAGAAACTTACAAGGGTAAAGGGAAGAAGCATTGGAAAGGAAAGTCCAAGTTCAAGAATCAAAAGAAAGGACTTGTCGGGACCTTTGATGATTCGAGTGAGGACACTTCGAGTAACGAAGAAGAGGATACAAAGGAGGATGCTCACGCATGCTTTGTAGCCATGGATGGTCCTACACCAATTCCCTCTGGATTAAACGAAGAAGAGTTGGATGCTTGGCTTGACGCATACAATTCCTACGAGGATTCGTGCCTCACGGCTAAGGAGGAGAAGTCGTCATCAAGCTCTTGCAAGGATGATGATGATGTTGTTGAGATCGAGGAAGAAAAGATCTCATACGAGGAGCTCAAGATCAATTTTGATTTGGTCTCCGAAAAGGCTAGTAAGTGCATCAACTCTTACAATAGATTAAAAGAAAAATATAAGATTGCTAAGAGTAGATTGCATGAACTAGTTATTGCAAGTGTAATTTATGATGAACGACATGTGTATGACACTTGTGAGAGAGACACACTTCTCTCTCAAGTTAAGGAATTGAGTCTTTCTAATGAAAATCTCATTGCTCAAAACCTTAGCTTAGATGCTCACATTCAACAACTTACATTGAAATGTGAAGAGGAATCCCGGAAGCTCATAAGCTTTGTGTATTCTAGGGATTCACTCCACGATTTGTTGGAAAAACAACATCCGGCAAATCATAGAGGAGGTTTGGGTTATATTCAAAATATGGTTCACAAACCCACCTCTAATTCTTCTTGTGGTGTGACGTGCGTTTATATTTCATATATTTACGCGCGTTTTCTTCCATGTTTTTCTGTATTTACCGCCATCTTTTATTCGTTTTCTCGTGTTTTCTTGTATTTTCTTGTTTTCTTTCACTTTTCCGTATTTTCCGTGTTTTGCAGGAGTTTGCTGGCATTTGGGACGCAAAACGATGATATCATGTGTCCCCGGAGCAACGGGAGGAGTCACGCGTGATCCAGGGGGTCAAACGACGAAGATTACATCTTTCAGCCCCTCACCCGGTCGGTTGGTCATCTCCAACCAATCGGGTGATGCATGCGTGCACCACCCGGACGCAGCTTGGATCCCCTGAGAAGTCACCCGGTCGGTTCAGTGATCGGGTCAAAAGCTCAAAGTCTCTGGAAATTCGAAGCTGATTTCCAACCGATCGGGTGACCTTCACCCGATCGGTTCACCTGTAGCTGAATTTCAACAGCCAAGACTCGAAGCTCCAACCGGTCTCCTCACCCGGCCCGCACCAAGATCCAACCGGTCGTCACCAAGATCCAACCGATCGCACCAAGATCCAACCGACCGGTTCATACTGACCGGGTGAAACCCCCGCATCGCGCTGTAATTTTGTGAAGCGGCTCACCCGACCGGTTGACTTGTCAACCGATTGGGTGATGTCGTTTTCTATAAATAGAACCCTAGGTTTCCCAGATTCAGGAGTTGGCTATTTTTTACTGTTTTCTTCATTTCGTGACGGCTGTAATTTCCCTGTTTTTGTAAGTTTTCGGATCTTTGTAAAACTTTAGTATTATCTTAATTGCTCTACTACCTTTGCATTCCTATCGTTTGATTATGATTTCAACGGTCTGTTTTCATTTAGATCGCTTTTTAATGAATATTAGTGAGTAATTTCCCTGATGCGTCCATAGGGTTAGGAAATCGTTAGGGATTAAGAATCTAACGGTTACGCGGTAGGGTGTTTTATTGTCATCGGCGGGAAAAAGACCGCCTTTGACCGTTGGGCCAAGGGGGAATAAACTTGGCGGTTGACTCCCTAGCCATAGCTCACGCCCTTAGCGTAGACGCCGAATCCTAGCGCGCGGGAGCGGCAGGATGAGACGTTGGGAGTTATCGTTGCGAGCTTAGTGCTCCCAGAATCGATCAGTGTTAATGGACACGGGAGTGCCCACTGATCGAACCCGGAAAGTCCGGTGTATCATCCTGGGCACCGACCGGAATATCGGGCCCATGGGATGCCGGTACCACTTTCTGAGGCAACGTCTCACCATTAGACTCTAATTCCGATCGCCATCCTACCCGTAGGCCGTATCGGTGAGAGTCGCTCGTTGGAGTGGAAACCAAAGTCCCGGGTTTATTTTCATATTGTTCATACCTCGCATTCCTTTACCGTGACAACCCATCAACCGATCTGGCTAGCTCGCCCACGGGGTGATTTCGGTCCTCCTTGACACAAGCACATCCTAGCCTCCCTGTGTTCGACCCCCAAGCCACACTACAACACCGTGCGCTTGCGGTTACAAATATCTAAACCCTCACGTGGGTTCCCCGGCCATTTGCGGCTCGCAAACCGGGGGCACGTCATGGTGCAAATTCAAGAAATATTGCTCAAGCACCTAAGAAGAATCACCATACTTTCTTGTACAAGAGAATAGGGATGAGAGACTTAGAGCCCACCGGTATGACATTACAACTTGCTGACCATTCGGTCAAGTATCCGGTGGGAGTAGTGGACGACCTCCTAGTCGATGTGAAAGGGGTGCATGTACCAGTCGATTTTGTGGTGATGGACATGCCGGAAGACAAGCATACCCCAATTATTCTTGGACGACCCTTTATGGCAACCGCCGGAGTGTTGATAGACGTAAAGAACGGGAAGCTTTCCCTGAATGTGGGCCAAGAAAGTGTCGAATTTGACTTGGGCTTGTCGATGAAACATCCAAACCCCCCGGACGATCCTAGTATTAATGTGTTGGAGAATGAAGAAGAAAGAGCTGTTGAAACGAGTGCATGGGAAGTGCTCTCGAGGAATCCCCCCGATAGCTTGGGGAACCTTGGAGACCAAGTTAGCTCCCCTAAGAATGGAGTGTCTAATGAGGCGGTCGCGCGACATGTGATCCCTCCCGGATTCCCTAAGTCTCCTCCCACGAGGAGAAAAGGAAAAGAACCCATGGACCTCACTGGCGAGGAGGTCCGGATCCTGAAAAAGACGGCGGTGGACGCCAATTTGAGGGAGAAGCCCCCGGATCCTGTGAACAAAGGGAGGGTAGTCGAGCAAATCTTTTTACAGCCGCCGACTACACCAATAGCCACCACTTCTGGAGCTGAAGAGATGCCGGATTTTGGGCATCACCCGTATCGCCCACCATGAAAATCATCAACGGGCGTCAAGCTAAACGACGTTAAACAAAAGCGCTTGATAGGAGGCAACCATGTTCTAAACTTTTGCTTCGCTTTTTAGGACTTTTTCTACTTTATTTTTATCTATTTTTGTTATTAAATCCAGCCGAAACAGCTCCCGTCGTGAAACTTAGGCGATTTTCGGGTTTTTGCAGAAAACAAGGCCTCAACCGATCGGGTGAGTTCCCACCCGATCGGTTGGGATGTATCAGCTTACGGCCGTGTCTGTCGCCAAATGAACCGACCAGGTGGAGAATGATGAGACCGGGTGATATAACCGGGTGACCTGGGGAGACTCTCGGGAAAATTTCAGTATTAACGAACCGACCGGGTGATAATATGCCAGACCGGTTGAGGGACCGGATGAAAAACTCAGAGTTCTTGGGAAAGTGTATGGAGCGGTGAACCGATCGGTTGAGTTCTCAACCGATCGGGTCGCCTGTAGCGTTTCTTCGGCATCAAATTTTTGACCTAAGGTCAACCGATCGGGTGACAACTCACCCGACTGGGTCGACTTAAATTCCTATAAATATCCGTCGCCGCCCGTTCGTTCCGCCCTTGCCATTTTCGAATCCCCAACCGACGTTTCGCCTCCTCCTCTTGCGCCAGACCTCGATCCTCCCCAGAATCAACCCCAATCAGGCCTCCCCCCATCTCCCTATCCATCCCACCATCGATTTCTCTCCATTCTACTCGATTCCACCTGCACACAAAACCCTAACTTTCACCAATTCTCCTCAATTTCGAAGCCTGCTGAAGAAATCGCCGCGGCTCCACAACGTGCTCCTATCGAGTAGCATCAGGGCGCCTGCGAGCAACGATTTTCATCTCATTTGGGTAAACTCGCTCCTTAGCTCAATTTTAATTTTGCCCCAAATATTCCATTTGCTCGTTGGTCGTGTTTCGTGTTTGCGTTGATTCATTGTATTTTGCATACTCACGCACACACACACGACTCCCGCACAATGCCTCCCCGCCGTGTTAAGCCCACCGACGCCAGCTCTTCCAACCCTAGGCCCACCCGTCGTAATTGTCGCACACAACCCCCCGCTCAACGCACCACTTCCCCCCTCACGTTGACGATCCTGAATATGGGATGCAATTCCAAGGCGACGACCATGCCGACCGATTCACGGCCATGATCCTCCTAGCTGGACAGGGTGGTCGGATAACTCAGGAGTCCGTCGACCGAGACCTCCCCTTTCTTCAAAGCTTCATTCGCCACATCCGTGAAGACCCACCCGATGTCTCCGAACTCCACATTCCACCCCCCCCCCACGACTCCTGGTCCCCCGCGCAGACCCCCATCACCACCCCCAGAGGGTGGTGCCCCTGCTTGATTTTTCCTTTCCCGCTTTTGCCCCCCCATATTTGTGCCCATCTGTCTTTACAGGGCCCTGCTTTGTCTCTGTCGGGGGAGGACCCATTCACGTGTCGCATCACTTCCTTTTGATTTTTGATTTCACTTTGTTTGTTTTTGACTCCCCCTTGCATATTTCTGCATTTCACGATCACATTTTATTTGCTAGCACTGTCATGTCTAGCTTGGGGGACGTCTATTTTGGTGTGTTGTCGTGTTTTGTTTTTTCTTCTTTGTGTGTGTGTGTGTGTGCTTGTTTTTCCCCTTTTGAGTGTCGTGTCGTGTGCTTTTTGTCGTGTCGTGTGGTTTTATTTCTATTTTCATGTCGTGTGGTTTGATTTTGATTTTTCTTTATTTTCAGTTTCATCTCTATGTTTTCCTCATTTTTCATTTCTTTTTGTGTCGGTGCGTATTCCCCCCCATCTTCATTGCCCTCCCGTACTCACTCTTATTGCATTGAGGGCAATGCAAGATTCAGCTTGGGGGAGTCGCACTTTGTGCGTCATTTGAGTCTTTCTTTTTCGTTTTTGTGCCGTTTTCATCGTGTTTTTATTTTTTCTTTTCTTCTTTTTATCTCTTTCTCCTAGAGATGAACCCTATGATGAATCGCCAAAAAAATCACACACACCTAGCACCTAGCATCACATTCACTAACCCTAGGATTTCGAGTCCTCTTGCATTTCACGCATCGTGGGTCCACTTAGCTTTTTTGTGAGTCGTGTGTCGTGCCTAACCGTGTGGTGTGCTTCAACTTTGTGATTTTACTTTATATACCTGTCCAGGAATGACCCCTAGATTATCATGCTTCGATTTGAATATGCGGTATTTATTTCCCCTGTCTGCTTCTGCATGCTATATATATATATATATATCGTGTACTTCATTTCGCATGTGTCGGGATTCCACAATTAAGGACTAGGATAACCCATTTAGCCTACGCTCTGATTAGCAAGAAATATCTCCTTTGCCCAAGTGTTTAGAATCCGATTTCATTTTTGTTTTACTTGGTGCAAATCCCCTGGTCATGTACCGTTCTCCCACTTGGGAGAGTACACATGTGTATAGCCAAAATCCCAAAATCCAAAAAAAAGAGAAAAGAAAAGAAAAACCCAAAAAGAAAAGAAAAGAAAAATTTTGTATAGCCCAAAATTCAAAAAAAAATACAAATACCCAAAACCCAAAAAAAATTCCCGTGTGAATATTTTTTCCTCCTTGCCGAGAATAAAGGGAAGGCGAGAGTTTGCACCGAGTGTCCTACTCCACATCATCTCAACCCCCATCGTTTTCGAAAACACTTGGCATAGGAACTTTTTAGCTATTATCTAGGCTTTAGTGTGGTGATTTCCTTAACCCTAGTTGTGGAGTCCCTGACGCATGATATGTTTCGATTCCCTCTCTATTCTCATGCATGCTTGAACCATATATTTACCGCCTTATTCAATTCGAATTGATATTTGGGTCATTTCCTGGGTTTGCGTATATCGAGCTTTATCGCACATCGTAGATAGTGACACCGACTGCTAGCGCACAACCACACTCACTCGCGCTTAACCGCGTGGGCCCACGACACCTATTTGGGCTCGTATTCCTAGGTTTAGTGATGTGATTTAGCGTTTGCTTGCTTGGTGTGTCGTTTTTTGATTTTGTTGGCTCTGACGGACGATCTAGGATATAGAGTTTTCTTTTTCTCTCTTTCTCTCTATTTTTCCCCTCCGAGCTCCTACTCTCACTCGTCTTCCTCGAGGACGAGGAAGAGTTCAGCTTGGGGGATTTTGACGTGCGTTTATATTTCATATATTTACGCGCGTTTGCTTCCATGTTTTTCCGTATTTACAGTCGTCTTTTATTCGTTTTCTCGTGTTTTCTTGTATTTTCTTGTTTTCTTTCACTTTTCCGTATTTTCCGTGTTTTGCAGGAGTTTGCTGGCATTTGGGACACAAAATGATGATATCATGTGTCCCGGAGCAACGGGAGGAGTCACGCATGATCCAGGGGGTCAAACGACGAAGATTACATCTTTCAGCCCCTAACCCGGTCGGTTGGTCATCTCCAACCGATCGGGTGATGCACGCGTGCACCACCTGGACGCAGCTTGGAGCCCCCGAGAAGTCACCCGGTCGGTTCAGTGACCGGGTCAAAAGCTCAAAGTCTCTGGAAATTCGAAGCTGATTTCCAACCGATCGGGTGACCTTCACCCGATCGGTTCACCTGTAGCTGAATTTCAACAGCCAAGACTCGAAGCTCCAACCGGTCTCCTCACCCGGCCCGCACCAAGATCCAACCGGTCGGCACCAAGATCCAACCGACCGCACCAAGATCCAACCGACCGGTTCATACTGACCGGGTGAAACCCCCGCATCGCGATGTAATTTTGTGAAGCGGCTCACCCGACCGGTTGACTTGTCAACCGATCGGGTGATGTCGTTTTCTATAAATAGAACCCTAGGTTTCCCAGATTCGGGAGTTGGTTATTTTTTACTGTTTTCTTCATTTCGTGACGGCTGTAATTTCCCTGTTTTTGTAAGTTTTCAGATCTTTGTAAAACTTTAGTATTATCTTAATTGCTCTACTACCTTTGCATTCCTATCGTCTGATTATGATTTCAATGGTCTGTTTTCATTTAGATCGCTTTTTAATGAATATTGGTGAGTAGTTCCCAAATCTGGGATTTTGGCGGAAACCCCTTCGGGGGCTCTTCCTGATGCGTCCATAGGGTTAGGAAATCGTTAGGGATTAGGAATCTAACGGTTACGCGGGGTGTTTTATTGTCATCGGCGGGAAAAAGACCGCCTTTGACCGTTGGGCCAAGGGGGAATAAACTTGGCGGTTGACTCCCTAGCCATAGCTCACGCCCTTAGCGTAGACGCCGAATCCTAGCGCGCGGGAGCGGCAGGATGAGACGTTGGGAGTTATCGTTGCGAGCTTAGTGCTCCCGAAATCGATCAGTGTTAATGGACACGGGAGTGCCCACTGATCGAACCTGGGAAGTCCGGTGTATCATCCTGGGCACCGACCGGAATATCGGGCCCATGGGATGCCGGTACCACTTTTTGAGGCAACGTCTCACCATTAGACTCTAATTCCGATCGCCATCCTACCCGTAGGCCGTATCAGCGAGAGTCGCTCGTTGGAGTGGAAACCAAAGTCCCTGGTTTATTTTCATATTGTTCATACCTCGCATTCCTTTACCGTGACAACCCATCAACCGATCTGGGCTAGCTCGCCCACGGGGTGATTTCGGTCCTCCTTGACACAAGCACATCCTAGCCTCCCTGTGTTCGACTCCCAAGCCACACTACAACACTGTGCGCTTGCGTTTACAAATATCTAAACCCTCACGCGGGTCCCCCGGCCATTTGCAGCTCGCAAACCGGGGGCACGTCATGGTGCAAATTCAAGAAATATTGCTCAAGCACCTAAGAAGAATCACCATACTTTCTTGTACAATAATAACACCAACAAGAAGCATGTAGATCACAAGGTGATGAGGAAGAATGAAGAATCTTCATTTTTTGCTAAGAAGCAAAATCCTCATTCTTTGCATGCTAAGAAATTTGTTTCTACACCTAAGCATGCCACATCCTTCCCTCTTGCAAAGGCAAAACCATTGCCTAGGAATTCCTTGAGTTTATGGATTCCCACTAAGGCTAGTGTGCAAGAGAGAGATAGTTACATCAACTCTCTAGTTAGGGATGTGATCACCTCGTGTGACTACGTTAGGAAATCAAACTCCTCTTGGGTTTGGTTACCTAATGTCTAGGTTCCTCACACATTTGCATATTGCATGGGTATTGTGCTTCTATGTTTATTTTAAGCATACTCATTGATTGTGTGTGTTTCATGATTTTGAAAATATTTTTTAAATTTATCTCTTTTCATGAAAATGGGGACCTTGGGGTTTATTGACATGCATGCATTTCTGATCCATGTATATGACAATGGGGGAGTTAATATATTATATGTTTAAATTATTTTAAGACATATTTTAACTCTCATTTCGGAGGTTATTTGAGATCATTATTTACATTTGGTTATTTTGGGTCTCAACCAAACCTCTTATTGTTTATTGCCAACATGATTCATGTCTCATTGTTTTTGGCAATATCCTTGTGTATCTTTGAAGCATGATCTTTCCATATCTATTGCTTTGATACATTTTTTAAGGCCCATGGCTCCATTTATTAATTGGTATTAGATCCTAGAAGTCAAAATTTGACCATTTCTATGATCTAGGGGGAGCATGGGATAGTGAATTGATACCCACTAAAATTTCAAATTTGTTATCATACATATCTTTCGTTTCTTGCATATTGTCACATCTTCGTTAAGATGACAAAGGGGGATATTTTTGTTGTCCACCTTTTTGACAATGTCAAGGGGAGAGATATATGCATTATGTGATCATATCTATAGGGGGAGAGATATATACATATGCATATGGGGAGAGATATCTCCATAGGGAGATATATATGGGATTAGATAAACCATTCATGTTTGCATGCCTTTATTCTTTGCAATTGGTTTATCTAATCCATGCCTATTATATGTCACCATGTTTTTATTGGTTTTATGAGTATTTACCTTTGTGTAGCTCATTATATAATTGGTGCATATAAGTAGGGGGAGATCATTAGCTTTGAGCTTTAATTCTTTATGATTTACATAATGTCTGTCATCATCAAAAAGGGGGAGATTGTTGAGTATTGGTGTCTCATACCAATCTTATTTTGATGATGATCACAACATTATGTTGTTGCTAATGAATCTCATGTTTTAGTCTCTCAGTTTATTTCAAGGATATCTTTCTTGGAGACTAATCACTTGGTGCAAGGATGGACATCATGTGAAGAAGGGACAAAGTTTGGACTCAAGGATTGCAAAGCTTGGAGATGATGAAGAGCAATCAAGGCATCAAGATTGAAGACTTAGACTCTTAAGAAAGCTTTGTAATCCATGTAATTTACTTTATTGCTTTCTCTCTCTTTTGAGTCTAGGGTTGATGTAATGCCTTGCTAGATGGTTCGCTCATTCATGCACATGCATTTAACCATCTTAGTGAACCTTAGGATTATCATAGAATCTAACCCAATAGGTTCACTCTGTCCAAAGACTCACTTGGAGTCTCTGGCTTTCCGTCAGTCGCCTGATGAGGGAAACACAGCCGATTAGGTGATTTCCAGTCGCCTGTAGATCCTTCTACAGGCGCCTGATCTGCACAGCTCAAGTCAACATTTATATTGAATCAATCTTGAGCTTTACACACATTTGCCTGACGATCAGTTTACAGTCGTCTGTATATTTACAGTCACCTGAAAATTGGCCAACAGTCGCCTGTCTAGCGTAAGTGCAATCTCTGCATCTCTCTGTCTTCTCTCCGTACTTTACAGTAGTCGACTGATGAAGAATGTACAGTCACCTGACTATTTGACAGTCGACTGTATTATAACATCAGTCGCCTGTGCGAAGAATTGGAGAAAGAGTGCAGCTCTCTGTTTCGATCCATCCCCTACAGCAGTCATCTGCTGAAGGATTAACAGGCTCCTGTCCTGTTTATCAGTCGACTGTATTGACTTCGTCAGTCGACTGTCCTGGCTCAGATTATAGCCGTTGGATATTTTCTAGCCGTTGATCAGTCGACTGTCTTATGATCATCAGTCGATTGTTCCTGTCGTTTTCACCCAGTTTCTAGCCGTTGGAGATTTGATTATTTGGTTGTTTCTTTGGGTTTTTGGGCTTGATATAGGATTCCTATATATATGAGTGTGCTGCCATCACTTGAGAACTCTTGACAACATTTGATAAACTCTTGACTCTATAGAAAATCTCAAGAGATCAATAAGCCACTCTCAAACTCCCTCATTTCCCTCTATTGAACATTAATCTTCCTTCATGCATTGAAGTCCAACTCAAGGGAAATCATCCAAGTGCTCTCAAGCATATTTCAACACTTGGAGATCCTCTTCCATGCCTTGCATTCATTCATGAGTAAGCATCTTAAGGCATAGGTAAGAGTATTTACTTTACAGGGTGTAATTTGCTTTCCTATTTCTCTTTGTGGGATTAGGATACTCTCTTTGTGGGAGGTTGTCTCTTTATAGGACTAGGGAATTCTCTTTGTGGGAATTAACTCTCTGTGTGGGAGTTCTAGTGTCCTAGTGTATGGCTAACCCTAATTCTCTGAGTGGGAGTTAGTGATTCTCTGTGTGGGAGTCTTGATCCTTGTGTAGGATTGGTTGGGTCCTTGTGTAGGGCATAAATCCTCTTTGTGGGGTATCTCCTTGGGAGATTTGTATTCACTTCTCTGTGTGGGAATATAGTGAATATTGGTGTGGCTGGATGTACCCAAGTTTGGGGAACCAGGGTAAAACTTTGTGTTTGCGTTTGGATTGATTGTGCCAGTTAATTCCTCTTGCATTTATAATTCCGCATTTGCAAGTTAAATTTTATTTGAACAATTTTATTTCCATTACACTATTCACCCCCCCTCTAGTGTGTGTTGTTAGTATTCCAAGTGCATTCAAGCAAATCTCATCACTTGGAGATCATCGTCCATGTCTTCATCTTCATATTGAGTAAGTTCTTCCCAAGGCACAGGTAAGAGAGTTTATTTCAACTTTGTGTAATTGAAACCCTAGCTTTCTTTGTGAGAGCTAATTACTGTCTTATGGATTTTTATTGATTGTTTCTGATTTCTTCTTGATTGAGTTGGATCTTTTCATGACCATGTTGCATTTGACCCATCTGATGCAAAAGGATAGAGTTTGACACCATCAATCTACTGACATTAGTTGCTATGTGTTGAAACTGGTCATATATGATGGAGTGTGTAGAAGAAATATATGAATGAAAAGTTCAAGTTTGGGTTCAAGTTCATCTTCAAGTTCTAGGTGGTTATATGAAGGATTTGAGTGAAGGTGCATCCTAGAAATTACTGATTTGTCGAATGTAATAGCATTTGGTAATATTTTAGCCTCAAAGTTTAGGTTGATTTTAAAGAAATAAAAAATTCTAGTGAGAATCCATCCATATGGAATAGAAGTGTAGACAAGTCTTGAAAGGTTGTTATAGATGATATAAATTTATTATACTAAAAAGATCATAAATGTATTTTGCCATGTCGATGAAAATGTAAGTGAAGCTACTAGACTTATGAACAAAATTCTGCACACGATCTTAGATAGACGATGCAAGTTTTTTGAGGGTATTCCTACATCAATGGAATGTCCTCTAATAAGCATCTTGGAAAGGATTTCAAGGTTATCCATTTTTATTTCAATTAGGGCAAGTCCATGACTTGGAATACTAAGGATGTTACCAACTTTTCTAGAGGATAACTTTATTTCCACATTTTTTACTAAGGCAACTATGTAATGATCTTCTTGGATTTTCAAGTTGGTGTAGAAAAGATTTGCTAACATAAGGTAGCATGCTTGTGTGTTTTCATAGCTAAAGATATCATAAAGTATGATATTGTTGAAGTTTTGAGCCAACTCATATTTAGACAAATCTCCAAATTTTACAAATCTTTCACAAATTAAATCTATGCTACCATTTCTATGAAATTTTTCTTCAAGGTTGTGAAAAGATGGGATATGTGAGGATGAAGAGGGATTAGATGAGGATTCTATTGCTTTCTTAGCCATGATGAAGGATAAAATTTCAAGGGTTAAAGAGAGTTTGAAATACTAAATCCGTAACAAATACCAATGAGATAAAAGCAGAAAGTTAAGAGAGTGAAACAAGAAAACTAGAAAACTATAGATCTATTGAAGAAATTAAACTTGAAATCTAAAGGAGAGAGCTTAAACCTTAAGATTTGAGATTGAATAGATGAGGAGAATGGTCTTCATCAAGGAGCAATAGCAGCTAGGGTTGAGAAGTGGCAACCTGAACAGAGAAGTGGAATTGACAGCTGAAGGTTGAAGAAAAAAATTGAATTTAGTTGAAAATTATGTTTTAATGAGAATCTAAAACGTTTTTAACACTTTGATGATGAATGAGTGCTGAATATTCAAATGTTTAATTGGTTTAAGTTGATGGAGATCCAATAACCACTAGAATAAGTCTAACGGGTCGGGTTTGAATCCAAATAAATCAAGAAAACTAGCACAAACACAATATTGAATGACAAGAAGTGAAATGTATTAGTCGACTAGTTGTGTTTATTAGTCGAATAATGTGGCATTTAGTCGACTAGTAACTACCCATTGGTCGACTAATTGCAGCTTGTATCTAATAGGAATCTAACAATTTACGTAAAAGAAATCCTTCTGAGTTATTCAACTAGTGTTATCATTAGTCGACTAATGGCTGGTTTTATTTGATGTTTTTGTGACCAATATCAACATAATTATTTGTTATTAACTTAATATTTTGAACTTGTTATTACTCAATTTTCTTGTATTTTACTTAAAATTAAATTTATTTTCATATTTATTATTCTTATTATTCTTAATTTCTTACAATGTACCTAAAAGATATACTTTAGAATATTGTACCTCGTTTTATTAGGCTCTTTACAATTTAATCATTAGAAAACCAAATCCATTTAGGTTTAGATTTCCTAGATTATATATATACATAATTTCTTGAATTGTGTACATTTTTCATGAAATCACACACACACACACACACACACACACAAATATCTCCCATAAGGTGTTCGGTCAAATGCCCCAGAGGAACCCCCTCAGTCTCACGCTCCTCTTATTCTAAGGGCGTGTTTCTTTTCGCGGAAAGCAGCGAAGAAACGCTTAAAAACTCACTGTTCAACGTCAAATCAACCGAATCTCACGCCGCTCGTTCCATTGCGCGGAAAATTTTTAGGGAAAGCGGGCTGACGTGGAGTCGCGAGCTCAGCTCGCACAATCCGCGGAAATCGCGCGGATTTCGCATAAAATCCGGGGGAAAGTTGTTTTGTGGGGCCCACTTCACTATCTCTCCTCAATTTTAACCAATTGCAGCCATTCCCGCCAGTTTTCTCCCTATTTTTTAATTACAATTAATTAATTAGTGGACCCCACATCAAACTTTCCCAAAGAACTTTCTCAACAAAAGAAACACACTAATACAAGAAAGTTGCGTGGAGCCCACATAAAATTCTCAAAACAACTTTCCAACATGTGGACCCCACACAAAGATTTACTATTCACAACAGTAAATCCCAACCCATTCTCAACCAAAGAAACAGGCCCTAAGAAGCCTTCCTTCAGTGACATCTGTGCCCCGCGGTGCCCTGCTTCCCCAAACTGTGGGCTCGATTTCTCTCCCCCATCCA
This sequence comes from Scilla litardierei, assembly GCA_030789695.1. NCBI lineage: Eukaryota > Viridiplantae > Streptophyta > Magnoliopsida > Asparagales > Asparagaceae > Scilla > Scilla litardierei. Next base: position 258,281,239 of record CM061141.1, read on the forward strand.
AGGTCGACGATAGCTTTGTCATTGACATCCTTACCTCCGACATTGTCACTGCGGCCGAGCAATGGTCCCATACTCTTGTTGGATATGTAGTTAGCTCTCGCCCCTACTACGGTCATCTCAAATCTTGGATCTCCTGCGTCTGGAAAACCAAAAGTGATGTCCACCTCCACACCTGCGAGAATGGTTTTTTCTTCTTCAAATTCGAGTTTGGGGCTGACTGCTATGAGAGCCTCCACAGAGGTCCTTGGATTATGGATGGACGTCTGCTTGTGCTCTGGCATTGGGCCCCACATATCAGCCTCGATCGGACCTTCTGTCAGCGGTGCCACTTTGGGTCTATTTCCCTCAACTGCACATACAATTTTGGTCTTCTACTATTCTTGGGAAATTGGCAAGTGTGCTTGGTCGCCCTTTGTACACTGACTTTGCTACGACAAATGCATCGCGCTTATCTTTCGTGAGATGCTTTGTCAAGGTCAAATCTAGCTCGGAGCTCCCGTCATCGATCACTCTTGCCTTCCTGATGGCTCCATCGTCCCCGTGGCAGTAGCGTTTGAACATATCACCCCTGTGTTCTCACTGCCGCTGCTTTTGGGCACACATTGGCACAGTGTGGCTCCCTGTCCCTCCCGACTTCTCCACCTTTGCCACCCCATGATGCTGTCAGAAGTCAGCAGCCTGCTGCGATGCCATACTCTGAGCCCTGCCCTCCACCTCCTTTTAGTGTCATGGACTCGACCCACACTGTTGTGGCCTCTCTGTCTGATGCGAATGAACTGTTGGAGTCTGATGGTAATATTAAGGTGGTTCTGGTTGTGGATGAGCGTCAGTCTGGGAAAGATGCTAATGTGGGGGCTGCTCCCCCGAGTCCTCCCCATGTTGATGTCACCCCAGCTGCAAGCGCCCTACCAACGCCCCGATAGAAGGGGAAAAGGTGTTGACTGAGGATCCGTTGTCACGATCGACTACTGAGGAGAGTACCTCCTCTGGTGTTTCTGTTGTTGTCTTGATAGTCGGTGTGCCTCTTGCTACCTTGGGTGTTGTTGTCGGGGCTACCGACCCATATTCTGTTGATGCTATCGCTTCTCCCGCTGATGCTGGTAGCTCTATTTGCCAGGTTATCAGCGAAGGCCATGTGATAGAAGGTGCATATGTTCCCCACATCGATGGTAGTGAGGATGGTGCTACGGATGAGGGGGGTATGGGGCTGTCAGACACTGATGTCTCTGACGATTACACAGCTATGGACGAGGCTTTTGACTCAAGCTTCGAGCCTTTGGTTCCTTACATTTGCGTCGCTACGTCGGGCATCGAGGGTGGCATCAGTGGTGCTTTTTCTTGTGGGCGTGAACGTGGTGGACATCGCAGTGAGGCCCCTCCTGCCTCTTTCGATCATGGCAGTGGTAGCGCTGCTAGGGGGATTTCCTGAAAGCTTGGGTTCCTTAGAGTGGTGCCGACTCCGAGTTATGCTACAATAGCTACGAGTCCCTTGATTTGCTCGGATTCTTCGACCGACCCCATGACGGTTGAGAACCCGGCATGGACGGTGATGTTTGAAAATGCATATGCCAAGGGGGAGGAGTCGAAGGGGAAGTCTAAGAAGGGAGTTGTTCCACCAGTCACTCGCTCCAAGGTGGCGACGGCCTCCACTACGTTCATGAGGCTTTCATACTAAAAGCTGTGAGCTGGGGGGCCTCGTGGTTGGTTTTACACGCTGGTTGAGTGGGTTCCGTTTGACGTGTGGCCTTTGCTATGATGTGGACGTCCGTTGTTTTTGTAGGCCGTTGGCCATGACTTTTTATTTGGGGGGTTTGTGTTTGAGTTTTATGGCTCCTCCAATTTTGTTTTGTTGTATGGTGGCTGGTGCTTTTGCCTTACCCTATGTTTGGGGTCTTTCTATCTCTGCATGAGTGTGATGATTGCTCCCTGGCCTCTCCCATGGCTGCATTCAGGCAAGGCGGATGTGATGCTCCCGTACTTCGTACACATCTGCATTTATACAAATTTTACATACTTTTCAATGTGCGTGTATGATCGCGTCGGTATATACTCCCAAAATAATGTAGTTTTACCACAAGCGCACGGTCTAGTGGCAAGTGAGTATCGTATTCACAGGGAGGCAGTGTTGGCTCCAATCGATCTTATATTGGCTGGACTACGAAGGTTTATTGGTGGAGATGGTTATGGTAAGATGTAATGGCAATGGTGATGGATGTCGGTGTCGATGATAAAGATGTCGGTTATATATTCAATCAATAAAAATGTCTAGGACTAGGGGATCCCCACTATATATTTTCGAGTATAAATGTGAATGTGAACTCCTAATTACTAACTCTTAGTTTAGGGTGAAATTGTCACAACTATGTTGTGAACAAGTGCACGCTCTCACGCTACACAAGTCTATAACAACTCAAATTAGAACCTCGCCCTCACGCAAGCCTAGTTTTGAATTATTAGCATTAAGATCGACAATATAATTCTATTTCACTCTCGTGCAACGTGAGTTCGAATCTAGATATGATGGTTCATATTCATCTTACAGTCATACAGACGAATATAATCATAGAAATATAATAAAGATGCTAGCTTTGGTCGCTCTTGATTGACCGCGGGGCATGCACAATCCAAGTAGGATGCACACGCTCGCCTCCCAAGAGGAGTGTCAAATGCAATATAAACCCGTGAGTACGGGGTCAAATCCACAGAGACAATTCGTTTGACAATCACAATCTCGATTGGTTAAGGAATGCTAAAAGTGTTGGTACAAGCAACTAACTAACAAGTGTAGTATGAGGGAGTGTGGGGTGATACGATCGAGCCAAACCCACGGTAGGTAGGGTGGAGACCAAACTGTTGAGCTAGTCAAGCAAGGAAGAGTGTGTGGAATGTGGTCTCATTAGGGTCATGAGTTGATTAGCAATAGGTTCATTCCAAATGAATCAACCCTCGCATCTATTTCAAGGTATGCAGGGTTGTGCACATAGGTAATGCCCTTAAGGCACATCGTCGTTCTATGGCCCCACCAAGGGTAATGCGCGATTCATTGATGTGTTGATTAGTGGATTGACATCCCTAACTTAAGCTCGTGAATTGATCCTTGCATCTGTGTCAATAGGATGCACAGATCGTGCACGTAGGTGTGACCCTTAAGGTACACCACCATTCTACGGCCCCACCAAGAGTAGTGCACGACTTAATGAAACATAGGGCACAACTCATCAATCAACACTATTAGCATCCATTTCAAGGCATGCTAAACCAATTAAATGCAAAAGATGAATAATTACTAATCAACCACACAAGCCCTAGCTAATCCCAATTCACACACAAATGGCTTTTGGCCTTCATAATGAAAGAAACTTGATAATCACTCAAGAAAAGCAAATAAACATTCATTACAAGCCAGAAATCAAACAACTATCGAATGTTTCTTACTCTCATTCAACAATCATTCAATAATATTCATTACAAAACAATAGAGCTAATTGTTATAAGAGAGGTGAAGAGATCACCAAATAGAAACCCTAAAATGTAAGCTTTCCATCTCTTGCTCCTCCTCCAAGCTCTACCAAGCTCCAATGGCCTCCAACCCTAGGCCTAGCCTTTGGGGAAGAAGATGGGGGGGGTCTAAAACCCCCAATGAAAAAGTAAATGGCCGAATGATCCCTATTACATCAGAGTTTAGTGGTTTTAAACCCCTAAGGGATTGCATCCTAACCCTCCAAAGAAGCATCCAAGGGCTCACATCAAACATGAAGAAATTAGGTTAAGAAAAACACATTTCTCGCAACCCAGATTCGGCAGAAAAACCCCGCAACAGGCGACTATCAAACAACTGCCAGTCGCCTATCGTTGGTCAGGCAGGCGACTGCTATGAATTGCACAGGCAATTGTGAATGACACATGCGCCTGTCTTTTGTGCTTCAGTCACCTGCTGTAGCTGTGGTCAATTCGACAGTAAGTTGGATTTTTTTTGCCCTTCAGGAGGAGATGAAACAGTCGGCTGCCGTTGAAAGAATAGTCGACTGCTCAAATGTACAGGCGCCTGTCAATCCTTCTGCAGGCGCCTGTGTTGCACTCTAGTTCGCTCCAGGCGGGGCTTCAAGATGATAGGCGACTGTCGTTGTAAGGACAGTCGATTGTCCTGGCTCTAGATTCACTTCTCCATTTACTTGATTTTATTCCCTTCCGGACTCCTGAAAAATCCCAGAAAATTCTGGAAAATCCCCAAGACTCCCCGGAGTACCTAAAAAATAGGAGAAGGAGAAATTAATCCATATAATGATGTTTTGTGCAAAGAATGCAAATAAGCCCTTATATGAAACATAAAGTGAGTATATATCCAAAAGAGCAAGATTAAGCCTAATCTTTAGCACAAAATGGGTGTAGTTAGGGGCGCAAATATAAATTTTTCACTTCACACCCCCAACTAGCATTTTGCTAGTCCCTAGCAAAATAAACGATAAATTCAGATTAAATAAAAAAACATGCACCAAACTTAAGATATCATCATGGCATAATCCAAATGTTATTTCCAAGTGATTCCAAAGCCAATATACACAATGTATGAAATAAAATAACAAATAACATTCTCCTCAATCTGATTCAAAAAAAAGTGAAGTAATAAGCACCGTATCACATATATTAGGTATCACAATGGCAAAGCTTCCAATTTTCATGGAAATGGCCAAAACAAAAAAAAATTCTTCTAAGTTGTGGGAGATGAGATTGCATCACTCTTGTTGCTTATTCTTTCATTTATTCATTCATTTTTCCTTTTTCTGTTCTTTCTCTCTCTCTTTTGTATTCTTTTTGTTTTAGTATGTTTATGTTTATGTTTTGCATTCACGCAATAATGCAATGAAATGCAAACACGACCACTTTTGCATACACGCGATAATGCTATAAAGGCAAATGGATGGAATGATCTCCTAAATCTCATCTTTGTCGTCCTTCCCAATGTTTCGTGTGGCACTGGCTACTCAATTTGATTAGAAGAAACATTCACTTATTATAGCTCTCTTTCTCATTCTAAACACGAGTTATCAACTCCCCTCCTTAGGAGAAAACAAAACTTAAACCATTGGCCACACCCTATCCAATCAAAAACTAAGCCATTCATCCCAATTCATGCAATCACTTACACCAAACTATTCCCAATTATTTCAAAGAGAGTATCACAACATATAAGATATTTTCATACATGGCATATTAACATTTGACTCCAAAATGGCAAAGAAATTAAAACATACTAATCAAACATCTATGAAGTTGATACTAAAATAATAATCCGAAAAAATTGCATGGCATTAAGCATGTAGGGACTAGGCAAAAGAAATATGATGGAGGCAAGGATGGAGGCATCAAAAAGATATGCTCAAAATGAATGAATGATGATGATGACGAATGAGAATTTTTATTAACATCAAAATTTTCAAAACTACCCAAAACTAGCATTCAACTTTATAGTTCACTCTCCCCAAATAGAAATGAGCATTTTCCTTGATGATTGAAGTAAAACTAGATATTATTCAATGATGCTAGAGGGAAAACAAGCATACTAAAGAAAACCTGCAAAAACAAGCTAAACTAACCTTTTATTTTATTTTATTTACACTAAGGAAAGGAAAGAATACACCTTAGCAAAAGGCGGATCCTGAATATGTAATGGTGGATGCAGTTGCTCTTACATATCCTTTCGTTCCTCAGCCAGCTGCTTTGGAAATGAAGCTCCTCTAGTTTCCTTGGATTCTAGCAACACAGCTCCCAACATCTCCCTAGAATATTCTCCTGTGTCCCGTGGGAGACAAGCTGTGTCAATCCAAGGAAAATAAATTTGACTTCCAATGAAGGAAGTCCAAAAAGGGTCGTCATAATAAAAATAAGGACATGAATATGTATGACGACAATCTGAATCTAAGATATATGGAAATGAAGATTGAGATTCAGAAATGAAGGGAAAAGTGTGATGAGAACTTCCCCGAATGCCGATCATATCGCTTGGCTGATGGATTCCTCACGAGGAGGGTGAAATGGCCGCATGGGCAAGTGTGGAGGAGAAGGCAGTGCAGGCTCAATGTAGATCATCTCACAGTCATTGTCGCTTGCCGCATCCTCGCCATCGAAGGTAATGGCCTCTGCAGTCATCCCTGGACTTTATGGTCCATCTTGAATATCATCGTCTTGGATGATGGACTTATGCATGTCCTGAGGTGTCTGAAGTGATGGTTGCTGAACTGAATCTGTCACGATCGCTTTTGACCATAAGTTTTTTCATATGCGTACTTTCTTGTTCGTACGTGTATTTTTGTGACCTCCTTTTGTATCCCGAACACGCAAAGTTATATATCGTTGCGACCCTCTGAGAGAGTACTTATTTGTAGAATTTTTTGTGAATGTCATTTCACGGCTCATTCTTCCACAAAACAGCTTTGTTTGAAGGGGTGTCGTAACATTAGACTTCGACGTTTGATCTTTTTATTTTTAGTTCCGTTTTTCGTTAACCTAGCATGTGACCGACCATCTTAGTCTCGATTCTCTCATCGACATGGTCGTCCCAATATTTTTCTTGTATTTATCGGACACCGTTAGACCAACCTTTTACTCTAATTATCTTCAACCTGTAATTAGTCTAGACTAATTCAAACCCTGATTAATCTAATCGAATCACTAGGATATAATACGTATCACATGTTATCTTTTCTCCTAGCTATTGGTCACACTAGTTGCACCCTTTCCCTCTCACACACACTCTCTCTCCAATCAACCTAAATCTACCCCCTTTTCACCCCATATAGCAATTTTCATTGTTAAAGCAGAACACATCTCCTAGGGTTTACACACTCACGCATTGCGACCTCCATCAACCCAAGAAGCTCACGTACCCTCCTCCTCCCAAGCCGCCGCCGGCCACCATCTTCCCAAGCCGCGCCACCCTCAAAACAACCTCTTCCTCCACCCTAAAATCTGTTGTCAACCCCATAAAAACAGTCCTTCAAGCCTCAAAATGGCCGTTCACCCCTAGAAACTCACAGCCTGCACCTATCACTGCTTCCCCTTTCATCCCCTCGAGATCGTCGGCCTCCCCTTACCGGCAGCAACCGCTGGCCATCCTCCTAAACCACCTGCACCTGTCGGCAACCTCACAAACAGCCCCAACTGCCGCATACACCCTCCTCCACCCTCAAAACTGCCGAACACATCAGCCCCTCTCCACGTAAAATTTCCCTCTTCTCCCCTTGCCGTGCACACACAGCCGGCTGCCATTTCATTAGCTGCATCTCCCCCTCATGGCCATCCTAGGCCGAGATCCCTCCTCCCCCAGTCATCTTCACTTTCGTGCTTGCTTCCCTCTTGTCACCGTCTTCGTCGCAAGCCGTAGACGTTACCGTACCTTGCTCGCTACCGGAATCCAACCGCTGACGTCGCTACCCGACGTCAGTGTAGCTCTCGCATCGTGTTGAGGTAAACCCCCGAACCGTAGGAACCCAAACACCGCATGTTTAAATAAGATAAAAATCGTAATTTTATTGTTTTGGTTAAATCACTAATTGAAGATAAATGAATACGAGACTGTAGGTTGGGTTGTTGATTGAACATATAGGAAGAGTTCTGGACTGTTGAACTAAGGATTCGGACGCTATTTTTAAGCAAGTGAAACTTGCTCAGTCAGTTGTTGTAAGCCATGTTTTAGGCTATTTTGTGAAATTTTGTAAAAGAGACTAGGCGATGAAATGATAGTCGCCTAGACGCCATATTTGATTAGCTTGATAACGAAGCTAGATCCGACACCATACTTGATCTAGCTTGACAACGAAGCTAGATCCGCACCTGTGCCATGTCATTTCATGCATATCACATGTCACTTTTATTTTAATATAACTGTATGCAATTCTACATCTGCTCGCATACTATCGTATTGCATATCCCAAGTCATTTCATGCATTGAATGTCTTGTAATGAATGTGTAGCACATGCTACTATTGAAATGTAAGCTAGGACGTGTAGCATTTTGACTCCTACATCTTGAAAGAGGCTAGGTCAACCCTATGCCATAAACACTTCCTGGCTCATATTCCAGAAGATGGGTGCCAGTCCATACACACGTGAAGGGGAAGGGTTAATTGTCACGCAGCTAGAAGTGTGCCCGATCAGCAACTTCAGCTGTAAGGAGTAAACCCTGTGCACATCGTGAATGCATGTTTTCATGAAATCGTGAATATTGTTTAGTAGCTCTTGCTACGACGTGTCATGCATTGCAAATATCATGTTCATTATAACCGCTGCATTCATTAAAATATCATGACATGCCATCATTATTTTAGAACTATTAAGTTGCATTATTACCTTTACGTTTCCTTGCACAAAAATCCCCCTTTCCTTTTTGGAGATTTTTGCTGACATGTGCCCTTTTCTCTTTGGGTGTCACTGATGTGTCCATATTTTCTACCTTTTTCATATCATCATGACATTGCATTCCATGCCATTTTCGCATCCAAATCCTATATTTTCCTACGATATCATATTTTTGACGTTATATTCGAGTTTCGTAGTGTTTTATGAGTTTTTAGGGATTTTGGAACGATTTGGGACCCGACTTGAGTATGGAAACATCCGATACGCCTGTGAGCTCATTGGTGAAGCCCTATAGAAGTTAGCCATGTTTTGGGATCCTCGGGAGGAGTGGAGGAGAGAGAGCAGGAGGAAAGAGGAGCTTCAGCAGCCTCAGGAGATAATTTCCCACGCTGCTCGGTCGAGCAGTATAGATGCTCGGACCGAGCAGATGCAAATGAGAAGAGGAAGCAGATACGGGGATCGCTTGGACCGAGCAGTGCATCTGCTCGGTCGAGCAGCCCTTCATCCCAAAGCTGAAGCAGTCCAGCACACGGCCCGAGCAACTACTTAGCGACCGAGTCAACCTCTACTTGGACCGAGTTGAGCTGACTCAGCCCGTGCAGGCAAAGTGGAGATTTTGGAGATTTTCGATTCCCTGTCAAGCTCGGTCGAGCAGTACAGCTGTTCAGCCCGAGTGACCGACGGAACAACGCATTGCTCGACCGAGTCACCTACTCGGTCGAGAATGCTGAGGCTATTTTTGGAAACTTTTTTTGGAAGCGGCTTCCACACGATTTTTGGGAGTAAAGGCTGGGAGCTGCGATGTTCGAAGAGAAGAGATTCATTTTTGAGTTTTGAATACTTTTTGGGGAGCGAAAATTAGAGAGGATTATTGTTAGGTTTTAGATTAATTTTTGTTGAAGAACATTGGATCGAAATAATTGGATATTTGTTTTGGTACTCTATTGCTATTGCATATTGGGAATTTCTCGTTGGATCTATTTCTCATCTATTTTCTTCATCTTTCGATATAAGTGTTTGATCTTTATTCCACCAATTGTTATGATGCTCTCTTCCATAAAAATGATGTTTTTATTCACTAATATTGCCATGAGTGAGTAGATTTTTCTAGAGTTGATGGGCTAGCCCTAAGATCCTAGTGGGAAGACGTAGATCTGGATCCCTAGGTTGAGTTAGAGATTTAGGGGAGTATTTTGGTCGATACTACCGAATCTCTAGATAACTCGTACTAAGATCATGCCCACGGTCTGTGGAATTGATGTGCTTAAGGGGTCTTTTTAGGATTCGAATAAGGAAATCGGTGGATCCAACCAAGGCTTGTGACCATGCCTGGCTCGTGCCTTGAGGGGATCCATCGAAGAACTATACCACTACGTTGACGTCTACCGCCATTGCGTCAACGAGAGCTACCGAAATACCTCACAATTCTAACCCATAAGAGTTGTACGAATTGTGAGATTAATCCCCTAACCCTAATGCAACGTGAGAATTCTATTCCAACGTCGACCCCTGACGATCTTACCGGTGATCCCTAACGCCCTAGTCCTTTTTATTATTGAAACAACAACAAAGCCCCAACCAATTCCTCCAACCCGATAGCTATCTCACTTTGAGACATAGAAGTGAACTGAGAACCCATATACACTATCACCGTCCCCGTGGGATTCGATATCATTTATACTACAACTTGACACCGTCCGCTTGTGGATTAAGCCTGGAATTGAAACCTATGGGCCATACCAGGCCTGGCGATCGTGACACCGCCAGGTGGAATCTAGGTGTAGGTTTCAGGTGCGTCAAGTTTTTGGCACCGTTGCCAGGGACGACAATAGTGTTATCTCAGTTTATTTTTGTTTTGAGAAGTTTGCTAGCACTCTAATCATTTCTCACCTTTCCACCATTTTTATTCTTTTATTTATTACCGTGCTACTGATGGTATTTGTCTGAGTTTTGTTGGTGCAGGAACACTCGCTTTGAAGGATCTACTAGAGAATTATTATTCGATCCCGAGGTCGAGAAAATGACGAGGGCCTTGAGGTCCTCAAGTAGAAGTTCATCTCCCTCTGCCCAGATGGCAGACCATAATACTCCTCCTCCTCCTCGCACCAGGTCCATCAGGGACTATATGAAGCCCACATTTGGGAACAACTCTTCTATTCTTAGGTCGCAACTGGCAGCGACGAGCTTTAAGCTGAAGATGGGCTCATTAATTTGATGCAGCAGGATCCCTTTCACAGGCATCCTCACGAGAACCCCAACCACCATATTGACACCTTCCTTGCGAAGTGTGACACGTTCAAGGCTAAGAACGTGACTGATGATGCTGTGAAGCTACGGCTTTTCCAGTTTACTTTAAGGGATAAAGCCTCGTACTGGCTACGGGCCCATCCTCTCAATCATTTCACCACATGGGAGAAGCTGGCACTTGCCTTTGTGGGTACATTCTATCCATCTTCGAAGACAGTACGGATCCGGGGAGCGATCTCGAATTTCAAGCAGCTCCCACAACACTGCATGGTGAAGACTAAGACACAATGGTCTATCCAATGTTTCGATATCCTTTTCTCGAAACATCTACGATCATGAACATTTCAGACTTATGCTACTAATGGTCAAACAATACTCTATGATCGAGATCTCATTTTGATACTTGTTTAACCTTGCATTAAGTCTAGGACTTTACCTAAGTTATAATGTCGACTACATTATGATTAACTTAGATAAATTCTTACCATACAGCTTACTATACTTTTAAACAAGATATTTGTACACATACAGAAAGATAAACTGCCTCGAGTTCGAGGGCATACCTATCTCCCAACATCTTTCACTTGCACTCAGGCCCATTTATCCCTATATCTCATACTGCATTTACACATAAGTTTCTCAAGACTTTATATGGTAGAGCTTTCGTGAGTGAATCTGCTAAACCGTCTTTAGTTATAGACTTAAGGAGTTTCTATATTCATGTTAGACCACACATTTGAATCGCATCCAAATAATTTCCTTGGTTTCTTGGTATTCATAATAAATGTCTTGCCTGGATCTAATCCAGCTCATCATACCTTACGAGAATAATTCAAATTAGTTACTGGTCATATAGACGATTCATAATCATTTCTAATAAAATGTCAAACTCTTTAACCACTTTGTCAAAACATATGTTACGGCTCCTTGATGCCTCGAATGCTTTTATTCGCTCCCAGTGACCTTGAAAACTCTCTGGCCGATTCATATAAATTTGTTCTTCTAAATCATATTTAGAAAACAGACTATGCATGAATGCTCCAGTTTCCATGGTCATCATAAGCATTTACATCGAGTTTGGTCTGAGTAGATCTGCACGTATCTGTTGATGAGACAGTTTCATCATAATCTGTTTATAGAAGTTAGGATAATAACCATTCTCAACCAACATAAGTTATATTTCACTATTTTCTTTCTGCACCAATCTTCTATCTTGAAGATTTACTTGCAGCAAAAAAGAAACACTTTCTTTGGCCACGTAAACTAAAGTCCATACTTTATTTACGTGAACGGACCCTTTTTGGATTACATCAAGCCATTTCTTAAAGTAACTACTGCGAATGGCATCTTAGAAGTTGTCTAGGCCATCATCAACTATGATATCTTACTCGACTCTTCGTCTCACGAGACTCGAGTAATCCTTTAACTTCCTAACGATTGATTTAATGAATATCTTGTTGATAAGGTCCTTATAGAACCTTATCAAGAACCTAGGTATTACTATTTGGGACTTAACCCAGAGGGAGGATTGTAACTCAGAACCACTTGACATGAATCGCACCATGTCTAATAAAGTGCGATTCATGCTCTCCAACACACCGATGTGTTAAGAGACTTGACTTAAGAGAAAATCACATTTTCTTTTAATTACGCAAGATTTATATAGCTAAGTATTCGACTCTTCGATCTGATTGAAGCAGTTCAAATACTTCTGTCATTGTGGTATCTATTTTATCATACTTTTGTTTCAGCAAGATCACATATTGTAACAAAATAAGAACAACTTATCCTGGCTAACTTAGACTTGGTTCTAGGTACATCCGGATGTACGAGGCTACGAGTTCACCAACTCATTCTCACATTTTCTTACAGATGGAATTTTGTCCATAATACCTTTGAGACAAGATTCACAAGTGTCTATTGACTCATAATACGAGAGGTCAGACCCCTCTTTATGTGACTTGTGAAGCTTAGTCTCTTTGGTACGGCCTAGTCTATTTTTCCATATAAGTTTTTCTACTATCTTGTGTATTCATGTATTAACATTTAATACATTATCGTTATACAAATTACTCATTGCTTCAGAAGCTAGTTGACGACATTCGCCAAAAAATGTTAGATGTCATCTATGGTCAAGAAACAACAATTGCTCCTTTTTCCAACATGTATGGAAATCAATTTTGTATAATGATTATGCTGATGTCGTGACATCAAATATGTCACATTTTCAGTCCCTCCTACTTTTGCCTTTTACTTATGATAGATAAAACTTTCTTTCGCAATTGACTTTCATTAATGCCTTCTTCCTTTTCTAAATCTTATTTAGATATTACACGTCTCAACACAAATAATACCCGTGCAAACATCTCTTGTATCCAAACACTTGAGCTTTGCAACCTTGAGTATGCTCAACAAGTTATTTGTCTCAAGACCTGGTTGTGATACATAGCTTGCATCGCTCATGCACTCATCTTCGATTCAAACAATTTGATCGAAGTTTGGAACTTTGCAGATCGAAACCGTTTTCCATACAACCTTGAGTTGACTCAACAAGTTCTATGGAGAAACATGCTTTGAACATCAGTATGTTCAAGCTGCCCATCATAGAGGCGAGTGACAAGTAGCGTGCATTTATTTTGTTGGACCCAGAGCTGAAGGAAATCATTGTCCTTAAGCATGTGCTAAGAAGGTCATTTTAATGTCAATGAGAACATAGTTTAGTCTATCAATTATAATTTGAGTTGATATTCCATTAACCAACCATTTGGACCAGTTAACTTATTCTCTTGGAATATTATGTTTTTGATTTCATTGGTAAACATTGAACTAGCCTAGTTTAGCATATGTTCACTTTTAAATATAGCTAGACTGGCTTTTATCTAACTTTATCCTCCCACTATTTTAGCGATCATTTTATCCATAATAATGAACGATTTAATTAAATTAGATTTAATGGGAAAGAGATCCAACCACCTTGAGCCTCACAACCTTGACTGTGCTCAACAAATTTCTTGACTCTGCGATTGGTAGATGACTCTTCATCAATCATATCATATATGATTCCCTTATTGGTTTTTACCCCGAGCCACTTATGATCATAAGTGTGCTCATCTGAATCCCAATGACTAGTCTAGTCGGACCCTTGTTTTCGTGTCAAGCCTAACTTACACCAGTGCTCGGTGTATGGGCAAATGCGACGGTTTGGGTTAAGTCTAAACTACATCTCATGTAATGAGAAGTTGGTTTCCATAAAGTATCTATAACATAGCTTGAGTGTGCTCAACAACTATAATAAAGAACCTATAGTTGCCAACCTCTAAAACAAGAAGGGTTACGGCTAATCTTAAAGAAGATTTTTAACGTAATCGACTAGATGTAATCGACGGTGTCACATAATCATAATTCGCATTCTTACAGTCCAACAGAACACGACCAGGAATTTGGCTAGGCCAGGATCAATATCCCCAGTCGAGCTAGGATGATCCACAACACTAGTCAAAAAACACTAGACCGGATCATGGTCCATTGAAGGAAACTTATTATTCATATGTGTGCCATCGATTAGAAATGGCTTCATTAAAACTAGTTAATCCTATCAACTAGTTAAATCCTAAAATTTGAAATTATTAGGATTAGTTAATAACTTTTATTAATGCCTTTATCAGCTATAAGGATTTTTAAGTTGATATCCTAATCATGTATTTGGCATTTAAAATTCAAGTTGCAACAATTTAAATCATAGCATTTTGTTCAAAATTATTATTAAAACAATTAAAATAATAATTAGGAGAGGGCTACCCTAAACATGAATTTAATAAGTTGCAACAATTTTTAAATCATAGCATGTCCAAAAATTATCTCATAATTTTCTGAAAGATTTTAATGGCTATCCTAATATTTTTCTTGAATTATCACATAATCAAAATAACTAATGTAACCATTAAAAATTATTAACTAAACAATTTAGTATAATAAAGAAGCAATTGAAATTTATCTCATAAAATTTTCTTTCTAAACATAAAACTTAAGTTTTATCTCATAGTTTTAAGTTACACAAAGTTAATTATTATCATATAATAATTAATTCTAATTTTCAAAATAAAACATTCTTCGAAAATAAAACATTGCATGTGAACGACTATTTAATAGTTTAAATAAAACCTCCATCTGATGGAGAAAACATGATGTATCATATACTTTTATAAATGCAAATCATAGATCATGTAGATATGGCTCTAATACCAATGAAGGGTTTTAAGGGTCCTTAGTCTATAAATTCGACGTCCGTCATAAGTCGGACGGACGACGAAAACAAAATTAGCAGCGGAAAGAACAACTTAAAACAGTTTTAAGTTTAAGCCCTAAAGATATTAACTCTAGCCAAGATCTCTACTATCCTGGGGTTGGGTCTGACCACCCCTAACGATAGATCTGTCTAACATTTGCAATTATAAATGCATGAATATTTAAACTACATACCTTTCACTTCGTTTCCGCAGAATACGAAGGGTCGTTTTCAGCAACATTTCTTTGGCCCCGCGTCGCTTCTCCCAAGCTGAACCGCGTCCCGAGCTGCACCTTGTCCCGAGCCGAACCACTTCCCGAACTGCACCACGTCCTGAGGCAAGCAACACCCTTGTCACCGAGCTAACCACGCTCCGAAGAAGATTTCACCTTGAGTGGATCCTCCGTCAAGATTTCGGATCCAATCCGAACTCCTTCGTAGCTTTGCTAGAGCCCGAACAAGAGCAAGGAAGAATTTTAGGGAGAAAGAGAGAATATTAATTTTAAGCTCAGATCCGGGCTTGCTTACGTTTAATGGAGCTACTCAGATCTGGAGCTTGGGACGAGTTTCAATGAGAGGAGTAGGCCCCTATTTATATAGGCGGCTGACCACTCCCCTTCACTCCATATCCGATGTGGGACTAAAAGTTTTGGAGGAAAAATAATTAAAGTCTGCCTTTACAAAGGCCAAACTTTAGTGAATTTTTCCTCCCTCACCGTTGAGCTTCGCAAGTAATACAACCTATCAAATCGAATAGCGTTGAACGGTGACCGCGTAAGAAGAAACGACACGTCATTCCGAGTTCGTTTGACCCCTCAAACGAGTGTCCAAACATAGCACAAAACTAATTTTTCGCAAAAATTGCAGCCGTCGCACAAAACTGGGTTTAAAAAACCCCTATTGTGGCCTCCTTGCGGGTCGGGTGCCCGCTTGGCTTTTTTCACTGTTTTGGCTCTATTTTGTGCGGTTGGCGTCTGTTTTTGACGTGGTTTGAACCTACGTTTAGACCGGGATGATCCCCTCATCTAGGTTACCTTTTTCTCATGTTTATTATATTAAATATGCACGCAAACATTTTACAAAACATTTAGTTCCCTTTTACGACACATTTAAGTTCCCACAGTTTGTTCCTTTCGAATTGGATGAATTCTTCTTCCATTGTCATGATCCACGAGCTATCTTCACATGCTGCATCAATGTTATTTGGCTCAATCATTGAGACGAATGCAATGTGTGAAGTTCTCCATCCATGACCGTATACTGACACTATCTCCAATATTTCTTATCACTTGGCCACATGGATGATGCGGGACTGTGACCAATGTCTTGGGTATACCTGAATCACTAGGAACAAGCTCAACATTCTCATTAGTAGGGTTAGTCTCATTAGAATCATCTAACTTAACATTATGCATGGAATCACAAAGAAATTCTATACAATCATCATTATGAAAAATGGGAGTATCAAAATCCTCATAAAAAGAAATGTGTAGAGGTTCCTCAACCGATGAAGTTCTTTTGTTGTATATCAGGTAGGTATTGCTACGAGTGGAATATCCAACAAAGTTCCCTTCATCAGATCTATTATCAAGTTTGTCTAAATTACCGTGTGTGTTATTTATAAAACATTGAGCACCAAAAACAAGAAAAGAATTTACTTGAGGCATTTTATTATAAAATAACTCATAATACATTTAGTCGTATGGGGTCTTAGTAGAATCCTATTTAGTACATTGCACGTGTTACGGACGGATTCCACCCAAAATTGAGATCCAACCTAGCTATCACTAGGCATAGGTGTGCACACTCAATTAGGGTTCTATTATTCCTTTTCAGAACACCATTTTGTGGTGGGGGACGATGAAAGGAGAACGTGTGAGTGATCCCATTCTCATCACAAAAATTAGAGAAAAGTTCATTATCAAATTCACATCCATGATCACTATGCATAGTGACAAGGATGGTTTCTTGAATCTTTTGAACTTTCTGAGAAAAAGTAATAAAATTTTCAATAGCCTCATTTTTCCTATTTAGAAATAACATCCAAGTATTTCTGGAAAAGTCATTAACTATAACAAATCCATAAAATGCATTTCAGAAGGATGCGACACTAGTAGGCCTAAATAAATCTAGATGTTATAGTTCTAGAGGCCTAGTAGTAGAATCTACATTCTTAAGATCAAACAATGATTTATAGAGTTTGTCACATTGGCATGAATAAATACTCTTCTTATTGAAAGAGAGTTTAGGGAAACCTCTTACTAGATTATGTTTAGATAGTTTATAAAAGTGTTTAAAGTGCACATGCCCAAATCGTCGGTGCCAAAGAATTGTTCATTTGTGTGGAAAATTAAGAATTGATCTTGTGGATGTGGTATAGTTAAAATATAAATATCTTTTTGGCGCGTGTCCGAAAACAAAATATTTTTATTACCACTATCATAAATACTACACAACCCATCACCAAAGCCAACTTTGTAACTTTTGCACAAAGTTGACTAATGGAGACAATGTTGTGATTTAAACCATCTACCAAATACACATTATTTATAAGGGGTTTAGATGGATTATCGCTTTTTCAATACATATAACGGTTCTCTTGGCATTGCCTTTGAATGTGATCGTTCTGCCATTTTTTATGCGGATGATCTCAGAAAATAAGCTCCATCCTTTCCTCTTGCACAAGGAGAAATTCTTTCCATTATTGCTCTATTTCCTCTTCTTGGATACCTATAGAATAAACCATAAGAACATGTCACCCAAAATGTTAGGTTCAAGGGGTCCAAGGGGATTAGCCCTTTACAAACCAAGTCCATGTGGACTTTTGTTTCTCAACATAATCACTATTGCTAACCACATCCCTAAATATTAATCTGAAAAATCCGCGAATCTCAACGACTAAGAGTTACCAATATAACCAAGAATTTATGAAAATATGATTGCATATACATATTCTTATCATTCACGCTCGTGTTATTAGGACCCCAGATTGTGTAGATTTTGGGAGTCCTACACCTAGTGGGTGCATGCATACGAGGTTGAGATCTACATGGTGCATGTGGTGTGTAGGTGTGTGAACCAACATATGCATAGGGATGTGTATGCGGTGCATGTGTTTGTGCATAAACATGGTGATGTGCATGTGGATAATAATAGTGTGGGTGTGCCTGATAATTTGCATATGGTCTAGCACGGTGTATGCGTGCATAATGTGTAGCATATGGTCTCACATTATGTGTGTATGGATGAGGTGGATAAGCATTCTGTGGAATATAAGAATCATGTGGGTGAGCATACATGTGCGTGTGATGTGATTGAGCATATGTATGTGCATGTGTACGTGCATGAGGGTGTCTCATGTTTGTGTTGGCACGTGCATGTAGGTGCAGTGCATAAAAGCTAATCATACATAGGAGCATGAGGTATGGGTTCTATCCTCTGTGTGTGTGTCTGTGTGTGTGTGTGTGTGTGTGTGTGTGTGTGTGTGTGTGTGTGTGTGTGTGTGTGTGTGTGTGTGTGTGTACATATATGCATGATCCGTCTTTGGATGTCCACCCTTGGTGGGTTTCTTTCCAAATGAAGGTTGGGTTGGAGTGGGGGCATTTCTTGGTAGAAGAACTATCCAATATGTTTTTAGCACCACTCGTGGATGCACCGAAGGATGGCCTCACAAAGTCTATAGTTACTCCACTATAGGTGGTGCGTGAGTTGGTTGCATTGGCCTTAGAATAACCAATACCGTCATGGTGATTAGTCGATCTCATGCAACACATCTAACTTGTCCTAGCCTTTTTTGAACCTATCAACATTAACGGACATGTGCTCATATTTATTCGTGAGTGAATAAATGGTGGCATCCAAGGTGGATGCATGTGTTGTGAGCTCATGCACTTAGGTTTTGAGAGATGCATTTGCATTCCCCAAAAGAGTATTTTGAGATCGAAGAGTTTCAATCTCAATATCATCACAATCAGCGACATGCATACCATCCAATTGAGATTTGATGGATTCAACCTCTTTTCTCAAAGTGCCATTTTGAAAAAGTAATGTTGCTTTCTCATTGACAAGTGTATCAATGGTGGCGTTATCACATGGTGTTATGAGTGTGGATGTACTAGTGAGGATAAATAATTTATCTTTAGCATGCATATAAGAAGTAAACAATTTTTGATATCTACCAAAAAATTGTTCATTAGCTAAGCATAGGTCATCCATAGTTACCTCATCTGAGTTGCTATCCTTATTGCTAGAGTCATCCCTCGTGACTTCCCTACAGCATCCTCTCACGCCATGAAGCACATGTGCTCCACTTCACCCTTTTCATTATCTGATTCCTCAATATTAGAATCATCGCATGAATCGTCCCAATGCTTATTCTCTTTGTACTTATCTCTCTTTTTGTACTTGGGAGCCTTCCATTTCTCCTTGTTCTTAAGCATTGAGCAATCCTTCTTAATGTGCACTGGCTTGTTGCATTTGTAATAAAGAGTAGAAGAGTTTAGTAGATAAAATTTAGCTCTCGATTAAAGTTAACTTTTCGGAAGAACTTTTGGAACTTCCATGCCATTTCCAAATCCATATCTTCATCGGATCTTCGCTATCTGATGTGGCTTTGAAAGCGATTGCTTTCTTCTTTGAGTCTCCTTGGGATGTAAGAGCTTCGCATTGCTATCTATCTTACTTTCATACCTCATAAGTCATGAGGTTGCTGATGAAACTTTTCACGGTGTATGTGGACATGTCATTGCCTTTCTTTA
Organism: Scilla litardierei; assembly: GCA_030789695.1. NCBI lineage: Eukaryota > Viridiplantae > Streptophyta > Magnoliopsida > Asparagales > Asparagaceae > Scilla > Scilla litardierei. Next base: position 258,300,883 of record CM061141.1, read on the forward strand.
TGGCATGGTCTTCTTCTCCCACTCCAGAGTCACAGCCATAATCAACAATCTCACCTTTTCTTCTTGGGTGTACACTTTCCCAAGGGCTTCCAAATAGTTCAGTTCACTATGTCAATGAACCTAGCATACGTGCTCGAGACTATTTCCTTGTCCTGCATTTGAAAAATCTCGTAGCGTTGAACATAAACATGTAGTTTAGATGTTTTTACCTTCGAGGTTCCTTCATGTGTAACAAGAAGATTTTTCCAAATTTGATGCATCATTTTGCAATAGGAGACCTTGTTGAAGTCCATTGCATCCAATGCGCAAATGAGGGAGTTCATTGCTTTCGCATTGTTCACCTCTGCGGCCACTTTCTCTGGAGTCCACTTGGAGAAATCCTCTTCAAGAGGGTCGACATCCTCTTTCTCCATGGTCCTCCAAAGCAAGATGCTCTTTGGGAAGAGGACCATCTGGCAATTCCAATATCCGTAGTTAGAGCCGTTGAAGAGCAGTGGTCGAACGGTCGATTGGCCTTCAACAATAGAAGAAGTGACATCACGGTTGTTGTTGTGATTTGTTTCCATTTAGCTAAAACTTAGGCTTTCATACCAATGTAGCACCTGAAAATAGGAGGGTTAAATACTAGAGAGTCAGTGAATAATGTTTTAAGATAATAATAGGAAATTACACCTAATTAAAATCCTTAGCAACCAAATGTGAGGAATAAATGTAAAAGAGACAACAACACAGAAAATGCACGCAAACAAAGTTATGTACCCTGGTTCGGATTCCCTGAGTCAATTCCCGACTTCTTGGAATCCTACTCTAGCTACCCTCTAGTAAATCCTACTAGAGATTAGTATCCACTAATTAACCCACTTGCCAAAATCCAGCAAGTGTAAATATAATACACCAATAATACAAATTCCCACAACCTGGGAATGGCCACTCTCACACCTGAGAGTAATTATTACACATGAAAGAAAGAAATTGAAATACTCAATTTTAAACAATTTGCCCAAAACTTATGCGTTGAATATAATACTTAGAAGTGATGCAAGGGAGTGTGTTTACTACTCTAAATGAGAGTGAAATCACTTACTACTTGTCCAAGAGATGAAGCAATGAATGCTTGAAGATGTGAGCTTTGGAGCTTTTGGACAAGTGAATGAATGAGAGCTTGAGAGTTTGTTGGAGCTTTGAATGCAATAGAATGAAGCTTAAATGTTTCCAATAGTTCTGAAATGAATGCCAACAAACCCTACTTATAGTGCTATAAGAATCCCACCAAAACCCAAAGAAAATACACAACATTAAATGCTGGAATGGGCTGTAACTGGTAGATTTCTGAGTCATTGGATGTCTGGAGAAGGATCATCACACATCTGGTGCACTATTCTGACAATGACATAAATTCATTCTAACAACTTGATAACCATGTGTCTGATGAAGGGTTCTCAAATGCCTGGCGAACTGTTCAGACGTCTGGACTATGAGCATCAGACTATTGAACATGGAGGTCGAGAAAATGGTGCTCTCTAGAAATTCTGTCAGAATTCCCTTGGTGTCTAGAGTTCATCTCCCAGACATCAGACAGCCTATTCAGACATTTAGGAAGACAACTACAGATGTCTATCTCGTTACGGTTTCCAGGCCTAACTTATGCATGCACGCCAGACGTCTGATGGTTATACACCAAATGTCTGATCCTGTGTTGAAAGCTCAATTTTGATCTAAATTAATTCCTAACCCTATGGGATCATCTAAAGAGAGTTCTAAAGTGTTGAGCATGACATGAAAGTGCTTCTAGCAAGTATATTCAATTCTTAACATTCTAAATTCATAATGAATTAAAGACATGGAAAATTTACATATTAATCACCTTCACTTCCTATTAAAATCCTTGAGTTCATCGCTTGATTCCTCACATCATCGCTTCACTTCATCGTCACATTTGATATAACTTTAATCTACATTTAATAATGCTTTAATTAATTATAAAAGAAGGAGTTAGTCACAATTAATTATGTTTGCTCATCATCAAAACCAAATTGGGAGATCCAATGTTCAACATCATGGAGGTGTTCTTCTTCCCGTGATTCATCTAAGGTGCTGGTTGGAGAGGAGAACGTGATGCTTCTGGTCTTCATCAAAAGAGTTTTTGGATCTACGAGTATCGCTTAAGTATACTCACACAAAGATTTTGTTTTTATTCAACTGTTTATTTTAGTATTGTAGTAGATTTTGGGTATGTTGAATACTAGTTAGAAAATTTTATTTTTATGTCTTCTGCTGCATGATCTAAATCATTTAGATTACTACCATTATTACCTTACATAAAGTACTCAACTTTTAGTTGGAAGGAGCACAATGTAAGAAATAACAAGTAGTAAGAACGCAACTAGTGTGTTGGAAAAAGGTACAAAATAAATAAAGATAAAAACAATAAGCAATAATAATAATCAAATGCTGAAATAGTAAGTGTTGGAATGTAAAGAGTGATAAGCAAGAGAGATTAAACCAGCAGCACAAACACAATGACATATAGTGGTTTGATTCCCCCCTCTTTAGTCTACATCTACTTATTGAAAGAATAATGTGGCCTAATATTTTGATCAAGTTTTATTGCTTCCCAAGCTTTACAACCAAAAAACTTGCTTAATAGTAGGAATTTGACACCAAGGCACTTTTCTTACTTGGACTTTACACCAATACACTTTCAATGTATGGATTTTGCATATACTCACTCAAACAATTAGACTTACTATAGTCTCACAAAGATTACAACAAGCTTCTGATAGAGTACAAAAGTAGAGAAGAAAAAAAGTCATACAAGAACAATGCCCCCCAAAACAAAAGATTACAAAGAGTATTTTTAGGAATAAAGTAATATGCTCAATATAAGAAGCTTGGCTTGCTAGAAATAGAATGCAACTAGAATTGAAGAATTGATGAATAATAGCTATTCTAGCTGGATACCTAATGGAGTGTGTGCTAATGTAATCAGTAGAAGAGATCTCATATGTAAATAAGGAATAGCTCATGTCTAAATGAACAATGGAAGCATTAGAATATTTGAGAAAAGAAAGGAGTATATCTCTTACTATAGTATGCTTATGGATTTTTTGGTGTGTTTTGTGAAGAGGGTGTCACATTTATTTATAGGCAAAATTACGGCTAAGAAAACCCTAATTTCTTTAGGATCGTCTGTATACACAAATACACTAGAAGGGGGGGTTGAATAGTGTATTATAAAAACTTGTTGCAAATAAAATGTTACTAAAATTTGCAACGATGGAACAGAAAGTAAATGACAAGTATTGAAAATAAACCAATCGCAAACACAAAGATTTATTCTGGTTCGGGATCCTTTTGATCCTACTCCAGTCCTCTACTCCCCGTAGAGATTTTCAATCCACTATAATCACTTGCTCCCCGCAAACATAAACTTACAAAAATGGTGACACTCCCCGTGTCCCAAACTTTGTACAATCTCAATAACTAGAGATCCAAACCCGTTGAAGAAATAATGAAATAGAAAACACTTATAGCCTTGGATGAATATCAAAAATACAATTGAGTAGCAAGGTGAATAATTTATCATTACATATCTTGAAACATTGAAGTTTCATCCAAGGCTCTGAAGCTATCTAAAAAGTAAAAATACATCATTCCATGATACATTATTCAAACGTAATATGAGTAGCAAGGTCGTTTCTTCAGAGAGTCCTTGTAATCTGATCATATGCCTAATGTGAATGAAATAAGCTTTATGTCGGCACATCTGCATAGATAGAGTTAGTAAAAATATATTGATTCGTCACATCAAAACCTTATGGAAGAGAGGATGGAAAATACCAAGTTCCAACATTCTCCCCCTTTTTGATAATGACAAACAATTAAAGATATAATGTGATTTAATGTGTTTATTACCCCCCTGAATATATGCCTTAAATTCTCCCCCTTTTGTCATCCACAAAAAGTGGAAAAACAAAATTAACAGGGTACGAATTTTTGTAGTCAGCTAATAACGGAATGGTGAGAAATGCGCATAAAATAACCAACATAAGAGAGTAATGACAAAATAAAGAATGTAAAAGAGACTAAGTGGAATATAACAGTGACTTAAATATAATAGTGACTTCAGTATGAACAAGAAACTCACCATCCGTGGAACATCGAATGCACGAAGGAGAAGAGTGATCAAACACGATAGGAAAAAATGAGATGAGACACGTTTGGTAAGGGTGAAGTATAGGATATTTCCCCACTGGATTGGATATCCAGCCAAAATGGCATAAAGGCAGTGTTCGAGGGATGTACTCAGGTAGTCGAGAGAACCATCCTTCGACATGAGGTTATGGATAATGATTTTGTGGAGGAGCCGGGCTTCGTGATGAAGTTTCATGGCCGACAAGTGAGGAGAAAACTTGGGGGCTAATTTCGCAAGAACAGCAGGGTCGTTCATAGGAAAGCAGAGATGGCCATGAAAATAGGAAGGCTGGTTGATAATCTTGGCGATTGTCTTGCCAGACACGGTGAAGGAGACGCCACTGACCATTGTGGTGAAGTTTTTTTGACCACGATGAACAGAGGGTTCAAGATTGGCATAAAACTCCATAACAAGAGAGGGATAATACGTGACCTTATTAGCCAAGGACCAAAGTTGATGTAGGCTGACAACCGCGAGGATTTCTTTGACGTTCATCATGGCGATAGTCCCATAGTCGAGGAAATGCTCCAGGTGAAAACGAGTGGCTTCGAAGGAGAGGTATCTGTCTTTGGCGGCTTGGGAACGGAAACGATCGCCAAAATAAGAAGAGGGGTTGGTTTCGGCCATGTTGATATGAACGAAATGAAGAAGAAGGATGAACATGGGATAGAAAAAAGGATAGAAGTTGAAGGAAATAAATAGAAAGAGAATAGAACTGATCGGTTGACATGATGTTTGAAGTGGAAGAGGTTGCTAAAACTGAATGGGTTATAACAACTGAATAAATTTCAAAATAAAAAACCGAAAAGACTTGGGGAAGAAGAGACGCAGGGGACGGTTCGAAAGTACCCGTTGTTTTTAAACACGGTTGCAAAAAAATTAAATACGATTGTTGGTTTGTCATTCAAAATATTTAATAGAGAGATTCCAATGTCATTGAAAATAGGAGGGAAGGAAAAAAAACCTAGGCAGAAGTTAATGGTGTAGGACAGATGTTGGGGGGATCAAATAGGAAAGACCCAAATGGAAATGAATGCTATTTCACTTCCAAAGACAAATAAGTTATAAGTATCCTCATTTCAAGACAAATAAGTACGGTTGGTGGAAGAGAATTAATGGGAGAGAGTCATTTATCTTTAATTGGTATCCTCATTCCAAGACAAAAATTAAAGCTATTTCACTTTTCAACGTGAAGAAGCATGGGTTGGTGGAGGGAAGCAATGGGAAGTAGCCATGTGGCAAATTGAAACCACATTTCAAGACAAAAAGGAGTGAATGCCATTCCAATTTCTAAGTCGACATGATGAGAGAAGAAATAGGATGGGTGCAAGAGGAATAACAAATTCCAAGGAGGAGAGAATGGAAGATGATCAATTGCCAAGGTCATTAACCGTATTCAAGGATAGGTACGGATTAGAAGATAATGGGTAAGTAATTTATAAAAATTTGTTTTTTAAAAATATTTCCAAAACAGCATGGTGAAATGATATGAGACAAAAATGATAACACATGGGTTAAAATAAGTAAAAGATAAAAAGATAGTCACAAAACGGAGAAGACAGAAGAGATGTACAAATTAGTCGGCTACAAAAATTTGTAGTCGGCTAAAAATAAATAGTGACCAAAAAATTATAGAAAAAACTCTCAAAAATCAAAACAAAACAACATACTTATACATCAAATTCAAATTCACTAATTATGCCCAAATTTCTTCTAAGCTTAATGAAAGATGCCTCCTTCAAAGGCTTAGTCAAAATATCGGCAACTTGATGTTCAGTGGAAATAAATCTTAGAATAATGTCTCCTTTCTGAACATGATCATCTAGAAAATGATGATGTACATCAATATGTTTTATACGTGAATGATGCACAGGATTTTTAGATAAATTAATAGCACTAGTATTATCACACATAATAGGGCATATTGGGCAATCAATACCATAGTCTGAAATAGTTTGTTTCAACCATAAAATTTGAGCACATGCTAAACCGACGACAATATATTATGCATCGGTTGTAGATAATGAAACAGAGTTTTGCTTTTTGCTAAACCAAGAGACTAAAGCACGTCCTAAAAAGTGACATGTTCCACTGGTACTTTTGCGGTCTGATTTGCAACCAGCAAAATCTGCATCACTATATGATAATAAATCAAATGTGCTTGTTTTAGGGTAAAATAAACCAAAATCAGAAGTATGCTTAACATATCTAATAATCCTTTTTACGGCAGTTAGATGTGAAAACTTAGGATCTGCCTGAAAACGTGCACATAAACATACTGAAAACATAATGTCTGGTCTACTAGCAGTTAGATAAAATAAAGAGCCAATCATACCTCTGTAAAGACGTTGATCAACACTCTTACCATGTAAATCTTTGTCGAGGGAAGTAGATGTACTCATTGGAGTATGTCTTTCGGCAAACTTTCTAAACCAAAATGCTTGATGAGTTCTTTAGAATACTTGCTTTGGTGAATGAAGATTCCTTCCTTCATTTGTTTGATTTGAAGACCAAGGAAGTAATCGAGTTCACCCATGTGACTCATCTCAAATTCTTTCTGCATAATCTTAGAAAAAAATCTTAACAAAAAGATTCATTAGTAGAACCACAAATAATATCATCAACGTATATTTGAATAATGATGATGTCAGATTTTATGGTTTTAATAATCAAAGTGGAATCTATTTTACCAATTGAATAACCTAAATTTAAAAGATAGCTTTTAAGTCTTTCATACCAAGCACGAGGTGCTTATTTGAGACCATATAAAGCCTTTTTCAATTTGAAAACATGATTTTCTAAATTTTCATGAATAAAACCAGGAGTTTGTTCTACATAAACTTCTTCTTTAAGAAAACCATTTAGAAAAGCACTTTTGACATCCATTTGAAATAACTTAAAATCCTTAAAACATGCAAATGTTAATAGCATACTAATAGATTCAAGACGTGCAACTGGTGCATATATTTCATCATAATCTATACCTTCTTCTTGATTATAACCTTGTGCAACCAATCGTGCCTTGTTTCTAATTACCTGACCAGATTCATCCAATTTACTTTTAAATATTCACTTGGTACCAATAATTGACTGATCTGATGGTCGAGGAACTAATTTCCAAACATCATTTCGTTGAAATTGGTTGAGTTCTTTATCAGAGCCATGATCCATGAATTGTCTTCACATGCATCTTTGATGTTCTTTGGTTCAATGGTTGAGAGAAATGCACAATGTGCCATTTGCTCTATTTGGGCACGAGTTCTTACACCATCTGAAATATTTCCAATAATCGTATCTGAAGGATGATTAGGAACTTGCGTATATGCCTTTGGAAGAACTGAAGTAGACTCAATAGAAGGGTTAGTAGCACCATCATTAATAAGTTTAAACATTATCAAAAGATTTAATAACAGGTAATAAATTCTCTTCATCATCAATGATTGGAGAATTAGATGAGGGGGTCTCATCTAAAGTGACATGTAATGATTCTTCAATGGCTGAAGTTCTTTTATTGTATACTCTGTAGGCTTTACTACGTGTTGAGTATCCAACAAAAATTCCTTCATCAGATTTAGAATCAAATTTGTCAAGTGTATCTCTAGTGTTAAGAATGAAACATTGACATCCAAACACTTTAAAATAATATACTCGGGGAATACGATCGAAGAATAATTCAAAACAAGTTTTGTTTAGAAATGGTCTAATAAGAACTTTGTTCAAGATGTAACAAGCAGTTGCAACAGCTTCTGCCCAAAAATATTTTAGTAAGTTACTATCACAAAGCATTGTTCTAGCACATTCTTGAAGAGTTCTATTTTTCCTTTCTACACACCATTTTGTGGTGCAGCACGTGGAAAAGAAAAATTGTGAGTAATATCATTGTCATTACAAAACTTGGTAAAAGATGTAAGGACCCTGTCTATGGGAAAAACACTAGAAGGGGGGTTGAATAGTGTTTATGCAAATTTAAAAGGAATTTACGCCAAATAAAATGCAATCCAACAAATAGTACGGAATAGAAAAACGACCCAAAGAGAAACACACGCAAACACAGAGATGTTTCAAGGGTTCGGATTACCCAAGTCAACTCCTGACTTGTTCCTGGTAATCCTACGTCCCTACCACCCGGATACCACCGAATACTCAAGTTAGAACCCTAACTTGAGGTTTCCTTAAAGCCCACTTGTAGCAATCCTACAAGTGCAATCGAATACAATCGATGTCCTTGACTCCCACAACCAGGGAGCAAGCAAAACCACTCTCACAACTGAGAGCACAAATCAAATAACGAAAGTTATGAAATATGAAAGCAACACTTACAATCACCTATGCCTTGAAGTAGAACTTGAAGGAGGAGTGTGATGTGTGTTGAAGAACTCTCTTGGAAGAGAGGAGAAAGTCCTTTCTCTTGACTGCACCAATTTCCTAGAAGATCAATCTTTGGTTCTAGGTTGGAGAGCAAGAGAACAAGATTTGGAAATATTTAGAGCTTTGAATTTGAGAGCTTTGATCTTTGGAAATGAAAGCTTGAGAGATTTGCAATGAATGAGTAACCTTCCAATGAAACAGTAGAAGCTCTATTTATAGCTTTCTCAAATCCACAAAACAGTTTGGGCAAAAACCCAATTGGAATCCGTGAGAAAAATCTCAACGGATATAATCTGAACTCGCGACAGTCGACTGTTGAACAACACACAGTCGCCTGTTGCACAGTCAGCAAGGGTAGGTGAGAATTCATTACGGTAAATTACCACGTGGACAGTCGACCGATAAAGCAAAGACAGTCGTCTGTTAAAACAACAGTCGACTGTAATTTCTTCGACAGGCGACTGGCCGAGAGAAGAGTAAGTTAGACAAATACTGGAAATCTCACAAGATACAGGACAGACGACTGATTCAAGTAATACAGTCGACTGTTAAACAGATCAGGCGACTGTAAAACCTTAAACAGACGACTGTCAAAAAGCAAGAGAAATTTCCAGAGAGTTGAGTTAAAGAAATGACTTACAGACAGGCGACTGTTGCAGCATAGACACTCGACAGATCTAATAGACAGTCGACTGTATATACAGTATAAGTCGACTGGCCGTAGAATTCAGATCAAACATAGTTTGGGCAAGGATAGACATGCGACTGATGTACAGTACACAATCGACTGTCACTAGGACAGGCGCCTGTGAATCGTTCAACAGTAGCTTATGCGAAATAATCAGAGAAGGCCCAAAACTATATTGTAATAGTCTATGCATAACCGGCGACTGTAGAACAAAACACAGTCGACTGTTTTTGAGACAGACGACTGTAAACTGTTCAGCAGTCGGCTGTTATGAACAATCCTAGCCCAAACAAAAGAGAATTGAATTGGGATCAAAGGACAATTGGTCTAATGAAGTCCTATGACAGAATGTAGATGTGTGTGATTGTCCATCAAAGTTCTACTTCTAAGCTACATACTAGAAGAGATAAAAGAAAAATTACATTGACGAATAATCTCTTCTTTCCATCGTATGAGCTTGAAGTCTTTACGGAGCTTCAATCAACAATCTACGATCATCCAATTCATGTCATTTACCTTCAATGACGTGTGTGAGTCATCCATTGCAAGTTAATCTTCATAATAAGCTTAGGCAATGGATTAACTGCAAAATAGGGGATTAGTCACAAGTATTTATGTTTGCTCATCATTAACACCAAGTAGGAAGAAGTCCAATACTCAACATTCTCCCCCTTTTTGATGATGACAAACAAACATAAACAAAAACATAAATAATTGCGCGTAATGAAAACTTACTCCCCCAACATAGATGCCAATCAAGTTAGTCAACAAATATTATAGCATCTACATAACAATTGAAGCAAATAAGTGAGATATGAATGAATTCAATTCAAGAAATCTAGGAAATAAAATCCCTATTCATTGTAATCTTACTCCTCCTGAATCTAAGGCAACGTAAATCTTAGATTCAAGCGTTAGAACATACTTAGCACATCCATTATGAATCTTGTATGTTTATTTCTCTCCCCATATGGCATTATCCAAAAAGGTGTGAGCAAATAACAACAACAATAATAGTGCTAAATACGAATTAATAACAATCAAGGAGTATAAAGATATATCGAATCAAAACTCATAAAATCACATCATATACCCATGTGAGTAATGGAATTGAAGTCCAATATCAACATTTTAGATATACGAAATGAAAATAATTTCAAAAATTTCATCACATCAGAGAAACATGAAATAACCAATATCGAATCCATATATTGTCTCAAAAGCACATCAAAGAGAATATAGCATACATGGAGACAACATATCATTACATCACACAGATAAGATATACAGTATAGCATAGTGTGACACAAGATAAACATCAACATCATATATAGATATATAGAAAAAGAGTACATCAACGGATGGTCATCTATATGACCATCATAAAAAGATACATCAAGATCAATAAAAAAAATATCATCATGACGACATCGAAGTACATCACCATACATATATAAAAGAGTCACTGACAACATCATACATCATACATCAAAAAATATATCATATGAATCACTCAACCTAAACAAAAGCAAACCACACAAAATAAAAACAAGGTCTTCAGGGGAGTGAACAGAACAGCAGTAGCAGCCTCAGTCAATATGAATGACGGAGGGGTCCGACGGGCGACCAGAAGATCGGAACAAAAGCTGAGCAGAGCGACAAGTAGGAAAAGCTGGAGTCTTCCTCTTAGAAGACGAAGCACGAACAACAGATGATTCAGCAGGATCATGAAGTGGAGTCTGGGCATCGGAGGTCTGAACCACAAAGGGTTTTGGCGTGAAGCCATGAGGAGGAGAAACACAAGCATTAGAAGTGTCCTCAGAGGTAGCAAACAAAGCTTAAAGCTCGGGAGGAATGGGACAACCAAGATGCTTAAAAGAGATTAGCTGAAGCTTAAGCAAAAGCGAGAGCTTCTCATCCAGAGAAACGGAAAGAATTTCAAGAGCATAGACACAAGCGTCCAACTGACGAAGAAGAAACTCTGTGGACCTAGAAGGATGCTCAGCAGGCTGAGAAGAGTGTTCAGCAGCATGCACAGAGGGGATTGGGTCACCGACAGTGACAGGAAGAGGTTCTCCAAAAGATTGAGGCGATGAGTGAGTCGAAGCAGGCTTCGGTGAAGGAACAGGCTTATTGAGGAAATCGAGAGAGACATTAGGAAAGAAATGATCGAAAAGAGCCATGGCCGAGCACGAAGCTAGGGCAAGACACAGAAGTGAACGAACCCTAACCGGAAAAATCACGAGATAAAAAGATTAGATCAAACCTAGTTGAGCGATGAAATGAGGGTAAAAACAGCACGAGATCGACGACGATGAAGAGAAGCAGATTGACGGGTTTGGAAGCGAATTCGAGCGGTTTTGGAGAAGAAAACGAGCGGGAAGACGAACGGTCGAATCGGAAGAGAGAGAGTCAACGTGGGGAAGTGATCGCGCATTCTCGAATATAAAATTTGGGGAATGAATCTGAGCCGTTGGATCAAGGAATTGATGGCTCGGATCAAATCACTTGAACCGTCACAACAGAAGACAGTCGACTGAAGAACAACTGTCAGTCGACTGGATGAAGTGATAAAAAATAAAGCTCAGAGAGAGGGGCAGTCGATTGGCAAGTAACATGCAGTCGCCTGTCCATTGGACAGTCGACTGACATATACTCAATAGTCGGCTGGCCGAGAATTAATACAGTTCATCAAAAAATAACAGAGAACACTGTAAAAAATTCGATAGAGAGTACAGTCGCCTGATGACTAAAATGCAGTCGCCTGTTAAACTAACAGTCGACTGTAAAACAGTCATCAATCAGCTGTGCGAAAGATACCAATTCTCAGACTGATGAGATAGAGTAGGGCAGTCGACTGTCGAAGGAAATACAGTCGTCTGTCCTGGTCCAAACGTGCACAGTGAGATGGAATTCCAGAGAATAAGAACACTCACCCTAGGACCTATACTCTAATCACAAATACATCGTAAAATCATTATAAAAACTATAAATCCATTGAAACACGAATCACTTCAATCACTCTCAAAAACTCATGAAATCAAATAAGTCACAATTTCCTTTCTTAAACTCATAAAATACTAAAGCACTTGAAGAAAGACAACAAAAAGATATGAGCTCAATAAGGAGTTATAACATGAAAGTTTGAGCTTCTAGATTTCAGATTCACCCATAATTCCCAATTCTCCACTCAACCTCACAAATGAATCTTCTTTAAGAGGTTTATTGAAGATATCAGCAATTTGTTTGTTGGGTTTCAATGTACTCTAAGATGATGTCCTTCTTAGCTACATGACCATTTATAAAATGGTGTCTCACGTCTATGTGTTTGGTACGGGAGTGGTGTTGTCACGCCCCACTTCCCTAAAATAGAGGCGAGACGTGAGAAGGTCTGCTCAGACATGGAGCTATGAGGCTCCAGTCTGTAAAGCGTCTGGATTTAACGGAGTTCAGGTCCTTGCAAATGCGAAGCAGAACAACAATAATAAATAAGGAAAGAGACAGATAAAAATATCTCAGAATGTCCAAAATAAATAAGTTCCAACATCACAGAAAAGCCACCAGGCTAAAAGAAAAGAATCTAAAAGGCCCTAGCATGGCCAACAAAAGTAAACAACGTACAGAAAGAAAGGTGATACTCACCAACAACCTAACAACAGACTAAGCAAAGTAACGACGAAGAAAAACTCTACGACTGGTCGTCGGTGTCCTCGTACTCCACGTCAGCTGTGGACCCGGGCTCAATGTCCACGAACTCCTCGTCCTCAGCAACGGACTCTGGCTCAGCAACTAACATGTGACACCTAAAGAGACGAGGGTGCATGTCAGCAAAGTCTACAATGACTTTGTGCAAGGAAACTAATTGGAAGGTAAAGCAACCTAGCAATTCTAAAAATGTTCGATGACATGGCATTTTAAAGTATGGATGTAACAATTAAATAAATGCGACAAGTATGTCATGGCAGCAAGTTTAACAAGGCACTGATACATCAAGGCATGGGTAGCAGAGCTACTAAACAAACACATGGATTTTACAAGTCCAGTAAACACGTCGTGCTCAGAGATTACGCCTTTTGGCTAGAGTGGCTATACGGGCCAACTCCTAAGCTCAAGTGATCGCTTATCCCTACCCCTCCACGTGTATCGGGAATTGGCTTTTGACCAACACATGTAGCCCGCTTCTGGATCACGAGCCATGAAGTGTATTTGGCATAGGGTTGTGCCTACAACGTAGGTGCCTAGCCTGAATAAGGATGTACAAGTATAGTATCATGTGCTACGAATGAAACACTCAAACATGGATGTAATGTCATGGCAAGTAGTAATTTAAATGCGTACAGGTAAGGAATTTAAACGTGGCAGGCATAGTACAAGTAAGAGCATGCAGTTACAAAATTTAAACGTGACAGGCAGATATGCATGAATGACATGGCAGGGTGACAGATCTAGCTTCGTTGTCAAGCTAGATCTTAAAATTGCGTCTAGGCGAGTATCATTTCATCGCCTAGTCTCTTTTACGCCTAAAGCAAGAAAATGGCCTAAGACATGGCCTAAAGCTCTAATTGGCAAGTTTCAATTGCCTGAATTCAAACGTCCAGCAAATATCGTCCAACCAGTTCAGTCTACCTATGTTCTCGGATCCACCAGCCTACAGTCCCAAATTAAGTTATCTTCATTAGTGAATTATCAGACAACCAAAATACCGATTTTTATCTTGTTTAACAGGGTTGGGTTGGGGGTCCTAAGAGTTCAGAAAATTACCCTTACATGACGCGAGAGCTACACTGGCGTCGGGTAGCGACGCCAGGAGTTGGATTCCGGCAGTGTGAACGATACGAAACGATGGATACGCTGTGATAAAACATGTGCACAAATAAGTTTGTGACGACAACTAAAATTATTAGACAAATCCTAAAACGTCTAATGACCCAAATTTTAATTAAGTTTTCTATCCTAAGATAGGGTTCACAACATAAGATTATTGTCACTAACTTGTTAACTAGGTTAACTTACTGTTCATACATTATCATAGATGTACAATATAGCAACCTAGAACCAACATTAGATAATAGTTGTAAACAGGATATTAACCCTACCGATTATCCTACTAACATCATCCTATTAAAACCACTTGCTTTTCATCATCACATAATCTATACTACTATCAAATTAACTAGGTTAACCTACAGAATCACCCTCATTAGCATATAGATCTCAAAGACACTAGATATGTTGGTAGCAACGATCTATGAACTTCGTGTTTGATGATAACAAATGTGTGTGAACGTTTTTAACGTGTGTGTTAAGTGTCTCAGGAAAGGCAAAGGGTGAAGAGAATCATTGTGAGACGTGACCAATATGATGGGAGCAGGTAATACTCTACTTGGTTTGGTTCATATCTATTAGAGCACATATCTACCATATAGTGGGAAGACGGGTACGAAGACAAATGTGCCAAAGGAATTCAAGTACAGAGAGTAGGCTTGGTTTAATTGTTTTAGAGAACCCTTCATATATGCTGTACCCTTCATATAGCCTGCGACCTAATACCCAAAATAAAAAGGCCACACCCTTGCAATACCCAGGTCTGCCGAATTTTTATCCAAGGAGACTTATTCATTTAATTGTTTTTGAGAACACTTCATATAATGAACTCCAGGCCGTTCCCTTTAAAAGAGCACTTCATTCTTAAAAAGGCTGGCCTCCATTTTTTGAAAGCAACCACATAGAGAGAAAGCAAAAACCCTAGCTTCTATGAGCAATCGATTTTTTCTTTGGGGGGTTTTAATTTTTTTTGAGGGTTTTTTTGTTGAGCATCCGCAGCCTCTCTTTAGTGCACATCAGTTCATCAAAAAAAAGTCCCTCCTTTCAAATCTCCAAGATCCACTCAAAAAAAACTGGGAAATAAATCTCAAAGTCCATACTTTTTGTTCTCAGTTCTCTCATCAAAAATCTCCAAGCCACAAATCTTTCCCAGGGCCGAAAATCCTCCTCCCTGCGTGAACCCCCCCGAGGCTGTGACCTAATTTCTAGAGAGCCAAAAAATATCATAGCCTCAGCCGCAACCTCCTTTTGATCTCCTAGCCGCCTTTGAAAGAGCAGAAACAAGGAGGCTGCAACTTAATTTTTGAGTCAAACAAATCTCTCCAAGAGCACATGCCCCTTTTTGCAAAGTCCAAAAAGCTTTGACAGGTTTGTTCATTCAAGGGAGAGAGCCAATCAAAAACGTAGGACCCTTTGAAGCTTTCACAGGGTGCACACACGTTCCAAGAGGCTGAACAAAAAGCTTTCCCCTTTCAATCAAAAAGGTGCCGCAATTTTCAAGTGGTGATTCAAAGGTGAGGTGCCGTAAGCTTCTGACTTCAAGATCCATTGCCGCAGTCTCAAAGAACCAACAAGAGAGGGAGGCCAAGCTATTGAGGGGACATCAGAGACTACTACCAGTCAGAGCTGATTTGACCACGTGCTGAACGACAGAGACATCAACGCCTTCACAACTGAGCGATTCTAAACTTTGAACTTTATTTTATTTGTGATTTGGTGTTGTGATCTCTGTGAAAATATTTTATTATTTGTTTGGGGACTTGGCTAGTTGGGGCTAGCCAAGAGAGAGAGGCTTTACTAGTATTGTTATTGTTTGGGCACTTTGGTGAGTGCAGGTGCTGAGAGCCAGGTGAGTGTAGGGTTGGTGCCCTAGCTACAGGTTGTACCAGTTAACTCTAATAATCTAGTATTGCTTTTGGGGCTGGATGTAGGTCGTGGGTGCGACCGAACCAGGGTATATCGCCTGTGCATGCTGTGACTGTTTGTCTATACTCTGCATCTGGTTGATTGTGCTATAACTGCGTGTGATTTCTCATGGGTTGCACGAGAATTTTTTATAAGCCTATTCACCCCCCACTCTAGGCTTAGATCCAGATCCAACAAGTGGTATCAGAGCCAGTTTAGAGGATCTAGCCTAGTTGATCATGTCTATGAATATGTCTGATAGTGCTTTTGCTGAGGGACAGTCTATTTCCTGTCCCCCCAAGTTTAATGGTGTTGATTTTGCTTATTGGAAAACTCGGATGAGGATTTATTTAGCTGCTGTTGATTATGATGTATGGAGCATTGTAGAAAAAGGCTATAAACCTCCCACCATTAATGTTGCTAATAATGAAATGATAAAACCAGAAGATAAGTGGGATGACTTTGATAAGAAGCGTTTTTCATTGAATAACAAATCTATGAATGCATTGATCTGTGCTTTAGATAAAGCTGAGTTTAACCGTATATCTCAATGTCAAACTGCGCAGGAAATTTGGCATACTATGGAGGTGACTCATGAAGGTACATCGCAGGTTAAGGAGTCCAGACTTGCGCTACTCAGCATTGAATATGAAAGCCTCTGCATGCTTCCATCAGAGTCAATTAAAGAGATGTTTGCGAGGTTCACAGACATCGTTTACAAATCTACCTCTCTTGGAAAGCCGTACTCGAGTCTGGAGCAGATCAGAAAAATCTTAAGAGCATTGCCTAGTACCTTCCGTCCTAAAATCACAGCTATTCAGGAAGCAAGGGATTTATCGCAGATGAAAGTGGAGGATCTGTTAGGGAACCTGATGTCCCACGAGCTAGAGCTGCAGAGCATTGAACTGAGAGAGAAAGATGAATTGAAGACTTCAAAGGCAATAGCCCTTCAGGCTAAGGAGGATGAAGATGGAGATGAAGAGGAGGCCTTTTTGGTGAGAAGCTTCAAGAAATATATCAGAACTGGCAACGGGAGATCAGAGATGCTGAAAAGGTTTAATCGCTCTAAATTTAATTCTAATAATAAATCTTTTGAGCAGAATACTACTGATCCGGTTACATGTTTTAAATGTAAAAAACAGGGACATTTTGTGAAACAATGCCCTCAAGGAAAGAATAGCACTGCGGAGCAAAAGGGAAAATCTTTGGTGCTCACATGGGATATGGACAGCGAGGATGAATCTCAAGAGGAAGTTGCACATTCCTCTCTTTGTCTGATGGGAGAACTAGATCAGGTAAAATCTTTAACTAAAGCTCAACTAGTGACTACCTTTAAAGAAATGCAAGATGAAATTGAAAGGTTGGAATCAACTGTTGAGTTACATGAATCTCATGTATAGAAGTTTAAAAATGCTAATTTTGAATTGCAACAAGACAATTATAATATGTCATTAGAAGTTGATGATTTTAAAGAGAAAATTGCTGCATGTAATTCTACTATTAGCTCTTTGAAAAAGGAAAAATCTCGCATGCCTACTGAAACTGAGTGTCTGAATTGCTCTACTTTACTTAAAGATATTAGCATGTTTAAACTAAATACGATTAAGCTAGAAGTGGAAAATGAATCGCTAAATGAGAAAATTTGCATGCTAATAAATGAAAATAAAGAGCTAGAGAAGAAGATGGCTAATCTAAAAAAGAGTGAGGAAGAGAACAAAAAGGCCTTCATTAGTAAATGTACCATGCTTGTTAATGAGAACATGTTTTTAAAGTCTAAAATATCTGATCTTGAATTATCTATTAAAAAATTTGGTGTTGGAAAGCATTCACTAGACATTATTCTAGGTAATCAGATACACGGAAATAACAGGCGTGGCTTGGGATATGGAAATAAAATTGATGAGAGGCCTAAAATTTATAGAAAGAATCAAAAAGAAACTGGCGTAGGAAGAAGCATGTTTGCTAAATGTTATACATGTGGTGGTGTTGGTCATGCTTATTATAATTGCAAGTATAGGAATACCAACATCAAATTTAAGCAAATTTGGGTTCCAAAACATAAAGTGACTAACACTGGTGGACCTATTTGGATTCCTAGGTCACACATATCATGCTCTTCTTATGTGTAGGTACATGGCACGGCTAAGGAACAAAAGTGTGAGTGGTACTTAGACTCTGGCTGCTCAAGACACATGACAGGTGAAAGAGAAAAGTTCCTTAGCCTTACAAAGCATGAAGGAGGAAGTGTTACTTTATGGGACAATGGAAAATGCAAGGTAATTGGTAAAGGTGTTGTAGGTAACGACACCTTTCGGCTTACAGATGTCCTATTGGTTGAAAATTTGAAACATAACCTCATTTCTATCAGTCAGCTGTGTGACAAAGGTATGAAAGTTGAATTTGATGAAAAAATTTGTAGAATCATTGATAGATCCACAGGTGACATTATTATTACTGCAAATAGAAAGAATAATGTGTATACTCTTATGATTGAAGAACTAACTGTTTCTAAATGCTTGCTTGTAGGTGAAGAAGAGGCCACACTATGGCATAGACGATTAGCACATGCAAGCATGGGATTGATAAAGAAGCTCGAAAGCAAAAATTTGGTAAGAGGACTACCGCATCAGACATATGAGAATGGTAAGTTGTGCGTGGCATGCACCAAAGGTAAGCAAACTAGATCTACTTTCTCGAGCATCAATGAAATTGCCACCACACGTATATTGGAATTAGTGCACATGGATTTATTTGGTCCAACAGACATTGCTAGCCTAGGAGGTAAAAAGTATTGTTTAGTATTGGTGGATGACTTCTTTAGATATACATGGGTAGACTTCCTAGCCAAAAAATCAGACTCATTTGACCATTTTCAAAACTTTTGCATACAAGTTTCTAATGAGAAAAATTCTTCCATTGTAAAAATTAGAAGCGATCATGGAGGTGAGTTTGAAAATGATATTTTTGAAAAATTTTGTTTTGAAAAAGGAATTTTACATGAATTCTCTTCTCCTAGAACACCTCAACAAAATGGGGTGGTCGAGAGAAAGAATCGCACATTAAAAGAGATGGCTAGGAGTATGTTAAATGAATATAGCTTGCCTATGTGTTTTTGGGCTGAGGCCATTAATACGGCATGCCATGTATGCAACAGAGTTATGCTTAGACCTATACTAAATAAAACATCTTATGAACTATGGCATGGCAACACCCCGAAAGTTTCTTACTTTAGAGTTTTTGGATGCATGTGCTTTATATTAAATACTGCAGATCAGCTTGGCACCTTTGAATCAAAATCAGATGAGGGAGTGTTCATAGGATATTCAGCAAGGAGCAGAGCATACAGGATTTATAATAAACGCACACTTGCAATTGTTGAATCTATAAATGTAAAGTTTGATGAATCTGATATAAATTCTTTGGATTGCAGGCAGAACATTGAAGAGGAAAATGTAGAACAACAAGGCATTCCAAAAGTTAATGAGGAGCAACCTGAAATACAGAAAGAAGCTGAAACTGATTCGACAGAAATACAAGATGAAGCAGTTACCAGAGGAGAGTTGAGATTCACTCCAAACCACCCACCAGACTTAATCCTAGGTGAGCCTACGGCAGGTATTCGCACACGTTCCTCTTTTAGAGATCTTTGCGCTCTATGTATTTATGGTGACTTTATTTCTGTAATAGAGCCTAAGACTATAGATATTGCTTTAGAAGAGGAAAGTTGGGTTTTGGCCATGCAAGAGGAATTAAATCAATTTGTCAGGAATAATGTCTGGAAACTAGTACCTAGACCCACTGATTATCCTGTAGTTGGTACTAAATGGGTGTTTAAAAATAAGCATGATGAATCTGGTAATGTTATTAGAAACAAGGCTAGGTTGGTAGCTAAAGGGTATAATCAAATTGAAGGAATTGATGTAGATGAGACTTTTGCACCAGTTGCTAGGCTTGAGTCCATTAGAATCTTGCTAGCTTTTACAAGTTATAAAGGGCTCAAACTGAAACAAATGGATGTAAAAAGCGCTTTTCTTAATGGCTACCTAAAAGAAGAGGTATTTGTTGAGCAACCCCCAGGTTTTGAAAGCCATAATTTTCCAAACCATGTTTATAAATTGGAAAAAGCTTTGTATGGTCTTAAGCAAGCTCCACGAGCTTGGTATGACCGTCTAAGCACATATTTGTTGGAAAATAATTTTAAAAAGGGGAGTGCTGACAATACACTATTCTTGATGCATGAATCTGAAGACTTTCTCATTGTACAAATTTATGTTGATGACATTATTTATGGTGCTACTAACGATCTTCTATGTCAAAAGTCTGAGAAAGTCATGCAGGATCAGTTTGAGATGAGCCTTGTGGGAGAGCTAAAATATTTTCTGGGGTTCCAAGTAAAGCAAGGAAAGGAAGGCATATTTCTATCTCAAACCAAATACATCAAGGAGCTTTTGAAAAAGTTTGGGATGGAGAAGTCTAAGGGAATTGGAACGCCGATGTGTCCCAACACAAAAATGGACAGAGATGAACAAGGAGTTGCAGTGGACCAAAAGCTATATCGAGGTATGATTGGTTCCTTGTTGTACTTGACTGCTTCTAGGACTGATATAATGTTTGCTGTATGCTTGTGTGCACGGTTTCAATCAAACCCAAAAGAGTCTCATTTGAAAGCCATTAAAAGGATCTTTAGGTACCTAATTAGTACACCTACTTTAGGCCTTTGGTATCCTTCTAGTGGTAATTTTGATTTGGTGGGTTATTCTGATGCTGATTATGCGGGAAGTTTAACTGATAGAAAGAGCACTAGTGGCACTTGTTTTATGCTAGGACACTCTTTAGTTTCATGGTCTAGCCGTAAGCAAAATAGTGTTGCACTATCCACTACTGAAGCAGAGTATATTGCCCTCGGCAGTTGCTGTGCTCAAGTACTGTGGATGATGCAAACATTATCTGATTACGGACTAGCTCTTAAAAGAGTTCCTCTTCGATGTGATAGCAAGAGTGCCATAGATCTTTCTAATAATCCCGTACACCACTCTCGTACTAAACATATTGACGTAAGACACCATTTTCTTAGAGATCACCTCACTAAAGAGGATGTGGCTGTGGAGTTTATTCCTACGGAATCTCAACTTGCAGACATATTCACCAAACCTTTGGTTGAGGCTCGCTTTTGTCGTCTTCATCTTGAGCTTGGTATTATTGATAAAACTTAGTACGAGACTCCATGTTTTTTTGTATGCTTGAACTTTTTTCTTGTTTGTGTGCTAGTAGTTGCATTGTTATGTGTGCATGATTTTTTTTGTTTGTGTGCTTGCATCTCATGTTTGCTTTTGTACCTCATGCAAAACCAAAAAAAACCAAAAAAAATAAATAAAACAAAAAATAAATGGTGCTTAAATGTGTATCTGTCTCTTTGATTCATTAAAAAAATATTCATGAATGACTTTCATAATTATATAGAAATTGCTGTATTATTTCCTCTACTACATGCTCATGTTCACCTTTCTAAATATTCATGGCATATTCAATGTTAGAAAATAACTTGATTTCTACACCTCCTATTTCACTCCCACATGTATTATTATTGTTGCACATTTGGAGATATCGTTTATGAAATTGGAAATGTGAATGTAGGAGGAAAACTTAACTGACAATCTAAGGGATATGATATACCTTGCCATGGATAAAAATTGAGCATTAAAAACATGTTACTGCAAGTATAAAAAAATTGAAAAAGAAAATACATGCTCTGTATGAAAAATGGATACAATCCTTGGCAACGGTACTACCCACGAGTATCCAACATAAGCTTTATGGGTAAACTTTAGCGTTGGTGTATTTACTCATCAAGCAATGCCACCCCCACATCTAAGAGTCCTTATAGGCTATGTTTTTGGGGTGCGGTACCTTGAACTCACTTTTGCTGAGGTGGGAAAAATCAATCCTAGGTGATAGAATGTTATTTGGGAAAAGTGGATTGTTTTTTGGTTGATCTTCTTAATGATTCTCCTTATGTGTTTCAATTTTAATCATCGCACGTACACGTTGGTGTTGAAGTCGTAGTTGTTTAACTTCATTGGATTTTGACTTGATTATTCTATGATTGTATGCATGCAACTGTTGGTATTGGTTAATAATACTCTCTTTCTGCATGATATATGATTTTGACTTCATGTGATGCTTTTGATGATAACAAAGGGGGAGAAAAATTTTAAATTTGGGAAGATTTGGTATTTACTTGGGGAAGATTTGGTATCCACTTGATGTGTACTTGGTGTGTCTGGTATTTGATATGTCTGGTATTTGGCAGTGTGCTTGGTATTTGGTAACATCTGGTAGTATCTTTGTAATGCTCGCAAATAATTGATTGTTTGATTAAGGGGGAGCATTAAGGAATATTGGGGAAGCACAAAAGTAGGGGGAGCATGCTTATTGATATACTTTATACATCATTGTTCGCACATCATTTCGTCTCATTGCATGTCACCCACTATTGCCACACTATCACACACACTATTTGGACTTTCATTGCTCAAATCTGATACTTAGTTTGTCATCATCAAAAGGGGGAGATTGTTGGTAGCAACGATCTATGAACTTCGTGTTTGATGATAACAAATGTGTGTGAACGTTTTTAACGTGTGTGTTAAGTGTCTCAGGAAAGGCAAAGGGTGAAGAGAATCATTGTGAGACGTGACCAATATGATGGGAGCAGGTAATACTCTACTTGGTTTGGTTCATATCTATTAGAGCACATATCTACCATATAGTGGGAAGACGGGTACGAAGACAAATGTGCCAAAGGAATTCAAGTACAGAGAGTAGGCTTGGTTTAATTGTTTTAGAGAACCCTTCATATAGGCCGTACCCTTCATATAGCCTGTGACCTAATACCCAAAATAAAAAGGCCACACCCTTGCAATACCCAGGTCTGCCGAATTTTTATCCAAGGAGACTTATTCATTTAATTGTTTTTGAGAACACTTCATATAATGAACTCCAGGCCGTTCCCTTTAAAAGAGCACTTCATTCTTAAAAAGGCTGGCCTCCATTTTTTGAAAGCAACCACATAGAGAGAAAGCAAAAACCCTAGCTTCTATGAGCAATCTGTTGTGAATGGAAATAACCAGAGTCGGTTAGGATTGCGGGTATCTTAGAGATACACCCATATCTATGTATTCGATGTATCTACTCTCCTACCATGCCTATAAATAAAGGGCTGGGGGTTCCTCCCCCAGTAGTTGATTCATAACACGTTATCAGCACGAGCCTCTAAATTTTCATTTTTTCCACAAATTTTTTTTTCCCGTTCGTTGCGAAGGCGAAGGCGGGAGATCCACGAGCGCGGTGCAAGGCTTCCTCCATCAAGGGTCGTCATCCGTGTAGGGCATCGAGCAACCGTCGCTATATCCGAAGGACGGATATAGAGGTAAAAATACTAAAAACGATATTTTTAATCATACGTATGATTGCCCCTCCCCTAGATCTCGCAAGATCGTCATGGGGATTCATCGTCGCCTTGAAAACGACGGATTTTTCATCCCAAAAACTCAATTTTTAGGGTAAAACCCCTAATTTTGAACCCTCCGGCGGCTAGTCGTCACCGGACCCCATCGCCGGAACCCCCCTAGCCGAAAAACCCCCCTAGCCGCCTCCCCCTACAGGGGGGGGGGGCGGCCCCCGCCGCCGCCCCTGCAGGGGGCGGCGGCCCCCGTGGCACAAATCTTTCCGTAGTCTCGGCCTCTCTTTTTTCTTTCCGTGGCACAAATCTTTCCGTGGCACAAATCTTTCTGCAGGGGGGGCGGCCCCTGTGGCACAAACCCCTCGATTTTTTCTTTGGGGGGTTTTAATTTTTTTTTGAGGGTTTTTTGTTGAGCATCCGCAGCCTCTCTTTAGTGCACATCAGTTCATCAAAAAAAAGTCCCTCCTTTCAAATCTCCAAGATCCACTCAAAAAAAACTGGGAAATAAATCTCAAAGTCCATACTTTTTGTTCTCAGTTCTCTCATCAAAAATCTCCAAGCCACAAATCTTTCCCAGGGCCGAAAATCCTCCTCCCTGCGTGAACCCCCCCGAGGCTGTGACCTAATTTCTAGAGAGCCAAAAAAATATCATAGCCTCAGCCGCAGCCTCCTTTTGATCTCCTAGCCGCCTTTGAAAGAGCAGAAACAAGGAGGTTGCAACTTAATTTTTGAGTCAAACAAATCTCTCCAAGAGCACATGCCCCTTTTTGCAAAGTCCAAAAAGCTTTGACAGGTTTGTTCATTCAAGGGAGAGAGCCAATCAAAAACGTAGGACCCTTTGAAGCTTTCACAGGGTGCACACACGTTCCAAGAGGCTGAACAAAAAGCTTTCCCCTTTCAATCAAAAAGGTGCCGCAATTTTCAAGTGGTGATTCAAAGGTGAGGTGCCGTAAGCTTCTGACTTCAAGATCCATTGCCGCAGTCTCAAAGAACCAACAAGAGAGGGAGGCCAAGCTATTGAGGGGACATCAGAGACTACTACCAGTCAGAGCTGATCTGACCACGTGCTGAACGACAGAGACATCAACGCCTTCATAACTGAGCGATTCTAAACTCTGAACTTTATTTTATTTGTGATTTGGTGTTGTGATCTCTGTGAAAATATTTTATTATTTGTTTGGGGACTTGGCTAGTTGGGGCTAGCCAAGAGAGAGAGGCTTTACTAGTATTGTTATTGTTTGGGCACTTTGGTGAGTGCAGGTGCTGAGAGCCAGGTGAGTGTAGGGTTGGTGCCCTAGCTACAGGTTGTACCAGTTAACTCTAATAATCTAGTATTGCTTTTGGGGCTGGATGTAGGTCGTGGGTGCAACCGAACCAGGGTATATCGCCTGTGCATGCTGTGACTGTTTGTTTATACTCTGCATCTGGTTGATTGTGCTATAACTGCGTGTGATTTCTCGTGGGTTGCACGAGAATTTTTTATAAGCCTATTCACCCCCCCTCTAGGCTTAGATCCAGATCTAACAAGATAAACATAACTAACCGTAGCGAGGAGGACCCCCACGAAGCTTTCGGGGGTCGCTACGCCACGTCAGCGGTGGATAGAGGTTAGAGACGTCAGAGCGACGCGAGGGGAAGTCGACGACAGCCCGAGAAGCCCTCACATGTTGCTTCCGCGGGGGAGGGAGGTTGTTGCTGCCGTGACCACGCGTCGGTGGGGTTCAGCAGCGCCGGAGAGGCCACCGTCGCGTGCTGCTGCGCCCGAGGGAAGGAGCATCAGCAACCGCTTTTGGAGAGCGCTGCTGTCATGCTGGGCGGAGCACGGGGTGGCAGGGAGCGTCAGAGAAGCCACCGTGCTCCGGTGGCCGTTGCTGCGAGGAGCAGCAGCGGTGCTGCCGCTGATCCGCTCAGAAGCGGTGTTGAGGGTGATCGAGCGTATCTCCAGGCGGTGTAGCGGCGGGACAGGGCGGAGCATGGCGTGGGTTCGTCGGCGAACGTTGGGTTCAGTCGGAAAAACGAAGGAGAAGCAGTGTGAGAGGCTGTCGCGTGCATAAACGGCAGATGCAGGCGCCTCGGGTAGCAGTTGGGCGGGGTTCACGGTGGCCTGAGGACTTGGGGACACCGGGCGATTGTCTGGGATGGGTCGGGGTCGGAAGTCGAAGAGCTTGATCACGGCGTTGGGGTTTTGTTGCGTGCGAAGAAGAGATTGCGGCTGCGATTTGAAAAAGAAGAGAGAATAACCTATAGGTTTTTCTATTAGCTAGGGTTATAAGTGGGGCTAGGCTCACGTGAGCATCAGGTCCTAGGCTTTAGTGTTAAGGTTTAGACCTAGGGTTATTTTATTTAAAGGGAAAATGGGTTGTCTAGGGTGGCACGCGGGCTAGTGCAAGCTTAGTGTTTTACACAATAATATTTGTGTGAGGATTGGCAGCACAAAAGCCCTAGGGTCTAGGTATAAGTTAGGGTGTGTGCTTTACTGCTATGAAAAATAGGCTAGGGTTATTTATATATTAGAATTTGATATTATCAAGTGTAAAAGACAAATCACACCCCTCTCATGCGTTGGTGTGGCCAAGAGGGGTAAACATGGGATGGGTTCAAATATTGGCTAGATTCAAGGTAGATTAAGATTATAATACATAATACTTAGGGAAAAATCTCAAAACTTATGGTTAAATATAATAGGTTGGGCAAATTAGTGAAAGTGGGTCAGACAGAGTCCTAAAAATTATGAAATAAATACTGGGGTGACCGCACAGACGATAGAAATGAAACTAAGAAGACGGATCACAATTTTGACGACGATAAACGAAACTAAAAATAAAAAAAGCCTCACGCCAAAAGTGAGAATCGCGACGTCTCATCAAACAAGGTCAAATCATGGGAGAACGACCCGTGAAATGACGTTTCAAAATAATTCCACAATTTAATATTCTTCGAGAGGGTCACAATGGCATATCACACTATAGGGTTCGGATACAGACAAAGTCTAAAATAAATACGTGCACGAACAAGACTACGTGCACGTAAAGCGTATAAAGGATACGGGGTCCAAAGGCGACAGTAATTCCAAGTTGAGCACACGTCGGGGGTTGGCTTGCTAAGGACGCAACCAAGTGCTACGGCCCTAACAACTCAACGACACGACTCACACACAAAGCAACAAAACCAATCAGGTACCCGAAATTGCTATATGTGCAGCCGTATAACGAAAAGTGGGTACCGGCCGTTACATCCTACCCACCTTAGAATATAGTCCGTCCTCGGACTTTCTAACTATAAATATAACTCTAGCCAGACTAGTAGCTATCCCAATCACATCACATTATAATTCAACCAGATATAGTCATTACAAGTGCTTATATATACGCTAGGTAGTCAAACATTAACACTACTAACATGTATATATTCACGCACATTATACTCTTATACCTATCATAGCCAGTCAAATTCATACACATATTTCAATCATTCATATAGTCACGTACATCCTTATATAACTATTAAACACTTATTACATACCATGGTGCCCATACTCACAACAATTAAATAGTTCACATCAGTAAATACCATCATAATACTTCACGTCAGGTAACTACCTATGGACAAAACAATATGGATACACTACTCCCTATATCTCCTAGTGTACATCCAATGCCAACATATCAACACGAGTAACCACACCACTCATTATTAAATCAAGCTATTATATCTAAGATACATTTACCACTACTATAATTTCACAATTTATAGTCATTCAAATGCATGTAATATTTGACCATATATTCACATCACATACGGTCCTATAACTATATTCACGACACGCCACACATACCATAGTCACCAATACCTATAACTAAGCACATACTTACCCGTGCATGGGGTACACCCACACACGCTAACGTTTCATTCATATATACCAATCATACCACTATATACTCAGCACATTTACGCACCTAGTTTAGCTAGCACACATACATTCACACAGGCAAGTCCTTAGTAAATAACTATACCACAAGTCCAACACTTATAACTATATACTAGTATAGCGACCCACAATCAGGTGCGTAACACAACCAGGCACACACAATCCTATCACTATACATACATCATCCATCGCTATATTCATGGTACTACACACAAACCGCAGACATATGCAATAATATACTTAGTGTATACGCACTCAAGCTTGAGTGAGACCCAAATCACATAACAGAATACTCTATATACGTAACACGGTACTTATACCTATACCAATACCACTCCAGTGTATACACATCTACCAATATAACCATATTTATACCATATTGTCAATCATACTTAATATCTAGTCAGGTAACACCCACATAGTTCAATCACTTTATATACCTTAATAATATTACAGACATCAGCACACGTATAATTATAATACACTCCCTAATACATGCATTCATCGTATAGTCACACACATGTAGCATATATGTATTCACACCATATTCATCTACCTATAATTAGTATACCAACACATCTACTTATCCATAAATAATTAAGATATGCAATAGTATACTTCATGGTATACACGCACACAACATCCTGTAAAGGCAAACAATACCAAACAAATTTATAACCCTATTACTGTACGTATATCACTCATATTCATATAGTAAGCACATACCTACGTACGAGCACACACACACACACACACGTACTAACATATAGATCCAATAATAGTCATGCACATTCAACCATAAGTACCCTAGTATCATTATACCTAATATACACGCAATTTTACCAACATATTATTTCAGCCATTATTAAGCATCTCCAACTACATACACCCCCAGTAGATATTCCAACACTAATTCTTATATACACAGACATCCTTAAAGTGGTTTAGCTATCCACACACATATATATAAATACTAACACACATACAACTTCATATATACAAGTAATTATATGCACTACAACGACATCATAATCTATACTAGTGGGCACACCCTACTATACTGAGATTAACGTAGGCAACAGTAAGCACTAATGTGATAACCAAACAATAGTGAGGAAAACCGAAAACGAAATCGAAATGAAACAAGGTCGGGATGAACGGGTTCAAATGAGGCGACATATAAGGGAATGGCTTGGTTGGGTGGAACAAAATAAAGTTCAGATTAATCAAGTAGGGAAGAAGGATATAGAATACGAGGTAAGGATATAATAAAATGTAAGTTATGAGATAAAAATATAACAATATCCTTATAAAACTTAGAAGGGTAACATGAAAGTTAAATCACGACATAGGATTAGACGCAGAATAGTGAGTATAAAGGTGAATGAATTATTTTGCAATTGGAGATAAATTTAAATGAAGATAGTATTTTACAAAAATTTGAAGTAGGAAAATGATGAGCATAATATCGACATGCTGAATGCTGAAGTCTCATGTAACTTAGAAAGTACATTAAAGGTAAGCGCTATGAGTTATTCGAATAAGTTTTAATAGGATAAGTAAGAAAAGAAAAATTTAAATCGAATTTAGGGAAAAATAGAAATAAGACTCAGAATAAAATTAGTATATGAAAAGGGACAAGATATTTAATTAAGAATGAAAAGTATATGCTAGAAAAACATTATAATCAAAAATCTCGTCAAAACTTTCGAAATTCAAAAAAAATGAATTTAAGTTAACGGAAGAGCATGAAGTCCAAGGATATATACATATTAAAATTTTTTCGAACGAGTTTAAACTTAGCGAATGAAGAACATCGAAAATCAGAAGATTCAAGATTTGTAATGAAGAGGTTCGAAGATCAACGAAGATCGTCATGAGGGAATCTCGTGAATCGAGGGTAAGGAAAATGGTCGCATGATCGAAAATTAGATACGCCTAGGATATGATCATGAAAATCTACGGGGAACTCCTACGGTCGACCAACTAAAGATTAGGAAACTTAGCGCTAAGACTTTCTGAGGAACTAGACTGTAATGAACTGCGTTCAGCTTGGCCCGAGATCGATGAACCCAAGCGAACGACTAAAGAAATTCTAGAAGTCTAATATGGTCAGAGTTAGGCAAGAACCACTAAGGTAACTCCTAAGACGGTTATATCAATTTCTATCATGGAGTCTAACTAACAATTAGGGCCTCTAACTAGCAAGCACAGACATCTAATTAAGTCTTACTATAGTCCTGATCTAATGGATTTCCGTACTAAGCTGAGACAGATGCTCGGGTAACACGTCTTCCAGCCACCTAAGACACGGAAAACGCTCTTATTAGACTCAAAGCTCATGACTTGGATGTTCTAATTTATTTAATGGACATTCTATTTTTATTATCGTTGTTCCGATAATTCGCAGTTACAAGAGGACCTGCATGGGCCACCAACAAAACCTGTCACGCCCCGCTTCCCTAAAATGGAGGCGAGACGTGAGAAGGTCCGCACAGACTTGGAGCTATGAGGCTCCACTCTGTAAAGCGTCTGGACTTAACGGAGTTCAGGTCCTTGCAAATGCGAAGCAGAATAATAATAATAAATAAGGAAAGAGACAGATAAAAATATCTCAGAATGTCCAAAATAAATAAGTTCCAACATCACAGAAAAGCCACCAGGCTAAAAGAAAAGAGTCTAAAAGGCCCCAGCATAGCCAACAAAAGTAAACAACGTACAGAAAGAAAGGTGTGTTGGATCTGGATCGTATCCTAGAGGGGGGTGAATAGGCTATTAAAATATTCGTGCAACCCACGAACAACCACTCGCAGTTATAAGCACAGACAGGGTAAAAAGAATGCAAACACAGAGCACGCACAGATTTACCCTGGTTCGGTGGTCCCCACGACCTACTCTAGCCCCTGAAAGCAAATACTAGATAGATATGTAATCCTGTACAGCTACAATGAGTCAAGATCCCAAATCTACTCTCACCTAGCTCGTACGCACACCACGTGCTCTACATTATCAATCTAGTCAGATGCTCTCCCTCCGTGACGACTCCCAAGTCGTCAGGTCCCCAAAAATAACACAGATGGTAAAGTTTCCCCTACGAAGAACTAACACAACTACTACACAATATAATAAACAAAAGAGTTTAGAATGCTCAGATCATGTAGCGATGTTGTCTTCGTCAATCAGCCCAGGCCAGATGTCGTCTGGCAAGTAGTAGTAGTCTCTCGGTAACGGCAACTCAAGTTGTGGCAATTGGACTCCACAATGAGACTCGCAACAGTTGTGGATCTTAAAATTGCGGCCTCCTCTTATTCCCAAAGCTTGCGGGCTTATGTGCTTGATGACCCCTCTCTTGAAAATATTTGATTGGCTGTCCTCTTAAGGTTCGGCTGTTGTGATCTTCAAAACATTTTGTGCAGCACAAAATTTTCGGCGCCTCCTCCAAATTTTTTGATGCCCTTTTTTGTTGCGTGTGGCACTTGTTTTTTCGTTGCCCTGCTCTCAAAAATTCAGCCTACATGAAGAAGTCTTGAGAAAACAAATCTGCTCCCTCTTCAAAATCAATTCGGCCTGTGTGTGTCTTTTAACAAAAAAATGTGAACAAAAAAAACTTGATTTGTGCACTGTGAATCGGTGTGAAGGCCGGCCCCCTTTTGTTGATATCTCCTTGATGCATAGACCCGTTTGAATAAATCAAGCACCAATGGATTGATGTGCTCTCAAAAAGGAATTAGCTATTGAAAAAAGAGCTCCTCTCAAATTTTTTTAAGGTATGGCTGTGAAATTTTTTGCGAGATTCAAAAGTTAAGAGGAAAAAAATGATTCGGCCTGTGTGTTTTTAGGAGGAATTTTTTTTTGGTTTTGAGGCAAAAATAATCAAACAAAAATCAAAATACATCCTGCTTCTCTTTTCAAAAATCTTTTTGATGAAGAACGAAGAAGTGCGGCTCTTTCTCTGAATTTTTTTGTTTGTGGGCAAAAAAACATCAAAACCCAACAGCCTGCGGCCATCAATCACAAACCCTAAAATATAATTCTTTCGAAACAAAACTCAAAACCCCACTTAAAAATGAATGAAGAGGAGCACTTGAAAAAATATTCGGCAGAGAATACTTCGGCTCCTTTTTAATGAGAGGGTGCGACTCTCTGTAGGATTTATTCCTTAGGTTTTTTAAGAAGGATATGCCTGGGCTTTTAAACATTTTATAACAAGTCTTTTTAAACACCAAAT
Organism: Scilla litardierei; assembly: GCA_030789695.1. NCBI lineage: Eukaryota > Viridiplantae > Streptophyta > Magnoliopsida > Asparagales > Asparagaceae > Scilla > Scilla litardierei. Next base: position 258,332,481 of record CM061141.1, read on the forward strand.
CAAGTGTCCACACCTCCACTTAGGAAATTAAGGCCCAGGTTTTTCTTAATGCGTGAGTGCACCCCTTTTTTGGGCCTAGTTTAACAAAATGCTTTTGTGAGGATTTCATGCGTGAGTGCACTCATTTTGGACCTTGAAAGAAAAGCTTTTGTGAGGATTTCATAAGGCCTATATGAATCAAACCATTTGATTGTCTCCCATCATATTGACCAAGTCCTTCTGTGGATTAGTCGCACGTTCGCCGTTCCTGAAACACTTAACACACACGTTAAAACGTTCACACACGTTTGTTATCATCAAACACGAAGTTCCTAGATCGTTGCTACCAACAATCTCCCCCTTTTGATGATAACAAACTCAGTATAAGATTTGAGCATTAAGTTTCCAAATAGTGTGTGTGAAAGTGTGACGATAGAGGATAGCATGCAATGCGATATAATGATGTTTGCAAACAATGATGTGCAAAGTTATCAATATGCATGCTCCCCCTATTTTAGTGCCTCCCCAATATTCATTAATGCTCCCCCTTAATCAAGCATTCATATGTTCATGAGCATTAATATCACATACCACAATTTCACATAGTACCATATACCAAATCTTCCCAAATTTTTCTCCCCCTTTGTTACCATCAAAAGTTATAACACGAAGTCAAAAACATATACCATGCAAAAACAGAGCATTATAAGCCAATACCAACAATTGCATGTATACAATCATAGAATAATCAAGTCAAAATCTAATGAAATTAAACAACTAAGATTTCAACACCAACGTGTGAAGTGTGATGATTAAAATTGAAGCACATGAGGGAGAATCATTTAAGAAAGTCAACCAAAACCAATCCACATTTTCCAAATAACATTCTATCACCTAGGATTGATTTTTCCCACCTCATTAAAAATGAGTTCAAGGTACCACACTCCAAAACATAGCCTATAAGGACTCTTAGATGTGGGGTGGCATTGCTTGACGAGTAAATACACCAACGCTAAAGTTTACCCATAAAGCTTATGTTGGATACTCGTGGGTAATACCGTTGCCACGGATTGTATCCATTTTTCATACAGAGCAATTATTCTTCTTTTTCGTTTTTTTAAAATACTTATAACACTTTCTTTTGCTCAATTTTTATCCATGTCAAGGTATATCATATCCCTTAGATTTTCAGTTAATTTTTCCTCCTACATTCACTTTCCATACTTCATAAACGATGTCTCCAAATGTGCAACAATAGTAATACATGTGGAAGTGAAATAGGCGGTGTAGAAATCAAGTTATTTTCATTCATTGAATATGCCATGAATATTTAGAAAGATGAACATGCGCATGTGGCAAAAGAAATAATACACTAATTTCTACATAGACATGAAAATCTTTCATGAATACTTCTTTTAATGAATCAAAGAGAAAGATACACATTTAAGCACCAATTTTTTTATTTTCAGTTTTTCAGTTTTTTTAATAATATGCATGAAGTACTAAAGCAAACATGAGATGCAATCACACAAACAAAAAGAATCATGCACACATAGCAATGCAACTACTAACACACAAACAAAGAAAAGTCACGCACATACAAAAAAACTATGAAGATATTCATTAAGTTCAAAGAATGAGATATACATTCGAATCGCCATTTGACCAAGGAGATAAAAAGTAATGAGACATTCAATTTATCGCTCCTCGTCAAATTTCCATCCACCTACAAAAGAGGTGTCGTGTGTGACCTTGGAATCCAACAAGGTCCACTCACGTTAGTCATCAAAGATTTAGGAACCCATATTTGTTTGAACTTAATGTTTTTGTTCCTATATTTGCAATGATATGAAGTGTGACCAACGCATCCACATGTAAAGCACTTAGCATGAAAATTTCCAACCTTTGTTGATTCAATGTGAACTTTTCTATATTTTGATTTTTCAACATTTTTAAGACCATATCCTAGTCCTCGCCTATTATTGCCATAAAGTTGATTTCCAAGAATAATGTCCAAATTTTGTTTTCCAATGGAAAATCTCTTTAATGACAATTCTAGGGTGGTGACTTTGGATTTCAAGATATCGTTTTTATCCACAAGCAAAGTGCATTTACTAATGAAAAGCTTGCTTGTTTTCCTCTTCTTTCTTTTCAAAATCCCTCATTTTTTCTTTAAGTTCAAGATTTAGCATGTTAATCTTTTCAGAGAGCAATTCATTTTCAACTTCAAGCTTTACCTTATCTAGCTTATACATGCTAATATCCTTTAGTAAAGAGGGACATGAAAGACAATCAATTTTTTCAGGCAAGCTAGCTTTCTCTTTTTCTAACATGGTAATGGTAGATTTGCATACAACAAGCTCTTGTTTAAAATTTTTCATTTCTATAGACATGTCATATTCAGTTTGTTGCATATCAAAGTTATCATTCCTATAACATTCCACATCAGCTTCTAGCTCATCAATTCTATGTTGCATTCCTTTACAGATTTCTAAAAGTTCAGCTTTAGTGGGAGATTCTACCTCATTGTGTTTGACCATTAATGCCATGCAGGAGTGGGCTTCATGTTCCTCATCATCCTCCTCAGCTTCGCTATCCATGTCCCATGTCAACACTTTCGTTTTTCCTTTTGCAACTTGAGCTGTGTGTTATTGTGGGCAATCTTTTATGTGGTGCCCTTTCTTCCTGCATTTAAAACATTCATTTCTATTAATAGCTTTCTGATCAAAGAAATTTCTACCAAAATTAGAATTTAGAACGAATGAACCTTTTTCCCATCTCAGCTCTTCCTTGATCAGTCTGAATGTATCTCCTGAAGTTTCTGACCATTAGGGCTTGCTCTTCATCAAGATCGTCGTCGTTAGCTTGAAGAGCTAATGGTGTGGAAGCTTTGGTCTTCTCTTCAGGTTTCTCTCTGGCTTCTACACTCTGCAACTCAAGCTCGTGTGACATTAGGTTGCCTATCAAGTCCTCCACTTTCATTGTTGACAAGTCCTTAGCTTCTTGAATAGCGGTGACTTTAGGCCTGAACGAGCTAAGTAGCACCCTTAAGATCTTTCGTACATGTTCATGGCTAGAGTATGGCTTACCGAGGGAACTGGATTTGTAGACGATGTCCGTGAACCTCGCAAACATCTCTTTCACAGATTCTGTTGGTAGCATGCGGAAGCTCTCATATTCAGTGCTCAGCAACGCAAGTCTGGATTCCTTTACTTGTGATGTTCCCTCGTGTGTCACCTCCAGAGTATGCCAGATTTCCTGCGCAGTTAGACAATGTGAGATACGATTAAACTCAGATTTATCAAGAGAGCATATAAGCGCATTCATAGCTTTACCATTAAGAGTATAAAGTTTCTTATCAGCTAAATCCCACTTGTCTTTAGGCTTAATCATAACAGTGTCTTCAATTTTAATAGTGGGTAGACTATAACCATTTTCAACAATATCCCACACATCATAATCAATAGACACTAAATAGATTTTCATCCTAGCCTTCCAATATGCAAAGTCTACACCGTTAAACTTAGGGGGACGGGCTATAGACTGACCTTCAGCAAAAGCACAATCAGATATATTCATGGTCATCTAAAAATCTAGACTAGATCCTCTAAACTGGCTCTGATACCACTTGTTGGATCTGGATCGTAGCCTAGAGGGGGGGTGAATAGGCTATTAAAATATTCGTGCAACCCACGAACAACCACACGCAGTTATAAGCACAGACATGGTAAAAAGAATGCAAACACAGAGCACTCACAGATTTACTCTGGTTCGGTCGTCCCCACGACCTACTCCAGCCCCCGAAAGTAAATACTAGATAGATATGTAATCCTGTATAGCTACAATGAGTCAAGATCCCAAATCTACTCTCACCTAGCTCGTACGAATACAACGTGCTCTACACTATCAATCTAGTCAGATGCTCTCCCTCCGTGACGACTCCCAAGTCGTCAGGTCCCCAAAAATAACACAGATGGTAAAGTTTCCCCTACGAAGAACTAACACAACTACTACACAATATAATAAACAAAAGAGTTTAGAATGCTCAGATCGTGTAGCGATGTTGTCTTCGTCAATCAGCCCAGGCCAGATGTTGTCTGGCAAGTAGTAGTAGTCTCTCGATAACGGCAACTCAAGTTGCGGCAATTGGACTCCACAATGAGACTCAGGACAGTTGTGGATCTTAAAATTGCGGCCTCCTCTTATTCCCAAAGCTTGCGGGCTTATGTGCTTGATGACCCTCTCTTGAAAATATTTGATTGGCTGTCCTCTTAGGGTTCGGCTGTTGTGATCTTCAAAACATTTTGTGCAGCACAAAATTTTCGGCGCCTCCTCCAAATTTTTTGATGCCCTTTTTTTGTTGCGTGCGGCACTTGTTTTTTCGTTGCCCTGCTCTCAAAAATTCAGCCTACATGAAGAAGTCTTGAGAAAACAAATCTGCTCCCTCTCCAAAATCAATTCGGCCTGTGTGTGTCTTTTAACAAAAAATGTGCATAAAAAAACTTGATTTGTGCACTGTGAATCGGTGTGAAGGCCGGCCCCCTTTTGTTGATATCTCCTTGATGCATAGACTTGTTTGAATAAATCAAGCACCAATGGATTGATGTGCTCTCAAAAAGGAATTAGCAATTGAAAAAAGAGCTCCTCTCAGATTTTTTTTAAAGGTATGGCTGTGAAATTTTTTGCGAGATTCAAAAGTTAAGAGAAAAAAAATGATTCCGCCTGTGTGTTTTTAGGAGAAATTTTTTTTGGCTTTGAGGCAAAAACAATCAAACAAAAATCAATATAAAACCTTCTTCTCTTTTCAAAAATCTTTTTGATGAAGAACGAAGAAGTGCGGCTCTTTCTCTGAATTTTTTTGTTTGTGAACAAAAAAAACATCAAAACCCCAACAGCCTGCGGCCGTCAATCACAAACCCTAAAATATAATTCTTTCGAAACAAAACTCAAAACCCCACTTAAAAAATGAATGAAGAGGAGCACTTGAAAAAAAATTCGGCAGAGAATACTTCGGCTCCTTTTTAATGAGAAGGTGCGGCTCACTGTAGGATTTATTCCTTAGGTTTTTTTAAGAAGGATATGACTGGGATTTTAAACATTTTATAACAAGTCTTTTTAACACCAAATCAAGTGTCCACACCTCCACTTAGGAAATTAAGGCACAAGTTTTTCTTAATGCGTGAGTGCACCCCTTTTTTGGGGCTAGTTTAACAAAATGCTTTTGTGAGGATTTCATGCGTGAGAGCACTCATTTTGGACCTTGAAAGAAAAGATTTTGTGAGGATTTCATAAGGCCTATATGAATCAAACCATTTGATTGTCTCCCATCATATTGACCAAGTCCTTTTGTGGATTAGTCGCACGTTCGCCGTTCCTGAAACACTTAACACACACGTTAAAACGTTCACACACGTTTGTTATCATCAAACATGAAGTTCCTAGATCGTTGCTACCAACAAGGTGCTACTCACCAACAACCTAACAACAGACTACGCAAAGTAACGACGAAGAAAAACTCTACGACTGGTCGCCGGTGTCCTCGTACTCCACGTCAGCTGTGGACCCAGGCTCAATATCCACGAACTCCTCGTCCTCAGTAACGGACTTTGGCTCAGCAACTAACATGCGACACCCAAAGAGACGAGGGCGCATGTCAGCAAAGTCTACAAAGACTTTGTGCAAGGAAACTAAAAGGAAGGTAAAGCAACCTAGCAGTTTTAAAAATGTTCGATGACATGGAATTTTAAAGTATGGATGCAACAATTAAATAAATGCGACAAGTATGTCATGGCAGCAAGTTTAACAAGGCACTGATACTTCAAGGCATGGGTAGCAGAGCTACTAAACAAACACATGGATTTTACAAGTCAAGTAAACACGTCGTGCTCAGAGATTACGCCTTTTGCCTAGAGTGGCTATACGGGCCAACTCCTAAGCTCAAGTGATCGCTTATCCCTACCCCTCCACGTGTATCGGGCATTGGCTTTTAACCAACACATGTAGCCCGCTTCTGGATCACGAGCCAGGAAGTGTATTTGGCATAGGGTTGTGCCTACAACGCAGGTGCCTAGCCTGAACAAGGATGTACAAGTATAGTAGTGTGTGTTACGAATGCAACACTCAAACATGGATGTCATGTCATGGCAAGTAGTAATTTAAATGCGTACAGGTAAGGAATTTAAACGTGGCAGGCAGAGTACAAGTAAGAGCATGCAGTTACAAAATTTAAACGTGGCAGGCAGATATGCATGAATGACATGACAGGGTGACAGATCTAGCTTCGTTGTCAAGCTAGATCTTAAAATTGTGTCTAGGCGAGTATCATTTCGTCACCTAGTCTCTTTTACGCCTAAAGCAAGAAAATGGCCTAAGACATGGCCTAAAGCTCTAATTGGCAAGTTTCACTTGCCTGAATTCAAACATCCAGCAAATATCGTCCAACCAGTCCAGTCTACCTATGTTCTCGGATCCACCAGCCTACAGTCCCAAATTAAGTTATCTTCATTAGTGAATTATCAGACAACCAAAATACCGATTTTTATCTTGTTTAACAGGGTTGGGTTGGGGGTCCTAAGAGTTTAGAAAATTACCCTTACACGACGCGAGAGCTACACTGGCGTCGGGTAGCGACGCCAGGGGTTGGATTCCGGCAGTGTGAACGATACGAAACGACGGATACTCTGTGATAAAACACGTGCACAAATAAGTTTGTGACGACGGCTAAAATTATTAGACAAATCCTAAAACGTCTAATGACCCAAATTTTAATTAAGTTTTCTATCCTAAGATAGGGTTCACAACATAAGATTATTGTTACTAACTTGTTAAATAGGTTAACTTACTGTTCATACATTATCATAGATGTACAATAGCAACCTAGAACCAACATTAGCTAATAGTTGTAAACAGGATATTAACCCTACCGATTATCCTACTAACATCATCCTATTAAAACCACTTGCTGTTCATCATCACATAATCTATACTACTATCAAATTAACTAGGTTAACCTACAGAATCACCCTCATTAGCATATAGATCTCAAAGACACTAGATAAACATAACTAACCGTAGCGAGGAGGACCCCCACAAAGCTTCCAGGGGTCGTTACGCCATGTCAGCGGTGGATAGAGGTTAGAGACGTCGGAGCGATGCGAGGGGAAGTCGACGACAACCTGTGAATCCCTCACATGTCGCTGTCGCGGGGGAGGGAGGTTGCTGCTTCCGTGACCGCGCGTCGGTGGGGTTCAGCAGTGCCAGAGAGGCCACCGTCGTGTGCTGCTACGCCCGAGGGAAGGAGCAACGGCAGCCGCTCTTGGAGAGCACTGCTATCGCGTTGGGTGGAGCACAGGGCGGCGGGGAGCGTCGGAGAAGCCGCCTTGCTCCGGTAGCCGTTGCTGCAAGGAGCAGCAGCTTTGCTGCCGCTGATCCACTCAGAATCGGTGCTGAGGGTGATCGAGCGGATCTCCAGGCGGTGTAGCGACGGGGCAGGGCAGAGCATGGCGTGGGTTCGGCGGCGAACGTTGGGTTCGGTCGGAAAAACGAAGGAGAATCAGTGTGAGAGGCTGCTGCGTGCGAAAATGGCGGATGCGGGCGCCTCGGGTAGCAGTTGGGCGGGGTTCACGGTGGCCTGAGGGCTTGGGGACGCCGGGAGATTATCGGGGATGGGTCGGGATTGGAAGTCAAAGAGCTTGGTCACGGCGTTGGGGTTTTGTTGCGTGCAAAGAAGAGATTGTGTCTGCGATTTGAAAAAGAAGAGATAATAACCTATAGGTTTTTCTATTAGCTGATCGATGCCCCGGTATGCACACGCACCCGGGAGAAGCAACTCGTAGTCTTACCGCAAGCGCACGACGTAGTGGTGAGCGGGTATTGAACTCAGGGAGGAACAATGACAGTGTCTCCTTCCGATCACCTAGCTATCAAAATGGTCAAGAATAATTTGGGGTAAAATTGTCACAATCGTTCGAATGTCGATAGAAATATCAATAAAATAAAGCGCCTAGGGATAGGGAATCCCAGCTACGGACCGTATCTCATCGTTGTGATTCATAGGTTTCATCATTGCTAGACTTGAATCTTAGGTAAACTAGTCGCAACTAGATGTAGAACCAAGCTCATTCTCTTGCGCTATTGCCAGTCTATAGCCAACCTAGGATAGGGCCCAATCTCTTGCAAACCCTAGCATAAGCCGCTAGCATTAGGATCGACATCATTGTTCAATCGTATCTCGAGCCCACTCTCGTGCAAACCCGAGCTATGACCTAGGTTGAGATAGTTCCTACCTGTCCAATCTCGTGCAAACGGGTATTGGTATAGAATTACGATTGAAAACCATAGCCTTGGTCCAATCTCTTGCAAACCAATTCTAGAAAACTCCAATCGTAAATCTAAATCGAATTTCTAGGGCTTCCTATCAATTGGGACCCAATCTCTTGCAAATCCCAATCGATATGAATCCCTAGCTACCCGTAATTTATCAATCCCAACCTAACCCTAATCAATTCTAGTAGGAATTTCACCAATTCATCACAATTCAGAAATAGGGTTCATAGGGTTCATCCCTATGTCCTAGGACAATAAAACTACTCACTAATCATCATGCAATTCATGAGAAATTCAATAGCAAAATCAACACAATTCATTGCAATAGAGAAATTATCAACAAAAATAGAGTTTTTGATAAGAAGAGAGACAAACCAATGAGAACCCAATAGCATCCAACAAAATAACCTTTTAATCTCCAAGAGAAAAGCTAAATCTATTGATCTAAAAAGCTCTCTAAAAAGGCTGCCAAAAGTATCAAAAGTTCTCCTAAACTAGGGCAAAAACTGGGTTTAAATACCCCTCAAAATCGCCCAAAAAATCGTGACAAAAATGCCCCTGCGCAGCCCAGAAATTGCAGTTTACGCAGCAGGCGCGATGGCTCACTCGGCCGAGTGACAAATGTCACTCAGCCGAGTGACAAACCCTGTACATTTACAGTAAGTTGGGGATTTTCGGGGGTCTGTCTTCGGAGGTGACGCAGCCGATTGGCTTTACTCACTCGGCCGAGGGCTTTTCATGCTCGGTCGAGTCAGAACCGTCAAAAGCCTTTACATTTCCAGTAAGTCGGCCTTTTTGATGGTGGATTTTCCATGCCACTCGGGCGATGGGATCTTCATACTCGGCCGAGTGGACTATCGTCCCTCGGCCGAGTGCATGCCCAATTCCTTCTGTGGTGCGTGTCCGGTTTGGTCGGCCGAGTGGTCTTCTTGCATCGGCCGAGTGAGTGCTTCACTCGGCCGAGTGAGATGCTGCAGATGCCCATTCTTCATCGTGTCGCTTCCTCGTCGCTCCTACGAAGTTCCTTCCTCTTCCACTTGTCTTCCATCGCTGAATAGCCCTCAAAAGAGATTTGGGTGACACTCCAGAGTGGGTGCAAACCCTCTTGATCTCAAAATACTCCGAATCGCTCCATATCTCCTGAAATACGACAAAAACAAGAAATCGTGAAAAGCATCGCAATATTGTCGAATAATCGTGAAAAACGCGATATGAGCGATCAAAGTGGCATGCAAACATGCAGAAAAAGGGTGTAAAATATGGAGCGATCAAAATCCCCCAAGCTTACCTCTTACTCGTCCTCGAGGAAGATGAGTAAAAAGCGAACCCGACGGTCAAAATTGTGGAAAAGAAGGAAAATAAAAATAAAAATAAAATAGAATAGAAAGCGAAGAAGGGAGGTGCTAGATCATTTTTCTCAGGACGTGGGGTTTTCTTACTCATATAGCATACATCGAATATAAAACACATGTCACAGACTTTTATCTCGATACCAAAGTATAATGATGCATTCGAAATAGAAAACCCCGAAAATATCAAAATAGCATGAAATATGGAATCATTCTAGGATTAGCATCGTCTGAAGCATCTAAAGCAGTATGCACAACCATAGATCACACACTTTTCAATTGAATGCTTTCTATAAGGAGTATAAGAGATATCACACGATATGGAATAGTAAGAATGGAAACGTATGGTTTTCATGAAATGAATGCTAAGTGTCGATTTCTGGATTTCGTGAAACTTTAGCAATCTCACAGAGTATAGAAGATTACTTAGCCTAGGTTGTCATGCACCGTCAAGTAGTCACTCTCTCACACGTCATTGGATCCTCTCCCCCCAAGCTTATCCACAAGCATGGTGGCATAAACAAATCAACACGTACATTCCCCATTTCTTTTGAAGCTCCAAAAAGAAGTAAAAATAAAAACAAAAAGAGGGAAGAAAGAAAGAAATAGTATGAGATGGGATCATTATAAACTTCTTTTCTCTTTTCTTTTCTTTTTCTCAATTTTTCTCTTTTTTTTTGAATAAAGATATATACATAAGCGATCCCAAATCAAAAGAGAGAAGGATATACATGTATATTATTTTCTTTTTGACTTTGGGGATTTGGAGCATGAAAATTAATAGCGGGGGAAATGCCGATAATAGACTTGCTAAGGAGAGGATTCACCAATGAATTTTAAGTAGAGAAATAATGCTCAAGATATGTTGAGAAAGAAATAAATGTATCACTCGGTTCACTCTATAAGACGTGCATGACAACTTTCAGCAGAGTAATATAATCTACTCAGTTTAATCTCAAAAAGTAAACTAGTCCAGATATATCATCCTAGCAATCATTCAATCAACCTGAAAGTGAAGCGCACGATTCATGCAATAAGAAGTGATATGAGAAAGGAAAGCAGTACTCCAGATATAAGCAATTAATGTGTGAAACTTGGTGTGTTTTCTATGATAAGCATACATATGAATCATCAGACATCAGCTAATAACAGAATTTCATCCATATTCATACAAAAAAGAGTGGGTTACTATTTCAAAATGCAAAGCAGAACATATCATATGATATCTGAAACAAAAGCTATGACATGACAAAATAGAAGGCACATAGAGATAAGCTAACACCACGTCGTCATCATCACAGAAAAATCATCTCTAGCAAAAGATGAAAGAAACAAAGATAAAAGAAAATAGAACTATATATACAATGCAGCATACTCAAAAAAGATAAGAAAACGTGATGCATGATAAAAAATGAAAAAGTGGTGAAAATAAGTGCAAAAGTGGAAAGAAAATGTGAGAAATAAAAAATAAAGGGTGGCAAAAATAAAAAGTGTGAGAACTCACTCCCCCAAGCTGAAGTGCACAGTGTCCTCAATGTGCAAAGTGTGGTGCACCGAGAGACGTGAAGTGGGTGTGGTGGGTGAGGATGCATGCATGATGAAAAAGAAAGAAAAAGACAAGGAAAATAAGATGTGAATGAATGTGATGCATGCAAAGATCAGTGTGGTGCAGATATAATTGTCCCCAAAAAGTCTCTCCCTCACTCCCAAAAAGATATAAAAAAGATATGAACATGAAGGCACCAAAATAATACGTGGAGGAGGGGGCAAAAAATCACCAGGTCCAAGGACAAACGGGCAGTAAAACGACAAAAATATCAGAGGCATCAAGAGTGTGCCTAAGGTGGTGGAAGTGCTGCACCAGCACCGTCCTGTGGTGGAGGTGGTGGAGGTGGTGGTGGGCATGGTATCTACTGGGTGGGTATGGGTGGTAGAGGCAGACGCGCCAGAATTTGATTCAGGCAAGCCTGAATGCTGGGAAGGATGGCGACGCGGGTCTGCACGGCACTGACCATGGCGGAGAGGGCCCTAAAGTCTCCTCGGAGTCCACTAACAGCCCCCTCAAGAGCACGAATTCTCTGAACTAGAGTGTTAGGGGGTGGTGGAGCGGAGGGACGCACAGGTCTAACAGGTGAGGTGCGGGGCTGTCTCTGGCGGGCAGTGTATAGGATGGGTCCAGCAGGGTAGTGTGGAAGGGGTGCTGTGCTCGGTAAGTGATGCCCGGCCTCGGTTTGAGGCTGGGACACAGGCTGGGTCGGAGCAGGAGCAGCAGCAGCAGAGGTGGAAATTAAAATGGGCGACGAGGCAGAAGTAGAGGTCAGTGACACAGAAGTGGGGACAGATGTCACGACGCTCTCGGTAAAGACAGGGACGGTGGAGACCGTAAGGTCGACGACTGGGGAGGCAGTGTAGGGCACAAAAGTGGACTCCCCAGGAGTCGTGGACAGCAATCGGGAGAGGGTCTCCACGGCAGCAAAAAAGGAAGACTCGTGGCTCTCAAGAATGGTGGTGGGACGCTCGGAACTCAGAGAGGTGATAGGCTCAATGGACATAGGCTCAGTGGTGGTGGTGGTGGTGGACTCAGCTAAAGTGCTCCCGACACTAACAGACGTATGGACAGAGGTGTCAGGAGGTGCAGACAATTCAGGGGCAGGCTGAGGGATCACGGGGTCAACAAGTGGTGCAGGGGGTGCCTGCTCAACAACCTCGGGCTCAAGCACGTAGGTAGCAGGGATGAGGAGATCCATCGCTGGAATCCAGTCCCCGTGTGCCGGTCCAATATGTGTCCGAGCGGGGCTAAGAAGAACCATGTAGTCAGCGCTGAAGGGACCGTGCAACCACACCCAGTGCTGGCGACCGTGGGGACGAAGCATCTTCATCCGGGCCATAACATCTATCGAAAGTGAAGTGGGGCCCGAAGCTCGACGCAAGTCGTCAGGTAGGTCCATGCCGGTCATAGGGGCCAAAAGAGTGATCAGACCGCTGCAACAGATAGGGGAGCGAGTGCTCATCGAAATGATAATGTGGTCTAAAAACCAACTGGCAATGTCTATCTCGACGGCGGGGACCAAGTCGTCGCTACCCCTATCTAGAACCCTAGGGCGAGTCATCGCATAGAGCATAAATAGCTCTGGCGTAGACATGGTCCCGGACTCATACCTCGCTAGGAAAGTAGTCACCATGAGGCGCTGTGCAATGCGGAGGCAGGGGTGCAGGATATCTGAGGCCTTGGCCCTACTAGGGTCAAAGGCAATTGGGGATCCCGTGATCTGTGTCCAGAAGGTGGAGGTGTCGAACGACGGGGGTGGGATGTGCGTGGGAGCGTAGGCGCGGTCAGGGACAGGGACGGCGGGCCACTGGAAGAATGCTCTAAGCATGTCGAGAGTGATCTCACACTCTCGATCCATCAAGCGGAATGTGCATCCTCCAGGGGTCCGGTCAATGGAGCTGAGGACCTCTAGTGTCGGACGGATGTAAGTATCTGCAGACACCGACAAAAAAGTCACGCCATCCCACATTGTCGTACAACGTTAGAAGCCCCTCGAGTACCCCTAGGTGGTCTAGGTCAGCTAGGTGTGCAAACCTAGAGGGTACTATCGAGCGATGGTAGATACACTCGAATCTGGTGCGGTGTGCGTCATTTCGAAACGTAATCCCCATCGGCCCGACGGCGGGAGCAGGTGGAGGGACAGGATCAGCAGGGATCGGCTGTGTAGGTGGCGGTGGTGGTGGCGGGCTAGGTGGAGGGGAGTGCTCCCTAGCAGAAGATGGACCAGGATCATCGGTCCTCTTTCGCTTTGAAGAGGTTCCCCGTGTACGTGGCCTAGTGCGCGGCGACATGTGTGCCGCGAGACGTGCCCCAACCAAATAAATACTGTGACGTGCTAAATGATGGAACGAGTGTACCTGAACACACCGCGAGAACAAACAGCTGTGTGTGCGAAGAGACGCCTCCGCCGCGAAGCTCAATGCGCGTCCAAAAGCTCCCCAAAGCTCCCCCAAGCTAGCCTGCAAATCAAACAATCAAATCAGCGAATAATATTCAATATATATGGGGGAGATGGGGATAATAGATAGATATAAAAATTAATTTGGATTAGGGACTCAACGGGCGTAATAAATCAAGAGAAACGGGGAGAAACGGGGCTTTTTGGGGGCAAAATAGGGTGAACGGAGGGTGGTGGCGGGCTGCACCGGCGAGGGGGGTGATGGATCGTCGGGGTGACGATCGCTGGCACCGGGGTGGTGGGTCTCCGGTCGAGGGAGTCGAATCGGGAGATGCTGGGGTCGCAGCGGGTGAGGGAGCTCAAGCGGCAGCGGCCTCAGGAGGAATTTGGGATTATTTGGTGTTTCGAAATCCGCGCCCGCTGCTCTTAACTTATATAGAAATTGTTACGACTCGGCCGAGTGACAATGTCACTCGGCCGAGTGGCGTAAACGAAAATTTTCAAAATTCTCCTCGCCACTTACGACTCGGCCGAGTGGCTTTGCTTCACGCGGCCGAATGGAAAGACTCCACTCGGCCGAGTGGCTCTGCCACTCAGCAATTTTTAAGCTAGGAGGGTATCTGTTTCACTCGACCGAGTGACTAGTCACTCGCTCGAGTGGCAATTAAAACTAAAAATTACAGAAATTGACAGAGAGTTGTTCTGCAGAAACTTCCCTGTTTGGTGCTCCACTCGGCCGAGTGGTGTCTTTGCTCGGCCGAGTGGCATAAGCTACTCGGCCGAGTGACGTGCTGTTTTCTGCATCGGCTCTCCGTTTTCGCTCCAGTCTCTGTTTTTCTTCCTCCAGTCTATTTATTTCTCCTCCTAAGGCCTGAGCGCGTTCCTGGAGCGCTCTTCCTTGCCTCGATCATTCTCCATATGATTGGTCTCCCTTTCTCCTTCTCCTGTCATGAAAATTAGGACCCGTTGTCACGATTTCCATGGACATAAGACTCTAAAAACTAATAAAAGGCTAAACCAAAAATAAAAATCAAATTAAAATAATGCAAAAACCGTCGGGTTGCCTCCTGACAAGCGCTCGTTTAAGGTCGTGAGCTCGACCCCTTAAGATATTCATTTAGCTCGTGATGTTGGTCGCATACGAGATGCGCCCGTCAAACTTGCTGGGAAGGCCGCTTGGATTTGGGTCGTGATGATCATCGGTCTTCCTCGACGCCTCCTCATCATGGGCAATCTTGGGGGATAAGTCCCCCAAGCAGAGCTTGTTCCTATCTTCTTCTTGGCCGGTGACACCGATCTTTTGTTCGGTGTAGCTTTCTTCGGATTCTTGGCCTTTGAGAGCTTGCAAAGCTCTCATATTCTCGCGACATCAGCGTCGCCTTCATCATCATCTGTGGAGCTATCTGGAGGGTCCTCCAACTTCTCTTCTTCACCCGAAGCTTGGCCTTCTTCGAAGCCATCGTCATGGAGAGCGCCAATAGAGTGGGGGATCGCTTCTTCAATCACTTCGTCGAGGAGATCCACATAGTCTAACTCCTCGTGATAGGGCATATGTTTCATGGCCTTGGGTATGTGAAGCTCGACTTCTATGTTCCCGACATTCAAGGATAGAGTTCCTTCACGCACATCGACGATAACACTGGCGGTTGCGAGGAACGGGCGTCCAAGTATGAGCGAAGTGTCGCCCTCTTCCTTGATGTCCATTATGACAAAATCACAAGACAAGCATATCCCTCCCGGAACTTGGAGTGGAATATTCTCTACGATCCCTACCGGCCAAGTAATCCGACCGTCCGTAAGTTGAATTCTTATGTCGGTCGGCTTCAAGTCGGTGCCCGTGTTCAATTTTCGGAACATGCTAAGGGGCATAAGGCTCACACTCGTGCCCAAGTCAACTAGAGCTTTTTGCAAAGGGACGCCTCCTAGTGTGAAAGGGATGCGAAAACTCCCGGGATCCTTCAATTTCACCGGCTCCTTCTCCTTTCGGGTAAACCAAGTTCCTTGTTCCGCGAGCATGATTTTTTCCTTCCTTTTCTTTTCCGAAATCAAGTCCTTCAAGAAATTTGCATAAGACGGGATCTCAACTATTGCATCTAAGAAAGGAATATTGAGGCTTACTCCCCTCAAGTATTCAAGTAACTTGGCGAGCCTTTTCTCTATCTTGGCTTTAGCTAGCCGTTGTGGAAACGGCACCGGTGGCATGTAGCGGCGCTCATCAAGTGGCTCCACCACTTTAGAATTTCCTTCTCCAATTGGCTCATTTTGGCTCTCCTCTTCAATTGCCGGTTATTTTTCTTCCAAAATCTCCACCACGGGTTCTTTGTTTTGGGTCATAGCGGGCGTGGTATCCTTCCCACCCCTTGTTGTAACCACTACCACCGCATTGATGTGTCCGGTGTTGCTCCGTGGATTGGGCTCGGGTTGAGCCGGCAATTGTTGGGCGTTCTTTTTAAGCAATGCAAGTTGCTCCCAAGTTGAGCGACGACGGTATTTAGTGACTCTTGTCCTGCCATCAATCTAGCATTGATCTTTCTTTGCTCCACCATAAATTCCTCCACCCTATCTTCGTGGTCCGATTGTGGTTGAGCTTGAGGTGGGTTGGGAGCTCTCCAACCTTGGTTATAACCGGGAGGTCTATATGGTCCCGCTTGTTGCCTCGGCGGGTAATTTTGTTGCGGTGGCCCCCTCGGTTGATATTGAGGTTGTGGTAGTGGAGGCCGAGCTTGAGGAAGTTGTTGTGGCGGGGGGTTCAAAGCACCATCATTGTTTGCATATGAAAAGCCCGGATGGTTTCTAGCGACCGGGTTGGCCCAATATCCGGAGTTCCCCACGACATATTGTACTTGTTCCAAGGCCCCCTCTCCATGCTCTCCTCCTACATACATGGCTTGAGATTGGTCTTGCCAATCGCTCATATTGCTTAAAGGTGTAGATGTAGAGGGTGCTCCATGTGGCTCGGTGATATATTTCTCCAATCTCTCCACTACCTTGTGGAGAGAGTCAAATTTGTTTGAAAGCTCCGCCACGGCCTTGGCCTCATATATACTAGTGGGCTTCAAGGAGGACGAAGAATGTCCTCGCTCGTCGCCCCATTGTTGGTTATTAGAGGCCATCTCCTCTAATAAGGCCGTAGCTTCATCCGGGGTCTTTGATAGTATGGCTCCATTGGCGGTTGCGTCAATAATTTGCTTCGTGCCCGGTTGGAGTCCATTGTAAAAACTGTGAACAAGTTCACAATCCTCTATACTGTGATGGGGGCATTGATGTTGTAAATCCTTGAAGCGCTCCCATGCTTCATATAGGGTCTCCTGCGGTCCTTGCTTAAAAGACATCAGAGCACTCCGTATTTTCACTGTCTTGGATGGCAGGTAGAATTTGTCAACGAAGGCGCTTGCCAACTCGTCCCAAGTGGTGAATGTACCTTCCGCCTGCGTCCTCAACCAATATAAAGACTTGTCCTTGAGTGTAAAGGGGAAGAGTCGCAGTCGGATTGCATCAACGGAAACACCCGGCATTTGGAAGGTGGCGCATTTGGACAAGAAAAGCTGGATGTGATAGTACGGATTCTCATGGGAGTGTAATACCCTGCTAAGCTACTGCACAAGTACTAGAGGGGGGGGGTGAATAGTACTTTAGAATAATTAAGAGGCAAATTCCTAATTACTTGCAAACTCTACCAAACAATGCGGAAAATGCGGAAATGTAAATGTTATACAACAAAGAAACAATCGCAAACAACGATATTACTGGGTTCGGATCCACCCAAGTCTCCCCGACTTGTTCCCGGTGATCCTACGTCCCAACCATCTGGATCCCCTCCGGATACTTGAGTTAGAAACCCTAACTCAAGATTTCCACTATGAAATACTTGTGAAAAACCTTCACAAGTCAAATCATACACAAAGTAATTTGTGACTCCCACAACCCGGGATCACAACCACACTCTCACAACCGAGAGTGAAACTTACAATATGAATTGAAATGAAATAAGAAACTTCTTACCGACAAAATACCTATGCCTTAGTAATGCTTACGAATTAGGGTAAAGATGATTTTGAGGAAGAAGAAGTGGCACCAAACCCTAGCTCCAAGATGTAGATCAGCGATGGAGAGCTATGGGGCTGTTGGTGACCTAGAATCAAGCACTTGGCTTGGAAGGCTTCACACTCAATGAATCTCTCTTTGGAAGTAAGAATGAGGAGAGATTATTGAATGGAATGAAAGAGCTTTGAATGAGCTTAGAATGAGTTCTCTTGATATCTAAACTTGCAATAATATTATCCTTGACTGTAATGAATGCAGCCCATCAAGTATTTATAGGATAGAGGAGAGAGAGAAAGAAAAACGTTTCAATTAATGCTCCAACGGCTCTTTTCTGAACCCAACTAGTCGGTCAAAGAACAACCACCGACCGACTAGTTCATCAACTAGTCGGTCGGTCATTTAACGTAGACCGACTAATGGAAGAAAAGCCAAAAGGTTGAAGCACAGACAAAAGGAATTAGTCGGTCCAAGAAGAGTAGCTGACCGACTAGTTTCACAACTAGTCAGTCGGTTACTCAACTGAGAGCGACTAACAGATAAAACTGAAGTCTGAGCACAAATAGACTTAGTCGGTCCAAGCACAAATGTTGACCGACTAATTCACCAACTAGTCGGTCGCCAAATGAGCATAGAGCGACTAACAATAAACAGTAAGTTAGGTGAAAATTGGCATGTACAGTAAAGCTAAACTAGTCGGTCCAAGAAGGAACGTTGACCGACTAGTTCATCAACTAGTCGGTCGATCAATGAACACAGACCGACTAATGATAAACAGTAGCTCAGGCTCAAATGTGCATGTACAGAGAAAGCTCAACTAGTCGGTCACAGAAGCATCACTGACCGACTAGTTCACAAACTAGTCGGTCGGTGAGTCAACTTAGACCGACTAACTGTAAACAGTAAAGAGCTTGGAAATGACTGAGAAAAACTAGTCGGTCCAAGAAGCTTTGCCGACCGACTAGATCACCATCTAGTCGGTCAGTTATTCTTCTTGAACCAACTAACATGCACAAGAAGTCACGAATCGAAGCGCGAAGCTTCGGGAAAGATTGTATGGACTTCTACTAAGATCCTAGAGCTAAGATAGGAGCGTTATGAAGATTTAAACCGTAAGACCTACTCAAGGCTTAACATTCTACGAAAGAAGCTTAAAGACTATAAATAAAACTTGACGATACCGTCTACAATAGCTTCAATCGAATCTTCATGACTTCTAAAATGGTCCATAAGCTTCAACGAAGCTTTAGGCATACGATCACGTGCTTTGAGATGTCTTGAGACGTCGTAATTGATATTCATATGAATTTGGCGACGATCTCCATAACTGCGCTCACAAAGTATTAGTTCACGATATATTTATGTTTGTTCATCATCCAAAACCAAATCCGGGGAGTCCAATATCCAACATTCTCCCCCTTTTTGGTGATGACAAATCAACATAAATAATAATCAAAAATAATAATTCAAATGAAATTTACTTACTCCCCCTGCATTGATGACACGTTAATTCCAATTTAAACAATAATAATACGCATCAAGCAGACGAGTAAAGTATATAAATGAGAATCGATTTTTGAAATATCGAATAACAAATGGTGGTTATTGAAATATCGGATTTGAAAATCCATTTATATATCTTAACTCCCCCTGAATCTAACATATCAAATTAGATTCTTGGAATAGTTCTTTAAATTATCATTTAGCACATCGTTATTATTATATCTCTCCCCCTTTGGCATTAGCAAAAAGAGCGGGAGGAGATCAACGACAACAACAATGGCTTCAAATTAAAGCACGGGAGTCGTAGAATACGTCGACGGTTCAAGTGACACCAAAGAAAAAAATACTAATAAAATCAAGGCGTGTCAATGATACCATAGTCGAAAATCGTAAAACGAAATCATCAAAAACTCAAAGCAATTTTACGGATTGAGTTATGGAATATACTCTCCAATATCAACATTCTTGGTTAATTTAGTGCATGAAAAACAATTCTATGTTTCCATGGAAGAAATTTCTATTAAACCAAGTTAATATCGTCGAGCGACGAAATCAAACATCAGAGACATAAAAGAAATTATAAATTGTGCAGAATAGAATGAAATGTCAACTGCGATGTATATATATATATATGAAATAGGAACCAGAGTACATCAAAAATATACATCACGGACAAACAAAACATCGATCCAACGATCGGGGCACAAAATACATCATCATATCAAACAGATATCAGAGTGTCACATAACATACAGCATCATCAAAGTACATCAAAATACATCATCAAAATGATCCAAAAATCATAGCCAACCACACTATCCTACACAAACTCTCTCACACTAGATGTATCATCCAAGGAGTATCGGAGAGTCCTCAAAGAAGCTCAAGAGGAAGCGGCAGGATCTGCAGCAGCAGCAGGCTCTGCAGGAGAAGAGGTGGTCACAGGAACATCTGGAATGTCAACAGGAGCGATGGCAGAAGTGGCAATCTCTGGAGCAGCAACAGTAGTGGCCTCGGGAGCACCAGTCGGAGCATCCACCGCAGGAGCGGTGCAACAGGTGTGCTCTCGGGGGCACCAGAAGTGCCCTCGGGGGCACGAGTAGCAGCACGAGCAATCTCCTCAATGGCCTCCTCATCCAACTCATCCTCGTCAGAAAAAGACGGAGGGACCTCAATATCAAGGTGTCGAGCGATACGGCAGAGAATCTCCTCAGAACGAGCCTGACGAGACTCCAAACGACGGATCAAACGAACGACATCGGCAAGAGTGGTAGAGGGAGCAGCAGAGGCAGAGGCAGAGGCTGACGTTGAAGGTGTCGTCCGTTGAACGTGACGGAGCGCCGCAAGAGACTTCTTGACGGCCGTCGCGTTCAGGGGAAGACCAAGTGGACGCTCATCGTCAGGAGGCAATGTGACACGGAAGTGACGGAATACCAGAGTCAATAAGCACGGGAAGGGGATATGAGCCGACTTAGTGGACTTGCGAATACACTCGAAAGAGTCCATCTTATCGAGTATAATGCGAGCCCAATTAATCGAGCTCCCCATGAAAATAGCATAGATCAACTTCAAGAAGGGCTGGGATAGTAGAGATGAGGAGCCGTACTTGGGAAGCAAGCACGACTTCAGAATCAAATTCAGGACCCATGCATTAGGCTTGAATGATTTGGAGGGCACGCCAATCATGGCGGGAGGAATCTGGTGGAAAATCTGGGAGAGGACGACCTGATCAAGGGAGGTGATATCATCAACAGAAATGTCAGAGGGGAGGAGGCTAGACGAGGAGATACCCAAAATCTCTCCTAAGATTTCTGTTGTGAGGACTATAGGAGTCCCCAAAACAGTCGTCTCAACAGAGAGGGTCCCATCGTACTGACCCCGGATCCTATTGGCATAGAAAAGTTTTACTAGGCGAGGGTAGGGGTGAGGGTTCGCCTTCGGGTCATAACGAAGGTAATCGAGTAGACCGGAGGACGAAAGAAGATCGGCGAGGCCTAGGACGTCACTAAACTGGACGAAATGCTCCAGAAGCAGTGGGCAATGTTCGATACGGTTGTAAGCCGCGAGACACAAAGGGTCGTCGCGACACAACGAAATATCGACACCGCCTACCGGCATCGGAGCCTTTCCCTTAGGCTTACGGGTAGACGAACGAGGTCGGGAGCTAGACTCAGGATGGGTAGGAGGAGTGGGTTCCCTATGAGTCTCAGGCTCGGGTCTATACTCGGTATCAGAATCGGTAGGATTATGGAAAGAAGAGGGAGACGCAAGTTGCTTGCGCTTGGGCTTAGGCTTGGGTTGGTCTCTAGGTTGAGCACGGGGCTTCGCTTTCGTCGTCCTCTTACGCTTAAGAGGGGGAGAAGACGAAGAGGGTTCGGTAGGCTTCGAACGGCGTTTCGAAGGAGGAGGGTTCGAAGGTGGCGAATCGACGGTCATAGGCGAAGGGCCAGAGGGAGTGATCGGGATACGTGTACGAGCCATAAGCGAGGCACGACACAAGAGATCAGAAACCCTAGTCGAAAAGATATAACTCTAGCCGAAACCCTAACTCGAAATCGAGTGAAAAACCTAACCCTAAGCACAGGAAACTAACCCTAAGGAGGGATGGGAGAGAGGGGGGTTACCCTAGGAGGAGGTCGGCGGCCGTAGTAGGGGAAGATGGTCGGAAAACACTCGGATCGACGGAGAAGATGAACGGGCTCGGGGGTTTTGGCTGAGAGAGAGGAGAGGAAACCGACTAAAAATGAAATAAGTCGGTTGGATTCGAGATATAATCGATCGGAAGTCGAAAAGACAAGACAGTCCCCGTCACAACTAGTCGGTCACAGTTCAAGCACTGACCGACTAGATCACGATCTAGTCGGTTGGTCAATGAGCTTGAACCGACTAGTTGTAAACAGTAACTGAAGCCAAATTTCCTGACAAGAATTAGTCGGTCTAAGCTCATTCACTGACCGACTAGAACTGAATCTAGTCGGTCGGCCAATGAACTTGGACCGACTAAGAGAGTTCAAAAATTGAAAATCTATGAAATTTGATTTCTCTCCTAATCACACTTGGATGAAACATCAAAATACTCTCATTAATCATTATACTACCCCATTAAACATCGAAAATCTGAAATTTGACGATTACGGACAAATCGAGCGAAAATTCCGAAAATTCAACAAAAATCCAGAAAATTTCAATTAATCTAGCATGAGCAAATATAAAGAATTGAATAGCATGCAAGATTATTGAAAACATATGAATCCTAAATCTCGGATTCACCCATAATCCCCAATTCTCGATGCAACCGCACAAAGGAGTCCTCCTTTAGGGGTTTCGTGAAAATATCGGCGATTTGCTTCTGGGTTTCAACGTACACTAATATGATGTCCTTTTTAGCAACATGATCATCTAAGAAATGGTGTCAGACATCTATGTGTTTCGAACGGGAATGGTGTACCGGGTTCTTGGAAAGACATATTGCACCTTGGTTGTCCACCATGATAGGGCAAGTATCACAGTTTATACCAAAGTCTTTAAGTGTGTGTCTCATCCAAAGAACTTGAGCACACGCGGCATCGGCGGCAATGTATTCCGCCTCGGTGGTTGAAAGTGATACGGAATTTTGCTTCTTGGAAAACCAAGAGACAAGGGAATTTCCTATAAAATGGCAAGTGCCACTATTTGCATCCCGCATAATCAGCATCACTATATGAGATTAACTCATACGTGCTAGATTTTGGATAAAGTAATCCAAAATCAAGTGTATAACTTAGATAACGGAAAATACGTTTTACCGCTACTAAGTGAGACTCCTTAGGTTGAGACTGATAACGAGCACATACGCATACGGCAAACATAATATCGGGGCTACTTGCGGTAAGATAAAGTAAACTACCTATCATACCTCGATATAGATGAATGTCTACATCCTTACCGCCCGTATCCTTATCAAGATGCGTAGTCGTGCTCATTGGAGTCTTTTTCCCGGAGGCATTCTCCATTCCAAATCACTTTAGCAACTCCACCGTGTACTTCGTTTGGTGGATGAAGATTGCATCGTCCATTTGGCGAATTTGGAGACCTAAGAAATATTTGAGCTCACCCATGTGGCTCATCTCAAATTGATCCTTCATCACATTAGAAAACTCTTCGCAAAGAGCAAAGTTAGTAGCACCGAAAATGATATCATTAACATATATTTGAACTAAAATTATATCATTATTCGAATACTTAACAAATAATGTGGAATCAACTTCTCCCATTTTAAAACCTAAATCCAAAAGAAAATTCTTTAGACGGTCATACCAAGCTCGAGGAGCTTGTCTCAAACCGTAAAGTGCTTTCTTAAGTTTAAAAACATGATTTGGAAATTTTTCATTAATAAAATCCGGAGGTTGAGAAACGTAAACTTCCTCAACAACATCTCCATTTAAAAATGCACTTTTAACATCCATTTGAAATAATTTAAAATCCTTATGGCATGCAAAAGACAATAATAATCTAATTGATTCTAATCTAGCTACTGGAGCGAAGGATTCTTCTAAATCAATACCTTCCTCTTGACGGTAGCCTTGAGCAACTAACCGAGCTTTGTTCCAGACGACGACTTGGTTTTCATCGGTTTTATTCTTGAAGATCCACTTTGTCCCTATGACGGTGTGGTTCTTCGATGGCAATGGAACAAGCTCCCAAACTTCATTCCTCTCGAATTGAATGAGTTCCTCCTCCATGGCTAAGATCCAAGCGCTATCTTCGCATGCTTCATTAACATTCTTTGGCTCTATCGAGGAGGCAAAGGCACAATGAGCGAAGTAGTTCACTTGCGATCTCGTCTTGACACTATCATGGATATTGCCAATGACTTGCTCATGAGGATGGTCACGAACGGTATGAAGCCGTTTGGGAATACATTGATCACTAGAAACATTCTCAACAACTTCATTAGACGGGTTAGTCTCAATAGAATCAATAGAATCATTAGAGTTAGAATTACCAATTGAATCACATAAGACATCCATAGAGTCATCATCATTAGTAATTCTAGTTGGAACAAATCCTTCATTAAATGACACATGAAGCGATTCCTCGATCGTTGAGGTTCGTTTGTTGAATATCCGGTAGGCTTTGCTACGCGAAGAATATCCAACAAAAATCCCCTCATCGGATCTTGGATCGAATTTGTCCAAACTACCATACGTGTTCTTAATAAAAAATTTCGAACCAAAAACACGAAAATGTTTAACTTGAGGCAACCTACCAAACAACAATTCATAACAAGTTTGTTTAGTGCCGGGCCTCAAAAGTATTCTATTAAACACATAGCAAGCGGTATGTACCGCTTCCGCCCAAAATTGATGGCCAAGTTGGCTATCATCAAGCATAGTGCGAGCACATTCCACTAGCGTCCTATTCTTTCTCTCAACAACACCATTTTGAGGAGGTGCGCGAGGGAATGAAAAGGTGTGTGTAATACCAACTTCATCACAAAATGTCACAAAAGACTCATTCTCAAATTCACCTCCATGATCACTACGAATAGTGACAATGGTGGTTCCTAAGAGATTTTGTACTTTCTTAACAAAAATTGTGAAGTTTTCAAAAGCTTCATTTTTATTACACAATGAAAATACCCAAGTAAACCTAGAAAAGTCATCAATGATGACAAGTCCATATCTAGCATTACCTAATGAAGCAACTCTAGTTGGCCCAAATAAATCTAGATGTAATAGCTCTAGAGACCGCTTAGAAGAAATGCTTTTCTTAGGTTTAAATGAAGATTTTAGAAGCTTGCCTCGTTGACACGAGTCGCAAAAGCTTTTCTTTTGAAAGACAAGCTTAGAGAAGCCTCTAATAGAATTTAACTTGGAAAGCTTAAATAGTGTTCCAAAGTTCACATGACCAAAACGTCGATGCCATAAGTGTTGTTCACTTGTGTTGGCAATAAGACATTGTTCATGCGATCTTGGAAGACCTAGGATGTATATATCCTTATGGCGTGTGTCGGAAAACAATAATTCATTATTATCTTTTCTTAAAATATGGCACATTCCTTTCGCAAAGTTAACTTTGTAACCTTTGTCACAAAGTTGACTTATTGAAATGAGATTGTGGTTTAATTCTTTAACAAGGTAAACATCACATATAAGGGGTTTAGAAGGATTACCCACTTTACCAACACCTATGATGGTTCCGCTCGCATTGCCTCCAAAGACGACGCGGTTTCCATTTGCAATGGGAACCACTCCGGAGAGCAATTGAGCGTCACCCGTCATGTGTTTTGAACACCCGCTATCGAGTATCCAATTCCCCTTGGAGCTAAATTTAAATTTGTTGCTCCTTTTCTTTTTCTTTTCCTTGAGTACCTAAAGATAGAAAATTTCATATCATGGTACCGAAGGTCATTGGGTCCAAAAGATTAGACCTTTGGAAGCCAAGTCCAATTGGACTTAGACTTCCCCACATAATTTCTACTATGCACAACATCCGAAAAATAAGCATTCATGTAAACTTGTTTTTCATCCATGCTTGTGTCCTTTGGGCTCCAAATAGTGAAAATCTTGGGAGCCCTCATCCTATTGGGTGCATGCATGCGTTGTTGGTTTCTACGTGATGCATGTCGTGGATAGGCATAAGGAACATGATGGAATGGTGCATGTGGATAGTTATTCATACGATGATGTGGGTGAACATATGCATGTGGAGGAACACGTGCGTGAGGGTGTCTCACATGGTGTGCACGTGCCCGTGAACGTGTAGCATAGAAATCATCATATGCGTGAGCCGGTGGAGTAGGACGTGTGTTCCTACGTGGCATAGTATTGGTGTACATATAAGCATGCCCCTTCTTTGGAGGTCCACCCAAAGTGGGTTTCTTTCCGAAAGAGGGTGTGGACGAGGTGGAAGCACCATTGGTAGAAGAACTACCAATAGAGTGTTTGTTACCACTCGTTGAGTCACCGGAAGTTGGCCTAACAAAAGTAGTGGCCGATTTGGATGAACTTCCCATCGTATACCCCAAGCCAATGTGGTGATTAGCCGGAAGTAAGTCACTTAGGATTTTATCCAAATGGTCCTTACCCTTATTGAATTTATTAATTCGGCCTAATGTGTTCTCATATTTCTCGGTGAGAGAATACAAAGAAGCATCCAAAGTGGATACTTGCGATGTGAGCACATAAACACGAGATTTAAGATTCTCATTCTCAATACTCAAAGTCGAGTTTTGAGACGTCAAATCCTCTATCTTATGTTCTTCCGGATCCTCGATGCTAACATGTTCAAGTTGAGTCTTAAGATTAACAATCTCATTCTTCAACTCTTCAACAACGGTGTCATTGTTGGTGATGATAGTTTTAGGCGAGGTTTGAATGCTAGCTAAGTCATCTTTTACTTTAGTATACATATTTACTAATTTAGTATACTTAGACCACAATTGAGAATTAGCATTCCTAAGGTCATCCATAGTTACCTCATCGCCTTCGTTGTCGCTATCATCGGAAGAGGAAGATCCTTGATCATGCTCCTCTCTTGCCATGAAGCACATGTGTGCTTGCTCCACTTGCTCATCGTCCGACTCTCCGCTTGAGGAATCCTCGGAGTCGGTGAATGTTGCCCCGAGAAGCCCCTTTTTGTTCCCTTTCTTGTACTTCTTGGACTTGTCGTACTTTGGCGCCTTCCACTTCTCCTTTTGCTTGTTTAGAGGACACTCCGCTTTCATGTGTCATGGCTTGTTGCATTTAAAGCACAAAGAAGAAGAGGCGTTAGAAGAATTGAACTTTGACTTGTTTTTGAAGTTACCTTTCCGGAAGAACCGGTTGAACTTCTTGGCCATGAGTGCCATGGACTCCAAGTCCAACTCGTTTTCCGAGTTCTCATCATCGGTTGATGTGGAAGTAGATGGAGCGGCCTTGAAAGCAATAGCTTTCTTCTTTGGCTCTTCTTGTTGTAGGTAAGACTTCATCTTTTCCTGCAACTTCAACTTGTTATCCTTGCATACCTCATAAGACATCAAGGTACCCATTAGTTGAACAACGGTATATTTGTTCATATCATTACCTTCCTCGATGGCGAATGTACGTGTTTCCCAACTCGAAGGAAGTCCTTCGATAAGCTTCGAACATTTCTCCTTTTGGGTGTAGGATTTGCCGAGAGCCTCTAACTCATTTATGATGTCGACGAAGCGAGCATAATACTCCTTCATCTTCTCACCCTGTAGCATATGAAACATCTCGTAATCTTTATTAACTACAACGAGTTTAGAGTCTCTTACCCTACTCGTCCCTTCATGTAATATGAGGAGGGAGTTCCATATTTGATATGCACTCTTACATGTGCATATCTTGTTGAAATCCTCGGGCTCCAAAGCACATTGCAAGGCGTTCATTGCCTTGGCATTACTTACCTCCGCAGCGACCTCCGCGGTGACCTCCGCGGGAGTCCACTTCTCAAAGTCTTCTTCGGTAGGCTCGACGTATTCCTTCATCGTGGTCCTCCATAGTGAAGCACTCCGGAGGAAAGTCTCCATCCGGCATTTCCAGTACCCGTAGTTGGTACCGTTGAAGAATGGAGGCCTCGTTAAGGAATGTCCTTCCATTACCGAAGACGCTCCTTCACGGTTCTTGAAGGTGCTATAGTCGGAAGGTGGATGAACGGTCTTGTTGTCGTTGGCAGACATAGCTATAGACTTGGCTCTGATACCAAATGTAATGCCCTGCTAAGCTACTACACAAGTACTAGAGGGGGGGTGAATAGTACTTTAGAATAATTAAGAGGCAAATTCCTAATTACTTGCAAACTATACCAAACAATGCGGAAAATGCGGAAATGTAAATGTTAGACAACAAAGAAACAATCGCAAACAACGATATTACTGGGTTCGGATCCACCCAAGTCTCCCCGACTTGTTCCCGATGATCCTACGTCCCAACCACCCGGATCCCCTCCGGATACTTGAGTTAGAAACCCTAACTCAAGATTTCCACTATGAAATACTTGTGAAAAACCTTCACAAGTCAAATCATACACAAAGTAATTTGTGACTCTCACAACCCGGGATCACAACCACACTCTCACAACCGAGAGTGAAACTTACAATATGAATTGAAA
Source organism: Scilla litardierei (assembly GCA_030789695.1). Taxonomy (NCBI): domain Eukaryota; kingdom Viridiplantae; phylum Streptophyta; class Magnoliopsida; order Asparagales; family Asparagaceae; genus Scilla; species Scilla litardierei. The sequence continues at coordinate 258,360,721 of CM061141.1, forward strand.
TGAAATAAGAAACTTCTTACCGACAAAATACCTATGCCTTGAGTAATGCTTACGAATTAGGGCAAAGATGATTTTGAGGAAGAAGAAGTGGCACCAAACCTTAGCTCCAAGATGTAGATTAGTGATGGAGAGCTATGGGGATGTTGGTGACCTATAATCAAGCACTTGGCTTGGAAGGCTTCACACTCAATGAATCTCTATTTGGAAGTAAGAATGAGGAGAGATTATTGAATGGAATGAAAGAGCTTTGAATGAGCTTGGAATGATTTCTCTTGATCTCTAAACTTGCAATAATATCAGCCTTGACTGCAATGAATGCAGCCCATCAAGTATTTATAGGATAGAGGAGAGAGAGAAAGAAAAACGTTTCAATTAATGCTCCAACGGCTCTTTTCTGAACCCAACTAGTCGGTCAAAGAACAACCACCGACCGACTAGTTCATCAACTAGTCGGTCGGTCATTTAACGTAGACCGACTAATGGAAGAACAGCCAAAAGGTTGAAGAACAGACAAAAGGAATTAGTCGGTCCAAGAAGAGTAGCTGACCGACTAGTTTCATAACTAGTCAGTCGGTTACTCAACTGAGACCGACTAACAGATAAAACTGAAGTCTGAGCACAAATAGACTTAGTCGGTCCAAGAACAAATGTTGACCGACTAATTCACCAACTAGTCGGTCGCCAAATGAGCATAGACCGACTAACGATAAACAGTAAGTTAGGTGAAAATTGGCATGTACAGTAAAGCTAAACTAGTCGGTCCAAGAAGGAACGTTGACCGACTAGTTCATCAACTAGTCGGTCGATCAATGAACACAGACCGACTAATGATAAACAGTAGCTCAGGCTCAAATGTGCATGTACAGAGAAAGCTCAACTAGTCGGTCACAGAAGCATCACTGACCGACTAGTTCACAAACTAGTCGGTCGGTGAGTCAACTTAGACCGACTAACTGTAAACAGTAAAGAGCTTGGAAATGACTGAGAAAAACTAGTCGGTCCAAGAAGCTTTGCCGACCGACTAGATCACCATCTAGTCGGTCAGTTATTCTTCTTGAACCAACTAACATGCACAAGAAGTCACGAATCGAAGCGCGAAGCTTCGGGAAAGATTGTATGGACTTCTACTAAGATCCTAGAGCTAAGATAGGAGCGTTATGAAGATTTAAACCGTAAGACCTACTCAAGGCTTAACATTCTACGAAAGAAGCTTAAAGACTATAAATAAAACTTGACGATACCGTCTACAATAGCTTCAATCGAATCTTCATGACTTCTAAAATGGTCCATAAGCTTCAACGAAGCTTTAGGCATACAATCACGTGCTTTGAGAAGTCTTGAGACGTCGTAATTGATATTCATATGAATTTGGCGACGATCTCCATAACTGCGCTCACAAAGTATTAGTTCACGATATATTTATGTTTGTTCATCATCCAAAACCAAATCCGGGGAGTCCAATATCCAACAGGGAGTTCCCATGAAACGGGTCTTGTTGCATCAATACTACCAAGCCTGTCTTTAGCTCAAAATTCTTGTCCGCCGCCAATTCCGGCATAGCGATGTATGATGTGGTGGAAGAAGTCTTAGGCCGAAGCCTATCTCTGATGGATATGATCATTGCCATGCATGCAGCTAGCTCATCCGGTGTCTCCGCATGGTTCATACAATTGTCCTCCGTAGCGTGCCTTCTCTCGGCTCTGATCCTCCTCACGGTGCGTTCGATCTCCGGATCAAATAGTATTTCCTCGGGGTTCGCCGTAGATCTCGTGTACATGCAAAGGAAAACAGAGTTTCAAAGGAATTGTTAGCATGAATAAGGAGTAAAAAGATAAAAGTAATAAAAGAAAAAGAAGACACTAAGTAAAGAGAATAAAACACTGTCGCCTCCCCGGCAACGGTGCCAAAAACTTGATCGCTCAAAAATGTAACCCAAGAGCACAACCTAGTATGGCGCAAACCTAGTATGGCGCAAATGCACGGAGATAAATCCCCAGCATTGGCGCCAAAAACTTGATCGATGACCCGGTATGCACACGCACCCGGGACGAGCGACTCGTAGTCTTACCGCAAGCGCACGGTGTAGTGGCGACCGGGTATCGAACTCAGGGAGGAACAATGACAGTGTCTCCTTCCGATCACCTAGCTATCAAAATGGTCGAGAATAATTTGGGGTAAAATTGTCACAATCGTTCGAATGTCGATAGAAATATCAATAAAATAAAGCGCCTAGGGATAGGGAATCCCCGCTACGGACCATATCTCATCGTTGTGATTCGTAGGTTTCATCATTGCTAGACTTGAATCTTATGTAAACTAGTCGCAACTAGATGTAGAACCAAGCTCACGCTCTCGTGCTATTACCGGGCTATAGCCAACCTAGGATTGGCCCAATCTCTTGCAAACCCTAGCCTAAGCCGCTAGCATTAGGATCGACATCATCGTTCAATCGTATCTTGAGCCCACTCTCGTGCAAACTCGAGCTACGACCTAGGTTGAGATAGTTACTACCCGTCCAATCTCTTGCAAATGGGTATTGGTATAGAATTACGATTGAAACCCCTAGCCTTGGTCCAATCTATTGCAAACCAATCTAGAAAAGTCCAATCGTAAATCTAAATCGAATTTCTAGGGCTTCCTATCAATTGAGACCCAATCTCTTGCAAATCCCAATCGATATGAATCCCTAGCTACCCGTAATTTATCAATCCCAACCTAACCCTAATCAATTCTAGCAAGAATTTCACCAATTCATCACAATTCAGAAATAGGGTTCATAGGGTTCATCCCTATGCCCTGGGACAATAAAACTACTCACTAATCATCATGCAATTCATGAGAAATTCAATAGAAAAATCAACACAATTCATTGCAATAGAGAAATTATCACCAAAAATAGAGTTTTTGATAAGAAGAGAGACAAACCAATGAGAACCCAATAGCATCCAACAAAAATAACCTTTTAATCTCCAAGAGAAAAGCTAAATCTATTGATCTAAAAAGATCTCTAAAAGGCTGCCAAAAGTATCAAAAAGTTCTCCTAAACTAGGGCAAAAACTTGGTTTTAATACCCCTCAAAATCGCCCAAAAAATCGTGACAAAAATGCCCATGTGCAGCCCAGAAATCGCAGTTTACGCAGCAGGCGGGGCGGCTCACTCGGCCGAGTGACAAATGTCACTCTGTCACTCGGTCGAGTGACAAACCCTGTACATTTACAGTAAGTTGGGGATTTTTGGGGGTCTGTCTTCGGAGGTGACTCGGCAGAGTGGCTTTACTCACTCGGCCGAGGGGCTTTTCATGCTCGACCAAGTCGGAACCGTCAAAAGCCTGTATATTTCCAGTAAGTCGGCCTTTTTGATGGTGGATTTTCCATGCCACTCGGGCACTAGGATCTTCATACTCGGCCGAGTGGAATATCGTCCCTAGGCCGAGTGCACGCCCAATTCCTTATGTGGTGCGTGTCCGATTTGGTCAACCGAGTGGTCTTCTTGCATCGGCTGAGTGAGTGCTTCACTCGGCCGAGTGAGATGCGGCAGATGCCCATTCTTCATCGTTTCGCTTCCTCCTCGCTCCTACGAAGTTCATTCCTCTTCCACTTGTCTTCCATCGCCGAATAGCCCTCAAAAGAGACTTGGGTGACACTCCGGAGTGGGTGCAAACCCTCTTGATCTCAAAATACTCCGAATCGCTCCATATCTCCTGAAATACGACAAAAACAAGAAATCATGAAAAGCATAACAATATTGTCGAATAATCGTGAAAAACGCGATATGAGCGATCAAAGTGGCATGCAAACATGCAGAAAAAATGTGTAAAATATGGAGCGATCATTAGCTAGGGTTATAAGTGAGGCTAGGCTCACGTGAGCATCAGGTCCTAGGCTTTAGTATTAAGGTTTAGACCTAGGGTTATTTTATTTAAAGGGAAAATGGGTTGTCTAGGGTGGCACGCGGGCTAGTGCAAGCTTAGTGTTTTACACAATAATATTTGTGTGAGGATTGGAAGCACAAAAGCCCTAGGGTCTAGGTATAAGTTAGGGTTTGTGCTTTACTGCTATGAAAAATAGGCTAGGGTTATTTATATATTAGAATTTGATATTATCAAGTGTAAAAGACAAATCACACCCCTCTCATGCGTGGGTGCGGCCAAGAGGGGTAAACATGGGATGGGTTCAAATATTGGCTAGATTCAAGGTAGATTAAGATTATAATACATAATACTTAGGGAAAAATCTCAAAACTTATGGTTAAAAATAATAGGTTGGGCAAATTAGTGAAAGTGGGACAGACAGAGTCCTCAAAATTATGAAATAAATACTGGGGTGACCGCACAGACGATAGAAATGAAACTAAGAAGACGGATCACAATTTCGACGACGAGAAACGAAACTAAAAATAAAAAAAGCCTCACGCCAAAAGTGAGAATCGCGACGTCTCATCAAACAAGGTCAAATCATGGGAGAACGACCCGTGAAATGACGTTCCAAAATAATTCCACAATTTAATATTCTTCAAGAGGGTCATAACGGCATATCACACTATAGGGTTCGGATACAGACAAAGTCTAAAATAAATACGTGCACGAACAAGACTACGTGCACGTAAAGCGTATAAAGGATACGGGGTCCAAAGGCGACAGTAATTCCAAGTTGAGCACACGTCGGGGGTTGGCTTGCTAAGGACGCAACCAAGTGCTACGGCCCTAAGGACTCAACGACACGACTCACACACAAAGCAACAAAACCAATCAGGTACCCGAAATTGCTATACGCACAGCCGTATAACGAAAAGTGGGTACCGGCCGTTACAGGTGTACCGGATTCTTGAAAATACAAATAGCACTTTGATTATCAACCATGATAGGGTAAGTATCATAATTGACACCATAGTCACTAAGAGTGTGTCTCATCCAAAGAACTTGTGCACATGCAAGACCCGCGGCAATATATTCCGCTTCAGTCGTGGACAATGACACAGAATTCTATTTCTTAGAAAACCAAGAAACTAAGGAATTTCCTAAGAAATGGCAAGTGCCACTAGTACTTTTCCTGTCGAACTTACATCCGGTAATGTCGGCATCACTATATGAGATTAACTCATATGTGCTAGACTTAGGGTAAAGTAATCCATAATCTAGAGATTGATTGAGATAACGAAATATTCGTTTAACCGCAATCAAGTGTGACTCCTTAGGTCTTGCTTGCTATCTAGCACAAAGGCATACGAAAAACATGATATCGGGCCTACTAGCGGTTAAGTAAAGTAAGCTACCGATCATACCTCGATATAGACGAACGTCTACATCTTTTCTGCTTTCATCCTTGTGTAGATGAGTAGTAGTCATGGGGATCGAGGCAAGGAATTTGTCGCATGATCGAAACATAAACACGCCTAGGATATGACTCAGGAACCTACGAGAAACTCATACGGTCGACCAACTAAAGATTAGGAAACTTAGCACTAAGACTTTCTAAGGAACTAGACAATAATGAAATGCGTTCAGCTTGGTCCGAAATCGATGAACCCAAGCGAACGACCAAAGAAATCCTAGGAATCTATCATGGTCAGAGCTAGACATGAACCACTAAGGTAACTCTTAGGACTATCAAATCAATCACTAACATGGAGTCTAACTAACAATCAAGGATCCCTAACTAGCAAGCACAAACTTCTAACTAAGTCTCACTATGGTCCTGATCTAATGGATTTCCTACCAAGCTCGGACAGAAGCTCTAACACGCCTACCAGCCAGCTAAGACATATGAACGTTAAAAACCTAGACTCTGGGCTTATAACTTGGATGTTCTAATTTATTTAATGGACATTCTATAATTATTATAGTTGTTCCGATAGTTCGCATTTGCAAATGGACCTGCATGGGCCACCACTAAAACCTGTCACGTCCCGCTTCCCAAAAATGTGGAGGCGAGACGTGAGAAGGTCCGCACAAACTTGAAGCTGTGAAGCTCCAAGTCTGATAAGCGTATAAAAACACTTATTATGGCAAGTCCTTGTAAAGCGAAACGAAACAACAATGATAATAAGGAAATGAGACGACATTTTATTGTATCTCCCAATGTCCATAAACAAATTACAATATCGCAGAAAATCCACCAGGCTCAAAAGGGAAAAGCTAAGGCCCAACATGGCCAACAAAGTACAACATACAAGCAAGGGTGCCCCACACCAACAACTAACAAGAATCCTAAAACATAAAGGGAACTCAACAAAGTCACCGGTGACCACGAGACTCCTCCACAGCAAACACAACGTCCTCTGCAACAAGCTCTGGCTCTGAGTCTAACATGTGACACCCAAAAGAGAGAGGGGCACATGTCAGCAAGTCTAAAAAGACTTGTGCAAGGAAACTGAAAGCAAGGCAACTAGCAACCTAGCAGTTATAGTATGCATGACATGGCAGTTATAACATGAGTGCACAAGCAAGACATGGTGAAACAATAAGTACAAGAGAACAATTATCGGGACAAGACAAGAGTAGCCAAGCTACTAACAATCTCAATCATTTCACTAGTCATGTTTCAAGTTGTTTGTAGATGTTTACGCCTTACAGCTGAACGGTTTGGCATTCACGCTGAGTGGCCGCTTAACAACTACCCCCAAAACCCAGAGTTTATGCCTTACAACTGCAGTTGCTGATCGGGCAGACTCCCAGTTGAATGACCGCTTAACTCTTACCCCCAATACCCACATGTAGACAAGCCAGGGTCCCTGCACATGAGCCCAGTAAATGAGCCAGGGTTGCCCCGCACGGGAGCTTGTTTTCTATATCACGAATCAGGAAGTATTTGGCGTAGGGGACACCTAGCCTCAATATCGAGCGTTGGGGTTAGCAACTCATTATGCTCGCTTCTGGTCACGAGCCAGGAACTATCAGTTTTGTAGCGTGAGCTACACATTCATGATGAACAATCATTGTATGCAATGACATGAACAGATATTCGCGTACCGTTAATTGTATTTAAACGTGACAGGCAAAATGCAATGACATGAACAATATTCGCGTACCGTTAATTGTAATTAAACGTGACATACAAGCATGATGAGGGTGACGGACCAAGCTTCGTTGTCAAGCTAGGTTAAAGGCGTCTAGACGGCTATCCTTTCACCGTCTAGTCTCTTTTACGCTAAAACAAGGAAATGGCCTAAGACATGGCCCAAATCAAGAGATGCAAGTTTCACTTGCCTAGCACCGAGGTAGACGATCACGAAGGTTCGTCCCACAAGCGCTAATCTACGGGGAAGGGAATCGCTGTCATGGAGAAACAATCATCAAACAACATCCATTATTATTAGGGTTTCACAAATATCAAGTGTGGGTTATGAGATTATTAAAGGAAGAATACTACCCGTGAAGAAGCGGATGAACGATGCCGAGCAATCACGACAACGGAAGAACGATTCGGCTCAGATCTGGAAATGAGGGAAAATCTGGAGAAATGGGTTTGGATGAGGCTTTTGGGGATTTGATGAGGGTTTGAGGTTGAGGAGAGGTAGGATATGTGAAATGAGGGTTTGGATGATGATGGATGAGCTTGGGATGAAGGTTTGAGTGTTTGAGGAAGATGGGGGCTCAATGGGGGAGAAATTTGGTTTAGAGTTGAAGAGGAAGAAGAAGAAAACATTTGGAGGGGTATTTAAAGAGTTTGGTGGCGGCTAGGGCAAAACTAGGGTTTCCTGGGCTGATTAGTCGGTCAAAGAAGGATTGGTGACCGACTAGATTGGGAACTAGTCGGTCGGTTGATCAACGCAGACCAACTAAGAGCAAACAGTAGCTCGCTCAGGAAAACTGGACTATGAGTTAGTCGGTCTGTGAAGGCTTGCCAACCGACTAGTTTGAGAACTAGTCGGTCGATGAGTGTTCATGGACCGACTAAAGGCTGAATTCTGAGAGAGATCATGGAAATGAGAGTTAGTCGGTCTGAGAAGGATTCCTGACCGACTAGTTTGGGAACTAGTCGGTCGAGGGTTGTTCTTAGACCGACTAACGATAAACAGTAACTCCTGAATTATAATCAAAGCCCTCTAGTCGGTCGGTTAAGGATTGCCGACCGACTAGATTCAGATCTAGTCGGTTGGTTCTCCTTCTTGAACCAACTAACGTGCACGAAAAGTGCCGATTCGAAGCGCGAAGCTTCGGGAAGATTTCTATGGCTTCTAGGATCGATTTATACTCTAAGATATGAGCGATAAGAAGCTCGTCATGAGTGACTCACCTCAAGCTCGACGATCTAAGGAAGGAAGCTAGAAAGTCACGACGAAACGATCGAAAGTGAAAGCTACGGCGACGAAAACCACACATCCAAGGAGAAAATCCACCAAGCATATATTTTAATATAGATAATCCAATTACACGGAAACCAGTCGTTACAAGGGGAGAAAGAACAAAAGAGAAGAAGAGAGAGATGGACCTTGGAGAAGATGGAGGGCGCAAGGAGGGAGGAAGGAGATAGGTTAGGGAAGAAGACAACTCAGAATAATGAGAAGAAAAGAGAAACAGTCGTACATTTAAATAAGAAAATGAAACGGCAGCTAGGTCAGAAATTAGGGTTTCGGGGTCAACTAGTCAGTCAGCGAAGGGCGGTTGACCGACTAGTTTGAGAACTAGTCGGTCGGTCGTCTAACTGTGGCCGACTAAAAGGCAAACAGAGAATAGTGTCGGCACAGGGTTGATAGATTTAGTCGATCTGTGAAGGCTCGTCGACCGACTAGTTTGTAACCTAGTCAGTCGGCCAGTGTTCATTGACCGACTAAAGGATAAAAGTGGTCGACAAGAAGTTTTCAAAATTAGTCGGTCTGAGAAGAAAGCCTAACTGACTAGTTCGTCAACTAGTCGGTCAGTATTCGTTCTTAGACCGACTAATGGTAAACAGTAACTCGACTGTGTGAAATGATCTCTAACCTAGTCGGTCTACGAAGAAGTGTTGACCGACTAGTTCGACAACTAGTCGGTCGGTGGATGAACTTAGACCGACTAGGAGTAAACAGTAACTCAGTAGAAAAATCTGACGGAAACTAGTCGGTCCATGAAGAGTTTCTGACCGACTAGATTGACATCTAGTCGGTCGGTCCTTGTTCTTGAACCGACTAAAGTGCACACCAAGTCTCCAAATGAAGTGCGAAGCTTCGGGATGGGTTCTAGGGACTCCTAAGATGGGTCTGGATCCAAGACAAGAGCGTCATGAAGCACGCTTAGCTCCAGATAGGGGAAAAAGATATGGAAGAGAAAAAGAGAGAAGACGAACAATCATATATATATAAATAAATATCATCATATAGAAACCAGCCGTTACAATTAGGAAATCAAACTCCTCTTGGGTTTGGTTCCCTAATGTTTAGGTTCCTCACACATATGCATATTGCATGTGTATTGTGCTTAAATGTTTATTTTAGCATACCCATTGATTATGTGTGTTTCATGATTTTGAAAATGTTTTCAAATTTATTTTTTTTTCATGAAAATGGGAATCTTGGGGAATACATTGACGTACATACATTTGTTGATCCATATGTATGTCAATGGGGGAGTTAATATGTTGTATGTTTAAATATTTTAAAACATATTTTGACTCTCATTTTGGGGTGTCTTTGGGATCATTGCCACAATTGGTGTCAATTCTCAATTGGTTAGTTTTGGTCTCAAACTAAACCCCTTTCATATTGCCAACATGTTTCATGTTATATTTTCTTTTGGCAATATCCTTGTGTGTCATTGAAGCTTGATTTTTCTATATCTATTGCTTTGACACACTTTAGGCCCATGGTTTCAATATTTGTATATCAATTGGTAAAGAGGATTGTTCCAAGATTCATTGCCTACAATTGGTATTACCTCAATTGTTAGAGATCGTTTATCTTCTACTTTACAATTGGTATTAGATCGTAGAAGTCAAAATTTGACCTTTTCTATGATCTAGGGGGAGCATGGGATAATGATTGATACCCACACAATTTTATAATTTGGTATCATACATTTCCTTATTTCTTGCATATTGTCACATCTTTGTTTAAAGATGACAAAGGGGGATATTTATGATGTCTACCTTTTTGACGATGTCAAGGGGGGAGATATATGCATTATGTAAATATCATTCTTGTATTTCATACATGTGCATTTGGGGAGAGATATATCTTTAGGAAAATATATATGGGATTGTATAAACCATTCATGTTTGCATGGTATTGTCTATTGCAATTGGTTTATGTAATCCATGTATACCTATTAAATGTCACCATGTTGTCTCATTATTTCATTTGGTATAATGAGTATTTACTATTTTGTATCTCATTTTACACTTGGTGCATATAAGTAGGGGGAGCTCATTAGCATTGTGCTTTATTTCTTTATGTTTACCATAATGTGTGTCATCATCAAAAAGGGGGAGATTGTTGAGTATTGGTGTTTCATACCAATGTTATTCTGATGATGATCACAACATTATGTTGTTGCTAATGACTCTCTTGTTTTAGTCTCATAGTTCATTTCAAGAATATCATTTTTGGATACTAAACACTTGGTGCAAGGATGGACATCAAGTGGAGAAGGGACAAAATCTTGGACTCAAGGGGTGCCAAAGATTGGAGATGATGGGGAGAATCAAGGCATCTAGATTGAAGACATGGACTCTAAGGAAAGCAATGTAATCCATGTAATATTTCCTTTATTGCTTTCTCTCTCATTTGAGTCTAGGTTTATGTAATGCCTTGATAGATGGTCTACTCATACATGCATATGCATTTAACCATCTTAGTGAGCCTTATGATTATCATAGAATCCAACCCAATAGGCTCATCATGACCAAAGACTAATTTGGAGTCTCTGGTTCTCCATCAGTCGCCTGCTGAAGGATTCACAGTCGACTGGGTGATTTCCAGTCGCCTGTCGAGCCTTCTATAGTCGACTGTGATGCACGGCTCAAGTCAACATTTCTATTGACTCTACTTGAGCTTTTTGCATCAGTCGACTGATGCTCAGTTTACAGTCGCCTGTATATTTACAGTCGCCTGTGGATTGGCCAACAGTCATCTGAGTAGCGTAAGTGCATATACTGCTTCTCTCTGTTCTTCTCCATCTCCTGCAGCAGACGACTGATGAAGGGTTTACAGTCGCATGGTAATTTTACAGTCGACTGTATTCTTGTCATCAGTCGCCTGTATGCTTTTCTGGAGAAAGAGTGCAGCCCGCTGTTTATTCCATCCCCTGCAGCAGTCGCCTGCTGAAGGTTTTACATGCGCCTGTCCTGTTCACAGTCGACTGTATCGACTTCATCAGTCGACTGTCGTGGCTCAGATTATAGCCGTTGGATATTTTCTAGCTGTTGGACAGTTGACTGTCAGTGACGTTTCTGCCCAGAAACTAGCCGTTGCAGCTTTTTGTTTTTAGCTGTTTCCTTGGGGTTTGAGGGGTTGTATAGGGTTCCTATATATAGGAGAGGGCTGAGTTCATTGAAACTGCTTGATGCTATTGCAAATCTTTAGAGATTGATTAAGCCACTCTCAAACTATCTCATTTCCCTCTTTGAGCTCTCATTCCTCTTCATGCATTGAAGTCCAGCTCAAGGGAAATCATCCAAGTGCTTTCAAGCCAATCTCAACACTTGGAGATTCTCTTCCATACCTTGCATTCATCTATGAGTAAGCATCTCAAGGCATAGGTAAGAGTAATTTACTTGGTGATTCTTGTAACACTAATTCTCTTTGTAGGAATTAGTCTTTCGCTCTTTGTGGGAGTTTATCTCTTTGTGGGATTAGGATATTCTCTTAGTGGGAATAACTCTCTTTGTGTGAGTAACTCTCTTAGTGGGAGTTTGGTGTCCTAGTGTAGGGCTAACCCTAATTCTCTAAGTGGGAGTTAGTAATTCTCTAGGTGGGAGTTTGACCCCTGTGTAGGGTTGATTGGGTCCTTGTGTAGGGCAAAATCCTCTTGGTGAGGTATCTCTTTGTGAGATTTGTATTCACTTCTCTTTGTGGGAATATAGTGAATATTGGTGTGGCTGGACGTACCCAAGTTTGGGGAACCAGGATAAAATCTTGTGTTTGCGTTTGGATTGATTGTGTCAATTATTTCCTCTTGCATTTATTATTCTGCATTTGCAAGTTTAATTTTAATTGGAAAATTTTATTGCCATTACACTATTCACCCCCCAGTGTGTTGTTGTTAGTATTGCAAGGGTAAGGCGATCCTTACAAATCCTTCCTCAAAAAGTACTCCTTAAAATGTTTCCTTGGCCCTTCTTCTCCTTAATGGACTTGAAACTCTGTCTTAGTCTTCCCTTTCAAGCTCCAAACTTTGCTTCTAATTGTTGGATTTGGGGATAATTTGGGATGAATTTGGAGTTTAGTAGGATGATGGAAGAGTGAGGGGTTCTTGGTGGTGGAAGGGGAGGTGTTAGGGGAGGAGATAGGTGGTAGGAGTGGTGGAGCAACAAGGGAAAAGGGGAGGGGGAGGTTTTGGCCTAGTGTAAGGGGGAGAGAGTGAGGGTGAGTGAATGAGATAATTTTTGGATTTTTTTGTTTTCTTTTTTTGTTTTTGGTTTTCCCTCAAATTAATCTCCTCCACACAATTGGTCAAGGCTAATGACAAGTGTTTTCTCTTACTCATGCCAGATGACACCAAGCTTGTGATGTGTCATGGTTAGAAATTTTAGGGATTTGTATTTTTGAAAAAATAAAAATACATAAGGAATACACCATACATCTTAAATACAAGGTATTTTCCTCCAAATACCTCTATTTACTAATACCAAATGATGAGTTAAAATCTTTTAAAAAATAATTTCTTCGCCAAAATAATTAAAGTAAAATACGTAGATACTCCCAAAAATCATACGCACACACATACGCCCAAAAAACATACTAACATGCGTACATTAATATTAGGGTCATTACAAAGTAAGTATAGTTTGTACCAATGAGCAACGGTGGACGAGTAACGGAAGCGCCTTCTTTTATATTCATGATTCACGTACTGAAAAACCAAGATCACACCCACTTTAACCAAAACAAAGCAGCACGGATGACACGCTCTGATACCAATTGTAATTCAGTACGAAGAGATTAATCAATTAAACATAATGATTAAGCATAAAAATCAAGCAACAACACGCAAGACTTGGTAACGCAGTTCGGTGCACACACCTACATCTGCGGGGTCACGCCTAGAAAGATCATATTACTCCACTAAAATATCAATGAATACAATCACTAATATCGGATTTCTATTAGGAGGAACAAACTCCCCCTCAATACAACCCGTGGTGGGTAGTCTCTACCAAACCCATGGAGTAATATATGCAAGCTCCCCTTGCATGCAAGATTCCCTTGCAGAACTGACTCGAATGTCAACTCCCTTGATCCCTACCTCGGCAGCTGTCAGCATCCCTCCCAGAGTATTCGATCACAATCTTGAAAAACGATGAAACCCTAGCCGCAATCTGCATATCTTTTATATCAAACGACTTACTCTAATCTCGGAGTACTTAAGGAAGTATGTTCACGAGCATCTCATGCAGTTGACATCCCGCAAATTAAGGAATCACTTCGGGCAAGTGGTTCCACAATATCTTCAACAAATCTCTCAACCAACAATTGCGGGTCAAATAAATCTTCACAGATCAAACAACCATATCTGTGGAACATCAACTTTTTATTTCATCTTCAACCAGTCTCAAGCTTAGTCACATACACCAGAATGCTTTCGAGGGAACCAATAAGATTTGGAGTAATATACCTTCAACCTTATGATGACTTGTCGTTCTTTCCAAAGCTCCAGAACATCATGTTGACGTCCCCGCAATGTGCGTGTCAGATGCGTGCAATATATGATAGGGGGCGTGAGATTTAAATATTTATAACCGCAAGCACACGGTGTTGTAGAGTGGCTTGGGGGTCGAACTCAGGGAGGCGTGGTTGTGCTTGTGAAGGACCGGATTCACCCCATGGGTGAGCTAGCCTGAATCAGTAGATGGGTTGTCACGAAAGATAGAATGCGAGGGATAAACGATATAAAGGGAAACCCGGGACTTCGGTTTCCACCCAATCGTGCGATTCTCGCCAACACGGCCCACGGGTAGGATAACGATCGGAATTAGGGTCTAATGGTAAGACGTTGCCTCTAAGAGTGATACTGGCATCCCATGGGCCCGATATTCCGGTCGGTGCCCAGGATGATACACCGGACTACCCGGTTTCGGTTAGTGGGCATTCCCATATCCATTAACACTGACCGACTCCTGGAGCACTAAGCTCGCAACGATAACTCCCAACGTCTCATCCTGCTGCTCCCGCGCACTAGGATTCGACGTCTACGCTAAGGGCATGAGCTACGGCTAGGGAGTCAACCGCCAAGTTTATTCCCCCTTGGCCCAACGGTCAAAGGCGGTCTTTTTCCCGCCGATGACAATGAAACACCCCACGTAACCCATAGATTCCTAATCCCTATCTGTTTCCTAGTCCTATGGACGCATCGGGGAGAACCCACGAAGGGGTTTCCACCAAAATCCCAGATTTGGGAACTACTCACACATATTTACTAAAAATCAATCTAAATCAAAATCGACCGTTAAAAACATGATCAGGTGATTGAAAAGTAGTAAGAGCAATGCAAATAACACTATATTAAAGTTTGGTAAAGATCAGACAACTTACAATATCTAGAAAATTACAGCCGTCAAGAGAGAGAAAAAACAGCAAAGATAACAACTCTCTCGTTTCTGGAAACCTAGGGTCTGTATTTATAGAAAACGACATCACCCGATCGGGTGAAGAATCACCCGATCGGGTGACCTGCTGTGAACTTCGGCAGCAATCTTCAAAATTTCACCCGGTCAGGCGACACGGTCGGTTGGCAAAAGCTGCTCGTCGTTTGGATCTTGAGCGTCGTCGGGTGAACCGATCGGTTGACAAATCAACCGATCGGTTGGAATTGTTGCCCAAAAGACAGAGACTTGCGATATTCTGGCACGGTCAACCGGCCGTCGGGTGAGCTCTCCGGGCATCTTCTTCGGGGAAACGGCTACAGGTGAACCGATCGGGTGAAGATCACCCGATCGGTTGAGTTTCAGCTCCAATTTCCAGAGAGAACAGTCGGTTGAATCGGTCGGCAACCCAGTCAGTTGAAACTTTTGTTGTTTCAGCGGCTGACTGGGTCGTGCACGCATGCATCACCCGATCGGTTGCTGTGTCCAACCGATCGGGTGGGGGCTGAAAGATGCGATCTTCGTCGTTTGACCCCCTGGATCACGTGCGACTCCTTTCGTTGCTCCGGGGATTTATGATATCATCGTTAAACGTCCCCTACGCTGGCAAACTCCTGCAAACATGTAAGAACACGGAGAAGTGAAAGAAAATAAGAAAATACGAGAAAACGGGTACGAGACGGCGGGAAATAACGGAAAAATACAAAAGAAAACGTGCGTGAAGATATGAAATATAAACGCACGTCAAAATCCCCCAAGCTGAACCCTTCCTCGTCCTCGAGGAAGACGAGTGAGAGTAGGAGCTTGGATGGAGAAAATAGAGAGAAAGAGAGAAAAAGGGAACTCTAAATCCTAAATCGCCCGTCAGGGCCAACAAAATAAAAAACGACACACCAAGCAAGCAAACGCCAAATCATATCACTAAACCAAGGAATACGAGTCCAGACAAGTGCCGTGGGCCCACGTAGTGAAGCGCGAGTGAGCGTGGTTGTGTGCTAGCAGACGGTGTCGCTATCTATATTGCGCTATAAACTCCATATACACAAATCCAAGAAATGACCCAAATATCGATTCGATTTAGAAACGGCGGTGAATATATAGCTCAAGCATGCATGAGAAGAGTATGAGAATAGAAACGCATCATGTGTCAGGGACTCCACAGCTAGGGACTCGGGCATCACCACACTATCGCCTAGGTAATAGCTAGAAACTCCCTATTCCAAGTGTTTTCGAAAGCGATGGGGGTTGAGATGATGTGGAGTAGAACACTCGGTGCAAATTCTCGCGTTCCCTTTATTTTCGGTAGATAGGAAAAATATTCACACACATTTTTTTGGGTTTGGGTATTTGTATTTTTTTTGGCTCTTTGGCTATACATATTTTTTTTCTTTTTTTTCTTTTCTCTCTCTTTTTTTTTGGATTTTTGGATTTTGGGATATATACACGTGTGTACTCTCCCAAGTGGGAGAACGGTACACGACGAGGGGATTTGCACCAAGTAAAATAAAAAAGAAATCGGATTCTAAACAATTGGGCAAGGGAAATGTCTCGCTAATCAGAGCATAGGCTAAAACAGGCTATTCTAGTCCTAACTGTGGAATCCCGACACATGCGAAATGAAGCATACGATATATGTGTATTCACGCATACAAAAGAAGATAAGAGAGGCAAATACCTCATATTAAAATCGAAGCATGATAGTCTAGGGGTCATTCCTGGATAGGTATATAAAACACAATCACAAAGTAGAAGCACACCAAACTCTAGTCACGACACACGACTCACAATAAGGCTAAGTGGACCCACGATGCATGAAATGCAAGAGGACTCGACTTCCTAGGGTTAGTGAATGTGATTATCGAAGCCATGCAAGGTGTGTGTGTGATTTTTGTGGCGATTCATCATAGGGTTCAACTCTAGGAGAAAGAGATAAAAAGAAGAAAAGAAAAAGAAAAACGCGATGGAAAACGACTCAAATAACGAAGAAAAAGAGACAAATGATGCACGAAGTGCGACTCCCCCAAGCTGAAACTTGCATTGCCCTCAATGCAATAGAATTAAATACGGGAGGGCAATGAATATGGGGGGAAATACGCACAGACACAAAAAGACACGAAAGAAAAGAAAATCACACAGACGAAACTGAAAAGAAGAATAAAAATAAAAATCACACCACACGACACATAAACAGAAAATAAAAAATAGAAAATCACACGACATAACATATAAAATAAACACAAAAAGAAAAACAACACACGACAGCACACATAAAAATTGACTTCCCCCAAGCCAGACGTGACAGTGCTAGCGATATGATGTAACGTGAAAAGGCAGAGATATGCAAGGGGGAGGTCAAAAAAAAACAAAGTGAAATCAAAAAGCAGGAGAGGAATCATCCTCGTCCTACTCGGTGGAAGAAGTGGGGGATGCAGTTTGGGTGGGTGAGGTGACTGGTGTGCAGAGAAGTGGAGAAAGTGGTCGAGGTGATGGATCGGTGGGTGTGGACGATGGGTGGTGTGGAGGTGATGACGGTGAGTGGGAGTGAAATGGCGACCAATGTGGTGGTCGGTGGTGGAGGTACGGGGGTAGGTGAGGATGAAGGGGGAATGTGGGTAGGTGAGGATGGTGGGGGAAGTGATCGAGAATGCACCTGTAATTTCTTGCGACGCACGTTTGGGGTGATGGAAGTGGAGGGAGGTGGAGCTGTGGGGGTGACAGTGGAGGGAATGGAAACCGTGGGAGTAGATGAGGTAGTGGGGATGGAAGTAGTGATATGAGGGGATGGTCGCCTAGGGGGTGATGGTGGAGGTGAAGAATGTGATGGGGGAGGTGAAAATCGTCGAGGGGGTGAAGGTGGTGGTGTGGGTGGAGGAGGTCCGTGGACGTGAGTGAGGATGCGGAGGATGGTGGCCATGTCCCTCTCAAGTGCGAGGAAGCATGGGTGAGAGAAAATCGAAGGGGGTGGATCCGAGGAGGTGGAGGACGAGACGACAGCGCGAAGCGAAGCCAGCTCAGTCTCGAGAGCGAGACGAGCGGAAGTGGCTCGACGAAAGGAGGAGGAGGAGGAGGTAGTGCAGACCGGATGGGTGGCGACAGTGGTGGTGGGAAGTGAAGCCGGGGTGGCATGACTAGGGCCAGCCCCGGGGTCTCCCCGGGACGCAGGGATATCCTGCACGCCTAAGTGGGCGACAGGGGAAGGTGGTCTCGGAGCGCCCTGGGGAATGAATGGAAGACGGAGCCCCTCCATAAACTCGGGATCAGGAGGAAATGTCCAATCTGCTGCCAAAGCAATAGTCATGCGAGCGGGGTTGGGCAGAATGGTATAGGGAGATGGGGGGGTGACCGTAATGGAAGGTGAAGCGGCCATCGGGGCGAGGCTTAATCATGTGAATATGCCGCAGGACATCTAGATCTAGACATGAGGTTCCTGCGGCAGTGGGAAGATCTCGGGGGATGACAATGTTAAATCGGGGAGCAGAAGCTATGATCGTGATAAGGCCCCCGCAACAAAGCTTGCCCTTACCGACACGGCTAATCTCCAGAAGCTTGGAGACAAGACAAGCACTGGCATGGACGGGAACGGTAGGGGCCCTAAAAGAAATCCCGTCATCACCCCCGAACGAAGGGAAAGGTCATGGCCCAGAGAATGAAGAGATCAGGGATGGTCACGGTACCTGACTCATCCCTGGGGAAGAACGTGGAAGAAATGATTCGGTGGGCCAGACGGAAGATGGGGTGAATGATGGAGGAGGCCTTGCCCTTACCTTGGGGATAGTCAGGGTGAAGGGTGAGGCGGAACCAGAACTGATCGACGTCAAATTCGGGGGATACCCGGAGGGGCGGATAGCGTCGTTCCCCAGGATAGGGAAACCAAAAATGTCATTGATGTTATCCAGATGGGTGCGAATGGTTCTATTGCGGACCCGAAATATGACGACCGACCCCGACTCACAGACAAGTGTGGATAAAAATTCGAGTGTGAGTGAGGGGTAGGACACGGTGCTAGCGTTCAGGAAAGCTAACTAACCTAAATTCGCGAAGAGGGTCTCGACCTCGGTGAATACACCGAGATTGATAAGCGTTTGGGTGTGGGTGAATTTGGTCGATAGATGCCCCCGAGCATCAAGTCTATGGTAAACGTCTTTGTGCTCCTGGTTCCTGAAGCGGTAGCCATGCGAGCCCATCAGTGGGTCCTCAACTGGGATCATAGGTTAGGGTTGGGGTTGGGGTTGTGCAGGCTGTGCGGGAGGAGGGCATGTGTGTGGTGGATGTGTGGTCTTGCATCTCTTGCGAGACGACTCCCCATCTCGCATGATACCCTTACCTCTGTCTTGATCCCTAGCCATGTGGGGGTGTGTGCGCGAGTGAATGCAAAAGTATGATGAATGTACACACACAAGCGATCGAGCAAGTAAAAATATCTAGGGCAGAATAAAAATTTGAGCTAAGGAGCGAAGTTACCCAAGCGAGATGAAGATCCATGCTCGTAGATGTCCCAACGCTATGCAACGGGGAGAAGTGTGAAGCCGCGGCAACTCGTTTTAGCAAATATCGAAAATGGGGGGGGGGGGGGGGTTTAGGCGAAAACTAGGGTTTTGTGCGGTTGAATCGAAGAGAAAGAGAGGGAGATCAATGGAAAGATGGAAATGGAGGGTGGAGGGATTGATCTAGCGCGTTTTGCGGTCGGTTGGGTGAAGGAGGAGGCCGATTGGAGGGAGGGGAAGTCGAAACGGCTAGATGAAATTGGGGTCGGGTGAGGGAGATGAACGGGTGAGTGGGGGTTTATTTATAGGGTTTAAGTCGAACCGATCGGGTGAAATGTCACCCGATCGGTTGGCTTTTAGGTCGAAAAATTTGCCGAAAAGAGGCTACAGGTGACCCAATCGATTGAGAACTCAACCGATCGGGTGGCCGCTTCACACTTTTTCCCGAGAGTTTGTACAGCTCACCCGGTCAGTCACCCGACCACGCTTTGTATCAACCGACCGGTTGATCAATTCCCCAAAATTCCCGAGACTTCTGCACAGATCACACGGTCAGCCATCCGGTCTCAGCTTTGCTTCACCCGACCGGTTCATTGGAGCTCAGATACGGCCATTGTCTGATACGTCTCACCCGATCGATTGAGTAGTCACCCGATCGGGTGAGGGCTTGTTTCCTGCAAAAATGCACAAATGGACTAAGTCTCTTGACGGATGATCCCGCGGCTGAATTTAATTATTAAAATAGAAAAAATAAAGATAATAAAAATCCTAAAAACAAAAATAAGAGTTTATAGCATGGGTTGCCTCCCATGAAGCGCTTTTGTTTAACGTCGTTTGCTCGACGCCCGTTGATGATATTCAAGGTGGACGGGGGTGATGCCCTAAAGTTGGCATCGCTTCGGATTCAGAGTTGGCAGCCTGCGGTATCGTCGACGGTGACAAGAAAACTTGCTCGACGACCCTCCCTTTGTTGACGGGATTCGGGGGCTTCTCCCTTATATTGGCGTCTACCGCCACTCGTTTCAGGATCCGAATCTCTTCTCCGGTGAGACCCATGGGCTCTTTTCCTTTCCTCCTCGTCGGAGGAGTGTTTTGAAATCCGGGAGGGACCGTGTGTGCCGCATCCGCTTTCCCAGCGACGTCATATTTCTTCAGTCCGACTGGTTCTTCTAAGTCTCCCAAGCTATCGGGGGGATTTCTTGAAAGAATTTCCCAGGAGCTTGCCTCCACAACTCTCTCTTCTTCCAACTCTAGCATGTTGCATCTTGGATCATCCGGGGGATTGGGGTGCTTCATTGACAACCCTAAGTCGAACTCGACTTTTTCGTTGCCGACGTTAAGGGAAAGCTTTCCATTATTCACATCTATTAAAACGCCAGCAGTGGCCATGAATGGCCGTCCAAGGATGATGGGGGTGTGTGCATCTTCAGGCATGTCCATGACGACGAAGTCCACCGGCACATGTACCCCTCTTACGTTGAAATGGAAGTCATCTACAACACCCACCGGATATTTGACCGAAAGGTCTGCAAGCTGTAGGGTCATACCGGTGGGCTCCAAATCACCCATCCCTATCCTCTTATATAGCGACAAGGACATTAAACTGACGCTCGCTCCGAGATCGACGAGCGCGCGATGGATCTTTACCTCCCCGATCGCACAAGGGATAGAGAATCCCCCCTGGTCTTTAAGCTTAGGCAGATTTGCTCGCTGGATGAGAGCACTACATTCCGCCGTCAGAACGACCTTCTCCTTTCTTGACCCCTTTGTCACCAAATCCTTGAGGAATTTCGCGTAGGATGGTATGGTGGCCGGCGCCCCGTTTACGGTATGGGCGCGGTGTCGTTTTACCGCAAGTGCACGGTTAGTGTAGGGTGCGGGTTTATCGAACTCAGGGAGGTGGATGGTTTGAGTGGCTACTAGCCTCGCCTAGATCATGTGCTAGCTATGCAGATGATATGGGTGGAAGTGTAGAAATAAAGAGAAGAAAAAAAATAAGACACGAAACGAATCCCCGCTAACACGGGCTAGAGCACTCATGACACTTGGCATTTGACTTGACCCAGGGTGAGACATTGCCCCAAAAGGTGGTACCTAGCGTCCATGGCCCGATATTCCGGTCGGTGCCAAGCACGCTAGGCCTACCCGGTTCCGGACGGTGGGCATTCCCATGTCCATTAACACCTTCCGCAACCGGGAGCATTAAGGCCACAATGATAACTCCCAACACTTCGTCCAAGCCGTTCCCACGCGCGAGGACTCGATGTCTACACTAGGGGTGTGAGCTGTGGCTAGGGAGTCAACCGCCAAGTTTATTCCCCCTTGGCCCGACGGTCAGAGGCGGTCTTTCTCCCGCCAATGACAATAAAACACCCACGCGTAACCATAGTGGCCAAATAGGTCAAAAGTGATTTCTAGCAATACATCGAAGCGGATCTTGACTGGACAAGCACCGGACCCCAACCCCCAACACAACTAGTGTGTTGCCGTACGAATTGGACTCAGATTGCTAGAAATCCCCATTGACACATTTCATCGAACACATGCCATGCAACCAAGTCAAGTGAAAACAACCCAAGCATCAATCCTACTCTAACCCGTATTAGGGTTCATCGACACTACTCAATGGTGAAGAACACAAAAATAAGCAACATAAAAGAGATACAAACGTTCACCATCAAGAAAACTTAACACAATACAAAACAATGGAATAATAGAGAAAGAAATACTTATCTTGAGTTTGAATCTTCAATCCAATACAAGATTTATTACAATAGAAAACCTAATCTAACCTAATCTAAAACTCCCAAGAAATGGGAGGAAAAGTTGCTGAAAAAATGGTGGAAGAACTCCCCAAGTCGTGCCCCAAAAGTCCTATTAATAACCCTCACAAAACCCAATCAGTTCGGGTCCAGAACTATCAAAACAGGCCCACCCGATCGGGTGGAATAAACAGAGACTACGAAACTGCTAAAATTGACTTCAACCGATCGGTTGGACTCCCAACCGATCGGTTGAAGTGAAATTTAAGACAGCGGCCAATTTCAGCACATAGCAGCGCTCAGAAAATTCCAGAAAAATCTAGAAAAATCGGATTTGGGCATGCGACCTATCGTTGGAAAGATAACGACGATGCCGACGTTAGAAAAATAAGCGATCACCCAAAATCCCTCTGGAATGATAGCAGATCTTCAATGAGTGCATCGGCAGCGCGCAAAGGCGGAAGAAAAGGCCACCCGATCGGATGAAACATCAACCGATCGGGTGAGCCGCTTGTTGCTTTGGCCATCGGGCTTCGGGAGCTTCAACCGGTCACTGAAGAGAGCGGGTGGAGCCGTCGGTTCGATCTTTGAGGTGAAGCGGCTACAGATGAACCGATCGGGTGAGATGTCACCCGATCGGTTGGAATCCAGCTCCAAATTCCCGAGAATTGGGGCGTTTGAACCGGTCACTGAACCGACCGGGTGACTTCTTGGCCGCTCCAACTTGTGTCCGGGTGGTGCACGCGTGCATCACCCGATCGGTTGGAAGTGACCAACCGGTCGGGTGAGGGGCTGAAAGATGCAAATCTTCGTCGTTTGACCCCCTGGATCACGCATGACTCATCCCGTTGCTCCGGGGACTCATGATATCGTCGTTTTATGTCCCAAATGCTAGAAATTCCTGCAAAATACCAAAAACACGGAAAAGTGAAAGAAAACGAGAAAACACGAGAAAACGAATACAAGACGGCGGTAAATAATGGCAAAACACGGGAGAAAACGTACGCAAATATATGAAATATAAACGCACGTCAAAATCCCCCAAGCTGAACTCTTCCTCGTCCTCGAGGAAGACGAGTGAGAGTAGGAGCTCAGAGAGAGAAAATAGAGAGAAAGGGAGAAAAAGAAAACTCTATATCCTAGATCGCCCGTCAGGGCCCACAAAATCAAAAACGACACACCAAGCAAGCAAACACCAAATCACATCACTAAACCAAGGAATACGAGTCACGACAAATGCCGTGGGCCCACGCGGTGAAGCGCGAGTGAGTGTGGTAGTGTGCTAGCAGACGGTGTCACTATCTACATTGTGCAATAAAGCTCGATATACACAAATCCAAGAAATGACCCAAATATCGATTCGATTCGAATTAAGCGGTGAATATATAGCTCAAGCATGCATGAGAATAGAGCGAGAATCGAAACATATCATGCGTCAAGGACTCCACAACTAGGGTTAAGGAAATCACCACACTATAGCCTAGTTAATAGCTAAAAAGTTCCTAAGCTAAGTGTTTTCGAAAACGATGGGGTTGAGATGGTGTGGAGTAGAACACTCGGTGCAAATTCTCGCCTTCCCTTTATTCTTGGCAAGTAGGAAAATATTCACACGGGAATTTTTTTTTTGGGTTTTGGGTATTTGTATTTTTTTTTTGGATTTTTGGCTATACAAATTTTTTTCTTTTCTTTTTGGGTTTTTCTTTTCTTTTCTCTTTTTTTTGGATTTTTGGGTTTTTGGCTATACACATGTGTACTCTCCCAAGTGGGAGAACGGTACACGACGAGGGGATTTGCACCAAGTAAAACAAAAAGGAAATCAGAATCTAAACACTTGGGCAAAGGAAACTATTCTCGCTAATTAGAGCATGAGCCAAATGGGTTATCCTAGTCCTTAATCGTGGAATCCCGACACATGCGAAATGAAGTATACGATATATATCTAGCATGCAGAAGCAGACATGAGAAACAAATACCGCATATTCAAATCGAAGCATGATAATCTAGGGGTCATTCCTGGACAGGTATATAAAGTAAAATCACAAAGTAGAAGCACACCACGCAGCTAGTCACGACGCACGACTCACAAAAAGCTAAGTGGACCCACGATGCATGAAATCTAAGAGGACTCGATATCCTAGGGTTAGTGAGTGTGATTATCGATGCCATGCTAGGTGTGTGTGTGATTTTCGTGGCAATTCATCATAGGGTTCATCTCTAGGAAAAAGAGATAAAAAGAAGAAAAGAAAAAGAAAAAGAAAAACACGGAGAAAAACGACTCAAATAACGAAGAAAAAGAGACAAATGACGCACAAACTGCGACTCTCCCAAGCTGAAACTTGCATTGTCCTCAATACAATAGTAGTGAATACGGGAGGGCAATGAAAATGGGGGGGAGTTACGCACCGACACAAAAAAAAGAAATACACGAAAAATACACGAACGAAACTGGAAAATAAAGAAAAAGAAACATACAGAATAAAAGATATAAAACGCAACGAAGGACTCAAAGACACAAACACACGACAACGACACACGAAAACATGCACACAAAAGTCGATTTCCCCCAAGCTGAACATGACAATGCTAGCAAAATGATATGATCAATGGGGATGTAGAGATATGCCAGGGGGAAAATCCGAAAAGAAAGAAATCAGAATGCAGGAGAGACAGTCTGCTCGTTCTCCTCGGAAGAGGATGTGGGGTGAAATGATAGAAGGGAACGATATGAAGGGTTATTATGATGCAAAAGCAAATCCTAGATACGCTCCCCTCGCTAATGAGAGGAGACGAGATTATTCAAATCTAAACTAGAAAGCGGTAAAAATTTACACTACTGGATTAGGATACACCTGAGCATAGGCGGATCCAAGATCTGGAGTGGGGCAGGTAGCTGCTCTAACTGCTCCTTCTGTGGCTCCGCCAGAAGCGCTGTGCCACGTGTGCCAATGGACCCAAGCAATGCACCTCCAAGCAGCCCTCGTAGGTGTCCACCTGTGACCAGCAAAGGACGAGGTGCATTAGTCCATGGCAAGAAATTGTTTCCCAAAATAAATGTATCCCAGAGATAGTCGCCGGTAAATGATGGTAAAATATATGAAATGTGGTGAACACTCCCTGGAAATGGTATGCTATCCTCTATGCTAGCGACGATCCAATCCCCGCTCTCCATGTGAAGTTGCTCTCCAGGTGGTGACACACCGCAGCATATCTCAAGGGAAGTCGATCTTGTGTCCTGCGAGAGATATGGTGTGTCAAAAATATATAATTCTAAAGGAATAGGAAGTGAAAAGCGAGAATCAACAGTGGAGTGAGAGTGAGTGTGAAAATCTCCCTGAATATAGGCAATATGCTCAAGTAGATGCTCAGCCGCAGAAGAAGTGGAGAGCGACGGTAGAGGTGGATGTGACTCGGACTCCATGAAGTGGACCATCGTATACAGGCCCTCGTGCACATTCTCCTCGACGATATGCTCATGCTCCTCCATCTGCCCGATGTCCTGAATGACATCCTCATGGTTGACCACCGACCAAGGAGGAAGCTGTGACAGAGATGGCTTTGGAGGTGGATGTGGAGCGGACCCCTCGTATGTGGTCATCGTGTCCTCGTCCTCACGCACATCCTCCTCGCCCTTATGCATAAGCTCTATAAACTCCTCGGTCCTCTCATAGGACTCATGTGGGGTATCTAAATCAATACAAGAAGTCTCTCCCATAGATCCTAGAGAAATCTCCCCATCCTCACTATCATCATCAAAAAATGCTTCGTCATCCAAGTGGTAGTGATGGAAAAATGGGGGATCGGCATGAGATGTGTCTATGGTGGCCGACGGCGTGGTAGTCTCAACCATGAAAGTAGGTATATCCTCTCCTTCATCCCCTCTCCTCGGTGTAGGCTCGATGATTGGTACCATCAAGTTTCGTAATGTTTGGCCTTGGTTAAACATGGCACTTTGAAGGAGAGACACGAGGCTTGATTCTTCTTGTGTTTGTGGAGGGGTATAAGGTTGAGGAAATGGATGGGAGGTGTTTGGGCTAAGGTTGTGGGAAAATGTTTGGCCTTGGGGTAGGGGGAGGCTCTCGAGCATAAATGGGCAATCATAATACACATGCCCCGCCATCCCACAAGTCTCACAAACCACAACCGAATAAGGATCGTATCCTCCCATCTGAGCATCAAAATTTGATCTCCACATGGTTACACCAAAGATACCTGGACAACAAAAATAAGAAAACTAGAGAGGAGCGTCAATAGTACAAGAGAATAACAAAAAGATAATATAATGGTGGGGGGAAAATTTCTTGGTTATTGAATATATTTTTTTAAAAAGAAAAAAGAAATTTTTTTTTGTGTTTTAATGTGTAGTCTAACGAACCCAAGCTAAGCTAATATCAAACCGAACGCCTCCCCGGCAACGACGCCAAAAACTTGGCCGGCGCCCCGTTTACGGTATGGGCGCGGTGTCGTTTTACCGCAAGTGCACGGTTAGTGTAGGGTGCGGGTTTATCGAACTCAGGGAGGTGGATGGCTTGAGTGGCTACTAGCCTCGCCTAGATCGTGTGCTAGCTACGCAGATGATATGGGTGGAAGTGTAGAAATAAAGAGAAGAAAAAAAAATAAGACACGAAACGAATCCCCGCTAACACGGGCTAGAGCACTCATGACACTTGGCATTTGACTTGACCCTGGGTGAGACATTGCCCCAAAAGGTGGTACCTAGCGTCCATGGTCCGATATTCCGGTCGGTGCCAAGCACGCTAGGCCTACCCGGTTCTAGACGGTGGGCATTCCCATGTCCATTAACACCTTCCGCAACCGGGAGCATTAAGGCCACAATGATAACTCCCAACACTTCGTCCAAGCCGTTCCCAAGCGCGAGGACTCGATGTCTACACTAGGGGTGTGAGCTGTGGCTAGGGAGTCAACCGCCAAGTTTATTCCCCCTTGGCCCGACGGTCAGAGGCGGTCTTTATCCCGCCAATGACAATAAAACACCCCCGCGTAACCCTAGTGGCCAAATAGGTCAAAAGTGATTTCTAGCAATACATCGAAGCGGATCTTGACTGGACAAGCACCAGACCCCAACCCCCAACACAACTAGTGTGTTGCCGTACGAATTGGACTCAGATTGCTAGAAATCCCCATTGACACATTTCATCGAACACATGCCATGCAACCAAGTCAAGTGAAAACAACCCAAGCATCAATCCTACTCTAACCCGTATTAGGGTTCATCGACACTACTCAATAGTGAAGAACACAAAAATAAGCAACATAAAAGAGATACAAATGTTCACCATCAAGAAAACTTAACACAATACAAAACAATGGAATAATAGAGAAAGAAATACTTATCTTGAGTTTGAATCTTCAATCCAATACAAGATTTATTACAATAAAAAACCTAATCTAACATAATCTAAAACTCCCAAGAAATGGGAGGAAAAGTTGCTGAAAAAATGGTGGAAGAACTCCCCAAGTCGTGCCCCAAAAGTCCTATTAATAACCCTCACAAAACCCAATCAGTTCGGGTCCAGAACTGTCAAAACAGGCCCACCCGATCGGGTGGAAACTCACCCGATCGGGTGGAATAAACAGAGACTACGAAACTGCTGAAATTGACTTCAACCGATCGGTTGGACTCCCAACCGATCGGTTGAAGTGAAATTTCAGACAGCGGCCAATTTCAGCACATAGCTGCGCTCAGAAAATTCCAGAAAAATCTAGAAAAATCGGATTTGGGCATGCGACCTATCGTTGGAAAGAAAACGACGATGCCGACGTTAGAAAAATAAGCGATCACCCAAAATCCCTCTGGAATGATAGCAGATCTTCAATGAGTGCATCGGCAGCGCGCAAAGGCGGAAGAAAAGGCCACCCGATCGGTTGAAACATCAACCGATCGGGTGAGCCGCTTGTTGCTTTGGCCATCGGGCTTCGGGAGCTTCAACCGGTCACTGAAGAGAGCGGGTGGAGCCATCGGTTCGATCTTTGAGGTGATGCGGCTACAGATGAACCGATCGGGTGAGATGTCACCCGATCGGTTGGAATCCAGCTCCAAATTCCCGAGAATTGGGGCGTTTGAACCGGTCACTGAACCGATCGGGTGACTTCTTGGCCGCTCCAACTTGTGTCCGGATGGTGCACGCGTGCATCACCCGATCGGTTGGAAGTGACCAACTGGTCGGGTGAGGTGCTGAAAGATGCAAATCTTCGTCGTTTGACCCCCTGGATCACGCGTGACTCCTCCCGTTGCTCCGGGGACTCATGATATCGTCGTTTTATGTCCCAAATGCTAGAAATTCCTGCAAAATACCAAAAACACGGAAAAGTGAAAGAAAACGAGAAAACACGAGAAAACGAATACAAGACGGCGGTAAATAATGGAAAAACACGGGAGAAAACATACGCAAATATATGAAATATAAACGCACGTCATATGGTCTCTATAGCATCAAGGAAGGGGATTTGCAAGCTTAGATCCTTGACCATGGGAAAGAATTTGCCATACTTTTCGTCTATCTTGGCTTGGGCTAGCCGTTGCGGAAAAGGCACAACGGGCTTGAACACTTTGAGGCTCCCTTCCTCGGTTTTCTTCTTCTCCTCTTCAGGGACTCCCTCCGGAGTCGTTTGCTTTGGCGACGAAGCACCGTCTTCATTCAATTTTTCAATTGGTCGTTCTACGACCAACGGTACTTCCGGTTCCTTGGGGGGCAATCTTGTAGGGATTTGTGTCCCGCTTCTCAATACGATAGCGGACACATTCGCATTCTCGTGCGTGAGTGCCAAAGTCTGATTTGCTCCCCTCGGATTCACTTCAGGTTGTGGCGACAATAGATTCTGCGGCCTCTGAAGGTTTGCCACTTGTAACCCCAGCTGGGTTACCTGATCAGTGAGAACTGTCACGCCCCGCTTCCCAAAACGACGGAGGCGAAGCGTGACTAAGGCCTGCTTAGGCCAGAGCTGGGAAGCTCGGACCCAATAAGCGTCTGTAGGGGTACCATTTAAAAACTTTCAGGTTCTTGCATTCATAAAATTCGGAACAATAGGAAATACAGAAAGGAAAAGGCATTCATTAGAGTTCTAATATCCAGCGAGTGCAAGTCTAAAAAGAAGCCTAAGCATGGCAACAAAAGTTTTAAAAACAAACCTAAAAGCAGTAACCTCTGAAAGTGGCGACTAAAAAGACCTCTAGGTCTGGTCCTCGTCGGGCACGTACTCTGGGTCGACGACCTCGGCTCCTCGTGCTCCAGTGCGTCTGCCTCGTCCACGAACTCTAGCTGAGCACCTGACGTACAGCACCCAAGAAAAAGGAACTGTACGTCAGGTAAAGTCTACAAGAAGGGTTAGACTTTACTGCAAGTGCACCGAACTTTAAACAACAGTTTACTGGTTGATTAACATGCTGAGGTTCTTTTACACAACAGTTTACTGGTTGATTAGCATGCTGTGGTTATAACAGGGTAACACAACAGGAAGTAACGTAGCAGGAAAGTAAAACGGGACAAGTAGTAGTCGTAGCGTGTGCTACCAACTACGGGGACTAACCTACAGGTGTCAAGACAAGTCGGGACGTGGCGGGACAAGTCAGGACAAATAGGACGGGACAAGACAAGACAAGTGTGACACGAAGGGTTCACGCCTTACGGTTCGAGGGGGATCAGACCCTCTTGCCGTGCGCACGCTCAACCCTACCCCAACCCAAGAACTCAGGACAAGAAGTACAGGGATCACTTCCGCTAGGGAAACATCCGAAACGCCTGAAGGCTTTTTGTATAACAGGGATCACTTCCGCAAGGAAAGCATCCGAAACGCCCGAAGGCTTTTTGTGCAACAGGGATCACTTCCGTGAGGAAAGCATCCGAAACGCCCGAAGGATTTTTGTGTAACAGGGATCACTTCCGCGAGGAAAGCATCCGAAACGCCCGAAGGCTTTTTATGTAACAGGGATCACTTCCGCGAGGAAAGCATCCGAAACGCCTGAAGGCTTTTTGTATAACAGGGATCGCTTCCGCAAGGAAAGCATCCGAAACGCCCGAAGGCTTTTTGTATAACAGGGATCGCTTCCGCAAGGAAAGCATCCGAAACGCCCGAAGGCTTTTTTTGTGTAACAGGACACGACATGACAAGTGTAGGGAGTTGTTATTCTAGGGTGTCCACACGCACGCACACACATGATAGCCCTATAATATCAAAAGTTGTTGTTGTCAGGCTCAGACTTCGTCGTCAAGTCTGAGCCGTCAGGTGTCGTCCCGGACGCTATCATTTCACGTCCGGCTCTATACATTCACAGTCTAACAGTTCTAGCAATCTAAGACCAAAGCACGGTCAAAAACACAAGTGGTACACTTGCCTGCGATGGCGAGTGTGTCATCCTCTCGAAGCGTCGCGCCCAAGCGTCTCTTCCGCGGTAGTCCATCTGAAACAAGGGGGGTCACGACGACGGTGTCAGGTCGCGATTTTCATCAAGTCCTATTAGGGTTTGTTTCTAAGTTATCGGGGCTATCCTATTTGTCAATCATCACATTTTGATGTTCAGTCCTATTCGACGATTTTATCCTATGTGCACAGTTCAAAAGTCCAGTCGTCGAACCTACTGTTTCACAACGTTTTAAGGGCGCAGAAAATAAATTTAGTTACAGTTGTCTGATTTTAGTTAGGGTTCAGTTTTGCTACGGTGTGGGTTTGAGCTACGAGTCAGGGGGACCAACCTGGTGTGAGGAACATGCATTTAAATCTGGCGTCGGGTCTGGAGACGGTGGCGGTGCTCGTGTCCCCGATTGCGGGTAGCGCAGTGAAGGTCGTCTCGGGATCGTCTCAGGATCGTAGTGGCTGTGGGTAGCGCAGTGAAACTGCACGACAACGGGAACAGCGTCAGAACCACCTTGGTCGCGAGTAGTGCAATGAAGCAGCAGCGAAATCGCCTCGGTCGCGAGTAGCGCAACGAGGCAGCATGTGAATGGTAGCGTCAAGGAGTTGCGGATCAGTGAGCAAGGAGGAACAAAGACCCCAGAGGCCAAAACAGCGAGTAACGGCGATACGACGTCATTAGAACGTCGGACGTGTCGCTGGCCGACTCGGGGAGGCTGTCAAAGAGAAGATCCAGCCCGGTGGAGGTCATGTCGTGACTCGGGGAGCTGTCAAGGCTGCGCCGCGGTGGCGCGTCACCAAAAAATCAGCAGCAGCAGTTGCTGCCACTTGCAGCTGCGGAAATAGACCGCTGGACAACCGGGGAAGCGAGGGGGAGGCGGCGCGAGGGTGGCACAGCGGCGCGGCGACGGAGGGGCTGCGGTAAGCGGTGAAGGGCAGTCATCAGCTTGAGTGAGGGTGAGGGGATCACGACGGAGTCGGGGGTTCTCGCAGGCGGGCGTCAAGGTCGCAGGCGGGGCCGTGGTCGCGGCAGCGGAGCGGATCACGGCGGCAGCCGCTGCGAGGCTGATCGGGCCGCCGGCGGCGGTTCTCCGGCGTCGTGCGGGGGCCGTGAGGCAGCACGATGGCACTAGGGGGAAAGCCGCGGCGGCGGACAGCGGAGATGCGGAGGCATCGGGGCGCGAGGACGGGAATCGCGAGGGGGCGCGGCGGTTATCGGGTGTCGGAGATCATCGACGAGATCTCGAGGGAGGAGCGGTGTCACGGCTGCGAGGGAAGATGGCGGTCGCGGCGGCATGGGGAGGCCGCGGGCTCCGGATCGCGGCACGTGTGGTGAGAATCGGAGCAATCGCCAGCAGTCGAGGGAGAGGGGACGCGAGGGGAGGCCTGATCGGGGTTAGGCGGCGCGGAGAGGGCGCTGGGCGGCCATGGTCGGGGGCTCGCCGTGGAAGAGGAAGATCGGAGGGAGAGGGTGTGTAAAATTGGGGATTTTTGTGTACGGGAGAGGGAGAAGAGAGCTTCTCTCTCTCCTCGGGAATTTGTGTGGCGGCGGCTACGTTTTGGGGTTTGGGTTAGATAGTTTAGGTTATTATAATAATAGAATTTGATATGTAACCCTATGGTTTTAGCAAAAGGGCGGGAGATATATTGTTGGAGGGTGCAAAAAGAGGGGAAAACTAGAGGAGAATAGAAGAAGCAGTTTAGGAAATATTTAAAATAGATTTGATAAGGGATTTAGCCAGATTTGGCTAACGAATTTGAATTTTGAATCTGATCAGGGAAATTCAACGGTCCAGATTTCTCCGAGCGATATCTTTCAATCCGGGCGTCAGAAAAATAATCCGAAAATACCGGGGCGATCGTGGAGACGAGACGCACAGATCTACGAAGCCTGATCGTGCGTAACGCCTACCAAAAATTTACGTAAAATTGGGAACGGCGTTTTGAGTCAAATGACTAAAACGCCCCTATCATTCAAAGTCCTTTTGCGAGAAAATGAGCCATGAAAAGACGTTCCCAAAAATTACTATAAAATTCAACACTCCAAAACAATCGCAACGGCATATCGCATCGCATATGCCGGATCTCGGAAATAGTCAAATAAAAATACGTGCACGATAAAACACGTGCGCGCAGAAAATTACAAACGGTCGGAAAGCGGCCGTTACATTCTACCCACCTTAGAAAAGATTCCGTCCTCAGAATCACTCATACTAAGATTAATTATAATTTCTATAAACACCTAAGGCTATAACTCTCATCTTCCACACAATGGTCTCTAGTCCTATACTCTTAACATGATTCCTCAAATAATCCGTCAAAATCCTTCTTTTCACTGGATAATGCCACGACTAAACTCACCTCTTAAGACTTAACCATAGACCCATCATTGCTGTTGAAATTTCCAACTCCAATTTCTCACAAAAGAATAATAACTATCTTCTCATACCATACCACTCTGGCAAACATCACCTCTCAATAATATCTTCTAAATTCCTCGATCTTTTTCCAATATTAATCAATCTCCAAAATTAGGTTCTAGTCAACCGTCAATCTAAAAAAAAAATCTTTGTCCAATCCTTTAATACCTTCACCAATCAACAATCGTCGTGTCTTCAATACATCCCTGTCATATCTTCCCATAATTTTATCTACCAAATAATTTGGACTATCAAGATCACCTCTCAACCTACCTATTATAACTAATCCCAAGCAATTTAAGTCCGACTACCTAACCATCCATTCATCTCAACACGTCATGTTACTCCCAATGTCTTCTTACGTCAACTCAACAATCAAGTCTCGATGCTAATAATAGCTCTACTCAATCTCATGATCACCCTAACTCCTATCATACACTGTAGCCATCCCTATCTACCATTCGTCTAAGCCTCAAATCTGATAAGTTCTCATCTTCACGCAGATAATTCATCCGGCCAGAATTTCCCATTGAGTCCATCTCACATCGGTATCATAAATATGTTTTGGACAGCTCACCTTCTCATCCGAAAGAAATCTATTCCCACATCCTATTAATCCAAATTCGGTTAATCAAAGCTATAACAAATTTCATCTCTCCCTGAGCCTACCCGCAATCAAAATCCTACAACAAAAATAGCTAGTCCCAAAACTATAAC
Source organism: Scilla litardierei (assembly GCA_030789695.1). Classification (NCBI taxonomy): domain Eukaryota; kingdom Viridiplantae; phylum Streptophyta; class Magnoliopsida; order Asparagales; family Asparagaceae; genus Scilla; species Scilla litardierei. The sequence goes on from CM061141.1 coordinate 258,394,185, forward strand.
AACCATAACATAACATTCCAAAATGGAAAGAGAGAAAAGAAAGGGAAACTTATAACCAGTGACACATTTTTAAAACATTTGGAAAAACGTGTGGAGCCGTGGTAATGGATGAGGAAGGATAATTGATTTGCGATCTTGTGAGCTGATTTCAAAAAATTTAAGGGTTTGGTTTAAAAAAAACAAAGTTTTAATACAATCACACGCAGTCAAAGATAAGCAATTCCATAATAGCGAAAAACTACGTCTAAGAAAATTGCCTACCTTGACCCTATTCATATACGTATGAATCGTCGTTTAGACAACTTCAATCATATCATGGTTAACACTGAGTACACATTCAAGACACAAAAGGCAATTATCAAGATCTTAAAGAACACACATTCATACAGGTCTACACACTCTATCTATGCTTATGCACTGTGACGACATCACCTACCAAAGGGCCTATTCCTAAACTGAAGACATCATGGACAACTACAAGGACTAATGTCTAGACAACCTAAGGGAAAACAGAAGCCAGGAGTATAACGAAATGAATCGGAAGGAATGAGTTCAAATAAGGCGGGATAAGGAGATAGTTGGTTGGATGAAACGAAAAATATTCTTCAAAATAACTAGATTGATGACGGGAGAATTTACATGTAAAATATAGTATCATATACTTTTATACTTATAAAATAAATGTAGGAGGAAGTGAGCAGATGGTAGAATTTATCCCAATTTGGAATAAGAGTCAGGTGAAGGAAATAGAAGCATGGTGGGGTAGCGGTGAGAAACGATTGTTTTGCAAATTGAAAAAAAAATAGGTTTACACAAAGATTTTAAAATGTGGTCAAGAAGAACATAGAACTGGCATAAGGTTAATAATAAAACAATTGGAGTTCCCTCTAATCTAGAAAATATTTTAAAAGGTATGTACGGTAAGTGATTAGAAGTTTTGGTAGTTTTTTTTGTGTAAAAAGAATAACATTGAATGGTAACAAGTTTTAAGACCGAAATACGAAAGTTAATGATTCAAAAGCGAGTACGAAATAGTAACTTAAGGATTTACGACCAAGAAGGTTTCCAGGTCGATAAAAGAATTTTAATTCAACCGAAAACAAGAATTTTTTTTTATAATATATATAGTATAGGGGTTTTCAAAGAAATTAAGCTGAGCGATGAAACGGAATATGGAGTTTCGAAAATACTTTTAGAGAAGGCATAATTGGCAAGGAGAAAGATTCGAAGAATCTACGATGATCGTCAGGAAACGATCACGTGAATCGGGAGATAGGAAAAATGATTGCTTAAAAAAATAGGTGTAGGATACGAATCGTGAAGACTACGATGGAACATTACGTCTGACAACACAAAATTGTAAAGATCAGGGCGACACTAGAAGTCAGGGGTTCTAATTATCAGATCGTCTAAGGATGAGAATAACTCAGCTCTAAAACTTCCTAAAGGGCTAGTAATCAGGATCTAAGGGGGAGGTCCCTAAGAGAATTAAGGTTACTTTTCGCTGGGTCCGAAGTCGATGGGCCCGAGCGAACGACTAAAAGAGAGGGGCTCCAGCAGTCTAACACGGTCAGAATCAAAAGGGGATGCTAATGTAGTCTAGGACGAGAACGACTAAATCTTAACTAAGGCGTCTAACTATCAACTGGGACGTCTACCTAAGTCTTCCTACCATCTAAGACTGGAAAGCCTAATTCAGACTTGTACGTGGATATTAAATGAATGCGGTACTTTTATTGTTCCGAACTTTTACATGACCTGCATGGGCCACCACTAAAACCTGTCACGCCCCGCTTCCCAAAACGGCGGAGGCGAAGCGTGACTAAGGCCCGCTTAGGCCAGAGCTGGGAAGCTCGGACCCAATAAGCGTCTGTAGGGGTACCATTTAAAAACTTTCAGGTTCTTGCATTCATAAAATTCGGAACAATAGGAAATACATAAAGGAAAAGGCATTCATTAGAGTTCTAATATCCAGCGAGTGCAAGTCTAAAAAGAAGCCTAAGCATGGCAACAAAAGTTTTAAAAACAAACCTAAAAGCAGTAACCTCTGAAAGTGGCGACTAAAAAGACCTCTAGGTCTGGTCCTCGTCGGGCACGTACTCTAGGTCGACGACCTCGGCTCCTCGTGCTCCAGTGCGTCTGCCTCGTCCATGAACCCTAGCTGAGCACCTGACGTACAGCACCCAAGAAAAAGGAACTGTACGTCAGGTAAATTCTACAAGAAGGGTTAGACTTTACTGCAAGTGCACCGAACTTTAAACAACGGTTTACTGGTTGATTAACATGCTGAGGTTCTTTTACACAACAGTTTACTGGTTGATTAGCATGCTGTGGTTATAACAGGGTAACACAACAGGAAGTAACGTACCAGGAAAGTAAAACAGGACAAGTAGTAGTCGTAGCGTGTGCTACCAACTACGGGGACTAACCTACAGGTGTCAAGACAAGTCGGGACGTGGCGGGACAAGTCAGGACAAACAGGACGGGACAAGACAAGACAAGTGTGACACGAAGGGTTCACGCCTTACGGTTCGAGGGGGATCAGACCCTCTTGCTGTGCACACGCTCAACCCTACCCCAACCCAGGAACTCAGGACAAGAAGTACATGGATCACTTCCGCTAGGGAAACATCCGAAACGCCTGAAGGCTTTTTGTATAACAGGGATCACTTCCGCAAGGAAAGCATCCGAAACGCCCGAAGGCTTTTTGTGTAACAGGGATCACTTCCGCGAGGAAAGCATCCGAAACGCCCGAAGGCTTTTTGTGTAACAGGGATCACTTCCGCGAGGAAAGCATCCGAAACGCCCGAAGGCTTTTTGTGTAACAGGGATCACTTCCGCGAGGAAAGCATCCGAAACGCCTGAAGGCTTTTTGTATAACAGGGATCGCTTCCGCGAGGAAAGCATCCAAAACGCCCGAAGGCTTTTTGTATAACAGGGATCCCTTCCGCCAGGAAAGCATCCGAAACGCCCGAAGGCTTTTTTTGTGTAACAGGACACGACATGACAAGTGTAGGGAGTTGTTATTCTAGGGTGTCCACACGCACGCACACACATGATAGCCCTACAATATCAAAAGTTGTTGTTGTCAGGCTCAGACTTCGTCGTCAAGTCTGAGCCGTCAGGTGTCGTCCCGGACGCTATTATTTCACGTCCGGTTCTATACATTCATAGTCTAACAGTTCTAGCAATCTAAGACCAAAGCACGGTCAAAAACACAAGTGGTACACTTGCCTGCGATGGCAAGTGTGTCATCCTCTCGAAGCGTCGCGCCCAAGCGTCTCTTCCGCGGTAGTCCATCTGAAACAAGGGGGGTCACGGCGACGGTGTCAGGTCGTGATTTTCATCAAGTCCTATTAGGGTTTGTTTCTAAGTTATCGGGGCTATCCTATTTGTCAATCATCACATTTTGATGTTCAGTCCTATTCGACGATTCTATCCTATGTGCACAGTTCAAAAGTCCAGTCGTCGAATCTACTGTTTCACAACGTTTTAAGAGCGCAAAAAATAAATTTAGTTACAGTTGTCTGATTTTAGTTAGGGTTCAGTTTTGTTACGGTGTGGGTTTGAGCTACGAGTCAGGGGGACCAACCTGGTGTGAGGAACATGCATTTAAATCTGGCGTCGGGTCTGGAGACGGTGGCGGTGCTCGTGTCCCCGATTGCGGGTAGCGCAGTGAAGGTCGTCTCGGGATCGTCTCAGGATCGTAGCGGCTGCGGGTAGCGCAGTGAAACGGCACGACAACGGGAACGGCGTCAGAACCACCTTGGTCGCGAGTAGTGCAATGAAGCAGCAGCGAAATCGCCTCGGTCGCGAGTAGCGCAACGAAGCGGCATGTGAATGGTAGCGTCAAGGAGTTGTGGATCAGTGAGCAAGGAGGAACAAAGACCCCGGAGGCCAAAACAGCGAGTAACAGTGATACGACGTCGTTAGAACGTCGGACGTGTCGCTGGCCGACTCGGGGAGGCTGTCAAAGAGAAGATCCAGCCCGGGGGAGGTCATGCCGTGACTCGGGGAGCTGTCAAGGCTGCGCGGCGGTGGCGCGTCACCAGAAAATCAGCAGCAGCAGTTGCTTCCACTTGCAGCTGCAAAAATAGACAGCTGGACAACCGGGGAAGCGAGGGGGAGGCGGTGCGAGGGTGGCACAGCGGCGCGGCGGCGGAGGGGCTGCGGTAAGCGGTGAAGGGCAGTCATCAGCTTGAGTGAGGTTGAGGGGATCACGGCGGAGTCGGGGGTTCTCGTAGGTGATCGCGCCCCGGCGTACACGTCCCGGGACGACGGTTGTAGTTTTATCGCAAGCGCACGGTATAGCGGCGAGCGGGTATCGAACACAGGGAGGACGAATGACCGTGCTTGCTCCTAATCAACCTGGCTATTCAGAGGGATAATTGCCTTGGGCGATCCTGTCACAATCGTCAGACAAAAGTGCGAAATATCAAATCAAATAGAGAACGCCTAGGGAATGGGGAATCCCCACTACTTACCGTATTTCACAATTGTGGTTCGCCGGTATCGAAATCGCTAGGATGAGAATTTGGATGAACTAGTTGCAACTAAATGTGGAACCAAGCTCACGCTCTCGCGCTGTTGCCGGTCTATAGCTATCCTAGGTTTGGGTCCAATCTCTTGCAAACCCTAGCCTAGGGAAGCTAGCATTAGGATCAACATCATCGTCCAATTGCGCACCGAGCCCAATCTCTTGCAAACTCGGTCCACAATCTAGATTAGGATAGTTCCTACCCGTCCAATCTCTTGCAAACGGGTATCGGCGCGGAATTGCAACCGGAGATCCTAGCATCGGTCCAATTTCTTGCAAACCGATACTTCGAAAATCCGACTCCAACCCAATTCGGATTTCTAGGGCTTCCTATCGAATTGGGATCCAATTTCTTGCAAATCCCAATTGATGTGAATACCTAGCTATCCGTAGTAATTCGATCCCAATCTAATCCCTAATAACAATCCTAGCTCAATTTCTACCGATTCAACACAAATACGAAATTGGGTTTGTAGGGTTCATCCCCACGCCCCAAGACGTGGAGACTACTCACTAATCATAGCAATAGCACAATAATTAGCAATGAAATAGACAATGGAATTCATCACAACAATGATATAAACAATAAAAATAGAGTTTTTGTGGAAGAGAAGTGCAAACCAATGTAGATCTTCAATCAACCCAATAAAAATCCAAGTTTTTCTCTTCACCAATCACAATTAATAAAGCTAAAAAGTAGACTCAAAAAGCTGCAAAAAATCTCAGAGGAGGCTCTCTAAACTAGGGTAAAAACAGAGCTTAAATAGCCCCAAAAATCGTCCAAAAATCCTGACCAAAACGCCCCTGCACAGCCTGTTTTCCGCAAATTTCGCTACAGGCAGCGCATCGCACTCGGCCGAGTGACAAAAGTCGCTCGGCCGAGTGAAAACCCTGTAAATTTTCCAGTAAGTCGGGGACTTCAGGGGTCTTCAGTTCGGGGGTGGCTCGGCCGAGTGAGTTGTCGTCACTCGGCCGATGGCTTCACTTCACTCGGGCGGACGGAATTTGCCACTCGGCCGAGTGGGTCTTCTGAAGCTCAGATGGCCAAAAAACAGTAACTTCGGTCTTTTTGAGGGCCTTCGTCTGGGCGCCACTCGGGCGGACGTGGTATCGTCACTCAGCCGATGTGGTCTCCGTCGCTCGGCCGAGTACACATGGAAGTCGTGTCTGAACGGGTCGGCCGAGCAGTGTCTGGCTGGTCGGCCGAGTGGCTCCTCCACTCGGCCGAGTGGGACACAAAAAATGCCCAAACTGGTCGTTTTGGCCTCCTCGTCGCTCCGGCGGCGTCCATTCTTCTTCCGCTCCTCTCCAACAGCAAAATACCCCTCGGGGAGGTCGTCGGTGGCCGTCTAGATTACACGCATCTCGAGATCACTCCTAATCGCGCCAAATCACCTGAAATGCGACAAAAACAACAAATCGTGAAAAGCATCGCAATATCGTCGATATATCGTGAAAAACATAATTTGGGCGATCAAAATGGCATGCAAACATGCGGGAAAAGGGTGTAAAATAAGGAGTGATCAAAATCCCCCAAGCTTGCCTCTTACTCGTCCTCGAGGAAGATAAGTAAAAAGCGAACCCGGTGGATTCGGAAAACGAAAACGGCGAAAAACGAAAAAAAATGGAAAACGAAGAAGAATGATAACCAAACGAAAATAAAGAAAGAAAGAAAGAAGAGGTAGGATGCTAGATCATTTTCTCAGGACGTGGGTTTCACCTGCTCTTATAGCATGCACCGAGTGAGAAATACATGTCAAAGAATCTCATTTTGATATCATAGTAGAATAGTGCAAGTAGAAAATTGAAAACCCACGAACAACGGTATAATCATGAGAAACGGAATGATTTTAAAATTAACATCGCCTGAATCATCTAAAGCGGTATACAAGTCTCAGATCACACACTTTTCAATTGAACGCTTTCTATCTGGAGTATAAGAGTATCACATCATAGAATAGAGAGAATGGAAAAGTATGGGTTTCATGAAATGAATGCTAGGCTTAGATTTCTGGATTTCGTAAAGCTAGAAACAATCTCACCGAGTATAGAATATTACTTAGCCTAGGTTGTCGTGCAATGTCAAGTAGTCGCTCTCTCACACATCAATGGATCTCCTCCCCCAAGCTTATCTATAAGCGTGGTGGCACAAAAATATTTACATCCCCATTTTTATATAGCTCCAAAGGCAAAGAAGAGAAAGAAGAAAGAAAGAAAATAAGCGATTGGGATCTTTCATTGAGGATTTTTTCCTCTTTTCTCCCTTTTTTTTTCAGATTTTTTTTTTTTCTATCATATATACAATGATCCCAATTCAAAGAGAGATAATGATATACGAGAATGTTCTTCTCTCTTTTATTATATTTTTTTTTTTTCAGATAAGAGATTTGGAGCTAGGAGTTAATAGCGGGGGAAATGCCATAAAATAGAATCACTAAGGGGAGATTCACCAATGATTTTAAAAGTAGAGAAATGTTGTTCAAGATTTGTGGAGAAAGAAATAAATATAACTCTCGGCTCACTCTATAAGACATGCACGACAACTTCAGCAGGGTAATCTAATCTACTCAGTTTCGATCACAAAAAAGCTAACTAATCCAGATATATCATAGCTAACCATCATTCAATCATCCGGAAGTGAAGTGTACAATTCATGCATATAGAAGTGATAAAGGAAAAGAAGTCAGTACTCCAGATATAGGCATTCAATGCGTGAATCTTGGTGTGTTTTCTGTGATAGCATACATATGAATATTCAGGCTCAGCTAATAATAAAATTTCATCCATTTTCATGAGGAAAAAGTGTGGGCTCCTATTTCTAAATGCAAGCGAGTCATAGCATATGATATCAGAAATGAAATCTAAGACACGACAAATATAGCATGCATATAGAATAAGCTAACTCCACGTAGACATCATCACACAAAATTCATCTCTAGCATGAGATGAAAAATAAGGAAGAAGTAAAGATAAAAGGAAAATAGAACTATGCAATGCGGCACACAGGAAAGTAAGGAAAACGTGATGCATGGCAAAACAAAAGGAAAATAACGAAAAATGAGTGCAAAAGTGAAAAGCGGTGTGAAAAACTGAAAATAAAGGTGGCAAATCGAAAAAAGAACGTGAAAGCTCACTCCCCCAAGCTAAACGGCACAGTGTCCTCAATGTGCAAAGTGTGGCACACAGAGAGACAAGCAATGTGAGGGGCAAGTGAGGATGCATGCATGATGGGAAGAAAAAAAAATATAAAAAAGGAAAAGTAAGAAATGAAAATATGATGCGGAAATGATGCATGCACAGCTAGGAGTGATACGAAAATAAATATGGCACCCAGAACTCTCCCTCTCTCCCAAAAAAGATATATATAGATGTGATCAAAAATGAGAATCCCAAGTAGATATGATATGATATGCACAAATAGATATGATCAAAAATATAATCCCAAAATAAGTGAGGGGAGGGGGGGTGGACAAAAGTGCATCAGGACCCAGCAGAGACGGGCAGCACAACGACAGGAATGGATCAAGGCATCAAGAGTGCCTAAGAAGGCGGTGCCGCGCCGTTGCCGTCCTAAGGCGGAGGTGGTGGTGGTGGTGGTGTAGGCTGCTGAGCTGGGGTGGGCGTGGGAGTGGAAGCAGGTCGAGCGTGTGTGGGAGTGTGTGTGTGAACCTGCTGGGTGGGTGGGGGTACGCGCGGGAGACGCTCTAAGATCTGTGTCAGGCAGTAGTGGATCTGAGGGATCAGGTCAAAGCGTCCAGCCATCGTAGAGACGGTGGAGGACAGGGTCCGAAGGTCTCCTCTAAGACCACTCACCGCCACCTCAAGAGCACGTATGCTCTGCAGTACAGTGTCGGGCGGGGGTGGTGCAGAGGGACGCACCGGTCTAGGCTGTGCAGGGCGAGGCTGGCGTACGCGTGTGGAGTATGTAACGGGCTCAGCAGGGAATGGGACAAAAGGGGCCGCGCCTGGAAAAGTGGGCCTGGCCTCGGTGTGAGGCCGGGACACCGGCTGGCGAGAAGTGGAGGCAGCGGCAGCAAAGGAGGCATGCAAAAGAGGCAACGAGGTGGCCGGAGAGGTCCGTGGCACAGACGTGTGGACAGACGCCACGACGCTCTCGGAGAATAAGGCGGCGGTGGAGACAGAGGAATCTCCCGCTGGGGCAGAAGTGTGCGGTCCAAAAGGTGTAACCCCAGCGGAGATCATGCTAACCATGGTCTCCACGATCGAAGTGAACGAGGGCTCTCCGCACTCGACTATGGTCGGCGGGCGCTCGGGGAGTGCGGAGCAAAGGGGCTCCACGGACAGAGGGCCTGAGGTGGCAGAGGGAGTGGTGGGGACAGCCTCGGAAGTGGTGACCGTGGTGGAAGTGGGCTCAGCAAAAGTACTCGCGACACTGGTAGAGGTGAGGACAGAAGTGTCAGGAGCAGCAGAAACGACATGTGTGGGCTGAGGGATCACAGGGGCGGCAGCGGGCTCGGCAGGGCGTGCAGCAGGGTCTGCGGGAGCAGCCTGGGCAGCGTGTGCGGCGTGGCCCTGCTCGGCCTCCTCGGCCTCGAGCACGTAGGCGGCGGGGATGAGGACATCCATATCTGGGAGCCAGTCTACGTGGGCCGGTGCAATCTGGGTCCGAGCAGGGCTCGGGAGAATCATGTAATCGGCCCCATAGGGGCCGTGCAACCAGACCCAGTGACGCTCGCCGTGCGGACGCAGCATCTTCATCCGGGCCATAACGTCTATCGACAAGGAAGTGGGGCCCGGAACGCGTCGCAGGTCGTCGGGGAAATCCTCGCCAGTCATAAGAGCCAGCAGGGTAATCAGGCCGCCGCAGCATATCGGTGAGCGAGCGCCCACCGATACAATGATGCGGTCTAAGTACCATGCCGCGATATCGATCACGACGGCGGGGACAAGCTCATCTCCATCCCTAGACAGAGCTCTGGGACGTGTCATCGCATAGAGCATGTAAAGCTCTGGCGTAGACATCGTGCCCGGCTCATATCTGGCCAAAAAGGTAGTCGCCATGAGGCGCTGGGCAATGCGAAGGCAGGGATGTACGATGGCCGAGGCCTTGGCCCTACTAGGGTCAAAGGCGGCGTGGAGACCCGTGATACGTGCCCAGAAGGCACCGGCGTCGAAAGAGGGTGGAGGGATATGTGTGGGGCCATAACCGCGATCGGCTCCGGGGACTGCGGGCCAAGAGAAAAATGCTCTCATCATATCGAGAGTGACCTGGCACTCTCGATCCATGAACCGGAATGAGCATCCCTCATCGGTCCGGGCGATAGAACTCAAAACCTCAAGTGTCGGACGGGTAAAAGTATCCGCCGACACCTGGAAAAAATCTCGCCAGCCCACGTTGTCATACAACGTGAGCATCCCCTCAAGTACCCCCAGGCGTCCTAGGTCAGCGAGGTGTGCGAACCTGGAGGGTACGATCGAGCGCTGCGAGATACGCTCGAAGACGGCGCGGTGTGCGTCGTCTCGGAACGTAATCCCGAGCGGCCCGACCAGTGGAGCCGGTGGTGGTGGCTGTGGATCGGCGGGGAGAGGCTGTGCAGGCTGTGGGTGCGCTGCAGGCTGTGCGGGGTGTGCGGAGCCTGCAGGCTGTGCGGGGTGTGCGGAGCCTGCAGGCTGTGCGGGGTGTGCGGGGGACGGTGGAGGAGAGTCCTCCAACTCGTGGGAGGGGCCGGCGTCATCCGACCGCTTCCGCTTGGCGGAAGCTCTCTTCGACCGCGGCCGCGTCCGGGGCGGCATATCTGCCCCGAGCGCGCGCCGAAAAAAGTGAAAAGTGCGGCGTGTGCACAAAGAGTGGAAAGAGTTTACCCAAACACGCCGCGAGTGCTAAGTAGTGGAAGCGTGCGAAGTCCGCGCCTCCACGAAGTCCTGAGCAGCCCGTAGAAGCTCCCCTGAGCTCCCCTAAGCTCCAAAAAGCAACCTGCGCATGGAAAAGCGATATCAGCGAGTAATAATCAAAATGTATGGAGCAATAGGGGTATAACAGATAGATATAGGAATTGATTTGGGTTAGGGGGGCGTTTAGCACATGGATCCTCAAAAAATACACGAGGAGAGGAGAAAACGGTGAAAATAAGCGAACCGGAGGTGATCGGAGGCGGGGTTGCCGGCGGCGACTCGGGCGGAGTCCGGCGACGGGCGGCCGGCTACGGCAGGCCGAGCGGCGGCGCGCGCAGGCGAGTGGGCGAGCGGCGAGGCGAGATCGGGCGAGGGAGAGCTGAGGGGGCGCGGGCGAAGGGTTTTTTCGTTTTCGAAAACTGTGCCCCCCCCTCGGTTTTATATTAAAAAAGTTACGACTCGGCCGAGTGACTTTACTCACTCGGCCGAGCGAGGCAATTAAAAATTTCTCCCCGATGTCGCTTCGGCTGAGTGGCTTTGCCAGCCTCGGCCGAGTGGAGTAAGTCCATTCGGCCGAGTGACTCAAGCTACTCGGCATGACTCGCCCTAGGAGGGTATCCGTTTTACTCGGCCGAGTGAATATATGTACTCGGCCGAGTAGCAGTTATATCGAAATCGAGAAAATAAACAGAGAGTTGGGTACAGCAGACTTCCCTCGTTCGTGAGCGGCTCGGCCGGACGAACTTCTGGACTCGGCCGAGTGACTAGTATACTCGGCCGAGTGAGCCTTAATTTCTGCTGTTTATCTTCGTTTGGACTCTAAACTCCGTCTTTCTTCCTCCAGTCGATTTCATGCTCCTCCTAGGCGTCGAACGCCTTCTTTGGGCGCTCCTCGTGGCCTCATTCATCTTCCTCATGATGGGTCTACCTATCTCCTCTCCTGTCAAGAAAAATGGGACCCGTTATCACAAAATTTTTGGCGATCGACTCAAAACACTAAAAAATTTCTAAAACGAAAATAAAGAAAAACGAAAATAAAGCAAAAACCGTCGGGTTGCCTCCCGACAAGCGCTCGTTTTAGGTCGTGAGCTCGACCCCCTATAATTTTCAATCAATGCGGGATGTTTGGTGCATATGAGATGCACCTGTCAAACTTTCCGGGGAGCGCGCTTGGATTCGGACGTGGCGGCGAAGCGTTCTCCCGCGGTGGTCTCCTATCTCGAATAGTGTTGGGGGGAGGCTCCCCCAAGCTAGCATTTGCCCCGGTCAACGGCCTAGCCGGCGATGCCGATTTCCGTACCGGCGGAGCTTTCTTTGGAGACTTTGATTTCGAGAGCTTGCAGAGCTCTCGAATCCTTGCGACATCAGCGTCGCCTTCATCTTCATCAGCGGAGAAGTCGGGGGAATCATCATTATTGTCCTCATGGCCTAAATCCGGGCTTTCATCCAATTCTTCATCAAAAAGGGCACCAATCGAGTGAGGAATCGCCTCCTCTATCACCTCATCAAGGAGGTCCATATAATCGAGCTCCTCATGGTAAGTCATGTGCTTCATTGCCTTGGGAATGTGGAGTTCCACCTCGATGTTTCCGACGTTTAAGGTTAAGGTACCTTCGCACACGTCGACGATGACTCCGGCGGTGGCGAGGAATGGGCGCCCAAGTATCAATGAGGTGTCTCCCTCTTCCTTAATGTCCATGATGACGAAGTCACATGGCAAGCATATTCCTCCCGGGACTTGAAGTGGGATGTCTTCGGCAATCCCCACCGGCCTTGTTATCCGTCCATCGGCTAATTGAATGCGCATGTCGGTGGGTTTCAACTTTGTCCCGGTGTTAAGCTTTAAGAACATGGAGAGGGGCATGAGACTCACACTAGCCCCAAGATCGACCAACGCCTTTTGAAGAGGCACGCCGCCCAACGTGCAAGGAATCCGAAAACTCCCCGGATCTTTAAATTTTGCCGGCTCCTTTTCTCTCTTGGTGAACCAAAAGCCCTCCTCGGCTAGCATGATCTTTTCCTTCCTCTTTCTCCCCGAAATCAAGTCCTTCAAGAATTTGGCATATGTGGGGATCTCGATGATGGCGTCAAGGAAGGGAATATTTAGGCTAACTCCTCTTAGATACTCGAGGAATTTCGCTAGCCTTTTCTCCATTTTTGCTTTCGCTAGTCTTTGGGGGAATGGGACCAGTGGCATGAAGCGCCTCTCCTCAATTAATAGCTCCGCCCTAGATTTCTCCTTGTCTTGTGGCTCCTTCTCCTTTTCAATCTCAACTACCGACTCAACCGGCTCCACGCTTTCCTCCACGGGGTCCTCAATAGGAATCATGGCGGGGGTGGTGTCCTTCCCGCCTCTAGTAGTAACGGCAACTACGGCATTGATGTGGCCCGTGTTGCCCCGTGGGTTTTGCTCCGGTTGCGCCGGTAATCTTTGAGTGTTCCGATTGAGCAATGCCAATTGCTCCGATATTTGAGCCACTACGGTGTTAAGGGAGTCTTGCCCCACCTTCAAAGTAGCATTCACCTTGTTTTGTTCGACCATGAACGCCTCCACTCTAGTTTCGAAATCGGATCTTTGTGGAGCTTGTGGAGGGTTTTGGTTTTGATTCCTCCACCCTTGGTTGTATCCGGGAGGCCTATAAGGTGGGACTTGTTGCTTTGGTTGGAAGTTTTGTTGTGGAGGTCCCCTCGGCGGATAGTTTTGTTGTTGGGGTGGTGGTGGTCGAGCTTGATTAGGCGGTTGTTGTGGCGGGTTCAAAGCTCCTTCATTGTTGGCGTAGGAGAATCCCGGGTGATTTCTTGCGGCCGGATTGGACCAATACCCTTGGTTTCCCGCAACATATTGCACTTGCTCCAAGGATCCTTCTCCTTGCTCTCCTCCCGAATACATGGCTTGAGATTGGTCTTGCCAATCACTCATTTGGCTTGCCGGCGCAGAGGTGGAAGGGCTTCCTTGGGGCTCCGTGATGAATTTCTCCAATCTCTCCACCACCTTGTGGAGAGAATCGAATTTGCTCGTAAGCTCCGCTACGGCCTTTGCCTCGTAGATGCTAGTCGGCTTTAAGGAGGACGTAGAGTGTCCTCGCTCATCGCCCCATTGTTGGTTATTGGAGGCCATCTCCTCAATTAGGGCCGTAGCTTCCTCGGGAGTCTTTGACAAGATTGCACCATTCGCCGCGGCATCAATAATTTGTTTGGTCCCCGGTTGGAGACCGTTGTAGAAGCTGTGCACTAACTCCCAATCTTCTATACTGTGGTGCGGGCACTGGTGCTGCAAATCCTTAAATCGCTCCCAAGCTTCATAGAGCGTCTCGTGTGGTCCTTGCTTGAAGGACATGAGAGCGCTCCGGATCTTCACCGTCTTGGATGGTGGATAGAATTTATCAATGAATGCATCCGCCAACCCGTCCCAAGAGGTGAAAACTCCGTCAGCTTGCGTCCTCAGCCAATAGAGTGCTTTGTCCTTTAGCGTGAAGGGGAAGAGGCGCAGTCTGATGGCATCAATCGGGACCCCCGGCATTTGGAAAGTGGCGCACTTCGACAAGAATGATTGGATGTGGTAGTGGGGGTTCTCGTGAGCGTTCCCATGAAAGGGGTCTTGTTGCATCAAAACCACCAATCCCGTCTTTAGCTCGAAGTTCTTGTCGGCCGCCAACTCCGGCACGGCGATGGATGACGTAGTAGAAGAGGTTTTAGGCCGAAGCCTATCGCGAATAGAAATTATTCTCGCCATTCTCGCCGCCAATTCTTTGGGAGTTTCCCGGTTGGTCATAAACCCCCCTTCCGGATATTGTCTCCTTTCCGCTCTGAGTCTCCGCGCGGTGCGTTCGATCTCGGGATCGAATAATAGGGCTTCGGGGTCCGCCGTAGATCTCGTGTACATGCACAGTGAAAACAGAGTTTCAAAGAGATGATTAGTACCGTGGAAGGGTTAGGTAAAAATAGCAAAGGTAATAATAATGGTAAAAGAAATAAAATAAAAAGAAAATAAAAGAAAGAAATAGCTAGGTGAAAAAGAATCAAACGCAATTGCCTCCCCGGCAACGGCGCCAAAAACTTGATCGCGCCCCGGCGTACACGTCCCGGGATGACGGTTGTAGTTTTACCGCAAGCGCACGGTATAGCGGCGAGCGGGTATCGAACACAGGGAGGACGAATGACCGTGCTTGCTCCTAATCAACCTGGCTATTCAGAGGGATAATTGCCTTGGGCGATCCTGTCACAATCGTCAGACAAAAGTGCGAAATATCAAATCAAATAGAGAACGCCTAGGGAATGGGGAATCCCCACTACTCACCGTATTTCACAATTGTGGTTCGCCGGTATCGAAATCGCTAGGATGAGAATTTGGATGAACTAGTTGCAACTAAATGTGGAACCAAGCTCACGCTCTCGCGCTGTTGCCGGTCTATAGCTATCCTAGGTTTGGGTCCAATCTCTTGCAAACCCTAGCCTAGGGAAGCTAGCATTAGGATCAACATCATCGTCCAATTGCGCACCGAGCCCAATCTCTTGCAAACTCGGTCCACAATCTAGATTAGGATAGTTCCTACCCGTCCAATCTCTTGCAAACGGGTATCGGCGCGGAATTGCAACCGGAGATCCTAGCATCGGTCCAATTTCTTGCAAACCGATACTTCGAAAATCCGACTCCAACCCAATTCGGATTTCTAGGGCTTCCTATCGAATTAGGATCCAATTTCTTGCAAATCCCAATTGATGTGAATACCTAGCTATCCGTAGTAATTCGATCCCAATCTAATCCCTAATAACAATCCTATCTCAATTTCTACCGATTCAACACAAATACGAAATTGGGTTTGTAGGGTTCATCCCCACGCCCCAAGACGTGGAGACTACTCACTAATCATAGCAATAGCACAATAATTAGCAATGAAATAGACAATGGAATTCATCACAACAATGATATAAACAATAAAAATAGAGTTTTTGTGGAAGAGAAGTGCAAACCAATGTAGATCTTCAATCAACCCAATAAAAATCCAAGTTTTTCTCTTCACCAATCACAATTAATAAAGCTAAAAAGTAGACTCAAAAAGCTGCAAAAAATCTCAGAGGAGGCTCTCTAAACTAGGGTAAAAACAGAGCTTAAATAGCCCCAAAAATCGTCCAAAAATCCTGACCAAAACGCCCCTGCACAGCCTGTTTTCCGCAAATTTCGCTACAGGCAGCGCATCGCACTCGGCCGAGTGACAAAAGTCGCTCGGCCGAGTGAAAACCCTGTAAATTTTCCAGTAAGTCGGGGACTTCAGGGGTCTTCAGTTCGGGGGTGGCTCGGCCGAGTGAGTTGTCGTCACTCGGCCGATGGCTTCACTTCACTCGGGCGGACGGAATTTGCCACTCGGCCGAGTGGGTCTTCTGAAGCTCAGATGGCCAAAAAACAGTAACTTCGGTCTTTTTGAGGGCCTTCGTCTGGGCGCCACTCGGGCGGACGTGGTATCGTCACTCGGCCGATGTGGTCTCCGTCGCTCGGCCGAGTACACATGGAAGTCGTGTCTGAACGGGTCGGCCGAGCAGTGTCTGGCTGGTCGGCCGAGTGGCTCCTCCACTCGGCCGAGTGGGACACAAAAAATGCCCAAACTGGTCGTTTTGGCCTCCTCGTCGCTCCGGCGGCGTCCATTCTTCTTCCGCTCCTCTCCAACAGCAAAATACCCCTCGGGGAGGTCGTCGGTGGCCGTCTAGATTACACGCATCTCGAGATCACTCCTAATCGCGCCAAATCACCTGAAATGCGACAAAAACAACAAATCGTGAAAAGCATCGCAATATCGTCGATATATCGTGAAAAACATAATTTGGGCGATCAAAATGGCATGCAAACATGCGGGAAAAGGGTGTAAAATAAGGAGTGATCAGTAGGCGGGCGTCGGGGTCGCAGGCGGGGCCGTGGTCGTGGAAGCGGAGCGGATCACGGCGGCAGCCGCTGCGAGGCTGATCGGGCCGCTGGCGGCGGTTCTCCGACGTCGTGCGGGGGCCGTGAGGCAGCACGACGGCGCTCGGGGGAAAGCCGCGGCAGCGGACAGCGGAGATACGGAGGCATCGGGGCGCGAGGACGGGAATCGCGAGGGGGCGCGGCAGTTATCGGGTGTCGGAGATCATCGACGAGATCTCGAGGGAGGAGCGTCGTCACGGCTGCGAGGGAAGATGGCGGTCGCGGCGGCATGGGGAGGCCGCGGGCTCTGGATCGCGGCACGTGTGGCGAGAATCGGAGCAATCGCCAACAGTCGAGGGAGAGGGGACGCGAGGGGAGGCCCGATCGGGGTTAGGCGGCGCGGAGAGGGCGCAGGGCGGCCATGGTCGGGGGCTCGCCGTGGAAGAGGAAGATCGGAGGGAGAGGGTGTGTAAAATTGGGGATTTTTGTGTACGGGAGAGGGAGAAGAGAGCCTCTCTCTCTCCTCGGGAATTTGTGTGGCGGCGGCTGCGTTTTGGGGTTAGGGTTAGATAGTTTAGGTTATTATAATAATAGAATTTGATATGTAACCCTTTGGTTTTAGCAAAAAGGGGGGAGATATATTGTTGGAGGGTGCAAAAAGAGGGGAAAACTAGAGGAGAATAGAAGAAGCAGTTTAGGAAATATTTAAAATAGATTTGATAAGGGATTTAGCCAGATTTGGCTAACGAATTTGAATTTTGAATCTGATCAGGGAAATTCAACGGTCCAGATTTCTCCGAGCGATATCTTTCAATCCGGGCGTCAGAAAAATAATCCGAAAATACCGGGGCGATCGTGGAGACGAGACACACAGATCTACGAAGCCTGATCGTGTGTAACGCCTACCAAAAATTTACGTAAAATTGGGAACGGCGTTTTGAGTCAAATGACTAAAACGCCCCTATCATTCAAAGTCGTTTTGCAAGAAAATGAGCAGTGAAAAGATGTTCCCAAAAATTACTATAAAATTCAACACTCCAAAACGATCGCAACGGCATATCGCATCGCATATGCCGGATCTCAGAAATAGTCAAATAAAAATACGTGCACGATAAAACACATGCACGCAGAAAATTACAAACGGTCGGAAAGCGGCCGTTACAAGAACTCTCTGCACCATCTCCAGCTTCAAATTTATCTTCCCTGGTTGGTGATGTATTGAGTCAAGAGGGACTCAACCGGAGAGATGGCCCTCTGCTGGCCATATTGCTGCTGCTGCTGCTGCTGAATGGGTTGCTGATTCCTAGGAGCATATGGCTGATAATGTTGTGAAGGCTGCTGCTGCTGAAACTGCTGCTGCTGAAACTGCTGCTGCTGAGGCCTAGCCGGCTGATATATTAGCTGCTGTTGTTGCTGAGGAGGCAGCTGTTGATACGGTGCATGGTAGCTAAGGTTGGGGTGGTTCTGGTTATTTGGAGAGTAGGCCGGATTGGAGCTAGTCCGTGGTGGATACGGCGCATTTCCCGTAGGATTGTAGAATAGTGCGCTCGCTTGGTCCAACGGTGGTGAGATGTCACCACCCTCGAAGTCTCCCATGACTTCGGATTCCACCGCCGCAATATGTTGTGTACCGGCACCACCGGCTCCTACCATTAGCGCGGAGATCTGGGTCGACAGCAAGTCGAACTTGCTGGATAATTTGTCGATGTCCTCGACCCTGTGGATACCCCCAGATCTAAGTGTGGCTCTCTCGTCACACCACCGCTCATTGTTTGAGGCCATATTTTCTAGAATGTTCCCAGCATCTTCCTCACTTCTGGACATGAAGGACCCCCCAGCTGCGACATCCATCGAAGACTTCAAGTCGTCCCTCAATCCGTTGTAGAACAGATTGATTATCTGCCACTTGGGAAGCTCGTGATGAGGGCATCTTTGCTGCATCTTCTTAAATCTTGTCCAAGCTTCATGCAGGGACTCGTGGCTGGCTTGGGAGAAGGAGGAGATCTCACTCCTCAGCTTCATGGTTTTCCCTGGAGGAAAGAATTTCATCAGAAAAGCGTTTGAAAGCTTCTCCCAAGTGTTGAAAGTATTCAGGTCCTTCCCCCTAAGCCACAACTTGGCCTTATCTTGCAGAGAGAAGGGGAATAGCTTCAGACGGATCGCCTCAGTCGTGACACCATTTATCCGGAAGGTGTCACATTTCTCCAAGAAGGAGTCCAAATGTTCGATGGGGCTCTCCATGGGTGCACCCGAGAATTGATCCTGCTGGATCCACGTCACCAAAGATGGCTTAAGCTTGAAGCTTTGCACCGTAATAGCAGGAGGATGGATGGCTGAGGTGGACTCGATGGATGGCATCGAGTACTCCAGCAGGGACTTGTGAGGTGGGGTGTTCTCCCCCATGGTTTCAGGCTCTTCTCTTCTTCGCTTCTCTGCGGCTAAACGCCTTAGGGTGGCGTTTATCTCCGGATCAATGGGAATCAAGTCGTCGAGACTTTTTGAACTCCTGCGCATGAAAAGCAACAAACACCCGTGAAGCGAAAAGTGGGAAAGAAACAGATAAATTATAAAACAAAAATAAGAAAATAAAAACGAAAAAAGAAGAATGCGAAAATTATCACGAGATAGAGATGAGAGCTAGACTCAAGGGTTCATGATATCCTAAAGTAACAAGCACGTTGCCTCCCCAGCAACGACGCCATAAAGCTAGATGTCCCCGCAATGTGCGTGTCAGATGCGTGCAATATATGATAGGGGGCGTGAGATTTAAATATTTATAACCGCAAGCACATGGTGTTGTAGAGTGGCTTGGGGGTCGAACTCATGGAGGCGTGGTTGTGCTTGTGTCAGAAAGGACCGGATTCACCCCATGGGTGAGCTAACCCGAATCAGTAGATGGGTTGTCACAAAAGATAGAATGCGAGGGATAAACGATATAAAGGGAAACTCGGGACTTCGGTTTCCACCCTATCGTGTGATTCTCGCCAACATGGCCAATGGGTAGGATAACGATCGGAATTAGGGTCTAATGGTGAGACGTTGCCTCTAAGAGTGATACCGGTGTCCCATGGGCCCGATATTCCGGTCGGTGCCCAGGATGATACGCCGGACTACCCGGTTCGGTCAGTTGGCATTCCCATGTCCATTAACACTGACCGACTCCGGGAGCACTAAGCTCGCAATGATAACTCCCAACGTCTCATCCTGCCGCTCTCGCGCGCTAGGATTCGACGTCTACGCTAAGGGCGTGAGCTATGGCTAGGGATTCAACCGCCAAGTTTATTCCCCCTTGGCCCAACGGTCAAAGGCGGTATTTTTCCTGCCGATGACAATGAAACACCCCGTGTAACCCATAGATTCTGGCACGGTCAGTCGGCCGTCGGGTGAGCTCTCCGAGTCATCTTCTTCGGGGAAACGGCTACAGGTGAACCGATCGGGTGAAGATCACCCGATCGGTTGAGTTCCAGCTCCAATTTCCAGAGAGAACAGTCGGTTGAACCGGTCGGCGACCCGGTCGGTTGACACTTTTGTTGCTTCAGCGGCTGACCGGGTCGTGCACCCGTGCATCACCCGATCAGTTGCTGTGTCCAACCGATCGGGTGGGGGGCTGAAAGATGCGATCTTCGTCGTTTGACCCCCTGGATCACGCGTGACTCCTCCCATTGCTCCGGGGAATTATGATATCGTCGTTAAACGTCCCCTACGCTGGCAAACTCCTGCAAACACATAAGAACACGGAGAAGTGAAAGAAAACAAGAAAATACGAGAAAACGGGTACGAGACGGCGGGAAATAACGGAAAAACACAAAAGAAAACGTGCGTGAAGATATGAAATATAAACGCACGTCACATGTTGAATCTCATGTTGCAACATGACATTCAACATGACATACAACTTGGCCAATAAATAAGATCTTTCTATATATAAGATAATAAAGAACTATTGAAATATCCAAGTGCCACTAATGACAATACAGTCACACTACGTATGACCCAATAGTAGAGGGAGACGGAAATTTGGCGATATATATATATATACTAGTCATAACCCGTGCCCGCGGGCACGGTTCATCTAAGATTTCCCCCGTAAAATCTTTGTTTACCGAAAAATTATTTCCACAACCAAAATTTAACAGAACAATAAATTAGCGTAAAAATATTTAGTGGCACGGTCGCCTTCGGTGCGGAACAACAAATTCGGCGCAGGCGCCTTCGACGCGTAACAACAAATTCGGCACGGAACAACAAATTTGGTGCTTGCGCCTTCGGCGTGGAATAACAAATTAGCGTAAAATAATTTAGCAGGCGCCTACGACGCGGGCGCCTTCGACGGAACAACAAACCTCGGGTATTTTTACGCTTATTTGTTGTTCCGCTAAATTGTTTTATGCGACATTTTTATTTTGTTTAATTTAATGGATCATGATTCTCCATAATCTTTCCCAATGCATTTTTAATTTCAAAGTTTAGGTTCCCAAGGCATTTTCCCCCCAAATTTAATCTCCACCGTCTTTTCCAAGGCACTTCTAATTTCAAAGTTTAGGTTCCAACGCACTTTCCCCCCAAATTTAATCTCCGCAATCTTTCCCAGGGCACTCTTAATTTCAAAGTTTTGGTTATCAAGACATTTTTCCAACCAAAATTTATGTTTATCCACTAAAATTTTCACAACATCCAATCTCAACCATTGATTTACCAAGATCAAATCTCAGCCACTCTTTATCTTGTCCTGGTCAGCCCTAGGATTCAGAAATCGCTGTCAAATGTATAATAGATAGTCATAACCTGTGCACGCGGGCACGATTCATTTAAGATTTTCCCCCTGAAAATTCTTTGTTCCGCAAAAAATTATTTCCAAAGCCAAAATTTAAAAGAACAACAAATTAGCATAAAAATATTTAGCGACACAGGCGCCTTTGGCGTGGGCGCTTTCGGCGCGGAACAACAAATTCAGCATGGGTGCCTTCGACACGGAAAAACAAATTCGGCGCGGGCACTTTCGATGCGGAACAACAAATTCGGCGTAGAACAAAATATTCGCCGCGGATGCCTTTGATGCGGAACAACAAATTAGCATAAAATAATTTAGCGGGATTATCTTCATCTGTCATGTCCAAAGCTATCACAAATTTCTTGTTCTCCTCCCAATTCCAACTACAGAAAGAACTAAAACTAATTTTCTTATTGCCAAATCTACCTCAAACTTCATTAATTATGGCCAAAGCT
This sequence comes from Scilla litardierei, assembly GCA_030789695.1. Lineage (NCBI taxonomy): Eukaryota > Viridiplantae > Streptophyta > Magnoliopsida > Asparagales > Asparagaceae > Scilla > Scilla litardierei. Next base: position 258,415,694 of record CM061141.1, read on the forward strand.
TGTACCACCTCTCACAAAAAACACAGATGTGGGATTCAAGAAAAGGGCCTTAAAGTGGGGTTTAAACTAATTTTCTACGAATCTCATAACCATTTCTTTTCTTTTTTTTCATCTTGAAGTAATCTGTAAGAGAAATTGAGCAGGTATCAGAAGTCCCATCTTTGGATAGAGAACACATAAATCAATAATATGTATGGAAATACGACCCTTTAATAGAATAATACGCCTACTGCAATGTAAAGAAAGATTCCAACTTCTTATAGAAATCACAAAAGCACATCATCCCAAAACCAACTTTTACAACTAAACACTTGAGAACTCGATCTCACTTTGATGAAATCAGGATCGATGATCTAGTATGCCTGAATACAATGAATAGTAGAGCCAGTATTATGAATAACATGAATACTCATAGCTCCACTATCAGGTGGATGATTGTATCTGCACTTCCCTCCATAAGCACAAAATCCAGTTCGAATGAAGTAACTGCAGTCATGCTCCTCGGGTCTTTCTGTGTACATGCAATCCTCGCTATTACTGCCCAATCCCAATCGCCTCACATATTCTACCAAAATGCAAGATTCCAAAATAACCAGTTAGTAGAGAATGCAAAACCTAGCACCAACTCTATCAGAGAATGCAAACCCTATCACCAACTCTATCAGCTCAATGCTCGACCAAAAAAAGTACAAATCCATTGCAATTCGCCGCACAGCAAAAGTGCACATGCACACATACACAAAAGTTTGGTATAAATTAGAGACTTTGGAAAATTTACCAGTACAACAAAAAATCATACAAACTTGGGCAACTTTCAACAATATTTTTACATGAAAGTAACTAACAAATTTACAACCTCAGTCCCAGATTCAAATGGAGCAAAATTTCACTTGTAAGACAATAGGTTTATAACAACGGAAAATTCCCATTTTTTGGAATACAAAACCTTCTCGCAATTCCAAATTTCTCAACTGAACATACCAAGTGAAACAAATATAAATAAGTAGACAAAACTATGTTCTGGTTCCCAGCAATATTCTTGTTCCCGGTAATGTAATCCCACCTTGATAACATTGAATGCTGGGACAGACAAAACTAAGTTCTTGTTCCCAGTAATGTTAGCAATGTGCTGCATGACAAATGATTAAAAAATAAAATAAAAGTCAGCAACATATCGGTGATACACTATTGAAGAACAATAAAATCATGAGTGACAGAGACCTGGTAGAGCGGAATCTTCTTCGCACTGGCTCCTGCCTTGCATACGGCAAGTGACACAGCAAGTATGGCATTTGCACCAAGCTGAAATAGATCAAGAATATTGATCAATATTATACATAATAAAATTAAGCAAAACATACCAAATAGGATGCCAATAAAATCTATGTCCAACCCCTAAGATACCTTCTGCTTGCACAAACCCTGCTCGTTTTTGGTACCACCAAGCACTTGGACCATAAAGGGGTCGATCTGGGTCTGCTCTGTGGGATCATATGATAAAGAGAAACAAAGCAAATCATTAGGCTAAAATTACCCCCTCTAACCAAAATAATGTGTGCATACCTTTCCAACCAACGCTGGTCCAATGATGGAATTCACATTATCGATAGCCTAAAAGGAAATCTACATTTTCTAATACTCCTGCCAACTATGCAAATGCAAAAAATTTATATTATGCCATGTAATCCAGAAACAGTAATAAAAACAGCAAGCGGATTATATCATGCTGGATTTTAACAAAATTCCAATAGAAATCTATTATACATTTGACAGCGAGAGAACAAAAAAATCATGTTGCTATCAAATGGGACCCACAAATATCAAAAGTATTGTTAAAATACAAACTCTTCATCTCAAAGCTTCATCTAAACCGTTCATTCACCAAGAATTAATCCTGGCCCTCTTTCTATCAACCCCTTTGTCCTAGTCAGCTTGTCCTAGTCAGCCCTAGGATTCAAAATTCGCTGTCAAATGTATAATAGATATATATATATATATATATATATATATATATATATATATATATATATATATATATATATATATATATATATATATATATGGAGAGAGCGGTTTTCACGGTGGGTCGTCGGCGGCTCCTACCCTAGCTGTTACCGGCGACTGCGGGATTGATGCTGGCGGCTCCGGTATTGCTCAAGGAGATGGATCTGGGATTGACCAAGGCGGTGGCGGTGATGGGGTGGGCAGCGTCTCTGACGGGGATAAAGGCGGCGGAGTGATTTTAGGAGGCGGGGGGGGGGGGGGGGTGATCAAGGCGGCACCTCTGGAGGAAATTATGCCGGCGACGGGGATTTATTAGGTGGCGGTTTAGTTGTTCAAGGCGACGGATTTGGGGGGTTTCAGAAGGTCGGTAATGGAAATGATCTTTGCAGCAACCTAAATTCTAGTTCTCTTATTGATAACGGCTGGCATCGGGTTACTAAGGGGAAGAAGAAGGTGTCCTTTGATCGTAGGGGAGATCGACAGCAGGCCTCCTTCCTCAAGACCCATCACAGGAATTGGGGGGGTTTCCCAACTCGTGAGGATGGGAGGTTGAAGCCTGGGGCTTCCTCTTCGACTGTTTCTGGGCGTTTGACTTCCAAAGGATCTGTAGCTATTACAGCATCTGACCCGCCCCCCGGCGGCTGCGCGCTAGATGTGTGCAATGATACGATTGGGGGCGTGATATTTAAATATTTGTAATCGCAAACGCACGGTGTTGTAGTGTGGCTTGGGGGTCGAACTCAGGGAGGCGTGGATGTGCTTGTGTCAAAGAGGATCAAAATCACCCCATGGGCGAGCTAGCCTAGATCGAATGATGGGTTGTCACGGTAAAGGAATGCAAGGTATAGACAATATGAAGGAAAACCCCGGGACTTTGGTTTCCACCCTATCGAGCGACTCTCGCCGATACGGCCTACGGGTAGGATAGCGATCGGAATTAGGGTCTAAAGGTGAGACGTTGCCTCTGAAAGTGGTACCGGCATCCCATGGGCCCGATATTCCGGTCGGTGCCCAGGATGATACACCGGACTTTCTGGGTTCGATCAGTGGGCACTCCTGTGTCCATTAACACTGATCGACTCCGGGAGCACTAGGCTCGCAACGATAACTCCCAACGTCTCATCATGTCGCTCCCGCGCGCTAGGATTCGACGTCTACGCTAAGGGCGTGAGCTATGGCTAGGGAGTCAACCGCCAAGTTTATTCCCCCTTGGCCCAACGGTCAAAGGCGGTCTTTTTCCCGCCGATGAAAATAAAACACCCCGCGTAACCTTTAGATTCCTAATCCCTATCGATTTCCTAGCCATATGGACGCATCGGGAAGAGCCCACGAAGGGGTTTCCGCCAAAATCCCAGATTTGGGAACTACTCACACATATTTAGTAAAAAGCGATCTAAACAGAAATCGACCGTAAAAATCATGATCAGACAATAGAAATGCAATGGTAGTAAAGCAATTAAGATAATACTAAAGTTTGACAAAGATCTGAAAACTTACAAAAACTGGAAAATTACAACTGTCACAAAATGAAGAAAACAGCTAAAAATAACCAACTCCCGAATCTGGGAAACCTAGGGTTCTATATATAGAAAACGACATCACCCGATCGGTTGACAAGTCAACCGATCGGGTGAACCGCTTCACAGAATTACAGCGCGATGCGGAACTTCACCCGGTCATCTTCACCCGGTCAGTTGACATATGAATGTGACCGGTTGGATCTTGATGTCGTCGGGTGAGGAGGCCGATTGAGCTGACCGTGTCTTGGCCTTTGAGATTCAGCTACATGTGAACCGATCGGGTGAAGGTCACCCGATCGGTTGGCAATCAGCTTCGATTTCCAGAGAGTTTGAGCTTTTGACCCGGTCACTGAACCGACCGGGTGACTTCTTGTGAGCTCCAAGCTGCGTCCGGGTAGTGCACGCGTGCATCACCCGATCGGTTGAAGATGACCAACCGATCGGGTGAGGGGCTGAAAGATGCAATCTTCGTCGTTTGACCCCCTGGATCACGCGTGACTCCTCCCGTTGCTCCGGGGACACATGATGTCATTGTTTTATGCCCCATATGCCAGTAAACTCCTGAAAAATACGGAAAACACGGAAAAGTGAAAGAAAACAAGAAAACACGAGAAAAAGAATATAAGACGGCGGTAAAATACGGAAAAACACGGAAGAAAATGTGCGTAAATATATGAAATATAAACGCACGTCAAAATCCCCCAAGCTAAACTCTTCCTCGTCCTCGAGGAAGACGAGTGAGAGTAGGAGCTCGGAGGGGAAAAATAGAGAGAAAGAGAGAAAAAGAAAACTCTATATCCTAGATCGCCCGTCAGGGCCAAAAAAACAAAAACGACACACCAAGCAAGCAAACGCCAAATCACATCACTAAACCAAGGAGTACGAGTCCAGACAAGTGCCGTTGGCCCACGCGGTGAAGCGCGAGTGAGTGTGGTCGTGCGCTAGCAGTCCGTGTCACTATCTACGATGTGCAATAAAGCTCGATATACAAAAATCCAGGAAATGACCCAAATATCGATTCGATTCGAATAAAGCGGTGAATATATGTAGTTCAAGCATGCATGAAGATAGAGAGAGAATCGAAACATATCATGCGTCGGGGACTACACAGCTAGGGTTAAGGAAATCACCACACTAAAGCCTAGATAATAGCTAAAAAGTTCCGAAGCGAAGTGTTTTCGAAACCGATGGGGTTTGAGATGATGTGGAGAAGAACACTCGGTGTAAATTCTCGCATTATCTTTATTCTCTGCAAGTAGGAAAAGATATTCACACGGGAATTTTTTTTTGGGTTTTGGGTATTTGTAAATTTTTTTGGATTTTTGGCTATACAATCTTTTTCTTTCATTTCTTTTTGGGTTTTTCTTTTCTTTTCTCCCTTTTTTTTGGATTTTTGGGATATTGGCTATACACATGTGTACTCTCCCAAGTGGGAGAACGGTACACGACGAGGGGATTTGCACCAAGTAAATCAAAAAAGAAATCAGAATCTAAACACTTGGGCAAAGGAAACTATTCTTGCTAGTTAGAGCATGGGCTAAATGGGTAATCCTAGTCCTTAATTGTGGAATCCCGCCACATGCAAAATGAAGCATACGATAATATATAATCATGCATACAGAAACAGATAAGAGAAGCAAATACCGCATTATTCATATCGAAGCGTGATAATCTAGGGGTCATTCCTGGACAGGTATATAAAGTAAAATCACAAAGCAGAAGCACACCAAACAGCTAGGTACGACGCACGACTCACAAAAAGCTAAGTGGACCCACGATGCGTGAAATGCAAGAGGACTCGATATCCTAGGGTTAGTGAGTGTGATTAACAATGCTATGCTAGGTGTGTGTGATTTTGTGGAAATTCATCATAGGGTTCATCTCTAGGAGAAAGAGATAAAAAGAAGAAAAGAAAAATTAAAACACGATGAAAACGGCACAAAAACGAAAAAGAAAGACTCAAATGACGCACAAAGTGCGACTCCCCCAAACTGAAGCTTGCATTGCCCTTAATGCAATAAGAGTGAGCACGGGAGGGCAATGAAAATGGGGGGGAATACGCACCGACACAAAAAAGAAATGAAAAATATGGAAAACACAGATACGAAACTGAAAATAAAGAAAAAAATCAAAATCAAACCACACGACATAGCAATAGAAAAAGAAAGAAAGAAAGAATACATGACACACAAAAAATAAAACAAGCACACACACAAAGGAAACAAAACACGACAACACAGCAAAATAGACTTCCCCCAAGCTAGACGTGACAATGCTAGCAATGAAATATGATCGTGAAAGTGCAGGGATATGCAAGGGGGATGTCAAAAAACAAAGTGAAAGGAAATAGAAAAAAGGATGCGGTTCGACACGTGAATGGGTCCTCCCCCTAGCAGTGGTAAAGCAGGGCCCCACAAAGACAGATGGGCACTAGAAATATGGGGGACAAAAGCAGGATGGGAAAATATCAAGCATAGGTACCACCCTCTGGGGGTGGTGATGGGGGCCTGTGCAGGGGACCAGTAGTGGTGGGGGGTGGGATGTGAAGCTCAGAGACACCGGGTGGGTCAGTGCGAATGTGGCGAATGAAGCTTTGAAGAAAGGGCAGGTCTCGGTCGACGGACTCCTGAGTTATCCGACCACCATGTCCAGCTAGGAGGATCATGGCTGCGAATCGATCGGATTGGTCATCGTCTTGGAATGACGCCCCGAATTCGGCATCGCCAATGTAAGCGGGGGAAGTGGTGCGTGTGGTGGTAGATGAATTGGTGGTGGTGGATTGAGCGGGGGGTTGTTTGCGACGAGCGCGACGGGTGGGCCTAGGGTTGGAAGAGCTGGCGTCGGTGGGCTTAGCACGGTGAGGAGGCATTGTGCAGGAGTCGTGTGTGTGTGTGTATGCAAAATACGATGAATAAACACAAACACGGCCAATGAGCAAGATGAAATATTTAGGGCAAAATAAAAATTGAGCTAAGGAGTGAATTTACCCGAATGAAATGAAGATCGTTGCTCGTAGACGTCCCAATGCTACTCGACAGGAGCACGTGTGAATCCGCGGCAATCCCTTCAGCAAGTTTCGAAATTGGAGGAGAATGGGTGAAAGTGAGGGTTATGTGTGCGGGCGAAATCGGGGAGGATGGAGAGAAATCGATGGAGAGATGGATAGGGAGAGGGGGGGGTCGATTGGGGTTGATTTAGGGGAAGAACGAGGTCAGGCGCAATAGGGGGAGTCGAAGTGTCGGTCTGGGATTTGAAAATGGGCGAGGGCGGATCGAACGGGCGGGGGCGGCCATTTATATGGATTTAAGTCGACCCGGTCGGGTGAGTTGTCACCCGATCGGTTGACTTAGTGGTCAAAAACTTTGGCTGAAAAAGAGCTACAGGCGAACTGGTCGGGTGAAAATTCACCCAATCGGTTGGCCGCTCCACAGGTTTTCCTGAAAGTTTAGGGTTTCTCACCCGGTCCCTCAACCGGTCTCGCTTCTTGTCACCCGGTCGGTTGGCAAATCCCTAAAATTTTCCCGAGAGTTTCCCCAGGTCACCCGATCTGCCAACCGGTCTCTTCTTTCTCCACCTGGTCGGTTCATTTAGTTACTGATATGGTTGTTAACTGATACATCCTAACCGATCGGGTGAGTTATCACCCGATCGGTTGGGGCCTTGTTTTCTGCAAAAACCCAAAAATCGCCTAAGTTCCACGACTGAAGTTCTTGCGGATAGATTTATTTATAAAAATAGATAAAATAAAGTTGAAAATAATCCTAAAAATTGAAACAAAAGTTTGGAGCATGGGTTGCCTCCCATGAAGCGCTTTTGTTTAATGTCGTTAGATCGACGCCCGTTGATGATGTTCATGGTGGGCGATACGGGTGATGCCCAAAATCCGGCATCTCTTCAACTCCAGAGCTTGTGGCTATTGGTGTAGTCGGCGGCTGTAAGAAGATTTGCTCAATTACCCTCCCTTTTTGACAGGATCCCGGGGCTTCTCCCTCAAATTGGCGTCTACCGCCATCTTTTTCAGGATCCGGACCTCATCACCGGTGAGGTCCATGGGTTCTTTCTCTTTTCTCCTCGTAGGAGGAGACTTAGGGAATCCGGGAGGGATCACATGTTGATCACTCCTTATTTTACACCTTTTTTCCGCATGTTTGCATGCCATTTAGACTGCCCAAATCATGTTTTTCACGATATATCGACGATATTGCGATGCTTTTCACGATTTGTTGTTTTTGTCGCATTTCAGGTGATTTGGCGCGATTTGGAGTGATCTCGAGATGCGCTTACTCTAGACGGCCACCGACGACCTCCCCGAGGGGTATTTTGCTGTTGGAGAGGAGCGGAAGAAGAATGGACGTCGCAGGAGCGACGAGGAGGCCAAAATAAGCAGAATGGGCATTTTTTGTGTCCCACTCGGCCGAGTGGAGGAGCCACTCGGCCGACCAGCGAGACACTGCTCGGCCGACCCGTTCAGACACGATTTCCATGTGTACTCGGCCGAGCGACGGAGACCACATCGGCCGAGTGACGATACCACGTCCGCCCGAGTGGCGCCCCGACGAAGCCCCTCCAAAATATCGAAGTTACTGTTTTTCGGCCATCTGAGCTTCAGAAGACCCACTCGGCCGAGTGGTAAACCACGTCCGCCCGAGTGCAGTGAAGCCATCGGCCGAGTGACGATAGCTCACTCGGCCGAGCCGCCCCCGAACTGAAGCCCCCTGAAGCCCCCGACTTACTGGAAAATGACAGGGTTTTCACTCGGCCGAGCGACTTTTGTCACTCGGCCGAGTGCGATGCGCTGCCTGTAGCGAAATTTGCGGAAAACAGGCTGTGCAGGGGCGTTTTGGTCAGGATTTTGGACGATTTTGAGGGCTATTTAAGCCCTGTTTTTACCCTAGTTTAGAGAGCCATCTCTTAGATTTTTTACAGCTTTTTGAGACTACTTTTTGCTTTATTAGTTGTGATTGGAGAAGAGGGAAAACTTGGATTTTTGTTGGATTAATTGAAGAACTACATTGGTTTGCATCTCTCTTCCCCAAAAAATCTATTTTTATTGTTTATATCATTGTTGTGATGAATTCCATTGCCTATTTCATTGATTATTTTTGTGCTATTGCTATGATTTGTGAGTAGTCTCCACGTCTTGGGGCGTGGGGATGAACCCTACAAGCCCTATTTCTTATTTGTGTTGAATTGGTAGAAATTGAGCTAGAATAGCTATTAGGGATTAGATTGAGATCGATTTACTACGGATAGCTAGGTATTCATATCAATTGGGATTTGCAAGAGATTGGATCCCAATTTGATAGGAAGCCCTAGAAATCCGAATTGGGTTGGAGTCGGATTTTCGAAGTATCGGTTTGCAAGAGATTGGACCGATACTAGGATTTCCGGTTGCAATTCCATGCCGATACTCGTTTGCAAGAGATTGTACGGGTAGGAACTATCTCAATCTAGATCGTGGACCGAGTTTGCAAGAGATTGGACTCGGTGCACGATTGAACGATGATGTTGATCCTAATGCTAGCTTTCCTAGGCTAGGGTTTGCAAGAGATTGGACCCGAACCTAGGATAGCTATAGACCGGCAACAGCGCGAGAGCGTGAGCTTGGTTCTACATTTAGTTGCAACTAGTTCATCCAAATTCTCATTCTAGCAATTTTGATACCGACGAACCACATTTATGAAATACGGTGAGTAGCGGGAATTCCCCATTCCCTAGACGTTCTTTATTTGATTTGATATTTCGCACACTTGTCTGACGATTGTGACAGGATCGCCCAAGGCAATTCTCTCTATTCTTAAATAGCCAGGTTGATTAGGAGCAAGCACGGTCATTCGTCCTCACTGTGTTCGATACCCGCTCGCCGCTATACCGTGCGCTTGCGGTAAAACTACAACCGTTCTTTGGGGTCACATCCCGGAGCGATCAAGTTTTTGGCGCCGTTGCCGGGGATGGCATTTTGACGGTGCTCGGCATCGACCACCCGGTTATTTCTTCTTACTATCTTCCTTTACTTCCCTCTCTATCTTATTCTAACTTCATTCGCAGCACTATTTGCATGTTCTCCCCGTATTTTGCGTAAGATCTTAACAGGGAGAATGGAGGATGCAACGCCAACAATAGAACTCAGTCAAGAAGACTATGACTCCTTCACAGACCTCCTTAAGGAGCTTGTCGACGAGGTCCACACTACCGGAGCATTTGCTATTGATGTCAAGGACCCCGACGAACAACTATTTGCTAGTTTTGTGATGGACCAAATCTCCCTGGAGGGGATTATCGGAGGCAATGTCAGAGTTAACGTGGTCGACGACAAATTGTATTTCGAAGCCAATAGAGCAAGCGTCGAAGAACACTATGCTCCCGAAGAACCCTTCGAACAAACCGACATTCAGGGAGTTACACTCTATGACGCTCACTCTTGTTTTTATGAATCGTCTGATGAGTTTCTTGATTCCAGGTACGAACTGGAGCAGAGTGAAGGTTTTGGCGATGCTAGAACTGAATCGGAGGGCGCCTATTTCGATGCCTCATCCTCACTAAGTAGCGAGTCTGACTCGTCACAAGAGAGCATGCCCCCTGAACATGAGGTAAACACGGATAACAAGGAAGAAGTCGAACTCATGCGAGCCGATGAAGTGGAAGGAGCAGCGCCACCTGAGGTAGAGCTTAAACGATTACCACCGAATCTAAGGTATGCCTTTTTGGGTAATAAATTAACTTTCCCGGTGATAGTCAGTTCCCACCTCACACAAGATCAACTTGAAAAACTCCTAGACGTTCTCAGGAGCCACAAAGATGTCTTGGGATACACAATATCCGATCTAAAAGGGATAAGCCCTAGGCTTTGCACGCATCGGATCCATTTGGAGGATACCGAAGCCACCTCCATAGAGCCTCAAAGGCGGCTAAACCCGAACATGAAGGAGGTGGTTAAGAAGGAAATCCTAAAATTGTTAGAAGCCGGTATAATTTATCCTATCTCTAACAGTAGATGGGTTAGCCCCGTTCACGTCGTCCCCAAGAAAAGGGGGATGACTGTCATAAAAAATGAAAAAGGTGAGCCAATATCTACGCGCACTGTCACGGGATGGCGAATGTGCATTGACTATAGGAAACTCAATAAAGCCACCCGAAAGGACCATTATCCATTGCCATTCATTGATCAAATGCTTGAACGCCTCGCGAACCATAAGTATTTTTGCTATCTAGACGGGTATTCGGGTTTCTTCCAAATCCCTTTGCACGAAGATGACCAAGAAAAGACAACTTTCACTTGTCCCTATGGCACCTATGCTTACCGTAGGATGCCGTTTGGCCTTTGTAATGCCCCCGCCACTTTTCAAAGATGTATGACATCCATATTTTCCGATTACATTGAAAATATTATGGAAGTTTTTATGGATGATTTCTCGGTTTACGGAAGTGAGTTTGACTCTTGCTTGGAAAATCTCACTAAAGTCCTGAAAAGGTGCCAACAAAACAATCTCACTCTCAATTGGGAGAAGTGTCACTTCATGGTCACGGAAGGTATAGTTCTCGGACATCTTGTTTCCTCGAGGGGAATCGAGGTAGATAAAGCAAAAATTGAGGTAATCGAAAAACTTCCTCCTCCTATTAATGTCAAGGGCATTAGAGGCTTCCTTGGTCACGCGGGGTTTTACCGCCGCTTCATCAAGGATTTCGCCTCGATTGCCCGACCACTTACTTCCTTGCTCGCTAAAGATGTTCCTTTTGACTTTTCAGGAGAATGCTTGCAAGCTTTCAACACCTTGAAGGAAGCGCTAGTCTCCACGCCCATCATACAACCACCGGATTGGAGCCTCCCTTTTGAGCTAATGTACGATGCTAGCGACCAAGCCATTGGAGCGGTATTGGGACAAAGGAAAGATAGGAAGCTTCATGCGATATACTATGCGAGCAAGACATTGGATGACGTGCAGAAAAACTACACAACTACCGAAAAGGAGCTTCTAGCGGTCGTCTATTCCATAGAGAAGTTTCGCTCCTACCTCCTTGGCTCCAAGGTGATTGTCCACACCGACCATGCGGCATTGAAGTATCTTTTGAACAAGAAGGAGGCCAAACCCCGGTTGATTAGGTGGATACTCTTGTTGCAAGAATTCGACCTAGAGATCAGAGATAAGAAGGGTACGGACAACGTCGTGGCGGATCATTTATCTAGGCTCGTTCGCGACAAGGAGGATGAGAGCTTACCTATTGACGACACATTTGTTGATGAGAGGCTATATGCGGTAAGGACCGGGGAAGTACCTTGGTACGCGGACTTCGTCAACTACTTGGCTTGCGGTATCAAACCGCATGGGATTTCCACGCAACAAAAGAGGAGATTTATGCATGAGGTCCGTAGCTATTTTTGGGAAGATCCTTACCTTTTCAAGATATGCAAAGATAGTGTCATTCGTAGGTGTGTTTCTAAAGAGGAGGCAACGTCTATCATTTTGCATTGTCACGGTCTACCATGCGGGGGACATCATGCCGCCTCTAAAACCACCGCTAAGATCTTGCAGAGCGGGTTCTTCTGGCCGACAATGTTTAAAGACACCCACACCTTTGTAAAGGGGTGCGATAGATGCCAACGGACCGGGAATATCTCCAAGCGCAATGAAATGCCAATGAGGCCCATCCAAGAAATTGAGCTTTTTGATTGTTGGGGAGTAGACTTCATGGGACCATTTCCATCGAGCAATGGCAACAAATACATCTTATTGGCCGTCGACTACGTCTCCAAATGGGTGGAGGCAATTGCCACCCCCACTAATGATGCAAGGGTCGTCTCCAAGTTCTTCAAGAAAAATATCTTCCCGCGCTTTGGAGTGCCGCGTACCTTGATAAGCGACGGGGGAAGCCACTTCATAGAGAACAAGTTTGAAGCCATGCTAAAGAAGTACGGGGTGAATCATAGAGTTGGCATGGCTTATCACCCCCAGACAAGTGGCCAAGTGGAAGTCACAAATAGAGAGATCAAGCAAATTCTCGAGAAAACCGTGGATCGGTCTAGAAAGGATTGGTCAATGAAGCTAAACGATGCTCTATGGGCATATCACACGGCCTTTCGCACCCCCATCGGTACCACACCGTTCCGACTAGTTTATGGGAAGGCTTGCCACTTGCCTGTTGAGTTGGAGCACCGCGCATATTGGGCCATCAAGACCTTTAACTACGACTACAAGAGTGCGGCGGTGAGGCGACTCTTGGACATCAACGAGCTTGATGAAATAAGGAGAGACGCCTATGAGAGCTCGAGAATTTACAAGGAAAGGACCAAGATTTTCCACGATGCCTGCATAACCGTCACGGATTTCAAGGTGGGAGACAAGGTCTTGCTCTACAATTCCCGGCTCCGACTATTTCCCGGTAAGTTGAGGTCACGTTGGTCGGGACCTTTCACCATCAAGTACATACAACCGGGAGGAGCTTTCGAGTTGGAAAGCAAGGATGGTGCCACATTTAAGGTGAATGGTCAAAGGCTCAAGCACTATTCCGAGGGGATCCCGACGGGCGAAACCAATAGAGTATATTTGCTTAAAGAGCGATCGGATGATCTCTCGGACCTCCTTGATGAGGTGATAGAGGAGGCGATTCCTCACTCAATCGGCGCTCTTTTCGATGAAGAATTTGAAGAAGGCCCGGGTCTAGGCCAAGATGAAGAGAATAAAGATGATTCCCCCGACTTCTCCGCTGATGAAGATGAAGGCGACGCTGATGTCGCAAGGATTCGAGAGCTCTGCAAGCTCTCGAAATTAAGGTCTCCAAAGAAAGCTCCGCCGGTACGGAAATCGGCATCGCCGGTTAAGCCGTTGACCGGGGCAAATGCTAGCTTGGGGGAGCCCCCCCAACACCATTCGAGACAAGAGACCTCCGAGGGAGAACGCTACGCCGCCACGTCCAAATCCAAGCGCGCTCCCCGGGAAGTTTGACGGGTGCATCTCATATGCACCAAACATCCCGCATTGATTGAAAATTATAGGGGGTCGAGCTCACGACCTAAAACGAGCGCTTGTCGGGAGGCAACCCGACGGTTTTTGCTTTATTTTTACTTTTTCTTTATTTTCGTTTTAGAAATTTTTAGTGTTCTGAGTCATTCGACCAAAAATTTCGTGATAACGGGTCCTATTTTTCTTGACAGGAGAGGAGATAGATAGATCCATCATGAGGAGGATGAACGAGACGACGAGGCGCACCCCAAGAAGGCGCTCGACGCTTAGGAGGAGGATGAAATCGACTGGAGGAAGAAAGACGGAGTTTAGAGCCAAAACGAAGACAAACATCAGAAATTAAGGCTCACTCGGCCGAGTATACTAGTCACTCGGCCGAGTACACAAGTTCGTCCGGCCGAGCCGCTCACGAACGAGGGAAGTCTGCTGAACCCAACTCTCTGTTTATTTTCTTGATTTCGATATAACTGCTACTCGGCCGAGTATATATATTCACTCGGCCGAGTAAAACGGATACCCTCCTAGGGCGAGTCATGCCGAGTAGCTTGAGTCACTCGGCCGAATGGACTTACGTCACTCGGCCGAGGCTGGCAAAGCCACTCGGCCGAAGCGTTATCGGGGAGAAAATTTTTATTGCCTCGCTCGGCCGAGTGAGCACGTCACTCGGCCGAGTCGTAACTTTCTTTTATATAAGTGGCGAGGGGGGCGCGGATTTCGAAATCGAAAAATCCCAAATCCGCCCGCGCCCCCTCAGCTACCCTCGCCCGATCTCGCTTCACCCAGCCCCCACTCGCCCGACCAAGCCCCCGCGCGCCGTCGCTCGGCCAGCCACCGCCGGCCGACCGTCGCCGCACCCCGCCCGAGTCGCCGCCGCCGGCCTCGTCTCCGATCGCCTCCGGTATAGCTTGATTTGCCCGTTTTCTCCTCTTTTTGCGTATTTTTCGAGGATCCGTGTATTAATCGAACCCCTAACCCGAATCAATTCCTATATCTATCTGTTATACCCCTATTGCTCCATACATTTTGATTATTACTCGCTGATATCGCTTTTTCATGCGCAGGTTGCTTTTTGGAGCTTAGGGGAGCCTAGGGGAGCTCCTACGGGCTGTTTTGGACTTCGTGGAGGCGCGGACTTCGCACGCTTCCACCGCTTAGCACTCGCGGCGTGTTTTGGTACACTCTTTCCATTCTTTTTGCACACGCCACACTTTTTCACTTTTCGGCGCGCTCGGGGCCGATATGCCGCCCCGGACACGGCCGCGGACGAGGAGACCTTCCGCTAAGCGGAAGAGGTCGGATGACGCCGGCCCCGCCCACGAGGCGGAAGAGTCTCCACCTCCTCCTTCCCACACACACTTCCACACACACTAGACCTGCTTCCACTTCCACGCCCACCCCAGCTCAGCAGCCCGCCCAGCCAGCACCACCCTCACGACCTCCGCCTCAGGACGGAGACGGCGCAGCACCGCCTTCTTAGGCACTCTTGATGCCTTGATCCATTCCTGTCGTTGTGCTGCCCGTCTCTGCTGGGTCCTGATGCACTTTTGTCCACCCCCCTCCCCTCACTTATTTTGGGATTATATTTTTGATCATATCTATTTGCGCATATCATATCATATCTACTTGGGATTCTCATTTTGATCACATCTATATATATCTTTTTTTGGGAGAGAGGGAGAGTTTTTGGTGCCGCATTTATTTTCATATCACTCCTATCTGTGCATGCATCATTTCCGCATCATATTTTCATTTCTTTTTTCTTTCCTTTCATTATCTTTTTTCTTCCCATCATGCATGCATCCTCACTTGCCCCTCACATTACTTGTCTCTCTGGGTGCCACACTTTGCACATTGAGGACACTGTGCCGTTTAGCTTGGGGGAGTGAGTTCTCACGTTCTTTTTCGATTCGTCACCTTTATTTTCAGTTTTTCACACCGTTTTTCACTTTTGCACTAATTTTTCATTATTTTTCTTTTATTTTGCCATGCATCACGTTTTTCTTATTTTCCTGTGTGCCGCATTGCATAGTTCTATTTTCCTTTTATCTTTACTTCTTTCTTTTTCATCTCATGCTAGAGATGAATTTTCTGTGATGATGTCTACGTGGAGTTAGCTTATTCTATATGCATGCTATATTTGTCATGTCTTAGATTTCATTTCTGATATCATATGCTATGACTTGCTTTGCATTTAGGAGTAGTAACCCACACTTTTTCCTCATGAAAACGGATGAAATTTTATTATTAGCTGAGCCTGAATATTCATATGTATGCTATCACAGAAAACACACCAAGATTCACGCATTGAATGCCTATATCTGGAGTACTGATTTCTTTTCCTTTATCACTTCTATATGCATGAATTGTACACTTCACTTCAGGATGATTGAATGATGATTAGCTATGATATATCTGGATTAGTTAGCTTTTTGTGATCGAAACTGAGTAGATTAGATTACCCTGCTGAAGTTGTCGTGCATGTCTTATAGAGTGAGCCGAGAGTTATATGTATTTCTTTCTCCACAAATCTTGAACATCATTTCTCTACTTTTAAAAAATCATTGGTGAATCTCCCCTTAGTGATTCTGTTTTATGGCATTTCCCCCGCTATTAATTCCTAGCTCCAAATCTCTTATTCTAAAAGAAAAAAAAATAATAAAAGAGAGAAGAACATTCTTGTATATCATTATCTCTCTCTGAGTTGGGATCATTGTGTATATATTGCTTATTGAAGAAAAGAAAAAAAAAGAGAGAAAAAAAAAGAGGAAAAATCCTCAATAAAAGATCCCATCTCGCTTACTTTCTTTCTTCTTTCTCTTCTTTGCCTTTGGAGCTATATAAAAATGGGGATGTAAATATTTTTGTGCCACCACGCTTATAGATAAGCTTGGGGGAGGGGATCCATTGATGTGTGAGAGAGCGACTACTTGACATTGCACGACAACCTAGGCTAAGTAATATTCTATACTCGGTGAGATTGTTTCTAGCTTTACGAAATCCAGAAATCTAAGCCTAGCGTCCATTTCATGAAATCCGTACTTTTCTATTCTCTCTATTCTATGGTGTGATACTCTTATACTCCAGATAGAAAGCGTTCAATTGAAAAGTGTGTGATCTGAGATTTGTATACCGCTTTAGATGATTCAGGCGATGTTAATTTTAAAATTATTCTGTTTTTCATGATTATACCATTGTTCGTGGGTTTTCTATTTTCTACTTGCACTATTATACTATGATATCAAAATGAGATTCTTTGACATGTATTTCTCACTCGGTGCATGCTATAAGAGTAAGTGAAACCCACGTCCGGAGAAAATGATCTAGCATCCTACCACTTTCCTTCTTTCTTTCTTTCTTTCTTTCTTTATTTTCATTTGGTTTTCATTCTTCTTCGTTTTTCATTTTTTCGTTTTTCGCCATTTTCGTTTTCCGAATTCACCGGGTTCGCCTTTTACTTATCTTCCTCGAGGACGAGTAAGAGGCAAGCTTGGGGGATTTTGATCACTCCTTATTTTACACCTTTTTTCCGCATGTTTGCATGCCATTTAGACCGCCCAAATCATGTTTTTCACGATATATCGACGATATTACGATGCTTTTCACGATTTGTTGTTTTTGTCGCATTTCAGGTGATTTGGCGCGATTTGGAGTGATCTCGAGATGCGCTTACTCTAGACGGCCACCGACGACCTCCCCGAGGGGTATTTTGCTGTTGGAGAGGATCGGAAGAAGAATGGACGTCGCAGGAGCGACGAGGAGGCCAAAATAAGCAGAATGGGCATTTTTTGTGTCCCACTCGGCCGAGTGGAGGAGCCACTCGGCCGACCAGCGAGACACTGCTCGGCCGACCCGTTCAGACACGATTTCCATGTGTACTCGGCCGAACGACGGAGACCACATCGGCCGAGTGACGATACCACGTCCGCCCGAGTGGCGCCCAGACGAAGCCCCTCCAAAATATCGAAGTTACTGTTTTTCGGCCATCTGAGCTTCAGAAGACCCACTCGGCCGAGTGGTAAACCACGTCCGCCCGAGTGCAGTGAAGCCATCGGCCGAGTGACGATAGCTCACTCGGCCGAGCCGCCCCCGAACTGAAGACCCCTGAATTCCCCGACTTACTGGAAAATGACAGGGTTTTCACTCGGCCGAGCGACTTTTGTCACTCGGCCGAGTGCGATGCGCTGCCTGTAGCGAAATTTGCGGAAAACAGGCTGTGCAGGAGCGTTTTGGTCAGGATTTTTGGACGATTTTGAGGGCTATTTAAGCCCTGTTTTTACCCTAGTTTAGAGAGCCATCTCTTAGATTTTTTACAGCTTTTTGTGACTGCTTTTTGCTTTATTATTTGTAATTGGAGAAGAGGGAAAACTTGGATTTTTGTTGGATTAATTGAAGAACTACATTGGTTTGCATCTCTCTTCCCCAAAAACTCTATTTTTATTGTTTATATCATTGTTGTGATGAATTCCATTGCCTATTTCATTGATTATTTTTGTGCTATTGCTATGATTTGTGAGTAGTCTCCACATCTTGGGGCGTGGGGATGAACCCTACAAGCCCTATTTCTTATTTGTGTTGAATTGGTAGAAATTGAGCTAGAATAGCTATTAGGGATTAGATTGAGATCGATTTACTACGGATAGCTAGGTATTCATATCAATTGGGATTTGCAAGAGATTGGATCCCAATTTGATAGGAAGCCCTAGAAATCCGAATTGGGTTGGAGTCGGATTTTCGAAGTATCGGTTTGCAAGAGATTGGACCGATACTAGGATTTCCGGTTGCAATTCCATGCCGATACTCGTTTGCAAGAGATTGGACGGGTAGGAACTATCTCAATCTAGATCGTGGACCGAGTTTGCAAGAGATTGGACTCGGTGCACGATTGAACGATGATGTTGATCCTAATGCTAGCTTTCCTAGGCTAGGGTTTGCAAGAGATTGGACCCGAACCTAGGATAGCTATAGACCGGCAACAGCGCGAGAGCGTGAGCTTGGTTCTACATTTAGTTGCAACTAGTTCATCCAAATTCTCATTCTAGCAATTTTGATACCGACGAACCACATTTATGAAATACGGTGAGTAGCGGGAATTCCCCATTCCCTAGACGCTCTTTATTTGATTTGATATTTCGCACACTTGTCTGACGATTGTGACAGGATCGCCCAAGGCAATTCTCTCTATTCTTAAATAGCCAGGTTGATTAGGAGCAAGCACGGTCATTCGTCCTCCCTGTGTTCGATACCCGCTCGCCGCTATACCGTGCGCTTGCGGTAAAACTACAACCGTTCTTTGGGGTCACATCCCGGAGCGATCACATGTCGCGCGACCGCCTCATTAGCAACTTCATTCTTTGGGGAGCCAACTTGCTCTCCAAGGTCCCCCAAGCTATCGGGGGGATTCCTCGAGAGCACTTCCCAGGCACTTGTTTCAACAGCTCTATCTTCTTCGTTCTCCAGCATACTGATACTAGGATCGTCCGGGGGGTTTGGATGCTTCATCGACAAGCCTAAGTCAAATTTGACTCTTTGTTAGCCCACATTGAGGGAAAGCTTCCCATTCTTCACGTCTATCAAAACTCCGACGGTTGCCATAAAGGGCCATCCAAGGATAATAGGGGTATGCTTGTCTTCCGGCATGTCCATCACCACAAAATCAACCGGTACTTGTACTCCTCTCACATCGACGGGGAGGTCGTCCACTACTCCCACCGGGTACTTGACCGAATGGTCAGCAAGTTGTAATGTCATGCTGGTGGGCTCTAAGTCTCCCATCCCTATTCTCTTGTACAGCGATAGGGGCATTAAGCTGACGCTTGCTCCTAGATCGACGAGCGCCCTCTGGATTTGCACTTCCCCAATAGAGCAAGGGATGGAGAAACTTCCTGGGTCCTTGAGCTTGGGTAGATTTGCGCGCTGAATGAGGGCGCTGCACTCTGCCGTTAACATGAACTTCTCTTTTCTAGATCCCCGAGTCACCAAGTCTTTCAGAAATTTGGCATATGAGGGGATTGTCTCGATGGCCTCGAGGAAGGGGATTTGTAAGCTCAGATCTTTCACCATGGCGAAGAATTTGCCATACTTCTCATCGATTTTGGCTTTGGCAAGCCGTTGTGGGAAAGGCACAACGGGCTTGAATACTCGTAGGTTCCCTTCCTCATCCTTTTTCTTCTCCTCTCTATGAACTCCCTCCGGAGTAGTTGGCTTTGGTGACGAAGCACCGTCATCATTTAATTTCTCAGTTGGTCGTTCCACGACCAACGGTGCTTCCGGTCCTTTGGGGGGCTCTCTCGTAGGTATTTGTGTTCCGCTCATCAAGACGATGGCGGACACGTTCTCATGCTCATGTGTGAGCGCCAAGGTCCGATTTACCCCCCTCGGGTTCACCTCAGGCTGTGGCGGTAATAAATTCTGCGGTCTCTGAAAGTTCGCCACTTGCAACCCCAGCTGGGTCACCTGATCAGTGAGGACTCTTTGTCCCATCTCCAGCTTCAGATTTATCTTCTCCTGATTGGCGATGTATTGAGTCAGGAGGGACTCAACCGGAGAAATGGCCCTCTGCTGGCCGTATTGCTGCTGGGTGGGCTGCTGATTCCTAGGAGCATACTGTTGATACTGTTGTGGAGGTTGTTGCTGCTGAAATTGCTCCTGCTGAAATTGCTGCTGGGGCCTACCCGGCTGATATATCTGTTGTTGTTGCTGAGCCGGCTGTTGATAAGGCGCTCGGTAGCTAAGGTTGGGATGATTCCGGTTGTTGGGAGAGTAGGCCGGGTTGGAGTTGGTTCGTGGTGGAAAAGGCGCATTCCCTGTAGGATTGTAAAATAATGCGCTCACCTGATCCAATGGTGGTGAGATGTCACCACCGTCGAACTCTCCAAAAACTTCGGACTCCACCGCAGCAATCTGTTGTGAACCGGCGCCACCGGTGCCTACCATCAATGCGGAGATCTGGGTCGACAGCAAGTCAAACTTGCTTGACAATTTGTCGATGTCATCGACTCTATGGATGCCCCCAGATCTAGGTGTGGCTCTCTCGTCACACCACCGTTCATTGTTGGATGCCATATTTTCAAGAATCTGTCCGGCATCTTCTTCGCTTCTCGACATAAAGGACCCTCCAACCGCGGTGTCCATGGAAGATTTTAAATCGTCCCTCAACCCATTATAAAACAGATTTATGATCTGCCACTTGGGGAGCTCATGGTGGGGACATCTTCTCTGCATCTCCTTGTATCTTGTCCAAGCCTCATGCAAGGACTAGTGGCTGGCCTGGGAGAAGGAGGAGATCTCACTCCTCAGCTTCATGGTCTTCCCCGGGGGAAAGAACTTCGTTAGGAAAGCATTTGAGAGCTTCTCCCAGGTATTGAATGTATTCGGGTCCTTCCCCCTAAACCACAGTTTGGCCTTATCTCGCAAGGAGAAGGGGAACAGCTTCAGTCGGATCGCCTCAGTTGTGACACCGTTTATCCGGAAGGTGTCACATTTCTCCAAGAAGGAGTCTAAATGCTCAATCAGGCTCTCCATGGGTGCACCCGAAAATTGATCCTGCTGGATCCACGTCACCAAAGATGGCTTAAGCTCGAAGCTTTGGGCCGTAATAGCTGGAGGACGGATGGCGGAGGTGGACTCGATCGAAGGCATCGAGTACTCCAACAGGGACTTGTGAGGCGGGGTGTTCTCCCCCATGGCTTCAGGATCCTCTCTTCTTCGCTTCTCGGCTGCCAAACGCCTTAGGGCGGCATTTATCTTGGATCAACGGGGATCAAGTCGTCGAGACTTCTTGAACTCCTGCGCATGAAAAACAACAAACACCCGTGAAGCGAAAAGTGGGAAAGAAACAAATAAGATAAGAAATAAAAATAAAAATAAAAATAAAAATAAGAAAATAAAAAGGAAAAAGAAGAATGCGAAAATTATCGCGAGGTAGGGATGAGAGCTAGACACCAGTGTTCATGAAATCCTAAAATAACAAGCACGTTGCCTCCCCGGCAACGGCGCCATAAACTTGACCCGCCCCCCGGCGGCTGCGCGCTAGATGTGTGCAATGATACGATTGGGGGCGTAAGATTTAAATATTTGTAACCGCAAGCGCATGGTGTTGTAGTGTGGCTTGGGTGTCGAACTCAGGGAGGCGTGGATGTGCTTGTGTCAAAGAGGATCAAAATCACCCCATGGCTGAGCTAGCCCAGATCGAATGATGGGTTGTCACGGTAAAGGAATGCAAGGTATAGACAATATGAAGGAAAAACCCGGGACTTTGGTTTCTACCCTATCGAGCGACTCTCGCCGATACAGCCTACGGATAGGATAGAGATCGGAATTAGGGTCTAAAGGTGAGACGTTTCCTCTGAAAGTGGTACCGGCATCCCATGGGCCCGATATTCCGGTCGGTGCCCAGGATGATACGCCGGACTTCTCGGGTTCGATCAGTGGGCACTCCCGTGTCCATTAACACAGATCGACTCCGGGAGCACTAGGCTCGCAACGATAACTCCCAACGTCTCATCATGCCGCTCCCACGCTAGGATTCGACGTCTATGCTAAGGGCGTGAGCTATGGCTAGGGAGTCAACCGCCAAGTTTATTCCCCCTTGGCCCAACGGTCAAAGGCGGTCTTTTTCCCGCCGATGACAATAAAACACCCCGCGTAACCATTAGATTCCTAATCCCTATCGATTTCCTAGCCCTATGGACGCATCGGGAAGAGCCCACGAAGGGGTTTCCGCCAAAATCCCAGATTTGGGAACTACTCACACATATTTAGTAAAGAGCGATCTAAACAGAAATCGACCGTAAAAATCATGATCAGACAATAGAAATGCAATGGTAGTAAAGCAATTAAGATAATACTAAAGTTTGACAAAGATCTGAAAACTTACAAAAACTGGAAAATTACAGCCGTCACAAAAATGAAGAAAACAGCAAAAAATAACCAACTCCCGAATCTGGGAAACCTAGGGTTCTATATATAGAAAACGACATCACCCGATCGGTTGACTTGTCAACCGATCAGGTGAACCGCTTCACAGAATTACAGCGCGATGCGGAACTTCACCCGGTCATCTTCACCCGGTCGGTTGACATATGAATGTGACCGGTTGGATCTTGGTGCCGTCTGGTGAGGAGGCTGGTTGAGCTGACCGTGTCTTGGCCTTTGAGATTCAGCTACAGGTGAACCGATCGGGTGAAGGTCACCCGATCGATTGGCAATCGGCTTCGATTTCCAGAGAGTTTGAGCTTTTGACCCGGTCACTGAACCGACCGGGTGACTTCTTGTGAGCTCCAAGCTGCGTCCGGGTGGTGCACGCGTGCATCACCCGATCGGTTGAAGATGACCAACCGACCGGGTGAGGGGCTGAAAGATGCAATCTTCGTCGTTTGACCCCCTGGATCACGCGTGACTCCTCCTGTTGCTCCGGAGACACATGATATCATCGTTTTATGCCCCATATGCCAGTAAACTCCTGAAAAATACGGAAAACATGGAAAAGTGAAAGAAAATAAGAAAACACGAGAAAACGAATATAAGACGGTGGTAAAATACGGAAAAACACGAAAGAAAATGTGCGTAAATATATGAAATATAAATGCACGTCAGCATCCAGTACCATTGCATCTATGGACAGATTGCCTGTCAGGCCACAATCTTCTATTCATATCAATCCATCTGTGGCCAAGAGGTCTTGGGTGGACATTTGCGCCACTCGTCAGAAATACGCGGACCCCCTTGTGATGTCTCATATCCCCCCCCCCCCCCGGTCAACAAATCTGACGGTGTTATGAAGGTGAAGGTGTTTGCGGGTATGATTGATGTTGGGGCATCTCGGTGGCAGAATACCCTAGTGGGCTACGTTTTGGGCGACGTTCCTTATTTTGGACAGTTAAGGCCTGGACGGATAGGTTATGGAGAATTAAAGGGGGCTGTGTATTTTCTCCCGAGAGAATGGTTATTTTTACTTCAGGTTCGAAAATGCGGATGATCGAAATAGTATTCTGCATGGGGGTCCTTGGCTGTTTGATGGCAGACTCGTTGTCCTCCAAAAATGGTCGTCGACCACCCAACACGGTCGTGATATCCTCACTGCGGTTCCAGTATGGGTACAATTTCACAACCTACCACTTTCTATGTGGACTCTGGTTATTTTAAATATTATTGCTAGCGGAGTGGGTACACCAATTTGCCTAGACAAAGCTACCGCTTCCTTGGATAGAATCGTATATGCTCGTTGTTTAGTTGAGGTTGATGCTGAATTCCCGCTACAAAGGAGTATTCAGGTTATCTTGGATGACCTATCTACTCTCACTATTGATGTTAAATATAAGGGTGAACCCTCGA
The DNA here is from genome assembly GCA_030789695.1 of Scilla litardierei. Taxonomy (NCBI): domain Eukaryota; kingdom Viridiplantae; phylum Streptophyta; class Magnoliopsida; order Asparagales; family Asparagaceae; genus Scilla; species Scilla litardierei. Next base: position 258,439,509 of record CM061141.1, read on the forward strand.
GATGTGGTGGATGTGCTTTCTTCGGACACCGGGATTCTCAATGCCCTATGTCGACTCCTGCTAGCGAGCCCCTTCGATCCAAGCTCAGGTTGCCCCGGCTACCAATACTGAGCTACCTGCAAATACTGATAGGCTACCTGGAAATACGGATAGTCTGCATGCCAACATTCCAGCGGGTGATGTTGTTTCTGGAAGCTCACAAGATCAGATCTCCTTACAGGCATCAGGCCATTCTCCTAGCCCTGTCCAGGCTTCAAATGCCCCCCAAGAGATCCCTGTGCATTCTCACAGTGTCCCCATGAAAACTCCTATAGCCGGTTATGATCCTAAGGTGAATGGCCAGGCTGCGCATCTTTTTGAACTTGGTGAATGCAGCTACTCTTCAAGGGGTCAGGTGGATGGTGTCTCTGCTTCTATTGGCAAAACTGTTCTCCAGGATCTGCCACCCCCGGCCCTAAGTGGCATTATTCAAAGATCTCTTCTCAATCCTTCTGATGAATATAGTGACGCTGATCCTCCCACGTCCCCTACCTTCCTGAATCCTGAGTGGGCTGAAGACCATGCTAAGCTGAGAGTTGAGGGTTCTAAGCGAAAGACACCTCAATCAACAAGGCGCAGCTCGAGAATCGCTGGTACTACTTCAAAGGACCATTCCCCCCAAACTTTCTTAATGTCGGTATATTTCTGGAACTCTAGGGGCTTAAACAATGTTGCGCGTCGTTCTGATCTGAAGTATAGAGTGCGTAAGCACTCTCCTTCTATTGTTTGCTTGAGTGAAACTAAAGTAGAAGCAAGTAATGCTGGGAGGCTTTCTAAATGTTTCGATAATGACTGGGTGAGTATTGATAATAGATCCCATCATAAAGGGGGGCGTATCGTCATTTACTTTGATCCATCGGTATGGCGTTGTTCCGTTGTTGCGGATTCCGCACAACATATCACTTCTATTTTCACTAATAATGCTGGCCTAGTAATGGGCATGTCTGCTGTTTATGGCTTTAATCTACCAAATGCAAGGATGTCCCTTTGGTCAGATCTTATTGCTGATTCCAGGACTCTATCTAACATTCCTTGGTTGGTGGGGTGTGACTTCAACTGCATCCATTATTCTAATGAAAAGGTGGGGGGGCCGATTAGTGGATGCACCCACAATGGATACTTTCAACTCTTGTATCGGAGCTTGTAATATCATCGAACTCAAAAGTGTTGGACAAAGCCTCAGCTGGAGTAATTGTCGCGTGGGCCCCTCTCACATCTCTGCAAAATTGGATCGAATTCTCTGTAATCTAGCTTTCTTAGATCTTTTACCCCATGCCTATGTGGAATATTCCACTTCTGGTACCAGTGATCACGCAAGAATGATTATGCATCTCCTTGCCAAGGTAATCTCCTCACCCAAGCCGTTCAAATTCTTTAACTCTTGGACTTCTATTCCTGGTTTCAATGATCTGGTTCGTGATAAATGGGATAGCCAAAGGGGAAACTCTTCAATGCAGCGGCTTGTGAGTAATCTTAAATGCCTGAAAGGGGAGATTAAAACCTGGGCTTCAACACATAGGGCCGAAACCATCTCTGGTTGCCGCCAAGAGCTTGAAAGCCTCCAAAATGACGATGGATTACTCTATGACCCGGTCATTCAAAAGCTTGAGAGGGAAGCTTATTTCAAGCATGCACGATCTCTTGACCGTGAGGAGGAGGACTTGCGCCAAAAGAGCAGGCAGAATTGGCTAAGCCTAGGAGACAGGAACTCCAAATTTTTCTATATGGCCATGAAGTCGAGGCGTTCTTATAACAATCTCAGTCATCTAATTACCATCAATGGTGTTAGTATTGCCAGACATGCTGATCTTAAAGTGGAAGCTCCCCTATTTTTCAAAAATCTTTATTCGCATGATGGCTATTGGAATGTCTTTCCCAATATGTACCAAGGCGCAAGCTTAAGTTGGAAGCCATTGCTTGGTTGGATAGGCCGGTTTTGCCTAACGAGATAAAAATTGCGGCATTCCAAATTGGTAAGGACAAGGCCCGGGTCCTGATGGCTTCAATGCTCATTTCTTCCAGCATCAATGGGGTGTGGTAGGTAATGATGTTATTTCTGCGATCTCCTCTTTTTTTAGATCTGGTCGCATGCTCCCCCATGTGAACCACACTTTTCTAACTTTGATTCCTAAGAACGTGAATGCTTCTAATCTGGGCGACTACAGGCCTATAGCATGCTGCAACGTTATTTATAAAATAATTAGTAAGGTTTTGTGCAACCGCATGCGGCATGTTATCTGTGATTTAATTTCCCCTAATCATACAGCTTTTCTGAGGGGCAGATTGCTTTCTGATTGTACTCTCATAGCTCACGAGCAGATTCGTGACTTCAGCAATCCGATGGGCTCCAGAACGTGTATTAAGCTGGATCTTCGTAAAGCTTTCGACAGTGTAAACAGTGTGTTTGTCCTCTTTCTCTTACATCAGCTAGGCTTTGGGAGAAATATTATTACTTGGATCTCAGAGTGCATTACCTCCCCTATGTTCTCTATGTTGATCAATGGATCTCCTGAAGGTTATTTTTCTTCCAGTAGAGGGCTCCGCCAAGGAGACCCATTATCTCCCCATCTTTTTGCACTTGTAATGGAGGCCTTCTCATTGCTTATGGCTAGAGCGGAGTCTACTTGTTCTATTCAACCTCTTCGAAGAGGTGGGTCTATTTCTCATCTGTAATTCGCCGATGATCTTCTGGTTTTCTGCCGTGCCCATCCGCGATCCATTAATGGCCTTAAAGACGTCATTGACAAGTTTCTTCTCATCTCCGGCCTTCAAGTTAATTGGGAGAAAAGTTCAACTATATTCAGTAAAGGGGTGTGTAACCCTAGAGATCTGGCAGGCATTCTTGGTATTAAGCTGGTATCCACTTTACTACTTATCTGGGGTTGCCCCTCTCTTCTAAATATCCGAAGGCATCATTATTTGGGCGTCTTGTTGATAAATGCAAGAAGAGGCTTTTAGGATGGTCCTCGTCATCCCTATCTATTTCTGGAAGAATTGAATTGGTCAGGACAGTTATTCATGGCATGATTGCATTCTGGATGCATGTTTATCGCCTCCCACCTTCTGTCATTCGTACCTTAAACTCCGCCTGCAGGAGGTTTATTTGGGGCAATTCTAAATTTTGGGCATGGAAGGACCTCTGTATTCCTAAGAAAGAAGGGGTTGTGGGCCTCCGGTTATTGGAGGATATGAATACGGCCTCTGGGGTGAGGCTGACCTGGAGAATGCTGGCTACTAATGGTATTTGGGGGAATTACACGAAGAAGCATTATGCGGAAAATATTAAAGATTTTTTTCTACTGTTCATATACCGTATCATTCAGGGACCTGGAAATTCCTGCTCAGGTAACGTACCTTCTCCCATAAGCTTATTAAACGTACGGTTAATGATGGCACATCAACCTCATTCTGGTTCGATAATTGGCATCCTAAGGGCCCCCTCCATCTGATCCAACCCCCTGCGCCTGGTACTGAGAACTATCGAGTCTGTGATTTCTGGTCTGCTAGTGGATGGCTTAATGATCCTAGCATACGATCTTTGCTCCCTATCCTCAACCCTATCTCCCTCTCTAGGGGCCCTGATACATGGAATTGGCATGTCGGCCCAAATTTCACTTATAGTACGGCTTGGGATGGGTGCCGTACGGCCAGGCCGGTTTTTTCCCAATACAAGCTTGTTTGGTATCCTCGACATGTCCCGAAATTTGCTATATGCCTGCTCCATGCTCTTCATGGAAAATTGCCGAATCGCGACTGTTTCCTTAGGAGCGGTATTATTGCGGACAAGGGATGCGTCCTTTGTTCCTATCTTGTTCCAGAGAGTATAAGTCACATATTCTTCGAATGTGATTATTCACGTTACATCTTATCTAGGAGTCTTCTCAAGCTTGGTTACACTGGGAATGTTCCGACTTCCCTCTCCGCTACATGTGATCTTATTCTCTCTCGTTATAGAAGCCAGAACCCTGTGGGGATCTTAGCAAAGGCAGCATTAGCCTCCATGGTATGTCACATATGAAAAGAGCGCAACAAGAGAATATTCGAAAGAATGAAGGTGCGACAGACTGAGTTATTCAATGTTATTGAGGCGGATGTCATTATTTCTCTTCGTGATATGGACATGGAACGGGCATCGGATAATACTCCATTCTCCAATTGGGGATTCATTGACGCTGGATAGTTTTATGTATATTTTTATTTGTAACTTGGGAGCGCTTGTAGTTTTTTGAGGATGGCAGGAAGTATAGGGTGACGGCGCTTGTGCCCTCTCCCCCCTCTCCCTACTATCTTCTTAAACTATTAGCGTTTTTTTGTACATTATATTTTGCTAATATAGATCCTTTTTACTTGCCTATATATATATATATATATATATAGAGGTTAATGGGCCAATGCTGACAGCGCTGGAAATTTTTCCAGCGCTGTCCGCATTTTGGGCGACCTAAAAGTATTTTTTTTTGAAAATTTTTTTTTGCAGTAGTTAGATATACGTGTTAGGAAGCTCCCCACAAAATTTCAGCTCGATCCGACACCGTTTGAGCCTCCGTTCATCGATTTCAAAAACGTTACGCAAATCTGTCCACAGTTTTGCGTAACGTTTTTGAAATCGATGAACGGAGGCTCAAACGGTGTCGGATCGAGCTGAAATTTTGTGGGGAGCTTCCTAACACATATATCTAACTACTGCAAAAAAAAATTTTCAAAAAAAAAATACTTTTAGGTCGCCCAAAATGCGGACATCGCTGGAAAAATTTCCAGCGCTGTCAGCTCTTCTCCATTTTTCACACACACACACACACACACACACATATATGTATATATGTGTGTGTGTGTGTATATATATATATATATATATATATATACATATATACATATATACATATATATGTGTGTATGTATGTATGTATGTATGTATACATATATACATACATACATACATACATACACACATATATATGTATATATGTATATATGTATATATATATATATATATATATATATATATAGCAAAAAATGTACCTAAGAACGTGCGCAGGTAGAATTACCGGCGCACGCCCCCTCTGTTCGGTGTTTGTAAATATTTTTTTTTTGAATTTTTTTTTGCAGTAGCTAGATATACTTGTTATGAAGCTCCCCACAAAATTTCAGGTCAATCCGACACCGTTTGAGCCTCCGTTCATCGATTTCAAAAACGTTGCGCAAAACTGTCCAAATTCTGGACAGTTTTGCGCAACGTTTTTGAAATCGATGAACGGAGGCTCAAACGGTGTCGGATTGACCTGAAATTTTGTGGGGAGCTTCATAACAAGTATATCTAGCTACTGCAAAAAAAATTTTCAAAAAAAAATATTTAGAAACCCCGAACAGAGGGGGCGTGCGCAGGTAATTCTACCTGCGCACGTTCTCAGGCACATTTGCCCCATATATATATATATATATATATATATATATATATATATATATATATATATATATATATATATATATGAGGGAAATGTGCCTAAGAATGACCTCAGGTAGAGATACCTGAGCACACCCCCGCTGTTCGGGGTTTGTGAGTATATTTTTTTGAAATTTTTTTTTGCAGTAGGTAGATATACTTGTTATGTAGCTCCCCACAAAATTTCAGCTCGATCCGACACCGTTTGAGCCTCCGTTCATCGATTTCAAAAACGTTACGCAAAACTGTCCAGAATTCTGGACAGTTTTGCGCAACGTTTTTGAAATCGATGAACGGAGGCTCAAACGGTGTCGGATCGAGCTGAAATTTTGTGGGGAGCTACATAACAAGTATATCTAACTACTGAAAAAAAAAATTTCAAAAAAAAATACTCACAAACCCCGAACAGCGGGGGTGTGCTCAGGTATCTCTACCTGAGGTCATTCTTAGGTACATTTTTTGCTATATATATATATATAACGAAATGACCCTTCATGAAGCAAAAATGACCCTTCATGAAGTGTCAACTTCTCGTAAGGTATTCACATAGCTTTATTGGGTGGATATATAGAGATGCTACATGTTCCTTCTGTATAGATCAAATACAAGATCTAGGGATTCTCATTGTATGCATTTGTATCGGCAATCTAGAGGGAGCAGAAATGTATGTAAAACTCTACTGTACTTTGTTTGTAGCAGTGGAATCTCTCTGGAAAAAAGAAGCGATGCGTGATTGGCGGAGGGGATTTGTTGGCGATCCTGGCGCCGGTCCGTCAAAGCCGCCTGATTCCGGTAATGGGGCTCTGGCTGTGGAGAAGGCAAATGTTCCGGCGACCGGAGACCCATCTTTGGTCTCTGGTGATAACCCGGATGATGGTGGTGGGTGGCATCTCGTCCAGCGAAGATCACACCGTCCCTTTGCGGCGGCTTCTTCTAGGGTTCAGCTACCGGGTTATCCTCGTGATAAAAGGCGTAGCACAAGCCGGACTTCTGGTATAGTTCGACCTTCGACTGGCATCTCTAACTCTTTTGCAGGTAGGGTGTTTGAGAAAATGCCTCTTAGAGCGGCTGTTCCAATTAAGATTGATCCGTGTGCTGCTAAATTATCATGGTCGGAAGTTTGTTCAAAACGTCGTACCTACGGTGATTCTATGGGAATGTCATACGTCCAACCCAAGACTCTTGATGATGGCTCTTTGGTGGCAAGAGTAACAACAGAGCATTTGGAGAAGGGGGCAAAATTTTGGGAGTTCACACTTATTGGGTACGTCCTAGGAGAAGTCCCCCTCTATGGACAAATACATGCCTGGCAGGAGAGGCTTTGGAAGACTAAGAAGCGAGTACAAATCTACAGTAAGGAGAATGGTTTCTTCTACTTCAGATTCGAGTCTAAGGAGGATTGTGAAAGAATCTTAAAAGGCGGTCCTTGGCTTTTTGATGGACGTCTTGTTGTTCTTAAACGATGGAGCCCAAATATTCGCCATGATCGTGACATTCTTACTACCATTCCGATTTGGGTTCAGCTGCACGGCATACCAGTTCATATGCTCAACTTGGAGGTTCTAAACATTCTAGGTTCTGTTATTGGGGTCCCGATTTGCTTGGATAGGGCTACTTCAAAATTGGAAAGAATTAGTTACGCAAGATGTCTTGTGGAGGTGGAGTCGAAGAAGCCTTTGCCTAAATTGGTAAAAATTGAGCTTGATGATGGATCTCTTCTAACAATTGATGTTAAGTATGAGGTGGAGCCCCCACGGTGTAGTAAATGTGTGTGCTTTGGGCACACAGATGTCCAATGCCCAACTAAGAAAACGGCATCTCATCAGGTTCCTGATCCTGTGACGGATTCGTTATCTGAAGGCTCCATTGCGCAAGAGGGTGCTTCAGGCGAATTTACTAGCGAAAGAATGGCCAACATTCCAGTGCAGGCATCATCCAGTCTACAAAAGTTGCGCAGGATAATAACTAGTATGAGATGGTTATTCATGTTGAAGAAACAAGTTGCTGTTTCAGGTCCTGGTACAGGCAAAGTAATAGGGAATGGCAGAGAAAGGAGTCATACAATATTGGGGGTTAATACGCCAGTATCTGCTGTAAATGATGGGGAACATCCTGCTACTTCAGCTAATATGGCAGCGAGGGCCTCCCTTCTAGAAGAGAATCCGGTTAGTGATCTTGATCGTATCCCTGCTGTTACGGTCATGGATAACCCTGAATGGGAAGAGGACCAAATGGAGCTTCTTAGAGGTGTATCAGGCATGAAGAAACAAAGCTCTACTACACAGGGTCCTACTGCTACCCGTAAAAGCATACGCCTGAAGGAGGGATGCCTATGGAGGCAGCCACACATCAATAACATGTCTCAATGAGTATATTATTTTTGAATACAAGGGGTCTGAGTAATGCTGTGCGGCGTAGGGATTTGAGAGACAGAATGAGGGTTACAAAGGCATCGATAGTTGTTTTGTTGGAAACTAAACTTCAAGCAAAATCTGTTAATAACAAACCATTCCTTCCTAAGAATTGGACTTTGATTAACAACTTCAATTTGCAGAAGGGGGGGTGAATTCTACTTGGTTTTGATAATAATGTGTGGCGGCCATCAGTTATTTCAGCTGCTCCTCAACACTTAACAGTCAGGTGTGTCAACGTAGGTGGATTTGAGTTTATTCTGACCAGTGTGTATGGTTCCAACAACAGTTCTGAACGTCGAGAACTATGGGATTATTTGCGGGGTTGTGTTGCCAGCTTCACCAATGATCCCTGGTTGTTAGGAGGTGACTTTAATTGTGTTTTACATGCAAAAGAAAAACTTGGAGGTCGTCGGCTTGATGCTACTATGACCAATGAGTTCAGTGATTGCATCCGGGATTGTGCCCTACAGGAACTTAAAAGCACCGGTTCTCACTTTAGCTGGTGCAACAAGCGAGTGGGGAAGGATCGAATTGCTGCCCTGTTGGATAGAATTTTGAGCAACGGTGCATGGATTGACAAGCTTCCGCATGCCTACTGCGAGTATTTACATCCTCACACTAGCGACCATTCACCAATGATTGTCCATCTCCATTCTCAGGTACACTCTGACCCAAAGCCCTTCAAATATTTTAATCATTGGGTCGATTTGCCGAGATACAATGATATTGTAAATGTGGTTTGGCATGAACCTGTGTGGGGGTCTCGCATGTTTATCCTCACACAAAAATTGCGTAGATTGAAAGGAGAGTTGCGGCATTGGTCCAGGCATTTTCATGATAGTACACAGATTTCAGTGTACCGTGCAATGCTAAGGGAGGTCACGGCCAAAAGTGCTATTCATTCTGACGGGAATCTCCAGTTACAGGAGCGCATTCTATCTAATAAACTTGCAGATCTAATGGCAGCAGAAGAAGAAATGTTCCGTCAGAAAAGCAGGCAGGATTGGTTGGAACTGGGGGATAATAATACAAAATTTTTTTACAATGCCATGAAATCTCGCCATTGTTATAACAACTTATCCCATCTCTTGGATGTTAATGGAAGTCAATGCAAGTCATATGAGGAACTGAAAGCTGAAGCTACTCAATACTATAAGGGCTTGTACAATCAAACTCATTACTGGCAGGTGTTCCCCAAGCTCACCCCGAAAAGGAAAATCACTGTTGACACTGCTGTTTGGCTTGAAAGAAGGGTTTCTGTGGATGAAATAAAGGATGTTGTTTTCCAAATTGGTCCTAATAAGGCTCCGGGGCCTGATGGGTTCAATGGCTCTTTCTTTCAGCACCATTGGGGACTTATTGGGAATGACGTTGTGGTTGCCATTCAATCCTTTTTCAGAACAGGTTCTTTATTACGTCAGGTCAATCATACATTTTTAACCTTTGTCCCTAAAGGTTCGAATGCTTCACGTATTGAGGACTACAGGCCCATTGCTTGCAGTAATGTTTCATACAAAATTATTACCAAGATTATCTGTAACAGGTTGAGGATGATTATTCATGACTTGGTGTCTCCAAATCAGGCTGCTTTCCTACAAGGTAGACTTCTATCTGATTGTACACTTTTGGCTCATGAACAGATTAGGGACTTCAGTAACCCGATGGGTGCCAGAGCCTGCATCAAGCTTGATCTTAGAAAATCTTTTGACAGCGTGAACCGTGAATTTATTTACTATATGTTGCATCGGATGGGATTTGGTAAAGTCTTCATAAGTTGGATACAGGAATGTATATCTACGCCTTCTTTCTCTGTGATGGTGAATGGTTCCCCTGTGGGATTTTTCAAAGGTAACAGAGGTCTGAGACAAGGTGACCCCCTTTCCCCTTTCCTGTTTGTAATTGTCATGGAAGCTTTTTCATTTTTGCTGGCGAAGTCCCTTACTCTAGGTACTATCCAACCTATGAGGCGAGTGGGACCTATTTCTCATCTATTATTCGTTGATGATTTACTGGTGTTTTGTCGGGCTAATAATAGATCTTTTTCTGGACTCAAAAGCTTATTGGAAGAATTCAAAAACTTCACAGGGCTGGAAACTAACTGGGGCAAAAGTGTTGTCATCTTCAGTAAAGGGGTCAAAAACTCACAGGCACTTGCTGATTATTTGGGTGTTAAGCGGGCTACTGCATTCACCACATACTTGGGACTCCCTCTTTCTTCTAAGTACCCAAAAACCTATATGTATAGCAGGCTGATTGACAAATGCAAAAAAAGGCTGAGTGGTTGGAATACGGCGGTCTTATCTATTGCATGAAGAATTGAGTTGGTTAGAACTGTCATCTACGGAATGATTGCCTTCTTGTTGCAAGTTTACAGAATCCCCACTACAGTCTTACGTACGCTTACCTCCATATGTAGAAGTTTCATTTGGGGTACTTCAAAGGTATGGGCCTGGCGGGATACTTGCAAACCTAAGTCTGAAGGTGGGGTAGGGCTAAGACTCCTGTCAGACCTTAATTTGGCTTCTGGAGTAAAACTTACTTGGAGATTACTGAAGGGTGAAGGGCTCTGGGCGGCCTATATGAGGAGCAAGTATAAGGATGTGGAGTCATTTTATGAAACAAAAGGGTCTGTTTTACAGTCTGGTACCTGGAAATTCCTTTTAAAATGCAGAAATTTCTCGCAGAAGCTTATTGTGCGGAAAGTTAGAGGTGGAGCTGACATGCTTTTTTGGCATGATAATTGGTTGCCTTGTGGTCCCCTTAAGAATCTTCATGTTGTCCCTAATGGAGTTAGTAGGAAGCGGGTCTGTGATTACTGGGATGGTAGTGGCTGGATTGAGGATCCTTCTATTTCACACATATTGCCTATGATTAGGAATATTAGATTAAGTGATGGATTTGATTCTTGGGAGTGGAAGCCAAGCTCTCATTTCAAATTTTAGGAGGCTTGGGATAATATTCGAGATAAGGGTTCTGTGTTCCCATATTATAAGCTCATATGGTATGCAAATTCTGTTCCCAAGATGACACTCACTCTACTAAGGGCCTTCCAAAATAAACTTCTAACCCGGGATATTATGGCCAAATGGGGGTTGAACACACCCACCGACTGCTGCCTTTGTGAGGAGGGTAAGCTTGAGACCATCGATCATATCTTCTTCAAATGCAACTACTCTTCCTATATTTTCAAACGGGCTATGCTTAAGTTGTGTTTCCCCGGCCCCAATGATTTATCTCTCCATGCAATTGGCCGATACTATGGAGCTATGTTCAGGAAGAGAGGTGTGCTGAGTTTTCTTGCCAAAGTTGTTCTTTCGGCCATGGTATGGCATTTGTGGGGTGAGCGAAATAGGCGGATTTTGACAGCGCCAAAAAACCAAAAACTCTACTCTTCGAAATGATTTCAGCGGATGTGCGGATTGTGCTGAGGAAGCACTCGGAAGACCTGTTTGAACCGAAGGAGACCCAGGCTTTTAGCAATTGGGGGATACTGGACAATGGGTAGTCTTTGGGCGAATTTTGCGGCTACATGCTGCTGCTAGCCGTGGCACTTGCTGCTAGCCGTGGCACTTGCTGTAGTCTTTGGGCGAATCTTATGCACTTTTTTCTGTGTTGTAATCCTTTTTGTATGTGGGTTTGTATTTCTTTTTGATCAATGGTAGTAAGGACATAGCCGATAGTAGAGAGTGACGACGCGTGTGTCCTCTCCTCTCTCTATTGTGCGAACGTCCCTACTTATTGTTGATTTGTACAGTTGAGTACTATTAATATATTTTCTTTACCTTTCAATATATATATATATATATATATATATATATATATATATATATATATATATATATATATATATATATATATATATAACGATCCGGTGGATATTACATGGCTTGGGATAAGACATTTGCCTTCTTCTCCGATGGTACCAGGCGAGTTGACGGATGCCAACTGCCGGGCAAGTGTGGGGCGCTGGGGGTGTGCAAAGGCGAGATGTGAGTCGCGTGCCCGACGAGGCGAGGGCTGCTGGGATGGACCGAGAAGTGCGCGACTCTGGCGCTTGGGGACTGCAAGGGTGTGGATTACTACTACAAGGTGGTTGGGGTGGAGAATTTCTTGACTAGTTATGGGAAAGGGGCAGGGAACGTGAAGGTAGAAGAGTGCAAGCAGTCTGGATATTGCAAGTGTTTGGGGCTCATGTATTGGGAGGCGGAGTCCAGGTGCTGGCTTGCCCCTGTGATTGGCACTCTCACTTCAGTTTCTAATTCCTCCCATGTAGCTTACATCAGATATGCTACGTAGGCCACTAAATGTGTAACGTTTGTGCATTATTTACGTGCGCATTGTCCCCGTGTGTTTGATATACTTGACGAAGGAATGAATTCTGATGGTTTCATCGGCCACTGTATATTTAGTGGCATCTCTTCCAATTGTTAAAAACTTGTTGTTGGGATGTATTCTCACTCAAGATCCATGGGAGGCTATTTAAAAGAAGCACCAACAATACATTTCAAGAAATTCAATTTTTCCAACCCATAAATACAAACGCATTATAACACACCAAACCAATGTGTGGGATTAATGGTCACCGGAAGAGTATGTGTTGCAACATGATTTTCCCTTGTGCAAACAATATTATTTATGTGATAGTGAGCTTGAACGTATCTTGAAAGAATACTCGACCTGCGGCCAACAAGATAGCCCCCCTCCTCGCGAGACATGTCACATCCGCGTGCTAGGCAAGAGAAGTTTAGCTCGGGGCAGGATTGCTCCCAAACTCTTCTGATGCTCAAGTTAGAGATTGCTGACAGAGAGGAAATAATATGGATGAAGAAGAAGAAGCTGGTTTTAAGGTTTATCTTGTGTGTGGTTTCCACTTGGATTGAATTGAAATTGACTTGCAAAAAGTTTGATGGTGAAAAATAAAAAATTTATGCTGTTATTAATAATACTAATCATTACCCGTGTCCATAGGGCACGGTTTATTTAATGGCTGAGTTTTTCTCCCCCACAAATTTCAAGTTCACCCAAATTTCAAGTTTTCCCACAAAATTTCAAGTTTCCCCCCAAATTTAAGTTTTCCCCCAAAATTTAAGTCCCCCCAAAATTGTCATTACCACCTAGGACAAACTTGCCACGTAGGACAAAGCTTTGTCCTAGTAGGATAAGATTCAAAATCTTCATAGAACTGGAAAAAAAAATGGCCGGAAGGGGTGAGAATAAAAAGTGTGGGTGTGTGTGTGTGGGGATGGTCCATAGGCAAAAATACAAAAATCGGGGTTGTATGTGCAAAATTCCCCACCTCCTCTTTTATCCCTCAAAATCTCATCTCTTATATTTCCTCTTATTCAATTTCCCTATTTTATATAATAGATATCCAAATTCTCTTATCCAATTTCTCATGTCCAAATTCTCTTATCAATTTCTCTTGATAACATCCGTCTTTTATATAATAGATATCTGTTACGAGGTGGAACTCGCGTACAATGAATTTGTATTATGGGGAACCAAGGGCACGGTGGTTATATGGAAATGAGGGGTTAGGTGGGCAGTTTTACAAGAGATTAGTGGGGTGAAGAGGTCGGATCCGTCGCTGGTGGAGCTCACAGGACCGTATCTCGTCGGACACAGCTGAGGGAGGTCGAACGGCTGGAGGCTGACGCTGACTTTGGCCAGGGGGCGGACTCTCCTGCGGCACGAACAACTCGTCAGAAGGGCGGGGTTGGGGTTCAACCCTTAGCCCCTCCGATGCCTAAGTCAGTAAAAGGACTTAAATGGGGGCTGGACACGCCGGCCGGACTAACTGTGTGTCCGCCTCACGTGACGAGCTATAGGTGGGAGAACAAAGATATGGAGGATCTTTGCTCTCGTGTGTGAGTGATAGAAGATGAGAGAGTTTTTCTAACCCCCCCTCCGTAAGAGGAGAGGAGGTATTTATACCTGACGGGTGATGACTAGGCGTGCTGAGCTGGCTCGGGTGTCAGCGGAAGCTTCGGACGAGGACGTCGGGAACAGGAGTCCCTGATCCGCTTTTATCTGGCGGCGCAACGGCCGAGGGGCGCTTTTGTCGGGATGTCAGGGCCGAAAGCACTAACCGTCGGATAGGTCAGCCGCCTGGGGGTGCTTTGTCAGGTGGTCAGGTGACGTATGTGTCAGCCGTGTCCTTATCCTAGGCTGTTTGTCGTTAGCGTCGAACTAATGGTCGTTCAGGTCGGGAGTTGTCCGGCCCGGCCGCGCCCGTCAATGGGCCGGACCTAGCTGCCCAAGTGTTACTGAACGCGCTTCCCCGGTGGGTCGGGCGGCTGCGGTTGTTCGCCTCGGCCGGCTACAGTTCGCCTCGGCCGTTTCGGGGAGCACTGTGAGGCGCGCCTATCTCCATGATGCCCCGGGTTTCCGGGGCGGCGGCCCTAATTGTTAAATGGTGAACCAAAGGGGTATGTTAGCGGATCCGGGCGGGTGTCGGGCTACTACGATCTTTAGGTCGTAACAATTGCCCCCGACCTTCGAGTCTGAGGCGGCGGCCGGCTCGGCTAGGAGGGCGAACCCTATCCAACATTCCGGACCCTCAACATGGGCCTTGGACCCACCGGGCAGTGCCGGCGGCGGCTTCGGAATTCCCGCTTTAGTGGTCATTATTACGATTTGAAAAGGAGGCAGAGGAAAACGAAGCGTTCCTGCGATTGAGTTTGCGACACGTGGATGAGGTGACCCTCACGCCAGTCGAGGCGTCGGGGATGTCTCGATGGGTGCCGCGTGGCGAAAGTTTGACGGCCGAGATGGCCCGGGGGCCACCTGTACCGCTAAAAGGGTTTGGGAGGCGCTCGGCGGGAATTTTTGTTTTTCTCCGATTCTCCTCCGGCGCCCGATTTTTTGTTTGGAGCTGGTTGGCTAACCTGTCCCTTTCGTCACTGGCCATCTCCTTCCGATCGCCTTCCGGGTTCAAGGGGGCAACAGGTAACAACAATTAATTTCCTTCCCTTCCGATCAAATGGCTTCTCGATTAGAGATTGGGGGGAGTAGCCGGGTCGGGGAAGAAGAGTCGGCGTTCGAGGGGGTGTCGCAGCCGGGGGTGCAGCTGGCCAGGGAAAGATGGTCATGGTTATCCGTTGCACCAAGAGACATTGAGTCCCCCCGACGTAGGTTGGATAGGATCAACATTCGGGAGATTCGTGTGCGGTTCGTGCGGCAACCCTATGAGGTGCGGGTTCCCGGGCCGGAGGAAGCGGTGAGCTCGCCGAGGAATAATGAGGTCGGGGTCTATGTTCGGTCCTTTGAGTTGGGGCTCCGCTTCCCGATCCACCCGTATTTGTTCCACTTGTTGAATTTCCTGGAGCTGCCGATATTCGCTCTAACGCCCCGTTCCTGGGGCTTGCTGGTGGGGTTTGTCGTCTTGTGTCTGGCTTGCTCCTTGAGTCCCTCCTTGGCGTTGTTTCAGCATTTCTTCGTGGTTCGGAAGTGGGGGGTGTATCATCGCGTTTGCGTCAGGAGAGGGCGAGAACTCATCCTCGAGGTGCCTGATGATATCGGCGATTGGATGAGGGAGTTCGTCTTCGTGACAGTGCCAAGTGACGTGGCGCTGACGTCGAATTGGGGGGCGCGGAATCCCTTCGTAAATGAAGGGGTGGATCTGACCGGGGAGGATATTGCCAGAGCTCAGATCTTGAGGGAGCTGCCCGAGGAGTGTCGTAATTGGGCGAGTCTAACGCAGAGTGGTCGGCTCGCCCAGGACTTTTGGGCCCTAGGTATCTTTGAAGTTTTGTAAACTTTGGGCTAGGCTCGCCCTGATTGTCTCTCTTCCTTTTGCAGGTGAAGATACGATGAGGGAGCCGGAGGAGGTGTCAGGTTCGGCCGGTGCCCCGACCTCGGGGGGTACTGATCCTCGCGGGAAAGGTAAGGTGGGGGCTAGTGAGGCAGGATCCCCGGATCGTGGGGGCGGGGCCCCTCCGGGGGAGAGATTGCACCCGGGACGGGCGACAGTCGGACAAGACCGCTCCGCGGGTGGGCCCGGCGAGGATCGTCCCGAGGGCGTGCCCGCGCGAGGGGCCCGAACGTCCGTCCCCCCGCGGGTACCCGAGGTGGTCGCGCCCCGCCGGGCGCCTGTGATTCAGAAGTGGCCCTACGGGATCCCCCCGTGGGAAATGGGGGCGTCGTCGAGTCAAGCCTGTGAGAGCGCTCTCATCTGCTTTAAGAGGACCCGAGAAGAGGTCGAGGCGTACCCTGATGACCATCTCCGTAAGTTTCCCTTTCGAGTCAGCCGCGACGAGTCGGTATTCGAAGATGCGGGAGTGGCGGCGTGCCTCGCCGAGTACTGCGGGTTGCCGCGCGATCGTGAGTCGTTGGCTCGCGTGGGGGCGGAGCGGCTGTGTGGCTCGGCTATGTGGCACGTCATACAGGTAAAGCGGCTTTTCTTACTCGCACGCCGGCTGTGTGCCAGTGTCTCACTGATTCAAGGTTTATGTAGATGCTTGCGAACGTGCTAGCTCTGCGGGGCCGTCCCGCAGCGGTCGCCACCAGGGCGGCCCTGCGCGAAGCGAAGGCGAACCTTGGCGAGGTCAGGGAGAAGCTGAGGGACACGGAGGCGGAGCTGGAGAGGGTTAAAGCGGCCCACGGCGTGGAGAAGGGGCGAGCTGCGTACTTCGATTCATCCAAAGCAGCGATCGAGAAGCAGCTTCGGGAAATAACGCGAGAGAGGGATGATATCCGGGCGAAATATACATCGGAAGTTGTCAGCAAGGAGTCTGTGATCGGGTTACAGAGGCAGCAGATTGAGGACCTAAAGGTAGCTCTGGCGGCCGAGAAGAGGGAGAAGGGTCTAGCGGTGCGGCGACTGGAGGATAAGCGGGATGCTGAGGGTAAACTGGTCGAAGCCGCTATCCACCGGTATCATGACGAGCATGTTGTGCCGATGCTGCAAGAAGCTAAGGAGGCGGCGATTCGGCAAGTAGTTAAGGATGTGAGGGATCGGTCGGTCGAGAAGCGGCGCCGCTAGAAACGTGGGGTCGGGGAGGGCCGTACCATCTCGTGATAGGGTTATGAACGATGTGTTGTTGTAGTGGGTGGAAACTCAAATGTCCCATGTGAAGGATCCTGTCCAAAACAAAGTTAGGATCGATAATTAAAGTGGAGACTTACGCTTGCGTATGCGGAACGATAGTCTCGGAACTTTGCCTTCGGATTCGCCACGACGGATCGAGTCTTCTCACGAACGGAGTAAGGCTACTAATCCACAATCTAAATCTCTATTTTAGATTAAGAACTTGGAAGGAGGGAGAGGAAATATTTCTGCAGAGCTTCGCTATGAAGAAGATGCATGCATGAATTTCATGCAAAATGTGTTAGGAAAATGGCTACCCTTGGGTCTTATTTATAGCCCCCAAGGTAGTTATTTTAGGGTAAGTTGTTCCTTTGGAACAACTTAATTAAGGTGTACCATGATACATGGCACAATATAAGCTTAAGTTGTACCATATGCATGGTACAACATAAGCTTAAGATATTCCCCCTTTATTAGCCATATGTCGCATGCACTTATGCATATATAATGCGACTTTCCCGCTCATACAGAGATCCTCTCCGCAAGGGAACAGATTCCCTTTGCACATGACTTCGTGTGCGCGACGTTCGAGGTCCGTAATCCCTCGTACATCCCCCACAAGGGTGTACAAACGTCTTCCATATCCAACATCTCCCACTCACACTTGAGGGGATTGTAAGAGAACGTCTTTCCCTTAGTTCTTTCATCTATCATACCGAGAAATAGACCGTGCGACCGTCATGCGCGTAGAGTCTGTTGTTGTGCACTTGTTAGAGATACACAACGACCTCGAAGGTGCAAAGTTGAGTAGTTCAACGCATGCTTTACCCTAGATTATTTCTTCACATTTCTTATACTTTATATTCAACAATTGAATCCCATCTGGATTACAATTGGCTGGCCAGCTTTGAATCATTAAAGTCCAAATGCGAAAATGAAATCAATCTTCCTCTTCTTGCGAACCTTCTGATCTTGACTTGATTCGCTTTTCTAACGTGCCCCGCCGAGCCGAATTACCATAGCCCATTAGCAACACGCTAAGATAGCGATCATCTCGTCAAATCTAAAGGAACCAATTGGAGTCCTTGAGGGTAAGAGTTAAGACCCGTATGGCCTTTAAGTCTCACATAATAGCAAACACTATTGCTACTAACTCAGTGGTCGTAATGCATACGTGGTATGAACACGTACTACAACATCACTCCTTTCCCAGGGAGAGTATGTCTTAATGATGTTGTACGGATGAAAAGATCAGACACCACAATGCCTATCTTTTTGAGTCCCCTTACTACTCGTGAAATATTCACGGACTCTCATCCTGCATAAGACAGATAGGATTAAAAAATCCAATGAGATCTTTATATCCTTGTGATACAGATCTCAGATCTTTTGTAAGCATCCGTATGATGCAGATCTTTTATTCGACTATCTTGTTTAAGTCATGACTCTAAATCATTTGTCTAATGATTTTGACTTTAAACTAGTCTCATCTCTATCTTATCCATCTGATAAGATAAGGCGGTTGCTCATGTGAGAGAGCCAACCTTAATCTGTCCGACATACACACAAAAATAGCTGAGACTTAAACACAAATGTATATAAAATCATTTGTAAGAAACTTGTATGCAAATTAAATTGTGATCTTCTATAGACATGGGAAATATTACATGATACAGCTCAGCACCTACGCATTCCCATAGATGATAAGTGTTTGAAAAACACATCTCTGGGGATCGCCTTAGTAAGGGGGTCCGCTATCATCTCATGCGTGGATATGTATCCTATGTCTACTTCCTTTCGTTTATCATAATCCTTCGCAAACTTGAATCGAATGTCAATGTGTTTGGTCTTACAATGAAATTTAGGATCTTTGACATAGGCAATCGAAGCTTGACTATCACTGTATATAGGAACAGTGCTCGAGTCAGAGGCATTCGTCAGCCTGTCTAAGAATTTCCTAAGCCAAACAGTTTCTTGGACCGCCATGCTAAATGCTACGAACTCGGCTTCCATGGTTGATAGAGCGATGCAGGTTTGTTTCTTGCTGCTCCAGGATATTGCACCATTCCCGAGTAAGAAAACAAAGCCCGAGGTAGATCTTCGCTCGTCGAGATCACCCGCCCAATCAGCATCGGTATAGCCTTCGAGTCTCAAGGTATTGCCTTGATAGCATAACGCATAGTCCGCAGTCCCTTTGAGGTATCTTAATATCCTCTTCACCGCTTTCCAGTGTGCCTGCCCTGGGTTGGATTGGTAACGGCTTACCATACCAACAGCATAGCAAATGTCGGGTCTAGTACACATCATGGCGTACATCAGACTCCCGACAGCACTGGAGTATGGAACTTTTTCCATAGCTTTCTTTTCTTTTGGATCTTTGGGACACATCTCCAAACATAGACCCTCGCCTTTGCTTATTGGAGTATCAATTGGCTTGCAGTCCTGCATATTAAACCGTTCTAAAACTTTCTTTATATACGTCTCTTGAGAGAGAGAAAGAAGTTTCTTGGAACGATTCCTTGAGATCTTAACCCCAAGGATATATGCAGCTTCACCCATGTCTTTCATCTCAAAGACGGATGAAAGCCAAGCTTTGATATCCAATATAAGACGCTTATCATTTCCGGCTATAAGTATGTCATCTACATAAAGAGACATAATTATATACTTGTTTTTAATCCTCTTAATATATACGCAATTGTCTTCGTCGAGCATGGAGAATCCATACGACAAAACAACTTCTTGAAAGCGCATATACCACTGCCTTGAGGATTGTTTAAGACCATATATGGATTTACGAAGTTTACAAACCTTATGTTTGTTTTCTTCTTGTACGAACCCGTTTGGTTGTTCCATGTAGATCTCCTCATCTAGTTCTCCGTTAAGAAAGGCAGTCTTTACATCCATCTGATGTAATTCGAGGTCCAAACAAGCCACCATTGCCAGAATTAAGCGAATCGAGGTAAAACGCACGACAGGAGAGAAAGTCTCTTCGTAGTCTATTCCTTCCTGTTGCGTGAAACCTTTCGCAACAAGGCGAGCTTTATATTTCTCGATGGAGCCATCAGCCTTATGCTTGATTTTGAGAACCCACTTGTTCCCAATGGCTCTACGTCCCTTAGGTAAATTAACCAAGTCCCAGACTTGGTTTGTTTTCATGGATTGAAGTTCTTCTTCCATTGCCGCTATCCATTTATCTTTAGCAGGGCATGTGACGGCCTGTTTGAAATTTGTAGGTTCGTCATCATCTTGTAGTAATGTCATGAATGTTTGAGGAAATTCATCCTCAAATCTCAGAGGTGTTAGCCTCGTCCGATTACTACGTCTTGTTTGAGTTTGATCACTCCCACTTGGAATGACATCACTCCCACTTGGAATAACATCACTCCCACTCAGAATAGGATTGGTATCGTTCGTATCATTCATTGGTGAAGTTTGAAACGTATTTTCTTCTTCACCAAGAATTCTCCCACTCGAACGTTCCGATCCTTTTTGATCCCAAGTCTCAAACAAGGATAAGTCTTGACTTATCTCACCCTGTCTTGGAAACTCATTTTCCAAGAAGACAACATCCCTCGATTCGAATTCTATAAGACCTCCATTGTCCTCTTGACCGACGAAAACATATCCTTTGGAGTTTTCAGCGTATCGGATGAAGATACACTTCCTCCCACGTGGCCCAAGTTTGCCATATTTGTGAGAGGATAAATGTGCGTAAGATGCACAACCCCAAGGTTTTAGAATGCTTAAGTCTGGAGTTCTATTGTTCCACAACTCATAAGGAGTAGAACTTACCGACTTCGAGGGTACACAGATGAATGCTGCCGTTAATAATGCGTCACCCCAAAAGGTGATAGGCAAATTTGCCTGAGACATCATTGAACGGACCATTTCCATCAATGTCCTATTTCTTCTTTCCGCAACACCGTTTTGTTGCGGAGTGTAAGGCATAGTTACCTGATGTACTATGCCTTTTTCATCACAAAGTTCCTTAAAACTTATTGATTGATATTCACCGCCCCTATCGGTTCGCAAAACCTTAATCTTGCGATCTAATTGATTCTCCACTAAACCCATATAGTTTTTAAAGCAAGCCAAAGCTTCACTTTTGTGGGATATCAAATAGATATGTCCGAAACGGGTGAAGTCATCAATGAATGTGATGAAATAGGACTTCCCGTGTCTTGTCTTAACATTCATTGGACCGCAAATGTCCGAATGGATAAGCTGTAATGGAACTTCGGCCCTTGTGCCAGTTCCAAACGGCTTGCGACAAGTTTTCCCTACAAGACAATGTTCGCAAGTTGACATTTCAACTTTTGAAACATTAGATAGCAAGCCACTTTTGGCAAGTCTATCCATTCTAGTTGGTCCAATATGACCAAGTATTGCATGCCAACAAATGATTTCAGACTCAGAGTTAGAAGCATTTGTCAAATGAAAACTTTCATTAATGGAAGAAGCAACATCATTCATTGTATTTAAAACAATTAATCCATTACAAACATTACCAGAACCAATCAAAGAATTATTACAAACAAGGTCAACATATTGTTTATAGAACCTCCACTCATAATCTAAAGACATTAACATGACCACGGAAACGATATTCCTTCTAATATCTGGAGCAAAGAGGACGTCGTGCAATAACAAAGTCCGGCCGTTGTCGAGAACTAGCTTGCATGTTCCGACGCCTTTGACTTCAACACGTGTATTGTTGCCGACGTATATCCACTTTGTTCCTTGAGTTATCTTTCGATACTCTACGAAGAACCTTCTGTCCTTCGCTACGTGGTCTGTGGCCCCTGAATCAATCAACCAAAAATAGTTAGATTCAGCAAGAAACATGGAACTAGAAACACATATGTAACTAGTCCTACAAGTTACCTTATCACTTCCATCCGTACATGTACGGGCGAAGTGACCGTACTTGTTGCACTTAAAGCACTTGATCTTCTTCAAGTTTTTCTTCTTTGAGTGCACATTCTTTTGCCACTTTTTGTTCTTTGTCTTCTTTGAGGTCTCCGGTTCTTGCTTACGTTCGTTCACAAACCTTAAGCGTTTATTCTTCCGCTTATTTCCCCCATGTGAGGAACTAGCGGCCACGTGCACTTCTGCACTTGGTTTTGCGGCTTGAATCCGCTCTTCCTCGAGTTCGAGGTGTTTCGAAACATCGCTTAAAGTTTTAATGCACTCATTATGAGTGAGATGCATTTTCATGTTATCCCAGCTATCTGGGAGTGAACGAATGACCGCTTGGATCTGCTGTTCGTCAGACAGCGTAACACCCGCATCCTTTAATTCAGATATAAGATTCGCCATGTGGCGGAGATGCTTTTTCATAGAATGATCTCGCCGCATCTTGTACGAATCAAATTGAATATTCAAGGAGCGGAGTTTGGTAACCGAAGTTCCACCAAACTTTATCTCTAGCTCAGACCATATGTCTTTAGCTAGGTCGAATTCCCGAAATAGGCGCATTATGTCATTGTCCATCGCGGACAGTAACGTAATACGTGCTATTTTGTTCTTTCGAGTCCAAGTGTCATAAGCTTCCCGGTCCCTCTTGTGTTGGGCCGTATTGCCCAACTCAGGTTCTACCATTATGTTTTGGAGTGTTTCGAGCACATCTTGCTCCTCCAAAACATATTGGATTTTTATTGACCAAAGTTTATAATTGTCGCCGTTGAGCTTTTCACCTTTGTTAAGCTCTGCGACAATATTCTTAGAAGCGGTAGACATTTTCGATTCAAAAAACTGCAAAGAGAATGAAAAACACGATCAAAATTCCATGCATAAAGTTTCGATTCTTTAAACACTTGATAAGTTCCTTGGATGCGTTGAAATGTTACTCTAGAATCGAGAAGTTCACTACGTTCCCAACTACCATCTAGAAGTAACTTTCAAAGTATCCCTCTTACTTATCTTAAGTAAAAAGAAATCAGAAATAATACCCGTATGGTATTAGCAGCGGAAAATTACTTTGAAAAACTTATCTTTCAAAATAGAATAGGTGAGAATTAGCGCAAAGAATTTTAACGCAACAATTGCCAAGCCACGAGACCTGTTCTACACACCCATGGGTTAGTTAACCATGGCCGGATCGTGGTAGGACTTGGAATTCTAAATTGCGCTATCCCGATTTAAGGACGGGACATAATCTATTTGAAAAACATCTTTTTCAAAAATTTGAAAGCACGTTGGCGAGTCTCCGTAGAGTATAGCACAACGTCACAAGTACATTGGCTAATCTCCGTAGAGTAGAGCACAATGACATGGCTAATCTCGCATGAAGTAGAGCACTATGGCTAATCTTCAAGGAGTAGAGCCCAATGAAAACTTCATTAAAACGTTAGTTCCGTATGAACTAGTCGGCACTGTGGTTAGCCCCGTATGGACTACTCGACACATTCGAGTTTGACCAAGGCCATTTGTTACCCCGTATGGGTCATCTGGCAAGTTTGCAATCGACCCAGACCATTTGTCGGATTGGTCGACCAAAAACACAAAATTGGTCGACCAATTTTCGAATTCAACTTCTTCCCGGTCATGGCCTCTGCCATGACCCGGGCTTGGCCAAAGGCCGGCCAGGGCCTCTGCCTTGGCCGGCCAGGGGGCCTGGCCCCCTCGGCCAGGGCCGGCCAGGCCCTGGCCTCTGCCAGGGCCTGCCGGCCAGGCCCTGGCCACTGCCAGGGCCTGCCGGCCAGGCCACTGGCCGGGGCCAGGGCTCCTGCCCTGGCCTCGGCCAGGCCCTGGCCTGAGGCCAGGGCGCCGGACCTGGCCTCTGCCAGGGCCGGCAGGCCGCTGGCCGGGGCCAGGGCTCCTGCCCTGGCCTCGGCCAGGCCCTGGCCTGAGGCCAGGGCACCGGCCCTGGCCTCTGCCAGGGCCGGCCTGGCCCTGGCAGTGGCCAGGGCGCCGGCCCTGGCCTCTGCCAAGGCCGGCAGGCCCTTGGCCAAGGCCGGCCACTGCCGGCCTGGCCTTGGCCGGCCACTGCCGGCCTGGCCATGGCCGGTCATGGCTTGGCCATGGCCGGCCATGGCCAAGGCCATTCGGCGTTGGCCGGCCATGGCCCCTTTGGCCATGGCCGGCCATCCCCTTTGAATGGGGTTGCCGCACTCATTCCTCCCCCTTGATGGGGTGGTCGCCGGTGGTTATTGGCCGTAGCCAACCCCCTCCGCATGAGGAGAGGGGGTGCATGGCCTTCATGGCCCATTTGGCCATGGTGCACATGCACCAAATTTTCCTCTTACCCGATGGAAATAACTTCCATCACCTTCCTCGATGAAGCACCCGTTCGTCGATGAAGTTAGTTATTGCCTAATGGCCGTGTGCCAAAAATGACTAACGTACTACGTGAACGGTCGGTTCTTCCCGTCACGGAGAGTTCCTACCATATCCGTAATGATAGGAGACCCTAACGTGAAAAGAACAACCGCTGCGTTCTCTCCGTCACGAAGCGTTCCTACTATATCCGTAATAGTAGGAGACCCATTCGTGAAAAAGACAACGACTCGTTCGTAGTTTCGACGGGGCGGTGGATTGACCGGGGCGAACCCATATGGCTCTGATACCAATGAAGGATCCTGTCCAAAACAAAGTTAGGATCGATAATTAAAGTGGAGACTTACGCTTGCGTATGCGGAACGATAGTCTCGGAACTTTGCCTTCGGATTCGCCACGACGGATCGAGTCTTCTCACGAACGGAGTAAGGCTACTAATCCACAATCTAAATCTCTATTTTAGATTAAGAACTTGGAAGGAGGGAGAGGAAATATTTCTGCAGAGCTTCGCTATGAAGAAGATGCATGCATGAATTTCATGCAAAATGTGTTAGGAAAATGGCTACCCTTGGGTCTTATTTATAGCCCCCAAGGTAGTTATTTTAGGGTAAGTTGTTCTTTTGGAACAACTTAATTAAGGTGTACCATGATACATGGCACAATATAAGCTTAAGTTGTACCATATGCATGGTACAACATAAGCTTAAGATATTCCCCCTTTATTAGCCATATGTCGCATGCACTTATGCATATATAATGCGACTTTCCCGCTCATACAGAGATCCTCTCCGCAAGGGAACAGATTCCCTTTGCACATGACTTCGTGTGCGCGACGTTCGAGGTCCGTAATCCCTCGTACATCCCCCACAAGGGTGTACAAACGTCTTCCATATCCAACACCATGTACGGGTTAGCGGTTTGAGTTAATAAACTATGAATTTTTTTGTGCCAAACTGTGTTCGTATGCGGTTTGCCCGTAGAATATACGCTTTGTGCGGGATGTGATTGCCCCCAACTTCGCTCTGCCGGGGTTTCCGGGAGAGGGGAGTTGAGATGAGTCACGATCTGTTCGTTAGGTCGGGAGCCCGTTGTGGGCCGGACCAAATCACTATCCGGTAGAATATTGGGTCCAACGCTGACTGCGTTTAGGCCGGACTGTTGGAGGCCGGAGCAAATCAAGGATATAGCGCAGATTTCACGCTTTGGCCGGACTGTCGGAGGCCGGGCCAAGTCTTGGATATGGCGTCGAGGCCGTGTTTTGGCCGGACTGGCGGAGGCCGGACCAAATCTTGGACCTAGCGGTGATATCGAGGGGTAATTTCAAAAGAGGGTAATCATTTTGCAGGGATTTGGGCGGGATTCGTTGGCGGTCGTCTGACTTGACGTCATCCTGGCGAATCGTCGGCGGTTGGGAACCGAGGAGGCCCGACCGGTGTGGTGATGACGCGTGGCGCAACTGACGGTTTTTGGCAGGACGCGAAGCGTCTGAACACGTGGGTTGGCGATGGATCAGACCCGGATTGGTGACACGTGTCGCGGGTTCGACGGTCACGATGTTGATGATTTGCGGGAGCGCTTTAAAGATATATTGCCTGTGGGGGGGGTTGAAAGGTTGAATGTCGAGGAACTAGGGCTTGTAAGAGGTTTAAGAATCCTTTCCAGAGTCGTTCTCGTAGGAGCGGACGGCGGAGCAACGCGAGAGGCCGAGGCGACAGCACCCGTAAGGTAAGACGCCAATTTGACTAATGTCTTCCTCGATGTCTCCGATTCGGGGTCAGGGTTCTGGGGTAGTTGGGGAAGGAAGTTCCGCCATGGAGACTGGAAGGGTGCCCGCCAAGATTGCGGGGGTGAAGTCGGTGCTGAAGAAATCCATTGGGGAGATCTTCACGGAGTACGTCAGGCCCCCATATTCGGTTCGTGAACCGGAGCCACAGGAAAGGGTGTGTTTTGCAGGTGACCGGGAGGTGGGAGTTTATGTCTCTTCATTTGAGCAGGGTTTGCGCTTTCCCCCTCATCCCTTCGTGCTGGAAGTGTTGAACTTCCTGGAGCTGCCTCTCTATCGCCTGATGCCCAATGCCATCAGTGCCATTGTGGGGTTCTTGGTGCTGTGCTTGAGCAACCAGGTTCGCCCGTCGCTGTCCTTATTTCGGCACTTCTTCTCGGTCAAGAGGTTGGGGTCGGGCTACTATCTGTCCGCGAAGAGGACTCATCCGCTCGTCAGGGGGTTGCCTAGCAAAATTAAGTTTTGGCGCCATCAGTATGTGTTTGTGGAGGTGCCGGAGGAGGTGTTGATAAGGTCTGACTGGGCGGAGCTGAATCCCGAGGCGAGAGAGGTGGTGGAATTGGGGGACGAGGAGAAGTTGGTGGCCCAGATTTTAATGGCTATCCCAGCAGAGGGCCGAGATTATCGGAAGCTATCTCGGGCTGAGATGATAACGGCCTACATATGGCCCGAAGGTACAAAAGATTTTGGCGTGCCGGCACCTGATATGCTTACGCTGAACTTTCTCTCTTTGGCAGGTGGCACGATGAGTCTATCCCTTGAGGAAATGATGAGGAGGGCCGCAGATCAGGCGGGGCGATCATCGGCAAGAGGTGGCCCCAAGAGGGCGCGAGCGGAAGGAGGGGCTGGGAGCTCGACTTGTGTGCCAGCGTCAACGAAGAGGAGGAAGAGGTCGGCGAAGTCGTCGGGGTATGACGCGCCAGGGGAAAGCGGTCCGTTGGATGGCGGAGCTGGGGGTGGCGTGGCGAACCCCATCATCGACCTGGAGGGCGGCGATGAAGGGTCGACCGGGGGAGGGGCGGAACTGCCCCGAGCGAGATCGCCTAGCCCCATGGCGCCCGCAGGGGGGGAGGGGGCGGACCCTAGCGGTCAGTCACATAGGGCCGAGGCGTCGAGTGGCCCGACCAGATCAGGAGGATGGGACACATGGCCTTATGGTTGTCCCATGTTTGGCCTCGAGAGAGTGCCAACCGACCCCCACTGTGAGGCCGCGCTGGCCAAGTTTAAGGCCACGAGGACCGATGTCGAGGGCTATCCCGATGGGGCGCTTCATCAGGCACCGTACAAAGTGGCGGATAATGAGTCCGTGTTTGAGGATGGGAGCGTGGCGGCGAGGTTGGCGGAGAACATCTTCCTGCCTCGCGATAGAGTGGCGCTAGAAGCGGTGGAGCCTGAGGGTCTGTGCGGGACCGCGGTGATGCATGGCGTCCAGGTATGTTATGTAAGACGGGTGGCACATTTCGTTGTGCTTTAGGGGATGTCCTTAATGTGTTTATTTTTCGGTGTTTCTTTACGTAGATCCTCAACTTGATGCTCGGGATGATGCGGCACGTGCCGGCCATACATAAGGCCGAAGGCGTCGTGGCTAGGATGGTAGCCGAGGTCGCTGCCGTTCGTAAGAAAGCCGGCGAGGACCTGGAGAAGGAGAGGGAGCGGGGCGACCGATACGAGGCGGAGGTAGAGCGCCTGAAGACGGCCTTGTTCGCTCATGAGCAGAAGGCGACGGAGGCTGGAGGGAGAGCGAAGGAGCTGGAGGGGGCCCTTCGGAGGGAGGAGGCTCGTGCGGAGGATCTGGCGGGGCGTGCCAAGGCCGCCGAGGAGGAGTTGGCCCGTTGGGTCGAGGAATTCTGGACGTATTAGGAGACAACCGTCATCCCTGCCCTTACCAATTCGATGGTCGAGGGCATAAGGAAGGGCCGCGTGGAGGGATGGGATGACTGCCTGGCTCGGATGAAGGAGAAAGCAGCTGGCCTGGTCCCGCCGATAGAGGTCGATCTTGACGGGCTCGCCGCAAGCGGCGGGGAGGAGGGGGATGGAGATGAGGGTGAGGAGCAAGAGGACGGCGGGGCGGGGGAGGATTCTATGGAGGGAGAGGGCGCCGTGATTGGCGGGGGCGCCGAGTAGTTTTGTGTAGGCCCCCCCCCCCCCCCCCCCCCCCCCCCGTGTGTTTAAAAAACGAAAGAGAGGGTTCGCCTATGTAGGCCCTTGCCTTTTTTGGACTCTCCGCCTATGTATGCATAAATTTGTGTATTTTTTTAGAATTACGCCTTGGTGCGGACGTTTCTAACTCGGTCGTAGGCTGAATTGTGTCGAGTCCCTTTATTTCGCGTAGGGCGCCCAAGAGACTTACAGCGGGGTCGCCTCCCTTTTCGTAGGTTGTTCGAGTTT
This sequence comes from Scilla litardierei, assembly GCA_030789695.1. Lineage (NCBI taxonomy): Eukaryota > Viridiplantae > Streptophyta > Magnoliopsida > Asparagales > Asparagaceae > Scilla > Scilla litardierei. The sequence goes on from CM061141.1 coordinate 258,467,882, forward strand.
AGGTCTATCCGAGTTATGACTAGCGGTTAACCGGCATTTGTCTATGGACTTTTCATCGGCTATTATCGAATGTTTAATAAGACGGGGTCGCCTTAGGGGCGTAACGTTGGAACGGCCCGAGGGCGTAACATTGTATTGGCCCGTAGGCGTAATATTGTATCGGCCCGTAGGCGTAACATTGTATTGGCCCGTAGGCGTAACATTGTATCTGCCCGTAGGTTGAGGTTCCCATCGCAGCTGTCCCGCCTTTCTCTGGTGTTATGCCCCTGACGTGGGGCGTGGAGTGGATTTGGCGGGTTCCCCTCGGCGAAGGGGGGATGACAGCGTCGGAGCCGGGCAGCGGCTTTGGTCCTCGTTCCCAGAATTGGGGGGAGAGGGAGTCCTTGGTGGTTGTTCTATCCCACTGGGCCGTGTAGCTCCTCTCGATTGGAGGCTCCACGCGGTTGGCGCGGAGGGACGCGGGTTGTAGCCCCTCCGTGTGTCCTCCCGGTGTGAACGGTCCAGGGGAGGCCGATGAGTGGAAGGGGTGGCGCGTGTGGCTGCCGGGGGGTCCGGTGAGGTGACTTGGCAGGCCCGTCCCCTTCCCTGGGTTGTCAGCCAGCCGCGCCCGCGTACCCAGGGCGTTCGTGGGGAGGCATGGTGTTCCCATGGAGCGCCCGGTCCCCTGCCTTAAGTTGTCTAAGGGAAGGAGGGGAGCAGCAGGCTGGGCAGCCGTTGTGTAAGCGGAATATCCTGTTGGGGATTCGTCAACCTTTGCGGTCGGCGAAGCTCGCATTTTCCGCGTATTTTAGGGGAGGGATGCTTGAGAAAATGACGAGTCTTTCTCCACATCCTTTCTTTTGCATTTCTCTCCTTCTGCGGGAAGCTGAGGAGAGGGAGAGGGGGAGGGGGTTGATTTATAACGGTGAACTTCTGCCCTCATTTATTCTTCATTAATGGGCGATGTGACCCCGGTGGGTGACGGGTGATGTGACCCCTCAGGCAAGCCTGACATTTGTTATTGGCGTTTGCCCCGAGTGTCCTTTTTGAGTTGGACAAGTCGTTTCGTGTACCGGCTTTATGGGGGATGGCTTTTCGTAGGGGTGGCCTTGATTCGCGGTCCGCGGGGAGTTTCCCGAGGTTTGAGGAGAGGGGTGTCAGGCCCTTTCGGGGGAGGGAGGGCGTAGGGCCGTCGCCTACCCCGCATATGGCGCTCCGGTTTGGGTGGCCAAGTTCAGGGAACTTGCCCCGGAGGTCTTCTTGGGGGGGAGCGAGTGCGCAGCTCGGCCCGTGCCCCTCTCCGGTTTGGGTGGCGAGGACTGGTCCTGCCCCGGAGTCTTTGAGAGGGGGGTATAGGGCCGTCGCCTCCCCGCAGCCTCTATAGTCGGACGGGTATTGGGCCGTCGCCTACCCCGCATATGGCGCTCCGGTTTGGGTGGCCAAGTTCAGGGAACTTGCCCCGGAGGTCTTCTTGGGGGGGAGCGAGTGCGCAGCTCGGCCCGTGCCCCTCTCCGGTTTGGGTGGCGAGGACTGGTCCTGCCCCGGAGTCTTTGAGAGGGGGGGTATAGGGCCGTCGCCTCCCCGCAGCCTCTATAGTCGGACGGGTATTGGGCCGTCACCTACCCCGCATATGGCGCTCCGGTTTGGGTGGCCAAGTTCAGGGAACTTGCCCCGGAGGTCTTCTTGGGGGGGAGCGAGTGCGCAGCTCGGCCCGTGCCCCACTCCGGTTTGGGTGGCGAGGACTGGTCCTGCCCCGGAGTCTTTGAGAGGGGGGGTATAGGGCCGTCGCCTCCCCGCAGCCTCTATAGTCGGACGGGTATTGGGCCGTCGCCTACCCCGCATATGGCGCTCCGGTTTGTGTGGCCAAGTTCAGGGAACTTGCCCCGGAGGTCTTCTTGGGGGGGAGCGAGTGCGTAGCTCGGCCCGTGCCCCTCTCCGGTTTGGGTGGCGAGGACTGGTCCTGCCCCGGAGTCTTTGAGAGGGGGGGTATAGGGCCGTCGCCTCCCCGCAGCCTCTATAGTCGGACGGGTATTGGGCCGTCGCCTACCCCGCATATGGCGCTCCGGTTTGGGTGGCCAAGTTCAGGGAACTTGCCCCGGAGGTCTTCTTGGGGGGGGAGCGAGTGCGCAGCTCGGCCCGTGCCCCTCTCCGGTTTGGGTGGCGAGGACTGGTCCTGCCCCGGAGTCTTTGAGAGGGGGGGTATAGGGCCGTCGCCTCCCCGCAGCCTCTATAGTCAGACGGGTATTGGGCCGTCGCCTACCCCGCATATGGCGCTCCGGTTTGGGTGGCCAAGTTCAGGGAACTTGCCCCGGAGGTCTTCTTGGGGGGGAGCGAGTGCGTAGCTCGGCCCGTGCCCCTCTCCGGTTTGGGTGGCGAGGACTGGTCCTGCCCCGGAGTCTTTGAGAGGGAGGGTATAGGGTCGTCGCCTCCCCGCAGCCTCTATATTCGGACGGGTATTGGGCCGTCGCCTACCCCGCATATGGCGCTCTGGTTTGTGTGGCCAAGTTCAGGGAACTTGCCCCGGAGGTCTTCTTGGGGGGGAGCGAGTGCGCAGCTCGGCCCGTGCCCCTCTCCGGTTTGGGTGGCGAGGACTGGTCCTGCCCCGGAGTCTTTGAGAGGGGGGGTATAGGGCCGTCGCCTCCCCGCAGCCTCTATAGTCGGACGGGTATTGGGCCGTCGCCTACCCCGCATATGGCGCTCCGGTTTGGGTGGCCAAGTTCAGGGAACTTGCCCCGGAGGTCTTCTTAGGGGGGAGCGAGTGCGCAGCTCGGCCCGTGCCCCTCTCCGGTTTGGCTGGCGAGGACTGGTCCTGCCCCGGAGTCTTTGAGAGGGGGGGTATAAGGCCGTCGCCTCCCCGCAGCCTCTATAGTCGGACGGGTATTGGGCCGTCGACTACCCCGCATATGGCGCTCCGGTTTGGGTGGCCAAGTTCAGGGAACTTGCCCCGGAGGTCTTCTTGGGGGGAGCGAGTGCGCAGCTCGGCCCGTGCCCCTCTCCGGTTTGGGTGGCGAGGACTGGTCCTGCCCCGGAGTCTTTGACAGGGTTGAACTGAAATTGTCATGTAGCAAAGGCGAAATTCGAATATGAAAGGAAAAGAACAAGGTACTTCGTTCAGGACTTACAGTTCCAGGCCATGCCAGGATCTGTGCACCGTGCCCCTTGGAGTGATTAGCCCGTCCTTCTCATGGAGGGGGGGGCGGGAGGGTGGTGGCGGTGGTGGGCGTGTGGTCGATCCTGTTTTCCTCGGCGGTGGCATCGGCTGGGGCTAACTCTGGCTGGTGGGGGTCATAACACCGCCTCAGGGAGTCGATCTTCAGGTTCATCTCTGGCCCTTTGTGCTTGGTCGACCCTACGTAGCAGCTCCTAGACAGCTTCTGGCTTCCCCATACGATCCCCACCCCTCGGGGGGTCTGGAACTTGACCATCTGATGGAGGAGGCTGGGGAGCGCTCCAATGGCCGACATGTATGGTCGTCCTATAATCCCGTTGTACGCCGACATAATGTCTACCACAACGAACAGCGTCATTCGAGTGACGACCTGTGGCTCTTCTCCGAGGGTTATTGGCAAGGTGATCACCCCCATGATGGGGGTCGAGTGACCGGTGAAACCGACGAGGGGCCCGGTACAAGGTCTCAGGTCGGTCGGCCGTAACCCCATCTTCTCAATTGTGGACATGAACAGGATGTCGCAAGAGCTCCCTGTGTCGATCAGGAGGCGGCTGACGATGGCTGTCCCAATCTGGGCCTCGATGACGATGGCGTCATCGTGGGGCTGCTCGATCCCCTCTAGGTCCTCGTCACTGAAAGTAATGGGAGGGTAGGCCATCCTTCTTTCACTTTGGTCCCCTCCGAGACCCGCCGTCATCACTTGCCTTGCGTACGCCTTTTTGCTTGACGACGACGCCCCTCCCGACAACGGCCCGCCGCATTTCGTATCTATGCGCAAGACGGGTTTTGGTGGGTGAAGCTCTTCCCGATCGCCGTTTGCCGGAGGGTCTGCCCTCCGCGCCTTGTCGGTCCTGATTATACACCCAAAGAACGGTTGTAGTTTTACCGCAAGCGCACGGTATAGCGACGAGCGGGTATCGAACACAGGGAGGACGAATGACCGTGCTTGCTCCTAATCCACCTGGCTATTTAAGAATAGAGAGAATTGCCTTGGGCGATCCTGTCACAATCGTCAGACAAATGTGCGAAATATCAAATCAAATAAAGAACGTCTAGGGAATGGGGAATTTCCGCTACTCACCGTATTTCATAAATGTGGTTCGTCGGTATCAAAATTGCTATAATGAGAATTTAGATGAACTAGTTGCAACTGAATGTAGAACCAAGCTCACGCTCTCGCGCTGTTGCCGGTCTATAGCTATCCTAGGGTCGGGTCCAATCTCTTGCAAACCCTAGCCTAGGAAAGCTAGCATTAGGATCAACATCATCGTTCAATCATGCACCGAGCCCAATCTCTTGCAAACTCGGTCCACAATCTAAATTAGGATAGTTCCTACCCGTCCAATCTCTTGCAAACGGGTATCGGCACGGAATTGCAACCGGAGATCCTAGTATCGGTCCAATCTCTTGCAAACCGATACTTCGAAAGTCCGACTCCAACCCAATTCGGATTTCTAGGGCTTCCTATCAAATTGGGATCCAATCTCTTGCAAATCCCAATTGATATGAATACCTAGCTATCCGTAGTAATTCGATCCCAATCTAATCTCTAATTATTGATTCTAGCACAATTTCTACCAATTTATCACAAATACGAAATTGGGCTTGTAGGGTTCATCCCCACGCCCCAAGACGTGGAGACTACTCATAAATCATAGCAATAGCACAAAAATAATCAATGAAATAGGCAATGGAATTCATCACAACAATGATATAAACAATAAAAATAGAGTTTTTGGGGAAGAGAGATGCAAACCAATGTAGTTCTTCAATTAATCCAACAAAAATCCAAGTTTTTCGTCTTCTCCAATCACAAATAATAAAGCAAAAAGTAGTCTCAAAAAGCTGCAAAAAATCTAAGAGATGGCTCCCTAAACTAGGGTAAAAACAGGGCTTAAATAGCCCTCAAAATCGTCCAAAAATCCTGACCAAAACGCCCCTGCACAGCCTGTTTTCCGCAAATTTCGCTACAGGCAGCGCATCGCACTCGGCCGAGTGACAAAAGTCGCTCGGCCGAGTGAAAACCCTGTCAATTTTCCAGTAAGTCGGGGCTTTCAGGGGTCTTCAGTTCGGGGGCGGCTCGGCCGAGTGAGTTGTCGTCACTCGGCCGATGGCTTCGCTGTACTCGGGCGGACGTGGTTTACCACTCGGCCGAGTGGGTCTTCTGAAGCTCAGATGGCCGAAAAACAGTAACTTCAATATTTTGGAGGGGCTTCGTCTGGGCGCCACTCGGGCGGACGTGGTATCGTCACTCGGCCGATGTGGTCTCCGTCGCTCGGCCGAGTACACATGGAAATCGTGTCTGAACGGGTCGGCCGAGCAGTGTCTCGCTGGTCGGCCGAGTGGCTCCTCCACTCGGCCGAGTGGGACACAAAAAATGCCTATTCTGCTTATTTTGGCCTCCTCGTCGCTCCTGCGACGTCAATTCTTCTTCCGCTCCTCTCCAACAGCAAAATACTCCTCGGGGAGGTCGTCGGTGGCCGTCTAGAGTGAGCGCATCTCATGATCACTCCAAATCGCGCCAAATCACCTGAAATGCGACAAAAACAACAAATCGTGAAAAGCATCGCAATATCGTCGATATATCGTGAAAAAACATGATTTGGGCGGTCTAAATGGCATGCAAACATGCGGAAAAAAGGTGTAAAATAAGGAGTGATCAAAATCCCCCAAGCTTGCCTCTTACTCGTCCTCGAGGAAGGTAAGTAAAAGGCGAACCCGGTGGATTCGGAAAACGAAAACGACGAAAAACGAAAAAAATGAAAAACGAAGAAGAATGAAAACCAAATGAAAATAAAGAAAGAAAGAAAGAAAGAAAGAAGCGAAGAGGTAGGATGCTAGATCATTTTCTCAGGACGTGGGTTTCACTTACTCTTTTAGCATGCATCGAGTGAGAAATACATGTCAAAGAATCTCATTTTGATATCATAGTATAATAGTGCAAGTAGAAAATAGAAAACCCACGAACAACGGTATAATCATGAAAAACGGAATAATTTTAAAATTAACATCGCCTGAATCATCTAAAGCGGTATACAAATCTCAGATCACACACTTTTCAATTGAACGCTTTCTATCTGGAGTATAAGAGTATCACACCATAGAATAGAGAGAATAGAAAAGTACGGATTTCATGAAATGAACGCTAGGCTTAGATTTCTGGATTTCGTAAAGCTAGAAACAATCTCACCGAGTATAGAATATTACTTAGCCTAGGTTGTCGTGCAATGTCAAGTAGTCGCTCTCTCACACATCAATGGATCCCCTCCCCCAAGCTTATCTATAAGCGTGGTGGCACAAAAATATTTACATCCCCATTCTTATATAGCTCCAAAGGCAAAGAAGAGAAGGAAGAAAGAAAGAAAGTGAGATGGGATCTTTTATTGAGGATTTTTCCTCTTTTCTTTTTCTTTTTCTCTCTTTTTTTTTCTTTTCTTTTTTGTTTTTTTTTCTTTTTTTCTTTTTTTAATCATATATACAATGATCCCAACTCAGAGAGAGATAATGATATACAAGAATGTTCTTCTCTCTTTTATTATATTTTTTTTAGAATAAGAGATTTGGAGCTAGGAATTAATAGCGGGGGAAATGCCATAAAATAGAATCACTAAGGGGAGATTCACCAATGATTTTTAAAAGTAGAGAAATGATGTTCAAGATTTGTGGAGAAAGAAATAAATATAACTCTCGGCTCACTCTATAAGACATGCACGACAACTTCAGCAGGGTAATCTAATCTACTCAGTTTCGATCACAAAAAAGCTAACTAATCCAGATATATCATAGCTAATCATCATTCAATCATCCTGAAGTGAAGTGTACAATTCATGCATATAGAAGTGATAAAGGAAAAGAAATCAGTACTCCAGACATAGGCATTCAATGCGTGAATCTTGGTGTGTTTTCTGTGATAGCATACATATGAATATTCAGGCTCAGCTAATAATAAAATTTCATCCATTTTCATGAGGAAAAAGTGTGGGTTACTACTCCTAAATGCAAAGCAAGTCATAGCATATGATATCAGAAATGAAATCTAAGACATGACAAATATAGCATGCATATAGAATAAGCTAACTCCACGTAGACATCATCACAGAAAATTCATCTCTAGCATGAGATGAAAAAGAAAGAAGTAAAGATAAAAGGAAAATAGAACTATGCAATGCGGCACACAGGAAAGTAAGAAAAACGTGATGCATGGCAAAATAAAAGAAAAATAAAAGAAAAAATGAGTGCAAAAGTGAAAAACGGTGTGAAAAACTGAAAATAAAGGTGGCAAATCGAAAAAGAACGTGAGAACTCACTCCCCCAAGCTAAACGGCACAGTGTCCTCAATGTGCAAAGTGTGGCACCCAGAGAGACAAGTAATTTGAGGGGCAAGTGAGGATGCATGCATGATGGGAAGAAAAAAGATAATGAAAGGAAAAATAAAGAAATGAAAATATGATGCGGAAATGATGCATGCACAGATAGGAGTGATATGAAAATAAATGCGGCACCCAAAACTCTCCCTCTCTCCCAAAAAAATATATATATATGTGATCAAAATGAGAATCCCAAGTAGATATGATATGGTATGCACAAAAAGATATGATCAAAAATATAATACCAAAATAAGTGAGGGGAAGGGGGTGGACAAAAGTGCATCAGGACCCAGCAGAGACGGGCAGCACAACGGCAGGAATGGATCAAGGCATTAAGAGTGCCTAAGAAGGCGGTGCCGCGCCGTCTCCGTCCTGAGGCGGAGGTGGTGGTGGTGGTGGTGTAGGCTGCTGAGCTAGGGTGGGCGTGGAAGTGGAAGCAGGTCTAGTGTGTGTGGAAGTGTGTGTGGGAACCTGCTGGGTGGGTGGGGGTACGCGTGGAAGACACTCTAAGATCTGTGTCAGGCAGTAGTGGATCTGAGGGATCATGTCAAAGCGTCCAGCCATCGCAGAGACGGTGGAGGACAGGGTCCTAAGGTCTCCTCTAAGACCACTCACCGCCAACTCAAGAGCACGTATGCTCTGCAGTACAGTGTCGGGCGGGGGTGGTGCAGAGGGACGCACCGGTCGGGGCTGCGCAGGGCGAGGCTGGCGTACGCGAGTGGAGTATGTAACGGGCTCAGCAGGGAAGGGGACGAAAGGTGCCGCGCCTGGAAATGTGGGCCGGGCCTCAGTGTGAGGCCGGGGCGGGCGGTGAGAAGTGGAGGCGGCGGCAGTGAAAGAAGAGTACAAAAGCGGCTGCGAGACGGCTAGAGAGGTCAGTGGCACAGAAGTGTGGACAGACGCCACGACGCTCTCGGAGAATACGGCAGCTGTGGAGACAGAGGACTCTACCGCTGGGGTGGAAGTGTGTGGACCGAAAGGCGCAATCCCAGCGGAGATCATGCTAGCCATGGTCTCCACGACCGCGGCGAACGAGGGCTCTCCACTCTCAACAAAGGTCTGCGGGCGCTCGGGGAGAGCGGAGCAAAGAGGCTCCACGGACAGAGGGCCGGAGGTGGCAGCGGGAGTGGTGGGGACAGCCTCGGAAGTGGTGACAGTGGTGGAAGTGGGCTCAGCAAGAGTACTCTCGACACTGGCAGAGGTGGGGATAGAAGTGTCAAGAGCAGCGGAAACGTCAGGAACAGGCTGAGGGGCCACAGGGACGACGGGGTCGGCAGCAGGCTCGGCAGGGTGTGCAGCAGGGTCTGCGGGAGCAGCCTGGGCAGCGTGGGCAGCGTGGGCCTGCTCAGCCTCCTCGGCCTCGAGCACGTACGCAGCGGGGATGAGGACATCCATCGCTGGGAGCCAGTCAACGTGGGCTGGTGCAATCTGGGTCCGAGCTGGGCTCGGGAGAATCATGTAGTTGGCACCGAAAGGGCCGTGCAACCAGACCCAGTGACGCTCACCATGCGGACGCAGCATCTTCATCCGGGCCATAACATCTATCGACAAAGAGGTGGGGCCCGGGACGCGTCGCAAATCGTCGGGGAAGTCCTTGCCGGTCATAAGAGCCAGCAAGGTAATCAGGCCGCCGCAGCATATCGGTGAGCGAGCGCCCACCGATACAATGATGCGGTCTAAGTACCATGCCGCGATATCGATCACGACGGCGGGGACAAGCTCATCTCCATCCCTAGATAGAGCTCTGGGACGGGTCATCGCGTAGAGCATGTAAAGCTCTGGCGTAGACATCGTGCCCGGCTCATATCTGGCCAAAAATGTCGTCGCCATAAGGCGCTGAGCAATGCGAAGGCAGGGATGTACGATGGCCGAGGCCTTGGCCCTACTAGGGTCAAAGGCGGCGTGGAGACCCGTGATACGTGCCCAGAAGGCACCGGCATCGAAAGAGGGTGGGGGGATATGTGTGGGGCCGTAACCGCGATCGGCTCCGGGGACGGCGGGCCAAGAGAAAAATGCTCTCATTATATCGAGAGTGACCTGGCACTCTCGATCCATGAACCGGAATGAGCATCCCTCATCGGTCCGGGCGATCGAACTCAAAACCTCAAGTGTCGGACGGGTAAAAGTATCCGCCGACACCTGGAAAAAATCTCGCCAGCCCACGTTGTCGTACAACGTGAGCATCCCCTAAAGTACCCCCAGGCGTCCAAGGTCAGCGAGGTGTGCAAACCTGGAGGGTACGATCGAGCGCTGGGAGATACGCTCGAAGACGGCGCGGTGTGCGTCGTCTCGGAACGTAATCCCGAGCGGCCCGACCAGTGGAGCCGGTGGTGGTGGCTGTGGATCGGCAGGGAGAGGCTGTGCGGGCTGTGGGTGCACTGCAGGCTGTGCGGGGGGTGCGGGGCCTGCAGGCTGTGCTGGGTGGACGGCGTGTGTGGGGGAAGGAGGAGGAGACTCTTCCGCCTCGTGGGCGTGGCCGGTGTCATCCGACCTCTTCCGCTTAGCGAAAGGTCTCCTCGTCCGAGGCCGTGTCCGGGGCGGCATATCGGCCCCGAGCGCGCCGAAAAGTGAAAAAGTGTGGCGTGTGCAAAAAGAGTGGAAAGAGTGTACCAAAACACGCCGCGAGTGCTAAGCGGTGGAAGCGTGCGAAGTCCGCGCCTCCACGTAGTCCTGAGCAGCCCGTAGAAGCTCCCCTGGCCTCCCCTAAGCTCCAATAAGCAACCTGCGCGTGAAAAAGCGATATCAGCGAGTAATAATCAAAATGTATGGAGCAATAGGGGTATAATGGATAGATATAGAAATTGATTTGGGTTAGGGGGGCGTTTAGCACATGGATCCTCAAAAAATACACGAAAAGAGGAGAAAACGGTGAAAATAAGCGAACCGGAGGTGATCGGAGGCGGGGCTGCCGGCGGCGACTCGGGCGGGGCGCGGCGACGGTCGGCCGGCGGTGGCAGGCCGAGCGGCGGCGCGCGCGGGCTTGGTCGGGCGAGTGGGGGTGAGAACGAGCGGTATCGGGCGAGGGGAATCCGAGGGGTCGGGCGATTTGGGAATTTTGCGGTTTCGAAAAACGCGCCCCCCGGTCCTTATATAATAGAAGTTACGACTCGGCCGAGTGACGTGGTCACTCGGCCGAGCGAGGCAATAGAAATTTTCTCCCCGATATCGCTTCGGCCGAGTGGCTTTGCCAGCCTCGGCCGAGTGGAGTAAGTCCATTCGGCCGAGTGACTCAAGCTACTCGGCATGACTCGCCCTAGGAGGGTATCCGTTTTACTCGGCCGAGTGAATATATATACTCGGCCGAGTAGCAGTTATATCGAAATCAAGAAAATAAACAGAGAGTTGGGTTCAGCAGACTTCCCTCGTTCGTGAGCGGCTCGGCCGGACGAACTTGAGTACTCGGCCGAGTGACTAGTATACTCGGCCGAGTGAGCCTTGTGTTCTGCTGTTAGTCTTCGTTTGGGGCTCTAAACTCCGTCTTTCTTCCTCCAGTCGATTTCATCCTCCTCCTAAGCGTCGAGCGCCTTCTTGGGGCGCTCCTCGTCGTCTCGTTCATCCTCCTCATGATGGATCTACCTATCTCCTCTCCTGTCAAGAAAAATAGGACCCGTTATCACAAAATTTTTTTGGTCGAATGACTCAAAACACTAAAAATTTCTAAAACGAAAATAAAGAAAAAGTAAAAATAAAGCAAAAACCGTCGGGTTGCCTCCCGACAAGCGCTCGTTTTAGGTCGTGAGCTCGACCCCCTATAATCTTCAATCAATGCGGGATGTTTGGTGCATATGAGATGCACCCGTCAAACTTCCCGGGGAGCGCGCTTGGATTTGGACGTGGCGGCGTAGCGTTCTCCCTCGGAGCTCTCTTGTCTCGAATGGTGTTGGGGGGAGGCTCCCCCAAGCTAGCATTTGCCCCGGTCAACGGCTTAACCGGCGATGCCGATTTCCGCACCGGCGGGGCTTTCCTTTGAGACTTTAATTTCGAGAGCTTGCAGAGCTCTCGAATCCTTGCGACATCAGCGTCGCCTTCATCTTCATCAGCGGAGAAGTCGGGGGAATCATCTTTGTTCTCTTCCTCTTGGCCTAGATCCGGGCCTTCTTCAAATTCTTCATCAAAAAGAGCGCCGATTGAGTGAGGAATCGCCTCCTCTATCACCTCATCAAGGAGGTCCATGTAATCAAGCTCCTCGTGGTAAGGCATGTGCTTCATTGCCTTAGGAATGTGGAGCTCCACCTCGATGTTTCCGACGTTTAAGGTTAAGGTACCTTCGCGCACGTCGACGATGACTCCGGCGGTGGCGAGGAATGGGCGTCCAAGTATCAATGAGGTGTCTCCCTCCTCCTTAACGTCCATGATGACGAAGTCACATGGCAAGCATATTCCACCCGGGACTTGAAGTGGGATGTCCTCGGTGATCCCCACCGGCCTTGTTATCCGGCCATCGGCTAATTGAATGCGCATGTCGGTGGGTTTCAACTTTGTCCCGGTGTTAAGCTTTAAGAACATGGAGAGGGGCATGAGACTCACACTAGCCCCAAGGTCGACCAACGCCTTTTGAAGAGGCACGCCACCCAAAGTGCAAGGAATCTGAAAACTCCCCGGATCTTTAAATTTTGCCGGCTCCTTCTCTCTCTTGGTGAACCAAGAGCCCTCCTCGGCTAGCATTATCTTCTCCTTCCTTTTCCTCCCCGAAATCAAGTCCTTCAAAAATTTAGCATACGTGGGGATCTCGACGATGGCGTCGAGGAAGGGAATATTGAGGCTAACTCCTCTTAGATACTCGAGGAATTTCGCTAGCCTTTTCTCCATTTTCGCTTTCGCTAGTCTTTGGGGGAATGGGACCGGTGGCATGAAGCGCCTCTCCTCAATTAATCGCTCCGCCCTAGATTTCTCCTTGTCTTGTGGCTCCTTCTCCTTATCATCCTCAACTACCGGCTCAACCGGCTCCAAGCTTTCCTCCACGGCCTCCTCGGTAGGTATCATAGCGGGGGTGGTGTCCTTCCCGCCTCTAGTAGTGACGGCAACTACGGCGTTGATATGGCCCGTGTTGCCCCGTGGGTTTTGCTCCGGTTGCGCCGGCAATCTTTGAGTGTTCCGATTGAGCAACGCCAATTGCTCCGATATTTGAGCCACTACGGTATTAAGGGATTCTTGCCCCGCCTTCAAAGTAGCATTCACCTTATTTTGCTCGACCATGAACGCCTCCACTCTAGATTCGAAGTCGGTTCGTTGTGGAGCTTGTGGAGGGTTTTGATTTTGATTCCTCCACCCTTGGTTGTATCCGGGAGGCCTATATGGTGGAACTTGTTGCTTCGGTTGAAAGTTTTGTTGCGGAGGCCCCCTCGGTGGATAGTTTTGTTGTTGGGGTGGTGGTGGTCGAGCTTGTTGAGGCGGTGGTTGTGGCGGGTTCAAGGCTCCTTCATTGTTAGCGTAGGAGAATCCCGGATGATTTCTCGCGGCCGGATTGGACCAATACCCTTGGTTCCCCGCAACATATTGTATTTGCTCTATGGATCCTTCTCCTTACTCTCCTCCCGAGTACATGACTTGAGATTGGTCTTGCCAATCACACATTTGGTTGGTCGGTGCGGAGGTGGATGGGCTTCCTTGGGGCTCCGTGATAAATTTCTCCAATCTCTCCACCACCTTGTGGAGAGAATCAAATTTGCTCGTGAGCTCCGCTACGGCCTTCGCCTCGTAGATGCTAGTTGGCTTTAAGGAGGATGTGGAGTGTCCTCGCTCATCGCCCCATTGTTGGTTATTTGAGGCCATCTCCTCAATTAGGGCCGTAGCTTCCTCGGGAGTCTTTGACAAGATTGCACCATTCGCCGCGGCATCAATAATTTGCTTGGTCCCCGGTTGGAGACCGTTGTAGAAGCTATGAACTAGCTCCCAATCCTCTATACTGTGGTGCGGGCATTGATGTTGCAAATCCTTAAAACGCTCCCATGCTTCATAGAGCGTCTCCTGTGGTCCTTGCTTGAAGGACATGAGAGCGCTCCGGATCTTCACCGTCTTGGATGGCGGATAAAATTTGTCAATAAATGCACTCGCCAACTCGTCCCAAGTGGTGAAGACACCCTCAGCTTGCGTCCTCAACCAATAGAGTGCCTTGTCCTTTAGCGTAAAGGGGAAGAGGCGCAGTCTGATAGCGTCGTTGGAGACCCCCGGCATCTGGAATGTGGCGCACTTTGACAAGAATAGTTGGATGTGGTAGTGGAGGTTCTCATGTGCGTTCCCATGAAACGGGTCTTGTTGCATCAAAACCACCAATCCAGTCTTTAGCTCGAAGTTCTTGTCGGCCGCCAACCCCGGCATGGCAATGGACGAGGTGGTAGAAGAAGTCTTAGGCCGAAGCCTATCTCGAATAGAGATTATCCTTGCCATCATTGCCGCCAATTCTTCAGGAGTTTCCGGGTTGATCATATACCTCCCTTCCGGATCTTGTCTCTTTTCCGCTCTAAGTCTCCGCGCGGTACGTTCGATCTCGGGATCAAATAATAAGTCTTCTGGGTCTGCCGTAGATCTCGTGTTCATGCACAGGGGAAACGGAGTTTCAAAGAAATGATTAATACCGTGGAAGGGTTAGGCAAGAAATAAGAAATAAAAATAATGATAATAATAAAAAGAAAAAGAATAGCTAGGGTGAAAAAGAATCAAACGCAATCGCCTCCCCGGCAACGGCGTCAAAAACTTGGTCGGTCCTGAGTATACACCCAAAGAACGGTTGTAGTTTTACCGCAAGCGCACGGTATAGCGGCGAGCGGGTATCGAACACAGGGAGGACGAATGACCGTGCTTGCTCCTAATGCACCTGGCTATTTAAGAATAGAGAGAATTGCCTTGGGCGATCCTGTCACAATCGTCAGACAAATGTGCGAAATATCAAATCAAATAAAGAACGTCTAGGGAATGGGGAATTCCCGCTACTCACCGTATTTCATAAATGTGGTTCGTCGGTATCAAAATTGCTAGAATGAGAATTTAGATGAACTAGTTGCAACTGAATGTAGAACCAAGCTCACGCTCTCGCGCTGTTGCCGGTCTATAGCTATCCTAGGGTCGGGTCCAATCTCTTGCAAACCCTAGCCTAGGAAAGCTAGCATTAGGATCAACATCATCGTTCAATCATGCACCGAGCCCAATCTCTTACAAACTCGGTCCACAATCTAAATTAGGATAGTTCCTACCCGTCCAATCTCTTGCAAACGGGTATCGGCACGGAATTGCAACCGGAGATCCTAGTATCGGTCCAATCTCTTGCAAACCGATACTTCGAAAGTCCGACTCCAACCCAATTCGGATTTCTAGGGCTTCCTATCAAATTGGGATCCAATCTCTTGCAAATCCCAATTGATATGAATACCTAGCTATCCGTAGTAATTCGATCCCAATCTAATCTCTAATTATTGATTCTAGCACAATTTCTACCAATTTATCACAAATACGAAATTGGGCTTGTAGGGTTCATCCCCACGCCCCAAGACGTGGAGACTACTCACAAATCATAGCAATAGCACAAAAATAATCAATGAAATAGGCAATGGAATTCATCACAACAATGATATAAACAATAAAAATAGAGTTTTTGGGGAAGAGAGATGCAAACCAATGTAGTTCTTCAATTAATCCAACAAAAATCCAAGTTTTTCCTCTTCTCCAATCACAAATAATAAAGCAAAAAGTAGTCTCAAAAAGCTGCAAAAAATCTAAGAGATGGCTCCCTAAACTAGGGTAAAAACAGGGCTTAAATAGCCCTCAAAATCGTCCAAAAATCCTGACCAAAACGCCCCTGCACAGCCTGTTTTCCGCAAATTTCGCTACAGGCAGCGCATCGCACTCGGCCGAGTAACAAAGGTCGCTAGGCCGAGTGAAAACCCTGTCAATTTTCCAGTAAGTCGGGGCTTTCAGGGGTCTTCAGTTCGGGGGCGGCTCGGCCGAGTGAGTTGTCGTCACTCGGCCGATGGCTTCGCTGTACTCGGGCGGACGTGGTTTACCACTCGGCCGAGTGGGTCTTCTGAAGCTCAGATGGCCGAAAAACAGTAACTTCAATATTTTGGAGGGGCTTCGTCTGGGCGCCACTCGGGCGGACGTGGTATCGTCACTCGGCCGATGTGGTCTCCGTCGCTCGGCCGAGTACACATGGAAATCGTGTCTGAACGGGTCGGCCGAGCAGTGTCTCGCTGGTCGGCCGAGTGGCTCCTCCACTCGGCCGAGTGGGACACAAAAAATGCCCATTCTGCTTATTTTGGCCTCCTCGTCGCTCCTGCGACGTCCATTCTTCTTCCGCTCCTCTCCAACAGCAAAATACTCCTCGGGGAGGTCGTCGGTGGCCGTCTAGAGTGAGCGCATCTCATGATCACTCCAAATCGCGCCAAATCACCTGAAATGCGACAAAAACAACAAATCGTGAAAAGCATCGCAATATCGTCGATATATCGTGAAAAAACATGATTTGGGCGGTCTAAATGGCATGCAAACATGCGGAAAAAAGGTGTAAAATAAGGAGTGATCAGCGCCCTTCGGTGGTTCCCGTCTTCTCGGTTTGGTCTTCGGCCTCCGACGAAGTCCCCCAGGTGGCCCGCCTGGATCAGCCACTTGATTTCCCTTTTGAGGGTGAAGCAGTCATCGGTGTCGCGGCCGTGGTCCCGGTGGTATCGGCAGTATTTCTTAAAATCTCTCCGGGCCGGGTCCGACTTCATTTCTCGGGGTGGTTCCGGCAGCAGACCGGCCCGGGTGGCCGCAGCCATCACCTCGATCAGGGGGGCATTGAGTTGCGTGTAATGTGCCCGCAAGGGGACCTCTTGTCTTGGGGCGACTCGAGGGGGCCCTTGCGCCGGAGCAAACTCGCGCGCCGGACCGGGGCGATCTTGGGGGCGAGGCCCGGGCGGTTCCCGCCTTGGTCGGGCTAGCCGATCGTGACCTTGGTCCCCCTCTTCCTGTCTCGGCCGAGGGCGTGATCGGGGTTCGCCTTGAGTCGGTTTCGCCGGGTGGAACAAGGCCTTAGTACCAAGAGTTTCTTCGGCCAACGCGTGCCTCTCCGTCATGGCAACCAGCGCCTCATAGTCGGTCGGCGGGTCCCGGAGCAGGGATTTGTGGAGACTCCGAGTCCGTAACCCCGTTTTGAAGGCCAGCATAAGCACCTCATCCCCACATGTCACCACCGCCCGTCTCTCCTCCTGAAAACGGCGGAGGTATCTACCTGTTGTCTCTCCTTCTCCTTGGACTATCGTGCAGAGATAGTCCAGGGGCTTCTTCTTCGTCTGCCCGGCCCGGAACTCTTGGCAGAATTTATGGGATAGCTCGCCAAAGCTCCCGACGGATCTCGCTGGCAAGCCGAAGTACCAGTCCAGCGCGGTGTCCCTTAGGCTTTGGGAGAAATGTCGGCACAGGAACACCTCGTCCACATCCTGCGCCTCCATTGCCCCCCGGTATTGTTGCACGTGGGTGAGGGGGTCGCCCCTCCCATTGTACATAGCCAAATGAGGAGGTTTGAACTTTTTGGGCCTTGGGGCGGACGTGATCCACTGTGCGAGCGGCGTGGCCTCCTCCGGATAGGTAGGGCGATCCGGGGTCTCCCCTCTCTGCCATTCAAGGGTCCGGCTCCGATCGCGCCACGGCCGACGACGGTCCCCCGCCCCCGGGGAGTAGTCCGATGGTCGTCGGGCGGGGCTCCTTCCTCGGACCGAGGACTTGACGGGTTGTGGGCTACGGCTCTCCCAGCGCCAGCGCCCCCCGGCCAGCTCTCCTCGGGCCTGCATCCGTTCCTGATTCTCTCGGAGGAGCCTCTCGCGCTCGGCGGCGAGGAAGCGTAGTTGTCGACAAACGGCTTCCTCTTGCAGGGTATCGGAGGGGTGGTGTTGGTGACGCGGGTCGCCCCCTCCAGGTGGGGATCTGTTCAACAACGGGTCCCGCCCGTTCCCGGGTCGCCGCCCCATCGTCGTCTCTTCAATGACTCCTTGGTTGCTTCGGTTTTCCTTCCTCAGCCTTTCCCGCTCCGCGACGATGAAGCGGAGTTGGCGGCGGGCGGTCTCTTCTTCCTGGTAGGCCCTTCGGGCGGTCTCGACCGCCTCGTCCAAACGCCTTTGCGTGACGGCCGCCTCCCCCAGGCGCCTCCACCGCTGCGCAACTTCCATCTCCTCTTCCAGGAGCCTTTGCTGGGCCGCAATCTCCTCAGCGAGCCCCCTATTCTCCCCTTCCTCCTCGAATTGAGGGTGGAGGTTCCGCCTCACGTTCTGGGGCTCTGAGGGGCCGGGCGGAGGCTCCGTTCCAGCCGTCTGATAGCCTTTCCTGGCCAGGGGGACGGCCTCGAAGCTCTTCAGGACGACGGGGGCCGAAGTATGTTCAGTCTCGGTGCCCATCCCCAGAAGGGGGTCGGACGCCGGGGTGATTTGTAGAGAGAGCGGTTCCTGACCCACGGGATCTTTACCGTGGTCAGGGTTCCGCGAGATTGGCATGGAGTCTAACATGGGTGTGACCCTTCGTTCCCACAGACGGCGCCAATTGTTACGAGGTGGAACTCGCGTACAATGAATTTGTATTATGGGGAACCAAGGGCACGGTGGTTATATGGAAATGAGGGGTTAGGTGGGAAGTTTTACAAGAGATTAGTGGGGTGAAGAGGTCGGATCCGTCGCCGGTGGAGCTCACAGGACCGTATCTCGTCGGACACAGCTGAGGGAGGTCGAACGGCTGGAGGCTGACGCTGACTTTGGCCAGGGGGCGGACTCTCCTGCGGCACGAACAACTCGTCAGAAGGGCGGGGTTGGGGTTCAACCCTTAGCCCCTCCGATGCCTAAGTCAGTAAAAGGACTTAAATGGGGGCTGGACACGCCGGCCGGACTAACTGTGTGTCCGCCTCACGTGACGAGCTATAGGTGGGAGAACAAAGATATGGAGGATCTTTGCTCTCGTGTGTGAGTGATAGAAGATGAGAGAGTTTTTCTAACCCCCCCCCCCCCTCCGTAAGAGGAGAGGAGGTATTTATACCTGACGGGTGATGACTAGGCGTGCTGAGCTGGCTCGGGTGTCAGCGGAAGCTTCGGACGAGGACGTCGGGAACAGGAGTCCCTGATCCGCTTTTATTTGGCGGCGCAACGGCCGAGGGGCGCTTTTGTCGGGATGTCAGGGCCGAAAGCACTAACCGTCGGATAGGTCAGTCGCCTGGGGGTGCTTTGTCAGGTGGTCAGGTGACGTATGTGTCAGCCCGTGTCCTTATCCTAGGCTGTTTGTCGTTAGCGTCGAACTAATGGTCGTTCAGGTCGGGAGTTGTCCGGCCCGGCCGCGCCCGTCAATGGGCCGGACCTAGCTGCCCAAGCGTTACTGAACGCGCTTCCTCGGTGGGTCGGGCGGCTGCGGTTGTTCGCCTCGGCCGGCTACAGTCCGCCTCGGCCGGCTACAGTTCGCCTCGGCCGTTTCGGGGAGCGATGTGAGGCGCGCCTATCTCCATGATGCCCCGGGTTTCCGGGGCGGCGGCCCTAATTGTTAAATGGTGAACCAAAGGGGTATGTTAGCGGATCCGGGCGGGTGTCGGGCTACTACGATCTTTAGGTCGTAACAATATCCCTTATCCAATTTCTCTTGTCCAATATCTCTTATCCAATTTCTCTTGATAACATCTCTCGTTTGTAATATAGATGTCTCTTATCCAATTTCTCTTGATAACATCACTCTTATCCAATTTCTATTGTCCAATATCTCTTATTCAATTTCTCTTGATAACATCCCTCTTTTATAATATAGATATCTCTTATCCAATTTATCTTGTCCAATATCTCTTATCCAATTTCTCTTGATAACATCCCTCTTTTATAATATAGACTAGTCATAACCCGTGCCCGTGGGCACGGTGCATTTAAGATTTTTTTCCGCGAAAACTTTGTCCTCCAAAAAATATCTCTACAGCCAAAATTTAAAAGAACAACAAATTAGCGTCAAAATTTGGAGGCACGACTGCCTTCGGCAAGAAACAATAAATTCGGTGCTCCTTCGGCGCAGAACAACAAATTAGCGTATAAAAATTTAGCGGGCGCCTTCGGCGCGGGCGCCTTCGGCGCGGATAGGTTGGTTAGACCTCTGCTTGACGCCAAAAAAACTCATCCCGCCTATTTGAACGCACATTCCCTGTATTTTTTTTGGGTTTCAATTTTTTTGGTGTCAGCCGATATAAAGTTCTCTTTTGCATACTTGTAATTTAAGTTGCATATTTTTTGGGTTTCATTTTGTGTGTGTGTTTTGGGTCTCATTTTTTTGGTCATTTTTGAATGAAGAGTATTAAATGCTGATGGTGCCAATTTCAAAAAAGAAAAGCTTTTGTATTCCCCCAACAAATTTTCCCCCAACCCAAAAAAATTTTCCCCCCAAAACTTGATGTGACATTGCCACATAGGACAAAGTTCAAAAACAGCTCTCAATTGTAATATAGATATCTCTTATCCAATTTCTCATGTCCAATATCCCTTATCCAATTTCCCTTGATAACATCCCTCTTTTATAATATAGATATCTCTTATCCAATTTCTCTTTTCCAATATCTCTTGTCCAATTTCTCTTGATAACATCCATCTTTTATAATATAGATTATGGTATAGCGGTACCTCAATCGCGTTGCGGCTGAGGCCCTTGCGGGCCGCCTAAGGTTGCCAAGAAGGAATGTGACCTGTCATCGCATGTGGATTCTAAGGTGGCCGTATCCTTAACTTTGGAACCTCAGGCTCCTATGCTACTGATTTTTGATGATGTAACAGGTACTTGTCAAAAGTTCTCGGATGTGAGCAATGATATTGTCATAGTTCTAGATCCTATTGCTTCTGTTAATGCATTATGGGATTTCTAGAATGCTTGTGGTGGTATGCCTAACTTTGGATTAGGATCGAAAGTTATGATAAGATGGTTGTGGTGACGAGAAAATTCTAGTCCTTTTCCTTGCCGTCATCCGCCACGGTTCACCTGCCCTCTTACTTGGCATCATGGCGTCCCTCGTAGGATCGAAAGTACACCGTAGAGGGAGAGTGAATAGGGTGGTCGACAAATTAAAAAATACGTGCAACACACATGCAGATAAACTCATAGAAAGCGCAGCCAATCACAGATAACACCAGATATATGTTGTTTCGGTCAAAACTACACCTACTCCAGCATTCCCCAAAATCCACTAATAGATCAATCAGTCTCAACACGCCTACATACACTCAGAACTCGCAAATCTCATGCTTCACGCTCACAAGCTCTATACACTTGCAAATCCCTTGCTCAACTTTATCTAGCTGGACTCTGCCTTAATCCACACTACATGAATCAAGAATCCTAGAACTACGCCCCGTAGCTCTCTCACCACAAAAAATAATATAAAAAATAATTCAAGGATCAAATCGTATCACACAACAAAAATATTAATAAAAAAGTTCAGAGTGTTCAGTTTGTGGCGTCGATGTGTCTTCGTCGATCTGCTCGTAAACAGCTCCACAATGGTTCTGATCGTTTGTAAATCTGAGGTCTATGCTGAAAGATATGTCTTCTCAAACTTTCAAGGACCTTTTCGTAATTTTTGAATTCTACGGGATTGTTCTGCAGAAGATCTGAAATCTGAACATGTAACGTCTCGTATTCTTCAATACGAGTATTTACGTATTCTACGTATTTTTATATTTTAAAAGTATTTTAAAATGGTTTGTCAGGAGTTTTATATCAAAAATGGTTTCAAAATTCTTTATAAAAAAATATTTTGAATCATCAAAATAGTTATGGTATATTTTAGTAAGTTCAAGTATCATCAAATACCTTTAAATAATTTATATAATATTTTATATTCAATTATTATTGATATAGTCGTATCAATTGATTTTTTATATAAACGTTATCAAAAAGATTTCAACCTTCTACATCATGATTATATGGTCATGTAGTACTCCCAGTATTATTTTCTTATTTTTCTGGAGTCGTATCGACCTAGAACCTGCGAACCCACAACCCAAATATTTTGGCCCAAAACTCGTATCTCCGTAGCTCAAACTCTAAAATGGACTTCGTATTCGTGATCCTCGTAACAATACGAACCCGTGGTAATTATTTGAGAATTTTTCGGAGTCGTATGAAAAAAACGATATCTTCATATAAAAATAATATAGCTTTTACTAATTAGTATTACTAACTACATTTACTAACTACACTTCTTAATTGATCTCTCCTTATTTTACACCTTTTTTCTGCATGTTTGCATGTCATTTTGATCGCCCATATTGCGTTTTTCACGATATCGCGTTACTTTTCACTATTCCTTATTTCTGTCGGATTTCAGAAAATATGGAGCGATCTGTAGCATAAATAAGATCAAGGGACTCTCATGCATGCTGGAGCATCGCCTGTGACCCTATCGAGGAGCTAGCAGCGCTAGATGATGAGCGGAAGAAGAAGAAGTTCGATAGAATCGACGAGGAGGAGAGGAGGAGAAGATAGGACTCCAGAAATAGCCCACTCGGCCGAACAGACAGCTCACTCGGCCGAGTAAAGGAACGTACTCGGCCGAGTATAACAGATACAAGAGCGCCTGGAATCAAAGTCTACTCGGGCGAGTGAATGATCTCACTCGGCCGAGTGAAGAATCCCACTCGCCCGAGTACGTAAGAGTCTTCCTCCTGAGATTTTAACCGACTCTCTGAAGTTTGGAGGATAACAGTGTTGAGTATTGATTCCCCTGATTTGGTTTTGATGATGAACAACATAAATATTGGGTACTAATTCTCTTTGAGCGCAGTTATGAAGATCGTCACCAAATTACCTTGTAGATCTCAAGCGACGTCCCAAGATTTCTATAGAGTGCGTAATCAATGTGCCTGAAGCTTCGTTGAAGCTCAAGGAGTGTCTATGAAGTCGAGGGATTCAGAATCTTCATATAGAAGCTTTTGAAGACGGTTTGTAATGTTTATTTTCATTGTCTTCTAGAATGTTAAGCCTTGAGTAGTACTTGCCTTCGATATCCTCTTATATATCCTATCTTATCTCTAGGATTGCCTTAGAAGCCATTAGAAAGTATACTTTAGCTTATCGTGTCTTTTCATGGCTTTCTGTGCATCTTAGTTGGTTCAAGTAGAAGGACCAACCAACTAGATGACAATCTAATCGGTTGGAAATCCTTCTTGAACCGACTAGCTATACTTATGTATTTCAGCCTAGTTACTGTTGACCAATTAGTCGGTCCAAGAAGGCTCACCGACCGACTAGTTGTCAAACTAGTCGGTTGATGTTTCTTCTTAGACCGACTAGTTTATCCTCCTTATTTCGATATATTCTTTGTCAACCATCTAGTCGGTCCAAGAAGGTTCACCGACCGACTAGTTCTCAAACTAATCGGTCAGTGACCCTTCTTAGACCGATTAAGCTGCTTTAATTTTCCAGCCGTTGGAGAATTTATTTCCACGACTTTTATTGATCTGTTTTGATTCTTTCCATATGCGTTTGATTCGTTTCAAACAAGGAAATTTACCTATAATCAGAGGAATTTCAGATCTAACTTTCAATTATTCGTTGATCAATTTTCAAGGGCTTTCTCTCCAAAAAAGATCTCTCTCACGTTTGTGACCTAGTTTCTCAAGGGAGACTTTTAGATCTTGAGTGATGTGTGATCATTCTTCCATTGAGCTGAATCACGGTCAAGATCTTCAACCTAACTATTTTCACTTTGCTCATCGTTGCTAGGTTTTTCGTGCACACTCTTTCTCATCTTCCTTCCTTGCCCTAATTCGTAAGTATCTCAAGGCATAGGAATTTGTGGTGAGTTTTATTTGTTTCATTTAAACTATTTATTATCAGTTTATCTCTCTGGTTGTGAGAGAAGTTTGTGATTCCGGTTTGTGGGAGTCACAATTCATTCATTATATTGTTCGATCTTGTAGTAGTTTCTACAAGAAGTTTGTTTAGTGGAACCTTGAGTTAGTGGATTCTAACCCAAGTAGCCGAAGGGGGATCCGGGTGTCTGGGACGTAGGATCACCGGGAACAAGTCGGTGAGACTTGGGTAGATCCGAACCCATTACATCATTGTGTTTCTCTTGTTCTATTTTATTCCGCATTTTTGTTTGTGTTTGCACAATAATTAGGAATTAGACTCTTGATTATTTTAAAGTATTATTCACCCCCCCCCCCTCCTAGTACTTGTGTAGTAGCTACCAGGGCATTACATTTGGTATCGGAGCCAAGTTCATAGCTATGACAAACAACGACAACAAGGCCGTACGACCACCACCCGACTATAGCTCCTACAAAAACCATGAAGGAGCCTTTTCAATAATCGAAGGAC
Organism: Scilla litardierei; assembly: GCA_030789695.1. NCBI lineage: Eukaryota > Viridiplantae > Streptophyta > Magnoliopsida > Asparagales > Asparagaceae > Scilla > Scilla litardierei. The sequence continues at coordinate 258,491,690 of CM061141.1, forward strand.
ACTCCTCAACTAGGCCCCCTCACTTCAACGGTACCAACTATGGGTACTGGAAATGCCGGATGGAAACTTTCCTCCGGATTGCATCACTTTGGAGAGCCACATTAACGGAGTATGTGGAGCCCACTGAAGAAGACTGCACAAAGTGGACTGCCGCGGAAGTCGCCGCGGAGGTGAACAATGCCAAGGCAATGAATGCCTTACAATGTGCACTGGAGCCTGAAGATTTCCACAAGATATGCACCTGTAAGAGTGCATATCAGATTTGGAATCAACTCCTCATCCTACACGAAGGAACGAGCAGGGTAAAACATTCTAAACTCACTGTTGCTAACAAAGAATTCGAGTTATTTCAAATGGAACATGGTGAAAGAATTAAGGAGTACTATGCTCGCTTCGTGGATATAACCAACGAGTTGGAAGCCCTTGTGAAGACCTATACCCAAGAAGAGAAAGTTGCTAAGATCATTGACGGACTTCCTTCTAGTTGGGAAAAACGAACTTACGCTATCGAGGAAGGTAATGACATGTCCAAATATACTATTGTTCAACTAATGGGTACACTGATGTCATATGAGGTACGAAAGGACAGCAAGATCAAGATACAGGACAAGATGAAGGCATTCTTGAATCAAGAAGAGCCGAAGAAAAAGGCAATTGCATTCAAGGCCGCTCCTACATCTCCTACCGATAGTGAAGAAACGGAAGAAGAGTTGGACATGGAATCTTTGGCCCTCATGGCAAAGAAGTTCAACCGGTTCTTCTGAAATGGTAATTTTAAGAACAAATCTAAAGTTAGTTCTACTAATGCCTCTGTTTCTTTGTGTTTCAAATGCAATAAGCCAGGACACATCAAGGTAGATTGTCCTCTCAATAAACAAAAGGAGAAGTGAAAGGCACCCAAGTTCGACAAGTCACGAAATTACAAGAAGGAGTACAAGAAAGGGCTTGTCGGCACATTCGCCGATTCGGAAGAGGACTCCTCAAGTGGAGAGTCAAATAATGAAAAAGTGGAGAAAGCACACATGTGCTTCATGGCAAGAGAGCAACATGATCAAGATACCGCTTCAGATGAAAGCGAGGATGAAGGTGAAGATGTAACTATAGATGACCTAAGATTAGCTAATGAACAAATTTGGTCTAAGTATTCTAAATTGGTAAATAGATATACTAAGATCAAAGATGAGTTAACTAGTCTTCAAACCACACCTAAGCCTATCATCACCAACAACGACACCGTTGTTGAAGCCCTGAGAACTGAGATTGTAAATCTCAAATCTCAACTTGAACATGTTAACCTTGAGGATTCGGATGAAGACGAGATAGCCGATTTAATTTCTCGAAACTCAACCTTAAGTATTGAGAATGAGAATCTCAAATCCCGTGTTTGTGAACTCACAACACAAGTGTCCACTTTGGATACTACTATACTTTCTCTAACTGAGAAATATGAGTCCACAATAGGCTGAATTGAGAAATTCAACAAAGGCAAGGATCATTTGGATAATATTCTGAATGACTTACTTCCGGCCAATCATCGTATTGGTTTGGGGTATAAGAAGGAAGATTCATCCAAATCTTCCACCACCTTTGTAAGGCCATCTTCGGAGCCCTCAACTAGTGGGAGTAAACACCCCATGGGTAGTTCATCTACCAATGGTACTTCCACTAAGTACACACCCCCTTTTGGAAAGAAACCCACTTTGGGTGGACCTCCAAAGAATGGTCATGCATTTTTGTACACCAATACTATGCCACGTAGGAACACACCTCCTACCCCACCTGTTAACACATATGATGTTTTCTATGCTCCACGTCCACGAGCACGTGCTCACCAAGTGAGACACACTTACGCATGTGTTCCCCCACATGCATATGTTCACCCACATCATTACTACATGAATGATTATCATCATGCACCTTATCATATGTTGCCACCACCACTTCATCATGTGCCTTATGCTTATCCACCGCATGCATATACTAGGCCACTTCCTCGTAGAACACATGCACCACGTAGAAATCAACAAAACATGCATGTTCCCAATAGGAAAAGGGGTCCCAAGACATTCACTATTTGGGGCCCGAAGGACACAGGCATGCATGAGAAACAAGCGTATATTAATTCTTATTTCATGAATGTTGTGCACAATGATGACTATGTTGGGAAGTCTAAGTCCAATTAGACTTGGCTTCCAAAGGTCTAATCTCTTAGGACCCAATGACCTTGGGTACCATGATACGATATTTTTATCTTCAGGTACTCAAGAAAAAGAAAAGGAGCAACAAATCAAAATTTGGCTCCAAGAATGGTTGGATACTTGATAGCGGGTGCTCAAAACACATGACGGGTAAAGCTCAGTTGCTATCCAAAGTGGTAACCATTGAAAATGGAAACCGAGTGTTCTTCGGAGGCAACGAGAGTGGAACCATCATAGGTGTTGGAAAAGTTGGTAACCATTCTAAACCCCTTATAAGTGATGTTTACCTTGTTAAAGGCTTAAATCACAATCTAATCTCAATAAGCCAACTTTGTGACAAGGGTTACAAAGTTAGCTTTGAGAAATGAATGTGTCATATTTTAAGAAAGGATAATAATAATGTGTTGTTCTCTAGCACACGCCATAAGGACATATATATCCTAGATATTCCAAATTCACATGAACAAAGTCTCATTGCCAACACAAGTGAACAACACTTATGGCATCGACGTTTTGGTCATGCGAATTTCGGAACACTTTTCAAACTATCCAAGCTAAATTCTATAAAAGGATTCCCTAAGCTTTCCTTTCAAAAGAAAAGCTTCTGCGACTCGTGTCAACGAGGCAAACTTCCTAAATCATCATTCAAACATAAGAAAAGCATATCCTCTAAACGGCCTCTAGAGCTTTTACATCTAGATCTTTTTGGGCCAACTAGAGTTGATTCATTAGGGAATGCTCGATATGGACTTGTCATCGTTGATGACTTTTCTAGATTTACTTGGGTATTTACTTTAATTAATAAAAATGATGCTTTTGAAAACTTCATAGTATTTGTTAAGAAAGTACAAAATCTCATTGGAACCACCATTGTCACTATTCGTAGTGATCATGGAGGGGAATTTGAGAACGAGTCTTTCTCAAACTACTGTGATGAGGTTGGTATTACTCACACATTTTCTTTTCCTCGCGCACCCCCTCAAAATGGTGTTGTTGAGAGAAAGAATAGGATGCTAGTGGAATGTGCTCACACTATGCTTGATGATAGCCACCTTGGCCATCAATATTGGGCAGAAGCGGTACACACCGCTTGCTATGTGTTTAATAGAATTCTCTTGAGGCCCGGCACTAAACAAACTTGTTATGAATTGTTGTTTGGTAGGTTACCTTAAGTTAAACATTTTAGAGTTTTTGTGCAAAATGTTTTATCAAGAACACATTTGGTAGTTTGGACAAATTTGATCCAAGATCCAATGAGAGGATATTTGTTGGATATTCCACCCGTAGCAAAGCCTACCGGATATACAATAAAAGAACCTCAACGATCGAGGAATCACTTCATGTTTCATTTAATGAAGATTTTGTCCCTCCTAGAATTATCAATGACGATGATTCTATGGAAGTAGTTAGTGATTCTGATGATAACTCTAATGCTATTGATTCTGTTGAAACTAACCCTACTAAAGACTCTCTTGAGAATGTTCCTAGTGACCAGGGTGTTCCCAAAAAACTTCCAACTGTTCGTGACCATCCCCATGAGCAAGTTATTGGTAACATGGAAGATGACGTAAGAACAAGATCCCAAGTCAACTTCTTCGCTCAGTGTGCTTTTGTCTCTTCCGTGGAGCCAAAGAATATCAATGAGGCGTGCGAAGATAGCTCTTGGATCCTAGCTATGGAAGAGGAGCTCATTCAGTTTGAGAGGAATGAGGTCTGGGAGCAAGTTCCATTGCCTTCGAAGAACCACAACGTTATAGGAACGAAGTGGATCTTCAAGAACAAGACAGACGAGAACCAAAATGTCATCCGAAACAAAGCCCGGTTAGTTGCTCAAGGCTACAGGCAAGAAGAAGGTATTGAATTCGAGGAATCTTTTGCACCTATAGCTAAATTAGAATCTATTATGCTATTATTGTCATTTGCATGCCATAAAGATTTCAAACTTTTTCAAATGGACATAAAAAGTGTGTTTTTAAACGGAGATGTCGTTGAGGAAGTTTATATTTCTCAACCTCCGGGTTTTATTAATGACAAATTTCCAAATCACGTTTTCAAACTTAAGAAAGCACTTTATGATTTGAGACAAGATCCTAGAGCTTGGTATGACCGCCTAAAGAACTTTCTTTTGGATTTGGGTTTCAAAATGCGTGAGGTTGATTGAACGCTTTTTGTTAAGTATGAAAATCATGAAATTATTTTAGTTCAAATTTACGTAGATGATATCATTTTCGGTGCGACTAACTTCATTCTTTGCGAAGAGTTTTCTAATGTTATGAAGGACCAATTTGAGATGAGCCACATAGGTGAGCTGAAATATTTCTTAGGACTCCAAATCCGTCAAATGAACGATGGAATCTTCATCCACCAAACCAAGTACACGGTGGAGCTGCTAAAGCGATTTGGAATGGAGAATGCTTCTAGCAAGAAGACACCAATGAGCACTACTATACATCTCGATAGAGATACGGGCAGCAAAGATGTAGACATTCGTCTATATCGAGGTATGATAGGTAGTTTATTATATCTTACTTCTAGTAGGCCTGATATAATGTTCGCCGTATGTGTCTGTGCTAGGTATCAGTCACAACCTAAGGAATCACACTTAATAGCGGTTAAACGTATTTTCCGTTATTTAAGTCACACACTCGACTACGAATTATTTTATCCAAAGTCAAGTACATATGAGTTATTCTCATATAGTGACGCAGATTATGCAAATCCGACAGGAAGAGTACTAGTGGCACTTGCCATTTTATAGAAAATTCTCTTGTCTCTTGGTTTTTCAAGAAGCAGAATTCTGTATCACTTTCAACCACCGAGGCGGAATATATTACCGCCGGTGCTGCATGTGCACAGGTTCTTTGGATGAGACACACACTTAAAGACTTTGGTATAAACTGTGATACTTGCCCTATCATGGTGGACAACCTAAGTGCAATATGTCTCTCTAAGAATCTGGTACATCACTCCCGTACCAAACACATAGATGTCCGACACCATTTTCTAGATGATCATGTAGCTAAAAAGGACATCATTCTAGTGTACGTTGAAACCCAGAAGCAAATCGCCGATATTTTCACGAAACCACTCAAGGAAGATACCTTTGTGCGGTTACGTCGAGAATTGTGGATTATGGGTGAATCCGAGATTTACGACTCATTTTTTATATATAATCTTGCATCATAATGATTTTCATAAGCTCCTGTTTGATTTGTTGTGAGAGTCTCATTTTATGCTGGAGTTTTTTGATTGGTTTTTTGATTTGCGTGTCGTATTAGCGTTTGTTTTTTGTATGTTTTGTGATACTTTTTGATGTATGTTGGCTTGTTGTATGCTGTGCACCAAATACTGCTGTATGCTGATGATCGATGTTTTTTTTGGATAATCTGGATGTATCTTTCTTACTTTGATGAATCTATATATGTTTCTACATCCTATTGCGGTTCTTCTCTGTGTGCACATTGTACTTCGTCTTTATGATACTTTGAAAATATAGCTTTGTTTGTCTGAAAACAAGAATTGTTTTCCATGCACTCAATTAGCTAAAAATGTTGATATTGGAGAGTATGTTCCTCTCATCAATACTTGGATTTGATTTTGTTTTTCATGATTTCTCTTTTCGACTTTGGTCTCATTGGCACACTTTGATTTTGTTTTCGATATTTTTCTTGGTGCCATTTGGGCCGTCGTCGTTCTCTTAGTCTCTCTTGTTTATAATTTTTTTAGCCTTGGTTGTTGTCGTTGTTTCCCCCCGTTCTTTTTGGATAATGCAAAAGGGGAGAGAATTAATAATGACTATGTGCTAAATGATAATTTAAACAATTACCGTGAATCTAATTTCCTATGTTAGATTCAGGGGGAGTGAAGATATAAAAATGGATGTTGAGTATTGGACTTCTCCCTACTTGGTGTTAATGATGAGCAAACATAAATACTTGTGACTAATCCCCTATTTTGCAGTTAATCCATTGCCTAAGCTATTTATGAAGATCTACTTGCAATGGATGACTCTCAAACGTCATTGAAGGCAAGTGACATGAATTGGTTGATCGTAGATACTGATTGAAGCTCCGTGAAGACTTCAAGCTCATACGATGGAAAGAAGAGATTATTCGTCAATGTAATTTTTCTTTTATCTCTTCTAGTATGTAGCTTACAAGTAGAACTTTGAAGGAGCACTCACACACATCTACATTCAGTCATAGGACTCCATTAGATCAATTGTCCTTTGACTCCAATTCATTTCTCTATTGTTTGTGCAAGGATTGTTTATAACAGTCGACTGCATAACAGTTTACAGTCGCCTGTCTCAAAAATAGTCGACTGTATTTTGTTCTACAGTCGCCTGTTATGCACAGACTTTTACAATATAGTTTTGGGCCTCCTCTGATTATCTCGCACAGGCTACTGGTGAATGATACACAGGCGCCTGTTCTTGTGACAGTCGACTGTGTTTTGTAAATCATTCGCCTGTATATTCTTTGCCCTAACTATGTTTGATCTGACTTTTACGGCCAGTCGACTAATGTTGTATATACAGTCGACTGTCTCTTAGATCAGTCGACTGACTATGCTGCAACAGTCGCCTGTCTGTGAGTCATTTCTTTGACTCAGCTCTCTGGAAATTTCTCAGGTTTTTGACAGTCATCTGTTTAAGGATATACAGTCGCCCGTTCTGATTAACAGTCGACTGTGTTCCTTGCATCAGTCATCTGTCCTGTTACTTGCGAGATTTCCATTATTTGTCTAACTTACCCATCTCTCGGCCAGTCGCCTGTCGAAGGAATTACAATGGCCTGTTGGTTTAACAGTCGACTGTCTTTGCTTCATCAGTCGACTGTCCACATGGTAAGTTACCGTTATGAATTCTCACCTACCCTTGCTGACTGTGCAACAGTCGACTGTGGATTGTTCAACAGTCGACTGTCACGAGTTCTGATTCTATCCGTTGAGATTTTTCTCACAGATTCCAATTGGGGTTTTGCCTAAACTGTTTTGTGGATTTGAGAAAGCTATAAATAGAGATTCTACTGTTCCATTGGAAGGTTACTCATTCATTGCAAAATCTCTCAAGCTTTCATTTCGAAAGATCAAAGCTTTCAAATCCAAAGCCCTAAGTATTTCCAAATCTTGTTCTTTTGCTCTCCAACCTAGAACCAAAGAGTAATCATCTAGGCATTTGGTGCAGTCAAGAGAAAGGGCTTCTCCTCTCTTCCAAGAGAGTTCTTCAACACACATCACTCTCCACCTTCAAGTTCTACTTCAATGCATAGGTGATTGTAAGTGTTGTTTTTCATTATTTCATAACTTTTGTTATTTGAGATTTGCTCTCGGTTGTGAGAGTGGTTTACTTGCTCCCAAGTTGTGTGAGTCAAGGACATCGATTGTATTCGATTGCACTTGTAGGGTTGCTACAAGTGGGTTTTAAGGAAACCTCAAGTTAGGGTTCTAACTTGAGTATCCAGTGGTATCCGGGTGGAAGGGACGTAGGATTACCGGGAACAAGTCGGGAGTTGACTTGGGTAATCCGAACCCTAAAAACATAATTGTGTTTGCAATTGTTTCTTATTTGGGTTTATTTCTATTTCCGCATCATTTGTTGGATTTCATTTTATTTGGCGTAAATTCCTTTTAAATTTGCATAAACACTATTCAACCCCCCTTCTAGTGTTTTCCCCATAGAGAGGATCCTTACAATTGGTATCAGAGCACAAGGTTACATCTATGGCATCCAACAACAACAACGTTCCACCGCTGCCTTCATACAACAATCACGATCATGATGGAGCGTCCACACTTTTTGAAGGTCAATCTACGGTGCGCCCTCCGCGTTTCAATGGTACAAATTTTATCTATTGGAAATGCAGGATGGAGACGTTCCTTAGGAGTGCTTCGCTTTGGAGAACCCTCCACAAGGAATACGTCAAGCCCACCGAAGTAGATTTCGACAAATGGACGTCTTCCGAGAAAATCGCCGAGGTCAACAACGCTAAAGCAATGAACGCTCTTCATTGTGCATTGGACCCGACTGAGTTCAACAAGATATGCACATGTAAGAGTGCATATCAAATTTGGAACCATCTCATCGTTACCCACGAGGGAACGAATAAGGTAAAACTTTCAAAGTTATATGTTGCCGTGCAAAACTTTGACTTATTTCATATGCAGGACAATGAAAGCATTACATCGATGTACAGACGTTTTACCGACATCATCAATGAATTGGAAGCCCTTGGCCAAATATATTTCAAACCGGATAAGGTAAGGAAGATCATCGTGGGAATGACCTCCAAATGGGAAAGAAGAGTGATCATCATCGAGGAGGTCAATGACTTGAAGAACTACACCGTGGTGAATCTCATCGGGACTCTTATGTCTTACGAAGTAAGACGGGACAACCGATTGAAGATTCGAGCCATGATGAATCCTTCGGAGACCAAGAAGAAAGCTTTGGCATTCAACGCCAATTCATCATCCTCTGAAAGTGATGAATCCGAGAACGAGATGGATTTGGGTGAAATGGCCCAAATGGCGAAGAAGTTCCAACGCTTCTTCCGCAATGATAAATTTCCCTCCACCAAACGTTTTGAGTCTACTAATGCTACTTCCTCTCTTTGCTATAAATGTAATAAGCCAGGGCACATCAAGAGGGATTGCCCAATGCTAAAGAACAAAGAGAAATGGAAGGCACCGAAGTACCACAAGTCCGATAAGAACAAGAGAGACAAGAAGAAAGGACTCGTTAGTACATTCGACGACTCAAGTGATGAGTCATCAAGCGATTCCGATGATGAGAAGGGTGAGAGCGCTCACATGTGTTTCATGGCTCTAGAAGACCCACTCTCCGATGAGAGTGATTTCGACATGGACGACACCGAGGTAACAATGGATGAACTTCGTATTGCTACTGAAGAACGATTTGCTAAATACCAATCTTTAATGCTTAGATACACTAGCTTAAAGAAATCAAATGCTAGCAAGTCATCCATTCCATACATTATCAACAATGACACCATTGTTGATACTTTAACTCTTGAGAAAGCAAACTTAGCTTCTCAAAATGTCACTTTGAGAGATGAGGTGAATACCCTCAAATCTCAACTAGATCAAACACATCCTAAGGATAATAGTGATCTAGTTACACGTCACACACAATTGGGTTTAGAGAATGATTCTCTTAAAACTAAAGTGCACGAGCTCAAAGCACGGGTGTCCACCTTGGATACTAACATTTCTTCTTTAAAGGAGAAATATGAGCTCATGTCCTCCCGTATTGTGAGATTCAATAAGGGAAAAGGACAATTGGATGATTTGCTTGCAAACCAATTTCCGGCCACACATCGTGTTGGTCTTGGATTTGTAAAGGCGAATGCATCCAATGCTCGCACCTCCTATAGTGGTGTCACTATAGATTTAGTGAGGCCTTCCTCCGGTGCATCCACAAGTGGTGTCAAAGATACTATAGGTAGCAATCCTACCAAGAATGTCACCACTTCACCTTCTCTTCCTTTTGGCAAGAAACCCACTAAGGGTGGAAACCAAAAGCAAGGCCATGCTTATATGTACACTAACACTCATCCACGTAGGAAACATCCTACTTCACAAGTGGATAATTATGACACATTCTATGCTCCGCACCCACGGACACGTACACAACCACACATGAGAAATACTCATGTACGTGCTCCTATACACCCGTATGCTCATACGCATCATTCTTTCATGTATGCTCATCCTCCACATGTCATGCATGATCCATATGCTTCATATAATATGCATGTTCCCAAGCATACATATCATCCTAGAATGTACAATGCTTATCCTCCCCACATCTCTATGCTAGAAATCATGTTCCTAAGATGCATGCACCACATAGAAATCCAACACATATGCATGCAACTAGGAAGAGGACTCCCAAGATTTACACTATTTGGGGTCCTAAGAACACTAGCCTTAATGATAGGAATGCTTATGTTGATTCATATTTCCATGATGTGATTAGAAATAGTAATTATGTTGCGAAGCGGAAGTCTACTTGGACTTGGCTTCCAAAAGGCTAATCCCCTTGGACCTAACAAACATTGGGTACCATAAGCTTATGATATATTATATAGGTACCCAAGAGAAAGAAGAAGAGAATAAATGTCTTATTAGCTCTAAAGAGAAAGGATGGATTCTTGATAGTGGTTGCTCCAAACACATGACGGGAGATCCCTCGTTGCTCTCCGAAATGATTAGCATCAAGGATGGTGCAACGGTCACTTTTGGAGGTAATCAAAAGGGAACCATCATTGGAGTAGGTATCGTTGGTAATCCTTCCAAACCGTGAATTACTAATGTTTATCTTGTTAGTGGTTTGTGTCACAATCTCATTTCCATTAGTCAACTTTGTGACAAAGGTTACAAGGTTAACTTTGGAGAAGGATTGTGTACTATTGTTGATTGTGATTCAAATGTTTTATTTTCCGGTATTAGGCGTAAAAATATTTATTATTTAAGCTTGCCTAAGACCGTAGAACATTGCTTAGTTGCTAACACAAGTGAACAACTATTATGGCATCGCCGTTTTGGTCATGTTTGTTGAGTATTGATTCCCCGGATTTGGTTTTGATGATGAACAAACATAAATATCGTGAACTAACTCTTTGTGAGCGCAGTTATGGAGATCGTCGCCAAATTACTTCGTACATCTCAAGCGACGTCTCAAGACTTCTCAAATCACGTGATCGTGTGCCTAAAGCTTCGTTGAAGCTCTAGGAGCATTATTGAAGTCAAGAGATTCGGATTGAAGCTTTGAAGACGGTTCGGTTAGTTTATTACATAGTCTTCTAGCTTCTTTTCGTAGAATGTTAAGCCTTGAGTAGGACGTGCATTATAATCTTCATAACGCTCATATCTTAGAGCTAGGATTATCGTAGAAGCCCATAGAAACTTTCTCGAAGCTTTACGCTTCATTTTGCGGCTTCTAGTGCATCTTAGTTGGTTCAAGAAGAAGAACCAACCGACTAGATTATCATCTAGTCGGTTAAGAATCCTTCTTGAACCGACTAGATCTCCTTGCTAAATTTAGCCTAGGCACTGTTGACCAATTAATCGGTCCAAGAAGGTTCACCGACTGACTAGTTATCAAACTAGTCGGTTTGGAATCCTTCTTAGACCGACTAGTTATACCTTCATTCTTTCAGCCTAGCTACTGTTGACTGGTTAGTCGGTCCAAGAACATTCATCGACCGACTAGTTGTGAAACTAGTCGGTTGGAATTTGTTCTTAGACCGACTAGTTCTCCTTGTAATCAGCCATTATATTTCAACTCTTAGTCGGTCAAAGAACACTCACCAACCGACTAGTTGTCAAGTCGGTTGGCAAGTCTTCTTAGACCGACTAGTTTTACATCCTGAATTTTTCTTTATTGGCTGTGAACCTTTTAGTCGGTCCAAGAAGAATCATCGACCGACTAGTTGCCAAACTAATCGGTCAGTGATCCTTCTTAGACCGATTAGACTGCTTCAGAAATAGATCCGTTGGGCATTAAATGCTACGAATTTTCCTTCTCTCTTCTCTCTATCTTATATATACTTGTGATGCTTCTTCATAGCATTCAAGGCTGACATTTATTGTGATTTAGATATCAAAGAGAAAGCATTCAATTATCATTTCTAAGCTTCCTCATCTCACAAAGAATCTCTCCAAACTCCTTGAGCCCTAATTTCCTCAAGAGAGATTCTCTTCATTGTGAGCCACTCAAGCCAAGAGCTTGATTCAAAGTCACCAACTCCATCCTAGCCTTCGATCGCTGTTCATCTTGGTGGAGCTAGGGTTTGGTGACATTCTCTCCTTCAAAATCTTCCTTGCCCTAAAATCAGTAAGTTTACTCAAGGCATAGGATTCTGTTGGTAAGTGTTCATTGTTTCATTTACTTTGATATTGCAAGTTTTTCTCTCGGTTGTGAGAGAAGTTTGTGATCCCGGTTTGTGGGAGTCACATTTCGTTTTGTGATGATTTGATCTTGTAGAGGTTTTCTACAAGAATTTCATAGTGCAAAACTTGGGTTAGAGGATTCTAACGCAAGTAACCAGAGGGGATCCGGGTGTTTGGGACGTATGATCACCGGGAACAAATCGGGGAGACTTGAGTGGATCCAAACCCGTTACATCGATTATTTGCATTGTCTTTTATTGTTGTCAATATTTTCATTCCGAATTGTTGGTTGAGTTTGCACAATAATTAGGAATTATACTCTTGATTATTTTAAAGTACTATTCACCCCCCTCTAGTACTTGTGCAGTAGCTATCAGGGCATTACATTTGGTATCAGAGCCAAGTTCATAGCTATGTCTACCAACGACAACAAGAACGTTCGTCCACCTTCAGACTATAGCTCCTTCAAGAACTGTGAAGGAGCTTCTTCGGTGATGGAAGGACACTCCTCAACTAGGCCTCCTCACATCAACGGTACCAATTACGGGTACTGGAAATGCCGGATGGAAACCTTCCTCCGGAGCACTTCACTTTGGAGAGCCACGTTGACGGAGTATGTCGAGCCCGATGAAGAAGACTTCGCGAAGTGGACTACCGCGGAGGTCGCCGCGGAGGTAAACAATGCCAAGGCAATGAATGCCTTGCAATGTGCGTTGGAGCCCGAAGACTTCAACAAGATATGCACATGTAAGAGTGCATATCAAATCTGGAACTCACTCCTCATCTTGCATGAAGGAACGAGTAGGGTAAGAGACTCCAAACTCACTGTTGTAAATAAAGAATTCGAATTATTTCACATGCAACAGGGTGAGAAGATGAAGGAGTACTATGCTCGCTTCGTTGACATTACCAATGAGTTAGAGGCTCTTGGAAAGACTTACACCCAAAAGGAGAAAGTCTCAAAGATTATTGACGGACTTCCTTCTTGTTGGGAAAAGCATACCTTCGCCATCAAGGAAGGTAACGATATGAATAAGTATACTGTCGTACAACTAATGGGTACCTTGATGTCCAATGAGGTATGCAAGGACAGTAAAATAAAGATGCAGGACAAGATGAAGTCGTACTTGAAGCAAGACGAGCCGAGAAAAAGGCGATTGCGTTCAAGGCCGCTCCATCTACATCTACTGATGATGAAGAATCAGAACACGAGTTGGACATTGAATCCATTGCCCTCATGGCAAAGAAGTTCAACCGATTCTTCCGAAAAGGTAACTTCAAGTACAAATCTAAATTTAGTTCTACTAACGCCTCCGCTCCTTTGTGATTTAAATGCAACAAGCCCGGACACATCAAAGCGGATTGTCCTCAAAACAAACAAAAGGAGAAATGGAAGGCGCCAAAGTTTGACAAGTCTCGAAAGTACAAGAAAGGGTACAAGAAAGGACTTGTCGGCACATTCACCGACTCCAAAGAGGACTCCTCAAGTGGAGAGTCGGATGATGAATAAGTGGAGCAAGCACACATGTGCTTCATGGCTAGAGAGGAACATGATCAAGAGTCCTCCTCCGATGAAAGCGAGGAAGAAGGCGATGAGGTAACGATGGATGACCTTAGATTAGCTAACGAGCAATTTTGGTCTAAGTATTCTAAACTAGTAAATAGATATACTAAGATTAAAGATGAGCTAACTAGTCTCCAAACCTCGCCTAAGCCTATCATCATCAACAACGACACCGTTGTTGAAGGTTTGAGAAATGAGATTGTAAATCTCAAATCTCAACTTGAGCGTGTTCATATTGAGGATTCGGAGGAACACAAGATAGCGGATTGGATTTCTCGAAACTCAACTTTGAGTATTGAGAATGAGAATCTCAAGTCTCGTGTTTGTGAACTCACTACTCAAGTGTCCACTTTGGATGCTTCTATACTTTCTCTCACCGAGAAGTATGAGTCCACATTAGGCCGAATTAATAAATTCAACAAAGGTAAGGACCATTTGGATAATATCCTAAATGATTTACTTCTGGCCAATCATCGTATTAGCTTGGGGTATAAAATGGGAAATTCATTCAAATCTTCCACCACCTTTGTAAGGCCAACTTCCGATGCCTCAACTAGTGGGAGTAAACACCCCATGGGTAGTTCATCTACCAATGGTGCTTCCACTAGGTACACACCCCCGTTTGGAAAGAAACCCACTTTGGGTGGACCTCCAAAGAAGGGTCATGCATTTATGTACACCAATACCATGCCACGTAGGAACACACCTCCTACTCCACATGTTCACACGTATGATGATTTCTATGCTCCACATCCATGAGCACGTACACACCAAGTGAGACACACTCACGCACGTGTTCCCCCACATGCATATGTTCATCCACATCACTATCATATGAACAATTACCATCATACACTATATCATATGATGCAACCACCATTTCATCATGTGCCATCTGCTTATCCACAAAATACATCACGTAGACATCAACATCGTATGCATGCTCCCAATAGGAATAGGGCTCCCAAGACATTCACAATTTGGGGCCCGAAGGACACTAGCATGCATAAAAAACAAGCTTACATAAATTCTTATTTCATGAATGTAGTACACAATGATGATTATGTTGGGAAGTCAAAGTCCAATTGGACTTGGCTTCCAAAGGTCTAATCTATTAGGACCCAATGACCTTGGGTACCATGGAATGATATTTTTATCTTTAGGTACTCAAGAAAAAGAAACGGAGCAACAAATCCAAATTTAGCTCCAAGGATGGGTGGATACTCGATAGCGGGTGTTCAAAACACTTGACGGGTGAAGCTCAATTGCTCTCCGGAGTGGTGCCCATTGAGAATGGGAACCGAGTAGTCTTTGGAGGCAACGAGAGCGAAACCATCATTGGTGTTGGTAAAGTTGGTAACCCATCTAAACCTCTTATAAGTGATGTTTACCTTGTTAAAGGCTTAAATCACAATCTTATTTCAATAAGCCAACTTTGTGACAAAGGTTACAAAGTTAGCTTTGCGAAAGGAATGTGTCATATTTTTAGTAAAGATAATAATAATTTGTTATTTTCTGGCACACGCCATAAGGATATATATATCCTAGATCTTCCAAAATCACATGAACAATGTCTCATTGCCAACACAAGTGAACAACACTTATGGCATCGACGTTTTGGTCATGTGAACTTTGGAATACTTTTCAAACTTTCCAAGTTAAATTCTATTAAAGGATTTCCTAAGCTTACTTTCCAAAAGAAAAGCTTTTGTGACTCGTGTCAACGAGGCAAACTTCCAAAATCGTCATTCAAACCTAAGAAAAGCATTTCATCTAAACGGCCTCTAGAGCTTTTACATCTAGATCTTTTTGGGCCAACTAGAGTTGCTTCATTAGGAAATGCTCGATATGGACTTGTCATCGTTGATGATTTTTCTAGATTTACTTGGGTATTTTCTTTAACTAATAAAAATGATGCTTTTGAAAACTTCACAGTATTTGTTAAGAAAGTACAAAATCTCATCGGAACCATCTTTGTCACTATCCGTAGTGATCATGGAGGGGAATTTGAGAATAAATCTTTCTCAAATTTTTGTGATGAGGTTGGTATTACTCACACCTTTTCCTTCCCTCGTGCACCTCCTCAAAATGGTGTTGTTGAGAGAAAGAATAGGTCGCTAGTGGAATGTGCTCGCACAATGCTTGATGATAGCCAACTTGGCCATCAATTTTGGGAGGAAGCGGTACATACCGCTTGCTATGTGTTTAATAGGATACTCTTGAGGCCCGGCACCAAACAAACTTGTTATGAATTGTTGTTTGGTAGGTTGACTCAAGTTAAACATTTTCGAGTTTTTGGTGCAAAATGTTTTATCAAAAACACGTATGGGAGTTTGGATAAATTTGATCCAAGATCCGACGAGTGGATATTTGTTGGATATTCCTCCCGTAGCAAAGCCTACCAGATATACAACAAAAGAACCTCAACGATCGAGGAATCTCTTCATGTTTCATTCAATGAAAATTTTGTCCCGACTAGAATTATCAATGATGATGACTCCATGGAAGTTATATGTGATTCTATTGGTAATTCTAATTCTATTGATTCTATTGATACTAACCCTACTGATGATTCTTTTGAGAATGTTCCTAATGATCAGGGAGTTCCCAAACGGCTTCATACAGTTCGTAACCATCCCCATGAGCAAGTCATTAGCAACATACTTGATAGTGTCAAGACGAGATCTCAAGTCAACTACTTCGCTCATTGTGCCTTTGCCTCTTCAGTAGAGCCAAAGAATATTAACGAAGCGTGCGAAGATAGTGCTTGGATCCTAGCCATGGAGGAGGAACTCATTCAGTTTGAGAGGAATGAGGTTTGGGAGCTAGTTCCATTGCCTTCGAAGAACCACACCGTTATAGGAACGAAGTGGATTTTCAAGAACAAGACCGACGAGAACCAAAACGTCGTCCGGAACAAAGCTCGGTTAGTTGCTCAAGGCTACAGGAAAGAGGAAGGTATAGACTTCGAAGAATCCTTTGCTCCTGTAGCTAGATTAGAATCTATTATGTTGTTGTTATCTTTTGCATGCCATAAAGATTTTAAACTCTTTCAAATGGATGTAAAAAGTGTGTTTTTAAACGGAGATGTCATTGAGGAAGTTTATGTTTCTCAACCTCCAGGTTTTATAAATGAAAATTTCCAGATCACGTTTTCAAACTTAAGAAAGCACTTTACGGTTTGAGACAAGCTCCTAGAGCTTGGTATGACCGTCTAAAGAACTTTCTTTTGGATTTGGGTTTTAAAATGGGTGAAGTTGATTCTACACTTTTTGTTAAGTATGCCAATCATGATATTATTTTAGTTCAAATTTATTTTGATGATATCATTTTCGGTGCTACTAACTTCACACTTTGCGAAGAGTTTTCTAATGTCATGAAGGACCAATTTGAGATGAGCCATATGGGTGAGCTCGAATATTTCTTAGGTCTCCAAATTCCCCAAATGCACGATGGAATCTTCATCCACCAAACCAAGTACATGGTGGAGTTGCTAAGGCGATTTGGAATGGAGAATGCTTCTGGCAAGAAGACTCCATTGAGCACTATTACACATCTTGATAAAGATACGGGCGGCAAAGATGTAGACATTCGTCTATATCGAGGTATGATAGGTAGTTTATTATATCTTACTGCCAGTCGGCCCGATATTATGTTTGATGTATGTGTATGTGCTCGTTATCAGTCTCAATCTAAGGAATCTCACTTAATAGCGTTTAAACGTATTTTCCGTTATTTAAGTTACACACTCGACTAAAGATTACTTTATCCAAAGTCTAGCACATATGAGTTAATCTCATATAGTGACGTAGATTATGCTGAATGCAAATCCGATAGGAAAAGTACTAGTAGCACTTGCCATTTTATAGGAAATTCTCTTGTCTCTTGGTTTTCCAAGAAGCAGAATTCCGTATCACTTTCAACCACCGAGGCGGAATATATTGCCGCCGATGCTACGTGTGCTCAGGTTCTTTGGATGAGACACACTCTTAAAGACTTCGGTATAAACTGTGATACTTGCCCTATCATGGTGGACAACCAAAGTGAAATATGTCTCTCTAAGAATCCGGTAAACCATTCCCGTTCCAAACACATAGATGTCCGTCACCATTTCCTAGATGATCATGTTGCTAGAAAGGACATCATTTTAGTGTACGTTGAAACCTAGAAGCAAATCGCCGATATTTTCACGAAACCACTTAAGGAAGACTCCTTTGTTCGGTTACGTCGAGAATTGGAGATTATGGGTGAATCCGAGATTTAGGATTTATATTTTCAATAATCTTGCATGATAATAAATTTTATCTATATGCTCATGCTAGAATTGTTGGGATTTTCTGGATTTATGATTGGATTTTCGGAATTTATGCTAGATATGTTCATACACGTCGTATTTATGATTTTATATGTTTTATGGGGTAGAATAAGAGTGACTGAGAGTATTTCGATGTTTCATCCAAGTGCTCTTTGGAGAGAACTCAAAATTTCGAATTTACAAATTTTTGGACTCTTTTAGTCGGTCCAAGCTCATTGGCCGACCGACTAGATTCTCTTCTAGTCGGTTAGTGATTGAACTCAGACCGACTAGTTCATGCCCTTACTTTGACCTATCTTGCTGTTTGCAATTAGTCGGTCCAAGCTCATTGGCCGACCGACTAGATTGCATTCTAGTCGGTCAGCTCTTGAACTTAGACCGACTAGTTGTGCGGGGGCATTTCTGTCTTTGACTCCGTCAATCAACTTAAAACTCCTCCGCACCGATTAGAATTCATTCTAATCGGTGCGGCCTTTTCCTCAAACCCTCAAACCCCTCGTCTCCTCCGCTCCCTCCGCCGTGCGCCGCCGTCTCCGGCCACCATACGTCGTCGCCGATCATCTCTCTCCGTCCTAGGGTATATCCTATCACTCCCTCTCGGATTTTAGGGTTCGATTTCAGTTCTTTTCCGATCGTTTTTATTAGGGTTCTTATTAGGGTTTTGGATTTCGTTCGATCTCTTTCGATTTCTCGTCCGATCTTGATCGTTATTGTGTTGTCTCGTCTCTATATCATGGCGAAGACAGGTATCCCTATCCGTCCCTCCAGTCTGTCTCCCATGACCGTCGAGCCTCCTACCGACCCTCCTCAACCCAAACACCGCGCCAAAACGACTCGTCCATCCTTCTCTTCGCCACCTCTTAAGAAGAAGAGGACGGCTACCTCTAAGCCTCGAGCCCGATCATCTTCCAAGCCTAAGACCAAGCCTTCGCCCCAGAGCTCCTTTCGTGCACCCACTCCTCCTGCTTCTGACTCTGACGAAGAGTATATCCCGGAGACCGAGCCTACTGAGAAGGCTCCTACTCCTCCTCCTCGATCTTGCTCTCGTCCATCTAAGGGGAATGCTCCCATGCCTTTGGGTGGTGTCGATATCTCGTTGTGTCGCGATGACCCGTTGTGTCTAGCGGCATACAATCGTATTGAGCACTGTCCGTTGATTCTAGAGCACTTCATCCAGTTTTTTGACTTTCCACATCTCGCAGATCTCCTCTCCTATAGCGGCCTATTAGATTATCTTCGCTATGATCCCAAGGCGAATCCTCATCCCTATCCCAGACTTGTCAAATTGTTCTATGCTAATCAAGTTCGGGGTGAGTATGATGACACTCACTGCATTGAGACCACTGTCTTGGGGACACCTATTGTCCTCACGGCAGAGATCCTAGGGCAGTTGATTGGTGTCTCATCCTCTGGCCTGCTCCCTTCTGATATCTCCATGGATAATATCCACGATCTTGACTAGACCATGCTTGCTGAGATGTTCCACGTCATCCCTCCCGCCATGATTGGTGTTCCCTCGAAATCCTTCAAGCCTGATGCATGGGTCCTAAATTTGATTCTGAAGTCGTGTCTTCTACCGAAGTACGGCTCCTCTAGCTTGCCCTCTCAGCCGTTCCTCAAGCTTATCTACGCTCTTTTTATGGGGAGCGAGATAAATTGGGCCCGCATTATCTTAGATAAGATGGACTCCTTTGAATGCATCCGAAAGTCCACAAAGTCAACCCATATTCCTTATCCCTGCATGCTGACCCTTGTATTTCGTCACTTTGGCGTTCCTCTCCCTCCCGATGATCAGCGTCCGTTGGGTCCTCCCCTGAATGCGACTGCCGTCAAGAAATCTCTTGCGGCCTTGTGTCACGTTCAGAGGACTACCCCTTCTGCTCCTCCTCCGCCTTCACGCCCTGACTCTTCAGCTTCTCAGAGCCGTCAGGAGGCTCGTATTGCTCATTGTGAGGAGATGCTTGCCCGCATCTGTTCTCTCTTGGGCATTGAGGTTCCTCCTACTGTTTCTGACGAGGAGGACATGGACGATGCGGATCTTGAGGAGCTTGTTACCTCTCCAGTTCATGCCCCCAAGGGTACTTCTGCTGGCACTTCTTCTGCTGGTGCTCCCGAGAGCACTCCTGCTGCCACTCTCCCTTCAGTGGACACTCCAGTCGTTCCCGAGACTTCTACTACTCCTGTCGATCCAGAGACCACCACCCCTTCTGCACAGCGTGCTACAGCTGCTGACCCTGCCTCCGCCTCCTGAGCTTGCGTTGGAGGACTCTCCCATGTGCACTTGGATGA
This sequence comes from Scilla litardierei, assembly GCA_030789695.1. Taxonomy (NCBI): domain Eukaryota; kingdom Viridiplantae; phylum Streptophyta; class Magnoliopsida; order Asparagales; family Asparagaceae; genus Scilla; species Scilla litardierei. The sequence goes on from CM061141.1 coordinate 258,511,974, forward strand.
TCTATTTTGACGTGAGAGAGTGGGGTAGGATAGTTGGGTGGTTATGTATGTATTTTTGATGGATTTTTGTATGTTTTGTGATACTTCGATGTATGTTGTGAGATATGTTGTATGATGTGCTCCGATCTGATGATCATGTATATTTGTGTTGACGAATGTATACTTTTGATGTATCCTGTGTTTTATATATATATAAACATCGCGTTGCCATTTACTTCTGTGTGCACATTATATTTTTTTTGTCTCTGATGTTAATTTCGTCGCTCGACGATTATATTGATTAAATAGAATTGTTTCTATGAAAACATAGAATTGTTTTCCATGCACTAAATTCACTAAGAATGTTGATATTGGAAAGTATGTTCCATAACTCAATACGTGAAATTGATTTGAGTTTTGATGATTTCATTTTTCGATTTTCGACTATGGTCTCGTTGGCACGCTTTGATTTTCTTCGTCATTTTACATTGGTGTCATTTGGACCATGGTCGTATTCTTCGACTCTCGTGCTTTTATTTTTAGCCATTGTTGTTATCGTTGATCTCCTTCCGCTCTTTTTGTTAATGCCAAAGGTGGAGAGAATTAATAATGACGATGTGTTAAATGATAATTTAAAGCAATTTACCGTGAATCTAATTTGATGTGTTAGATTCAGGGGGAGTGAAGATATAAAAATGGATTTAGATCCTAAATTTCAATAATTGGGTTCATATTTTATACTTTACTCGTCTGCTTGATGCGTATGATTATTATTTAATACGGAATTAACGTGTCATCAATGCAGGGGGAGTAAGTAAATTTCATTTGACTCATTATTATTGATTATTATTTATGTTGATTTGTCATCACCAAAAAGGGGGAGAATGTTGAGTATTCATTCCCCGGATTTGGTTTTGATGATGAACAAACATAAACATTGTGAACTAACTCTTTGTGAGCGCAGTTATGGAGATCGTCGCCAAATTACTTCGTACATCTCAAGCGACGTCTCAAGACTTCTCAAAGCGCGTGATCGTGTGCCTAAAGATTCGTTGAAGCTCTAGGAGAATTATTGAAGTCAAGAGATTCGGATTGAAGCTTTGAAGATGGTTCGTCTAGTTTATTTCATAGTCTTCTAGCTTCTTTTCGTAGAATGTTAAGCCTTGAGTAGGACGTACATTATAATCTTCATAATGCTCATATCTTAGAGGTAGGATTATCGTAGAAGCCCATAGAAACTTTCCCGAAGCTTTACGCTTCATTTCGCGGCTTCTAGTGCATCTTAGTTGGTTCAAGAAGAAGAACCAACCGACTAGATTGTCATCTAGTCGGTTAAGAATCCTTCTTGAACCGACTAGATCTCCTTGCTCAATTCAGCCTAGGCACTATTGACCAATTAATCGGTCCAAGAAGGTTCACCGACTGACTAGTTATCAAACTAGTCGGTTTGGAATCCTTCTTAGACCGACTAGTTATACCTTCATTCTTTCAGCCTAGCTACTGTTGACTGGTTAGTCGGTCCAAGAACATTCATCGACCGACTAGTTGTGAAACTAGTCGGTTGGAATTTGTTCTTAGACCGACTAGTTCTCCTTGTAATCAGCCATTATATTTCAACTCTTAGTCGGTCAAAGAACACTCACCAACCGACTAGTTGTCAAGTCGGTTCGCAAGTCTTCTTAGACCGACTGGTTCTACATCCTGAATTCTCCTTTATTGGCTGTGAACCTTTTAGTCGGTCCAAGAAGAATCACCGACCGACTAGTTGCCAAACTAATCGGTCAGAGATCCTTCTTAGACCGATTAGACTGCTTCAGAAATAGATCCGTTGGGCATTAAATGCTACGAATTTTCCTTCTCTCTCTCTCTCTATCCTATATATACTTGTGATGCTTCTTCATAGCATTCAAGGCTGACATTTATTGTGATTTAGAGATCAACGAGAAAGCATTCAATTCTCATTTCTAAGCTTCCTCATCTCACAAAGAATCTCTCCAAACTCCTTGAGCCATAATTTCCTCAAGAGAGATTCTCTTCATTGTGAGCCACTCAAGCCAAGAGCTTGATTCAAAGTCACCAACTCCATCCTAGCCTTCGATCGTTGTTCATCTTGGTGGAGCTAGGGTTTGGTGACATTTTCTCCTTCAAAATCTTCCTTGCCCTAAAATCAGTAAGTTTACTCAAGGCATAGGATTTTGTTGGTAAGTGTTCATTGTTTCATTTACTTTGATATTGCAAGTTTTTCTCTCGGCTGTGAGAGAAGTTTGTGATCCCGGTTTGTGGGAGTCACATTTCGTTTTGTGTATGATTTGATCTTGTAGAGGTTTTCTACAAGAATTTCATAGTGCAAAACTTGGGTTAGATGATTCTAACTCAAGTAGCCGGAGGGGATCCGGGTGTTTGGGACGTATGATTACCAGGAACAAGTCGGGGAGACTTTGGTGGATCCGAACCTGTTACATTGATTGTTTGCATTGTCTTTTATTGTTGTCAATATTTTCATTCCGCATTGTTGGTTGAGTTTGCACAATAATTAGGAATTATACTCTTGATTATTTTAAAGTACTATTCACCCCCCTTCTAGTACTTGTGCAGTAGCTATCAGGGCATTACAATGTTCACTTCAAGCACTTATATAAGTTAGCTAAGCATGATCTAGTCAAAGGTTTTCCTAAGATTGCTTTTAATAAGTAAAACTTTTGTGATTCATGTCAAAGATGTAAACTAAGTAAATCTTCATTTAAGCTTAAAGAAGGGATTACTTCTAAGAGGCCCCTAGAACTTCTTCATCTAGATTTATTTGGGCCAACTAGAACCGCTTCTTTAGGTAATGCTCATTATGGATTAGTTGTCGTTGACGACTTTTCTAGATTTACTTGGGTTTCATTCTCAACTAATAAGAATGAAGCTCATTAAGAGTTTACCAAATTTGCAAAGAAGATCAGAATCTTTTAGGATCCACCATTATCACTATTCGTAGTGATCGTGGACGAGAATTTGAGAATGAGTCTTTTACTAAGTTTTGTGATAACTCCGGGATAACTCATAAGTTTTCATTTCCTCGTGCACCACCACAAAATCGTGTTGTAGAAAGAAAGAATATGACTCTTATTAAGTGTGCTCGCACTATGCTCCATGATAGTCATTTAGGACTACAATTTTGGGCAGAGGCGGTGCACACGACATGTTATGTGCTCAATAGGATCCTAGTGAGACCCCGAACGAACAAAACTTGTTTTGAGTTATTTTATGGTAAAAAGCCTCAAGTAAAATATTTTCGTGTTTTTGGTTCAAAATGTTTTATAAAGAACACATTTGGTAATTAAGACAAGTTTGAGCCAAGCTCCGATGAAGGAATTTTTGTTAGATATTCCACACGTAGCAAAGCCTACCGAATATACAACCAAACTTCTTCAACGATTGAGGAATCATTTCACGTATCTTTTTATGAAGATTTTGATTTTCCTCATTTGATGATGATAATGTAGATATTCTTTGTGATTCTCTTAATAATGTTAAGATTAATGATTCTATTGTTGAGACTAACACTTCTAACGAAGTAGTTGAAGTTGTTCCTAGTGTTACAGGTATACCCAAAGCTTATCCGACCGTTCGTAACCATCCCCATAACCAAATAATTGGAGATATTGGTGTGGGTGTTCGAACGAGATCGAGAATTGAAGAATTCTATCATTGCGCATTTGTCTCTACCATTGAGCCAAAGAACATCCAAGAAGCTTGTGAGGATAGCTCTTGGATTCTTGGATAGTGGCAATGGAAGAAGAACTAATGCAATTCGAGAGAAACGAAGTTTGGAAACTCGTACCTCTTCCAAGTGGTCACCAAGTCATTGGGACCAAATGGATCTTCAAGAACAAGACGGATGAAAACGATGTAATCATATGGAACAAAGCAAGGTTAGTATCCAAGGCTACCGGCAAGAGGAATGTATTGATTTCGAAGAATCTTTTGCCCCCGTAGCTAGATTAGAAGCTATTAGGATGCTTTTATCTTTTGCATCCCATAAGAATTTTAAACTATTTCAAATGGATGTTAAAAGTGCATTTTTAAATGGGTTTGTCAATGAAGAAGTTTATGTTTCTCAACCTCCTGGTTTTATTCATGAAAAATTTCCAAACCATGTTTTCAAACTTAAGAAAGCGTTGTATGGGTTGAGACAAGCTCCTAGAGCTTGGTATGATCGACTTAAGACCTTTCTTTTGAATTTAGGTTTTAAAATGTGAGAAGTTGATTCTACACTCTTCATTAAAAATTAAGAAAATGACATTCTTTTGATTCAAGTTTATGTAGACGATATTATTTTCGGTTCTACTAACTTTAATCTTTGTCAAGAATTTTCCAAGTCTATGAAGGATGAGTTTGAGATGAGCCACATGGGAGAGCTCACCTACTTCCTTGGATTGCAAATTCGACAAATGGAGAATGGCACTTTCATACATCAGACAAAGTACACAGGGGAGCTTATTAAGCGATTCGGGATGGAATCGTCATTGAGCAAAAGGACTCACATGAGTACTACTACTCATCTACACAAGGATGAAAGCAGAAAAGATGTAGACGTTCGTCTATATCGAGGTATGATCGGTAGCTTACTTTACTTAACCGCTAGTAGGCCCGATATAATGTTTTCTGTATGCCTTTGTGCTAGATATCAAGCAAGACCTAAGGAGTCACACTTGATTGCGGTTAAATGAATATTTCGTTATCTCAATCAATCTCTAGATTATGGGTTACTTTACCCTAAGTCTAGCACATATGAGTTAATCTCATATAGTGATGCCGAATTTGTCGGATGCAAGTCCGACAGGAAAAGTACTAGTGGCACTTGCCATTTCTTAGGAAATTCCTTAGTTTCTTGGTTTTCTAAGAAACAGAATTCGGTGTCATTGTCCACGACTGAAGCGGAATATATTGTCGCGGGTCTTGCATGTGCACAAGTTCTTTGGATGAGACACACTCTTAGTGACTATGGTGTCAATTGTGATACTTGTCCTATCATGGTTGATAATCAAAGTGCTATTTGTCTTTCCAAGAATCAGGTATATCACTCCCGTACCAAACATATAGACGTGAGACACCATTTTATCAATGATCATGTAGCTAAGAAGGACATTATCTTAGAGTACATTGAAACCCAAAAACAAATTGCTGATATCTTCACTAAACCTCTTAAAGAAGATTCATTTGTGAGTTTGCGTGGAGAATTGGGAATTATGGGTGAATCTGAAATCTAGAAGCTCAATCTCTCTTGTTATAACTCTTTTTGAGCTCCTATCATTTTGTTGCCTATCTTAATGTGCTTTATTATTTTTATATGTTAAGAAAGGCAATTGTGATTTAACTGATTTCATGAGTTTTTGATATTGATGGTAGTGATCTGCGTTTCAACGGATTTATTTTTTTACACTGTTTTTTACGATGTATTTGTGATTAGAGTATAGGTCCTAGGGTGAGTGTTCTTATTCTCTGGAATTCTATCTCACTGTGCATTTTTGGACCAGGACAGGCGACTGTATTTCCTCCTACAGTCGACTGCCCTACTCTCTCTCCTCAGTCTGAGATTTGGTATCTTTCGCACAGCCGACTGATGATTGTTCTACAGTCGACTGTTATTTTAACAGGCGACTGCATTTTAGTCATCAGACGACTGTTCTCTTTGTCGAATTCTTACAGTACTCTCTGTTATTTTTGCTGAACTGTATTAATTCTCGGCCAGCCGACTGTTGAGTATATGTCAGTCGACTATCAAATGGACAAGCGACTTCATGTTACTTGCCAGTCGACTGTCCATCTTTCTGAGCCTTATTGTTATCACTTCATGCAGTCGACTGAATTTTGTTCATCAGTCGACTGTCTTCTGTTGAGACGGTTCATATGATTTGATCTGATCCGTCGATTCATTGATCCAACGGCCCAGATTCATTCCTCAACTTTTATATTCGAGAAAGCCCGATCATTTCCTACACGTCGCTCTGCTCGACTCTTGTTCCGATCTTCTGGTCGCCCGTCGGACCCCTCCGTCATTCATATTGAATGAGGCTGTTGCTGCTGTTTTTGTTCACTCACCTGATGACCTAGACTGTGTTTTGTGTGGTCTGTTTTTGTTTAGGTTGAGTGATTCGTCTACTGATTTTGTTATATCTGCTGGATGATGTTGTCAGTGACTTTATATATGTATGGTGATGTACTTCGCTGTCGTCATGATGATGTATTTTTTTTGTCTTGATCATGATGTATCTTTGTGTGATGGCCATGTAGATGTCCATCCGTTGTTGTACCCATCTTTCTATATATCTATATATGATGTTGTTGTTTATCGTGTGTCACACTATACTATATTGCTTATCTTATCTGTGTGATGTATGATATGTTATCTCCATGTATGCTATACTCTCTCTGATGTGCTTTTTGAGACAATAGATGAATTTGATATTCGATTTTTCATGCTATCTCTGGTATGATGCATTTGTGAAATCTCTTTTGAATTTTTTTTGTGTATATCTAATCTTGATATTGGACTTCACTTCCAGTACTCACATGTGTATATGATATGATTTTATGAGTTTTTGATTCGATATATTTTTATACTCCTTGATTGTTAGTTCGTACTTAGCACTATTATTGTTGTCGTTATTTGCTCCCACCTTTTTGGAGAATGCCATAGGGGGAGAGAAATAAACATACAAGATTCATAATGGATGTGCTAAGTATGCTCTAACACTTGAATCTAAGATTTATGTTGCCTTAGAGATTCAGGGTGAGTAAGATTACAATGAATAGGGATTGTAATTCCTAGATCTTTTGAATTTATATTCATGCGTTCCTTACTCATTTGCTTCAATTGATATGAAGATGCCCTAATATTTGTTGACTAACTTGATTGGCATCTATGTAGGGGGAGTAAGTTTTCATTGTGCACAATTATTTATCTTTTTTATGTTTGTTTGTCATCATCAAAAGGGGGAAAATGTTGAGTATTGGACTTCTCCCTACTTGGTGTTAATGATGAGCAAACATAAATACTTGTGACTAATCCCCTATTTTGCAGTTAATCCATTGCCTAAGCTATTTATGAAGATCTACTTGCAATGGATGACTCTCAAACGTCATTGAAGGCAAATGACATGAATTGGTTGATCGTAGATAATGATTGAAGCTCCGTGAAGACTTCAAGCTCATACGATGGAAAGAAGAGATTATTCGTCAATGTAATTTTTCTTTTATCTCTTCTAGTATGTCGCTTAGAAGTAGAACTTTGATGGAGCACTCACACACATCTACATTCAGTCATAGGACTCCATTAGATCAATTGTCCTTTGAATCCAATCCATTTCTCTATTGTTTGTGCAAGGATTGTTTATAACAGTCGATTGCTTAAAAGTTTACAGTCACCTGTCTCAAAAACAGTCAACTGTATTTTGTTCTACAGTCGCCTTTTATGCACAGACTTTTACAATATAGTTTTGGGCCTCCTCTGATTATCTCGCACATGCTATTGGTGAATGATACAAAGGCGCCTGTCCTTGTGACAGTCGACTGTGTTTTGTAAATCAGTCGCATGTATATTCTTTTCCCTAACTATGTTTGATCTGACTTTTACGGCCAGTCGACTAATGTTGTATATACAGTCGACTGTCTCTTAGATCAGTCGACTGACTATGCTGCAATAGTCGCCTGTCTGTGAGTCATTTCTTTGCCTAAAATATTCACAATTTGGAGCCCAAAGGACACAAGCATGGATGAAAAACAAGTTTACATGAATGCTTATTTTTCGAATGTTGTGCATAGTAGAAATTATGTGGGGAAGTCTAAGTCCAATTGGACTTGGCTTCCAAAGGTCTAATCTTTTGGACCCAATGACCTTGGGTACCATGATATGAAATTTTCTATCTTTAGGTACTCAAGGAAAAGAAAAATAAAAGGAGCAACAAATTTAAATTTAGCTCCAAGGGGAATTAGATACTCGATAGCGGGTGTTCAAAACACATGACGGGTGACGCTCAATTGCTCTCCGGAGTGGTTCCCATTCAGCTCTCTGGAAATTTCTCAGGCTTTTGACAGTCGTCTGTTTAAGGATATACAGTCGCCTGTTCTGATTAACAGTCGACTGTGTTCCTTGCATCAGTCATCTGTCCTGTTACTTGTGAGATTTCCAGTATTTGTCTAACTTACCCATCTCTCGGCCAGTCGCCTATCGAAGGAATTACAGTGGCCTGTTGGTTTAACAGTCGACTGTCTTTGCTTCATCAGTCTACTGTCCACGTGGTAAGTTACAGTTATGAATGCTCACCTACCCTTGCTGACTGTACAACAGTCGACTGTGGATTGTTCAACAGACGACTGTCGCGAGTTCAGATTCTATCCGTTGAGATTTTTCTCACGGATTCCAATTGGGTTTTTGCCTAAACTGTTTTGTGGATTTGAGAAAGCTATAAATAGAGCTTCTACTGTTCCATTGGAAGGTTACTCATTCATTGCAAAATCTCTCAAGCTTTCATTTTCAAAGATCAAAGCTTTCAAATCCAAAGCCCTAAGTATTTCCAAATCTTGTTCTTTTGCTCTCCAACCTAGAACCAAAGAGTGATCATCTAGACATTTCGTGCAGTCAAGAGAAAGGGCTTCTCCTCTCTTCCAAGAGAGTTCTTCAACACACATCACTCTCCACCTTCAAGTTCTACTTCAATGCATAGGTGATTGTAAGTGTTGTTTTTCATTATTTCATAACTTTCGTTATTTGAGATTTGCTCTCGGTTATGAGAGTGGTTTGCTTGCTCCCAAGTTGTGGGAGTCAAGGACATCGATTGTATTCGATTGCACTTGTAGGGTTGCTACAAGTGGGTTTTAAGGAAACCTCAAGTTAGGGTTCTAACTTGAGTATGCGGTGGTATCCGGGAGGAAGGGACGTAGGATTACCGGGAACAAGTCGGGAGTTGACTTGGGTAATCCGAACACTAGAAATATAATTGTGTTTGTAATTGTTTCTTATTTGGGTTTATTTCTATTTCTGCATTATTTGTTGGATTGCATTTTATTTGGCGTAAATTCCTTTTAAATTTGCATAAACAATATTCAACCCCCTTTCTAGTGTTTTCCCCATAGACAGTGTCCTTACAATGGATTCCGATCCCATATTTCAATAATTGGATCATGTTTTATACTTCCCTTTTCTGCTTGATGCTTATGTGTATTATTTAATATGGAACTAACGAGTCATCATTACAGGGGGAGTAAGTAAATCTCATTTATATCATTATTATTGATTTATATTTATGTTGGTTTGTCATCACCAAAAAGGGGGAGAATGTTGAGTATTGATTCCCCTGATTTGGTTTTGATGATGAACAAACATAAATATTGGGTACTAATTCTCTTTGAGCGCAGTTATGAAGATCGTCACCAAATTACCTTGTAGATCTCAAGCGACGTCCCAAGATTTCTATAGAGTGCGTAATCAATGTGCCTGAAGCTTCGTTGAAGCTCAAGGAGTATTTATGAAGTCGAGGGATTCAGAATCTTCATATAGAAGCTTTTGAAGACGGTTTGTAATGTTTATTTTCATTGTCTTCTAGAATGTTAAGCCTTGACTAGTACTTGCCTTCGATATCCTATTATATATCATATCTTATCTCTAGGATTGCCTTAGAAGCCATTAGAAAGTATACTTTAGCTTATCGTGTCTTTTCATGGCTTTCTGTGCATCTTAGTTGGTTCAAGTAGAAGGACCAACCGACTAGATGACAATCTAATCGGTTGGAAATCCTTCTCGAACCGACTAGCCATATTTATGTATTTCAGCCTAGTTACTGTTGACCAATTAGTCGGTCCAAGAAGGCTCACTGACCGACTAGTTGTCAAACTAGTCGGTTGATGTTTCTTCTTAGACCGACTAGTTTATCCTTCTTACTTCGATATATTCTCTGTCAACCATCTAGTCGGTCCAAGAAGGTTCACCGACCGACTAGTTCTCAAACTAATCGGTCAGTGATCCTTCTTAGACCGATTAAGCTGCTTTAATTTTCCAGCCGTTGGAGAATTTATTTCCATGACTTTTCTTGATCTGTTTTGATTCTTTCCATATGTGTTTGATTCGTTTCAAACAAGGAAATTTACATATTATCAGAGGAATTTCAGATCTAACTTTCAATTATTCGTTGATCAATTTTCAAGGGCTTTCTCTCCAAAAAAGATCTCTCTCACGTTTGTGACCTAGTTTCTCAAGGGAGATTTTTAGATCTTGAGCGCTGTGTGATCATTCTTCCATTGAGCTGAATCACGGTCAAGATCTTCAACCTAGCTATTTTCACGTTGCTCATCGTTGCTAGTTTTTTCGTGCTCACTCTTTCTCATCTTCCTTCCTTGCCCTAATTCGTAAGTATCTCAAGGCATATGAATTTGTGGTGAGTTTTATTTGTTTCATTTCAACTATTTATTATCAGTTTATCTCTTGGGTTGTGAGAGAAGTTTGTGATCCCGATTTGTGGGAGTCACAATTCATTCATTGTATTGTTCGATCTTGTAGTAGTTTCTATAAGAAGTTTGTTTAGTGAAACCTTGAGTTAGTGGATTCTAACTCAAGTAGCCAGAGTGTTGGATATGGAAGACGTTTGTACACCCTTGTGGGGGATGTACGAGGAAATACGGACCTCGAACGTCGCGTACACGAAGTCGTGTGCAAAGGGAATCTGTTCCCTTGCGGAGAGGATCTCTGGATGAGTGGGAAAGTCGCATTATATATGCATAAGTGCATGCGACATATGGCTAATAAAGGGGGAATATCTTAAGCTTATATTGTACCATGCATATGGTACAACTTAAGCTTATAATGTGCCATGTATCATGGTACACCTTAATTAAGTTGTTCCAAAGGAACAACTTACCCTAAAATAACTACCTTGGGGGCTATAAATAAGACCCAAGGGTAAGTCATTTCTTACACCTTTTGCATGAAATTCATGCATGCATCTTCATCCTAGCGAAGCTCTGCAGAAATATTTCCTCTCCCTCTATCCAAGTTCTTAATCTAAAGTAGAGATTTAGATTGTGGATTTAGTAGCCTTACTCCGTTCGTGAGTAGACTCGATCCGTCGTGGCGAATCCGAAGGCGAAGTTCGTAGACTACCGTGCCGCGTACGCAAGCGTAAGTCTAAACTTCATATTATCGATCCTAACTCTGTTTTGGCAGGATCCTACATTGGTATCAGAGCCATATGGGTTCGCCCCGGTCAAACCGCCGCCCCGTCGAAACTATGAACGAGTCGTTGTCTTTTTCACGAATGGGTCTCCTACTATTACGGATATAGTAGGAACGCTTCGTGACGGAGAGAACGCAGCGGTTGTTCTTTTCACGTTAGGGTCTCCTATCATTACGGATATGGTAAGAACTCTCCGTGACGGGAAGAACCGACCGTTCACGTAGTATGTTATTTTTCATTTTTGGCACACGGCCATTAGGAAATAACTAATTTCTCGACGAACGGGTGCTTCATCGACGAACGGGTGCTTCATCGAGGAAGATGATGGTAGTTATTTCCATCGGGTAAGAGGAAATTTGGTGCATGTGCACCATGGCCAAATGGGCTATGAAGGCTATGCACCCCCCCTCCACTTGCGGAGGGGGTTGGCTACGGCCAATAACCACCGACGACCACCCCATCAAGGGGGAGGAATGTGTGCGACAACCCCATTCAAAGGGGGTGGCCGGCCATGGCCAAAGGGGCCAGGGCCGGCCAATGCCAAATGGCCTTGGCCATGACCGGCCATGGCCGGCCATGGCCAGGCCGGCAGTGGCCGGCCAAGGCCAGGCCGGCAGTGGCCGGCCTTGGCCAAGGCCTGCCGGCCCTGGCCGGCCAGGCAGCCCTGGCAGTGGCCAGGGCCGGCGCCCTGGCCTCGGCCAGGGCCTGGCCGGCCCTGGCAGTGGCCAGGGCCAATGCCCTGGCCTCGGCCAGGGCCTGGCCGGCCTTGGTCGGCCTCGGCCAGGGCAGAGGCCCTGGCCGAGGGGGCCAGGGCCCCTGGCCGGCCAGGGCAGAGGCCCTGGCCGGCCCTTGGCCAAGCCTCGGCCAGGGCAGAGGCCCTGGCCGGGAAGAAGTTGCAAGACCAAAAAAATTGGTCGACCAATTTGGTGTTTTTGGTCGACCAATCCGACAGAAGGTCTGGGTCGATTGCAAATTTGCCAAATGACCCATACGGGGTAACAAAAGGCCTTGGTCAAACTCGAATGTGTCGATTAGTCCATACGGGGCTAACCACAGTGCCGACTAGTTCATATGGGACTAACGTTTTAATGAAGTTTTTTTTGGGGCTCTACTCCTTGAAGACTAGCCATAGTGCTCTACTTCATGCGAGATTAGCCAAGTCATTGTGCTCTACTCTACGGAGATTAGCCAATGTACTTATGACGTTGTGCTCTACTCTACGGAGATTAGCCAATGTGTTTTAAATTTTTTGAAAAATACGTTTTCAAAAACGCTTTTCCGCTGCAAAGTACTATAAGAGTACTAACATTTGATAAAGTGAGGGAGAAATATTGAAAGTTACTCTAGATGGTGATTGGAAACATAGTGCCTTTCCGATTCTAGAGTAACATCTTCAATATTTTTCGAAAGTAACTTATCAAATAATGAATATCATTCCAAGTGGGAGTTGATTTTAGAACTATCCATATGGGATATTCTATTATCATTTCAAGTGGGAATTATATTTGAAAAATACGTTTTCAAACTCGTTTTTCCGCTGCTAGTACTATAAGAGTACTATTGTTTGATAAGTGATGGGGGAATATTGAAGGTTGTTCTAGATGGTGATTGGAATCAAAGAGACCTTTTCGATTCTAGAACAACATCTTCAATATTTTTCGAAAGTAACTTATCAAATATAATATAATTTCAAGTGGGAGTTATATTTTAAGAATTTTATGCAATGTGTTTTTGATCGAACCTTCGTTTTTTATGTCTTTTGCAGCATTTTAAAAGTAAAATGTCTTCCGCTTCAAAGAATATCGTCGCTGAGTTAAACAAAGGTGAAAAACTCAACGGCGATAATTACAAACTTCGGTCCATTAAGATACAATACGTTCTAGAGGAGCAAGAAGTGCTCGAAACTCTAAAGAACGTTATGATTGAACCGGAGTTGGGCACTACGGCCCAACACCGAAGAGACAAGGAAGCTTTTGATGCTTGGTCTCGGAAGAATAAGATAGCGCGCATTACGTTATTAAGCAGTATGGCTGATGACATAATGCGCATCTTCCGAGAGCATGACCTAGCCATGGACATATGGTCCAAGCTAGAGGAGAAGTTCGGTGGCACATCGGTGTCCAAACTTCGTGCCTTAACTATAAAGTTCGATACATATAAGAAACGTCCAGATCATTCCATGGGGAAACATCTGCGACATATGGCGAACCTTATCTCAGAGTTAAAGGACGCAGGTCATGTGCTCACGGATGAGCAACAAATCCAAGCAGTCATACGTTCCCTACCAAATGGGTGGGATCAAATGAAGATGCATCTCACTCACAATGAGAGCATCAAGACCTTCAGCGATGTTTCCAAGCACCTCGAATTAGAGGAAGAGCGGCTTGCGGCTGCCAAACCAAGTGCAGAAGTGCACATGGTTGCTAGTTCCTCACACGGGGGAAAGAAACGGAAAAATCGTTCGAAGTTCACTAATGAACGTAATAAGCAACCTGAGTCTACCAAGAAACCCAAACATAAGGGTGGGCACAAGAAATGGCACAAGAAGAATGACTTGAAGAGGATCAAGTGCTTCAAGTGCAACAAGCTCGGTCACTATGCTCGTTCGTGTACGAGTGGAGGGGACGAGGTAACTTGTAAATATACTAGTTACATATGTGTTTCTAGTTCGATATTTCTTGTGGAATCTAATCCGTTTTGGATAATTGATTCAGGTGCCACCGACCACATAGCGAGGGACAGACGGTCCTTCGTGGAGTATCATCGGATACCCCAAGGAACGAAGTGGATCTATGTAGGAAACAACACACGTGTTGAAGTGAAAGGCGTTGGGACTTGCAAGCTAGTCTTGGACAACGGCCGCACTCTCCTACTTCATGATGTCCTCTTCGCTCCAGATATTCGAAGGAATATAATTTCTGTGGTTGTATTAATGGGTCTTGGCTATAACTGGTTTTTTCATGATTGTAATGTGGACTTAAGTTGTAATAATACTCTTATTGGTACTGGGTTTGTATTTAAAGGATTTATTGTAATGAGTACAATGTATGATTCCTCATGTAATGAAAATTTCCTTATTGCAAATTCTAAAACTTATGAGCCTGATGTGAATTGTTGGCACGCAAGGCTTGGTCATATTGGACCAACGCGTATGGATAGACTTGCCAAACGTGGCCTTCTATCCAATGTTTCAAAGGTTGAAATGTCGACCTGCGAACATTGCCTTGTGGGGAAATCTTGTCGCAAGTCGTTTGGAACCGGCACAAGGGCCGAGGTTCCATTACAGCTTATCCATTCGGACATATGTGGTCCGATGAATGTCAAGACAAGACGCGGAAAGTCCTATTTCATCACTTTTATTGATGATTTCACCCGATTCGGACATATCTATTTGATATCCCACAAAAGTGAAGCTTTGGCTTGCTTTAAAAACTATACGAGTTTAGTGGAGAATCAATTAGATCGCAAGATTAAGGTCTTGTGAACCGATAGGGGCGGTGAATATCAATCAATAAGTTTTAAGGAACTTTGTGATGAAAAAGGCATAGTACATCAGGTAACTATGCCTTATACTCCTCAACAAAACGGTGTTGCAGAAAGGAGAAATAGGACTTTAATGGAAATGGTCCGTTCAATGATGGCGCAAGCTAACTTGCCTATCACCTTTTGGGGTGATGCATTATTGACGGCCACTTTCATTTTAAACCGCGTACCCTCGAAATCAGTTAGCTCCACTCCTTATGAGTTGTGGAACCAAAGTTCTCCTGACTTAAACATTTTAAAACCTTGGGGTTGTGCATCCTACGCACATATTTCCTCCCATAAGTATGGCAAACTTGGGCCAAGGGGAAGGAAATGTATCTTCATACGATACGCAGAAAACTCCAAAGGTTATGTTTTTGTTAGTCAGGAAGACAATGGTGGGCTAATTGAGTTTGAGTCGAGGGATGTCACTTTCTTGGAAAACGAGTTTCCAAGACAGGGCGAGATAAGTCAGGACTTATCTCTATTTGAGATTTATGATCAAGAAGGATTACCTCATTCGAGTGGGAGAATTCTTGGTGAAAATGAAAATACGTTTCAACCTTCACCAATGGATTATACGAATGACGATTATCCTATTCCATACGGGAATAATGATCCAAGTAGGAGCAATTCTAACGACATTCCAAATGGGAGTGATATTAGAATTGATCTAAATTCAAGTCAACAAGGACTTGAAGAATCTCAAATACGACGTAGTAGTCGTACAAGGTTGGCTCCTCTAAGATTTGAGGATGAATTTCCGCAAACCTTTATGACTTTACTACAAGAAGATGACGAGCCTGCTACTTTCAAACAGGCCGTATCTTGCCCTGCTAAAGACAAATGGATGGAAGCGATGCAAGAGGAATTAGAATCCATGAAAGTTAACCAAGTCTGGGACTTAGTTGACTTACCCAGAGGACGTAGAGCTATTGGGAACAAATGGGTTCTCAAGATCAAGCATAAGGCTGATGGCTCTATTGACAGATATAAAGCTCGCCTTGTCGCGAAAGGTTTTACGCAACAGGAAGGGATAGACTACGAAGAGACCTTCTCACCTGTTGTTCGTTTTACCTCAATTCGCCTGATTCTGGCAATGGTAGCTTGCTTAGACCTCGAATTACATCAAATGGATGTAAAGACTGCCTTTCTCAATGGAGAATTGGACGAGGAGATCTATATGGAACAACCAACAGGGTTTGTAAAAGAAGGAAACGAACATAAGGTTTGTAAACTTCTTAAATCCATATATGGTCTTAAACAATCCTCGAGGCAGTGGTATATACGATTTCAAGAGGTTGTCTTATCAAATGGATTTTCCATGCTTGATGAAGATAACTGTGTATATATCAAGAGGAATAAGAACAAGTATGTTATTATGTCTCTATATGTAGATGACATCTTAATAGCCGGAAATGACAAGGGCTTTGTGATGGATATCAAGGCTTGGCTTTCATCAGTTTTTGAGATGAAAGACATGGGAGAAGCCGCATATATCCTTGGAGTTAAGATTTCAAGGAATCGTTCGAAGAAACTTCTTTCTCTTTCACAGGAGACTTATATAAAGAAGGTTCTAGAACGTTTTAATATGCAGGACTGCAAGTCCATTGATACTCCAATAAGCAAGTGCGACAATTTATGTCTGAAATCATGTCCGAAGAACCAAAAAGAGAAGGAGATTATGGAAAAAGTTCCATATTCCAGTGCAGTTGGTAGTCTAATGTACGCTATGATGTGTACAAGACCGGACATCTGTTTTGCCATTGGAATGGTAAGTCGTTACCAATCCAACCCAGGGCAAGTACACTGGAAAGCGGTTAAGAGGATAATGCGGTATCTCAAAGGAACTGCAGACTTTGCTTTATGCTATCAAGGAGATGCCTTGAGGCTCGAAGGATACACTGATGCTGATTGGGCGGGTGATCTCGATGAGCGACGATCGACCTCAGGATATGTTTTTCTACTCGGATCTGGTGCAATATACTGGAGTAGCAAGAAACAATCCTGCATCGCACTTTCAACCATGGAAGCCGAGTTTGTAGCATTTAGCATGGCAGTTCAAGAGGCTGTTTGGCTTAGGAAGTTCTTAGACAGGCTAATTAATGCAAGTGACTCAGGTGCTGTACCTATACATAGCGACAGTCAAGCATCTATAGCCTATGTCAAAGATCCGAAATTCCATTGTAAGACCAAACACATAGATATCCGCTACAAATTTGCAAAAGACTATGATAAGACCAAGAAGGTAGACATAAGGTACATATCTACGCATGATATGATAGCGGATCCGCTTACGAAGCCGATCCCCAGAGATGTGTTTTACAAACACTTATCATCTCAAGGATTGCGTAAGAGCTGAGTTGTACCAATGTAAATTCACATGTCTGTAAATGATCAAAATTAATAAAAGAATAAGTTTTTTTTCAAACATTGCATATGAATTTCTTAAGAAATGTATGTGTACATTTTTGAAATCTCAGCTGAATTGTGTGTATGTCGGACAGATAAAAGTTGGCTCTCTCACATGAGCAACCGCCTTATCTTATCAGATGGATAAGATAGAGATGAGACTAGTTTAAAGTCAAAATCATTAGACGAATGATTTAGAGTCATGACTTAAACAAGATAGTCGAATGAAAGATCTGCATCATATGGATGCTTACAAAAGATCTGAGATTTGTATCACAAAGATATTTGAAAGAGATCTCGTAGGATTTTTTAATCCTATCTGTCTTATGCAGGATGAGAGTCCGTGAATATTTCACGAGTAGTAAAGGGACTCAAAAGGATAGGCACTGTGGGGTCTGATCTTTTCATCCGTACAACATCATTAAGACATACTCTCCCTGGGAAAGGAGTGATGTTGTAATACGTGTTCATACCACGTATGCATTTTCGACCACTGAGTTAGTAGCAATAGTGTTTGCTATTATGTGAGACTCAAAGGCCATACGGGTCTTAACTCTTACCCTCAAGGACTCCAATTGGTTCCTTTAGATTTGACGAGATGATCGCTATCTTAGCGTGTTACTTATGGGCTATGATAATTCGGCTCGGCGGGGCACGTTAGAAAAGCGAATCAAGTCAAGATCAGAAGGTTCGCAAGAAGAGGAAGATTGATTTCATATTCACATTTGGACTTTAATGATTCAAAGCTGGCCAGCCAATTGTAATCCAGATGGGATTCAATTGTTGAATATAAAGTATAAGAAATGTGAAGAAATAATCTAGGGTAAAGCATGCGTTGAACTACTCAACTTTGCACCTTCGAGGTCGTTGTGTATCTCTAACAAGTGCACAACAATAGACTCTACGCGCATGACGGTCGCACGGTCTATTTCTCGGTATGATAGATGAAAGAACTAAGAGAAAGACGTTATCTTACAATCCCCTCAAGTGTGAGTGGGAGATGTTGGATATGGAAGACGTTTGTACACCCTTGTGGGGGATGTACGAGGAAATACGGACCTCGAACGTCGCGTACACGAAGTCGTGTGCAAAGGGAATCTGTTCCCTTGCGGAGAGGATCTCTGGATGAGTGGGAAAGTCGCATTATATATGCATAAGTGCATGCGACATATGGCTAATAAAGGGGGAATATCTTAAGCTTATGTTGTACCATGCATATGGTACAACTTAAGCTTATAATGTGCCATGTATCATGGTACACCTTAATTAAGTTGTTCCAAAGGAACAACTTACCCTAAAATAACTACCTTGGGGGCTATAAATAAGACCCAAGGGTAAGCCATTTCTTACACCTTTTGCATGAAATTCATGCATGCATCTTCATCCTAGAGAAGCTCTGCAGAAATATTTCCACTCCCTCTATCCAAGTTCTTAATCTAAAGTAGAGATTTAGATTGTGGATTTAGTAGCCTTACTCCGTTCGTGAGTAGACTCGATCCGTCGTGGCGAATCCGAAGGCGAAGTTCGTAGACTACCGTGCCGCGTACGCAAGCGTAAGTCTAAACTTCATATTATCGATCCTAACTCTGTTTTGGCAGGATCCTACACAGAGGGGATCCGGGTGTATGGGACGTATGATCACCGGGAACAAGTCGGAGAGACTTGGGTGGATCCGAACCCATTACATCATTGTGTTTCTCTTATTGTTCTATTTTATTCCGCATTGTTGTTTGTGTTTGCACAATAATTAGGAATTAGACTCTTGATTATTTTAAAGTACTATTCACCCCCCCTCTAGTACTTGTGCAGTAGCTACCAGGGCATTACAAACAGCAGAAGCCTCACTCGGCTGAGTGAGAAAGCTCACTCGACCGAGTGACGAACTCTACTCGGCCGAGTAGCGCAGAGTGACTGACCCCCCAAATCCCAAATATCTCTGTTTTTCTTTGGGTACGTCACTCGGTCGAGTGACATGTTCCACTCGGCCGAGTGGCGCAGTCTGCCTGTATCGCGAATTAGGGTTCTGGGCTGCGCCAGGGGCAAATCTGTCAGGATTTTCTGTCCGAATTTGGCTTGTATTTAAGGCTAGTTTTCTTCCTAGTTAAAGGGAGGACTGGAAATTAGTTTTGAGCACTATTCTAATTGTAATTCTCAGCTGGAGATTGAAGTTTGGATATTTGGTTTGTTCTTTCTATCAAAATTTCTTGTTTTTGTGAAATTTTTTTCTCTCAACCATGAATTGCTATATGTTTTTATTTGTTTATTCTGTGATTGCCATGATTAATTGCGAGTAGTTCCGCTGTTCTAGGGCATGAGGATGAACCCTATGGATCCGACTTTAGGATTGTGATGAACGAATTAATGTGTTGCTAGGGTTGATAGACGGTTGGGCTGTGATTGATTTACTACGAATAGCTCGGAATTTCCATCGATTGGGGTTTGCAAGAGATTGGATTTCAATCGATGGGAAGGCCTAGATATTCAATTTAGGTTTATAATCGGAATTCTATAGACTTGGTTTGCAAGAGATTGGACCAAAGCCATGATTTTTATTATAAATCTATACTCATATTCGTTTGCAAGAGATTGGACGAATACGAACTATCATAACACAGATCGTAACTCGAGTTTGCACGAGAGTGGGCTCGAGGTGCGATTGGACGATGATGTCGATCTTCATGCTAACGGCTTAGGTTAGGGTTTGCACGAGAGTGGGCCCTAATTTAGGTTGCTATAGACCGGCAATAGCGCGAGAGCGTGAGCTTGGTTCTCTATTCAGTTACGACTAGTTCACCTCAATTCAAGCATTGCAACAGTGAGATTCACGATTCACAAAGATAAATAACGATCTGTAGTGGGAATTCCCTGGCCCTAGACGCTTTTATTATATAGAATTCAAATTGTTAATTGACGATTGTGACAATATTCTTGAAACCATTCCATTTTACCACCAATAGCTAGGTGATTAAAAAAGAGTACCGTCATTTGTCCTCCTCGTGTTCGATACCCGCTCACCACTACACTGTGCGCTTGCGGTAAGACTACAATCGTTTTCTGGTATGGAGAAATTCCTATACACATAGCAATATGACTTGGTCAAGAAGCTATACACATAGCAATTGGACTTGGTCAAAGATGAAAGAGATGAGGAGATGGATTCAAATCAAGTTGAGGGATATGAGAAAATCCTACTCATACTCAAACTCCAATTAGAGATTGCATCAAATCTTATATTCCAATCTTTAAGGGGTATCCTCCTAGCTGACTTCACACATTGCAAAACCCTAGTCTTCTCTATATAAGGAGTCAAGGACTCGCCAAAAGAGGAGCTAGGGGTTCGACATATTAATTCCCAAGGCAGGAAGCTTGCGGCATCACAAAGGAGAAGGGGAAAGGCTTGGGGCATCAAAGAAATCAAAGTGCAAACAAGGGGAGCTTTGATACCAGCCGAAATCTTTGACCACCTCTACATCAAGCATTCAAGCCATCTTGTGACATCACCCAATAACAATCAATTTCAGCCGCAATAATCAGAACCAAGGCTGAAATCTTGATCAAAAGAATTAATCTTGGCTTCACAAGTTCCAAGGGTTTGTATGCAGGCCAACAAGCAAAGAATAAAGTTTGAATGCAAGCTATATCCCCAGCTGCAACTTTTGGACTCCTTGTGTGATGAGGTTCCAACCTCAAAGTATGAAGAAACTGAGATTTCACCAACAATGGTGAAATCTTAGAGAAATTTTATTGATAGAAGAAAAAAATTTACAGACCAATGAACAAGAAAAAAGGAAAAAGTAGAGAAAAACTCTAGTGTTCATCGATACTAATTTCCACAGACGGAATACTATTTATAGCTTCTTAATTGCCAGCTGGATATATTCCTTCTAACAAACTTCTCGTCCGATCTAACCAATTCTGTTAGCTCGCCGGAGCAGCAATCGGTCGTCAGAGATTCCTCGGCCATTGATAACAGCTGCCTTGCTCGCTTCCTTGCACACGGGTATATCCTTCAGCTCCGCTTCACTAATACAAATGGACGCTTCAGATGAATTCGTAACGCTTCGCTCCACCGCTACGATCATTTCCTTCAGGGACGGTTGGATCTAAATGCTCCTTCATCCAACGGAAGAGATTCAAAGCACTCGTCCCGCCAACTCTATCACAGCTTCCGTCTTCCTCCCGACTTTCCAGCTCGTGGTTCTAGCTCCGGCCACCTCACAGCTTTGGTTTCTAACAATTCCTCCCCCATTACAAGACCTTGCCTCAAGGTCAAATGAAGGGAAACGCTTCACCAGGTCCTAATATGATTCCCATGTGGCATCTTCCTCCGGTCGCTGTCGCCACTTGATCATTACTTGAGAGACTAACGCCCTTCGCTCCCTGATCACTCGACAATCCAGGATGGATTACGGCTCATCAATCAGCTCCTCGATATAACTCGGTTGAGAATCTTGGACTAAGGTTCGAGAACCAATCTTCTCCTTCAATTGAGACACATGGAATACGGGATGTACTTGAGCAGACTCTGGTAGCTCCAATTTGTACGTAACTTCTCCAATTCGAGCTAGGATCTTGTAGGGTTCGTAGTACTTAGGAGAGAGCTTATGTGTCTTCCTCATCGCTACACTAATTTGTCGATACGGTTGCAGTTTTAAGTAAACCCAATCCCCCTCTCTGAACTTCCGGTCAGTTTTGTGCTCATCAGCGTATCTAGCATCCTTTCCCGCGCCCTGTCAAGATTGTCTTTGAGTAGCTTAAGAGTTACCTCCCTCGTAAACAATGCTTCTTCTACTGCTGCCACTTGAGAAGTGTAGGGTAGATAAGATATACGAGTCGGGGCTGGCCTCCCATATAGAGCTTCAAATGGGGTCATTTGAGTGGAGCTCTTCCATGTTGAATTAAACCAAAACTCAGCCAACGGCAGCCACTTAACCCATTCATGGGGTTTATGCCCACAAAAGCAACGGAGTTAACACTCTAAACTTCGATTAGTTACATCAGTCTGACCATCGCTTTGGGGATGATAAGCCGAACTGTGAGCCAACGTGGTTCCCAGCAACTTGAAGATCACTGTCTAGAATTGACTGGTGAAGACGGCGTCACGATCGCTAACAATAGTTGTTGGAATGCCGTGGTGCTTGAAAACCCCATCAAAGAAAACTTGAGCCATTATTTTTGCTGAGTAATGATGTTTAAGGGGAAAGAAATGAGAGTATTTGGTCAAACGATCCACCACCACATAGATTATACTGTATCCATTGCACAAGGGTAATCCAACAATGAAATCCATAGAAATACTCTCCCACACTTGTTGAGGCACTGTCAAGGGTTGTAGAAGTCCAGGGTAAGCCACATTTTCAAACTTGTTTCTCTGGCAAATTTCGCATTCTTTAACAAAGTGATGTACACTTTTCTTCATTCCCACCCAATGAAATAATTTCTTCAGCCTGTGCAAGGTTCTCAATGCATCAGAATGGCCCCCCATAGTTGTACTGTGGAATTCTTTCAACAAGATTAATTGTAGTTCTTTAGCACTGGGGCTAACTAAGATACGACCCTTGTAGTAAAACGCCCCTTCCACTTTAGTGTATTTTGAAGTTCCCAGACTTCCCTGCTGCATTTTAGCTTCTACTTCCACAAAATATGGATCACTGCTGACCATGTTCTTGATGTCAATCAACCAATCACACAAAGGATTAGAGATATGATATACAGAATAATAATCTTCTTCGGGGCTTCCACTATTGTCCACCTCCCTTGACAAACTATCAGCTGCTCGGTTGCTTTTGCCCGGCTTGTACTCAACCTTGTAATTGTAGGATTGCAATTTCATCAGCCACTTACCCTGTAACCCAGGTTGCAGCTTTTGGTCCAAAAGATGCCTCAAACTCTGATGATCAGTACGGATGGTAAATTGTCTACCCATCAAGTACTGATTCCACCTTGTTACAGCCAAGATAATGGCTAATAATTCTTTCTCAAAAGTGGAGAGAAGTAAGTTCCTCCCAGTGAGCTTAGTACTGAAGTAGGCAATAGGGTTTCCCTTTTGCATCAATACAGCCCATATTCCCCTCCCAGATGCATCACACTCTAACACAAAATCTTCATTGAAATTTGGCATGGCTAGCACAGGGGCAGTAGATAAAGCTTCCTTCAATGTCACAAAAGCTTGTTAAGCAACTTCAATCCACACACAGCCTTCTTTCTTTAAGAGATCAGTGAGAGGTGCTGCCAATCCTCCAAAGCCCTTGATAAATTTTCTATAATATCCTGCTAAACCAAGGAACCCTCTCACTGCTTTAGTATTCTTAGGAACTGGCCAATTTCTTATTGCTTCCACCTTCCTAGGTTCCACAGCCACCCCTTGGTTAGAAATCACATGCCCAAGATATCCAACAGATTCCTGACAAAATGAACATTTGGATAGCTTCACCACCAACTGTTGTCTTGATAACACCTGCAGAACTTCCCTCAAATGCCCCAAATGTGAATCTAAATCTCTGCTGTATATCAATATGTCATCAAAAAAAAACAAGCACAAATTTCCTGAGGTAGGGTTTAAAAATAGTGTTCATGAGAGATTGGAATGTAGAGGGAGCATTTGTCAACCCAAATGGCATCACAAGGAATTCGTAATGTCCTTCATGAGTGTGGAATGCAGTTTTGTACACATCTTCATCATTCATACGTATTTGGTGGTAGCCAGCCCTTAAATCCAATTTTGAAAAGAATTTAGCTCCAAACAGCTTATCCAATAATTCTTCTATAATGGGAATAGGGAATTTATCTTTAATGGTTTGTTGATTTAGGGCTCTATAATCCACACACATGCGCCAACTTCCATCAGATTTTCTGACCATGACTACAGGAGATGCATAAGGACTTGAGCTGGGGTTAATAGTTTCAGATTTTAGCATTTCATTCACTTGTCTTTCAATCTCTGTTTTAAGAAAATAGGCATGTTTATATGGCCTAATACATACATGCTTAGCTCCCATCTCAGTAGGAATTTTGTGGTCAAAACCTCTCCTTGGTGGTAATCCTACATGCTCCTGAAATACTTCAGGGAATTGGTTTAAGACTTCTTTGACTTCCTCAGGTAAACTTCCTTTCTCCATATGAGGGACTTGGGTGCTAGCTCGATTCAACTCCATCTGCACAAAATTGACCTGTAACCAATACCCCTCCCCTTGCTGTCTGAAAGCCTTGTGAATTCCCCTTTCATCAACAATCTGGGAATTGGAAGGAAGTATCCCTTGCCATGAGCATTCTCTCCCTTCAAAATTAAACCTCATCTGCAGTTTCTTAAAATTGAAAATGATGTCATCTAATTGCCTCAGCCACTAAGTCCCTAGCACCACCTGTTGCCCCCTAAGGGAAGTATAAGAAGATTGACTGTAATATGAACATTTTGACAATGTATGGGAACTTCATGACAGATCCCAGCCCCTTGCAACCTTTCTCCACTAGCTACTATTACATCAAAGGTTTCTGAGGGACTTATGTCTAAGCCCAATGCCCTCACCAATCTAGGGTGTATGAAGTTATGAGTAGACCCAGTATCTACCAAAACACTAACAGACTGTCCTTTTATACTACCCTTCAACCTTAGTGTTTGAGCAGCTGGAATTCCAGTTAGGGCATGAATGGAAATAGAGGGAGAATCCTCTATCATAATTCCTTGTACTTCTGGAAGTGTATTGATTGGTGTTCCTTCAGATTCCACTATGATCTCTTCATCTCCTTCTTCCTCCATATCCAGAATATATATCTGTTTTTTTACATCTATGACCCCTCTCCCATTTATCATTACAAGCAAAACATAAATTGTTTTGCCTTCTGATTTGGATTTCCTCTGGGGTTAACTTCCTTCCCCTGGACATGTTAGGAGTAACCTCTTTAGCAATCTCTCTAACCACTCCAGGAGATTGGGAATGATAGGGTTTAGGGTAAGAGTGAGGTGTGACATGGGATTTATATTTCCTTGCTAAAACCTTCTTCTCTTCAAAAGTTCTAGCCAACTGCACAGCTCTCCTATATGTATCAGGTTCCAATGCCATAACATCCAACCTAATAACATCCCTGAGGCCATTAATGAATTTGTCCAAAACATAATCCTCCGGCATTTTCCTAAGCAACCCTACAATTTGCTCATACTTCTCCAAATACTCTAACACAGTGCCAGTTTGTTTAAGGTTAGAGAATACCGCAAAGGGTTTGTCTAATTTGGTAGGTCCAAACCTCACCACAATCTCCTCCTTAAATTTCTCCCACTGATAAAAATTATGAACATTCACCTTACCCCAGTCATACCATTATAAAGCTTTACCCCGTAAATAGAAAGAACTTGTGTTGACCCAATTTGCATTGGGAGTAGAATAGTAGGCGAAAATTTGTTGTACCTGACCAAGCCACGGCAGGACATTGTCATCCCCTTGAAATGTGGGGAACTCTGGTTTGAGAATCCTGAGCTGGGGAGGATTCATGGTATCATTATGCCCATTCCTTCTCTCATGACCTTTATAACCAGTGTTGTGTGCATCACCACTTCTTTCATCTCTAGAATGGCGCGATCCAGATTCCTGGTTGCTCCGCATCAACTGAATTTGAATATCATGGTTGTTGAATCTCTCTTCAAACTTGCCTTGGTTATTAATTAGCATCTGAATTTGAGCGGCCATAAGCTCCTGTGTTTGCTTCTGCGTCTCCACCATTGATTGAAACTGATCGTGTAGCTGAGCTGACAATTGTTGAAATTGCCCCGCTAAGCTACCCTCCAGAACTTGATTTTGATTTTCAATAATCTGGATCCTTTCTTCATGTTGCAGCTTCCAATTGTAGATTTCATCATCCTGCTCCGCTCGTGGTTGAAGATCGAGGTTAGAACTCTGACCTTGTTCTCCCTCGACGGGTCTCTTCTTAGCTCCCATGGCTCGTAGAGGGCTCTGATACCAAATGATGAGGTTCCAACCTCAAAGTATGAAGAAACTGAGATTTCACCAACAATGGTGAAATCTTAGAGAAATTTTATTGATAGAAGAAACAAAATTACAGACCAATGAACATGAAAACGGAAAAAGTAGAGAAAACCTCTAGTGTTCATCGATACTAATTTCCACAGACGGAATACTATTTATAGCTTCTTAATTGCCAGCTGGATATATTCCTTCTAAAAAACTTCTCGTCCGATCTAACCAATTCTGTTAGCTTGCCGGAGCAGCAATCGGTCGTCAGAGATTCCTCGGCCGTTGATAACAGCTGCCTTGCTCGCTTCCTTGCACACGGGTATATCCTTCAGCTCCGCTTCACTAATACAAATGGACGCTTCAGATGAATTCGTAACGCTTCGCTCCACCGCTACGATCATTTCCTTTAGGGACGGTTGGATCTAAATGCTCCATCATCCAACGGAAGAGATTCAAAGCACTCGTCCCGCCAACTCTATCACAGCCTCCATCTTCCTCCCGACTTCCACAGCTCGTGGTTCTAGCTCCGGCCACCTCGCAGCTTTGGTTTCTAACATTGTGTGCAGCCGAAATTTGTGCTACCCCATGTGCCATTGTCCCCATCTGCTAATCTCCTTAGTTACTTAAACTTTAACCCTTGTGTTTCTTTTGCAGGTCATCAAGGACACACGTACATGACCCTTTTTTGGTTGCATGAGATGTTAATAAAAGAAAATTGATGTTAATAAAGAAGGGGGAGAGAAAGAGATTGAAATATTAAAAAGGTATGCCTTTTTTGGGTTAAATTAATCACCTCTCCTTTTTGTTTGTAGGTGGAAAACCTCTCCATGTTTCATGCGGTGAATTAAAGAGGAAGAAAGAGAGTTGTGAGTATTGGGTTATTAATCATCTCTGCATATCTTTTTTATCTTTTTTTTGTTTGCCGGGCGATTTGATAATCACCCAATAAGCCTAGCTGCATCACAAAGAAGAAAGGACTTTGTGAAAGGGACAAAGGGGTAAACAATTTGGCAACCTTGGGGAAATACAAATCAAAGGACCAAGCATCAATAGCCTCATCTCAAATAGCTCTAGCACATGCCACAATTATCCTAGTTGACCAAAGGCCGAAACTTGCCAAGGGGTGCACCAAGTGCCGTAACCATCCTAGGAGGAGCCCTAGCCGGAAATTGAGTTGTTGAGACATCTACATCTTGTCAGACAACATCTGACCACCAGAGACGACTACGCCTACACACTGAGATTCTTTAAACTCTTTTACTATTATTTGTGTGTATTAGTAATGTTTCCTGTGGGGGAAACTTTACCACTTTTGTGTACTTTTGGGGTCTTGTCTGGTGGGTGCTAGACAAGAGGGACTTGACTAGGTTGGCCTAGTCAAGTGAGAGCATATACTAGAATTAGTTTTGTTGAGCACTTTGGTGAGTGCAGGTACTGAGAGCCAGGCAAGGATAGAGTGGATGTTGTATCTACAGAATGTACTAGGTAACATTTCTAATATAGTATTTGCTTTCGGGGCTGAACGTAGGTCATGGGTACGACCGAACCAGTGTAAATCTGCTGTGCATCTGTGATTGCTTATTGTTTACTCTGCATGTGATTATAACTGCGTGTATGTGATTATAACTGTGTGTGATTTCTCGTGGGTTGCACGCGAATTTTTTTAAGCCTATTCACATCCCCCCCCCCCCCCCCCCCCCCCCCCCCCCTCCTAGGCTTAGATCCAGATCCAACAAGTAATATCGGAGCATGTTATATGATTTCTCGTGATTTCTCGTGATTTCTCTTGTGTTAGCTTGCTCATTTTTAGTACTCTGTTGTGCTATTTCCTTACAATTGTTTTTACATTCGGCTGCTTTATATTTTACAAGCTAGTAAGTTGTTGATTTATAATCAATGAGGTAACTCTAATTGATTTCTTAGGTAGAATTTTAGAGGGATTAATTTTCAAAGTATAGATTTATTTGTAGAACACTACCCCCTCAAGTGTTCCACTTGATGTTTACATGATCAACAACCTCAAGAATATGACATATTTGCTGTAAGGAAATATGCTAGATTTTCTAAACAACTTAGAAAAACAGTCAAAAGACTGAAAAATCAAAACTTTCAGAACTAGAAGATGATAGCCAAGAACAAACGGCATATACTTGACTTGCCCGATAGCTGAGCGATTCCAACACAAATATCACTAGCAGATATTTATTTCCACTGTAACAAAATAGTGGAAATCTCTTCCATTTGAAGCAGCTGTATAGAAAGCGGACCCCCAGCATGAACGGTACAGCTACTGCAGGCAAACAAACCTGTCAGAAGAATGTTAAGGGACGTGAAAACGAAGGCAATCAAGCGATAGTGGTACCAAAAGCATTGAAATTGTCAACGTTTTCATTTCGAGTAAGCCTGCCAGTGTGTTTGGTTGGGTGTAGTTGGACCCGACCATGCAAAATCCAGTTGTAGTTGAGAACTCGCATCCATGTTTTAACATTGAGAGAGCGAGCTCAACACTCTATATTGTGCTTGGACATGGATTGCAGATCCAACTGCACCTGACCGAACACACATCCAGAAGCTCTCACAACTCTCGAAACGCAGATACAAAGATGCAGAGCAAGGCAAAGCCGAAGGGGTGACCTGAGAGCACAAACTCCATCGACGGCTGCCTATTTATAGGAAGCTGCTGCTCTAAAGGCAAATGCACTGTGTGTCCTCAGATGGCACTCCTCTGTGTTTATTCTCTGTTTGTTTGCGGCTGATGAAGTGGTTATGCTTCTTGCAATTATGTGATTCTCTTTGTTTGCGGCTGATGACGTTCTTCAGTTTCTATTGGCTCATTGAGTTGTCATAGTGTTGACATTCTGACGACATCGCCTAAAAGTGTGAGGACATTTCCCAGAAGACCGCCATTCAACTCAACTAGCATATTTATCAGAGGAAAAAGGAACAAAAAAAAACTGAATCTTTGTTTGATAAGAGAGTTGGCTTTGGAATTGGCTTCATCCGCGATCTCTCCTTTTCAGTAACGTTTGCTTGATCCTTTTCGGCAATGTTTGCTTGATCGGATTCAGATGGTTACATTAATCCGTGCAATTAAATAGGTTTTCAAAATTAGAGTTTCAGATCCCCGTTCTTATAGCCAATATTTGTCCAGTGCAAAGGCCGCCTTAGTCTGTAGCAATATAAGCACTCCGATTACTGTGGCTCGACACTATGCTTGGTTGCCACTCGAGATCATAGTTTGGATTTTACCAATGCACTCCATGGCTGGAGGACCCAACATACCCCCACCCCCAAGGCTAATGCACTTGAGCTACCTCGTGCAGGATGCTTGATCTTATCACATGCACATCATAACCACATCAATCTCTCCTTCGATGCTTGATGATATTGCATGCATGTCATGTCCATGCCAATCTCTCCTTCGATGCTTGATGCTTGCGCATGTGCATCGCATCCGTATCAATCTCTCCTTCGATGTTTGATGCAATTGCGTGCGTGTCGTGTCCATGCTAATCTCCTTCTAGGGTAATCCACCCCCTATTAGGGTGGCGCATGGATGACCCACTTCTTCATTAAGTCTACTATCAGTGGAGCACTTGATCATCTCTTCAAGATGCACATCAGCGGTCCTCTACTTGTGTTCATGTCGATGCGTTCAGTAACCATCAGGTTCCCAGGGTACCCACATCCATACCCTATGGGGAGCTGGGGTATCCCCGCCACCCATAAAAGGGGAGCATGGGACCCTCCCCTAGGAAGATGGTGTAGGGTTTTCTAGGTCCGTAGGGCAATAAAATCGACGTCCGGCCTAAGTCGGACGGACGACGAGATCAAACAAGCAACGGAAAAAAAATTAAAACTATTTTAAATATAGCCCTAAAAATTAACCCTAACCAGAACCTTTACTATCCCGTGGTTGGGTCCGACCAACCGCTAAGGATAGATCTATCATCCTATTTGTAATTATAAACGCATGAATATTTAAACTACATACCTTTCACTTAGTTTTCGCAGACTACGAAGCGTCGTTTTCAGCAACATTTCTTTGGCCTCGCGCTGCTTCTCCCAAGCCGAATCGTGTCCCGAGCCGCACCTCGTTCCGAGCTGAACCGCTTCCCGAACCGCACCGTATCGAACATCACCCTTGTCGCCGAGTCAATCACGCGCCAAAGAAAGTTTCACCTTGAGTGGATCCTCCGTCAAGACTTCGGATCCAATCCGAACTCCTTCGTAGCTTTACTAGAGACCGATCAGGAGCAAGGAAGAATTTTAGGAGAGATGGAATAATTAATTTAAGTCTTAATCCGAGAGTGCTCAAAACTTTTGGAAGCTTCTCGGATTTGGAGACTTGGTGCAGGTTTCAAGGAGGGGGTTGACATCTATTTATTTAGTCGGCTGACCCCTCCACTTTCTTCATATCCGATGTAGGACTAAATGTTTGGAGAGGAAAATCAATTTCAAGTTTGCCTTCCACGAAGGCCAAACTTTGATGAATTTTCTCTCCCTCACCGTTGAGCTTCGCAAGCAATATCACATTTCAAATCGAAGAGCACTGAACGGTGATTGCATATAAACAAACGGGGATCAATTCCGACTCCGTTTGACCCCTCAAACGTCGTCCCAAAGATGTCCAAAAATCATGCTTCGCTGAAAAAATTCCAACCGCGTGGGCCCCACCAGCCCATTTGCCCAACATTTCTGCGCCCATATGTAGGCGAACTGGCGCCCATTTGTGGCGCCTGAAACAAATGGCCGGCCCATTGGGCCGGGCCAATATGCCCTTTTAATTTGGCACATTCTGGCGGCCAAAAGTGGGCGCCAGATTTCAGCATTTGTATATTTATATTTTTTATTTTAAAAAAACTTTGGGCATTTATTTCTTTTGAGCTTTATAATATAAAGTTTAAAACCCCTTTTAAACAACATTATTGGGCTCGTTTGGACTCCGATTTGAGCGCGGTTTTCTCTCCGACTTTTGTGGAAAAATCCTCTTCATTTCTATGCATCTATTATTTAAATAGGCTCGCAAACAGTTTCCGACGTATTTGAATTCTTTTGCATCAAATGCAATTAGACCAACATCTATAATATTTTAGACTTATATCGCAAACTCTTTGCAACTTAATTAATTCACATACATCCAATGTATTATCTCCCTTATTTCTACCTATTACTTAACGAATGTCTCACTTTGTGTGAGACCATACAGCCTGACCCTACTACAGGTGGGGCTCGAAACCCCAGACGGTAGTGATCACGAGTAGTAGGTGTCGTCCCTGTTTTGGTATCATAATTATGTTGTTAACGACATGAGTATTGTCGGAAAAACCCTGACTATGTCCATGATGAATACCGCAATTTTAGTCTCTTCGTCAAAACTATGCTGCTTAGTCAAGCCTAGTGTATGGTCAACTGTCAACCTTGCTAGCTTGAACTTGGTTAGTCTCCATCGATCTTTAGTCAAATAATGTTGGACTTCTTCCAACATACTCTGGCCAGAGTTTTCACGAAAGATCGAACTAACACTTCGACACTAACTCCCCTTTGACGAGAGAGGCGAATCCTCTCTTAGTCATTACTCTCCTCGCACGTTTCAAGTGTCACCCAACCAAAGGCCTTTCAACGGCGCTTTCCTGAGGCTATATCAGTGATCTAAGTGACACCGTTCACGCACAGGTTCGTACAATGACCTCAAGTCAAAAGACCAACTTGCCTAACATCACTAAGAGTTATCATTGACAGATTGGTCAATATTAACCAATTGTTAACTCTCGTTGGATCACTCAGTGAACTCATTCTCCAAAGAATACATGTGTCTTGTCTTTGACTTCGTCAAGTCGAACGACCATGAGATCATCGTTACCACTCCACGGTAAAGACTAAGACACAATGGTCTATCCTATATGTCGATATCCATTTCTCGAAACATATACGACCACGAGCGTTTTTAGACTTATGCTACAAACAGTCAAACACTTCTCCATGATCGAGATCTACATCTTGATACATGTTTGACCTCGCATCAAGTCTCAGGACTTTACCTAAGTTCTAATGAAGACTACATTATTATTAACTTAAGTCAATTCTTACCAAACAGCTTACTGTTATTTTGAGCAAGACATTTGTACACATACATAGAGATAAATTTCCTCGATTGCATACCTATCTCGCTACATCTCCCACTTGCACGCAGGCCCATTTATCCCGGTATCTCATACCGCATTTACACATAAGTCTTTCTAGACTTTATGTGGTAGAGTCTTCATGAGTGGATCTGCTAAAACGTCTTCAGTATAGACTTAAGGGGTTCTATGTTTCTTGCTTGATCACGAATTTGAATCTCATCCAGATCGTTCATTTGTACTCTTAGAATATATCTTGCCTGGATCTCATCCAGCTCACCGTACCTTACGAGAATAATCCAGATTAATTACTGGTCATTTAAACGGTTCATAATCATTTCTGATAAAGTGTCAAACTCTTTGACCACTTTGTCAAAACATATGTTCTGGCTCCTTGATGCCTCGCATGCTTTTTATTCAGTCACACTTACCTTGAAAACTCTATAAGTTTGTTCTTCTAAATCATATTTATAAAACATGTATATATATATATTTCAGTTTTCGTGGTCACCATGAGCATTACATCGAGTCTGATCCGAATAGATCTGTACACAGCTGTTGGCAAGAAAATTTTGTCACAATCCATTTATAGGAGTTCTTATGATAACTATTCTCAATCAACATAACTTGTACTTCACTATTTTCCTTCTGCACTAATCTTCTATCTCGAAGATTCACTTGCAGCCAAAGAAAACACTTTCATTGGGTACGTAAACTAAAGTCTATACTTTATTTACGTGCACAGACCTTTTTCGGATTGCATCAAGTCATTTCTTAGAGTCACTACTCCGAATGGCATCTTGGAAGTTGTCTAGGCCATCATCAACTATGATTTTTACTCGACTCTTTCATCTCACGAGGCTCGAGTAATCATGTGACTTCCTAATGATTAATTTAAAGAATATTATATTTGTAAGGTCCTCACAGAACCTTATCAAGAACTTAGGCACTATTTGTCTAGGGCTTAACCCATATGGAGGATTGTAACTCAGAGTCAATTGTCATGTATCGCACCATGTCTAACAGAGTGATTTATGCTCTCCAACACATCAATGTGTTAAGAGACTTGACCTGAGAGAAAATCTAATTTTATTTTAATTACGCAAGATTTACATAACTAAGTATTATTCTCTTCGATCTGATCGAAGTAGTTCAAATACTTCTATCATTGTGTTGTATATTTTACCAGACTTGTGTTTCATCAAAAACACATCTTGTAATAAAATAAGTATAACATATCTAGGCTAATTTAGACTTGGGTCTGAATACATTCGTATATACGAGACCACGAGTTCTCCAACTCATTCTTCCACTGTTTTCCAGAAGGTGTTTGGCCATTATAACTTTGCGACAAGACTTATAAGTGTCTTTCGACTCATAATACGAGAGATCAAAACTCTCTTTATGTGATTTGTCAAGTCTGTTCTCATCGATACGACCTAGTCTAGTTTTGCCATAGATAAAGTTTCTATAACTTGCGTATTCGTGTATTAATATTTAATATAATATCGTTATACAAAACATTCACACCGAAACATTGCTTCAGAAGCAATGTGACGACATTCGCCAAAAATGTGTTCTCCTTTTGTATAACAATTATCCTGAGATCGTGACATCAAATGTCACATTTTTAGTTCCTCCTACTTTTGTCTTTTCTTATCATAGTCAAAACTTTCTTTCTCAACCGACTTTCCTCAATGCCTTCTCCGTTCTAAATCACATTTAGACAATACTATTCCCAACAAAAATATTAGTTGTGCAAGCACCTCACATATCCAAACACTTGAGCTTTACAATCTTGAGTTGACTCAACAAGTTGCTTGACTCAAGATCTGATTTGAATATATGGTCTTACCCCGCTCATGCACTCATCTTCGAGTCAAACAGTTTTGA
Source organism: Scilla litardierei (assembly GCA_030789695.1). Taxonomy (NCBI): domain Eukaryota; kingdom Viridiplantae; phylum Streptophyta; class Magnoliopsida; order Asparagales; family Asparagaceae; genus Scilla; species Scilla litardierei. The sequence goes on from CM061141.1 coordinate 258,546,081, forward strand.
TCGAAGTTTTGAATCTTGTAGATCGAACCCGTTTTTCATATAACCTTGAGTCGACTCAACAAATTGTATGAAGAAACTTGTTTTGAACATCAGTATGTCTAAGCTGCCCCTCATGGAGGCGAGTGACAGGTAGCGTGCTTTTATTTTGTTGGACACAGAGCTCAAGGAAATCATTGTCCGTAAGCTTGTGCTATGAATGACACTTTAAGGTCAGTGAGAACCTGGTTTAGACTATCAAACTTGATTTTGAGTTGATATTCCTTAAACAATCATCTTGACCACTTAACATATTCCTTTAGGATATTATATCTTGGATTCCATCGGTAAAACATAGAATTTTCATAGTTTAGCATATGTTCAATGATTTTAAATATAGTTAAATTTGATTTTATTCAACTATATGCTAATTTTTTTTACGTATCATTCAATTAGTTTAGCATATGTACAACAATTTTTTTAAATTTTTTACGCTAATTTGTTGTATCGCGCGCCGAAGGCGCCCGCTAAATTTTTTACGCTAATTTGATGTATCGCGCACCGAAGGCGCCAGCTAAATTTTTTTACGCTAATTTGTTGTTCCGCGCCGAAGATAATGATAAAGAGTGTTTGGGTTGCTTGCAATGAAGCTTTGGGTTGTGCTTCTAAATGAATGATAGATCACTATCACGCCACATACCTCACATGGCTCAAACGAAAAGCAAACGCAATGGAATAATTTTAATAATTTCCATTTTAGTCAATTAATCCGTCCTTTCAACAAAAGTAACGGATGGTACAATTACTTCAATGTTTAGCATTTATATGCATATCAAATACGTAACGCTATATGTACACATGAATATTAAAAAATTCAAAAAGCCTCTATGTTTGATCTTTTCATACAAATCAGATAGGAGCACGTGACATGGATATCGGATACGTTTTTTAATCATGCATTAGAAATTACCCGTGCACATAGTGCACGAGGATCAAAGTAAAATCCACACACACGAGGCGGAAACTGCACATAGCCAAAAATGAGATGGAAGTGTGGGTTTGTATGCGGGAATCGTCGGGGGTGCGCCCGCGTCGAAGCTAAATTTTTGTTCGTTTAAATTTTCAAGGGGGAATAATTTTTGGGTAGAACAAAGATTTTTGAGGTGATATCTTAAATGAATCGTGCTCGAGTGCACAGGTTATAATTAGTCTATATACTAAAACACGACTGTTTTTGAATTCTTGGGCTGACTATGACAAGATAAAGAATGCCTAGGATTTGTTCTTGAAGAATAGAAGGTTGAGATAAGTTTGAGAAAGTTTGGGGGGGGAATCAATTTGGTTGAAAAACTCAAAATTTTGAAATTTTTATGAAAAACTCAAGGGTCAAGATTTTAAGGTGATGTAATCATAACTTTTGGGGGGGAATTTGTTGGGCAAACCAAAACTTTTGATAACCGCACCATTTCTCTCTTCCCAAAATTTAAATGCACTTTGATTAGCAAAAATAAAATAAATTGACATAAATATACATTTTCTTTTTTTGGCGTAGAACGGTAAACAGAATTTATTTTTCAAATTCTACAAAATCTAATTATTTAGTTTTTTGCGCCGAATTTGTTATTCCGCGGAATAACCGCTAAACCAACGCCGAAGGCGCCCGCTAAATTCTTTTAAATTTTTTAACGCTAATTTGTTGTTTGGCGCGCCGAAGGCGCCCGCTAAATGTTTTTACGCTAATTTGTTGTTCCGCGCCAAAGGCGTCCGCGCAATTTTTTTATGCTAATTGGCGCCGAATTTTTTTACGCTTATTTGTTGTTGGCCGCTAAATTTTTTACGCTAATTTGTTGTTTCGCACCACGCTAAATTTTTTATGCTAATTTGTTGTTTCGCGCCGAAGGCGCCCACGCCGAATTTGTTGTTCAGTGTCGAAGGCACATGCGCCGAATTTGTTGTTCCGCGCCGAAAGCGCCCGCGACTCTAAATATTTTTGCTCTAATTTGTTGTTATTTTAAATTTTGGCTGTAGAAATAATTTTTTGGAAAACAAAGATGTCGCAGGGGAAACCCTTAAATGCACTGTTACCACTGGCACAGTTTATGGCTTGTGTGTGTGTGTGTATTGAAAGGTTAGTGTATATCTATATTGAGTTGGCGAAAAAATGTACATAGCAGGTAGCTAAAGGAGATTAGATTTAATAGAGTGAGTGGAGGGCACAAGCGCCGTCACTCACTACTATAATCTTCTCTCCTCCTCCCAAATAGAAGAAAATGTACAATGTAACTCAGCCTAGGTCTCTAAATTCCCAGTTAGACATTGCTTCAGCAGCATCTGGATCATGGCTATCCTAGTCTCACAAAGCAATTCTGATATCAGCTGCAATGTCGTCAAACAGGAGGGTCTTGGCCTTTTTAGCGTTTTCGAATATCCTCATGTTCCTCTCTTTCCAAATATGCTAACCCACAGCAGCAAGGGTGGTATTGGCAAGCAAGCTCAGAACACTCCTTTTAGCAAAGTGAGCAAGGTAATAGTCCCCCACATTAGGAAGAGATGGAATAATGGGGGTAAAGATGCCCAACTTGAGAAGACTCCTGCTCAGAATACAGCTAGAGTAGATACACTCAAAGAATAAGTGACTGACGTTCTCATTTACCCCTTCATCGCAAAGCAAACACTGGCAAGGCGAGTCTAAACCACATTTAATAAGTAAATCTCCGGTGAGGAGTTTACCCCTGAAAAACTCGCAATAGGGTTAGCGCCATCTTAGGAATATGTTTCTTATGCCAGACCAACCTGTAATAAGGGAATAGAGTATCGTGCCTCCTAGTTCCCTCCCATGCATCTCGGAAGTGAAATACCGGGCCAGGAGCCCAATTCCAAGAGTCTGTACCATGCCGAAGTGAAATCTGCTGCATGAGAGGATGGATGTGGAGAATTGCCTGATCCTCAAACCACCCCGAAGGTCCCCAGTAGTCACTAACCCATTTGTTACCATCACCAGAGGGGATATCAAATAGATCTTTAAGTGGCCCACAAGGTAGCCAGTTGTCATGCCAGAATAGTGTGGAGTTGCCATCCTGTACCTTCCTTTTAATGAGTTTCTGAGTAATCCTCCTACAGTAGAGCATAAATTTCCAAGTGCCTGATTGGGTAGGTTTGCTTTTAGCTGCATAAAATGTATCACTATCCCCGGTGCTGCTTCTCATATGTTGTGCCCACAGCCCTTCCATAGAAAGCAGCCTCCAAGTCAATCTGACGCCAGATGCCAGGTTCAGATCAGTAAGTAGTCTCAGCCCTACTCCTCCCTTCTCCTTAGGGCTACAAACATCCTTCCAGTCCCATGTATTGGAGGTCCCCCAAATAAATTTACTGCAAGCTGAAGTCATGGTGCAAAGAACAGATTTTGGTATGCGAAAAGCATGCATCCAGAATGAAACCATGCCATAGATTACTGTTCTTACCAATTCAATGCGCCCAGAGATGGAAAGGAGAGATGATGACCAGCCCACAAGCCGCTTCTTGCATTTGTCCACTAATCTGTTGTACATCGAAGCTTTTGGGTATTTAGTGGAGAGAGGCAATCCTAAGTAGGTAGTAATTGAGGATGCGAGCTTGATGTCCATGGAGTTAGCTAACCCCATGTGGTTTTTAGTCCCCTTGCTAAATATAGAAGTACTCTTATCCCAATTTATCTGGAGACCTGTTAGGTTAGAAAATTCCTCCAACAAGCTTTTAAGACCCTCCAAGGAATGTGTATTAGCTCGGCAGAAGACTAGTAGGTCGTCTGCAAAAAGAAGATGGGAAATAGAACATGTGTGTCTCATAGGGTGGATAATACGAGCAGCAGTAGCCTTTGCAACCAGGAGCGAGAAGGCTTCCATAACCATAACAAAAAGGTAAGGGGAGAGTGGATCCCCCTGCCTTAGCCCTCTATTACCTTCAAAACCCCTAAAAGGAGATCCATTTACCATTACCAAGAAGGATGCGGTTGAGATGCACTCCCTGATCCAATTTTTGAATGCTCTATCAAAGCCAAATTGATGCAGGATAAAGTAAATGAACTCCCGATTCACGTTGTCGAATGCCTTCCTCAAATCCAATTTAATGCAAGCTATTGCCCCCATGGGGTTGCTGAAGTCCCGAATCTGTTCATGCGCAAGAAGAGCGCAGTCAGAGAGGAGCCGTCCATTGAGAAATGCTGCTTGATTTGGGGAGATGAGCTCATGAATGACTGCTCTAAGTCTGTTGCACAAGACCTTACTGATCACCTTGTAAATCCCATTGCAGCAAGCTATCGGCCTATAATCTCCCAAGCCAATAGCATTTGAATTCTTAGGGACTATAGTGAGGAAAGTATGGTTTATTTGGCATAGCATAGAGCTTGAGCGGAAAAAAGATTGGTCTACATCTATTATGTCATTTCCTATCGTCCCCCAATTCTGTTGATAGAAAAAACCATTATAACCATCAGGTCCCGGAGATTTGTCTGGGCCTACTTGAAATACTGCATCTTTGATTTCCTCGGCTGAGACACGCCTTTCAATCCAAACAGTTGTTTCCTTAGTCAACTTTCGCTTTGGGATTAATTTGGGAAAAACGTTCCAATAATGATCTTGGTTATATAGAGTTTCATAGAACTTTGGAGCTTCAACCTTTAATTCCACAAAGGATCTGTTTAGATTACCATCAGCATCCACCAAGTGCCCAAGGTTGTTGTGCCCCTGTCTGGCCTTCATGGCGTTGTAGAAGAAGTTAGTGTTCTTATCCCCCAGGCTAATCCAATCTTGGCGACTCTTTTGCATGAGCATCTCCTCCTCGCCAATTGGAGTGAGAGCTCACGCTCCCTCTGTTGCAGGTCTAGATCAGTGTGGATTGTTGCAAGGGACCGGGTCTCTTCCAGCTGCTTACGGCATATAGAGAGGGAATTCAGTGATGCATGCTCGTTGGCTCATTCTCTGAGTTCTGATTTTAGTCACCGCAATTTGGTAACAACACGTTGCATGGGGGAGCTGTGAGCATATAGAACCCAGCTTGCTTCAATGAGTTCCTGGCAACCTGACGAGCGCATCCAATGATTGAAGAATTTAACGGCTTGGGTTCAAATGATACCTTTGTATGGAGCTTGATCATCATGGGGGAGTGGTCACTCGTGCGTGGATCCAGATACTCGACGAAGGAATCTGGCAACTTGTTGAGCCAACCAGAGTTGCAAAGAACTCGGTCCAGTTGGGTTGCAATACGGCCAGCTCCATGTCTGTTGTTGCACCAACTCAGCTTCCTCCCAACACTTTTGAGCTCAAGCAATGTGTAGTGGTTCAGACAGGCATTGAACTCATCAATCACTCCCGCATTTAGCTTGTGACCTCCAACTTTATCCTTCGAATAGCGCACGTAGTTGAAGTCACCCCCCACTAGCCACGCATGGCGACTAAGCTTTGCCGCATCCTCTTCCAGTTGCAACCATAATTTTTGCCGATCTGTGTTAAGGTTGGATGCATAGATGGCTGTGAAAACAAGCGAGAACCCACCTGCATTGAGACATCGGACAGAAATATGCTGGGGGAGGAGTCATCACATTGTAGTGCCATGCAGTAGGGTCAAACCCAATGATGATTTGTCCTCCTTTATGTTCTGAGAAGTTGTCGATCATCTTCCAGCTTTTCGGAAGGAATGCTTTAAGTTTGCTCGTACTAGATCTCAACTTAGTCTCCAAAAGAGCAACTACAGAAGGCTTCAACTCCTTAAGCCTATCAAGAAGATCTCTACGCCTGACATAGTTATTGAGACCTCACGTATTCCAAATGAAGACCGTCATTAATTAATTAAGAGGGGGGTGTTGTCGCCCAAGAGCTCCATCCTTTAGCCTTGAGATTTTCTATTTCCGCCAGCAGTAGAACCTAGAGGGAAGTCCTCCTTTTGATTATTAGCTTTTGCAATATCGGACTTCTTTCTCAGTGTTTCTTGCTCCACCTCCCATTCAGGATTAGCAAAGGTTAGTACAGTAGGCAGTTTGTCTAACTCAGCATCCCTTGTATCATCATCATCAAACAGGGAGGGGGAATGTATGGGTATGTTGGCTTTGTCTAGGCCCGACGTGCTTGTAGCTGGGGGAGGGAGGGTCTTGGTTGCCCCCCAACTGAGCTCTCTTACATCTTGGATCCATAGAGTTAGCATTATCCGCAGCATTTCTATCCCCTTCCTCCACTGTAACATGCTCTGCATTCTCCGTGGTGAGGCTAGCCTCCCTGTCATCCCCGAGACCAGGATTCTCCTTGGTGTTGACATCCTCCCCATCAACATTTCCCACAGCAATATTCCCCCCAACATGATTCCCCTCATTGTGCTTGGCTAGTCTCTCAACATTATTCCCCCCAACAATATTGCATGTATTCTCATTGGTGTTGACAACCTCCCCCTCAACAATGTCCACGGTATAACCTGGGACAACTTCCACCCCAATATTACTCCCACCAATTGAAGATGCCGCTGGGTGCTTACCTGATTGACCATTCTCCACGACCTGCAGTGTCTCAGGCACGCTGTTTTGGATTGAAGGGAGCTTTGTCGAAGCTGGACATTGGATATTCGAATGGCCAAAGCAAACACAGTGACTGCATCTAGGATGCTCCCCTTCAATGTTCACTCCGATTGACTTAGTGGAACCATCATCAAGCTCCACAACCACAGTTTGAGGGAGTGGTTGCTTTGCATCAACATCCACCAGACACCTTGCATAGGATATCCTCTCTAACATTGCAGTCGATTTATCCAAGCACAATGGCGTTCCAATTACAGATGCAATGATGTTCAGTATTTCCAGAGTCCACATACCAAGCGGCACTCCGTGAAGTTGAACCCATACCGGCACAAAGGAGAGGATGTCTCAGTCGTGCCGGAGGGTAGGACTCCATCGTTGTAGAAATACCAATCGGCCATCAAACAATCATGGCCCTCCGTGCAAGATCATTTCACATTCCTCCGCACATTCAAACTTGAAATAGAAGAACCCATTATCACGACTATAAATTTGGATACCTTTTTTGATTTTCCATAGTCGTTCCACCAATGCCCGTAGCTGCCCATAATAGGGAACATCTCCTAGTACATACCCCACCAAAGTGTTCTTCCATTGCTCGGTCCCGCGCGCCAATAAAGAGTTAGCAACTCTAGCAATGGCCGATCCATCTTCGTTGATAACAGGAGGAATGAAGGACATGGCCATGGAATCTGCATAGGATCGCCTATTAGCACACACACATCCGACCAAGATTGCTTTGTCGCAGTGGTATCGATCCTGATTGCAACTTTGGGTCTGACAGGCATTCTGTCGAGCACCTGTCGCTCACCCACCGCTTGTGCAAAATGCTTATTTTTTTCATTGGTTGATGGTCAGTGATGATCTCCCTCCTCGTATGGTTCGATAATCCTTGGCCTGGTACCCCTCTGCCGGAGAGACCTTACCTCCACCTTGAGACTGCCGACACCACTGAATCTCAGTTTGCTCTTGTCTCTCCTTGTGATCAATCTCCAACCGCCACCATTGTTAGCCCCATCTATTGCTGCTGGGTCATCGTCAATGGATGGCCTTCCAGAGTCCTTGCTTCCCTCACTTGATGGCCCGACGGTCGTTGACGAGTGGGTGACGCAGCCACCGTCGCCAGGGTCCCCCAGATTGCCTGCCCTCATCATATATATAGTCCTTGCTTCCCTCACTTGATGGCCCGACGGTCGTTGACGAGTGGGTGACGCAGCCACCGTCGCCAGGGTCCCCCAGATTGCCTGCCCTCATCATATATATATGTATATATACATACGTATGTGTATATACATACGTATGTGTATATACATACGTATGTGTATGTACGTATGTGTATGTACGTATGTGTATGTACGTATGTGTATGTACGTATGTATGTATGTATGTCTGTATATGAGGAGTGATCAAATAACCCCCAAGAAAACCCCCTAGCTAAAAAGTCTATGACTCCCTATTGTTCGGAAGATCCGAACCGTTCAATCTTGATCTCCACCCTCTAAAACCCTGACCCACCAATTTTCAGCCCGATCCCACGTGTTTTGTCCGTTCATCAACCCTTCGCAAAAGTTCTGTTCGTACGAAACCGTTAAATTTGGGTTGGGTTAATGAACGGTCAAAACACGTGGGATCAGGCTGAAAATTGGTGGGTCAGGGTTTTAGAGGGTGGAGATCAAGATGAACGGTTTGGATCTTCCGAAAAAATAGGGGGGTCATAGACTTTTAGCTTGGGGGTTTTCTTGGGGGGTTTTTTTGGGGGTTATTTGATCCCTCATATATATATATATATATATATATATATATATATATATATATATATATATATATATATATATATATATATAGAGTGATCTTCAAATGCGAAAAAGAGGCTTTTCGCACCGTGCGAAAAGATTTTTTTTTTTTTTTTTGAAATTTTTTTTTTCAAAAATTCTTTTTTTGATGTTTAATCCATACAATTATATACCCCAGGGAAAATAATGGAACCCGTTGGGCATTAGAGCACCCATCCACCCGTTACAAATTTAACGGTCTCAAAACGTGCGAATTTGATGAAATGGCTTGATCGAAGGCCAAATGACATTATTTCTCAACCATTATTTTTTGAGGGGGGTATAACAACATATAATGAGGGTGGAAAAAAGAATTTTTGAAAAAAAAAATTTCAAAAAAAAGATAAAAACATTTTCGCACGGTGCGAAATGTTCTCATTTGAAAATTTTCCTATATATATATATACTAGTCATAACCCGTGCCCATAGGGTACGGTGAAGGTCGTCTCCCGGGTGCGAAACCAAGGAGGACAGTCATTTTATGGGTGAAATGGTGAGTCGTCTGTCGGAAGAAAGAAAGACGTGGGAGTCTAGGAATGGCAATATTGCGGGGCGGGACGGGTATTTAACTACCCAAGCTTGCCCCGCCCCGTCTGCGGGCCGGGGTGGGGCGGGTCTCGGGCCGGGGCGGGTCGGGTAATTTCTTACCAAAACCAGGTCGGGCCGGGTCGGGTCGGTCGGGTCAGGTCATTACTGTCATCCATATGAATCCCAAATAAAAGTTTTATTTGGGATTTGGGAGAATTGTGATTTATTGGTAATTTGGAATTGGGAATTGGCCTAATTGGAAGAACATTGGAACAGAGTATGAGTTATGTGATATGGACAGACCGCATGGTTCGCATCAAAATAGTAAGGTTTTTTTAGAGCCTCTATAGTTTATCGGGGCGGGGCGGGTTGCATACAAAGCCCAAGCTTGCCCCGACCCGGCTGCGGGCCGGGGTGGGTCGGGTCAAAACCATGGCGGGTCGGGTCGGGCGGGTCGGGTCAGGTCATTACTGCCATCCCTAGGAGTCATCTCCCGTGGGCAATATTGGAAAATATGGGTCAGTCGTTGCAGGGGCACAATAGTAGGGACTAAAGCACACAAAAACATCGGTGCAAAGCGGAAAAAGAGCGATGACAAACTCGTAAAAAGGGGGAAGATGAGTGGTCTTTGAGATTTAGGAAAATATAATGGCAAACTTGCAAATAAGGGGAATGTGGTAGGCTTTTATTTGGGTTCCACTAAAACACTCAACTCCACACCCATAAAATTAGTTGCAATCACCCATAAAATTAGTCAAAAGCATCACCATTTCAGACAAAGGGTAATTTACTTTGCAAATAGCCTCATTCAATTGTATGATACTACTATTTTACATGATAACATAATAACAAAATGTAACATTTTAGACAAATAGTATTATTTTCCAAAGCAATCCAAAGGCTAAATAGAAATCACCCAATCTATTAGTACAGGGTATTAGTAATTTACTTTGGTTAATGAATTATTTACATGTTTTTAGGTTTTTTTGGTTAATTTAAATTGCTTGTGTTTATGGTTTTAGGGTTTTAGGTTAATTATTCATAAAATGATGCACGAAGGTTTTATGATATAAATTGCTTGTGAAAACATTTAAATTTTCAACTTGAATTTTTACTTGCTAATCATATGTAACTGCTATGTCCAAAGTGTTTAAAATTTAAAGTTTAGCAAACAAACACAGTAGCAAAAATCAGTGATTAGCATTCCCTACTAAAATTAGCATTTGACATTATCAGGGATCAGCATTTGACATAAATCAGGGATTTTCACCGTCAATTTCATTCATTAGCAATAGCATAAGATTTCAATCATTAGCATTTCTTATAAAATTGAATTATGGCATTCCCTACGGGCAAGTTTATGGAAAAAAGCACATACATTGCAAGTTTATGCTAATGATAATTCGGCCGAAGCCTGTGTTGTGTAATCCATGGTGAAATGGTAATGAAAATTGAAATGCTAACGATAATTTATGTTAAGAAAATTGAAAGGCACGGTTCGTAAACGCAGGTTCAAAATTGGAAGAAGTGATCCTAAAAGGCACTGTGCATAATTCAAATGCTAATGATAATGATAAACTGGTGCTAATTGGAACTAACCGGAACAAATAATTCCATTAGACAGAAGCAACTAAACTGGTGATAATCCCAGGTGAACTAACCGCACGCATCCGAAGATTGTGTACCCCTAATCATAAAGCATGATTCAACAGAATATGATTATAATCATATTGCAACAGAATATGATGGATGCCCTCATACATGAGTGCTGTTCTTTTCTGGTTATTCCTGATTATCTCTTACCATGCTCACATGTATTAACACGAGCCTTTCAAAAGTGTGTCGCGATTAATTTATCTCAACCTTGATGCTTGGTCAAACTACAACAAATTATGTCTATTTTTGTTACCATATGGGTTCTCTGGAACTGCGTTATGGATGCATGTATATTCCGAAATCACATATGATTTATCTGATTGTGTAGCTGATCTTTCTTCAGCATGGTGTGGCTATTCGATCCGGCCATCATTGTGCCCACCCCCTCCATCGCTATTTAGGTATCAATGCAGGCGCCCGAGCAAGCCTTCACTTCTACAACACGAAAGAGGATGTGGATATCTTCATTCTAGCGCTTAAAGACACGATCAGCTTATTGAGTCCATACCTATAATCTTTATAATTCTTTTTTCAGATAGAAATGTCTTAATTATTATTATTATATTTTTTTGGTGGGGGGGGTTCGTGATTATCAGCATGATTGTTTTTTATGTAAGATTTGTTGTAATCATGATTGTTTTTTATGTAAGATTTGTTGTAGTCTGTAAATGCTTCGCCAGTTCTATGATTCAAAATGTAATATAGGGATTTGTAAAAAAGAAACTGTGGTTCTATTCTCAACATTGCATACTAATTGTTGGGAGAGACTGAATTGGCAGAGAAGCATGAGTTGCGGAAGATCATTCAATCTGCTCGTGTAATTGTTGCAAATTGTGAGATGGAACAATTTTTTAACATAAAAAACCATTTAATGAATGTATTTGTGGAAAAATGATCATCTTTTGATTGTAGAATATTATCCATTGAGAATAATGTGTTTCATGTGACATTAAAAAGATCGCTAGTTTTCTTGCACAATGGGCATGTGTGATAAAACAATGTTTTCTTTAGAATGTTTTGTATCACCGTATATTAGAGTGATGTATGATACTCATTATTCTTGTATATATGCATTTAAGAATAATGGGTATCATTATTCTTGTAATTATATCATCTTATATTAGAGTGCTCCGATCATTATTCTTGAATACAACATTATGATCTTTTTGGCATAACATAGTCAAAGCATGGATATATGCCCAGAAACCATCATACAATCAAAAATTTACAGTGGAACATTTTTATAGAGAGATTGTGCTAACAATTACGATGAGCATAAAATTTACATGGGAACAAAAGTTACGGTCGAGAAACAATTACGATGAGCATAAAATTTAACCTTACACAAACATTAAAAATGAACTAACATTATCTTCACCTTTGCATCCACACTTTCATCTTCGAAAGCTCACTTGTATAGTGAAAATAGCCAAGTCTATGTTCTAAATCAAAAGATCCTAACCCTTCCATGGAGGACAACATAAATAGAAAAAAATTAAACAAACTTACACAACAGTTATCCTAACAATAGCAGTATAGGTACAAAACTAAAATTATCATTGAAATTCATTAGGATAACAATATTATTCGCTTCATTTCAAAATGTTGAGCTCACGGCTTAAGATCTCACCGTCTCACATCCTCAGCGAGCGCATGCAGCTCCTCCTCCAATCTATCTGCACCCACAAAATTTCCCAAAAATTAATGTTAAAGAAGCCTCAGATTACATTATTCAATTTAAAAAAACAGAAAAAACTCGTGGGACAGGGGCAATTCTAATCATGCGTCCCCAAAGGAAAATCTGAAAGTGATTTGCATTAAAACAGAAGTCATATGCGAAAAAATTAATGTTCCGGGACACTTACTCTGGAAGGAAGCATACTTGAAATATTTTCTCTGATCACAAACCGGGAGATTGCCGACTCAAATTCACAGAACCGGTGAGGGATATGAGGATATAAATTGTGCAAGGGAATTTATTCAATTTATTTCCCAAAAATTATAACTGATTCAGGCAGCGAAAGAGAATATAAATTGTGCTAGGGAATTTATTCAATTTATATCCCAAAAATTATAACTGATTCCGGCAGTGAAACCCTCTCCTTAAGATAACGCAAGCCCGATTTAACCCCTGCGAGAGCGGATGACACCTGATCGGAGTGAGTGGCGTAGGTATGCCGTCGGCCGAGAACGGAGAGCGACCCGTCGAGATTCGTGAAGTCACTGGTGAAGTAATGAAATCAACGAAGGCCGCTGAGAGAGAGAGAGAGAGAGAGAATACCGGAGGCCGACATTAGTTGATCCTGGACGCGAAGCCGTGTGACCTATACACATGTATTGTGCAATGACAATAGACTGGCTATCAGGAGAAATCTCCTCATCCTAAACAACAAAACCCACATATTAAAATACAGATCATTCCCTTTAAGAATACCACGAGAATCCGTGCGAGGGATGGCTACGCCACAAGCACTGAAAGGGATGTTCCCTAAACCCGGTTCCTTTTGGAACTTCAGCCCGGATATGCTTCGAATCTCACTCTCATCCAGAGTATGGCCTAATCGCCATCTTCTTCCTCATCGCCCTCCACTCTAAAACTGCCTCCAAAATGTTTGATCTCATTTTTTGTCATCAAAAGTCAATCAAAATTCAATCTTTTTTGATGCATGCTGAAAATAAACTATCATACATTCTGAAGTACAATTAGTGTGAGGAAAGCCAAAAAAAACGAATTCAAACCTTTGTGCCGCTTCTCTCATACTTCGAGTCTTGCACCGATGACAGACTTAGACTGCCCTCCCTTCTCTCATACTCATAGCAACCTCTACAGACAGGGTAAGTACATTCATAGCACACAACAAATCACCACATATCTTAAATTTGATCTAATTTTGGCTGCCAAAATTAGCAAAGGACCCAACATTGCTGCAATTAGACCTACATTAATGGAAATATAAAATTTCTAATTTATATTCAAGACAACATTTGTGTAAGTTTGCACATACTAAAAAAAGTATACTAAATACATGGTTATCATTTCAGTACATTGTTTAAAATAAAAAAGAATAGGAAAAAGAATGCACACCCCTTCAGGCCGAATCGCGATGAACACCCCATTATTTTCCAACAGACAAATATCACAAATGCCTGCAACCAATTAGGCCAAATCGCGATGAACACCCCATTTTTTCCCAACAGACAAATATACGGGAAAAGTAGTTTGGGAATGGGATAAGGAGTTGAACGGGAAAAGTAGGGTTTAAAACCGGTTTTTTTCAAACCATAGTTTTTAAAAGAGCCATTTTTTGTCCTAGTCATATTTATGGAGAGACACGTAGGACAAACTTCAGACACGTAGGACAGAAATGACACCTAGGACAAAGGTCCTGAATTGTATAAGAGATATATATATATATATATATATATATATATATATATATATGGGACAATGAAACAAATAACTATAAGTGAGATGAGCTCTTTTTGTGGTCCTGGCGACCTCAGGGCGATTGCTAGGTCACCACCGCTTGGCGTTATCGGGGAAGAGATCGGATCGGGGATTGATCCTGTTGGGATTGGAGATATAGGCGGCTCGGGCGGGATTACTAGGGCTCCGGCTCTCCTGATTAATACGGCGTTCCCTCGTTTTGACGATGGGTCTGAGGTTTCGAAGCGCATCTCAGAAGTTGGGCCAATTGATCCGGCTGATGGCACGAACTTGGATGATAACGCCTTGAAGGCGAGGGTAGCGGATCTTGGGAGTAAGGAGATTCCTGGCAACAAAGTTGGGGCGTCGGGGATCTCGGGTGACACCTCTGGGGGATGGGAAACTGTCTCGCGACGGAAAAGTTTTTGGGGAAAGGGTGGCGTCGGGAAGCAGTCTGGGGGCAGCAGGGGTCCTGCGAATGGTAGGAGACTGGCCACCGGTTCCTTCAGCCGCCGTCAGCACTCCCAACAGCCGGCATCAAACTTTGGAAGAAGCCATCAGGTGTTTGAGAAAATCACTCAAAGGCCTGCTGTCCAAGTGTCGATTCCTGTGAATGGAAAGAGACATGCTTGGTCTGATGTATGTGCCAATAGGAGGAGCTACAGTTCCGGAATGGCGATGTCTTATGTTCCTCCTTTTGTTAAGGAAGATGGTAGTGAGGTGGTTCGTATTGCAAATGTTCAGGTGGCTAGGGGAGCTAGTCAATGGCAAAACACTCTTGTGGGATATGTTCTGGGCGATGTCCCGTTCTACGGTCAGATTCGTGCTTGGGTGGACAGGCTCTGGAATTTGAAGAAGAGAATTCAGATTTATAGTCGTGATAATGGGTTCTTTTATTTCAAATTTGAGGATGGAGTTGAATGTGAACGCATCCTGCACGGGGGTCCGTGGATGTTCGAAGGCAGGCTTGTGGTGTTACAGAGTTGGAGCATTTCGCTAAAAGCATGAACGTGATCTTCTATCCTCGGTGCCTATGTGGGTCCAACTCCACGGGGTTCCACTGTGGATGTGGACCTTAGAGATTCTAAACGCCATTGCTTCGGGGATTGGGAAGCCGCTATGCCTGGACAGGATGACGGCGAAATTAGAAAGGATATCGTTTGCCAGGTGTCTGGTAGAGGTGGATGCAAAAAAACCAATTCCAAAATCTGTTCTTGTTGAACTTGAGGATGGATCTAAAGTCCCAATTGACATCAAAATTGAGGGGGAGCCACCTAGATGCACGAAATGCATATGTTTCGGGCACTCAGACTCTCAATGCCAGAATGCGGGAGAGCTGCCTTCAATCCAAGGGAAGGGTCTGACAAATTGTGCTAGTCAAGCTAAGGGCAAGGAAAAATTACCCATTAATTTGGTTGAAGCGGAGTTGGAGTTGGGACCAAAGATAAACTTTGAGAAAGGTTCTTGTTCATCTTGTTCATCTTCACAGGATACTATAAATACTCAGGTGCTTGAGGGAGGAAATGAGTCAAATGAAATTCAGCAACTAAATTCTGCAGCTCCAGAGGGGCTTGGGGCCACTTCTACAGAACTTGAACACTTTGTAGACCAGGAATTATTGGAGGACCGACCGGCATTGCGAAGCAACCCAGATTCGGAGGTGCTAACAAGACCCGGCATTGTGCAGCAGGAGCAACCTAAGTCTCAGGTTGCGTGTGGTGGTGAGGGTCCCCTCCCTGTTGCTTCTGGCGCAAGCAATCCACATTCAGAAACAACTAGCTTTCAGCAAGGTGTACCTCCAATTCATCTTCCATGTGATGGTAATATTTCTCTCCCTGTAGCTTCTGACGCTACCATCAAAATCAAGCCAAGTTGTGGCCAGCTGCCGCCTGATGCTTCTGTAGGCCTTAGCCCAAAAATTGCACCAACATCTCAGGTTACTACTAATTGCGACAGGATCCCCACTACACTTGCGATTTAAAATCCTCATTGGGCAGCCGAGGAGGCCTCATGGGTGAGCAATGCTAATTCTGGCGAGTTGGGAATTCGGAAAAAAGATGCGGCTACTAATCATAATTTGGATTCTGCTACTCGGAAGAGCCTAAGACTGAAGGAAGCCAGTCTTGGCCGTCACCCAAAGCCGTCTCAATGACTGTATTTCTTTGGAATATGCGGGGCCTCAACAACTCGGTGAGGCGCAGAGATCTGAAGGAAAGATTGCGTAGGGTACAGCCATCTATTGCTGTACTCTTGGAAACCAAACTGAAGGCAGACTCCCCTAATAAACATAAGTGTCTTCCTAAAGCTTGGAATCTTGTTGATAATTTTGCTACCAATAAGGGGGGCCGGATCCTTTTGGGCTATGACCCTGTGGTCTGGCAAGTTGCAAATATTTCATCTTCGCCTCAGCACCTCACGGTTAGGTGTACGAACCAAGGAGGATTTGCTATGGTTTTGACTGCGGTCTATGGTTTTAATACCAAAACTGAGCGGGTTAGCCTCTGGAATGAATTGAAACAGGAAGCTGGAAGATTATATTCTGATGCGTGGGTTGTAGGAGGAGATTTTAACTGTGTAATGTATGATAAAGACAAAGTAGGGGGTCGCAGGCTAATGGGCAACATGATGGAGGAGTTTCAGAATTGTATTACTGACTGTGCGCTCAAGGAGATCAAATGTACTGGACCTCGGATGAGCTGGTGCAATAGGCGTCTGGGCAATGCCCGTATATCTGCCCGGATTGACAGGGCTTTTTGCAATATTGAATGGACCTCGCTACTTTCAGATTCTTACCTGGAATATATAGACCCCAGTACTAGTGACCATTCAGCTATGGTGATTCATCTGCACTCTAAGGTACATTCCGATCCTAAGCCTTTTAAATTCTTCAATTATTGGATGC
The DNA here is from genome assembly GCA_030789695.1 of Scilla litardierei. Lineage (NCBI taxonomy): Eukaryota > Viridiplantae > Streptophyta > Magnoliopsida > Asparagales > Asparagaceae > Scilla > Scilla litardierei. The sequence continues at coordinate 258,562,937 of CM061141.1, forward strand.
GGCTTGATGGATACAGGGAGTTTGTGGAGTCAAGCTGGAGTTCCCCAGTTTACGGCAATCCAATGTTCTGTTTCACTCAAAAGCTTTATAGATTAAAGCAGGACCTTCGCAGATGGACTAGGTCCCAACCTTTGATCAGCAACCTAACCAAATGTCGCAGGGAGCTGGAATTGATCAGGAAGAACGACGTTCACTCCTCTTATGACTTGCAGATTAAAGAGCAGAAATTGGCAAGGGATTTCTCTACCCTCTTAGGTTTGGAGGAAGAGTTGTTTCGGCAGAAAAGCAGGCAGGACTGGTTGCGTCTTGGTGACAGAAATACTAAGTTCTTTTATGCTACTACCAAAGCTAGGCATGCCCATAATAGCCTAAACCATCTCATTGATTCTAGCGGAAACAAATGCGGGACTTATGCAGATTTAAAAATTGAAGCTCCTTTGTTCTATGAAGGGTTATACAACCAAGATTCCCATTGGCAGATTTTTCCAAAAATGGTTACTAGGAAACAAGTCTCCCCTGAGGCAAATAGTTGGTTGGGCAGGAGAGTCTCTAGGGAGGAGGTGAAATCGGCTGTTTTCCAGATAGGGATTGACAAGTCCCCTGGACCTGATGGTTACAATGGGTTTTTCTATCAAAATAACGGGGGCCTGATAGGCAAGGAGGCTACTGATGCAGTTCTTTATTTCTTTAGCAAAGCAGTACTTGCCCGCCAGGTAAATCATACTTTCTTAACCCTCGTGCCCAAGAACTCTAATGCATCGGGATTAGGTGACTACAGACCTATTGCCTGCTGCAATGTGCTTTACAAAATCATAAGCAAGATCCTTTGTAACAGATTGAAAGAAGTTATACAGGAGCTTATATCTCCAAACCAGGCAGCTTTCTTAAAGGGTAGGCTCATATCCGATTGTTCCCTACTGGCCCATGAACAGATTCGAGATTATAGCAATCCGATGGGAGCCAGGGCCTGTATTAAGTTGGATTTGCGCAAGGCATTTGATAGCGTGAATAGGGAATTTGTCTACTACATGCTACACCAACTGGGAATCAACAGCACTTTCATTAATTGGATTAGAGAATGCATCTCCACCCCGACTTTTTCTGTCATGATTAATGGCTCCCCTACTGGCTATTTTGGGGGGAATAGAGGGTTGCGTCAGGGGGACCCTTTATCACCATATCTTTTTGTCATTGTGATGGAGGCGTTTTCCATCATGTTGGCCAAGGCTGTAGCGACACGTACGATCTTGCCAATGAGACGGGCTGGATCAATTTCACACCTTTTGTTTGCTGATGATCTGCTTGTCTTTTGTAGAGCTAATACCCACTCTCTTCAAGGACTCAAGAATCTCTTGGAGGAATTCAGCCTTCTAACAGGCCTCCATATTAACTGGGATAAGAGCGCAGGCATATTCAGTAAGGGGACAAAGAATCCAGCAGGATTGGCTGGATCCCTTGGGATTAGACTTGCAACAACTATTTCCACTTATTTGGGACTCCCACTGTCATCAAAATATCCCAAGGCACCAATGTTTAGCAGGTTGGTTGACAAATGCAAGAAAAGGCTACTTGGTTGGGCTTCATCATCTCTATCTATTTCTGGACGGATTGAATTGGTGAGAACGGTGATCTACGGGATGATCTCCTTCTAGATGCAAGCATTTCGCATTCCAGTTTCAATCATTCGCACCATTTCATCCGTTTGCAGGCGATTTATCTTGGGATCTTCAGGCTTGTGGTCTTGGCGGGATTTGTGCAGGCCAAAGTCTGAAGGTGGTGTTGGCCTACGCCTTTTGTCTGATTTAAATCTTGCATATGGAGTTAGATTAACATGGCGCTACCTGACAGGAAGAGGGCTGTGGGCAAATCTTATGAAATATACCTATGGGGAGCCTGACTCTTTTTTTGTAGCAACGGGGAAAGCTATTCACTCGGGTTCATGGAAGTTCATGCTACATTGCAGAAGTATCTCTGAAAGGCTTATCAAGAAGGAAGTTAGGGATGGAAAAACAACTTTATTCTGGCACGATCACTGGCTGTCGGGGGGCCCAATCAAACACTATCTGCAAATCCCACATGGTGAGAGTAGAAAAATGGTTGCCGACTACTGGAATGGTTCTCACTGGAGGTTCGATACCATGAATGTCAGTGCACAGCTCAAGGCTACCCTGCAGCAATACAAATTGAAGCCCGGATTTGACTTTTGGGTGTGGAATCCTGCGCATATAAAGCAAATACCCTCTGATTCTTCTATTAACGGGGTAGGGCATGTACCAACTATGTGCAGGATGAATAGCTCTGTGACTCACCCCAGGCGCCACGCAAACAGCTATGTCCAGGATGCTTTGCATCATTCCCGCAATATCAGTGGGCATGTACCAATGCCGGATGGAGACTGCAATATTCCCAGGGTTGGGCTGCAAGCTGGCCAAGTGCCTCAAACAGGAGGGGGAAATACTGGGATTCAACCTGGGCGTTCATCCACTGAGCCGGGTGTTCATGCGGGCCAATCTTCGCTGTGCGGACATGGAGAAGCTACTGCTACCCAAAACAGCAGTAAAGAATTTATTCTCCGTGAGGCCTGGGATGGCTGCAGAGAGCCTGGGAGTAAATTTGATTTACATAGGCTGATCTGGTTCAAACATCATGTTCCCAAGTGGTCCATTGCCCTTCTTCGAGCCTTTAAAAATAAATTACTAACAAAGGATATCCTTGTCAAGTGGGGGCTGTTAACTCAAAAGGACTGTGTTCTCTGTGATGGGAAGGAGGAGGAGAGCGCGGAACACATCTTTTTTGAATGCGAGTATTCAAACTACCTTTTACGCAGATGCATGCTTAAATTGGGGGTCACTACTGTAATTGGCCCAAGATTATTGGATGTTGGGTCCTTCTACTTAAATCATTTTGGTAACAAGAAAAGCTTGAGTATACTGGCTAAAGCGGCTCTGAGTGGTCTGGTCTGGCGTATTTGGAGAGAAAGGAACAAGCGTATCTTTGACAGGGCTCGGAAATGTAAGACAACTTTATTTGATGATATTGCTGCAGAGCTCAGGATTGCCTTACATGAACTGGATAGATCAGATGATGAGGCTACGGAGGCTTCGTCAAATTGGGAATTTCGGGACAATGGCTAATTTCACTTCCTTGGACCCATAGAGGGGTCGGACTTGTAAATATTGCAGGTTATTGTTAGAGATAGGTACCACTAGTAGAGAGTGACGGCGCTTGTGCCCTATCCTCTCTCTAGTGGTGACTATGTTCTGATATGCCTGTTGTAAAATATTTGGTTTTAATAGATTTCTTTACTTTTCAAATATATATATATATATATATATATATATATACTAGAAAAAACCTCGTGCACACGTGCACGGCAAAAATCAAGACGGATGACCAAAAAAGATTCGATCGGAAGCCAAGGGGAGAAAGCGGAGAAGGGAGGGTGTGTGTGTGGGGATTGTGGGAGGTCAAAAGTGCAATTAGGGATTTGTAAGGGGTTCTTTCTGCAAAAAAAACCCAACGATTGGATGTTTGTCCTAGTCACAACCTTGTGTTTTAATATAAGGATATATATATATATATATATATCTCTCTCTCTCTCTCCCTCCCTCCCTCCCCCCCCTGTGTGTGTACACACACACGTACATATATATATACGTACATATATCTATATACATATATATATATATATGCAAAAATGAACCTAAGAACGTGCGCATGTATTGTTACCTGCGCACACCCCCTCTCCGGGGGGTTTTAAGTTATTTTTTTGAATTTTTTCTGCAAATGTTAGTTCTACATGTTGGTAGCCCCCCCCCCCCACAAAATTTCAAGTCAAACAAATACTATTTGGCCATCGAAAAATCCATCACAAAAACGTTGCGCAAAACAGTCCAGAATTCTGGAATTTTTTTGCAACTTTTTTGTGATGGATGTTTCGATGTCCAAATGGTGTTTATTTGACTTGAAATTTTGTGGGGGGGGGGCTACCTAACATGTAGAACTACCTACTACAAAAAAAATTCAAAAAAATACTTTAACCCTCCCCCCCGAGAGGAGGTGTGCGCAGGTATGTTACCCGCGCACGTTCTCAAGCACATTTGCCTACACACGCAAACACACACACAAGAACTTTCTCATGCCCAAAGAGCACTGCGATTTGAGAGGGGGGCCCACGCCCAAATTTCAATTTTCAAATCTTCCCCACAAATTTCCCCCCAAAACTTAGCCCCGTCCTAGTCATCAAGCCCTTGTCCTAGTCATAAGCCCCTTTGTCCTAGTCACTTGTCCTACTGGGACAAAATTCAAATTCTTCATCAAATATAGAATATTATATATATATATATATATATATATATATATCTCTCTCTCTCTCTCTCTCTCTCTCTCTCTCTACGTACATGTATGTAATTGAAATTGCACGTGCACCCCAAGAAAAAACCCACACAACGAAGGCATTACCAGCGTGCAGAAGGAAATGAGAGGAAAGTGTGTGTGGGTGTGTGGGTGGCGTCTTGGGGTAAAAGGGAGAAAGGCACGGGCGTAAGTACAAAAAAACCGGGGGCCAAAGTGGGAAAAAGCTTGATGGAAAGCTCGATGGCAAGGACGTAAATAGGAGAAAGAGGGGTTTTTTTGTTTATTATGAAAAAGGAATGTCATGCATGTAAATAATTGAAAGGGGCTTGTTTCAGATGTTGAAAGGGCAATGGCAACAATGTAATTAAGTGAGATGGTGGGGTTTTTTGTTTGAGGGTTGAGGGGAGAGAATTACCTGTGTGCCATTGTCCCATGTGGCGATGTGACATTGCCACATGGGACAATGGCACAATGGTAATTCCCTATTTTATAAGATAGACTAGAAATAACCCGAACCCGTGCACAAAGTGCACGGACACCCCCCAAAAAACCAACCCACAAAATCAGGACGCGCGACCCACACGGGTGTTTCGATGAGTGCAGAAACGGGTGAAAATGAGAAGAGTGGGTTTGAGTGTGTGTATTGTCTTGGGGTTTTTGGTTTTTTTAGTGGGGGTGTGATTTTAGGTGCTTTGGATTTGGGTGTGTTGGGGGGGTTGGGTGGGGCTTTGGGTTTTTTGGGTTTTGGGTTTAAGGAGGTTGTCCAATGTGGCGATGTGACATAGCCACATGGGACAAATTCAAAAAAACATCCCGCAATTATAATAAGGATATATCTGCGTATATATAAGTATATATCTACATATATATCTATGTACATATATGTACATAAATATATGTAAATATGTCTATATCTATGTACACATGTAGATACATATATGTACATATATGTACATATGTACATATATATACATATGTACACATGTGTAGATATATGTCTACTAGTCATAACCCGTGTCCGTAAGGCATGGTTCAGTTAAGATATTTCATCCTCAAAATCTTTGTCCCCCAAAAATTAACGCACAATCATTGTTATTTAGTTCCCTCAAAAAATTCAGTATTCAAAAGTCCAATAACTCAAAAGACATGACATCTCTATCCTCGAAAAATAACTCAAAAGTATTCAAAAGTCCAACAGATTAGATTTTTTGCAATGTTAAATGTGTATACTGTTGTATTCAAAGATAACCAAAGGTATAGGCGATTTTAAATGTGCATACAGAGTATGCTGACAGGTTTTTTGCAAATAACTCAAAAGTATTCAATGTTATAACCAAAGGTACATGTCATCTCTATTGCAAAAATAACCAAAGGTATAGGCCATGTCTATTGCAATGTTAAATGTAGTATGCTGACATATTTTTTGCAAATAAATCAAAGTATTCAAAAGTCCAACAGTATTCAACAATATAAGCAGTGGTTATCCTCGAAAAATCCTCAAAAATTAACTTAAAAGATAGGCAATCTCTATCTGAAGATGACTTCTCTGGAAGAGGAGCCTACGGCTGTCGGCGACAACGGTGGTTTGAGGGTGAGCCTGGATGGTCGTTCTTTTTCCTCCCAATCACCCATTACCTAGTTGCTCATCTTCACCCAAACTCTTGCAAACAAAAACAATTGACCTTCGTAACCAAGCTGATCTTACGGCTAACAACATCCTGAGGTGTAAACAACAAAAGCATCTCTGTTTAGTATTCAAATGATGTCACAACCTAAAAACAGTTGACCTTAGTAACCACTGACCATGAAAACATCAAACTCATCAATGGCCCGGGAAGGTGACGGTGCAAAGAAAAGAATAGAACAAATGACAACATGATTCTTAATACAGAAAACAAAGAAAAGAATAGAACAATGTATCATTGTTCTCGGCCTCAGCCTTGGATTGTGTTTGTGAATTGGCACAGCTTCTCAGTTCTTCGAAAGCTCGCATGCTCTCCGCATCAAATCCTCCAGCAAACTGAACCATACATTATCAGATGAAATTTTGAAACCATGTTACAACTTTATGTATGACATGTAGTTGAACATGTCAACATAACACATGCGCTGTGCATGAACTGAAATAGATTAGGGTTTTTATAATTAGTGTGAACGTAGGGCTCGGTCTTACCTGATAAACTCGGAACGCAAACCTCACGCCTTGGAGGAGCAAAAATTCTCGGTTTGGTTTGTTCTCTGTCCCGGCCAAGGCATCAAGTTCGGAGGAAACTCTCTTCATGTACTTCCTTGCTAGTTGAACAGAGGACAGTTTGATCTACAACAACCGATTGCAGATGTTTTTAAAACATTATGAGCATCTAATTATGTTGTTTCCTTCTCTAATTCAATTTATCAAGCTTAGCTTCCCCACTACGCAGGTATCTGACAGCCAATCGACCAGTATTCCAAATGCCATGTATCTTGACATTGCCATATCTCGCGTACGCTGGAGTGCATAAACACTTTGTTCCATCCTGAAGATTAGCCGTGTTCAAAAAAGTTGAAAATCGATACTTAAGGGTGGTTGTTTAAAATCAAATGAATATAGTGTGTGCTTTTTGTTGCTCTTACTTCTCGAGCAGCTTGTACATTTTCTTTAGAGCAGCTTCGCAAGGAAGTTGAGGATCATCGACGAACGAAGTTACTTGCTTCTCTAACTTGATCAGATCCTGGTATTCGAAAGATGCCTCTCTCAAAGCATCAGCTTTGCCTTCCGGCCAATCGAAGTGTTTAAGAACTACACGCTCATCAACCTAGAAAGAACCTATTGGCGATTAAATTTGACTGACAACTAAGTTTATCTCAAGATATCTGATGATAATGAAGTGATCTGGAAAGGGTTTTTTAGAAAATGAAAAAAATTTGGAGGGAGAGAATGGGTTTTCCCCCAATTTTGAGTTTTCAAAAAATTTTGTCCCCCCCCCCCCCCAGTTTTGAGAGATGTCATGTGGTTTTGGGAGGGAGCTGATAGATTCCCCCCAAGTTTGAGTTTTCATAAATTTAAGTTTTCTAACAAAATATTCAAAGTCTCCACCAATTTTTTACTCAACCAAAATTCAAAGTTCCCCCCAAATTTGTTTGTCTTAGTCATCAATTTGTTTGTCCACGTAGGACAAACAGGTCCACGTAGGACAAAGATTCAAAAAATGCTCTCAATTGTAATATAGATATCTATGTACACACATAAAAATATCTATGTACATATTTGTACACACACATGTACATACATGTATATATATACATATGTGTATATATATACATATATATATATACTAGTCATAACACGTGCCTGCAGGCATGGTTCACTAAAGATTTTTCCCCGCGAAATCTTTGTTCCCAAAAAAATTATTTCCACAGCCAAAATTGCGCGGAACAACAAATTAGCGCAAAAATATTTAGCAGCACGGGCGCCTTCCACACGGAACAACAAATTCGAAGCGGGTGCCTTCGGCGCGGAACAACAAATTCGACGCGGAACAACAAATTAGCGTTAAAAAATTTAGCGGGCGCATTCGACACGGGAAATTATTTTCATCTTGTTGCCACATGCGTCGAAGAGATGGTGGGCCCCGCATTGAGGGAGAGATCATTCGATCTACAACAGCATTTGATCTGCATCATTAAGTGCAAGTTAAAGTTTTTTTCCCAACTGCATTAATTGTGTGCACTCTGCTATTCCCCAAAAACTTGCATTCTCCAAAAACTTTTATTTCTCCAGAAACTTTCATTTCCATATAAATGTTTTTCTCTCAAAATTTTCACAAAATCTCATATCAACCGTTGATTTCCCAAGCTTAAATCTCAACCATCCTTCTATCAACATGTTTGTCCTAGTGAGCTTGTCCTAGTCAGCCCTATGATTCAAAAACAGTTGTCAAATGTAATATAGATATCTATCTATCTATATGTACATACGTACGTACGTACGTACATGCATACATACATACGTACGTACGTACGTAGATACATACATACATATAGTAAGACTAGGCTCCATTCGGATTGACCAAACATGTGTATCCATTTAAGTCAATTTTAAAATTGGACAATCTAAAAGGAAAACCATTCCGTTGGATATGATCTATCATCTCTAAACTATCTACAAACAAAATTTCAAATGATTTGAACATGTTTTTATGCATACATTAAGTGGTTGCAAAATTAGTTGATTTTATGACTATTCTAAAACATTGATTTTGCAACCACTTGATGCATCGGTAAAATATGTCCAAATCATTTGATTTTGTTTGTATGTAGTTTTGATATAGTTGATCACGTCCAACAGAATGGATTTTTCATTTAGATTGCCCAATTTTAAATTTGACTTGGATGGATTTGCAAGTTTGGTACATCCGAATGGAGCCTAGTAATCTAATTAACATCTATAAAACATGAAAATGAAAATATAAACGAAGGCATGAAATCTCTATTAAAAATCAAAGAAAGATATCAAAAAATATATTTAAAGTAAATACCAAATTCAATGCAAAATCCAGTTTATAATAAATATCAAATTACAATGTTTTGTACAGCAATGTATATAAGAGGTTATTGTGCACAACTCAATTTAGAACGAGTGAAAGCTTTATAAATTAAAAATATGCATAACCTAGGTCTCAAACTCAGATCAACATGATGCTCTAACCAAGCTAGTGGACAACTTGTAACAAAATATAAACAATTTATTTATAAATTAAATATAAATATCTATTTTCATGATTATTTTTTTATCGAATGGTATATAAGTAATTTTTCCCCAATGTCCAGGGGCACGTGCCACCCTTGCCTCCAAGTAGATCAGTCTTAAGTTACATGACCCCATAGAACATGGGGTCTGAATGCAATTTATCTTTTTTAAACTGAAGATAGTTTCCATTCAAATGTAAATAGGAACTCCAATTATAATTAATAATAGAGTTTAACACAAAAATAAGTATAATTATATTTTTTATGCTAGTTTGATTAGATTAATTGAAATTTTATATGAAATATATTTTGTAACAGCCGAAACAGACGATGCACGGGGGAGAGGCCTCCATGGATGCAGAAAAAGAAAGGGAATATAGGACATCAATGAATTTTTTTTATAATTACCCTTGGATTAATACAAAACCTATAAAGTTCATAACATAAATTAATTAAAATTCCTATAAGGACATAATTGGCGAACATATTTTTAGAATATGTGAATTGTTGGATTTTATTGTAGTATAGACGGTTTAATACTTTCAGGCACTCTTAGGACAATTGCACTTGCAGAACACTATCTTGATATGAATTGAACATATCAGATATGCTTTTGCTTTCAATTTCATGTTAAATTCTAATGTCAGTGAAAATACATAACAACGAACTTAGTTTATGTTCAACATAACACATGAGATATATCAGTACCTCGGTTGAAGACAATAAAATGAGAATAAAAGCCCATACCTTGTCATGAATAGTAATCATATTCAAATGTATAAAAAGATGGGGTAATAACATAAAACCACTTAATATTTCTACAAAAATTACTTAAATACCTTGCATATTTTTTTTCACATAACATCCTTTGGCCGTCAACTCTCCTGACCTTGTCAAATATTAACTGCTAATTACTAAACTGGTTTTTCCAAGTCTACCAAACCAACCAAAACCATGACCAGAAAATGTTGCAAATCAAAGTTATCTTTAAAATACATGGATTATTTGCTCGCAAATTACACTTCTTATGTCGATGAAGAAGAAAAGGACTCAGATACTTCTTCGTCATTTTCTTCTTTCAAAATCATTGCTCTTTGTTGGTTATTGCAACACACCTAAGTTGGTTTAGATGATTAAGCAAACAATTATTGTTACTAATTATATTTTGTGAGATGTTCCGTGAGTATAGGATTTAAAAGTCAACAATGGTCATAATTGGCGGACATATTTTTGGAATATGTGAATTGTTGGATTTTATAGTAGTACTAGAAATAACACGTGCACAAAGTGCACGGCACCCAAAAAAACCAACCCACACACTCAAGACGCGGGACCTACACATGTGTTTCAGTTGGTGCAAAACCGGATGAAATGGCCAGATGAAATGTAAACAGTATGTGTGAGCGTGGGTATTGTCTTTTAGAGTTTTTGGGTTTTTTTGATTGGGGATGAGTGTTTGGGTTTTTTTTATTGGGTTTTTCTCATATTAGTCCCTTAAATTATGTGTATTTTGATATTAGTCCCTTAAATCTTTGTAATTTGAATTTAGTCCTTTAAAGGGACTATTTAGGTTAAAATTTAAACATTTAAGGGACTGTTTAGGTTAACAAAAGGGACTATTTAGGTTAATATTAAACATTTAAGGGACTAAATTCAAATTACAAAGATTTAAAGGACTAATATCAAAATACACATAATTTAAGGGACTAATGTAAGAAAAACCCTTTTTTATTTTGGGTGTTTTTAGGGTTTTGGGGTGGGTTTTCGGGTTTTTTGTTTGTGTTTTTTGGGTTTTTTGGGTTTTGATGTGACATTGCCACATGGGACAAATGTTACATCACCGCCCTCATTTGTATAAAGGACAAACAGTTTAATACTTTTAGACACTCTTGGAACAAGTTCACTTGAATACCATCTTGATATGAATTGAACATTTCAGATATGATTTTGCTTTCAATTTTCAAGTTAAATTCTAATATCAGTGAAATATATAACAACAAACTTAGTTTATGTTCAACATAACACATGAGATATATTAGTTCCTCTGTTGAACACAATGAAATGAGAATAAAAGCCCATACTGGTAATGAATAATAATCCAATTCAAATGTAAAAAAGGACGTGGTAATAACTCAAAACCACCTAAACTTTCTACAAAAATTACTTAAATACCTTATATTTTTTACCATTAACATCCTTAGACCGTCAACTTAGACCGTCAACTGTAACGCCACGTATGATTACCATTATATTTTTCATTATTTGTGCAGATCCTGCAAAGTAGCAGTGAAAGCAATATGGAACAAACGTGAAAGCAATATGGAACAAACGTAAAATTTTATAAATGAAATAGCTTTATTCATCCTTCAAAAGGGTACAAAGCATAATTAAGAAGGAACTACTAGTCTTTTTTTTGGTAATCGAACTACTAGTCTTTCATTCTAACAATAAAGAAAACAAGCTAAACAAAATGTAAACACTCTCCTTACTATCTTGGTCTCAAAAATCAGCATGCTCCACTGGAAATTCAGACTCCTCGAACACTGAAGCCTCCTCGTACACGGGTTCACTTCCTGTTAAAAACATTTTAAAGAGGATGAATTATATCATATTTACACTAAACAACAATTATAACTTCATGCAACCCTGGTCCTAAACAAGCCAAAAACACATGCTCTCTAATCTATGTTTTTCTAACTAAAACATTTCATTATTATAAGGGCATGTTTCTTTGTGTGACTTTGGGTTGGGATTTACTGTTGTGAATAGTAAATCCATGTTGGAATCTTGAGGAGAGAGAAGTAGAGTTGTGTTTCTTTTGGAGGAAAGTGAGTTGGAAATTGGTTTGGGATTTGTTTGTGGGTCACACGCTAAAATAGTGTGTTTCTTTGGGTTAAAGTGAGATTGGGAAAGTTGGATGATGATAATTGGAAGTGGGATAATTATTATTAAACTAATATATTTTAATATAATACTTATATTAAAAAACACAACTAAACATTAAAAACTGTGTGAAGTAGAGTTCCGCGTGCTGCTATTGGCTCCGTGCAAAGAGGGGGTCCCACAAGGAGGAATCTCAGGTTGTAATCCCCATGTTTTTCGGGGATTTTGGGATTGATATTTTCGTGGCTTTTGAACTGCCACATCAGCAAAATCACAAGCCGCAGAATCGTGGCGAAATGAAACGAAAGGAACGTGTTGGAATCTTGAGGCAAGAAAGTGAGTGAATAGTTGTGAAGTGATGGGAAACAGTGAGAAAAAGTTACTTTTTAAGGGCAAAGCATTGTAAAGGAACAATCTCTAATACTCACAATATAAAGGGAAAGAGCGAACTGGAGAACTACCCTAGGTTCACAGGCAAGCTCATATGTGCCCTAAATTCCATGGTCCAAAGAGGTCGTTAGAGGACCTAATCAACTCATTACAATTCCGTCTATGAATGCGGTCTCCGCCACTCTTCCTTAATTATGAGTTCACGAACCCCATGTGTCAGTTCTATCTATCTCAATAGCTATTTCAGTTATCCTCTAGTGATTTACTTTCTAAAGTATGTAAAAAGAATCGTGCACAAAAACGGTAGTGTCTATAGCAATAAGTCCAATGTATCAATATTCCATAACAATAACTTTATTTGCACAATTCTGATTACAAAGTTTATCATCTAGCTATAACAGTTCTATAAAACAATTTCTATGGAAAAGAAACTCTATTCAATGCACTACAAAACAGTTCCAAACAACCAAATCTTTCAAACATTTAAACTGAAACTAAATTATTTTTAAACGGATTAAACCATAAATAGGATCAGATTCGTATTATTTGGTATCCATGGCGGGTTTCTAGGGTTTACCAGCTCAGAAAATCCCCTCAAGGTCTGAAAGATAGGGCAAAAATTATTCGCATTTGAACTCCCACAAAACAGTCACATAACCACCACTGTAAATTACTGAACCGAAGCCTTCATTTAAAACAGTCATTATGTAACGGTACAGTAAAAGAACTACATTCAAACAGTTCAGTGTCACAGGGAAAAAGCACGGGCAAAGAACAAACAGCGGCAGAGAACACAGCCAAGGGAACCCAGATAGTAAAACAAGCCGCAAGAAAATACACAACCAAACAGTACAAGCTGCAACATACGACCAGCCGAACACCCCATTGAGGTGGGACACGGTGGCCATCACCAGAAATCCCAAACCCTAAATCAAAAGTACGGAGCTGTGGCGAAGTTGTCGCCTTGCCCTTGGGATGCCATATTTATCAAGAGGAGAAAACCTTCTTCGTATAAAATTCGAATCTTCTTCTTCAACAAAACACACAACCAACATTTTGAAACCCTAAATTTTTATAGACAAATTAAAAGGCCTGAAGAAAATAATTGAAGTTCAACGCAATTAAAGTCTACTGTGCACGGTGGAAGTCAAGCCGAGAAATCCCAATAAAACCAGAAGAAATCAGAAGAAGTTTGAAGAAGAGAAATCGATTTTCGCATGAGAAAACCTAGAACTGTGCATCACATAAATGGAAGAAGAAAACGTGTGAAAAGATAAGAGTGGAAGAGTTCTTATCGAAGAGGGAAACTCGTCGAGAGGCGGCATCGGATGAGGATTTCGAATCTTTAAGGTTTTTGAGATTTCATCGTCGACTCACATCGCCCACGAGAGAGAGCAAAAGGGGCTGAACAAATCAGGTCGGATGAGAGAACGGGTGAGTACGATGAGGGAAATAGAATTGTTTTGGTTTTTTATATATAAAAGGAAACTGGGCTTTAGAGAACTGGGCCTGCCAAGAGGGCTTTTATTAAAAATGTGTCATTACATCCTCTCCCCTTACAATAAATTCCGTCCTCGACATTGGGCGAATTAAAACTGCTCAAACAGATAGAGGTACCGCTCCTCCATCTCTTCTTCTCGTTCCCAAGTAGACTCGCTTGGCGCATTATGATGTCACAATACTTTCACGAAGTTGACAGTCTTGTTCCTCAAAGCCTTCTGTTGTCGATCAATAATCCCCACTTGTTGTTGCTCGTACGTCAGGTCTGGGCGTACTGAAATCTCTGAATGGTCCACCATATGCACTGGATCACCCACATATTTGTGTAGCTGAGATATATGGAACACACTATGCACTCCTTCCAAGGATGGAGGCAGTGCAATCTTGTAGGCCACTTCTCTCACTCGTTCAAGCACCTCGAAATGTCAAATATAGCGTGGGCTTAGCTTTCCTCGTCGGCCAAAACGAATCAGTCACCAATTCGACGAGATCTTCAGGAAAACCTTGTCTCCTGGCTGAAACTCTAGATGTCTTCGTTTCGAATCTGCCTAGTGTTTATATCTGTCTTGTGCCAATTGTAAATTCTCTCTAATCGTCCATACTACATCGTCTGCATCAACTATCATCTCAGGTCCCATCAATCCTCGATCCCCAACGTCGTCCCAGCTCAAGTGCGACCAATACTTCCATCCATAAAGGGCTGCAAATGGCGCCATCCCGATGCTCGCCTGATGACTATTATTGTATGAGAATTCCACGAGCTGCAGGTGATCTTTTCACGACCCCTTGAAATCTAACATGCATGCTCGCAGCATGTCCTCTAAGATCTGGATGGTACGCTCCGACCGACTGTCCATTTGTATATGCAATACTGAATTTGAGATGAGTGCCAAGATTCTTCTGTAAGATCTTCCAGAAATACGACGTGAACCGGGTATCTCTGTCTGAACTATGCTCACTGGTACTCCGTGCAGTCTCACAATCTCTTCCATGTACCTCTTAGCAAGAACCTCTGTTGATTGGCCAACTCTGAAGGAGATGAAGTGTGCTGATTTCATCAATCTATCCACAATTACCCAAATAGCGTCGTTCTGTTTCTTACTCCGGTGTAAGCCGGTCACAAAGTCCATCGTGATATGTTTGCCATTTCCACTCAGAAATAGGCAGTGGTTGTAATAGTCCTGCAACTCGTTGGTGCTCAGCCTTCACATGTTGGCACACTAAACACTTGGCCACACTCTGCGCAACACTCCTCTTCATTCCATGCCACTATAGTATTGCTTCAGATCCTGATACATTTTAGTTCCGTCCGGATGGATAGAATAATGCGAATTATGAGCTTCCTTCAATAGCTCATCTCTAACATCTCCGAAAAGTACGCAAAGTCTATTGCCAAATCTCAAAGATCCGTCTAAGTATATCGTGAACTCTGGTCTCTATCCAGCCATCACTAACTCATTGATCCTCTGTAGCTTACTATCTCTTGTCTGTGTAGCCTTGATCCTGTCTACCAATGTAAACTGTATTTGAAGATCCATCATTGATGAAATCGGTCCTGGTAGTACCACATCAATCTCCATCTCATGTAACTCCTGCTGGAGTCTCTACTGAGTCGTAAGGGTAAGAACCACTGGAAGTCGACTCAGTCCATCAGGTATTACATTGATCTTTCCTGGATGGTGCTGAAGATCAATGTTGTAATCTGCCATCAACCCAATCCATCGCCTCTGCCGTATGTTAAGGTCTTTCTTGGTCGAGATGCACTTCAAGCTTTTATGGTCCGTGAATAACTTCACACGCTCTCTGAGTAAGAATGCCTCCAGATCTTCAAGGCAAAAATGGCGGCAAAAATGATGGCTGCTAACTCCAAGTCATGGGTGGGGTAGTTCTGCTCATGTTTCTTCAGTTATCTTGATGCATAAGCTACCACACATCGATGCTGATGAAATACACATCCGAGACCCTTGCTGGATGCATCACAGAAAACTTCGAATCCTCATGTTCGGTCTGGAATAGTAAGTACTGACGATGTAGTCAATCTCTTCTTCAGCACCTTGAACACCTCGTCACAAGTCTTAGACCAAACGTAGATCACATCTTTCCGTGTCAATCGAGTCATGAGTTCGACACTCTTTGAAACATTCATAATGAATCTCCTGTAATAACCAGCCACACCCAGAAAACTTTGAATCTCGAACACTGTCCTAGGAGCTGGCCACTTCAGAACGACAACTACCTTCTCTGGATCTATTGTAATCCCTTCTCCTGATACTACATGGCCAAGAAATCACACATTTTTTTACTTTTTTCAATTTGTTCCTCTCTTTTTTTATTGTTTTCCTATATTTTTTTCTTTTTTTCCTTTTGATTGTTTTCCTTTCGTGACAGAAAAAGAACAACTATTTATACTAAAACTCAAAAAGAAAAGGATGAAGACCTGAGTAGGGTTAAGATGGAATTTTTAAAACCCTATTCTAAAGAAAAATGATGAAGAAGAAAATTGAAGAAGAAGAAAAAGAAGAAAACGATCAATTATTAAAAAATAAAAATATGACTTCGGCTCTAATACCAAATTTCACGCAGGACGGAAGATGTAAAAAGAACAAATAGAAAAAAATAATAGATCTGGGGGTTTAAAGGGAGAAAATTAGGAAAATTAGGGAAGAATAAATTGAGAAAATTAGGGATTTTAAATAAATATGAGATGTCGAGAGTTTCACACCAAGGCTATCATCCGCCAACTCCAACAAATCACATGCCAAAGATTTGGAGATCTAGGCCTTTCCCCAAGGTTGTTGTGCACTCACTCACTTGCATCTCACAAGAAAGATTAAAAAGAGACACCTTTTTCGCGAAGCAATTCTTTTTTCATTCATTGACTTATTATTACCAAATAAAATAAATTTTAGAGCCTTTTTATATGCTTACAACTGGAAACAAATCTTTTCCCATCCGATGTGGGATTGAACCAAATAACTAAACTATCAACTAAAATCTTACCAGATAAAATCAAATAAAATCCTAACTAAAATTCTAAGTAAAAATCCTACCAGATTAAACTAAATAAAAACAAATAAAAACAAATGGACTCCTAATTGAAAATCAAATAAAATTCCAACTCACTCCAACTAATTTAACTTGATCATCTTTAAGCTTCCATATTAGAAAGAGTTTCTTCTCTATTTGTTCCACTCAATTTGTTCCATCTGCTCGAGTGATTCTGTAGCTATCATACCATGAAAGATTTGTGGAGATTCAAGCCATGACCACAACAATCATTGGGAATGATTACCGCTTGCAAATCAAAAAGATCAGGAAAAAAAGATTTATCCAATTATTTACCTTGCTTCGGCGTTATTATCTAAATATCATTGGATATATGAGTTATATAAGATCTAGACCTATTGGATGAAAACAATAGCATATTTTTACATATTTAAATTTTTTGATACATTTTAAGCATCATAATAGATTTGAAGCTTCTTTAAACTCTAATTAACTTCATGTATGTAGGTGGAGTTTGGAAACCTGCAGCTTGCAATCCTACAACTATAATTTTTACACTGTTGTTTCTTTAACATATCTCCCATTTAGATATGAATAACTCATTGGTAAACCAATGGGCTAATGAGAGAAAAGTGCTAGGTACATTGAGAAAGAGAACATAAGCTAGATGGATGAATATGCAATGGTTTGAGTTTAAGAAAATCGCAAACATAAATATATAAATTATTAAAATATTGCAGCTAATGCCAGATTCTTGGTTAGATAACTTGGATTTATTAAACAGTGAAGACCTTCCCTTTTCTTGTTTGGAATTTTGCCTCCATCGTGGTAAAAATCAATTAACTTACTTTTAGGTATGCTTGGGCTCATATGCACAGCTTCCTTTTGGATCAAGCCTAATCATTCACGAAACCCCCTAATGCGTAATTGTACTTCATGGTGAAGTGTCACTGTTTTATGGTTCGAAATAATAGAATGCCGCAGAGACATATTATGCATCATGAAGCAAATTACGTAGCTTATATGCCCTTGTCATTCTACTCTATAGATCATGGTCTTTATTTGTCATGGTCTACTTTCTTTCTCATGTTCCTAAGCTAGACCCATCTCCAAGCCAATCTAAGAATCTCCAAACCCAGGAAGTCCCTCGCTTTTGCCATCCACTAGTAGTTCTCACATCTTAATATCCCTCATGCTCGATCCATCCTTAACCCGATCCAAACCCACTCATTAACCCACTCGTTCTCAATTAGCTAATGCGAGCAACTAGAGAGAAAAAAATGAAAACAGAGGATCCCAATAAACTAGAGAGAAAGATAGGACAGAAGAGAAACTGCAACTAGAGAGGGCAGAGACAGGAAGAAGCACAAGAACTGGGGTGAAAGAGGTGAGAATTATTTATTTTTATTTTTTATTTTTTATTTTTTATTTTTTTTGGGGGGGGGGTGTGTGTGTGAGCCAGAAAGTAGGGAAATCTGCAATCTAAATCTTTGATATGGTTCTAGAAGAGAATATTAAAGATCATTGAGAGATTCTTCTCACTCAAGATTCCAAGAATCACATTAATAGTAAGCTTGAGGAGAATATGGTAAATAGATGCATGGAAACGGGACATGGATACGACATGACACAGACACGAAGACACGGCAAATCCTAGACAGTAAGATACGATGACACTGAAAAAACAATTGTGCATTTGCATGTATGGGTATCTATATATAATTTTCATCAAAAACCTATAGTGATTAGGATGTTTTTGCTAAAAAAGAAAAAAGAAAAAAGAAAAAAATAAAAAATTTTAATGACAATACTCCATTTCTAATCAAGTAACAAAAACCAAACAAAAAGAGCCAAGGAAAAAATCAATTCGATAATTAATCTAGTTCGGGTGGGTGATGTTTAGTCTTTTGTGGACACATTACTTGCTAAGTTAATAAGATAATTATTATTTTTTAAGAGTTGTCTCTCTAAAACCATCTGCACCTTCATAGTGCCCGATACGTGTTAGATAAGTGTCATACAAGTATTGGTGTCCAACACAGACACGGCACTTATTATAAGGTGTTCGCACTTCATAGGGATTGGACATAATTATTAACTGAATCAATTAGAAATTAACTTCACGGAACTTATTATAAGGTGTTCGCACTTCATAGGGACAAATTATTTGGACATAATTTTTAACCGCGTCAATTAGAAATTAATTTCAAACTCTTTGAGTCTTTCTCCTAACTAGAATGTTCAAATTTTCCACATCAAGCACTCAGTGATAATGTTTATCATGATGTATGCTAGAACTTTGTAGACCAGTTTCTATTTAAACCCTATCATATTCAAATAAATATTTTTAAAAATAAACTAAAACAGTTATTTTTCTTCTTAATTACTATTTCAACATGACCAACCATCAACAGAGCTCAGCAACAACACGGTATTGTCCATCCCTCTATGATTGCTACAGTAGGGTAGACACTGGACAGTCTCAATTGTCTAATCCTGAAACTCGAAACCAAAGGAAACAAAGGCACACAAACCTTGCTCATCAAGATGATCAATAAAGAGTGCACTATTCAAGATTGGTTATCTCCTGATGATATGGTCTTGCTGTGTCCATGAGTATTTCTGTACTGTTTTTCTCAGGTTTAATTTGAATATCCACATTCAGTTCTTGAATTCATCTTAATGTTGCAAGTTTCAGGTAGGAAGGGATGCCTACATGTATAAAATTTGTCTCACAAAGTTCACTTTTAGGAAGTAGAAGGTAATAGTCATGTGAAAGGAATATATTGAAATAAATGTACTTTCTCTATCTTTCACTACATTCAATTCACCACACTAAAGTTCCATTAACGCTGGTAAATCTAAAGTATATTTGCAAAACCATCGGAAGGACCGTAAAAACAAAAGGTTACAATAAGCTGTTGGCTTGATCGATATGCAAAAGGCCCTCGGAACTGAAGACAATTGAACTTCAAGAATATTTCTAAATGGGTTATTGTTTCAGTTGAAATTCCTTACCAATAAATCACAACTCTAAATTCCTTACCAATAAATAAAAACTCTAGAGTTGTGATGATGATTAAAGAAAATATTTTTATAATCTAACACACCCCAACAAGTTGATGGCCCTTTTTTAAAATGGGCCAAAAGCTGGAATTCGCTTTTTTATGCGTAAATTGGAATTTGAACGTAGGTTGCTTTGATACCAAATTGCAATTCCTTGCCAATTCACCAAAACTCTAGAGTTGTGACGAGGGCTAAGGAAAATATTTTTATAATCTAACACTTTCTAAATGGAATATGGTTTTTGCCTATTAATCAAACTTGGATCATTGTTTCTGATGACTGAAATCATATTCTTCAGATTGTTCACAGTTGGTAGACAGCAAGTAAAATCTCGACATCTTTTCATAATGTTGCTTTCTATAAATTCAAGTTAAGCATGCTTCATAATGAAAACACACAAGTTGCACAAGATAAGTCTAACAATAGGCAAGCCAATTGTGATACATTGAAACAACTGCTCCTGGAAACAATAATCCGCAGTAATGTTAAGTTGAATAAAAAAAGCATATAGAACAATCAAATAGTAACAGAAATTAATTTCAGTATTATGCATTGCACAACCAATCCAAAACACAAAATTAATTTATTTCTTATTTTAACAACAACAACAACAACAACAACCATACCTGAATCGAAATCAGCCGTCTCAAGGCATGGCACGGGGATCCGTCCCATGCTGCCACACATAAACCATCTCATCCCATCCGGTGCTCGCCATCAGCCCCTCTACCAGCACACTCATGTCAACCCCCACCGCAAACTCGGTATGATGATCGTATCTCCCCAGCAAAGCGTCCTCCGCCCGATAATCCCAAACGCACACCGTCATGTCATAGCTGCACGACACAAGCAAGTTCTCCCTGTGCGGCGAGAACTTCACCTTTCGCACGGCGTACCCGTGCCCCGCTAGCTGTGCCACCGGCGCCCTCGTCGCCCTAACATCCCAAACCCTAATCAGCTTGTCGACTGACGCCGTGGCGAGCATGCACTCGTCGTACTTGTTCCAGTCGCAGGAGAGGATCTCGTGCTCGTGGGCCGGGATGACGATGTTCGATGTTGGGTCCCGGACGTCCCAGACTCGGGCGGTGCAGTCGCCGGAGGCGGAGGCGAAGACGTCGGCGTGGCGAGGGGACCAGGAGACGGAGTAGACGCAGTAGGCATGCTCCTTGAAGGTGCGGATGCTGACGGGGCGGTCGAGAGTCCAGAGCTTGAGGGAGTCGTCCCAGGAGGCGGAGAGGAAGGAGTCGCGGCGGACGGGGTTCCAGTCGACGGCGTGGGCTTCGCGGGCGTGCTCGTTGAGGGATCGGATGGGGTTGGCAGAGACGGGGAGGGAGAGATCGTAGAGCTTGAGGGAGCCGTCGGCGATGGCGGCGACGGCGATGGAGTCGTGGGACTCGGACCACGCGCAGTCGTAGACGCCGTCGGCGGTGTCGAATGAGATGGGGTTGGAGATGGATGTGGGGCCCGCGGGGGAGAGCTCGAGGACGTGGAGGCGGCCGTTGCCGAGGATGCCGAAGTTCTGGGATGTGGCGACGAGGAGGCGGTGCTCGTAGAAAGGGGAGAACTTGACGGCGTAGCCGTTGAATGGGGTCTTGAAGACGGGCATCTGTGGGATTTTGGTGGTGGACGACGAAGCAATTTAGGGATTTTGCAAGGTAGCGTCAGAGATTTAGGATTCTAGTTTCTTCGATATCGGGATGACGAGGAAAGAAAGGGTAAGATCATATCTGTTCACCAAGGGGTGAGGATAAGAACAAAGGTGCGCTTGCTTGTACTAACGGGGAAATACCTCACGCTGGTCTTCCGCACGTCCTATAGAAAAGGGTATTTATTTTTTTAAATAACTACCTGCTGTAAATCGATGTTGACGGGGGTTTCATTTTTTTTCCTTAGGATAAGATCATATCTAATATCTATTGTAACTTTAACTACTGAATCATTGGACCGGCACTCGACATGACTCGATTGACGAACGACTAAGGTCCACGGGGCCCACAAAAGAAGCCCGATATCAACTCGGTGAAAGCCCATTGGCCAGTCGACCGTTGTGTACCCCTCTGTAACGGTCGGTATTTCTAGGCGTCTTGATTTTGTTGTGTGACGTACTTTGTTTTGATTATCCGATGTTTTCGTGCGCGAGTCCTATTTCTACGCGTCGACGCGAGCGCGTCTTGGATTTTTAATTTTTACCATGGCGTGATTAATTAATTTTTAACCCTAATTATTTACCGCTAACTAATTAACTGGTTGATTAACCTACCTACCAGGTTGAATCCCACCGAATGTTTAGGTGAGATCCAACCGTGCCTTCATTTTTCTCCCCACAACCAGCTTCCCCTCTTCAATTTGTCTCCCCTTCACTGTTTGTATTTCAACTGCAGCAAACATCGTCGAGGGAGGAACTACACAGAAAACCCTCTCCCTGCAAATCCCAACCATTTTGAAAACACTTCCAACCAAATCAAAACAAACCAAATCAGCCACAAATCCGCGCCAAATCAACCCAAATCAGCAATTCCAAATCAAAACAATCCACAACCAGAAATCCACACCAAAATCAGAAACCAAAGCTGAAAGCAGAGAAATCAAAATCAATTTCAGAAACAGAAGTTGAGGGGAGAAAGATAAATCTGAGATCTACAACTTCAGATCTACTCAGACCCTCTCTCTTCCTCACGTGCTCCTTCCTCCTAGCCGTGCCCATCCCCTTGCCGCAGCCGTCGTCCTCCTCAAATCGCCGCGCGTCACCACCCTGGTCCAGGCCGCACGCGCCACCCCTAGCCGCCGCCGCTAGGTGCCCTAGCCGCCGCCCCCGCCTCTGCCTTGCCGTCGCCCCCTCAGGCCGTCGCGCCCCTAGCCGCCGCCGTCGTGCCCTAGCAGGCCGCCGCCGCCTTACGCCGCCGCGCACGCCTCCCGACAACAGCGACGCGCGCCTCCGCCCTCCAAGCCGCCGACGTCCTTGCCAAGCTGCCGATCCCCCTCTATCGTGAACGACCTGCAAGAAAGAAGAAGGGAAAAAAGGAGATAAGGTCAGAAGCTGCTGAAGTAAAAAAGGAGAGAAAAAAAATATAGGAGAAGAAATAATAACAGAAGATGATAAGAAGAGGAGGAGATAAGGTAGACATATTATTGGGTTTTAATACTTCTTATTGGGTTTGGGCTTAGTCATACTAATGGGTATGTGCTTTGAGTAAGCTTATTGGGTTTTATTGCTATTGGGTTTGGGTATTATAACATGAGTATGATTTAAAATGGGCATTGAGTTTAAACCATGTTATTGGGTTGGGTTTATTAACTAGCAAGTTAAACCTAGGTTGTTAACTAATGTTAGTATTATAGGGTGTTAGTTTGATCGGGTGTGTTTGACTAGTCAGATATTGTATGTTTAATAACGCAGATACGTCGTGTATTTTTCCATAAATTGCTTGGACACCCAAAATCATCCCAGTCAGGCAAGTGTGCTACTTTGAACTGTTAATCTTTTAAATTGTTACTTCATTTAAAAGTTGTTTCCCTTGCCTTAGAATATGTTAAATCTCAATACGCGTCACTTCATGCCATACACACACCTGTTTAGAACGCACTCTTGAATTGCTTAGTACTATGGACATTGACGGAACACTTTGAACATCTTGAACTCGTAAAATCGTTTGCTTCAAGGCAAACATCTCGATTTCATGAACACGTGCATTCGTGATTAGGCTGGCCCGTGTTTCAGTACATTTTTGGGTGGGGTTAGGGTTGAGCGGTCGCTAAGCGTATGAAAGAGTCATGTCTTTAAGAACATCACCTATACGGTGGGTTAGTATCAATCGCGATTATACCCCCGCGAGAAGAATGACTTACATATCACGTCTTAAAGGCGAGAACCCTAAGCATGTTAGATAAACATTGCATGAAAATGGAAATAATTGCCACAAATTTAGTCGTACTTTAAAACTGCCACATTTGTTTTAAATACATCAGAACTGCTAAGTTTCTTTAAATTTCGTAGAACTGCCATGCTTTCTTTAAATTTGTTATAACCATGTTGTAGACATCTTGCGCAAAATTTCATATTTTGTTATTATTACACCTTGCCTTGGGTCGTCTAACATTTTCTTGCAGACCCTTGCTGACATACATTCGTGTTTTTGGAATGTATGTCAGATCCCGAGCCTGCGTACCAGGAGGATCTGTTTGAGACACCTGACTTGGAAAGTCAGGAATTTGCCGTTGACGCTGAGTCACTTCCCACGGAGGACTAGAGCTAGGACTATTGCTGTTCCCCTCTGGATTTGCTATTTGTATCTTTTATTGATGTATGTCGCTGTTGTATTTCTTTGGCCCTGCTGAGGCCTTGTCTTGTAATTTTTATTTATGTGTGCGAACTTCTGGATTGTGGCATGTAATTTAATAATGTTTTTATTGTTCTGGAAAGCAAGCAAGAACCCTGCAAGTTGTTATCACAGACGCGTAATGAACTCAAGCTTCACCGCTCCAGTTCATGCGGACCTTTGTAACGCTCTTGCTTCCACCGTTTTTGGGAAGCGGGGCGTGACACCCTCACTCGAACGTGGGATTAAATACGAGCTCGTAATTAGCGGGAACATGGGCTATATTCTCTCCTATTAAAGGGGGAGATCGTGGCACTATAATAGATGACTGTTATCTTCCCAACGTCACTGGAGAGACCCTAGCGGTCTATAAATACCGTAAAGGTTCCTATTCTCAAGGGACGAGATCTAATACATAGAACTCTATTTTCTTAGCTGATAATTCTTTCACTATCAAACTTGCGGTGTCAGATCTGAGGCGAACCTCCGTGGGTCGATCTCAGCTGCTCCAAGCACTCTCACATCCTTAAGTTCACATACTAATTTAAGCATTGGAGGGGATCTGGGTCGGGACCCAGATCCAACCCCCTAACATGTCTCTGTGGTGTAGATCGACGAGTCGTCATCTCCTGAAAGGTCGCTTCCGAGCTTCCCAGTATCGAACGATCGACGTACCAGATGTCCAAGGGTCGGTCGAGCACCGCATCATCATCTACTTCCATCACTCGACCCAGGTTCTTCCAACCTAGGGTCCCACTTCACTCGCTGACGAGGCTTTGACTCAGCGCAAAGGGCCCCTGTCAGCTTGACAACTGTCTCGGTCATTTTTGGCCTTAACAGTTTGGCGCCGTTTGTGTGAAACACGTTAACCATCTCGACATCCCGAAGCAATCGAAAAGCTATGTCAGCTGGACCCAGTAATGTCAGACCGATCGAAGGTCTGAAGAAGAAGCAGAAAGCAAACAGCGTCCTGGTGGAGGATGACACGGACTCTATGTCGCCATCAAAACGACCAGCAAGGGCGACCAAGGAACCTGAGGTGACCCGGAAGGAACTCACCCAATTCACAGAGCAGGTCGACAAGAGTCTCGGTGTTTTGGCAACCTTGATATGGCAAATCATGGGGGAATCCATCGCTCTTAAATGAGTTGTTGCCGCCTCCAAACCCGACACTGACACCAACCAGGAGCGCGGCCTTACTCCGAAATCAGGGAGATCCTAAAGCAGATCAGCTAGAGATCAGCCCACATAACGTAACCCCCACGTCTCACCGATACGGCGGAATGGGGATCGACAATCGGGCCTTCGTTCTCCAAGGGGAACCCACCCCCTCCAATTATAGGGGAGCAACCCGCAACATCCTGGATCAGGTAATGTACGGGGCTCCCCGGGTTATAACCCTCTTATTTCTGCAGGTGGATTCGGAAGGAGATAAGAGATACCAAATCGATCTTCAAGAGCCAATTACGTGCAAGCCGGAGAGAGAAGATCTCTACTCATCTGATCCGCGCTTCGGCGAACCCCACCGAGGGAGAATATCACTTCTGCTCCTCCTCTTCCCAAGTTCACACTCCCTGCCTTACCAGCTTATGATGGTAGAGGCGACCCGTGGTCGCACATTCATAAGTATCTGAATGTAATGCTGCTTCACGGGGTCGATGAGTCATACCTTTGTAGAGCCTTCTATGTTGGATATGGACGACATGTATACACCCATGAGGGGATGTATGAGGGTCTACAGACCTCAGATATCGCGTGCATGAAAGCATGTGCGAAGGGAACCTTTTCATGTGTGAAAAGGACCACTCGATAAGTGGAAAAAGTCACATTATAAGTGCATAAATGCACTTGATAAGTGCATGAAGAAGAGGATAAGCAAGGGTGTTAATATAAGCTAATAAGCTTATATGTAGTTATTTCCTACAATAACTACCCCTAAAGCCTATAAATAGGACCCAAGGGTAAGGCATTTAAGGCTAATCATTCATGCCATAAGTTTGCATAAGGAAATCTTTTTCCTCTTCTCCCTTCCATCAAGTTCTTCTCCTAAAAGTTAGATTTAGACGGTGGAAATGCTGCTTCGATCCTCTGTGACGAAGTACTGACCGTTGTGGCGAATCCGAGGGCAAAGTTTAGAGACTACAGCGCAGCGTACGCTAACGTAAGTCTCTCCTCTCATTCGATCCTATAACATCCTCATGACAGGATCCAACATTGGTATCAGAGCCACACGGGTTCGCCCCGGTCTCACCGATGAATGACACGTTGTCTCTTTCACGAATGAGTTTCCTTCCATTATGGATATGGTAGGAGCGCATCGTGACGGAGAGAACGTTAAAAGTTGTTCCTTTCACGTTAGGGTCTTTTGCCATTACGGATATGGCAGGAACTCTCCGTGACGGGAAGAACTGACCGTTCATCTCGCCAAACTCGCACTCTTCATGGATGCTGAGTCTCCATTCAATAGGGAATGTGAACTCTCTTCATGTGGAGCGTGAAGTTTACGACCGCGAAAGTGTGTTTTTGGCACACGGCCATTAAAGCTCAACCACTTTCTCGATGAACAGGTGTCTCATCGGAGAAGATGGGAGTTACAAACCTTCTCATCGGAGAAGAAGATTGCCATAGTATTATGACAATTGCATATCTCTTTGGTGCATGGCTATGCACCCCCTCCCATTGGGAAGGGGGTTGGCTTCGGCCAATAACCACCAAGACCGCCCCCTCCTCCGGGGGGGATGTGTGGCCGGCCTCCAAGGAAGGAGGCCGGCCATGGCCTGACCGGCCCTAGTTTCGACCAGGGCCAGGCCTGGCCGGCCCTGGCCTCGGCCAGGGCCAGAGGCCACCCTGGCCTCTCTGCCAGGGCCATGGCAGGCCATGGCCTCGGCCAGGGCCATGGCCGGCCCTAGCCGGCCAGGGCAGAGACCGCCCTAGCCTCAGCCAGGGCCAGAGGCCGCCCTGGCCTCTCTGCCAGGGCCATGGCCGGCCCTGGCCTCGGCCAGGGCCTGGCCGGCCCTGGCACCGGCCGGGGCCAAGGCCGGCCCTAGCAGAGGCCAGGGCCAGGCGCCCTGGCCTCTGCCAGGGCCAGGGCAGGCCCTGGCCTCTGCCAGAGCCAATGCCAGCCCTGGCCTCGGCCAGGGCCAGGGCCAAGCCCTGGCCGGCCCTGGCCGTGGCCAGGGCCAGGCCAGCCCTAGTCGAGGCCAGAGCATGGCCGAGGCCAGCCCTGGCCAGGGCCAGGCTGAGGAGCCCTACGGTGCGGGCTGTCTCGGCCCCGGCCACCTGCATGGATGGTCCCTACGGTGCCGGTGGCTGTTGCCTACGGCGAAGCCCCCTACAGGGGGGAGGGCCTGGATCCCTACGGGGGGGGGGGAGAATCCGGCCTTGGCACGGCCACGGCTCGACCCTGGCAATGGCCGGGGCAGGCCACTACCTCCCGCTGCAAAATACGTTTGTAAAAATACGTTTTCAAAATACATTTTATCAAAAACGCTTTTCCGCTGCAAGTACTATAAGAGTACTATTGTTTGATAAGTGATGGGGAAATATTGAAAGTTGTTCTAAATGGTGATTGGCATCGTAATGACCTTTCCGATTCTAGAGCAACATCTTCAATGTTTTTCGAAACTAACTTATCAAATGAAAAATTTATGCAATGTTTTTGATCAAACTTGTTTTATGTCTTTTGCAGCATTTTAAAACTAAAATGTCTTCCGCTTCTAAGAACATCGTCGCTGAGTTAAACAAAGGTGAAAAACTCAACGGCAATATTACAAACTATGGTCCATGAAGATACAATATGTTCTAGAGGAGCAAGATGTGCTCGAAACTCTGAAGAACATAATGATTGAACCTGAGTTAGGCACTACGGCCCAACACAGAAGAGAAAGGAAGCTTTTGATGCTTGGTCTCGGAAAAACAAGATTGCTCGCATAACGTTGTTGTCAAGTATGGCCGACGACATAATGCGAATCTTCCAAGAATATGACCTAGCTATGGACATATGGTCCAAGCTAGAGGAGAAGTTTGGTGGCACCTCGGTGACCAAACTTCGCTCGTTAACTATAAGATTCGATTCGTACAAAAAGCGTCGAGATCATTCCATGGGAATGCATCTGCGACACATGGCGAATCTTATTTCAGAGTTAAAGGATGCAGGTCATGTGCTCACTGATGAGCAACAAATCCAAGCGGTCATACGTTCCCTACCAATCGAATGGGAACAAATGAAGATGCATCTCACTCATAATGAGAGCATCAAGAATTTCAGCGATGTTTCTAATCACCTCGAGTTAGAGGAAGAGCGGCTTGCGGCCGCCAAGCCAAGTGCAGAAGTGCACATGGTTGCTAATTCCTCACACGGGGGAAAGAAACGTAAACATCACTCGAAGTTTGCTCATGACCAGCAAAAGCAACCAGTGTCTACCAAGAAACCCAAACAGAAGGGTGGGAACAAGAAATGGCACAAGAAGAAAGACTTGAAGAGGATCAAGTGCTTCAAGTGCAACAAGTTAGGTCACTATGCCCGTTCATGTACGGATGGAGGTGACAAGGTAACTTGTAATAATACTAGTTACATATGTGTTTCTCGTTCAATATTTCTTGTAGAATCTAATCCTTTTTGGATAATTGATTCAGGTGCCACCGACCACATAGCAAGGGACAGACGGTCCTTCGTGGAGTATCACCGGATACCCAAAGGAACGAAGTGGATATATGTAGAAAACAACACACGTGTTGAAGTGAAAGGCGTTGGGATGTGCAAGCTCGTCTTGGACAACGGCCGCACTATCTTACTTCATGATGTCCTCTTCGCTCCAGATATTCGAGGGAATATTATATCTGTGGTTGTATTAATGGGTCTTGGTTATAGTTGGTTCTTTCATAATTGTAATGTGGACCTATCTTGTAATAATTCTTTAATTGGTTTTGGGTATGTTTTTAAGGGATTCATTGTATTAAATACTATGTATGATTCCTCTAATTTTAATGAAAATTTCCTTGTTACAAATTCCTCGGTTTGTGAATCTGATGTAATTTGTTGGCACGCAAGGCTTGGTCACATTGGACCAACACGTATGGATAGACTTGCCAAACGTGGCCTTCTATCCAATGTTTCAAAAGTCGAAATGTCGACTTGCGAACATTGCCTTGTAGGGAAATCTTGTCGCAAGCCGTTTGGAACCGGCACAAGAGCCGAAGTTCCATTACAGCTCATCCATTCGGACATATGTGGTCCGATGAATGTCAAGACAAGACGCGGGAAGTCCTACTTCATCACTTTTATTGATGACTTCACCCGATTCGGACATATCTATTTGAGATCCCACAAACATGAAGCTTTAACCTGCTTTAAAAACTATATGAGTTTAGTGGAAAATCAATTAGATCGCAAGATTAAGGTCTTGCGAACCGATAGAGGCGGTGAATATCAATCAGCAAGTTTTAAGGAACTTTGTGATGAAAAGGGCATAGTTCATCAGGTAACTATGCCTTATACTCCACAACAAAATGGTGTTGCTGAAAGGAGGAATAGGACTTTAATGGAAATGGTCAGTTCAATGATGGCGCAAGCTAACTTGCCAATCAACTTTTAGGGTGATGCATTATTGACGGCTGCTTTCATCTTGAACCGAGTACCCTCGAAATCAGTTCGCTCCACTCCTTATGAGTTGTGGAACCAAAGGTCTCCCGACTTAAGAATTTTAAAACCTTGGGGGTGTGCATCCTACACACATATTTCCTCCCATAAGTATGGCAAACTTAGGCCAAGGGGGAGGAAATGTATCTTTATACGATACGCAGAAAACTCCAAAGATTATGTTTTCATTAGTCAGGAAGACAATGGAGGACTGATTGAATTTGAGTCGAGGGATGTTACTTTCTTGGAAAATGAGTTTCCAAGACAGGGCGAGATAAGTCAGGACTTATCTCTATTTGAGATTTATGATCAAGAAGGATTACCTCATTCGAGTGGGAGAATTCTTGGTGAAGACGAAAATACGTTTCAACCTTCACCAATGGATGATACGAATGATGCGAATCCTATTCCATATAGGAATAATGATACAAGTGGGAGCAATTCTAATCACATTCCAAGTGGGAGTAATATTAGAATTGATCCAACTTCGAGTCAACACGGACTTGAAGAATCTCAAATACGGCGTAGTAGTCGTACAAGGTTAACTCCTCTAAGATTTGAGGATGAATTCCCACAAACCTTTATGACTTTACTACAAGAAGATGACGAGCCTGCTACTTTCAAACAGGCCGTATCATGCCCTGTAAAAGACAAATGGATGGAAGCGATGAAGGAGGAATTAGAATCCATGAAAATTAACCGAGTCTGGGACTTGGTTAACTTACCCAGAGGACGTAGAGCTATTGGGAACAAATGGGTTCTCAAGATCAAGCATAAGGCTGATGGCTCTATAGATAGATATAAAGCTCGCCTTGTCGCGAAAGGTTTTACGCAACAGGAAGGGATAGACTACGAAGAGACCTTCTCCCCTGTTGTTCGTTTTACCTCGATTCGTTTGATTTTGGCTTTGGTAGCTTGCTTAGACCTCGAATTACATCAAATGGATGTAAAGACTGCCTTTCTCAATGGAGAATTGGACGAGGAGATCTATATGGAATAACCAACAGGATTTGTAAAAGAAGGACACGAACATAAGGTTTGTAAACTTCGTAAGTCCGTATATGGTCTTAAACAATCCTCGAGGCAATGGTATATACTATTTCAAGAAGTTGTCTTATCAAA